>FPAK01000003.1:17543438-18793438 GCA_900116095.1 Euclidium syriacum
TATCTATCTAAAAATGAAAAACAGCTTTTTCATATCTGAAGTAAAACATTGCATATTTGAAGACACTAAAAATATAGGCCTGATTTCCAATGAAAAAAAAAAAAACTATTAAGATATCTTCGAAAAATATCGTTTCGACCAAAACCCAAAAAACTGAGATTTGTTAGAAAATAAAGTATTATTTGTCGTCAAATCGTTAGATTTTTCGAAGGAAATATTATATATTGGAAATAACCGACGGAGATCTAAAAAGGTCATGTTCTTGTAAATTTAGAGAAAACAACGACAAAACCTTTGTCGTTGTTACATATCATCGGAAAACCATCGATCTCTTCAGAAAATATATCTGATTTCCATATTCTTGAAAATTTTGTGTGTTTTTTTTGGAAAAAGACACAAATTTAAATTGTTATTTATTTAACAATTTTTAAAAATAAAATTCTGAAATTATAATTGAAACCGAAATTATTTAAAACATTAGTGTCCGAAATAAAAAGAAACATAAACTACATAATTCAACAAACCGGTGCCGCCCATATATCTATATGAAATTAGCTCAGATTACATCGGTCATCAACCGCTTATTGTCTCTCCTCTACCACATCTTATAATTCTGTTTTAAATATGTGGCTAATTCAGACTCTGTATTGGATTTAATGATCTGTATGTCTCGAGTTAGAAGACACTTAGAGAAAAGCCTTAATAAACATCTTTAAACATTTAATTTGTATGCACAAAACAAAAGCATCTTAACATCTTGGAAGTACATTTATTTTGTATGCATCAATCCATTCATTCACTTCATCACTACAAACATTTAATTTGTCAATTCATGCAGTCCGAAAGTCTTGTTCATGAAATTAAAAGTGTGGAGCCTACATTTATATGTTTCGTACAAAGAGCTACAAAGTACGTCGTGTCAAATGGCGCAGATTCGAAAGCGACAATGGGTCGATAATAGAATAAAATAAACAGAAACGGAATCCTTGCCGAAAATACCCAACACTCGCCGAGAGAAGAAATAGTTAATTTTCTACAACGTATCAACTGCCAAATAGTTTTAATATTTTATTGATATTTTTATCGACATCGCTACAATTTTAATTTTCAGACATTTCCAGATCGAGAGATGACATGGCGTTCTTCCTCTTCGTGATATGCTTTCGCCGAACCCATCATTCCACGTGGCTTCTGCGAATCAACCAAAAACGCAGACGATAACTCAATATGACAAATCCTAACAGCTCCGATCAATCTCTCCGGCAGCTCATCCTCCGCTTGCGCCTCCACAACAAGACCAACGTCGTACTTCAAGCTCGTAACGTACCCAAACGCAAGCCGCACAAGCGCCAACATAATCCCCGAGCTGCTTAAATCGATATCGATCTCAAAATAGTTAGACCCTTTGTAGTAACTACACTTAACAGTCTTACCTACAAGAAACGCTCCGAATTTTCCGGCCGCCGCTTTAACTACCCAGGGACCTTTCACTACGTCGCTCACTAATTTTAATCTCTGGTTCCGGTACGAGTCGTCTCCTTCGATGAACCGGTGGAGAACCGAACCGGATGGAATAGGTTCTTCCGTCGCGAAGTAGTACACCACGCTGTATTCGCAGTCCTTCCCTGGAATTTGGTAATTAACCGCGAAGATGAAGCTATTTAGGGATTCTCCACGAGACTGGGCTTTTCTGAGCGCGTGAGCCACGCGATTGTCGGGACGAGCCATAATGTGATCGAGTTTTGCACTGGATTTGAGCCAGTCAACACCGGCGGGAGAGAGTAGGTAGTCGCTGCCGGGAGATTTCTGTTTATTTTTGAAATAGTCGGTGGACCGGAGAGAGAAGACGTCGGGTGGAGGCGTTGCCCAGCCGTTGACTCCGGTATGCAGATCAACGAATGGGAACGATCCACCATTGATCGTCTCGGTTACCCACTCCGGTACGGCTGAGATCGATCCGGTTCTGACTGGTTTGGAAATATCATCGCCGGTGGAGCTTTTCGTTTGGTTCATGATTTGTCTCTCACGTTGGCTACTCGTGTTGTGGGCCTCAATAATATTATGGGAGTACCTTGATTACTTATGATGCTTTTTTAATTTTGAACTAAACATTACATGCATGAAAAATTACATCAAATAGTCAGATAGTCAAATCTTTGAGTTGTCCTTTTTAATTTTTCTTTATAACTAGAGACAACAATTAGGAAAGCGCAATTTGATTCCCTGACTTTCCATTCTATGTTTCCTTTTTAGTGGTATTTGCCATGAGTGGATCTCTTACGTTCAAAGCACAATTTGGAAAGCTTTTCCAAGTCTAAATCCACTGTTATCACTTCACTAGACTTAAAATCTTACCGCTTTTATGAAAGCTAGGGACTAATCAATTGATAACTATACTCTCGCCTTAACATATCCCAAGATTTCAAATTTTTGGCTTGCAACTCCACGGTTTCCATCTTTTCGGTACCAACACTTTTAGGATGGTAGAATTCCACAATCAAAAAACTATAATTGGTTTTGTGATTTAGGAATTAGATTGTCTTTGGTTACCAAAAGAATTGAGTGTTAGAAGAGATGAAACTCATATTAGAACATAGGATGTGTGAGGTAATCGGCAAGAATAGTGATTAAACTAATGAATACAATGTCAAATTAAATGTTTATATTAAGTTTGGAAGTATGAAAATAAGAGTACAAGTCGTATTTGACTCTCAGCCAACAAAAGAGTGTTAAGTAGTTGTGATTAGTGTAGTTTTGATTTCCAAATGAATCGTGGATCTCTTTCTCCTTTGTCTCATTGTCCTTTTATAGAATTTCCTCCACATTTACTCGTAAAATTCACCATTAGACTCTTGATTTAACCATTACGATTTGTTGTTGACTTCCTTCACTACCCGTTGTTTTACAGGCTCAACTTGGGGTGTCTTGACACCAGAGAAAGGAGGGAGCATATCAACTACAAGAAGATCTAGGGTTTACCATTGGGGCGATGAATTAAGAAAAAGAAGATAAAGAGAGCATTTCTAGTTTCTGTTTAACCTTAGTCTTCAATTATATTATCCTTCAAATCCTGATTTATGAAACTAAAAATGTGGATCCATAATTATTAATTTATTATATTACTATATGTTTAAAACGAAGTAGTTGCGCAGACTACGAAAGCGACAGTTGATAGTTAAAACAAAATAAACAGAAAAAGACTCCTTGCCGGAAATACCCATTCTCGTCAAGAAAAGAAAATAGTCAATTTTCTTCAACATCGACTTCAATCAACCACACTAATAATTTCCCACATTTTGCATTATTTTATTGATATAATTGATATAAAAAACTTCCCACATTTAACTCGAGATTGATATAATAATATTTTTCAGACATTTCCAGATCGTTATTCTTCCTCCTCGTCATGTGCATGTGCTATTGCCGAACCCATCATCCTGCCAGGCTTCTCCGCGTCGACCACAAACGCGGTCGATGAATCCATACCATTAGCTCTAACTGCTCCGATCAGTCTCTCCGGCAGCTCATCCTCCGATTGCGCCTCCAGAACACAGCCAACGTCTGACTTCAGGCTCGAAGCATACCCCAGCATTAGCCGCATAAGCGCCATCATGACCGTCGAGCTGCTAACATCGGCGTCGATCTCAAAGTAGTTAGGCCCTTTATGGTAATTACACTTCACCGTCTTACCCAAACGTATCGCCCCGAGTTTTGCGGCCGCCGCTTTAACTACCCATGGACCTTTCACGACTTGGTTCACTAATTTGAATCTCTCGTTCCGGTACGAGTCGTCTCCTTCGATGAACCGGTGGAGAACTGAACCGGGTTGAATCGGTTCTTCCGTCGCGAAGTAGTACACCGCGTTGTATTCGCCGTCCTTCCCTGGAACCTGGAAATTAACCGCGAAGATGAAGCTATTTAAGGATTTGCCACGAGATTGGGCTTTTCTGAGCGCGTGAGCCACACGGTTATCGGGACGAGCCAGAATGTGTTCTAGTTTTGTGCTGGATTTCAGCCAGTCAACGCCGGCGGGAGAGAGGAGATAGTCGCCGCCGGGAGATTTCTGTTTGTTCTTGAAATAGCCAGCGGACCGCAGAGAGAAGACGTCGGGTGGAGGCGTTGCCCAGCCGTTTGTTCCGGTATGCTGATCAACGAATGGGAACGATCCACCATTGATCGTCTCGGTTAACCACTCCGGTACGGCCATGATCGGTCCGGTTTTGGCCGGTTTGGAATTATCATCGCTGACGGAGCTTTTAGTTTGGTTCATGATGCCTTCTCTCTCGCTCTTTTTTTCGCAAGGAATTTAGGAAATTATGGAACTGGAAGTACCTGGAGTTACTTATTTATATGCGTTTTTTAATTATGAATCAACGTTGATCATGATGCAAGAAATACATTAAGTATAATAGTCATGAAAGACTGTAAGTCAACTCTTTGAGCTGTCCTTTATAATGGTTATCAGATACGAAAATTAAGGTCACTAGAAGAAAAAGATTTTATGTTGATTTCCGGTTGTTAATTTAATCAAGCACATGCATCAATTAATAATAAGATTCTACTAACTGAATGAAATATCACTACTAAAATGTACAAACTAGATTACACCTCACCACTTCATTTACTTGTTTGTGCATTAACTTACTTTTCATACTTTAGGCTTTATGATCTAAATTAGTATCATATTGGCATGTAAATATAAATAGATTTGTGTAAATTAAGTATTGAAAGTAAATAAAATTAATATTGAAAGAAAAGACTAAAACATAGTAAATTACAAACTAAAATAGAATTTAAAATTTAAAATATAATAAATTACTTAACAAAAGAGTTTATTAAGTTTTCTTGATCTTCTCCATTTTTCTTAAGCTTCTCTATTTTCCTTAAGCTTCTTCTTCCTTCAAAACCATAAAACAACTTGTTAGTAAATCATAAAACATTTCAATTTTCAAAACTTTAAGACTCCAAGTTAAGAGATTTACCTCTTCCTTAAGCTTCTTCAAGCTTCTCCTCTTCTTTAATGAACTCAAACTCCTCACCAATTTTATGGAAGCCTAGTACCCAGTTCCTTGCGCAAATGAGAGCATGGACATTTATAGGGAGTAAATAGCTCATGTACTTGTTTAAAACTCTACTTCCAATGCTAAAGGATGATTCAGAGGCCAGTGTTGTTATTGATATACTGAGAACATCACACGCCATTAATGAAAAATCCTTAAAGCGGTTTGAGTGATCTCTCCAGTAACTCAAAACATTCAGACTCTTAAACGATATCATATCCAATGATGGCTCTTCTAGTACAAGTCCAATGGCTATTTTCCATAACTTCTCGTTCTTTGAAAAACAAATGCATAAAACCCCTGAAAACCCAATGAATCACATCATGTTACAATCTGTATACAAATTACAAAGATTTTGTTCAGACAATCAGACACATGATACCAAGCTAAACTACAAAGATTTTGACTTTGACTTTGCTAAGAATACAAAAACACAAAGAGTCTTTGTTAAGAATACAAATCTTTGTTGTGAAAAAACATGATTCAGTTCAGAGTCTTCATACACACTAGCACATGATACAAAGCTAAGAACACAAAAGCTAACAAACATATTCTGACTTTTCAGTACATAAACACAAATTATCACATTACACAAAGAGCCTAAACACATGATACAAAGGCTTTGTAACAAAGCTAAACTACAATCAAACAATGGGATAACATGTATATATAAGTTCAAAATCATTTTGAATTAAAAAAAAATAGAGTTTAAGCTCATCGTTTTCTTATTTTGAATCAGAATCATTATGCTAAGACAATAACCAACAAAAACCAACAAAAGCTAGCAAACATATCAGATTATGCTAAGAGACTAAGACACAATTTGTCACACATCATACCCTTCTGGAATCGCTTTTTTGTGAAGTGGAAGCAATGGTGTCACTAGGGTTCTTCTTATAAGCTTCAAAACGCTTATACATTTTTTTCTTTATATGAGTCAACTTTGCTTGGCTTTTAATAGGATCTAATGTATTGAAACAATACTCCAAGAATGTGAACTTCAGTATTGGATCAAAAACCGTAGAAAATTGATAGAATATCGTTGTACTCTTCCCAATATTTATCGAACTTAAGCTTCATTGTTTCAACCATTCCAGCAATAACATCATCATCATCATAAAACTCATGAGATCTCAACCAATTCTCAATCTTTAAAATTTGCATGAAATACAAGTTGGCAGTAGGGTAAGATGATCCAGAAATCATATTTGTAATTTCAACAAATGGACTCAAGAACTCACATATATGCTCTGCTCTTCACATACCTGCTCTGCTCTCTTCCACTCTAGCTCAGATGGAAAACACTTGTAACTTGCTTCTACTTCAGAAAGATTACGCAAAGCATCTTTAAACTGAATAGCTCTAGAGAACATATGATGGGTAGAGTTTCAGCGGGTCTTTACATCTAAAACTAGGATAGCTTTACTCTGAAATCCAACGGTTTCCAAACAATTACGTAATTGATCTTCTCTAGACTATGCAGCTTTCACAAACTTAACAGTTTCCTTTATTTTCTCCAAAGTGTCTCCAATCACAGTTAAACCATCTTGCACAATAAGATTCAAGATATGTGCAGAGCAACGTACATGGAAAAACTCTCCATGGCACACCAAATCTTTCTGCAACTTTTTCTTTAACAATCCCTTACATACTATCATTAGTAGAAGCATTATCAACTGTAAGAGAAAACACTTTCTTATCCAATCCTCATTCTTTCAACAACTCAGTTAGCTTCATTGCTATGGCAATACCAGTATGAGGAGGTGGGAAAGCAAAAAAAGACAATATCTTGGACTTCAATTTCCAATCATAATCAATGTAATGGGTTGTGAGATAAAGATAGCCTTCTATAGTAACAGTTCGCCACATACCTGTTGTGAGACAAATCCTACTTGGAATTGCAGTCAACATTTCCTTGAGTTTTAGTTTTTTCTTCTCAAAGATCCTTAAGACATCTGCTGTTGCTGTGTTTCTGCTCCAAAATTCAATGTTAGGATTAGCATAAGCAAAAGTCTCTCTAATCTTTCTATACTCCACAAAATAATATGAGAAATTATGTTCTATAATTGCACCCATTTATAATATGAACTGGACGTGATTATGGACAACCCGCCCATTTGACAGGTCTAGATCTAACAACTGCCTATTAATTTTAAAAAACTCTCTTAAGATTTTCTAACAAGTTTACCGGAACCAAAGATTAAAATTAAGGTATGAAATTAACAAGTTTCTTTTCATACTTCAGACTTTTATGACCCCTTTTGGATCTCAAGTTGACAGGACCCGTACACTAGCCTACCTTCTACACTGCTCTAGATTTAGTTCTCCACGATGTCATAAAACTCTAGACAAATTCATTTGCATGTAATCACTTTTAGGTTGGGTAATCGTTTGGTTCACTATTTGTTATGATTCTATTAGAAATGGGTTCTAGTTAGCTAGCCTAATAATATTTTATGTAATGTTTTGGTCTTACAAAAAACAGGCCCAAAAAGGATTTTGTAAAATTTTCTTATTGCTTCATTTTTTTTTTAAAGAAATATATAAATCCTTTACGATTCTGCATCTAGTGGGACGTAACTTCTAAAGGAGAAAGAGGGTTACGCCTGGTTTCCGTCAAATCCCCATTGGACCGGAGTAGAATAGTTTCAAAGCTAATTTCGTTTTCTTTAGAGAGCTACGAACGAGACGGACGGAAGATCGAGAAAGAGAGAACAAGATGATGTCCGGCGGGAACTACACGACTATCGACAGCCAGAAAGTCTCCGGATCTGTACCTGTAAGTTCTTCTATCAGCGCTTTTTCGATCTCGATTCTTCACATGAGTATCTACGCGTGTGCTCGATTCTTCCGATCTGATCTAGTTTTCATGTGTTTTGTTTGTGTCATTCGTAGTCTGTTCCAGATCCAGGTCATACCACCGTCAAATTCACAGGTAACATTGTCGTATTTTCGGAATTTTCGGTTTCTGAGGTGAATCTGATGATAGAGCGTTTAGGAAAGAACAATTTGATGTGGAATTAGAGGGCCTTTGGAAGAGTATGTTGATTTTAGTTAAGAGGAAAGGAAATTTCAATGCAATTTCTAAGTAAATGCTATGGATTTGGAAAGAATCTCTAGTTTAAACAGATAAGGGTTTAGCGAGTGGAAGAAACGGGCTTCTAATTTAGGGAGAAAGAGGAAAGTCTTATAATTGTAAATGTATTTCATTCCCTTTTGAAGTTTTTGATTTGACATGAATTTGTTCAATGTAAAGTGTGATTGAGAAATGCATTGTTTTTTGCAGAATCAAATCTACAAACCTTTCCTCCATCTGCTACTCAGGGCAAGATCTCTGGTGGTAGTAATCCCCCTCGAGACGCTGACGGTAAGATTCTCTGGATTTGTGAAGAATTTATGAATGTCAATCTAGTTAATTGAGGAATTTAGGTTGTGGAATCGTGTTCGTTAGGTGTATCTTATGGAGCTTATAGTATAAAACTTGAACTGTGATGCAGATACGTTTTCCGGGGGGCGTGCTAATGGTAGTACAGATGAATCTCAATCTGGTGGCTGGCTCCATAAATTCACTGTTGGTGCTTACAAGCCATTCTTCGATGTCGACACTGAAGATGTCGTAGAGAGACTCAAAGAATCACTCTTCCCATTCCGTGGAACTTTTACAGAGAAGACAGCCGATAAGCCTGACTTGTAAGAGTCTTATCTTTTTTCAACTTGAGAGTGAATTTCACATTTGGTTTCACAAACTTCATTGATTGTATTTTTTTGAAGGTATGGTCCATTCTGGATATGCACCACGTTGATATTCGTTGCAGCAGCTATAGGCACATTCGTCACATACATAGCACACAAATGGAAGAAACAAGAATGGAACTACGATATCAATCTAGTGACTTGGTCTGCAGGAGTGTTCTACGGATATGTCACTATTGTTCCTCTCGCGTTATACGTCGTTCTCAAATACTTCTCTGCTCCATCAGGCTTAGTCCAACTCTTCTGTCTCTATGGCTACTCCCTTTTCGTCTTTATCCCTGCATTGGTAAAACCTAAACACAAATCTCTCTTAATATAGAAACATCTGAATACGATTGAGACTTTGACAATTTCTTTAATCTGTTTACAGTGCCTCTCGATCGTGCCATTGGAGATATTCAGATGGGTTATTGCTGGTGTAGCTGGATTCATGTCTGCAACATTCGTGGCTTTGAACCTGAAAGCTCATATCAATTCAGCTGGTGAGAGATCGATTCTGATTATCGCAAGTATCTTTCTTTTGCAGTTGGGACTTGCGGTTGTGTTGAAGCTTTATCTCTTCACTGTCACAGTATGATTCAGTAAAAAAAAGGTTTTACAACTTGTTTCTTTATGAAAAAAAAACTAAGGTAATGTTTTTATCTGATGATATAATCTGTAGATTCCATAAACGTTTATTTCTTCGGCTGAGATTTATCCAATTTTGTATCATTTGGAAACTGTGGCTTCATTATACTACTATTCATATATACTCCACTCTCCATAATTGTAGAAAATAGTGTAATAATAAATGCATTTGTTGCTGCTGTTATGTTTTTTTTTAGGTAGATGATAGTCTATTTTGAAGCATTTATTTGCAAAGAATGATGATTAATGGATATTTTAAGTTTGTTATTTAAAAAAAATTAAACTCACAAAATAAAACATTCTAAATGCCCTAATTAATTTATATGTATATACGATTTTGCTATTAAGTTATTTTTGTAGATTAAGTATCAAAAATCAATTTCTATTTATTTACGATTTTGTTATTATGTTATTTCTGTAAATGATCTAAGTCCATTTATAACAAGGCGAAAACCTACAACTTCTTGACACGAACAAAACATGTGTAATCAATCAATTTAAAGCTAGATCGAGACAAAAAATACCAATAAAGGTAATTTATGAATTATTTTGTTTTTGAAGAAATTGGAAAAAAAACAGAGGTGAAAATTGAAAAGAAATTGAAGGACCCCAGATTCTTGAATTCTAGAGGGTCTTACAAGATTTGTACGGATACGGCGTGTCTACTGTTTCACTCATATCTTTCCTCACTGGAATTTCTGACAATTTCGGTAAAATATTCTTCCACATTACGTCAATAACCAATTCGAATCATCTCCGATTTATTTAATATTTTTTTTAAAAACAATTTTTTGAGACTTCAGTCTCTATCTTGAAAAATCTTTGTTGTTTTTGTGTGTTTTGGCTGTAATAGTAATGGAGAATTTCCCAAACAAATAATTTCAAAATTAAAGAAAATTTAAGTGTTTAGCTATTTGGCGTTTTTTTAAATTTCCTTTTTTCCACATTATCTATCATGTGGGTCTCAATCATCGAGACTTCCACTTTTAATTTTTTTCCCCTTCTTGTTTTTTTTTTTTTTAATTAATCTGTTCTTTTCTGAACATGGCCGTTGAATTTCATAGCCAGATTCACACCAATCTCCGTCTGCCTTCAATTATTTCTTCTTCTTCATATTCTCTTGGCGTGAGATTTGAGGTATGCGTTGTGGCGTTAGGTGGCTTGTTACGTTTTCTTAGTTTGTTCATCTTTTACATCTCAAGCAATCAAAATCACCAAACACTTTTTTAGATTACGCGTTTGGAGAAGATTTTCTAGTTGGGGAAAATTTAATTTCGATTTTCTTTTTTTGTTTTGTCTCAGAGTGAATTGTAAGTGAAGATCAATAAATTTCTGCCACATCTTTAACGCTTTCTCTACATTTTCTTATTTATTTCCAGGTTGCGATTAAATTGGAGGTTGAGATTTTGGGTTTGAATGTTTGGTGGATGTGGAAATGGATCGGCGGAGCTGGTTATGGCGGCGGAAGTCATCGGAGAAAAGTCCCGGTGAAACCGAAAGTACTGGCTCAGTCTCTTCTCATTCCGAAAGATTCTCCGACGATCAGGTAAACACATCGGAAAATAATAAAATCTGAGTTTATACAGCAATCAATGCCTTTCTTTGATCTTTGATTCCATCTATCAAATGGAATTTACTGTTACAGAGACTAATGTAGAGAGTTTGATAGATTCTTCTTCGAGTTCTTATATGTTAGAATGTGATTGAAGCTTATGTGCACATTTTTCAGAAAGTCCTTAGTAGTGTTATGATTTTGATTTTGTGTAATGTAATGTGTGTGAAAATTCAGAGATCTCAATCACCGGAACTAATCACTAAACCGGTAACAAGAGAAGAAGAAGCAACGGCGGATATCAAAATTCTAACGGAGCGGCTCTCTGCAGCGCTTTTAAACGTAAGTTTAAAAGAAGATCTTGCTAAACAACATGCTAAAGTTGCAGAGGAAGCTGTCACAGGTTTGTTCTCACTTGTTTTTCCTTTAAGCAGAAATCGAAATTAGTTCTTGGTTAATTAAACGAATGTATCGTTAGGTTGGGAAAAGGCAGAGAAAGAAGCTGCGGTTTTAAAGCAAGAGCTTGATGCTTCAGTAATCAAAGTTTCGGCTCTTGAGGATCGAAATGCTCATCTTGATAGTGCGCTTAAGGAATGTGTGAGACAATTATGGCAAGGAAGAGAAGAGCAAGACGAGAAGATTCAAGAAGCTATAGATAAGAAATGTCAAGAATGGGAAAGTAGAAAATCTGAATTTGAATCTCGAATCAAAGAGCTTGAAGAGAGACTTCAAACTGAAAAAGTGGAGGTTAGTACTGATTATGCAAAACTTGAGGCTTTAGAGAAAGAGAACTCAGCTTTAAAGCTTCAATTACATTCGAAAACGGAAGAGGTTGAGATAAGAACTATAGAGAGGGATTTGAGTACTCAAGCGGCTGAGTCTGCGAGTAAACAACAGTTGGAAGGGATTAAGAAGTTGACGAAACTCGAAGCGGAATGTAGGAAACTGAGAGTCATGGTTCGGAGATCTGAGACCAAATCTTCTATTGATAACCAATCAGAAAGCTCCGGGAGAGTTTCGTTTAGTGACAATGAGATGAAGAGAACTTCGATAGCTTCTTCTTCAGTGGATATCGGTTTAATGGATGATTTTCTCGAGATGGAAAAGCTTGCAGCTTCTGAACCGGGAAGAAACCATTCAGAGAGTAGTAACAAGAAACCTGATGCTCAAATGAAACATAAACTCGAAAACTCGCTTCGTAGAATTTCAGAACTTGAGGAGAAAGTAGAGATGGTGGAAGTAGAGAAATTGCAATTGGAGATGGCTTTGAATGGATCTAAAGAGCAGATCGAGGCATTGCAGAGTCGGTTAAGGGAGACGGAAAGGAAGTTAACCGAGTTAAAGAAGCTAGAAGGTGAAAATCGAAATCTAGAGTTGTCGTGGAGTGAATCTGGGAAGCAGATTCAGGATCTTCAAAGACAGTTAAACAAAGCACAAGTGAGTTTATCAGAGCTAGAGACTACAAGAGCTGAAAAGCTGGAACTAACCATATGTTTAACGGGAACAAAGAAGCAGCTCGAGACATCGCAGAATCGGTTAAAGGAAACAGAGAGAAAGCTAACAGAGCTTCAGACTCTGTTGCGTTTAACAAAAGATGCAAAAGAAGCGGCTGAGGTTGGTGTAAAAGCCGCAAACGCAAAAACGGAAGTGGTTGAATCGAGACTCAGAGATGTCGAAGCAGAAACGGAATCATTGATCGTAAAAATCGAATCTTTAGAAGAAGTTACGGAAAAGGAACGTGCTTTATCAGCAAAACACATTTCAAAGTGTGAAGAACTTCAAGACGAGATCTCAAAACTAAAACTTGAGCTTGACCATCATCAAGAAACAGAGCCTGAGTCTCAGCCTCACTATATGAAAGGTTTTGATGAAGATTATAAGCTAAAGCAGGTCAGATTTCTATTTCTCATACCTCTTGGGACTTGAAAGTTAGTTTCTTTTTGTTATTTAAGACTTTTTCATGACAATGTGGCAATGACAGGAGAAGGAATTAGCAGTGGCTGCCTCAAAATTTGCAGAGTGTCAAAGAACTATCGCTTCGCTTGGTCAGCGATTACAGTCACTCGCTTCATTTGAAGATTTCTTGATTGAATCTTGAGGAGTTATCTGATCAAGAATCTTGATATTTTCCTATGAATGGTAAGAAGATTCAATAGACTCTGAAATCTGAATGATGAGCAGTTGAATCTCTGAGAAAGAAGAAACTTGGATTGCCATTCATGAACACAAGTGTAGATGGAAAAGAAAAAGAGTCTTTATATACATCAGAGAGAAAGACTAATAAGCCAAAACATGGGTGTGATATTATTTGTCAATAGAAAACAAGGGAAAGAAAGAATTTGTAGCTTTGCCCAAAAAGGAAAAAGAAAGGATTGTAGTTTTTTCTTTCAATTTTATAAATTATCTATTGAGTTTCTATTGTTAAGGTCCAATATATCAACATAACTATATTCAAATACAGAATAATATGTAAAGGAAAATATACTGAGACTTAATCTATGAAAAGTTCTCTTTTTCTATTGCTTGTGTTTTAATCTATGAGAAAATTAGTTGAATACCACATTATACATGCACCAACTTTGTTATATTGATAAAAATATAAATATATCAAAAAGAAAGTACACAGACCAACAGAAGGAGAATTACACATCTACAAGAGGTAGCCGCAAGTCCTAAAAAGTTTAACATAAACAAAATTCATTCAATTCATTTGAAGTAGTTCATGAAAGTTATATAATTTAAATGTTTTATTACGAATTGGTGTATCCCAAGTTTTCCTTTTTTCTTAACCTTCCACATAGGCCCTTTAACTTCTATAGTTCTAGACATTTCCCAAATTCGCCTGCCTCAAACAAATGGGTATATGCGAGTTTGTTTTTTTCGTGAAAGATTTAAAGAAGCATGCAAGTTTGTATATATCTGATGGAACTTTAATGGTTATCCCAAACAGCTGATGTTGACACGTGGACTCATCCATTTTAGTCATTTTTCCACGTCATCGTAAGAGTATTGCAACGTGGCACGTCATTCAAAGAAGCTCTCTGTTTTTACGTTTAGCTTATTTGTTCTTTTCGAACCGGAGAATTTTTCTACATAAATCACTTTCCCGGAAAATTTTAAGAGTGAAAGAAGGAAAAACTGAAAAATGGCAAGTGGATTTCCACCGCAGAAGCAAGAGACACAACCAGGAATACAACATGTCATGGATCCAACTCCTCAATTCTCTAGTCCTAACTACAAACCCTCCGACAAACTCCATGTACGTAGCCTTTAATTGTTTATATTTACGTTTTGTGTCCACGTTTGTATAACAAAAGTATAAATAAAACTCAATATGTTTCCAAATAAACGTGAAAAGCTAAACAAAAACAGAAAGAAATATTTTGTTTGTGGGTACCGTATAGTTAAAGATGTTGTTATTGTGTTAATAATCCCGTATTCAATTGTTTCTGGTTTCAGTTTCATGGTAGAAAAATAATAGAGCGTTCTATTGTCAAAAAGAATTAAAAAGTTTGCGGGTTGAGCCCAAAAACATACAATTTTTTGTTAAATAGAAAAGTAATATGTAAAGATATATACAAAACTTAGTTTTTGAAATGATCGAGGCTACCTATGATAACAAAAGTTACACGTCTTCATCTACATTCATGTTTTGATCCAAATAAAAAACATGCATACGTACAGT
Source organism: Euclidium syriacum (assembly GCA_900116095.1). Classification (NCBI taxonomy): domain Eukaryota; kingdom Viridiplantae; phylum Streptophyta; class Magnoliopsida; order Brassicales; family Brassicaceae; genus Euclidium; species Euclidium syriacum. Next base: position 17,558,116 of record FPAK01000003.1, read on the forward strand.
TATACTACTTGTGTTGTATGACAAGATATTTTTTGAAATCGTTTGTAGGGCAAAGTGGCGCTCGTGACGGGAGGAGACTCTGGAATAGGTCGAGCTGTGTGTCACTGCTACGCGCTCGAAGGAGCGTGCGTGGCTTTCACGTATGTGAAAGGACGAGAGGACAAAGAGGCAGACGAAACGCTGCGTTTGCTTCACGAGGTTAAGACAAAGGAAGCTAAAGAGCCGATCATGATCGCTACTGATTTAGGGTTCGAAGAGAATTGCAAGAGAGTCATTGAGGAAGTTGTGAACACCTTTGGACGCATCGATGTGCTTGTGAACTGTGCAGCGGAGCAACAGGAGGTTTCGATCGAGGACATTGAGGAGGCCAAGCTTGAGAGAGTGTTCCGTACCAACATCTTCTCGCAGTTTTTCTTGGCTAAGTGAGTACAAACCGGAAACTCCCCTGTTTATTCGGTTTACTAGTTTTGGAGAATTATATATTTTGGTACGGCATATATACCCCGTATTTTTGGAGTTTGAAAGTTTTAACAACAAAAATGCAAACAAATAAATATTTTTATTTGAATTACATATGCTAGAAATGTTAGAAAATTATTTTTTTGGTTGGTTTAGTTCCGTTAAAAGGGGTATTGGATGTGTTTACGTTTGGTTCGATCCTAACTAAAACCGCAGATATACAAATGAATAAGCTTCAAAAAATTTCTTTCCTCGTTAAAGAAGCTTCAAATCTTTGAATTTGAAATATGCTATTTTTAGTTTTATCTTTTATATAATTTTTTAAGTTTGGATGGTCAGTTTAGTTTCAAAATGTTTCTTGGTTTAGGGATATATAGACAAATTAATTGATTTATATAAAAATGTAGTTGCAAATTGATTGAGATCCGGTTAGGTTTATGTTTTCTTACCTGTCGTTACTTTGTCTTAAACAAATGCTGGTACGTAATTAATATATATAGGTACGCGTTGAAGCACATGAAGGAAGGGAGCAGTATAATCAATACGACGTCGGTTGTTGCATACGCAGGAAGTTCTAGTTTGCTAGAGTAAGCAGCTACTAAAGGAGCCATCGTTGCGTTCACACGTGCCTTAGCTCTTCAGCTTGCACCAAAGAGCATACGTGTGAACGGAGTCGCTCCTGGTCCGGTTTGGACTCCGTTGATAACCGCTTCTTTCTCTGAGGAAGCGATCAAGCAGTTCGGCTCAGAGACGCCGATGAAAAGAGCGGCTCAGAGACGCCGATGAAAAGAGCGGCTCAGAGACGCCGATGAAAAGAGCGGCTCAGCCAGTGGAAATGGCTCCTTCTTACGTCTTCTTGGCTTGTAACCATTGCTCTTCTTACTACAGTGGCCAAATCCTCCATCCAAACGGTAAGTCTCTGGCCAAATTCATCACTGTTTTCATCTGTGTATTTGTATATATTAATCTTTGACATGGGCTATTGTAAACGCAAACGCGGTTTTTTTGTTGTAGGTGGTCTTATCGTGAACGCTTGAGCTTCCGTTCGTTCCACTGTTAGTGTGAATGTATATCTCTGTTTAGTAAAGTTCGTTCAAAGAGAGAAACGTAGTTTGTGTGAAGTGATATAGTGAAATGGTGTGTGTTCTGTTGTATGATGAATAATGTTTAAAAAGAAACCTGAATAGTGGGTGTGTTTGGTTTTGTGAAAGAGAAGTTCTTAGCTTTACTCAAAGCAAAAACAAATCAAAACAATATATTAATATATAAATCGAAACAGACATATATCACTACATATTCACTAGAAATGATTAGTGTTTTTTTTTTTCTTTTTCTTTTTGTCTCAATCTGAGTCTTCCTCGAAAAGGAACAAGTAAGGAGTCACTCCTCTTCTTAAGTTGAGCTCTTCTTCATTAGCTACACTCGTCTCTCTTCGGTTATTATTATTCCGACCTAACCGCTGCTTATAGATTCCATCATAAGCCTCTATGTTCAGCCCTGATGCTAGAAACAACTCTATCTCCTCCACAAACCTATCTGTTTTCGCCATTATGAACGGACGTGCTGCTTCTGAGACAACTTCTTTGAACTGTTTTTGATTCGTCTCTGCACTTCTCGTTTTCGGTTTGTCTCTGTGTTCAATGAGACAATGTTTAAGCCTTTTGCATTCTTCCCATCAAACAATCCAATTCAAGATTCTAAAGTTTTTACGTTTTCGTTTAAGAGTTTTACCTTTTGCAGAAGGATTCCATTACACCGACTAAATGATGAAGAACAATATCAACATCTTCCTCCTACAGAAAAGGAAGAGAACAATGAATTGAAGCACAAAGGAACAAGAAGATAACAGCATAAAGATAGACCCTATGCGAAAGGGCTTGATTACAAGCGTACCTGCATCAGAGCTTGAAGTTCCCTTCTCAACCAGAATTCAAGCCACCGGTTCGGTTGAAGGAACTTTTTCATTTTCCAAAACCGTGGAACGTTAAATACATCCGTCAAGAAACCTGAGAAAAGAAAAACTTCTTTAACTTTCCTTATCAACTGATAAAACACATTCGACTCAACTCATAACGATACCAAACTAGATTAACGGATTCTAAACTCTTGTGTTCAGTATTAATATATTGTATGCAAACTTATGTTGATATTTAGTTAACATGGATGCAAGCTTTTTGTATTTTCAGTAATGAAACTACAAGAGAATATGAAAAACCATTCAGAAAATGTAGACAAGGGCAAAAACCTGACTCAGTGAAGTAACACAGCAGCCTATATCTCTGTTCTTTTGTCAAAACAAAACTGCACAAAAAAGAAGAAGAGATTACTAAACTTTCATATCAGTATATTCTCAAAAAACATAGATTCGATAACCTACCCATCAGTGATATTGCGGTTGATATAATGCCGGTCAAAAGAGTGCCCATCGAAGTTATGGATGATGGACAAGTTTTCTGTCTGCAAATTTCTATGATCAGTTTCTCTAAACAAAGTTTTTCAAACTGTCATGTGAAGAAAAGAGCAATTTCAAGAAAGCAGACCTTACAGAGAGGGCATTTGACAGAGGATTGTTGTTTAGAGAGCTTGCTAGAAACAACTTTGATCCATTGTTTGATACAATTAAAACAAAACTTATCTGCACAACACAAAATCAAAGTGTTTCACATCAAAAAAATTATTGCCTAAACCCATAAACTTAAGAGACACAAAAGCTAATCAAATCCTTCTCCACAATTTTCTTCGGGAATTAAACAATTGAATTCGTTCAAAATTGGTCACAGGTAAAAGCGAAGGATCATCAAACCAAGATTGAATTGTTGAATATAACCTCAAAACTTCAAATCCTTGATGAAATAAGGAATCATATCTCTATACAACTTTGGCGCAGCATCTAAAACAAAAGTATGAACTGAAAATTGAGAGATAGAAGAAGCGTACGAAAACAGGTATCAAGATAGGAGTCTTGGAGCATAGTTCCAAGGCAAATAGGGCATGGATCTCGACCGGATCCGTCGTCGATCTCCTTCGCCGCCATAAAATCTCAGGTCGCTCTCTCTAGTCGTCAATTGTCCAATGTACGACGTCGTATGGCCAAACAGAACCTTTATTTATAATATGTCTTTTGTAACAATTGCAAAAAGAAACCTAAGATTCTTTTAAAATGCAAAATAAACCCGGAAAGTATTTCCTTTAGATTTTCGACCTTGGGATTAAATCCACATTAATTTCTCTAAGCCGACGTAGTTTTTTGCACTACTATTCAAAGAGTTCAAACCAATGTAAAGTATTGACCTTAATAAAAAAATATTTCTTCATTAACTGATAAAATTTGATAACATCAGCGTAATATGTCACAAGTTTGAAGAACCAACTCTTCTTACGAAATAACTAATAAATAAATAGTTATCTACATATGAATTTGATATTCAAACAGGTATATAGGAACCCATCAATAACTTGTTTAGAAAGATTGGAATTATGTTATGCAAATAGGAACTGATTCGGATTTATGTTATGTGATTTAGGGTTAATGCAAGATCTAGGGTTCGGAATATAAGTACTGTACGAGTATCGTTGCAATTTTTTTTTTTGTACTTCTTAGGTTCATGGTGTCAGCTTCTTGTGCTCTTGATATAAGAGAAAGTTACATCACTTATATATGGGTTTGAATCTTTTAACAAAAATAGAAAAACAAAATCTTTTAACAAAAATAGAAAAACAAAAACACTGAGAAGTAGCACACAAATATAGATTATTCATACAATTAGATTCGATTTGGCAACTTCCTAAAACCAGCCAGCTTGTCCCAAATCTCGTTCAGTCTCGCTTCACTGCTTCTGGCGAGGGCTCAGAATCAGGATGACCTCTCACAAAATCATATTTAAAATATTCCCATTTCTCATCAGATTCAATCTTTCTTAAAGCCCGAGTCTTCAAGCCGGAACATGAACCTTGGAAGAACATCTCTGCAGAAGCCAGATTCATCCCGAATGATGAACCTTAGAATCATAAGATTTTGTTGGCCTGGGTAGACGACTAAAAGATCATCAAACCGCAACTTTGATCCTTCTTTTAATTTTGGTCGAGAATGGGTTATGTGTATCATCATGTAGTTAATATGAAACTTGATTGTAATTAATTGGGTTTGAAAAGCGCATGCTTTAGCTTTGGTTCGACTTTTTTCCCTTCTTTGTAAAACGAAAAAAAATGATGGAGGCGAATCATGATATCTCACCATGAAAAAGGTTTAATTTTATCAGGTAACAATATTAAACCTATCTTTTACTTGTATGTTGCCATTATGATGAGTTTGGTATGGTTTAAACTACTATTCTCTATTTGTTTGGGTTACAATTGTTGGGTGAAAGATATGGTAAAGACAACAAATACATTTTGTTGAGAATAAGTTTTAGAAGCAGTAAGTATTCTAATATAGAAATTATTAAAACAGCTATAAAAAATACATAAAATAGAAAAGTTCACGTGTATGCGTGGATACTCATCTATGAGTTTAGAACTTAACTATAGATCTATTCCTTTTGGATAATTAAAGACAAGAATAAAATTTTAAATTCGGTGAAACATACAATTTTAAAAAAATTGTATCTACGTGAATTATGAACTATAAATCTATTTCTTTTAGGGTAACTGAAGACAACAACAAAATTTTAAATTTGGTGAAACATAGAAAACAGAGTAATAAGATTTGGTGAAGGACAAGAAGATAGATGAGATGAAATTGATCAGTTACTTCGAATCGCATTAATTTTTGATATCTATATATGTTACATGCAATCAAAAATAAATATGAATATGCGAAAGAGGAAGCGTTTGGAAAGCGTGGAAGCAACTTTTAATTATTTTTTTAGAAAGTTAGTACATGTTTAAAGCGTATATATATACGACAAACAAAGTCTCATCCAAACATATATATATCTTCTATAAGATAATTAAAAAAAAAACTCGAAAGTGCAAAATGCTTAAAAAAGAAATTTATTATTAAACACAATTTTAATATGTATCGACATATAAGAGAATATATAGAATAATTTTTCGTTAGGGTTTAGAAAAAAACTTAGGGCTGGCTTTTTTTTCTCTTTTATTTGGGGGTTTAATTTTTTTGACTAAACAAGTTACTTTAGAACTCTGCTCAAATCGAAAAATAAAATATAACTATTCAAAAGAATCATCTCAACTCGTATATAAAAAGTAAACTCAAACCCGTTAATAATAATGTTTTAGAAAGAAAAAATATTTCAAACCCGTTACTGCTAGAGTTTTAGAAAAACCCTTAGGATCAACAATTTCTTTTTTTTTTTAACAAAGCATTTTCCACTTTTTTTTACTAAACAATTATATGTTTGCTGATATAAAAGATGTTATTCGACAAAAACTGTTTGAGTAATATTTCCTTGTGGAAGGGTCTAGATGGACATTTTAAAAGGAAGTTTGTTTTTTTTCTAGGGATACTAGGCAGTTGAGTCGTACTCCTATAGGCAAAGAGTGAACTGGTACAAAGGAAGGGGTTTGGTTATTGCATGCAACCCCACAATACTCATTCATGGTTTGGTTAGCTACTAATGATTAATTGTCAACTGGAGATCGGATGAGCAACTGGAATGCTAAAGTAAATACTAGATGTGTGTTTTGTGTGTTGATCCAATGAAGACTAGAGACCATATTTTCTTCTCATGTGTCTTCACAAAATATGTATAGAAAGGCTTAGTGGGAAGTTTTCTGGGAGGCCAATTTAGATGCAATTGGGATGGTGTTATGACATTAATAGGTATACATTTTAAGCTTCTTTTTATTCGATTTGGAGAGATGAAACAATAGCCGACATGGAGAGAGTTACCCAAGACTACTCAGCAACTGATAAAGTTCATTGAAAAAAATGTTAGAACCCAACTTGTTCCATTAGGAACACTAGGTGACTTGCGTTATGAGAAGGGTTTACGCTTACGATTATCCAAAAAATAATAGTTCCTATAAAGTTTATTTTTTCTTCTATATATAATGTATAGGATAAATTTTTGAGAAAAAAATTTGTAAAATTTTTATCTTTTCTAGTTTTCTTTGAATATAATTTAACATTAGACTAAAATATACATAACTTTTTTTTTGACTAAACCATTTTTTTAGTTAAACAATTCATTACATTTTAATAATTATAGATGCTAACTAGGATTCTGAATCATTTTCACATTACCAAAAACATAGATTGCCAAGAAGTTTAGTTATGCTCTAGTAATTGTTTCTAAATCAACTGTGCTGTCTTTAATTAGAAGAACATAAACAAAGACATGTAAACAGCTGATTTTTCTTACGACATCCCTAAAAGCCATGATTCTTTTTCCACAAAGAGAATTTTAGATGACCATTTAACATAGTAGAATTCACGAAGACACAAAGTTTTGCAAAATGAAAAGAAAAGTTTAAAATAGCTAAAACATAGCTTACAACAACCATTAACTCTCTTGGGCACAATTTTATAAAGAGATAAGAAGTTTTTCCAAGTAAACATAATTAAAATAGTCATCCAATACAATTGTTGTAGATCAATTGTTACCAAGAGGAGATGAGATAGACGCAAAATAGAGAGTCCTATGAAGTCGTAGGCTCTTCCAGAAGCTTCACATCTTCAAAATGATCCATAAATGTATAAATCATTCCACCCTCAGCTACAACCTCTCCTAAATTGATCTCAACTCGTACCACAGAATTCTTCTCCACATTGTAGTATACAATGTAGAAAGGATCGCGTAGACCGTGCAAGGACAGCACAATCTCACCTGTGCTAGTCATCCCAACAGCGTATAGACCGTTACGCCCAGCTATATCCCTCCACAAAGGTGGCAATTCGTAGACATGAGTCGACCATTTGTCATCCTCGGCGTTCTCAAGAACCCACAGCTTGAGAGTTCTAGTTGTTCCACTGAAAAGCCAATCTGAATCATTAGGGCAAACTACGCCCAACTTACCTTTGCAATTGATCAAAGTTGGCCTCCCAATCGAATCATCCAAAAGTAGACCCTTAAACTTTTCAGATCTAACATCGAAGCAAACTACTATAAAAAAGCTTTCAAAATCATCATTGAATGCAGCTGAATAATACAACACTCCGTTGATGCATATCCCACCAGGTAAACAATATGAATGGGGTTTCGGAAAATCGATCTTTCTCCATGACAGATCTCCGGTTCCTAATGTCAAAACTTTAAAACCTTTAGACACGCGGAGTACCTTGAAGATTTTGTCGATTGGATCATACCCCAAATAGTGTTGCAGACTTCGTTTGGATTTCTTCCATTTAATAACTTTGGGTAAAGTTATACGTTCTCCTGTGCTAGGGTTACAAACCACAGGAGTCTTCTCATGAGTACATATCCATCCGGCGACGGGACGAGAGATCCCGAAAGTAGCACCTCTGGTGTGGAAACTCATGTGACGATCGGCAACCAAAGGAGGCGAGTTCTGGTCAGGACTTAAAGGCTGATGTGCGGATAAGAAGAACGACTTACACTTGAGATCGAAGGTAAACAAGAGTCGTGGACGAGTCAACGACCTTTTCTCGAATTTATCGAGAAATTCTCGACGGCGGAGAATGGAAGCCCATTGTTTTGAAGCGCAGCGAAACTTCGCGATTGATTTGGCCGGCGATCTCCAGGATATCTCAAAGAGGAGATCCATCGGCAACGATTTTTGTGAATTGGTTTGGCGATCCTTCTCGGAGACCGTCTCGGAGAGTACTTGGTTCTCTGGCTTTTCCATGGCGGCACTAATCCAAGAAGTTCACACTATGGACAAGCCTCGAGAGCGATATTTTCTCTTTTCTATAATTTTGTTTGGCTTCAAAAGGATGAATAAGACAAGATAAAGCTACTCGTGCAAAAAAATAATGAGCTCCAGATTTGGTCAAAGTACAAATGTTGTGAGCCACAGATTCTTTTTTGGTCGTACAGTTGTTTTTTGCTTTCCTTATTAAAATCTTAAAGATGACGAAAACACTTCATGCCAAAGGATAGTTTGGTCTTTCTTTTTTCATCTTAAATTATATCATTGTTAAAATTTGAAGAATATTAATTTAAATTGACTACTGCCAAGTATTTTAATTGCCTACTAAATAATGTGCCCTAAATTTAAATTGACTACTAAATAATGATAAATTTAAAATCAGTTTAAACTGACCACTAAATAACGCGCCAAAAATTAAATTGATTATTAAATAACTCGAAAATTTAAAATTGATTACTTAACAAAATTGAATAACGGAAATTTTTTTTTGAATTAACTACTTAACTAAAACCCCGGATCCAAGCTAGAGGATTCTTTGCGGGTTTGGTTTGCCACAAAATGACATTTCGGGCTGAATGAAATTTAGTTAGAAAGGTTTGTATATTCTATTCTTTTTAATGTTGTAAGTTGGACAAAATAGTTTTTTCTTAATAATAAATTTAACATTTTGATAAATAAAATAAAATAACACGTCAAAAATTTAAACTGAATAAATAGTCAAATATATTAACCATGATTTTATAAAGAGATTCTCAATTTATTACATAAAAATTTCAAACATAGGATAAATTTTTTGTTTTATTACTTTTTTATTTTAATATTATGGATATAGATAGATCTTCAATATTCTATATATTAATAGATCTTTCAAAAAAAACTCATTGAAACTAAAAATATGGAAATATTAAATGTGAATATATTTTCCTCTCTCATTCACATGAGACTTTGTGTCTTCTATTGATATTTTAGATCTTACAAAATAAATAAAACAAGTTGATCCAAAAGCTTGGAAGATGATAGTAGTAAACAATTTTAGGTTGTTTAGTGGTGATCTTCAATCCCTCCCCACCCCCCCCCCACAAATTTTTTACTCAAAGATTTCTTTTTCTTTATAAATTGAGGAAAATCCTTTTTTACTAAATATAATAAGTTGAAAGATTCATAGAACCTTAACGCATATTTTGAATATGATGTATCAGTTGGAATGTTTTAAAGTAATTTTTTCGATTATGCAAATCAATCCAAATCTAATAACATCATCTAAGATACAACCGTATATTTGCTTAGATACTAAGCTTAACAACCAAAATTAACCATATAATACCAATTTCGGAAGAGAAGATTACTTTCTTTAGGATGAGGAAAATAGTCATCAATGAAGTTCAAGATTGATCTTCATCGCAAAGCAGCATTGTGTAGTTTGAGCCATCCAATTGAACATAGCAACTAACAGTCCATTTAATTTTGCGCTATGAAGAAACAGTGGTGAGTGTGGACTATCCAAGTTCATTACGACTGAAGGGATAAGAAATGCTTCGAGAATAGGAGTCGGGCTTCCAACATGAGTAGATCTCAAATATTGACGAATCTCGCGAAAAAAATTACCATTGTTTTAGGGATTGCATAAATGAAAACAAGTATCGCAAAAATAAGAAAGAAAAGAACGATCATGAGACAAAAACGAGCTACGTGTATTTCTCTAATACCATAGTAGAAGATGAAATGACGAACATAGAATGAAATCAAGCTTGTTGTAGATGAGATAAGCTCCAAAGATGCAAGAGGAGAAGAGATTTAAATTTAGGGAAAATTATGGTTATTGATAAAATGGTAAATTAAAATCATAATTATACACTTGGTTGGCTAGCTAAACCTTGGACAAACCGGTTATGTGCAAATAAACCAGATACGCACAGCTAAACCACATTGAACCATCTATTAGAAACGGATTATTAGCATTACGTATAATCAGTAGTACAAAATTCACTAGCTGTTAAGAGTTTTCTTTGTATCAGTATAAGAATTTTGGATCATGGATGCCCATTGCACTTTAGGTGACTTTTCACTGTTACGAGGTCGTATGGTCAAACACAGTTGACACCCCCTTTTATGTTTTGCGAATATTGCAAAAATAAACCTAAAACCTCTTTCCAAATGCAAAAGAAAGCTGAACTATTGAAATTGAAAAAGGTCCAGTTTGCTATTAGTGACAGATGAAGAATAGCTGGGCAAATTATCCGTTTGATCCGCTCCGATTCGATATTTGGTTCGATTCGATCCGAAAAATCCGGATAACCATGAAGAACCAAAGCAAAGTAAATAGTAAAATCTAATATCCGTTAAAATCGGAACAAATCACAAATATCAATTTTAAAAAATTCGGATATCCGCTCCGCCCCATAGACTACATATATACTCATATTATATCATACATTTATAATTTAAAAGTTTAAAGCACATAAAAATAGTTTGATACGAAACATATACAAAATTTTTAATTAATATATAAAATTTAACACTCGAATTTTAATATTTTTCTATCTTTAATAAAAACATAGTTTTTATTTTTCATCATTTTAACTTTTTTTTATCTATCTTTTTCAATAAAATTAAATAATTTCATTTATTTATAATTTAAATATTGAATAAAAATATTAAAATTATTATTAAAAAAAAAATTGTTTCAGACGAAACAAATCCGGATATCCGCAAATATTTAAAAAAATTCCGGATATCTGAAATTCCGGATATCCGCAAATTTCCGAAGCAAAGCAAATAGTAAAATTTAGTATCCGCTACAAACAAAAACAAATCACAAATACTAAGTTGTTACCATTCCGCGCCAAGCCTAATGAAGAAGCACTTTAAGCCAATTCTCTCTCAACTGGAGAATTGCAAATCCATCGTCGAACTAAATCAACTCCATGGCTTGATGATCAAATCCTCAGTTATCAAAAACATCATTCCACTAAGCCGACTCATAGATTTTTGTACTACTTCTTCTCCCGAGACTTTGAATCTCAACTACGCGAGATCAGTTTTCGAAAGCATCGATTATCCAAGCGTGTATATATGGAACTCTATGATCAGAGGCTACTCAAACACGCCAAATCCAGAACAAGCATTGCTCTTTTACTCAGAAATGCTTCGAAAAGGGTATTCTCCAGATTATTTCACGTTTCCTTATGTGCTTAAAGCTTGTTCGGGGTTAAAGGATGTTCGATTCGGGAGTTGTGTTCATGGATTCGTTGTGAAAACTGGATTTGAAGTGAATATGTATGTTTCTACTTGTTTGCTTCATATGTATATGTGTTGTGGAGAAGTGAATTCTGGTTTGAGAGTTTTTGAAGATATTCCAAAGTGGAATGTTGTTGCTTGGGGAAGCTTGATTTCTGGGTTTGTAAATAACAATCGTTTTATCGACGCGATTGGAGCGTTTAGGGAGATGCAGAGTAATGGTGTGAAGGCGAATGAAACTATAATGGTGGATCTTTTCGTTGCTTGTGGGAGATGTAAAGACATTGTAACTGGGAAATGGTTCCATGGGCTTCTTCAAGAATCAAGCTTTGATCCGTTTTCGCATTCGAATTCTGATTTTAATGTGATCTTGGCTACGAGTTTGATTGATATGTATGGAAAATGCGGAGATATGATAATCGCGAGGAAACTGTTCGACGAAATGCCTGAAAGAAACTTAGTTTCTTGGAATTCTATCATCACAGGATATAGTCAAAACGGTGATGCAGAGGAAGCAATGCATATGTCTTCAGATATGCGTTATGCTGGTTTCAATCCTGATAAAGTTACGTTTTTGAGTATGATCCGAGCTTCAATGATACAAGAATGTTCACAATTGGGAGAAACGATTCACACTTATGTAACGAAAACCGGGTTTGTGAAAGATACTGTTATAGTCTGTGCACTTGTGAATATGTATGCTAAAACCGGTGATGCAGAGAGCACAAGGAAAGCATTTGAAGATCTCGAGAGTAAAGATACTATAGCATGGACCGTTGTGATCATCGGTTTAGCTAGTCACGGACACGGGAACGAAGCATTGAGTCTATTCAAAAGAATGCAAGAGGAAGGTAATGCTAAACCTGATGGAATCACATACATCGGTGTACTATACGCTTGTAGCCACGTAGGTCTTGTCGAAGAAGGACGAAGATACTTTACGGAAATGAGTGAACTTTACGAGTTAGAACCAACGGTTGAACACTATGGATGTATGGTTGATATCTTGAGCCGTGCTGGTTGTTTTGATGAAGCGGAGAGATTGGTTAAGACTATGCCAGTTCAACCTAATGTGAATATATGGGGTGCTTTGCTTAATGGTTGTGAGATTCATGAAAATTTTGATTTAGCTGATCGAGTAAGATCTATGGTTAATGAATCGGAAGAGTTTGGTAGTGGAATCTATGTTCTTTTATCTAATATTTATGCTAAAGCTGGTCGATGGACTGATGTGAAGCAAGTTAGAGAATCTATGAAGAGTAAAAGAATAACTAAAGCTTTAGGTCATAGTGCTGTTGAAACAGAGTTCTAAACTTTTAGTAGTAAAAATTATTTTTCTGGTTTTACTGAATTAAATAAAGATTGGAATTTTTTTTTATGAAAACGAATATTCAAAACTTTTTCATCATTTGTATGCATCTGGTAAAGTATAACCAGGCATCACTATTTTATCCGCAAACATCTTCCCGGTTTTGGGCATGACATGCCAATGTAATGTCATGTTGAACTCTTTTCCACGAAGATTACGTCCCTGAAAGATCATTCAAATGATGGATCTGATCAGTTTTTGTTAGGTAGTAAGAAAAAGGAGAAAAATTTGTGGGTTTTGGTTTAGTGTATACCTGATCGATGAAACGGTACTTGTTTGAGACTTGAATCCGGAATTTGGCATCTTCCTTGGTAGGGATTATGGCATCCCATAGAGAAACCTGCGAAAAAAGAATGTCAATGTCCATTGGTAAATCCAGAACTTATTAACAGAAGCAGGATGGCTTGATCTTGAACTGTAAATACCTGATTGAGGGAATTCTTTGGAGTTTCATACTCTGCTGCTACGAAAGCGAAAACCTGCAAACATTTTTTGGTTTGTGTCGGTTTTTTTAACAGGAGGAGTCTATTTTTGCAGTGACTTTTCAGGTAAATAGTAAAGAGACAAGGATTTGTTTAAGTGTTTTCAGATGTTAAACCTGCTTTGTGTTCCAAGTAAATAGTGATTGCAAATCTGCTGCTATGTCCAATGTCAAGCTGACCTGCAATGACATTTGAAAGTTGAATATATAAGTAACAAGCAATAGATGGAAGGCAACAAAGAGGCTCCGTAATGCAGAGAAAGCTACAGAAGTATATGTATAAGGAACTTCAAAAATCATAACTCAATAATCTGAAATTACTCTTGTGAACTAGTTTCACCTCTGATTTGTTAATCGAATTCAAAAGCTTTGAGATCCATAAGAACTTAAAGATGACTTTCAGATGGCTTATAAATTTGAAAAAGTCAAAACTGTAAAATATCCCCAAACAAACTCATCCTTGAGTCTCTAAATAGTGACCACAGTTTCAAAATGGATATCTTTCAGACTAGCCAAACCAGGAAATCAAAGATGAAATTCTCATAAAATGAAATTCGTTTATCCAGCAAAGAGTTACCAGATTAACAAACATAACTTAGAACTTTGGATAGACTTGGTGATGAAATGAAAGCAAGCAATTTGAGCAATTCATAAAATATCTGAGAAGAAAAGCCTCGAAACCATGAAATGTTACCTCGTCATTTCCATGGGATTGCTTCTTAAACCGATTGATGTTAAGTATCTGCAACAACAGCACAACAACAAAAAAAAACCCAAATTAGAACTCACTTTTTTCCCTGGATTCCAAAATCCTCAGAAACAACTTGTGACATTTTCATTAAATTCCCCCAAATCAAAACTAAACGACGACCAATTCACCAATCACAATTCCAGAATCTAAGATTAAGGCTCTAAACAACTTAATCCGTCACAAATCAATGCATTCATACACAGATCCACACATGTAAACCAAACGCAAACGTTTTCCTTTACCTGGATCTCAGCAGATGGATTTTGGTAGCTGAATTTGTCTGAGAAAGACGCGATTGCGCAAATGAACGCAAGCGCCGTGACAGCGAAAGTGAGCAGAGCATTTGCTCTGTAGCCAAACGAATGCATCTTTTAAAACTATTTTCCTTAACGATTACTCCTTGGGAGTTTTAGATCACCGGAATCTTCTCGCGATCCCGTCTTCGTCGCGAAATTTATCTGTGTGTAGGAAGACGTAGTACAAGAAGACGATGAAGAAGGAGACGAGCGTTTTAATTTTCTTTTCTTATAATATTTTTCTAAATATTCATTAATTCTCTTATTAATGATCGTTGCTGTAATGTGATTGGCCAAGACACGTATGATATAGAGATTCTAATCTAATATATGTAAACCGGAATTGGTATGTGTGTAATTTTTACACAAAAGAGTAAATACTCGATGATTTTTGTCACAAAATTGGACTCAACTTAATATTTAAGGAAAAGTTTCCATACACATGTCTCATTATTATGTTTGACTAGTGACTATTTATCGGTGGACTGATTAAACCGAAATTAGTAGATGACCCAAATAAGAAATTGTTCCTATCAATGCCCATTTTGTGAGAAACACAATTTGATGATTCGAAATTAGTAGATGAACCAAATAAGATAATTGTTCTCTTTTTTTTTTTTTGCTCAAAAGATAATTGTTCAATTTGATGACACGTTACTTATCTTTTTGTCCTTCCATGGGACGTTTAAGTTATTATTGAACCGAATTAAACCAAGTGGGATTGGTTAATCCAAAATCAAACCAAAATTTGCTTACTTTGGCTTCATTATTTCAAAATCCGACATATTTAAATCACAACCGTTTGGTGTGAGGAAACCAAAGGAAGAGATTTAACAAAAAACAGAGTTAGAGAGAAATTATGTAAAATCCACATCCTCCATTTTTTTTACTATTTCTGTTCTTTCTATTTACATTATCTAAGGTGAAACCATTGGAGTAAATTCTCGAATCATACAGTAATTTGACGAAATGGAGAACTATTACCACAATAGCTAACTCACGAAAGATACTGTCCACACCTTTTCAAATTGTATATTTTTTTCAGAACATCATAATCCACTTATAAATCACTCGCCGATATGGTACATTACGGGTCAAATTTAATATGGTATGGTCTCAATAGTAGTGGGCACACTATACATTTTGATTATCATAAATGATAATGCCCCATTATACCTACCATACAGGCGGCTACAAAAATCCTTTTCACAAAGAGAAAAAGAAAAACTAAAATATCTTTACTTTGTATCCATTTCCGAGATCAAAGATATTATAAACATCATTCCACTAACAAAATTAAAGCACATTTTGTTTTCATCCTCAACAGAGTTAAAGATAAAGACATCCCCAAAAGAAGAAAAAAAACATACAACTAAGAAGAAACATTCATATCTAAATTAACATTACAAACAAAGATTACATAATACTACAACTACCTGGATTCTCATCACTGAACATATGAGTATATCCATCCGAGTGAGGAGGCGGCATCGGCGGTGGATGAGCGTAATTCACCGCGGGGTTAGGCCGAGCATACATCATGGGATGATACATGTCACCACCACCGTGACCACCACCGTAGCCTCCATAAGCTGCTGCAGCTTGGGCTTGGGCTTGGGCTTGTTGTTGCTGTTGTTGTTGCATCATCATTTGCATGTACTGTTGTTGTGGGTTCATTGCTTGAGGTGGTGGAGGATAATACCCTCCTCCTCCGTTCATTGGTAAGCCTTGAACCGCCGGGTAGCCACCGCCTCCCATGGGACCCATCGGTGGACCACCTTGACCCATCATACCCATTGGACCGCCTTGACCCATCAT
This sequence comes from Euclidium syriacum, assembly GCA_900116095.1. Classification (NCBI taxonomy): domain Eukaryota; kingdom Viridiplantae; phylum Streptophyta; class Magnoliopsida; order Brassicales; family Brassicaceae; genus Euclidium; species Euclidium syriacum. Next base: position 17,574,321 of record FPAK01000003.1, read on the forward strand.
ACCCATCGGAGCTCCTGGACCCATCGGACCACCCATGCCTTTAGCGCCATGATTAGGATTGCCTTTGTTACCTCCTCCTCCTCCTTTAGTGTGTTTCATGAGCTCATCAATGTCATGGGCCCCAAGGGCTCCTCCTTTGGACCCACCTCCACCTTTTTTAGGCCCATTATCGTAATGATGAACTCCTCCACCATTACCACCACCACCTGATTTGACCTTCTTACCCCCATCACCTCCACCGCCTTCTTTCTTACCTCCTCCCTTCTTCTCTCCTTTTCCACTTTTGCCCTTTTTGAAAAACCCTAGAAGGCCACCACCACTTTTGGAATCTGTTTTCCCGGTTTTGCCCCCACCTCCTTTATTCTCTTTCCCTTCTTTCTTACCCTTCTCTCCTCCTTTATCTCCTTTTTTACCTTCTTTTCCCATTTTACCCTCACCCATTCCCTTCATTTGCACCGGAATCTCAAACGCTCCACCTCCTCCGCCACCTCCGCCTTTCTTTCCACCACCGCCTCCTCCACCACCTCCACCACCACCACCGCCTTTGAAGCCATTCATCATCATCATCATCTCATTAGGATTAGGACCTTTAGGCCCACCACCGCCACCCATTTGAGGCATCTTGTTAGGCATCATCATCATCTTACTAGGAGGCGGCATGTGATTACCTCCTCCTCCATGACCATGACCTCCTCCCATATCATCATCGTCCTCCTCATCATCAAACTCATCATCATCATAATCATCCTCACTGAAATCCTCATCATCATAATCCTCATCACTGAAATCTTCATCATCCTCCTCCGCAAACTTAACAGACTTCTTCTGTTCCTTAGGTGCAGCCATAGGAGGCATCATCTTCCCACCACCACCACCTTGAGCAGCAGCAGCTTTCATCATCATCATTTGTTGAATCTGCTGAGGTGTCAATTGCATTGGTTGACCTTGCGGTGGACCACCACCACCACCACCACCATGTCCTCCTCCGCCACCACCTTTAGCCTTCATTTGGTTACCACTGTCTTTTCCTCCTTTAGCTTTACCGCTTCCATTCATACTTAAATTACCGAATTGCCCATTGAGACTAGGAAACCCTTTACCTCCACCACCTCCGCCTCCGCCTCCACCTCCACCGCCTATGATCTCGGCATGTTTGCCTGATTTGCTGAGTTTCTTGATTAGAAGAGCTGGGTCAACGTTTCCAGTGACAGTGACTTTTCCCTGTTCTACATCTGCTTTTACAGAGTACACGCCTGATTTCCCGGAAATCAAAAAAGAAACATGTCAGATCTTCGTCAAGAAATTCACATAATATTTAGTAAATTAACATAACCCATGTGATAAATTTCAAAACTTTGGACTTCCACTGTTCAAAGTTAGGTACTTTTTTTATGTCAGATTATTACAAACAATTTTTAAAAATAATTGCTGTAATTTTGGTAAATAACATAAAAGGGAGAAAACCCAGAAGGTAAATCTCAAAACTTTGAACTCACATAGGTTTGGAAAATTGAGAATTTCTTGATGTGAGAGTTTAAAATATCACAAAACAGGGAAAAACACAGACACTCACACAAGACAGTTAATAAATTTCAATTTTTTGAGCTTATTATTTAATTAAAAAAAATTCAATATTCATAGATCCATAGCTTTAGAGAAAAACCCACTTCATAAATCTCATTTTAAAATTAACACTAGCTTCAAAAAAAAAATTAAATGACCAAACAAAGCAAAAAAGAAATGGGGCAAGGAAGAAGAACAGACCTTCGATTTTCTGTAACTGTTTCTTTACTTTATGTTTACAGCCTTCACAGTGTACGTTCACTTTCAGTACACAAGTCTGCAAGTAAAAAAATCAAATCAGAGTAAAAAAAATTAGCCACAATATATACATATACAAGCTTAAAGACAGAGAGAGGGAGGGAGGGAGGAGGAAACGTATACCTGAAGCTTCATAACATCTTGTTTATTCATAATTTCTCTTAGATTTATGTGTTTTCACAGACAAAAACTCTGTTTAGAAAGAGAGAGAGAAAGAGAGTTTCTAAACTCTGTTTTTGTTCTTTCTTTCTTTCTCCTTTGTGAAAATGAAGAGAAGAGAAATGGTAGATGAGAGATTATAAGAAGAGAAAATGGTGTTTTGTGTGTAATAAAGGCGGTTGTTGTTGTTGTTTAAGGACAGAGAAAGAAAAAGAGAGAGAGAGAAGAGAGAAGAGAGAAGAGAGAGGACTAAAAAACACACTCAAAACTTGTGTTTTGGTTTTATCTCTGTTTCAGGGTTTCTTATTTCTATGTCTGTTAAACCTAAGAGAGAGAGGGCGGTGGCACAGGAAGCAAGGAAATCTTCCTCTTTGATTTGCAAAATATCTTTAATTTGACAATTTTATAATAGTTTTTGTTGTTTTTGATTTTGATTTTAATTTAATTTTAAAGTAAGTACTTTTTTTTGTTTAGAGTTAAGGGAGAAAGAATGAAGCTTTGAGGCAGCTTCATTCACTTTGGCAAAGTACAGCCTTTGTTTGCTTTCGTCTTTATACTTAGCTGTATTCATCTTATGGAATACGATTGATTAACATCCATTTCGAATATTTAAGGTTCTTTAACTACAATACTTAGCTGTATCATTCATGTATTTTTGTTCCTAGTTTAGTTTGCATTCATTTTTTGCCTTTGTTCGTATTTTCGTATAACTAAATGTGTGGTTTAGAAGTAAATCAGCTTTGATATGCTCAATAAAATAGCTTTGTCATATTGTTATCATGTAGTGGTTTTATCTACGGTTCTAAGCATTGATGATTAACCAATATTTCCCATTTAGTTAAGACATGCATTTTAGTGATATATGTTAGATGTGTCAATTTTAGATATCCGAATGAGAGATAACGGTAAAATGTAGAAAACAAATAAATTGGATATTAAAAAATAATTTTTAGAGTGTTTATGTCAAAAAAATGGGATGTAAATTCGAAAAACATGGCTGGTACTTTTCGACTAGTTTTAAGGATCCAAATTTCTATTAATTTAGGTAAGAGTGATTGTATAATGGGTATTTTGAGTAATTTGGATAAATTTTGAATTTTTTTTATAATTTTCATTATTATTTTTAAAATTTTTTTCCTTTATAGATAATTAGTTGAATTTAAACGAAATTGAGACCAGAAATTTAAGACATATTTGAAAGAGAACAATTTTTCATCTCGAAATAGCATATCTATCTTAATCAAATTTCTGTAAAACTAATTTAAATAAAATAATTATGTTTATTTTGTTTAGTTATATGTTTAACACGTTAGTTGAATATCACAAAACCACTATAGTAAAATATGAAAAATAAAAAAATTAATGAATATTATGAATTTAAAAAATAAAAACAAAAATAAAAAATATATTATTTATCGCATCAATGTATTTTTATTATCTTTTCAATACTGTTACAAAAATATTAAACTCAAGTATTAACAGTTTTTATAAAATAATGTACACTAGATTATTTAATAAATTAACCAAGGAATGATTGTCATGAATTATCTATCTATAACGTAACTTTATTCACATTTTAATTTTTTGTAATGACTGAAGCGCTTAACTGATTTTAAGAGTTTAAGCATATTTGAATTTGTGATATTTTTATGATGATAAAAAAACAATTTGTTGTAAAGTACTTGATTTAATTTTATTGCTGCTAATTCAATAAAAAATCAATTAAATTATACTAATACTCAAACTTTCGTATAGAAAATTAAAGAATTCAAATTAATGAATACACTGTTTTTTATTCATATAATTAGTATTTTTCTATGTGATATTTAAAGTGGTAAATATATAGGGTGTGTAAAGATGCCAATTAAATGCTTTTATAAAGGTTTTTCTATTGAACTACTAATTAAATGTTTTATTTTTTTCAGTTAATATAGAGGATACGTGTGAATAACTATCCAATATCCTATTAAGGGAAAAAAAATTAGGCCTTCAATTTAATTCTAATAGTCATAGACTCATAGCATGTATCATTTCCTTGCAAACTTGGACTACAATAATTTATGATTGACACTGATACTAACATGAAAATTTCAGGATCTTAATTATGATTTTGGGATCAATGATTTAATGATCGTTGACGAGAGGGTTTAGGATCCAATGGCAAGCAAGAAGGGACTTTCGCACCAAAAATGGACTTGTTTAACAAAATCACTTACGCAACACAATGCAAGTATTAAAAAATATAATTAATTAAAGACTCCTATAATGCTAAAATATGCGATCTAAATCTTACATATATTGATACTAACTTAGCTACTACTGATATGCTTCTCCTAAACTGTTAGTTAGATTGTCAACATTACGAAGTTGGCTCAATTAGTTAAAAATATATATATATATATATATATATATATATAATTCGATTAATTTTGTTAGCACTAGTATCACCAAAATCTTTTGTAAACTCGATTGTAAAATAAACGAAAACAACAGAAACTACTTTAGTAAAGAACGAGAATAAACTTTCTCACGACATATTAAATTTTATACTCCGTTTTCTAGTTGTGTAAATATTAGAAGACTAGATATATTTTCATATAAATAGTTTTTCTTTACCAACGTTTATACTTTATACATAAGAAAACATTTGATACAGTTAGGTTTCTAATATGATATTGGAACAGTAGTTTTTATTTTTATTTGATCTTTTTTTCATTATTATTATTTCATTTGGTTTACTTCTTAAAGAAGTTTCATCCGTGAGACTGTTTTTGGAAGTCTTTAAAAGAAAATATTAAAGACAAAAAATAGGATCAATCGGCACTCGCCATGTTGTCGAAACAGTGAAGATACAGATCCTTAAAGCATCCAATTATTTTATTAGCATCCGATTGTTGAGATGAGGTCCGCCAATTATTTTATTAATTTTTTTTTGTTTTTTGCTAAGAATCCTTAACAACTCGTTGATGGAGCTGCTCTTAATGGATTAAGATTCTTTTACTCGTTTTTGAACTATATGAGATAATTCTTATACACAAAAATTATGTAATCCTTTGTTACGAAATAAGATAGAACTATGCCGTATAAATTTTTGTTACAATCTTACTTTCAATGATAATTCTAGATGGACAATCTCCCACCATAACCACTCACATAGCTTTCGACTGTACAATTTATTTTTGGGTAGATCTTTTGATTTCACGGTTGAAAACTTGTTGATTCTTTCTCCAACATCAGAATCCTCAAACTTAATTGCAATTTGGCAGAACCTTCGGCTTGTCTCAGAGCTAAATAACTTCGCTGATTATAATTCGTCAACTACCTCAAAACATCTCTAAACTTAACAACAATACACCTAGTTTTGTAACTGATCAAGATATTCTCATAGACCGGGTATAACATCTTTGATTTGCGGATCAACACTAAATAATTTACAAAAAAAAAAAAAATCAAGTTATGATTCGATCAGGGATTCGATGATTTTTTAAAATGACGAAAAAAATTGGCCATAGCTTTCTTTTTATAGGCAAAGGTGGGTTTTCTAAGAAAATGAACATGTGTCAACTCGTAGCAACTTATGGCGACCCATAACAACACTCCTCAACGTCATCTCGTACTTATTCAGTGCCAATTAATGCTTATGGCAGCACTTTGTCCTTGCCAAATATCCAACACATAACTTCACTGATGTGATTCGCTGTTCCCGCCGAATGTTCATTATGCTGTCTAAGTTGATTCCACTAAATTATTTATGAATTCTTCATGATCCAAACTTCTCTTTTATCTTAAATCTTTGTTTTCTCAAAGTCCAATTATTAAATTTAAGTGACTCATCCATAAACACACTTTGATCTTTTCTTTGTGGATTAAATCTTCTTAATCCGATAGCTTAGATTCAAAACCCAAATCCTTTTTTCCTCTAATCCACCAAAATTTCTCTTAATCGATATTTAGTTCCCTTAGAACGTTCCTTATCCAAAAGGCTCTAAGTCAAAAACCTTCATGAATCCTAGATAATTTGAATTGGAAGATTTGATATCTTTACAAAATAACTATACGTATTGTGAGCCATCTTATTTATCTTGGCGTTATTCATGCATACAAGTGCATGTTCTTATTCGATTATGGTAGGGACTCAAAGCAAGCTTATTTGGATGTTTTTTTTCCGGGTTGTTCGTTATGAAAAGAGTTGTTGGTCAATAGATTCTACTTTGTGTTGAATTGGTGTTATAACTTATCGTTTAGCGTAACTCTGATTGGGTTAGATGCTCGCACACCCAATGATATGTAACATTTTAGTTCATTTAAGGCCAACCACAACTGTCTTGGAAGAAGCCACATGTAATCTCTCCCTTTTCCTTTGAAATTGAGTTTTGCTCCATTGAAATTGAGTTTTGCTCCTTTGTGTTTGACTGTCTTTGAAATCACTTTATAAAGATCACTTTATAACATTTAGTTGAAAGCACTCCCTTTCTTGACATCATCAATACATCTCTGCTCGACTACACTATGACAATATGTTAGATATCTATCTTGGTGCAAATCTGGTCTTTTATGGACGAACGAAATACATCAAAGTTAAATATCATTTAATCAGGGAAGAGATTCTTAAGGGAGCGATTTCTACCAACCATATTCTACTCTAGACAATTTGATATCTCCACTAAAATTTTGGCACCTATTCGTTTTATTATAGATTATATAATATGTTTGTATGTATATTCCATATTTATTAACTGATAAATGTATTTCATAGACGTGTAAATATAAGGAGACAATATCACATATGTACTTTGTAAAAATAGGTAGTTTGACTTACGTTTATAAGCAAGAAAACTCTTCATACGCTTAAGTTTTTTATAAGATTTTTAATGTTTAAAACCGAATCAATCCAATTATATATCATTTTGGTTATTAACGAGATGTTAGCTACGCCCATGATCAAAAAGAAGAAACCAATTTATTAATGGAACATGAAAGTTCATATCACATTAGATGCTATATGTATAATGTATAAGTATAAACATAGTTTTCGTAAACCGAATAATACCACAATTGTAAACCCATATAGAAAAACTAAGTTTAAAATTGTGATCCAACATAGAAATACTCTATACCATCCGAAAACGTCTATGTGTTTTAGATCTAGGCCAAAGACTGCGTTTTGTAAAATCCTTCGGTTTGATGAAATGACAACAATATTTTTACGTTATGGTAAACAATATATGGTGACTGAATTCAAGACAACCAATCAAACTAAACTAAAATCTAGTACAATTTTTCTGTTTTATATGTTTCAAAATCCAAATGGTTGATAATTTTGTAGAAAATATATATGGGTATTAAATTCATCTATTTTTTATCATTTATATATTTAAAGTGTTAGTATTATAGATATATATATATATATATAAATAAGAAATGAAAAGGGACAATAATGTTGAAGGGTTTTAATGGGTCACAAGACAGGTAGGTCGCTTCCACTCTTTGCTGTGGATAGAGTTCTCTTGGGCCAGCTTCCAACCACCAATTAGTCCGACATAAATCAAATCATTATTTATAAACAAACTATTTAATTATCATCTACTTGAAATATTTTGTGGGTTTAAGTTAGAAATAAAAATCGACTTCATTGCTAATGCATGTGACGCATGTGCACCACTTCACTAAGATAGTATCATCATAGTAATAAGCGATATTTTTCATTCAGTTTTAAAACAAATCAATATTAATTGCGTACATAACATGAAAAGATGAAAAAAAAAAAAAACTATTAATATAGTTATTTTAATTCCCATCGTGCATCTTTAAGCTTCTTATGACTTTGACTGTGTTAATTAATAAAAAAATTCCTTTACTGAATAATTCACATGCTAGCTCCGTAGTAAGAATATTAAAAGAGAGAAAGTATGGAAACTAACTAAAATCAACCGCTTTAAGTATAATTTTTTTTAAAAAAATTATTCATGGTCCGAACATAACTAACCGTTTATACGTACAATTAGTATTACTAATTACACACGCTAAGCACATATAGATTCACATGTCATCGAACCGTGTACATAGCAAGTCGGTCCATGCAAACTCGGAAGTCAAATTTCTTTTCTCCGACCTAAAGAAGTCAAAATAAAACACGAAAGCTATAAGAAAAATAAAATAAAAGATGAGATAAAAAATAATAGAATAGTTTAAAGGGTGTTTGAGCAATCATTTTCGGAGGTATTTTCGACCCTTCTTTTTTTTAGATAAAATTATTAACTTTCCCTGTTGTTTTTTCGTCTTATCTGTATTAAGAAAACCAGCCTCGTGACGAACATTGCTGTCAGTTTAAATTTTTTTTGTCACTTATCAATTTGGTCATCTTCTTGAATTATTTTCCACGATTTTGAATATATCTCATTGGTTTTATTTTTATTTAAATTCACTACTGTTGAAAGAGAACTTTAGAATTTGTTGAGTAGAATTTCAATAAGAGACCGTTAACAAAGATAAACTAAAGTCCAGCTTGCAGCACTTATAATAAATAGTCAAAAATTACATATGAAGACAAAAAAATTACACAGTATAGTTATATGATCAAACCATAGCTCTGTTCCTCTATTTCTACAGTTGAATTTCTTTTATAAGTACAAACTATAGGCTTTACTTTTCCATAAAATTTTCATAAAAATGATATTTTTATTTGCTTTTAGTACACTACTACTATACACATTTGACTAATCAATAAAATTGATCAATTTTTGGACCCATTATAAGATGTGGGTCATTTTTGAAGCACATGCTAATGAGTATCCAAATCAAACTGTGGTTTTGTGACCATTTTATTTTTGCTTTTTGGATGCTGGACCTAACCTAAGGCTTCATCATCTACTCATTTCAAATCTAATGTAGTATATTTTATTCTCACTATATTTTTTTAAAAATCTATTATTTCAGTCTTTATGGTGTGTATACCAAATTTATAGCCTTCTAGGTTTAGCTTCTAACAAAATGTAATCTTTTTAATTTTTTTTGACAGATGAGAATCATGAGATATATCTCAGACTAATTTTTGTAAAAATTTGAAGTAAATTAGATAATATTAGTTTTTTTTTTACTGAGTAATACTTCATTAAAGGATTTTCCAAACAGAGAAAGAAAGTGTACAAATCCTATTCTATAAAACAAAGGAAACCAAAAGAAATTTACAAGAAAATTAGATCGAAATTTACAGGAAAATGAAATCCTAAAAGCTATGTACAAAGAAGTAAACATTACCACTTAAAAGATATAGCTATCATTGGCCAAGAGACTTGTCTATATCGACTAAGGGTTGAAACCAAGACTTTACTCCTCTAGATATGTAAGCTTGACAGAGCATGTATTTTGTAACACTTCTAGCCAGAGTTTTAAAAACCATATTTGCTGAAGATGCACAAAGACACCATCTGTTCCTCTGTATTAGTTTAAATTTAGTCAATTTGTTGTGACATATATCCAAATTTTGGACATTTTAAGACTCACATCTCAGTTGCATATTTACTAGTTGACTTGCATGTTTTTTTTTTTTTTTTTTTCCCGTTAATGCAATGCAATACGTAAAGCAAAATCTATATAGAGTTCACTCGAACTCACTACTTTTACATAAAAGAGAGAAGAAATTTTTTACTGCTTACTAAACAATGAATTATAAATCATGTGACAAAAGCCAAACAAAAAAAATTCTCAATTTGCAATATCTCTTTATTGATCGCTCAGTGCCTCCATATATAAATATATTTATTCAAACTTTTTCACGACATTCTAAGAATCACATACATTTTAAAAAACAACGTTAAACAATTTGCTACACGCATGTGACGTTAAGAGACAAAAATGGCATACAAAATGATGTTTTGACCCAAAGCAAGTATAAGAAGAAAATAGAGAACATATGTGACCGATCTTAAAAGAGAAATCATTTTCGAAAATATATGTTTAGATACCACAATCGTCCACTCTTTGACTATTGGAGTTTTGACGGAAAAATATATTTTTGAAAAGGAAAAAATTGTCGTTTGATTATACATTTTCACCAAAGTTATTTTCGAAATGATATAATTTACAATGGAGATATCTGTTTTTTTTTTGTCTTACAAACAAAAACAAATACTTTATCTCAAAGTCTCTAACATTAACATATAACTAAGAAAATTCATTGCAAAAATTCAAGAGTACTTGAATTTGAAAAACAATTATGTTTTTAGAATAATTTAGAAGAAAAAGTGGTTCTCTCATAACTTTAAACTATGTGGCAGCAATTTGATTTTCTTGCAATCAGCTTTTATCATATCTTGTACGGAACCATGCTTCCACATCCACAACAGGTTTCGATAAGTAATCGTAGTACAATATCAAAAAATTAATTTGTAATTCTCTTCTAAAAATATATTATATAATTGTGTAAAAATCAGGAATTATATCCTATACTGTCATTTTAATGATGAAAAATTGTTATTCAAAGGTTTTGCATTCTTCCAAGAAGTGATTCCACTATATACAGATGGTATATTAAATATATAACTAAAAAAATGTGAATAATCTACCATTTCTTTGGTATGTGAATGTGATTAGTCTACTAAAACTAAATTTTTAGCTTTAATTCAATCCAATTCATTCTACTAATTTTTATTCAGCTATTTAGTTGTTCAACTATTATTTTAACAGTAAAGCCCTTAACATTTTTTAAGTTTTAGCACCGAATATCCCGATGTTGTCAAAGCTTCCAACTTACCCCGACGTTGTTTACATGATATGACAATACTCAAATGTGTATTTTTCTAATGATATATTCAATTTTAAATCATAGTAGCTGAGATTAACCGACCCTCATCAGATACATACTCTTTCTAATACAAAAATAAGGGTATTTTATATTAGATGACAATACTCGTGAAAATAAGGATTTGTATACTAACCAGCAGAAAGAACAAACACAAGAGCTAAATAAATCACATGTTAGGTTTGATTTTGAAGACCAAAATGACGAATGCGAAGATACGTGTGGGGAATATAGACGAAGTTTGTTAGTAGTCCAAATCTCAAAACATATTATAAAAAGCGAATTTGTCAACACCTTTGACTTCTTTTTTGGAAAATATCTCTCAGAGTAAGCTTCGCAATGAAACTATTGATTTATAGACGTGAAACACATGTATTAAACATTTTTTGTCACACATATTTAGAATTTTTGTTTTACGATGAAAATAAAATATAGAATATATTGATAACAGTTTTTATTTATAAAGTGATGATTTTTTATGGACTGATTTTTTTTCTGTGAAATAAGTCTCTAAATATATTCTTACGATAAAAAATTTCATCTAAGAACATAACTACAAAAACAAATTCGAACCTGATGTCTATTTTGTCCAGTAATATTTCACAACAAATTAAAAGTTTATTTTTGCAATAATTTGTTCAATAAATAAAATTAAAATAGATTTTTAAAATGATGGGAGGGACAATGTTTTTCATTATTAGCTATCTAATTAGTTTATTTTTTGAAGTTTTTACTATATAAACAACATAATTTGTGTTCAACAAAAGTGTAGACCTCTAAATGGAGAATTGTCTACAATTAGTCCACGGCGATATAGACACCATATATAAAATACCAACAATCTGTATTGACAAAGACTAATGATATTTATTATTTTGATGAATCTAAATTCTAATAAATCATCGAGATGTGAAAACACGAAAAAGATTAAACAAAGCGTTGATTGATTCATATCTTGAGGCTTTACATCGGAGGTGATATAAGTCGACACGGTTCAAACACATACATAAACCTGAATGAATTTCACTAGCTTTGCTTTTGGATTCTAAGTCTTACTGCATCATTTATTTTTGGAATCACATTAATTTGGATGAGTTATTTATTATGGTTGAATAGTTTAAAGTCAACCGTAGAGATAGAGGCAATATTCCCCAAACTCGATTCTAGCTGAGTCCCAGTATAATGACTTGCATGATATTCTTTATATTATAAATTAAATGTCGTTTAAATATTTTTACGTAAAGTAAAAAATAGTTAATTGTTCTAATATATCGTTGATTGACTGACTGTTGAAATTTCACAGCATTTACATTTTTATTAATTTAATTAGACACAAGTGAGATACTTTTAGCAAGTGTTACAATATTGAAATTATAAAACATCACTTAATCCGAAATAGAAATATTAATCTAAAAAGACACTTCAATTAAAATAGAGAAAATAACAAACTAACACAAATTTTTTGGATCCTATAAAACAGTGTCTTTAAGTGACTTCTTCAATTCTATGTTTTCAATCTCTTGAAGAAAAAAAATGTGTTAATGAATTGAAAGACTATATTATAAGAAAAAAGGTTTACAATTAACAATTTAACATCTATGGTAAAAAGAAAAGAAAGGGTGAGAGAGCGACCCAATAAGAGAAGAGGTAGTGTATGGATGTTCACAGCTGGAATCTTTGGACTCAATATCCATAATTGGGTCATACAAATTTAGTATATGTAAATTATGACATCTACAGTACAAATTCTATAAATTAATAATGTTAGAACCGTAATATTTTATTAGTTTATAAAATTATTAATTTATCAATAAATAGAAAAATCTATATTTTCTATATTTTTTTTTTAATATGATGATAATACTAAAGATAAGATAATATTGATGTACCTTTAGAAGCAATTGCACATATGAAAATATTAATCGCTTTTAGAGCTTTTCATAAATTTTTTTATATAAGACGAGAAAACGACACAAAAAGTATTTAATGTTGTAAGAAAAATTAGAGATGAACTCCAACGAGATTTGAGTTTTAAGACAAAATAAACAACACTAGAGTCATATTGACTTAACTATGTATGTATAAACTATATATACAAATTTACATACCTAATTATTAATTTATGATATTATTGGGACCATATATTTACATGGGGTTTCTATAAAAGACCACATATATTTTATACGACCAAATTCATCTATATGTTATCTATATATATATATCCAGATCAAAAAAAAATATGGTATATATATATTATTATCGAACTCTTGCCAAATGAAATCAATTTCAAGAAATTTCTTTGCCACATTTTAATGATATACTAAACTATCAACCGTATGTATGAGAATGTGTGGTCTTTAGGTTCATGAAATTGTATTTTAAAGATCTGATTGACCTAAAATGATGAGATAGATTGACAGTTTCAATAATAGCATCTCAGTTTTGGTAGGAAATAGTTTTGATATCCAAGATATCATAAGGCAGATCGAGCTATTGAAAAATCGACAAGATCTCATTTGAGACTGAGATGAAACAGTGGCGAAATTCGAAGAAATACGTGTTCATCTTGCTGAAGTAGAGGAGGTTACGTGAACTCTGAGGGTCGAAATCAAACAGATGAGAACTGAAGTGAAGAATGTTGCAACTTTTATCGCTGGAATCGATGAACTGTTGAGTTAGTTAAATGGTGTTAATCTATGAAATCGTTTAGCTTTTTCCAATTGATATTCTAACAATCGAGTTGAAAAAAATAACAAGCATTATATGAAAAGATATCTATACAATGCTTAACTTTATCTTTTGTATCTATATATTATTTAAAAAGAGCTTTGTATTGTTTTGTTAGGTACAATTGCAATCAACTTTTGAACCTATATATGTGTACATATGTGTGAAATATACATATATACCCGTCCTTGCAAGGACACCTACCCTTATATACACACATAAATGACAAATCAATAAAATATCTTTCTTCAAATCACCCTTTCTCGTTTGATGATAAGATGGTGATTTTAGTGGTTCTTCTTCTTTCATTTCCTCTAGTTTCTGGTTTTTCATAAATTTATACTTTATGAAAATATCCACATGAATTTTACCATTGGGTTTGATTGACATCCTATTAGATTTTCTTACCACTCCGCATATGTTTTGTCATTTTTTTTAACCGCTTTCCGCTATCAATCAAATATAAGGCTGTAGATTATTTATAAACAATTTATGAGTGACAAACAAATACCGTGCAATTTTATTCTATATTATCTTCTAAAAGAGTTAAAGCTATATAATTGGTTGGTAACGAGAATGTTAGGTGATGGAAAATAGTTATACATCGCTTCATTTTATTATTTCTCAAATTTACCTCTTTAAATGATGTCAGAAATAAAAGAAAAACACAACTCTATGGACGTAGAAACAAAATGTGTGTTAACACACAAATCAAAGTCTCGTGTTTCATCGAGTTCTGAGTGAAATTCTCCATAAGCAAACTACGGTTTTTATTTTGTTTTTGTATCATTGGGGTTCGAAAAATGTTTACAGGTTAAATCAATAAGAAAAGACGACTACTGGGGCAAACTCGAAATAGTATAAAGAGAGCAAATCCCAAGGATCAAGAAAAGAAAAAGAGAAGGAAAATGCTTTATTGGGTTTTGCTTAGGACATGAAGCAGAATGAAACATATCTGCTTTCGTCCGAAAAAGAGGGAAGACAGATTCTAAAAACTGCACATACATTATTTACTTACTCACACATTCATGAATATATATGTAAATATTTATTTCTTTCTTTATAGTTCTTTTTTTTTTTTTTTTTTTTTTTTTAAACTATTGCTGAGTTTCTCTTTTCCTCCTTCATAGACTTTCACTTTTGTCCCCTTGATGTTCCAACATCCTCAGTAACTTGATTTACTTTCATTGAACACTCATACACACCTATAATAGGTGTGTGTATATGTACAAATATCTCATATATGCATTTATTCACATCTACATTAGGAGTGTAATGGTTGAACTTGAACCTAAAGTGTAAATGAATTTAATGAAAAAAAAGAGATTCCATATTAATTTTTACCAAACAAAAAAGTGAAAAAATATGATAAACTTTTTCAACCTTATGTGAAAAAAACCTTATAATCACTTTCCTTTTTTCCCACTATTCATTTCCTTTTAGTAATTAGAGAATCTTGAACTGAAGTTTAGACTAACTTTCGGTTATACAAGAAAGAAAACCAACCGAGTTTTTCTATTTTCCTAATTACATAACAATCACCACGTAAGATGTTAATTTTATAAATTTTTGTTACCGCCTAGATTTTGACTATCCAGCATACTTAGAATATGGCCTGGTCCTATATTTTTGGACCGAGTTTAACAATAAGGTCTTTTCAAAATCGAAAAAAATTCTGATCGATATTGACAACACTGAGCCGAACGGACCATCAATCTTTTTAGCTGATCGAAACATTTTCTTTTATCATTGTCGTCTTTGTAATAAAAATTCACCTTTTACTTTCTCAGGTTATTTATTTACTTGTTTACTCATGTCTCTCATCACCGGTTTACTTACACTTCAAATATTCTCTGCACTTTTCTTCTACCAGTCTTTCGCAACTTTTACTTTTCTGTCGATTGGAATTTTAAACCATTTACACCGAAAGTCTTTTTATTTCATTAAAAAATATAAGAAATAAACAACTATATATTGGTGGATAATAATGTGAAGAGTGGTGCACAAAGTTCAAGTGTTTGTGTCTATCTTGGACAAGACACATTGACTAAAGCATTTGAAAACATGTCAACAAAACTACAATTTTTTTCTTAAAAATAATCTAATTGCAAAAAGCTGCTAAACGGTCGAATTGCATTAAACACGCACTCTATACAAAGCAAACCGAACTAAACTAAACCAAACAAACCTAATTCTTGTTTATGAACCAAAATATTCATCATTGTACCGAACTAATAGAGTTGAATCTAAGCTTAAAACCAAACTAATTATATGTGTAATTAAAAATGTACACAATCTCTTACATAATTTTTTAAATAAGTATATGAACTATTGTCTACATAGACTTCTCAAGTTTTCAAACAACTACAAACTCATTCTCATTCTTTCCTTTACACAAACTCTTTCTTTCTTCTCAAACCATGAAACTCTTTGTTTGGACCTTATTATACTGTTTACATCCTTTTACCACTGATTTTGGCCAAACTCAAATTTATTTTTATTATCGAAATAATTAACTATATTCTATGTCCAAAGACCCAACTCTAATAAGAACGGTGGTTGCTATGGCCTCGATCGTTTTTTTTTTTTTTGTTAAATGAAAAAGAAAATATTCACATTTTGCGTTTACACATTTATATGAGCAACTTTTTTTTCCAAAATATCGATACACAAAACCTAACTTTTCTACTTTTACAACTAACAAAGGATGTTTGTTTCCGATGCTTAAGATTGTGGGTTCATTATAAAAAAAATACATCCTTAAAATAAACGTAAACACAAATGCAAATAAAACAATGTTTAATGTCAATGATCATTGATATGGGTGATCTGGGAACCATAGACGAAAATATGTATTGAAAAAACTATAAGAACCGTTCCACTGTTATCATATCATTGCAAGTTAGTGTAACATTTGGAAAATAACCTGAATTTGAAGAACAACTTATAGTAAACATTAAAGTTAGAATAATTTTCCTAAAAAATCTATGCTTGCGGTGGGAGACACTTGACCAGCTATCCGAGAACATTGTACTTTCAAGAAAGGAGGAAAAAATGGATTGAATGGTAGGTTTGGCATGCAATTAGCTTCGCCTTCAAGAAAAGCTTTGCAACAAGCATGACCAATATTACCAAATTGATCCAAAAATATCGATTGAGATATTTCTGTAAAACATCCTAGAACATTCATCACTGATAACCAACATTTTGTGATATCAGAAAATCCTGACATACCGAGAATTAGTTGAAAGGAAAACGGGAAGGGAATCGGAAATTGTGGTTGTTAGGCATTCACAGAAACCGCAACACAAATGGTTACTAGAACAAGAATCATATTCTTGATTGACATGCAGGGGCGGATGTAGGTAGTAAGATAAGGAAGCACATGCACCCACTATAATATTCAAATAAAAAAAATTGTATGAGATATCCCATTAGTGCCCCCCTCTTCAACCCAAGTTCGATACCCCTTTCATTTTTTTTTTACAAAATAGTTTAATTATGCACCCACTTCAAAAAATTTCTACATCCGCCCCTGTTGACTTGATGTCTTAAGGCGGAGAAAACAGAAAGAAAACCAAAAGTATCCAAATAAGTGATTGTGTTTCTGAGTTTGGTTGAGTGATAAAATTAATAGAAGGAACCTTGTTCTTCTTTTATATGTAAGAAATGAAACGTTTTCCTTTAGTTATCTATTGTTAAACGCTTTTGGTTTTACTTTTGTAGTTACTTTGCGGTTTGAAACATAGTTGATTCTGCCAAAAGAAGTAACGAGCGACATTAAATTAGTCACCAAAGGAAACGAGTCTAACCAAGAAATTATAATGCGTTTCACTGATTCAATCATTTGTAAGTGATTGCTTTGGCATAGATTTTGAACCAAATTAAGCCGAAACGGGCCGAAGTTTCGCTAATTTAGTTGGGTTAGTATATGGAGAGAAACCGGTGGCATAATGAATGATTAATTTCGATAACCGATTCTGCTTGGTTCAGTAGTTCCAAACCGGTCGGTTTCATGTTTAAAAAATTTCTTATATAATCAAGTTAACCTAAAATAGCTGAAAATTCAGAATCCCCAGGCTTTACGTAATTACTACATGAACACAATCTACATTAGAGATCACATCAATCAGACCCAACAAAGCTAATAAAAACTTAAAACATTATGTCACAATTCTTTAGGAGTATGCTCATAAAGCTCCTTACCTCAAGGATCAAAAACTGTGCTTAATCTTGATGAGTTTCAGCATCTGTTGCATCTTCAACATCCTTCTTCTGTTTCTCCTTCTTCTTGCTCAGTCTATCCGAATATCGAGCAAATACAGCCGAGAGCGCAGTCTTCACAGTTTTCTCAGGCTCTTTCCTCTTGCGTTTTCTCGAGTCCTCTACAAAATCCTCGTCTTTCTCTTCTTCAACAACAGGTTCCTCTAAATCCCCATCCTTTGGAATTGGAGTTTCCGATTCTGTAACAGACGGGTGGTAGCTTGAAGTCGCACGCTTGAATGGTTCGTGGAATGTATCATACAACCGTTTCACCTTTCTTTCACCAATCCCGGGACAACGAGCTAAATCTTCCATCGATGCATCGATTATATGAGCAAGAGACTGCACAAAACATGTTTTTAAAAGCTTCAGTTGAATCATAAAGAACATAACATTCACAATAACCGGAAAAAAGAAAAGGTTTAGTTAACTCAACCCCGAAAGTAGAACCAAGTGTGACTACATCGCTCTTGTTCACATGTCGTATGCTTGTAAGCGAATGGTTTAGCTGCAAAACAACAATAACTCCGTGAGAATTTATAAAAAAATGGAACACAAAAGTAAGCATTAGTATAAAGCATTAAGAGTTTCTCATACTCGTGAAAGATAATCTGTATCCATTTGGCCTTGTATGAGATCCGCAGGTTTGTTTTCATACATTTTTATCGTTTCTAAATAACGAGCACATTCCGTCAAGCTGCGAGAATTTTTCATACATAGAAAGTTAAATCAATGAGAAGCAGAGTGATTGAAATGTGTGCTTCGTATAGATAGATACCTCCAGGCGCACATAAGGGTGCAATCATGGAGAAGAGCGGTTTTCGTGACTTCAAGCAATGGTTTCGCCACATCTTCCTGTGAATAAGTATCATTACACATCAATGAAAACACCAGATGCAATGTTTTAAGAATCAAAATATGATTTAAAGAGACTTACAACGTCGACATGGCAAAGAACAACACGGAGCTTGAAATTCTTTTGTAGTTCCCTTATGCGGAAATAGAGATAATCCGGATGTAGCAGATGATACCGCAAGCTGCAGTGAATTCAAGCCTGACTTAGAATGAGATAACATTCTGATTGGGAAATGAAATTTGCAGAGTTTCACCTTAAATACAAAGCGCAAGAGCTTTGTCCAAGCAAGTAGTCCGGAATGATCTCCGAGAAAACCCATTTCACGTTTCTTATATGTTTCAGCAGCGGGTTTCCTTTCTGCAGTAATGTTTATTCAACACATAGAAAAGTCAGATAAAGTTTCAAAGAAGATGGAAACTGAATCATAGAGGGTTAATGTCTCTTCCCACCTGTCTATTGCTAACAAGAATTGCATTACGGTTTTGAGTTGTGTTTGATGATAAAGAGCCTGAAGCCACAGGAGTAGAAGACGAAGATGAAGCCACATCGGTTTGAAACGTTTGGCTACAACAAAACAACATATGGAGATTGACGTATGTGAGAACCAATGGGATCATCAAAATCATTCACAAAATTAAAACTGATTCTTGGCATAAGATAACTCAAGTAATATGAACATTAACGTTTTCGAATTTTCAACCGCAATCTCCAGAATAGTTGAACAATCAACATAGCCTACAAAAAGTCTACAATCCATATTCAATTTAATTTGATATTCGTAGAGATGAATGATAAAATCAGCAGAAAATTCCGGAATTGCGGCACTAATTTCATCAAAATTTCCAATTTTAAACCGCAATCTCCAGAATACTTGATTAAGCTACATAAATTTGAAGTACGAAATGAATAATAATCTATACTCTTTAATCAACACCCAAATGACTATTTTCCATAGAGAAATCAGTACTAGTTTGATATTCGTACAGACGAATGATACAATAAACAGAAGTTTTTGAAATTAAGCAAAATTTAGAAGCCCTAAAAATCAACAGAAATATATCTAATTCCAAAATCAAGTCACACAAACATATAGAATACCTTGAACTGGGCACCTGAGAAGCGCCCGGCGGATGCGACGTAGAGGCAGCGGATGAAGACGAAGGAGGAGGAGGAGAGTAGACGTCGGAAGATTTAACGAAAGCAAATGCCTGAGAGAAAGTCTGAGAAGGTTTGAAGAGAGATGGAGGTGTGGACTTCGTCTGTGAGCTTTCCAATACTTCCTGGTACGATGGAACGCCGATTATGATCGGGGTTTTACGTTTATTTGGAGACTGAGGGTGCAGGCCTCGGGATTTCTCTCCGTCGTCGTCTTCGTTCGCCATTGAAATTGATCGAATCGCCGAAGCTATATTTTGTTTTCCCGTTCTCAACTTCCCATGGAAGAACATAAACTTTATTGGGCCTTATTAGGATAAGCCCAAAGACCCATATTCTTTAATGACGATGTCATATCTTTATGTAATTTATTTATCTCTTATGATTTAACTCATTGAAAAAACTAACTCATAGTCAAAATCCTTAAAAGAGAAACATTTACAAAGAATAACCTACTAATTTACATGCATAGAAGAAAAGTTTAAGAAATTGATTAAGGATACTATGGACAAATCAAATTTCACATAAATAAAAAAATATGCGGAAGTTTTTTCAAAAGATATTTACAAAGAGTTTTTAACTTATTTAAATATGTTTTCACCTTAATGTCATATATAAATTAGACAATAGATCAAACGACCAATAATATTACCTGCAAATATCAAAAGACGGAGTTACTTTGTTAAAAACCCTTTTTCTCCTCTTCAACAGAGCTTGAGTGATCATGTCATTGATGACGGTTTGATGACGACTGGCTGTAGACATTAGACATCGATCACAACCATTAAAGTCGGTAAAGCCATAGTATTCGTCTCTATGTCTAGCCATAGTCACCTCAAGCTCCCTTCCTCCTATGTGACTTCCATTTAATTTTAACGCCTTCTCTTTCCCTTGACAATTTCTAAAATTAATGAACGCAAATCTGTACAAAAAAAAACAAAAGTCAGTCTTTAGTTTACATTTTGTCTGTCACAAAATTGAAGTCACAAACCTCAAAGGAACACCGGTTTCACACTCCATGGGAACAAAAACCCTAGTCATCTCTCCACAAGAACCAAAAAAGTTACTCAATGCATTCTTAATTTCATCCCTAGGTCGCACACGTTCAAATCCCTTCACGAAAATGGTTTGATAATCGTTTCCCTTCGCATCTTCACATTCGAAACAGCAACTAACCTTCTTCTTCTTTCGGGTTTCTGTCTCCTATAGACAAAAGGAATATTTCTTTAGAACTAAAAAAACAAAACATCAGAATATAGAACTACTTGGTGTCAAAGAAAAACATATACCTTCGATAAAACATCTAGTAGAACGGCTTCTGTCGTTGGACTCTCTTGTAGTTTTTCCATAGCTTCAGAGACTTCTTTGATAGATTTCTTCATTTCTTCGATCTCCTGTCATGGGTCATCTTAAATTCTAGTATTGATGCCTAAAGAAATTAACAAACAAAAACAAAGGATATAAATGCTTACCTTCATGTTATCAAGTTTCCTCTTACGTTTGGACATCATCACTTCGAGGAAATCAAGGTTAATATCTTCAGCACTTTCCGTAGAAGCTGCATCACGAACTGATTCTTTCACAAGAGGCGCTGCATCAACTGCACTTCCCTTCAGTTCCATCTTTAGCCCCCCATGGTATCGCTTCAATAAAACCTCTAGTAGAACGGCTTTTGTCATTTGACTCTCTTGTAGTTTTTTCATAGCTTCACAGACTTCTTTGATAGATTTCTTCATTTCTTCGATTTCCTGTCATTGGATTAAGAGTAATGAATAACAAGACTAGTCCAAACTCAATACCGGCACTAACGTCAAGATTAACAACAGCAACAACAAAAATGTCCGAAACGTACATTTCTCAAGACAATTTCATCATTTTCCTGCAAACATCAACCCATGGTTTATTGACAAACATCACAAAACAAAAGTCTAAAATTTACCAACACGTTTGTTCAGAGATCATTTACCAAAACATCTACCTCAGATTTATCCTTGTGTATCTTCTGCTTCTTCAAATTAGCTTTGCTCTCTGAACCATGTACCAACACGTTCTTACCTTATCGAAGACGGAACAGCAAAGGTTAAAACCAACATAATAAGACATTCCATCTCAAAAACAAATCATTCAGAATATAGAAACAAAATCAAGATTAAAGGAACAATGTAAGTGAAAAGCCTACAAAATTAGTTCACAGAAATACTAAAAAGACCAAAAACCAAAACCATAGATGTATAAGTTTAGAGTAAAGATGTGGTGTGCTGTGTGCACAGGCTTTCTTCTTCTCTTCAGTAACAAAGAAAATAAACCTTTTGTTTCATCACTCAATCTTACAAGTTCTACTAGAGAACAACTTTATATGCCCCTCATAATTCTGATTTATTTGTCATAGTTAGTACACTTAATGCTCGAATGACTCAAATAACCAACTAATGATTCTGAAGAACAAGATTTTAGAGGAACATACAAAAACAAGGTAAAGAGTTATCATCTTTCACCTGTCCTAGCTTCTGGTTTTGCCTTCTTTGCTGAAAGAGACGTTTTGGATGCAGATTCATTCGCCCTCTTCTTGTTCCTCGGCTCAAGCATTTCATTAATCATACCACGAGTAAGGTGAGGCAAATGGCTTAGCCAATTAAGCAGAGCAGATGTTAGGACATATGTATACCTGCTTAAGGGACTCCTCTTCTTCGTCAACAGAATCAGATTTGCCCATTTCCATCTACAAAATTCACCACCAGATAATTTATCACCCGTACTCTTCTTCTCAACGTGTTACATAGCGAACACACAAATCTTAGACAGGTATAAGAACTCACTCCTTTCTCAGAGTCAGGATCGACAACAAGAGCTCCAGAATTTCCTGAAATACAAAGGCAAATAGACATTTGAGATGACAAGGTCTCGTTTCAGTAAAAGAAACAACGACGGCAGCATCCACAGTACAAACCAATGGCAGGGACCTCCACGTCCTCCTCTTCCTCTGTAGATCATTAATAACCATGCCAATGTATAAACAACACGAGTCAGTTTCACAGATCAATCTCCGATCAAACGCAGGTAATATTTCTAAACATGAGAAGCATAAAATTTACGGCCAAAAGACTAATATAAGCTTAAACGCAATTAATAAGTTAGAAAACATGATTCAACAGCTTCAAACCGAAGAGAAACTTCAAAAGGGACCTAAACAGATTCGAAATCTAAGGAATGGATTCTTATAATAGACGCTGAGATAAGAACATAGAGTACAGATTCTTACCCCTAAATTCCATTGTTGTTGAACGAGTAAGATAAAATTCGAGCGGGGTGAAGAAGTTAGGGTTTTGGGGCAATTTTATTATACGTATAGGAGAAGGGTATTTTGGCGAGAGCATCTGCAGTGGCAAGAGTCAAGACACTTTGCATTCTCAAAAAAAAAAAAACTAATATTTTAATATAATTACATTTTACAATTTTTTACAATTATTTTTTATAAAAACAACCACTCATGATAAGCTATGTGGTATATGAGTTTCTCATGAGTCTTTAATGGGTTCTTAAATAAGAGACGTCTCTCATCTCTTTTCCCTTTTTATTATTTATTATTTTTTTATTAGTGAAAACCTGTTTGAGAACCCCCACTATTTATGTTCTTACGACGTCGTTTGCTTTTTCATCTAATTTTTATCCATGATATTACTTTGTGTATATTAATAACTAGTTGTAATAATATATTAAAAAAACTACAGTTTTATCTCAGAAATTAATATCTAAGTAGTGAAATTTCATATTCTTGTTTTTATTTAATCTACCAGATGATAACCGCGATAAAAGCCGAGAGAAATAACAGTTTTGTTAATATGTTTAAGAAATTTGTGGTTGTTTGACATGATGAACCACTAACAAGGTATTTGAACAAAGAACTGTTAGCTGAACTCTTCCTCCGAAGGACTTAGCAAAGATTTCATCGATCAAGCCAATGCCGAAGCATGAGAACTTTAGAGTTAGGGATACACCAACAATGGAGAGTATTATGTCAAAAACAGGATATGAAGTGGCCATTAATTCGCATCCATCAGAAGCATTGAAAAAAGAAATGTATATATATATATATATTTATATATAAACAATAAACTTATAAATTAATAGGTTCGGTTCATGTGAAAGGATTGCATTTTTTACTTCTTTTTTTGCTGATCTTCGAGAGTTTTGGATCTGGCATTTGAAAATATTTCAAGTTTTTTCTAAATCTCTGATTATTAGACTTGACATTTGTAAAACCTCTTCAAAATCCTAAATTATTATAATGATATTTATACAAATCCCTTCAAATCCTAGGTTATTGGAGAACTGAGATTTCATTAATTAATTATATCAAAAAAGATTTGAGATTATTTGAAAGAGAATTGATAGTTAAAAATAAGGGATTTCAAATACCACCTCATTTGATGGTATTTGACAAAATCTCTTAAAATCTCTGCGATTTAAAATAATTTCAAATCCTTGTTCCAATTACCCCACCTAAGAATTGTAACATGATTTTGCTAGATATCAAGATAGAACGTCTTTGCATTTTTCACCAACTTATTCAAAAATTTGATATTATTAATCATAACTACACATATAAGATGTTTAGTAATCAAAATCGAAGAAAATATTATTAGAAAACAACATAATTTGAAAACGAAATTAAAACCTAAACTTTTGAAAGATTAGGAACGGTAGGGTTTTCAATGAGGAGAAGAAAAAGGGACGGCCACTTTATATATAAAAGCATATTTAGGGTTTTTAATGATTGAAAATGTATTAAGATAGTCTTTATTGTTTTGATTGGATAAATTCTTCTAAATCTTCTTAATTTGATACATAGAAGATTTTATGATAAAAATTTTCTTTTCGTCTTCTCAACTAATATATAGCGGATTATTACAATATAACTTTGTAGACTTTACAAGTTAACCATTATTTGCCTGTTTTAATATGAGCTAACCAAGAAAATGATTAGTGTCTTAGTATGAGCGTTTTAATATGAGCTAGCCAAGAAGATGATTATAGGTGTCTTAGTATGAGCCAATGAACACAATTGTAAATTTTTAACATAGGTGTCTTGTGAAGGGGAAGATGATACACTATTTCCTATTTACCACTTTCGTTTTAACACACGGACAAATCACATTAAAATTTCTCGAAGGGGAAGACGATAGAATATTAAAGTGATCGAATCGCCGAAGCTCTTTGTTTTCTCGTTCTCAACTTCCCATGGAAGAACATAAACTTTCTTGGGACTTATTACTCTTATTAATGTCGACGGCAGGACCCGACAGAAAATAGTTAAGACTATATCTTTATATAATTTATCTTTTTGATTAATTTTCATGTGAAATTTCATTAGAGATGAGTTTTTCTGTCAAATTATTAATAGACTTTTTTAAGTTTTGTTGAAAAGAGTTTTTATAGGCTCAAAATCCAAAAACGTAATATTCATATGGTTCATTTAAAATGAAGTTGTAAATTTCTTTATAACAACATCTGTTTTACATTCGTGTATGATTCGAGTTTTTTGTTTGTCAACCGGTACAAATTTAATAATGTGACATCATGTGCTTTGCTGAACTTGCGCTAGTAGATGCTTTTTAAGTCAATGACTCATCAATGTTTAGTATTGAAGTTATGTGAATATTAGTCGCCAAACTCAATACGATTAAGCGAGAAAAACGTGATACTTATTTATACTATTACTACACTCATTATTACAATAGAACTTTGTAGACTTTTCAAGTTACACCATTTTTTGCGTGTTTAAATATGAGCCAACCAAGAAGATGATTATAGGTTATCTTAGTATGAGCCAACGAACACAATTGTGAATTTGTGATTATATAGATTAATACATTGTTCTTATTCAAAAAAAATATATTACATTAAAACAAAGAATATCGAAGTATTCTTTCCGTTGCAACTCGTGCACAAATCACATTAAATTTTCTCTAAGGGGAAGACGATAAAATATTTGGTATTCAGAAGGACTAGTGTGCGGTTGGCTCTCGCGGTCAGCTTCTATTCCTCTTGTATCAATATCTCTGGAAGCTGAAGTAACTTTAAAGTTTGCCATCACACAGTTATAGACTCTAGGCTAGGTAAAATTTAGCACTGATTCTGAGATGCTTAACGCACTTCGAAGCGGATGTTGTAGACGGCTTGGTAAAAGCGCGAGACAAAGCAAATCCCAAACCATTGTAACTTGTACTTAATAACACCATTTTGTCTAAGCCTTTATCTTTCTCTGGTTTTGTAATACACAGACTTTGTATTATCCTTAATAAAATTATAATCCGTCAAGTTGCCGGCAAAAGATTACATGTGAAACATAGCATTCTACATTAATTATATGTACTTATTACATCCTTCTAGATGAAAATTGACTAATGATAAGTCATACGCGATGAGATCCGTGAGTCCGTGACCTGACCGGAGGACCTAGTGGAGTAACGGTCAATAATTTTCATCTATAACATGAAATAAGAATTGCTTGTAATTATTTATCATATTATAGTTCTTCTGGAAAGGCCAATAATTCTAAATCGTACTAAAATAAAGATATTTTTCATAACGTTTACGAAAAAAATGAATCTCATACTTCAAAACGTAGTTGGTGTGTTTTTGGCACATGTAGTCTAGTGATTTGTGAATAAAGTATGAAGTATATACAGGTTATAACTTATAAACCAAGCACATGGTGATTGGTGAATTTCATATATTAATTTGAATTTATTCTAAATGATAGTTCAATTTTTTCATCAGACCTTTTTTTGTCTAATTAAGCAGATTTTCATGACTACGATTTTCATGTCTCTGCAAAGCTTAAATTATAAATTTAACCTTTAAGAAAAATATTCTAAAAATGATTACTAGTCAAATAATTAAAATTAGTATCGGTGTATTAAAATTGATTTTCCTTAAACTTATTTTATGTACGATAAAATTAAGACCCTAGCTATTATATTGGATGGCTATTTATTCACGACTAATAATAAAAGCTATATTATATTGGTTGGTTATTTATCTTACAGATAGTTATATTCTATGGGACGAATATAACCTTTTAATAATTGAAAAACTCAGAAACCCACCTGCCCCACACCGCACCTGACCACACAAATGTTTATTTATTCTCTTTTATTACTTTAGCTTTTGTTTATACATTATTTTTTAAAACTAAATCTTTTCCGGATTTGACTTTATATATACGTTACGTTACATTACATAAATTTAACAAAACAATGATAATAATAAAAAAATTAAGGAAAATGTTTTGCGTGTTTATCAACAATCCCAAACAAAACAAAAATGGAAAAATGAGAAAAAAGTAGTTACAGCTAAAAAGAAAAGTCAACTTAAACCGGTAATCTCATCGAACCGCTAGTTGACCCACTTGTACCGGTCATTTTAGAAGTTCCTTCGCCGTCTTTATTGACTCCTCCTTTCGGAGAATGAACCGACGTGTTCCTCCACAAGAACGAAGGGTTTCTTCTAAGGAAAGCCCACCGGTCTCCCCGTACCGAATCGCCGGTTGAATTCGGTACAGCATTGGCTCGAATGCTACCGGTAGCACCTAGCCTAATCGAACCATCATCACGACTCCTCCACAGAAACGACGGCGTTTTACGGAACAGCCACCGATCAGACCGAGCTCTTGAACGATCAATTGGTTTACCTCTCCTTGAACTCCCTCCTCTAGGAAGAACCAGAAGACTATTCGACCGGTTTAGTTTCCAATCCGCCATCATCCTCTTCCTCACATCTTCCGGTAATCGGAGAGTAAACCGTTCCGTACATTCTCCCGGTTGAACCACTGAATTAACCACCGAATGACCCGTCGTATGCGATCTCGAGAATTTGGTTCGTTTAAGATCCACAGGTACTCCAGGTAATCTCCTTGAATCGACTCCCGTCGTAACCGATTGTTCCGGTACCGGAGCAGTAACAACCGGTTCGAGATTCACCACGACCTGCTGCAATTCAACATCCGTTTCGGTTCCTCTCGATTCGACCGATTCTCCCTCAGCTACTTGCTCGGCGAGATTCGCGCGACAAACGGGACAAGTCACGTGAGCCTCGAGCCAGGCATCGATACAGTGAGGATGAAACACGTGGTCACATTTCGGAAGCAAACGCAGCGTCTCGTCGTCTTCGAATTCGTTCAAGCAAATCGCGCACTCCAATTCACCTTTCCCAAGCTTCTGCGTCTTCACCTCCGAATACATAAACGTTGGAAAAGTCTCCACAATCGAAGCGTCTAGCCCACGCGCCGCCGCGTTGACTAATCCTCTGGATCTAGCTCCACCAGCTGGTGAAACGCCGGCGTCGGGTACGCCGGAGCAGTGACGGAAGTAGATGGAGAAGAAACCCATGAAGAAGAGAGCAGCAATTAAGATCACTACGATCACAGCCATGGCCGGACTTAACTTACCGTAGTTATACTGTTCAGTTCTCGGATCGGCTTGTGGTTGACCAGCCGCTAGCTCCGCCGCTGATAAAATAAGCAAGAAAACAACCGGCAAAACGCCGGGAAAAGCCGTACGATGACTTGCATGATCAGATATTCTCATGATTTTTCAAAAGGACTCCCAATTTTTTTTTTGGTTTCTGATTTTGTGTTTTCTACTTGGAGGAGAAGAAAGTGAGTTTATAGCGTAAAAAGAGAAATGAATGGATGGGTAGCAGTGACATCAGCAGTTGAGTCAGTCCTGATTTCACGTGGCAAGAGGAGGTTCCTCCAATCAATGAACAGTATAACAGGATCGGCTTTTAACATTTACGTTTGAATCAATGCCGTGATATATATATATATATATTTTTATAACTCATAGTAAATCTTAATTCCAAACAAATTCAAATCCAAACAGGTCCAAACTAATTATTAGGAAGAAGTTGGTCACAAATAAATTATTCCCAATTTGCAAATGGACCGAAAGCATAGATCCATATCCATTTAGGTATCTAGAAATCATGTTTTAGTTTTCACTAGTAGAATTCAAATCCGAAATGTAATAGCGTTCAAGACTCGCCATTTACCATTAGAACACGAAATCCTGGAGAATATCGTTATATGTTTGTTTCGAATTAGATTAGTTTGGTGTTATTCGTATAAAACATCTATTAGAATCGGTATATTGTAGGAGTAGCATCTTACCATTAATTTGTTGTTTTTCTTTTTTACTAGATTGCTAATTTTGCATACTTATTGGAATTTTGTGAAATGGAAGTCGTTGCACTAGTTGGTAAATTACGTTGGTTAAAGTTTTCAACTTTTTTTTGGTACTTAGTCATAGTGGCGGACCTAGAAATATATTTTATCGGACTCAAAACTATATATTTAAATAAAGTTTTAACAAAAACATTATATAGTAAGCTTTACAAGATATTTTGAAATAACATCTTATTAACAAATTTATAAGTTCATCATTAAAAAGAATTTTTGAATTTTTGAATTTAATAAAATCTACCAAATTGTTTTTTTGAATCTAACGTTTTTATAATATTTTTTGAGACTAACGTTTTATAGTAATGACAAAAAACTTTCTTGTCTTAGATATATGTCAGGAATGATGAAAAAAATATTTAATACGATCAAAACCATAGTATTTAGTGAAAATACCTTATTAATATCTTGTATATAAAATAGAAACTAGTAGATTTTTGTTATTTTCTTATCAAAATTACAAAGTTTTGTTTCTGGAAAGAATGAACGAATTTAGAAACGGGTGCAAAACTGTATCTTTAAGGGATCAATTAATGATAATTAATATAATTACTAAATAATTTCATAATTTTTTCTTTATCAAATTTTTTTTTCATAATTTTTAGGGTGTCACTTGACCCCTAACATAAGTCTAGGTCCGTTAGTGCTTAGAGTTAACCTTTTTTTTTGCAATGTAATACTTGAATGATAATGGATTGATTTTTTTTCGCTATATTTATTAAACAACTGTATTCGTAAAATTCTAAACTTTGAATGTAAAAAACACAACTATTATTAATATTTTTGTATTAGTTTAATTTTTGTTTTGGTTGTAATGTTTTTTGAATGTACCTTAACAAGTTTATAATCAAGAAAACCTATTTTTTATATTGGTAACCAAATTTACATATAAAAGAGTTAAAAAATAACATACGTTTACAAAATAAAATTTGTAACTTCGAAATGTTTGATTCTCACGGTCTTTTAGACATTAAATATTACAGAAAATACTCGAATTTATTTAGGGTTTTTTGGATTATGATGGATAATAATCTCATTAACATATCCATTTTCTCGCATAAACTAAACAACAAATTCTATTTTTTCTATTCCCTCCACTCTTCGTTAGATAGTAATACGAGTTTTATTATTGTTTGGGAAGTGTGTTTGGTCTTTTATCCCAATGCAGAAAGTTTTTCTTTATGTTCATCCCAAATTGGAAATTTTCTGCATTATTAAACATTGATTACTCTTTAGAAAATTTTACAACAATGGAAAAAAGTTTTGGTTTTTTTGGTAAATAAATAAAACTTAATAGTAAAATGACTCTTCTTGAATGAAATTTTTGTCATTGTCTTTAAGATTACTTAAAAATGCGATAGATAATATATTGCAAAATTTACTTCTCAAATAATGTCTAATTTCTGTATAATTATATGTTGATAAACAATAATTAAATATAAATTTCAGTATTAGTTATGATATGTTCAAGCTAAGGCAATGAGAAAGATATATGGTACAACACCTGTACATATCTGATGTTCAATCAATAGATTCAGATAATTTGCTTTTCATGGTTTTGAAAAATGATTTTATGAACTCAAATTCAAATACAACATCTTTTATATCTAATATAAACAATATAATTAAGAAAATACGACACATTTTGAAGAAAAAATCGACACACACCTTTTTGTCATAATTTTCTATTTCATTTGACTCTTCTTGAATCAATGAGCTAATGAAAATACTATACCTTAAGAAATTCACAACAAATATTTTAACAGATTTGATTTGTTATTATCTTTAAATATGTTTTTATATATTATTTGGCAATATCATGTAGCTGATGAGCTATTGGGGTTGGTTTTGTATCAAACTTTCAATAGTTATAGTCACTTAAATACATGAATTTTCTTTGTTTAAATTTTTTTTCTTGAAAAGAGCTTAATGAGTTTAAAATTATGTTAAACAAAGTTTATCAATGAATTTGTCTTGAAAAGAGCCATTCCCTCAATCCATATTCATATCTCATGTCTACATTGTTTTGAATGGAACATAATTGATTCCTTATGGAATGAACCAACTCTTGTATAGATTGAATCAATGGACATTTTTTATCGTATTAATTCCTTAGGAGTGCTAATGTACGAAAATCATCTATTTTAATGTGAAATGTACCATTCACTTTAGATATCTAATAAATTCTAAACATATAATTTCCTAAGAGATGATTTATATCTCAACGGGAGGATTAACCAGATAAGTTTTTAAAGAAAATGGGAAGAACTTTTTATAAAGAAACATCTAAGTTATGTGTGAAAACGAGTCCTTATTTTGGAATACATATAAAAGAGATCCAAGATAACAATTTGTGTTATCAAAAACTATGCTAATGACATTTGACTTTATTGGATGTCACATAAAATACTTTGTTTTATTATTATTCCACCTTAGGACTCGTTTTCACACATAACTTGGATGTTTCCTTATAAAAAGCTCTTTTCATTTCTTAAACAAATTCTTCTACATTTATTAACAAATAATTTTTTATTATAAAAACAAAAACAAAATCTACTTGCCACTCAAGTCAACAATTTTTTGTTAAAAAGACGACAAAACTCCTAAAGCATCGGATTCCCCAGTGAATAGGATACAAACGAAAATTAATAGGCCTAGCAACTAGCAAGTTATGCATTTATATATCATTGTTTACAAAAAAAAAAAAAAAAAGTAATGAGAGTAGATTTTTTTAATATATTCGGTTCCCATAAAAAAACACTTTAATGAACGTTGGACCTCGTGGTTGTGAGCTGAATAATCAGTGAAGATATTTGCCGGCTGCGACGACAAAGCGCAATAAATAGAAGTAATCTTCAAAATCCATCAAAATTCTTATTTAATAAATATGAAAAGTTTGTGTAATTTGTTTTGGAAAAAAGGATCTAAATTTGAACTAATATTAATATGATTTAGTCGATTTTTTAGCCGACACATAAAAAGAACACAAATACTGATACTAGGAATGATACACGGTGTGTCTATTCTTTTCATTTTTGATTCGTTAATTTATTATTCTATCATATCATGATAATATGTCGCAATGAAGTCTAAAAATTTAAAATTTACAGTCTTTGAAGTATGGTCTTAATTCTTAGAAAGTCGTTAAGAAACTCAATTCGCTAAAAAGTTACTAAATGAGATATAAGTAATTTAATTCTCATTAAAATGTAAAAACTATACAATTAAAGGTTTGTAAAGAATCCAGACCACGATCTAGACCAAGTCTTAAACCGAAAAAGAGTTAAGGTAATTCATATTAAACCAGTTCTCAATATAATTTAATGAATCTAGACACGAAACAACTATCAAATACATCAGAAAATGGCAAAAAAAATTGACCAAAGGAACTGGATTCGTCTTCTTTTTTAGCTAGATTGGATAGATTAGATTGTTTAAAACTTTTTTGATATAAAACTATATTGTTAAACCTCGACCCCTGCTTTATCTTTTTTCTTCTTTTTAAATATTTAGATTATGATCGCAATTAAACAATTGCTCTCTTTTCTTTTTATTAATAATAAACTGGTTTTCAGATAAAAGAAAAATAAAATAAAAATCAATGCTCGAATCGTGGTGGCTTTTGTTTTAAACGAAAGACGCTGACTTTGACTTTTGACTCCAATTAAGATTGACTGAGTCTTCAAGAAGTAAAAAACAACACGCACTTCTTACCACTTATTAACACGCTCAACAACACACTGTTTTCCATCTCCACACATAAACTACACGCCGTTTGCGTCTCGAGACGAGTGTCAAGAAGACTACAAATCTTAATGTCCCCTGAAAAAAAGAAAGCAAGCTTTTTTTGTAAACTTATAGAGAAAAAATCTATTAAAAAGTTTCGTTCTTTTTCCTCAGACATCAATTGAATCATGTGAAGTTTGACTGGTTTTTGTATTTGTTTGAATCATGTGAAAGTTGAATGCTTTTTTAATCTACACTAATTCTCAAGATTAGATGCATAAATTAATCAACTTTAATTACCTCTTTTTCTTGTGTTTGTATTTTCAGGGTTCTTCTTTGTAAGTAGGTATTGGCACACCTGAACCCTCTGTGAGTTTCTTGTAAGCGTTTTGCAATGTTCTCGTGATTGGTCCAACTTTTCCATCACCAACCACACGTCCATCGATTTTCACAACCTATATAACAAAAGATCAAGAGATTATTATTTGAATCTTCTCATCAAGAACTTTAGCTATGAGTCTCTTAAAGTCCCTTTATACATATTTTACATACCGGACTTAGTTCTCCCATAGTTCCTGTTGTCCAAACCTGAAAACATCAAGAAACATAGTCAAATTTTGCTCGAGAAAGAGAGAGGCAACGATAATTCGATTTGATAAGAACTGAATCATTTGTACCTCATCAGCTGTATGGAATTCTGAGAGACTGATTCTTCGTTCTTCTAAGATAAAGTTCTCTTTCACCACAAGTTCCATAACCTTAAGGAAATCGAAACAAAAAGAACCGGTTTATATACAAATTCTCAACAAAAAAGAATGGTGAATATTCTGTTCGCTTACCGTAGCTCTGGTTATGCCAGGAAGACAGTAATCTGCATGGGGAGTAAGAACACGGCCTTTTTTCACCATAAACTGTATTAAAAGAAAGTAAATATGTTGACAACGTCAATAAAAAGCTCTTGGATGGATGAATCATCAAGGGCTATACTTACAATGTTGGTTGCATTGGTTTCAGACACATAACCATCCTTGTCAAGCATAATAGCGTCCGCAACATTGGCATTGTTACTTTCTATCTGTTTTTAAAACCATTACAAAAGAAAAGATAAATCTCACATAACTTAAAAGTCAATTCTTGAGCTTTTCTTGTTTTTGATCAAGATAGTACCTTGGCTAGTATGTTATTGAGAAGGTTGTTATGATGAATCTTGGAATCCAAATTCTGATTGAAGAAAATCAAAATTTTTACTAACAAGACTCTTTCAAGTAAATATCATGAAGAGAAATGTAAAGCCAATATTCATACATTAGGCGAATTACGACGTGTAGTTGCAGTCACCAACACAATTCCACCATCATTGTCATACACCGGAGGCTTCCATTCCGCAAGCACTGCATTATTCAAAAGAATAATCACATTATGTAAGTAATCGTCTTTTTTCGACTCTTGATGATTATTAAGATAAAGCTAAAAAGGTTACCAATAAGAGTACATCCATATCGATTAAACGCAGGGCTCATTCCAGAAGTTACCTTTAAAGAAACAAGTTGTTGTATACTTTAGACTATAAATGATCGAAATGAAAAACAGAGATTTCTTAAATTGGTTTTTCGGAGAAAGTGTAATATACCTTTTTGCCTCGAGTTAGTGACAACCTGATATGTGTATTGTCAAACATACCATTGGTTATAAGAGTTCTGAAGATTGCTTCTTTTACCTCTTCACGCAATGGTAAATTGTCAAAAGCCAGAGCCTTTGCTGAATCAAACAACCTAATCCAATAATTTCAAACATATAAACCAAAAGATTGCTTTAGAGAAAGAACTCAGTTATTCGCTTTCTTGGTTTCTGGATTTGATTGTGTACCTATCTAGATGTTCTTCAAGCTTGAATACTTTTCCTTTGTAAATCCGAAGTCCTTCCCATACCGAATCACCGCCTTGTACAACCGAGTCAAAAACAGAAACCTTTGCCATCTCACGAGGTAAAATCTCGTCACCGACCCAAGCAAGAAGTTTGGCGTTTTCAGGAACCGGTAAACTAGGAGGAGGTAAAGGACTACTCAAGAGAGAAGACTTGTGCTTCACATGGCTTCTAAGAATGTTGTAAAGTGGTAGACTTTGTTCAAGCAAATCGTAATGCGACAAAGGGAATGTCTGTAAAAACAAAAACACACCTTAGAGATGGAATTCAAAACTGAAGATAAAAAAAAAGCCTTACACGAGGATACTTCTTTGGAGATGAGAAACCAGTTGATTCGTGTACACTCTTATACCACCATGGTGCCCATACTCCATCTTCTGGTATAGGACTAGCTTCCCATCTTTAAACATCAAACAATAGACAAATTTAATGTTTTTTAATATCTATCAAACTACAGAGATAGCAAAAGAGAGGAGGACCTTACTTAAGCATAGAAGCTTGAAATGGAATCTCCAAATCATCACAAAGACCGCGTAATGTAGTCTGTACAAACATATATATATGAATGGCTTAAACTGCAACGACTAAAAGCATAAAGAGACTACATATAACAGAAATAGAAACCTCGGGGTCTCGCTGAAGCTCATCCGCATCGATGATAGCTGGTGGTGTTCCCATCTGACAGAGATCACTGTATATAGACACTAATTCCCCTATTCCTAATTCGAAAAACGATGGAGGATGTACTTTCTCATAGGAAGGCTGTAAAAAAAGGGATAAAACATTAGATGAAACATTTGGGCTTATAGAAGAAAAGAGTTTGATGAGAAAGACTAACCATTATATTAAGCGGATTGCGTATCAATATGAAATGTTTTCCTTTACTCATTAGTTCATTAGGCAAATTGAAAAGCCGTTGTTTCGACATATGCTGTTCAAGAGGAAAGAAGAGAAGAAACAAGACACTATCTTTTAGAGAATGTTTGATAGCATGATTCCAAAAACAAACAATGAGAGAGTTTTTCTTCACCTTACAAAACCGGTACTTCTTTGATCCTGATCCATAAATGATATCTTTCACAACCTTATCTCCATTGGCCTCCTACGAGAGACGGGAAATTAAACTCAAACAAAGACTTAACTAAGTAAATATCCTAATTAGTGTAGACATATACCATCTTGGATAGAACTTCGTCTCTGTATGGCCTATCAACACCTGTAGCTTTAAGAAATGCTGCATAGAGCGGCTCGTCGACAACTTCAATGTCATCTCTCTGATAAAGAGTGAACACAAAAATCAATTAACAAGAGAGAAGAGGTTCAAAACAAACTTTGAGCTATCAATAACCACTAATCAAAAGAAAAAAATTGTCAACCTTTTCTACCAAATCTCTAACTGAGCTTTCTCAAGATCCAAATCGAGCAATATCAGAATCTGAGTATATCTATTTTGAATGATCTAAGCTCTAACAGTCCAAGAAAAATATCTCAAGAAGATAGTAATAAGTTTGGTACCTGAGCAAAGGAGTACATGAGGCTGGTGCTGAGAGATCTTGGAGCAGACCATGAGTGAATCACCTCTGGTTCCGCCATTGACGACGATAATGATCAAACTCAAACGGAACTCTTAACTCTGATCTCTGTTGATCTATCACCTGTGTAAGTCAAGTTTGTTGAGTATTGTGAATTGATGATGTGTAAAGTGTGACCACACTCCCAAAAGAGATAAAAAGGACAAGAATTTTGGATCAGCAATTTTGCACACATCTCAATATTGCTTGGAAGTTAGTGAACAGAAAAAAGATACCAAGCTTGTATTAGAAATATCCAAAATTTCAACTGAAAAATAATGTAAGAATTGGTTTGCTTTGAATTCACCAATATACTGTCAAAATCTATTATAAAATAAAAATCAATGTACTGACAGAAAAGAAGAAACAGAGCAGACGGATAATAATAACATATCAAAAGCTTACTCAGAATCTTCTCGGTTCGATATGTATTCAGAAATTTGTTTGGATTTTGATGTTTCTTTTCTTCTAGAAACCTCATCAATCTGAGATTTAACGAATAATGAGCAAAACCACAAAAGGCGACAATGGAAGAAGCTAGTATGCGACGTCGAAGAAGAACAAACTTTACACACATTCTCGTTTATTCGTTCAAAAGACTGAATCCGGAGACTTCCTTCCTCCATCTCCGCCTGTCGGAGTTTGCTCATCGTTAACTAAGATCAATAATATCGAACGACGGGAACATATTGTGACTCCAGTCGCCGAGTCCAAGGTCTACCATCGGAGTTTTAAAGCGCATTTGGGCTTGGTGGGCCTAACGCGGCCCATAATATATCTTTTCATCTTTTTCTCTGGTCAAAGCCACGTGTCCATGGCCATACGTAAATGAATTAGAGCTAGTCAGAAAGAAAGTATATATATAGATTTTTCAGAAATCTTCAACTTTTTTCTTTGAGTTTCTTAATAGTTTATAGTAAAACAAATATGATATGATGTTTCTCTTTTTTTTTTTATATATAAAAAAGGATAGTTCAAGAGATAATCAAATCATATATAGTCTTTGACGTTACTCTCGCATGATGGTAAGTTGATAACAAATGAAATAGTTCAATGATCGAAAAATCTAGTGAAATCGTTCTTAGGCTAAATGTAGCATAATTATAAGCCTTTAGGTCCAAGTCACATTATTGCAGATTAAAAATGTGCACGGTGCACCGCCTTGATATACCAGAGAGGCGGAGACTTAAGGAAGAGAGGATTTCAAGAGAATAATTTTTTTTGTTATATTTTACTTTTGTTTAAGTGTATGTTTTTTTCTGAAAAGAAACATTATTTAAAAAGAAGTTACAAGGCAGGTGAGGAGCATTAATGAAAATGTAGTAGAAAAGAGGTTGTTGTAGGAGACTTCAATTTCATTAATTATAGTAGCATTGATATGATCATATGAAGATTGGTATTGATGGAGGGTTGAAATAGACCCAACTAGATCGTGGAGAAACTGAGAATCGAGAATGTCGTCCGTGTTGTGGATAGACTTGAGAATGTCGTCCGTGTATGATCGAAACTCGGCTAGGGTTCAAATCCTATTAACTACGGATCTACATACTTGACCATTGTATATTTCTCAAGTAGCAAAATTACATGATTTTGATACCCAATAATAATCTCAATTTCGTTATGCCGATTATATAAAAGTAAAATATAACCACCAAAAAAAAAAGTGTCACGGGAGGACACAATCATTTTGTTTCTTTCCATATTTCCAAGCAATCTCCATTCTGCTTTTAATTATACACACGTACGGGTACATATAAAGATCATACAAATGTAAGCATATAAATATATATATATTTATATATATATATATATCTGTGTAAATGTATGAATGAGAAGATAAAATTACATTAAGCCATGGAAACTCTTTGTCACACTCTTCTCACATTATTATTCATAGCCATATTCTCTCATAATCTGCATCCTCTTGCCGTTTCTATTCCGATTTCTCCTAATTTTCCGGCGGTTTTCAACTTTGGAGACTCTAATTCCGACACCGGAGAACTCAGCTCCGGTTTAGCGTTCTCTCTCCGATCTCCCTATGGACAAACCTACTTCAACTCTCCATCTTCCGGAAGATTCTGTAATGGACGTCTCATCGTCGATTTTCTAAGTAATTATTCCTCTAGTTTTCTCATTTATTTACATGAAATTCTTTGACAAACATTTTTTATATTTTAAAAATTATTACTTAGAAGTTGCTGTTAAATATAAATATTTTGCAGAGCACGACAAAACTTGGATTCTCATCTAAAAATTTGCAAGATGGTAGATCTTTGTAACGGCGTTTTTACGGTCATGTAATTTACGTTGTGGATATACATGAACTCTTGTGAACCATAAGACCCACAACACCTAAATAATACACTTTTTAACGTTCTTAAATCAATTATGATATTTGCTTAATTAAATTTTTATTATCTGAGTGTCATTTGAAAGACATGTTAGCATATAACTTATGTTGCTCTAGAGCATATAGATGCCATCACATATCTCTGAAATCAATGATTTTTCTGTAGTGGAAGCAAATGGTCGGCCCCTTTTGAGGCCTTATCTAGATTCGGTAAGTCGACAAAGTTACCGGAGAGGCTGCAATTTCGCGGCAGCTGGATCGACGATTCAGAAGGCAAATGCTGCATCCATTAGTCCCTTTGGCTTTGGTGTTCAAGTCTCACAATTCATCACATTTAGATCCAAAGTCCTTCAGTTGATACAACAAGGTATTTTGAAAAACAAAATCTCATCAACACTATATAGGCTTATTTGTATTGTATTTGTTTTTTTTTATCTCTTTGTTTTTATTTCAGATGAAGAGCTTGAAAAATACTTACCGTCGGAATATTATTTCAAAAATGGGTTGTATATGTTTGATATCGGACAAAATGATCTTGCCGGAGCATTTTACACCAAGACAATGGATCAAGTTTTTGGTTTGATTCCTGCAATCTTGGATATATTTCAAGATGGAATAAAGGTTGGTATATATTTACATGAATCTCTTTTATCAAAAAAAATATTTACATGAATTTTAAATTCTCTTTGGGATTTAGATACATTTAATCCAGCTTGTTAAAAATGAAGGATCAGGTAAAATAAGTGGCTGTCTTTTATCATTCAGAATATTCAACAAGTTTTCACGTGATCATGTTTTTTAAAAGTGATTTTATTATAACTTTAACTGTGTTAAAAATACAACCAAAAAACGGAACGTCATTGCTTTTTAGTATTTTATGGTAAATTTTCTTTTAAATTTTTTTTCAAGTGTTGCCACTAATAAATCATTCGATTATTTCACTGTTCATTTGTGATACAAAAAATCAAATATCATAAATAGAGTAGTTTGTGAATAAATAGGTTTAACTGTTTGTAATGTTTTTTTTCCTAGAGATTATATGCAGAAGGAGCAAGAAATTTTTGGATACATAACACAGGACCACTTGGATGTTTAGCTCAAGTTGTTTCCCTATTTGGGAAAGACAAATCAAAACTTGATGAGTTTGGTTGTGTCATTGACCATAACCAAGCTGCTAAGCTTTTCAATTTGCAGCTTCATGGTCTTTTCAAGAAACTCCCTCAACAATATCCTGATTCCCGTTTCACCTACGTGGATATCTTCTCGATCAAATCCGACCTCATCCTGAATCATTCCAAATACGGTACGTAGAATTTATAACAAGCTCACTCTTGTGATTAGAAAATGTTTTTATTTTAAGTGTTCTTAGTGGTGGCATTTGAACCGAAACGAATCGACTTAACTGGGTCTATACGAACCAAACCAAATTATCAGTTTGTATTTTTGTTTTAAATAGATACCTTTGACTTGTACTTAAAACCGAATCCAATCCAAACCGGTTCTAAATTTGGTGAGAATATGCTGAACAAACACAAATATTGATATTGTTTCAACCAAACCAAACAAGATGAACCAGCTTGTGCGATTTGAACAAATACAAGTACTTTTGCAATTTGCAAGTTTGACTAGTCTAATTATTATTATTATCTTTTGTTAAAAATTATTATCTTTATATATTGCTTTGTTTGATTACATTTTTTGTTTGGTATGGTGATAGGTTTTGATCAACCGATAATGGTATGTTGTGGAACCGGAGGACCACCATTGAATTACGATAACCAAGTCAATTGCGGTTCAACAGCAAAATCATCAAATGGTACAATACTAACGGCCAAAGCTTGTAACGATAGTTCCAAATATGTTAATTGGGATGGAGTTCATTACACCGAAGCTGCAAATCGGTTTGTTGCACTACAAATCCTCGCCGGTAAATATTCTGAAACGACGTCGTCTTGGAATTTTTAGAAATACCTATAAAAACTGTTTATGGAGAAGCAAGAGAATTACAAGTTAGTTTTATGTATGGATACATAGATCCAATCATATCTAATTATATAAGTATATTAATAATCTAAGATTCTCATCTATATGTTTATGTAAAATCATGCTTTAAAAGTAGATAAATGCTTTGAGTTTTTTCACACAAATGAAAAAGAATCTTCAAATTTCCTGTCATGTTTCTGTGTTATAAGCACAAATGTGTATTTACAGACCCACACACAAGTCCGTACAACACTTTCCCACAGTCCAAAAAGCTACAAAAACTAAAATAAACCAGAAAAATCAAGTTTTGTTTTTTTTTCTTCTTTCATGTATATGATTTTGTTTCTGCAAAAAACTATGTGTAAGATTTTCCATTGCATAACTCTTCCTCATTGTTATCTTCTGAATTCATTACCAGATTTCCGTTTTTACCCTCTTCTTCTTCTTCTTGTTCTTCAATGGCTTTTACGGAATCGCATTCTTTATCTGAATCTGTCAAATGATCGAAGAAATCACTGAAATACCATTTACAATCGTCTTTCCATTCGCCTTTATGCGCATTAACACGCCATTTTTGATCTGCGATCATCTCTGGTGATAATCCCCATCTCGTTAACTCTTCCTCCGTGTGATGAATCGCTAAGCTGTAATCACCGCCTTGTCCTAATTCCATAACTCTGATCTCGCTGTTCCCTGGATTGTTTAGTCCTTCAAACTGTTCTACAGTCCACTTGAACCATTTCATTAGAAAGACTCTCGATGTTAAACCGTGTGAGACTATCACAAAGTTTAGCTCGTGAGATGGGTTGATATGTAATCTGTTCATGTCAATGTCTCTCCATAGAGACTCAAGAAAACCTGTAAAAAGCAATATCTTGAAATCAGGCATAATTAGCAATAATTTCATTCGAATCTAAAGATCATGAGATGAGATATCAAAATCAAGATGCATTTGGTTCATTCTTATTGTATCTACCACTTTTACAGGTCAAAGATCATATGAATACACTAACTAGTTATCTCAAATCAGTCAAAGATCATGTGAATACACTAACAATCACATCAATTATGTATCCATGGAGAAAATTAGTAAAAAACTAGGAAAAATTCGAACAAGCAGAGGAAGCGAAGCATACTTGAGACGCGATCGAAGACGTCGGCGGCGGATTCTCCCTCCGGGAAGCGGTAAAAAAACCGGCCGAATCGCTCTCGCACCTTTTTCGTTGCTCGCATTCGCTCTTTTACCTGGAAATTCCCAAAATCCTGTTCCCTAATTCGACACTCCTCGCGAACACCAATCACACGGCGGCGCGAGAATGACCGTCCGATCTCCCGTAGCGTAGATCGCGTCCGATCATACGGAGACACGTAGAAGTACACGCGCCACTCCGGTGAAGACGGATTTGAAGAGATCAACGCGTGGAGACGAGCTCCGGCTTCCTGCGCTTGAAGCAAACCGGACTCCGTTAACTGGATCTTGTGATCCGGCGTCGTCGTGTATGCCGCCGTGTCGAGATTTCCTTCCGATTCGCCGTGCCGTACAAGGATGATCCTCTTCGGAAGCAATTTGTTGTCCGGACTCATGGATGATAGAAAAACGGAGAATCTCGGCGAGAAGGGTTTTTTTTTTCCCAGATTTTTCCCGGAATCTGAGAAAATTGGTATTGAAAACTCCGGATCAAATAGAAATGCGAGTCTTCAATTTCACGTCGATCCGTCTTCGTCCTGTTTCTGTAGTCGTGTTCTTCAAATCTGCCCAATTTCACTGCTTGTTTGCGTTACCTTCTTGCTCAAGCTTAGCACAAACGAGTACCAATT
This sequence comes from Euclidium syriacum, assembly GCA_900116095.1. NCBI lineage: Eukaryota > Viridiplantae > Streptophyta > Magnoliopsida > Brassicales > Brassicaceae > Euclidium > Euclidium syriacum. The sequence continues at coordinate 17,616,714 of FPAK01000003.1, forward strand.
TCTCTGTAATTAAGCAAATGTAAAATTAAATATTGTTCTTTTTCGGTCAACAGTTAATATATTGTCTTATAAAATAAATTAAAAAAACTAAATTGTAGAACTATATTGTTAAATTTTTTTGTATTTAAAGAGAAAGACTAACAACTATAAATGACGAAACAACGAAAGATTCCAATTACCAAACATATGAATAACTAATATAACATTATCCACGTCTGCTCCATTCCACTAGAGAACTAATTATCTAAATATAGATTTAACGTGGCATACCACCTCTTTTATTTTTTCAAAGAAAATAATAATAATAAAAATAGCTATATCTATATGACAAGAAAAAAATTAAGTAACAACTCCATCGAAATTGCAACATTTAAATAAGTCAATGGAAATTGTTAAGAAGCAATCATACATGACTCATGCTCACCCCATATGGACATTAACATCATTGATATAAAATTATGGTCATCTTTAAAAAATATCATTTTACATGTAAAATACCATATATATGAGAAAGAACCTTTTGTTGATGTTCATTTTGTATAAACAAATATAAAAGTATGCTAATTCTTAAAGTTCAAGCTTTTTGGAGAGTCCATTTTAAGTTCTATAACTTTCAAAATTAACATTGAACAAAAGAATTCAAACCCTGAAAAAAAAAAATTCAATGTTATTAAATTTTTATGTGTAATTGATGGATAATACAAATTTTGAAGTTTTTTAATTTTTATTGATGATTGGTGATTGACAACATCTTCAATTCGCTTCACAAAATAGTAAGAATTATGGGAACTAATCCTTTCGTCTAACCCCCTTTTTACAAAGCCGTAAATATAAAACCCATACTACGGTAGATTATTACTTGAGAAATGTCTTTACTCTTGCTCATACCACTTCTAGAGACGAATCATCTCATGTTATCTATCACTACTTCAACTCCTATGATGCCTACCATTGTCCTAGCCCAACCCCGCCCCCCTCCATGACTTTTTTGGCCATGCTACAAACATTGCAGCTACCTATCCTTCTCCACTGTTCTTCTTCCACCTCTTTTTATTCTACTACTCTCATAAACACTACTTCAGACTATCCTTTTCCTCAGCTCATTCATCTCAGTCGCAAGCTCTTCCTAATCCAACATGGGCAGCCGAACTAATAAGATATGTTGATAAGTCCCCGAAAAGGAAAACTCATATCTCTTACTCTTATGCAGGAGTCCTAATAATACTAGTCTCAAATGAATTTTTTCGCCAAAATGAGCTGAAGAACACAAAGATTTCATCGTTGGATAGTTCTATGATGAATCCCTTGTACACAAGCAAACTTAGAGTGTTCTTAATTACATTTGGGCCAAAAGGTACAAAACTTGAAATTCGTGCATTCTAGAAGATCTATATTGGTAATCTGGTACATATGCTGAAAGGATAGATCGGAGAAAAAGTGTTATAAAGGAAAATATGGTATGTTGGGGAATATATATTACATGTTGAGGAATGGGCTACTAACCAGTATAAAGACCACTTCTCCTTTAGATGTCTCTCTATATGAGTTCACTTAAAAGGAGTGCTCTGGATCTCATGAACAATGTTTTACTTGGAATAATTCTTAGACTGGTGGGGAACCTAAAGATATGGATGAATTTTAAAAAAATCAGGATAGCCTCAAAGTAGCAAGTATCTTATTTGGATGAATTCACAAGATAAATGGGTAAGTATTTAGAGTAGAGGTGAAATATCCTTGGATCCCTCTCTTTTTCTCCTATTGCAAAGAAATTGGACACTTGTTGAGAAATTGTCACTAAACTGGTCAAGATCGGGTCCTAACAAAGAGCAAAACATATGAACCTGCTAAAATTTTGGAACCTTAAGTCTCTATGCCAAAAGCTAATACTTGGCATGTTCTCCCTCAGTCTAGACTTGCCCCATTGACTCTTCCTACCATGCAGGCTATAAAAGCTCATAAAGACCAGGCTTCCCCTCCATCTCCTTCCTCCTACACATAAAGCCAACCTTCTAACATTATCGCCCACTTTTCTTCCATGGATATCCAAGCTACCATCCAATCAACCTTACCCTCTTTTGAAACATTTATGGCTTCGTATACTAAGGCCTCTGCCTGAGCTATTAGCATATGCAACTCTCACCACGAAAAATTACTCTAAACCCCTGACCAAAATCTTTACCACCCATTATCCACTTCATCTTTTATTTCCACCTTCCTATTCCCCAATCTTACCTCTTTTTCCCACCTCAATAAACCCTTTTGCTTCTCTAGCTGATATAACCCCTTGCCTTCCTCCTCTGAAACTATTATAGTTAGAACGAGCTAACTATCAACTAGTAACTCCCATTCTCTATGGTTAGATAGCCTCTACTTACTTCTATATACTCTTAAAGATTATATGTGGTTAGATTTATGACGTATAAGTATGGTTTGATGAGGCGTATAGGTTGATTTAGACCAAAAACACCCTCATCACTAACTCACCTTTGGACGTTTAAGGTATTATCCATGTCCTGGCCTAGTTTGAAACATGTCTCATGCTTGTCAATGGGTCTTTTAAAAACTAGTTTCTTCTCTAGTGGGTTTTTTTATGTTGAGGTTAAGCAATCCAAGCTACTAAAGACTTTGCCCGATGTTTTTTCCCTATCTGCTTGGGTTTCCCTCTACAAAAAAAAAAAAAAAAAAAAAACTCAACGAATCGAACATTGCTTCTCTAAAAAGTATTCAATGAATGTTGAACTCTTAAAAATTGTTGGACGTTTGAAGCTCCTGAATTATGTTATCAATGGCATCACCACCTTCTTAACCGACTCTTCCATCATTCTGAAAAGTTGTTTCAAGAAGATAAATACACTTTGTCATTCTTTCTTATAGAAGGAGCTTCACAAGTTCAGTACTCTGTCATAGTAGCCTTGGGCACAATCACTTGCCAGAAGAAGGAGGGTGGACTTGGTATAAGAGACATACTTAGTTGGAATAAGGCTATTTCACTAAAGCTGATTTGGATATTGTTATTCAATCCTTCCCGTGCACACTACATGGATAATTGTTGAGAACCTATATGATAATGTTAGCCCCTTTTGGTCCCTAAAAGAGAAAAAAATCATATTGGTTCTTTATGAAGTTTCTAAGACTTAGGGAAATTTATTCTTGTATGGAGATTTAATTCGAAAATAGATAGATTTTTAACAGACTCTTGTTGTTTCTTTGCTTTTTAGAGTAGAAAAAACCATTAAGACTTCACCTTGATGTAAAGATAATTTTTTGAATAAATTTTATATTTTTTAAAAAAGGAAAAAGAAATTTATTTTTGTATAAAACTGACAATAGGAAATGGACATTCATACTAAACTGCACACTCCTTTGAATTTTTTATCTCTCAGAATTTATAAATTTTATATAATATTATCAACATTTTCTATATTCAACCCGAACTTATTTAATGCAAATATATGATTTACATAATTTTCAAGGATTTGGTAAACAAATATTACAAATTTATCTCTTAAAAGCCAAAGCCTAAGCTTTGAGATACCAATAAAAGCAACCACAGTGGTAAGAGGCCATAGAAATCTCTACATAGAATTAATATAATTAATATGAATTAAATTCTTCCATATTCTCTTTGAGTAGTCATATGAGAAGAAGAGATGAGTTCTAGTTTCCAAAGACTCAGAATATAGTACACACATCGTGTTTACCCTCACGTTCCAACTGAACATCTAATCACGTGTAGATAGTATATTATGCATAGTTAACCATACCCTGAATACTTAGGATTAGAAAATAAGAACCATATGTCTCTTGACCAATCTCTCTTTGATAGCGAGTCTCGAATTTGATTTTATGTCTCCCTCGAGTTAGAACATGCTTTGAATATATCACATTTATATTTCTATAAGAACTAGATTTTTCGTACTTTTTAGAATTTGTTTTTTTTTTTTCCGTATTTTCTAGAACTTTTCAAACAAAAGTTTCAAAAATGCTTTTTTGGTGAACACAGTAAGAGACATGATTACATGTACATGTACATGTGCTAACCAAAAACCTAAGCATTTAAATAAAATCAAATTAAGTGTCGGCATTTTTGCTTGGTTTGATTTGGTTGGACATTACTAAACATAAAAGTGGTAATATTTAAATGAGTAAAAAACATGAAAAAATCTCTTCTTATTTTTTCCGTAGTGAATGGGTGTAACAATCGTGTTGACTATTGTTAAGTTTTAATCAGATCGAAGTTTATAAAGAATGAAGTGTTAATTACAATTTATAGTTTGCGGTTTTCAACTTCATTGATTCCTTAATCAAAACAATATTCAAACCGAAACCGAATCCAAAAATAAATTATTGAGATTTTCGTTCTTTAATCTCGAAAGAAAGCAGAAAACGAGATTGAAAATGAAGAAGGTGTAACCACTCTAAGCATCTGAATTATAAGCTTAATCAACTGAGTTATCATTTCTAATTCTCAATTAATATTCCAGTGTGTCTGATGATTTGTATTAGTACGCTGTTATGTGATAATAATCTGATTCGAATCTAGTAATATAATTTGAAGCCCGAGACGAGCCCACAATACAAAACAAGGTTTTGTTTTTGTAAACCAAAATCCCCTATATATTAATTGAGAAGACACTTTGAGCATTTTCTGCCACATGTCTCAAGGAGATTAAATTGATCCCCTATATATTAATTGAGAAGACACTTTGAGCATTTTCTGCCACATGTCTCAAAGAGATTAAATTGAGGAGTAATAACCAATGAGATTCTTTCTTTAAGACATGTCATTAAAAATTAATTTCTAACACTCAAAATACCCAGCCCATTCAATCAATCGCAGCCCAACTCACTCATTTAACATTATTTTTTTTTTGTTTATTGTACCACCAAGCATGTGACATTTTTAGTAGTTTTTTAGATGAATTTGATTTTTATTTACAGTAACACACCATAATATGGTTTATATTGTCTAAAACTAATTTCTAACAGTTATTGTGAATGTTTATGTTTTTATATATATCTAATTTTCATATTATGAGGTTTAATATATAATTCCTTAAATATAATTCAAATATGATATATATTATTAAATAAAATTAAATAAATTATGTAAATAAAATATTATATTTGTACGGAGCGTGGGTTACCATCTAGTTCTATGTATTATAGTGAAAAGTATAATTGGTAGGTTCAGCTAATTTGTAGTTTCTGAAAACCCGTTGGGCTTTACCTAATTTTGTAGGCCTAAGTAAATGTAATCTAAATTTAATGCAAACTCGTTACGTAAGATCCTTTATTGTTTTCGGCCGCAAATCGTGAGGCCTTAAGTTCATTAGTCTTTCTTTTCATTGGGTGTACCGGTTTAGGAGAACCGGATCCCTTAAACAACTTATCACTCCTACATTTCCAAATATACCACGTCATTTCCTAGTGATGTGGAATCATCCCAAAAATAATAATCTAAATCTGAGAAAACCGATTGGAAAAAACGCATGTGGTAATCAAAGAGAACATGATTGTTATCGTTTATCCACCCACACAACGCGAATGCTAACTATCACAGTTAACACTTTATTACGCAAATTTATTTTCATTGATAATATGCACTCTGTCACCCTGATAATATTTGCTAGATGAAATGTCGCAAGTTTGGAGGACATTTCACTTTCTAAGCCTAGCCTTGGAGGGAAGACACATAAGGTCCGTACCCTGATAATATTTGCTAGATGAAATGTCGCAAGTTTGGAGGACATTTCACTTTCTAAGCCTAGCCTTGGAGGGAAGACACATAAGGTCCGTAGATATATTGTGAAATATTCTATGTAGAGTTATTAAAAGTGGATGATAGCTTGTAGAAAATTAACGTTTCTACAAATTAATCGATTGGTAATTATAAGATTTGGGGAAATGTTACGACCCTTCATCAATAGACCGGAAATCAAGAGCTTCATCTAGGTTGGACCGAAAAAGTTTCTTCAAACCCAACCGATGTGTAAACCTTTATTTTATCCACTGGTTGGCTGCCAAAATTTGCCACACGATACTAGTGGTAATTTTTTTAGAAACAGAAATACAATTCACTAACCGATCATATAATCTGTTCTTACAAATGTTTAGAGATAAAGACAACAAAAATTTACTCTTTGCTCCTCTGAAGCTCTCTAGAATAGGGTTTTAATCAAATACAACGTCAATTTCTTTTTAAAATAAAGGTTTTACACCCAGATTTGAATGGTTGAGTTTAAATTATTTTTTTGAAAATAAAACCATTTATAATATATATTTTTAGGGTTAAAATTACTATGCGGGTTGGTCCAGTTGGTAAAGGGGTCTCGGCTGAGACTTCCTGTCATCTGGATTCGATTCTCGTTGGGATAGGCCTTCCCCTTAAGTGGGTGAGTTTAATATGGAGTGAGTCTCGCCCCGATGATTAGTTTGGGTTTCGCTTTAAAATCACACCGATTATAAAAAATAAAAAAGGTTAAAATTAATTGTTTCATTTAAATCGAATTTGTCTGCTCGAATTGAACATCCACACTTGGGAGTAGTGTGGATCTACTAAGTCACGTCCAACATATTGTTTAAAATATATATAGACTAATTCTGCAAAGCACCACAAATTAGTTTTCGTAGTATATCCGCACTCGTATAATATTGATGTAAATATGCAAAACTCTGAATTTCAACTGAGAATGATTTATCGAATTTTTAAAGAAAACATGTTATATTTATACTTAAATTATCAAAATTGGCCAAATTGAATAAAATAAACCAAAATTAAATCATAAATCCTAAAAGTTGAACTTTCAATTTTGGTTAGCTAAACCTAAATCCTAAATTTAAACCCTAATATTTATTAAGTAAAACCTAAATTAAAAAAATAGTACATTTCCTTAATTTTTTTTAGTTTAAACCTTTATAACTCTGTTTTCTAAATTCCTTTATCAACGTTTGGGATAAAAATATTTTGAATAAAGTCTTCATTATTGGATAAAGTCTTCTAAATTCCTTTCTTAATTTTGTTACTTAACAATTCCACGAAATAAATAGAGATTTTTGACTGAATGATTGGTCAAGTAGACAAGTACCATTTGTAAGGAAAATCATCAGCTATATATATCTATCTAGCATCAGCATGTCACTATTACGTCTCGAATGGGACTATTAGGCTTACAAAATATCTCACGTCTCACGTCCTTCACACAAAAAAAAAATATCTCACGTCTTGTTCCATATAAAATTGCTAAATAAAAAGCTACGTTTGAAAGATCAACTTCCTATAACAAGAAAATAAAGATAACAATAAATTTCCTAATTGAAAAGTCTTTGGATCGTAGAAAATGGGTTATGGGTGTCTGTCTCTTTCACTCCTTGATTACTTTTAGATTTTTCCTTTAAATGTTAGTTTGGTGAACAGCCTTATAAGTTTAGACTATTGTCCTTATTGTCGCTAAACTTTGTTTCCAGAAAGAAAAAAAAAAAAAAAACTAAAACGTAATTTTTTTTGTTGTTAAAACTAAAATGTAATTTGTGTGTCGTTTATTGCGTAAACCAACATTTTGTAATAAAAATTATGTATTCCGGTTGTTATGTATTTCTGATAAAAAAATTTTTTAACAAATTTCCATATTTTTATGGAAATGTTAAATATTTAAATCTTGTACATATTTGTTTCGAACAAAAAGAATTATTGAGTTTTTTCTTCTTTTTAGCAGTATTGGGGGTTTAGAATTTTATAAGATTTTTTTTAAAAGCAGAATTATTAATTATTAATTCCTCGTCAACTTTTCTTTTTGTGTTATACATGTGTTTATTGTCTCTAGTCTGTGACTCTCTGTTCTAGTATTAATTATTGTTAAGAGCTAAATCATTGTATTTTTTTTTTTTGTTAGGTAGATATTCTTCGCATGCAACACACATGATTCATATGGCGAAAACTTATGATTAATATAATTTCATATATTCTTACGAGAAGTTAGAAAACTTCTTTTTGTATAAAAGTGGTCCAGGAAGAGAAGATTTGATAAACCTAGTTTATGTTTACTAAACCCGACACTCTACTAGTGAAGAACCGCAAACCAATAATTACTACGGATGTATATGAGGTCGTTCACTAATTTTTATTTCTTTTTACATTAATATTAATGGTGAATTAACGGACTTACAACCAGAACCATATTAGACTGACCAGCCACGAGACCAAACAGTAAACTCTATCCTCACACAGTTGAGCATACCCACATCAACACAAACTGGTGATCAACTATTTATAGCAGTCAAGTAGAAAAAATAGAGGAAAAGCTATTTAGGTCTTTTTTTGTTGAAGACCTCTTATTAGAGAGTGGTGAACCTTAGTTATGATGATAAAGATGAAAAAGCTAGTGAGAACATTAGAGGAAAAAGTAGTGAACTATTTATATTAGTCAAGTATACAAAATTTATAGCAGAAGATAGAGGAAACTAGTGAAAAATGAAAAAAGTAACTAATTTTGTCCTCTACACAAAATAAGTGGAACAATATTTTCTCTATTTTTTTATAATATATTGTCGGACTAAGGAATCGAGTTACATGATATTGAAAATCACAAAACTCTACTAAAACTATAGGAGATTAATGGATTAAAAACAGGAGACAAACCTCTCCTCTTAACATTGCTACTACCGAGATGTCTTGGATCTGTGGCGATGGCCTCTTCCTAGTTCGAACCACCAAGCTTTGCACACGCCTCGCTGCATCCGAATTATTCGAGTAAGATATGAGACGAAAGGATGAAAACTTAAATACTCAGGCCAGCAAAAACCACCACACAAAAGCGTAGGGACAAATTTCTATTGCCGGAGGAGAACGAGTAAGGAGAGAAAATTCCGATCTCAATCTCCAGTTTTCATCACTCTCGGATCTGTCTTATAGGGCTACTAAAAACAATAAATTAAAGGAGGAAGGGTCAACGCCGATGCTATTACAACTACCGCATGCCGACTCCAACACTGTATATGGATGATGAAGACGAGCGATGCAAGAGAGAACAAAGAGTTTTTTAGGTTTCCGAGTGTGTTATGAGTTATTTACCCTATTTTAATATTTCCTTTCTTTTTTCTCACAGTTTTCTTTTCCCTATTATTTCCCTAACTAATACACTAGTCACACCCTAAATATAGGAGAATAATTGTTCCACCAGATTTATATAGAGTGACTAAATTACATTTTTTTCCTTTTTTTTTTCCTATTTTTCCCTAAAATATAAAAAAATTTGACTGGTGAAAAATTTAGGAGAACAATGTTCCACTCTCCAACCAGATACACCCTAAACATATGATAAAGACAAGGGTGAGATGATTGATGATGACATGAAAATGGTGGGGTCTCACTTGTCCACCATGACCATGCTTTAATTCTTATCTCTCTACATCATCATTTCGACAATCATACATGTCAACGATATCAAGAACACCGTCATCATCATGATCTTATGATATTGGCCTCGCCTAGACGATGCTAATCATATATATGCTCTACAGATGCTTCAAATTACCGTAATTAATAGTTGGACAGACTTTGGCGATGATTACCTCTTATTACAATTATTTTTTTTTGGTTAAAGACCTCTTATTATATACAGAGATGAACCTTAGTTATGATGATAAAGATGAAAAAGCTAGTGAGAACATTAGGTAAGCAATTTTTGTTTTATTTTTTTAAGTTGCGTGGCTATATTTCCTAAAAGTATGACTAACTTAGCGTGAAGAATCTTTCGGTGAAAAGTCTCTCTTAAAACCTAATTTAATCTAAGATTTTACAAATTTTATTTAAATTTGAGAGACACCTTATAATATTTTTTGTAAATGTGTATATTCTTTAAATAATATGTCCATATGTATATTTTTTATGAAGAAAAATATAAAAACATATGTACAAATATTTGTCCTTATCCGGATTATATGTAAAAAGTTGGACATGAGTGCTTTGGATTGTTCAAAAATATTTGAAAAAGTAAACTTATAACAAACAAAAAAGTAACAGAAAAGAAAATTTCCTTTATCTTTTCGATTTATTTCTTAGTTTGGTTAATCAATAATGGTATATAAAAATACCTATAAAGTCTTTTGTGAATTTTCTATCTAGTAATCTTTATAACATGTTTGAAATTTGATAACTTTGTTTCCTAAATATTCTACTTTATCTACTTATTATAGTACTTTTTTTGTCAGTATCTACCTGTTATCACTGAACCATACAAAAAATGTGTAACAGAAAGAAAAAAGAAAGAAAAGAATGTAGTAATTGAATCCAGCACAAATAATCAGCTAAATTCATTTAGATGCATTCAGAGTTGGCATTATTATTTTCTCAATGAAACGTGACATAAATAAACATACTCCACTAAGTCCACTTCTAAAACCTTCTCCAAATCAACAGGTGTTCGATTCAACTCAACAAGAAAAAAAATCTCTCTCTCTCTCTCTCTCTCTCTCTCTCTCTCTCTCTCTCTCTCTCTCTCTCTCTCTCTCTCTCTCTCTCTTTCTCGCCAAACCTCTGTTTGTTTGTATCAATAATCAATCAAGAAGATTTCTAACTTCCTATTCTGACAATCAAGAGATAGAGGAAAAAATATTGAATCGTAAGAAGAATGGTGGTGGAGGAAGAAAGAAGCATGGAGGAAGGACTAATTCTTCGAGCAAGGGATCAAAACGACAGAGAAGATTGTCGTGTCACTGCTTGTGTTATCCTCAGCACTTTTGTCGCTGTTTGTAGCTCCTTGAGCTTAGGCTGTGCTGTGAGTTTATCTTCTTACTCAATTTTCTTCTTCTAATAACCATGTGGATACTTGAATCTTGATTTTCTTGGATTTTTTTGTAGAGCGGTTATACTTCAGGCTCTGAAAGTGCTATCATGAAAGAGTTAGACCTTTCAATTGGACAAGTATGTATCTTTCTTTTAACATTTATGAGACTTGATTGGTAATCTTAGGTTTAACCAATTTTGATTGTACCAATTACAAAAACGACAAAATCAGCCTTAACAAAGATAATAAAATTACCATTTAACTTTTACAGTTCTCTTTTATTTTATTTTTATATAGCGTTTACCACTATTTCTCTCCCCGATAAATTTCTTATCGAATCATTATAAATTGAAAATATAAAATTAATCTTAAAATAATCATGCACAGAAGCAAATTAAATTCATAACTGCTTGTTAAATTTACTTGCATGATTAGTAAACTATCAGTTTACCCACAAGCCAGGTTGGTTTTATTTTAGGAAACTCAAATCGATATTTATATGCAACTAATTAGTCAGTAAGCGTAATTTATGGTGGTCTTAAATTTTATTTTATTTTTGGTCAAATGGTGGTAAGTTATGTGTACAGAAAAGACACATGTACACTGTACACACACACACTCTCTACGAATTATATAGAGTTGCATCATGTGATACGCAACTTGAACTAATTATTTGGACATACGTAAGTTATACTATTAAAAACTAAATACAAATTGTTTAATGGTAGTTGTACAAATAAAAGACGACACGAGCTTACGTAATTAACCAAATAAAATATAAAATTTATTAATTTCTTATTGAAGGATTACTAATAAGATAAAATAAAATTAGCAGACAGCTAATACTATTTTGTTGAACGTTTTAACAAAATACTAGTATTTCTTAGTTCTTATATTTCGTTTCTTTAGAAAACCATAATTTTTTATTAAAAAAATGAAGAAAAAAAATCGTATATGTAATTAATTATGAAAAATTCCAACATTGTATTTGTAGGATAGGAAAAAATATTTTCTTGCAAAGTCTCCAATTGATTTTATTTATTTTCCAGTTTTCAGCGTTTGGTTCCTTCATGAACGTTGGAGGCGCGATCGGCGCATTATTCAGCGGCCAATTGGCAGTCATCCTCGGTCGAAGACGAGTAAATACCGTTTTACCCTTTTCTTAAACCATAATTTTACTATATTGAATAATTCCCACTTGCTAATATTTAATACTAGTTTCTTTCTTTCTTTTTTGTGTGTTTAAAGACAATGTGGGTCTGCGACTTATTCTGCATTTTTGGTTGGCTTTCCATCGCTTTCGCAAAGGTATAATAATCCGAATTACCTTTCTATAAAAACGAAAACAAAATTTCGTCTTGAAAATATTTACAATAAAGATTTTATGTTATGTATAAACAAAACAGGATGTTTTCTGGCTGGATTTGGGAAGAATTTCCTTGGGCATAGGAATCGGCGTGATTAGCTACGTGGTAATTTTTCTTAAAAAAGTTTATTTTACTAATTTCATCTCATATTATTTTATTGATATATTTCACATAGCTAATCACGCCTATTTTAAAATATATATCCAAACTAGATACCTGTTTATTTAGCGGAAATCACTCCAAAACATGTTCGCGGTGCATTTACTTCTGCAAACCAGGTAAAAATATGTTACTATATATACTTATGTTTTATTTTAATTTTATTATCCTATATTTTTTTTACGTTTTTGTTTGTATAACCAATATTTGTTTGATTTATAGCTCTTTCAAAACTGTGGAATTTCCCTGATATATTTTTTTGGGACCGTAATAAATTGGCGGGTTCTGGCTTTGATAGGTAATAATATGAATGATCTCATTACAAGACGTTTACTCTCTTTTTTTTTTTTCTTTTTTTTTTTGATTGCGGCATCTTTTAAAAACACACTCCGGTTAATTCAATTTTCCGGTTCAGGTGCTGTTCCAATGTTCATTCAAGCGATCGGTATTTTATATATACCAGAATCTCCAAGATGGCTGGTTAGTACTTTCTTAAAATATTTTTTTCGTATTTCGTATTTTTTTTAAAGTATTTATATGTTTTCCTTCAGTTATTTTAAATTATTTTTAATTTGTTTCAGGCTAAAATTGGCTTAGGTAAAGAAGTAGAAAGTTCTTTGCTTAAACTTAGAGGCAGAGATGCTGATGTTTCAGGTGAAACAGCTGCGATTCAGGTGTGTTTTATAATTAACTTTAGCAACTAAATATTTATTAATATATAAAGTGATCATAATTATAATTTATATTTATTATGTTCAGGTCATGACAAAATTGGTCGAAGAAGATTCGAAGTCGAGTTTATCTGATTTGTTTCAGAAGAAGTATAGACGAGTTCTTGTGGTACGGTAACATAAAATAGCTAATTTTTTTTTTTTCTTTTACAATAAATGGAAGTTTTTAGTAAAAAGATGCCGTTTTATTTTATTTATACTTACAGGTTGGAATCGGTTTAATGTTGATACAACAATTTTCTGGAGCTACTGGTATCACATATTATTCAAATACCATATTTAGAAAATGTGGTTAGTAGTCTTACAAGTGTTTATTTATAATAATTAATTATTTGTCTTGTGCATTGATAACTGACGACCCATTTATATTAATATAATCTGGATTTGTTTTTCTTTTAAACAGGCTTTTCAGAGACACTTGGGTCAATGATCTTTGGTATATTTGTGGTATGAACCTTATAAATTGTAATTAATTTTCTTTATTTAAAATTATATTTTATTTAAATTATTTACTCAATCTATTTTAATTATTCCTCTTTTTTTTTTTTTTTTTTACCTTACGTAGATCCCAAAAGCCTTGATAGGTGTAATTCTTGTAGATAAATGGGGAAGACGGCCACTCCTATTGGTTAGAAAAAAACCAGTTGATATATACATATGCATAATATATACATATATATTTTTTATTTTTTTGTCTAACTATTTTGAGACATACTATTTTTGTAGGCTTCTGCTATTGGAATGTGTATCGGATCCTCGCTTATTGGAGTTAGCTTCGCGTTACAGGTTACTATAATTATATTTATATTGGATTAAAATGGGACAAGTAGCTAATACATTATTATATTATATTCTTCAACTAATAATATTTTAAAACATTCTTGTAATTTTTTGCTTTTGTTATTGGGGATGAACAGGAAAGGAATCTGCTTCCTGAATTGACTCCAGTTTTCGTCTTCGTGAATATTCTGGTAAAATCATTTATTTATGTTTATTTCCCGTATTAATTTTTGGTAACAAATTCTTAATTTACAATCAAATATTTTGGTTAGGTCTACTTTGGATTTTACGCAGTCGGTATTGGAGGGCTACCTTGGGTTATTATGTCTGAGGTAAATTTTTTAAAAGAGTTGAATTAAAAAAAATCTTATTCGAGGATGTATGATTCAATGGTATCTTCGAGATGATAGAGCACTCAAAGATCGAATTCTAACGACTATAAACGTTTTCAATAACAACAAATTCCTTATTTTCTACAAACCTAGGAAATTAGTCTGGATTTTATGCAATTACCTAAACCCAATTAAAAAAAAATAATGATATAAAAAGTACTTCTCGTGTTTATTTTTTTCTGCAGATTTTTCCAATAAATATAAAAGTGACAGCAGGGACAATAGTAGCATTAACCTCATGGACCAGTGGGTGGTTCGTTAGTTATGCATTCAACTTCATGTTTGAATGGAGCGCACAAGGTTTTTATTTTATTTTTCTCTACTGTTTTTTCAATTAATTCGAATAATTTCACTATAAAGACATTGAGAACATTAGGTAGATCGAAACCAAATATAAAATTAAGTTAGATAGACAGGGTAAATTTTAACTAGAATGTTGACATTTTCCATTAGACAGTCTTCAATGTGCCAAATGTGCATTTGCACAAAATACCATGTTTCGATTCGAGTTTTGATCAAATATATTTAGATTTTTTCCTGGTTGGATTGGAGATATATATATAATGACTCTTTTCAAGAACTGTTATAGTATCCTAAATATCTAGCTATATTTTTCCACCAACTTCAGTTATGTCATTTTTTCCCCGATTTAAATTATGTTAATTATGATTAATGATTTATTGTTTATAATAATTAAATAGGAACATTTTACATATTTGGGGCTGTCGGAGCAATGTCATTCATTTTTATTTGGATGCTCGTGCCGGAAACCAAAGGACGCTCACTTGAAGAATTGCAAGCTTCTCTTACGGGCACAACGTAAAAAGGAAACTTATATTGTAATATGTTAATTTTGCTTCTTTTTTTTTAAAAAAAATAGAATATAAAATTTATTCTTCTGATGCAATTGTTTTGCATCCGCAATTTACTGTAATTATTCCTGTGATGCAAATTATAGATTATAGTAATTACAAAAAAAAAGTCTCATTTTTTATAGGAAAAAAAAAACTCTCAGGAAAAGACTCTACCGATATTAATTTGGCAATTTCTTTTTTTTTAACTTCAGAAAATGAATCAAAACCATTGAAAATTCGTTAGAATTATCAGGGTATAACGTCTGAACTTTTCTACAGATTTCTTAGGGATAAAACGTTCAGTCTAGGTTAATAATTTTCTGACAATATATGTTGTCGGAAAAGGTTATCGACAATGCAATGAGAAAAACCGAGAAATTTTTGGAAAAATTACTATCGAATATAGCTGACATCATACCGACATATTTTTCACAAAAACAAAAATTTGTTAGTCTTTTATGATGACACATATGGTCTGAATTTCCCCATGATATTTTCGATGCATTGTCGTCGGATTAAGCCGACAAAATCCCAAGGACCATGAAAATATGACTTTATGATAACCCTTAAATTTTTCTAAACTTCATCATTTTTTTGAAAGTGTACTCAAATGTAAAATGATCGAATATACTGAAAAAAAAAGTCAAAACTTCCATTAGCTAGCTAGGAAAGTCATTTGGCTAACACTTAGGATAGTATTTGAGGTTTTGATGTTCATTTACATTAAGGTATTAGATAATAAAAATGGTTCAAAAATAATTGAGAAAACAATGAGGAGTGAAAAGTAAAGTAAAGAAAAGAAAAATTCTTCTAGTGATGCTCTTAAGTATTTAAGAAGATCCCTCATAGGAAAACTTAGAAATACAAAAAGACAGATAGAAAAAGAATGATAAGAAAAGAAGCGTGGAGAAAGAATTTAACATCAAAAGAAATAAATATGTTTAATGAAAGAACAAAATATATCTTAAGTGCTTGAATGAAAATAATGACTAGTTACTTGATGATTTTAATCAATATCTAAAAGTGCCTTTGAGTTTATTTTCTTGAAAAAAGTAGTTATAGGATGTACCTTCCTAACCAGTAGGATGTAATGGATCAATATCTTTGTTGGCTATTCTATTTTCGAAGTTGTAAAAGTTGTAAAAATTGTAAGATGTAAGAATTTTAGGATCGATTCGGATTCGCAATCTCTCTTCGGACAACTAACTCAAGATCATCTCCGAATGAAATCTACAAAATTGTTCTTGGCATCTCTGATCTATCTGCTTTCTTTATTTCTGTTTTCTTTAGCTGTGTATCAAAGAAAGACAACGGCATTGTAGATGGTTTATCAAAATCTTATATTTCCTCATATATCCCTGTTTTGTAACTGCACTTTGATCGTTGATGGAATTTCTCTTTTATCAACAAAAAAGGCTAAAAAAGTATTTTAGATTTGTTTTCTTGAAAATGGTAATTATTGGAATGTACGTGCTTTAAGTTAGAGATAGGACTAGACTAAAAGATGAGTAGAACATGAAAATATAAGTTTTGTATGTATCAATTGTTCCATCATCTTACTCATAGAGATTTATGCGATAATATTGTTGACATACCAATCATCTATAATCTTTTTTATCATGGAGAATTAAACACATTGAAATGAAAAAACCAGGAGTTTATGAAAAATTAGTTACATGATTATGCAAGCTTTATGTGAAGACTTGAGCTTCAAATCGCAAACGTCTTCACAACGGCTCTACATCATATTTTTGAAGGTTTGACCAAGATGGGTTTTATTAACATTTTTACCCCATCATGAAAAAATATTGATGTATGTAATTTGTTTTTGATGTATCTGGTCAGTGAGTGTGTCTTGGTTCATTACGTATATAAAACTAATGTATTTTTGTTGCTAAAGATATAGGTTTAACCTCAGTCAAATTGTATATATAAACCACATCCATTATAATTTCTATTTGATCAATCAAAATTGAGAGTATTTACATCTCATTGATAATAGTCAAGTTTAACTAAAATATGTGTTCCAATAAATATTATCAAATTGTCAACTTCTACAAGAATACTAGTTTTTATAATTCATTAGTGTTTTGTGAATATGTTTGTAGAACCATTTAAGTAAATACAATGGAAATTAGTCTAACATCAATGAAAAATAGATATGTCAAACCAACATGTTGGTGAAACACTTATAAAATTCATTTATTTCACCGATTCATAGAGTTTGTAGATATTGTGTTTATTTAAAATATTACAATCCACACATATATATATACTTGATTTCCATTTTTCTTGGGCTACCAGAATGAATACAAGCTCCAGAATACATGACCGATGGTACTCATAATGTAACCATTCCCCAACATGTTCTCTCACAAGGCTTAGAGAACCAAAAAGAGCATATCCTAGGTCAACTCTATAGATGTTTGGTGAATCGAATTACCTCTTTCATATCTTTGACGATGTTACTAATAATTGAGTTGTTTTAAGGGGATTATTGCACGTTGATGATTGTTTGATGTTTGTTGCTCTATGGTCTAGCCAAACAACATTAGCTATCCCTGAGATTTAAAAATATTTCGTTTTGGTAACCCTTAAAAAAACCCAACTTTGCTACTCGATTGCGAAAATAAGTCACTTAACTTCTGGATTAGGTGGTTTAATGGAAACTCATAAGCCTCAATTAGATCCAATTTTCAAGGGAGAAGTTAATATTCTAGTAGAGGCTGATTTGAGCAAAACCTTCCCACCAAGGATCGCTGCTAGCGATAAGGAAGGTTTTATGTCTATATGGTAGATGTGGAATATGCATGCCTTCCTTCTAGGTGTAGTAGATGTGGACAGTTGGAACACAAAATCAAACATTTCTTACAAACTGTATCGACAAATGAAGTTAAGAATAACAATGTGATCAAATCCATTGTATTAGACCCAGATGACGTAACAAAATCTTCCGTGCTGGTCCCTGCCACAACTGAAGAGGTAGTTCTTTCTATTAACACTTTTGCCAATTAAGGAACCAATCATGGTTGTTACAAATCCAACTTCACATGTGGTTGAGCAAGTCACTACTACTACACCACATTCATTCATGCTAACAAATAATACCACAATTGAAGCGATTGAGCCTTCTATTCCGGAGACTGTTTATGTTCTATCAACTACTATTTTTGCTCCTACTCAAGTTACTCCCAGTAAGGAGAGTGCTAGCCTGTTTGCTTCGTTGGTTTCTTTGACGTATTTTAAAATAGAAGAATATTTTTCAGATTCAGACAAAAAAGTTTGATTCTATAAATCTTATGACTCCGTCTAGTCAAAAAAAATCATTCGAAAAAGACTGGTTAAACCTTCATTGAAGGCTAAGGAAACGAGTTGGAAAGTCATAGGTGGCAGAAGGGGTAACATAGGTCGTGGGAAGCTAGGTGGACGTGGCTAAAAATCTCCATCTGTATTATTTTTTAATCGATCGAAAAAGATTTTTCGAAATCAGACAAAAAACTTGACTCAATAGACCTTATGATTCTGTTGGGTCAAAAAATCATTCGAGAAAAATTGGTTAAACCTTCATCGAAGGCTAAGGAAGCGAGTTGGCAAGTTGGAGATGGCGAACGGGGTAACATAGGTGGTGGGAGGCTAGGTGGACGTGGTTAAACATCTCCATCTGTTTATTTTTAGTCGATCGAAGTGCAAGATGAGATTGTTTATAGTGCATGTTCCTTGAGTTTAACCACTACTTGTACTCTCTTTAAAACCAAAATGTATGACTACGCGTTATGACTTGCTTGTAACTCTCAATTATGAAATAGAAAATTTAAAAAAATATATTTGGTAACGAAATTAAATGAGATTTATCATGACTATATATGTATGTAACACGTTGGGCATGATAATTTTAGAAAGGCTCAACAATACTCCTTTAATGAAAATCCTCTCTTTTAATTTTGAGTATTTCAAAAGTAAGTTTATAAGTAAAAAGTAATGAAAACGATATTTCCTTTAATGTTTCAATTTATTTCTTAGTTTGGTTAGTCAATTTTGGTATGTTAAATATCAAGAAAGTTATAGTAAAATTTCTATATGTTGATCTTTCTATCCTATTTGAAAATTTTGATAACTTTATCTTCTAAAAGTCCTATCTTATCTACTTATTAGAATTACTGACCATACAAAAATGTTTTAAAAAATGTATAAACTTGAATCCTGCACAGATAATGAGGTCAATTCACTTCGATGCATTCAAAGTGAATTTAATGAAAAGCAACAAATAAACATACTCAGTCGACCATTTATCCAAAAAAAACCATACTCAGTCGACCTCAAAAAATAAAAAGAAGATAATATACATTATTTAATAAAATACTATACGAGACAAAAAAAAAAAATAATTCGAGATTGTGTTTTATAAACAAGCCCACTTGTGCAAATCAAGAAGTGCTTCAAAACCCACAAGAACGGTTTTATATCTCTCTCTTTCTCTCGTTCCCAAAGCCTCTGTATATATCAATAACCAATCAAGAACATTATTGCTGATTCTGGGAATTGAGAAAAAAAGAAAGAAGGATTGTATCGTAAAAAAATGGTGGTGGAAGAAAATAGAAGCATGGAGGAAGGACTAATTCTTCGAGGAAGGAATCAAAACGACAGAGACGATCGTCATGTCACTGCTTCTGTTATCCTCAGCACTTTTGTCGCTGTTTGTACCACCGTCAGCTCTGGTTGCGCTGTGAGTTTTCTTCTTAATTAATTTTCTTTGGTTAATTAATTTCATTCTTTAATCCTATCTTTTCGGAGGGATCTTGTTTTTTTTTTAGTTTTTACTATAATTTCTTATTAAGGATCTAATTTCTTGGATTTTTGTAGGGTGGTTACACTTCAGGCACCGAGACTGCCATCATGAAAGATCTAGACCTTTCGATCGCAGAAGTACGTATCTAATATTTTTTCTATTATCATTATACTATTTTATTGGTTACTGTTTACGTAAATGGTATATCGTTTTAATTGTTATCATCAATCATATAAATATAAACTAGTTTATGAAAGATGGTACCACCAATTGTCTCTGAGTCTCTCGGTCTCTCTTATTTCCTTAACCATTGTTCTGTTTTTCGCTAAAAAGTTATTACCGGACCATTACAATTGTAAAAATATACCCAATTAATCTTATAATAATTCAAAGTAAGCAAATTACTCATTTAATGCTCATTCTTCGGCTTACAAAGTTACAATTCATGTAAAAACGATTTTTTTTGTTAACATTCATTAAAAAAAAGATCTTAAATCCCTATTTTCCTAGATATCCGATAATCGTGTGTAATCCAAAGGAAAATTATTGGAAAGCTTGAAGGGTGTAGTAGGTTGTTTGCCGTATAATATTGTTATTTTTATAAAAAAGATCTTAAAACAATCATGCACAAAAGTAAATTAATTCATAATTAGTTGTGAAACGTCAGCTACTTGTAATTTTTACTTGCACGTTTAGTAAAACTGTCGGATCCTAACTAACAAGCCAAGATGGTTTTATAGAAATATCAAATCTTTTTTTTTTTTTTTTACACTGAAAGGATATCATTCATAAGTAGACAAAGTCAAAAGGGACAACATAAGTGAATTAGTGAGTTACATAAATTAATTTGGTCCTTGTAATAAATAAATAAAAAAACTAATTTTTCGTGGTCCAAACTCCAAAAAGGTATGACTGTTATCTGATGTATAGGGATGGACACACACACGTAAGTTCTTCCTTTTTTTAGGGGGGGGGGGGAGGGGAAATGTGATACGTAAACTTATACTAGTACTACGAAATTAATATTGAAAAAAAAAACACTAATATAATATTGAAAGGGTATAAATAGCTGTGGTATTAACTAGTTAGATAATACATTTAATTGATTATTCCAGTTATCGATTATTTTTTTAATCAATTCGATATGATAGTTCTACTTTAACTTAGTAGTTTATAGTTTATAACTTACAACATTAGAGGATTTTCAATTTGGGCTAATTAAGTGTGTCTGACATAATTAATTAATACAGTTATGTTAAATGTAGGCTATATAAGAGATTAATTGGTAAAAAAAAGAAGAGAATATTTCCCTAAAGAGCATTTTTATGTATTTGTCCAGTTCTCAGCGTTTGGTTCCTTCATGAATGTGGGAGCTGCGGTTGGGGCCTTGTTTAGTGGTCAACTAGCGGTTATCCTCGGCAGAAAATGTGTAATTACCTTTTTAACCTTTTCCTAAATCATAACTAATCACCCCATTAGTTCTCTTTTAAAATGTGTTTTCGAAACATTGAGTATTTAATACTTTTATGTTTGATTAATGATTAAAGACGATGTGGGTCTGCGACTTCTTCTGCATTTTAGGTTGGCTCTCAATTGCTTTCGCAAAGGTATACTAAAAACCCGAATTTACCCTCACTCTTTTTCTCTATATAATAAATAAATAAATTTCGCTGTCAAAAATATTTACAGTAGAAACTTTCATTTCTGTGTAACAAAAAAGGATGTTTTCTGGCTGGATTTGGGAAGAATTTCCTTGGGCATTGGAGTGGGATTGATTAGCTACGTGGTAATTATTTATTTATATTAATTAGTTTAATCTATATTTTATTGATTTATGTCACCATAAAACAAATATTTTTAATATCCAACAATGTCACCATAAAACAAATATTTTTTAATATCCAACACTCAAGGTACCAGTTTATATTGCGGAAATCACTCCAAAACATGTTCGTGGTGCGTTTACTGCATCAAACCAGGTAAGAATTCTTCTTATATTAATATTTTATATATATTTTATGCCTCTATTATTTTCCTTATTTATACTTTACTTTTTTATATACGTTTGTGTTATAAATTTATAACCCATATTTCTTTTTCTGGATTATAGCTTCTTCAAAACGCTGGACTTTCCCTGATTTATTTTTTTGGGACTGTAATTAATTGGCGGGTCCTGGCTATTATAGGTATTGAAATTTCGCCTTGCTTTTTAAATTCCAACCAAAAAAAGAAAAGGGTATAAATATCTCCTTGCCAGACATTTATACTCACACATTTTATTTTATTTTTCTCGAATATTATTGATTTGTGCATATTATAATTTTTTTTTTAAATACACTATAAAGACCATATATATTGCTTTATTAAGTTCTATTTTCCGGTTAAGGTGCTCTTCCATGCGTCATTCAAACCATCGGTTTATTCTATATACCGGAATCTCCAAGATGGCTGGTTAGTGTACCTTCTAAAATATTTGCAAGTGTACCTTCTAAAATATTTGCATATTGACAATAAAATTTAATACAAGTAATTCAGAGGTTTTCTTTCTTTAGTTAGTTAAATTTGGTTATTTTCGTTGTGTTTTTTTAGGCTAAAACGGGTTCAGGCAAAGAAGTAGAAAGTTCCTTGCATCAACTAAGAGGTAAAGACACTGATGTTTCACGTGAAGCAGCTGAGATTCAGGTCTGTTTCAATAAATTTTAAGTTTTAAATACCATATGACAATTAAGAAAATAGCAATACAAAATTGTTATGTTTTAAATATGTTTAAGTTTGAGATTAGGGTTAAGAACAGCAAGTTTAAATTTTGGATTCATGACATTTTTTTATAAACTTAACGTCTATATTTTACAAAAAAAAAAACGTCTATTTTTAACACGGTATACGTAATAATTAAATGAAAGAGAAAACCGGTATAGTCAAATATCGATTTCTTTTATCGTCATCTACTTGATATTTTTAATCGAATTGCTATTCACGCAATTTTTCTCCATGTTTTTACCGTTTAGCTAACTAATTGTAAATATTAATTAATTTTATATAAAGTATTCATAATTATGCGTTTGTTATATTCATTTTCAGGTTATGACAAAAATGCTTGATGAAGATTCAAAGTCGAGTTTCACTGATCTGTTTCAAAAGAAGTATAGACGAGTTCTCGTGGTACGATAAACATATATAGAGTGCAAAGAAAAACATATTATTAATGATTTTATTTTTTAAAAAAACATATACTATATATATATACCTATAATATACCTTTCGTTTTTTTTACTGTCCACTGAATTCCATTAATCGATATAAATGTTCTTTAAATCAATGTTTTGCTCTCTTCCATTTAATTATATACACCTTTCAATTTATTTGCTTACAGGTTGGAATTGGTTTAATGTTGTTACAACAATTATCCGGATGTAGTGGTATCACATATTATTCAAATACCATATTTAGAAAAGCTGGTTAGTATATATCCAAAGTCTACTAATTAACATTTATTTATGATAATAATGTCTTATACTAATATTTAATATTACCTTTTTTTTTTTCTTTATCTTAAACAGGCTTTTCAGAAACACTTGGGTCTATGATATTTGGTGTGGTCGTGGTGCGTACCTAATAACTGATTTATCTTTATTTAAAATGGATATTTTCTCAGATCTATTTTGATTTAACATTTTTCTACGTAGATCCCAAAAGCCTTGATCGCTGTAATATTTGTGGATAAATGGGGAAGACGACCACTCCTAATGGTTAGAAGTGGAATGTCCACAAATATTGTAAACGTTATAGTACATAATATGCTTTTTTGTCTAACTATCTTGTAAACGTTATTGTAGACTTCTGCTATTGGAATGTCCATCGGATCCTTGCTTATTGGAGTTAGCTTCACGTTACAGGTTACTATTATTGAATTTTACGTTGGATTTAAATGTGATAACTAAGAATTTGTTACCAAAACATAATACCGAAAACAAAAAATTCGAAAAGTTATACTTTTGTAATTTTTTTGTTTTTGTTATGGTGGATGACAGGAAAAGAATCTGCTTCCTGAACTGACACCAATTTTCGTCTTCGTGAATATTTTGGTAAAATCATTATTCATAAGACTCTTAACTCTATTGGTAACAGATTATTGACCTACAATCGAATATATTGGTCAGGTCTACTTTTGTTCTTTTGCAATTGGTATTGGAGGGCTGCCTTGGGTCATTATGTCTGAGGTAAATAAATTATTTTTTTGAGGTAAATAAATTATTTTTCTGAGGTAAATAAATTAATTAAAATTAATTAAATATTAAACTAAAAAAAACGTAGAAAAGAGATATTTTTATTTGTAGTGGTTTATTTTTTGTTCTGCAGATTTTTCCAATAAATATAAAAGTCACAGCAGGGACAATAGTGGCATTAACCTCATGGACCAGTGGATGGTTCGTTAGTTACGCTTTCAACTTCATGTTTGAATGGAGCGCACAAGGTCCTTAATTCCTTTTTAGTCATCTTATGAACAAAATTCTAAACCAAAATATAATTAAGAACATATAGATATAGTTATAATTAGAATGTTAAAATAATAATAATTAGAATGTTGACATTTTCTATTAGACAGTATTAGATGTGCCAAATGAGCATTTGCATTGCACACAATCTCAAATTTGGATTCGTTTTTTTGATCAAATATATTGTTAAATTTTTTTCTCTGGTTTAGAGTGGATAGTTTTGGTCAAAATAATGACTTTTTTTTGTCAAGAATTATTGTTAGGTATCCTAAATGTTTAGTTTTTATGATTTCAGTTATGTCATATTTTTCCTCCATTTCAATTAGTATGCCATTACGTATTGATTGTTTAATGTCTATAATAATGTTAATAGGGACATTTTACATATTTGGGGTTGTCGGAGCAATGTCATTAATTTTTATATGGATGCTCGTGCCGGAAACTAAAGGACGGTCATTGGAAGAATTACAAGCTTCCCTTACCGGCACATCCTAAGGAGAAATTTATACCTTAATATGTTAATTTTTCTTTCTTTTTTTTAAAAAAAGAATATACAATTTATTCTAAGTTTTGAAATAATAGATTTATTTGTATTTATTATCCGAAGTTTCTCGATGGTGAGACTATACCCTTTTTTTACATATTTGCTAAGCAATGTCATATCCTAATTTTAAGACAAATAAAAATGTCTTACAATTAGGATATGTCCACTTGTAATTTGCTTCATATTACTCCGACACATTAGTAAATTGTATTTTTATTTATTTGTAATACTCGAGTCTTCTTTTTGAATTTTTTTTGAGTTCGGATGTATTCACACTTTTTGTTGTAGCCAATCAAAATTTGCCACCAAATAGAATTAAGCAAAATAAAGAGTGGATATCTTCCAAGTAAAAGAGATTAATTTAAATAAATAAATATATAATGAAATAAATTATATAATTTTTTGAAAATGATTAGAAAAAATGCTGTAAATTATATTACTACACCATTTTTCCTCAAACCATATAAATTTTAATCTATTTTACATTAATTTAGTCACTAACTAAAACTAATCCGTCTTGTTACGAATCCGTCTTGTTCTATATGAGTTCGGTTTTCACGAGAGTTTAATAACTTAGACGATGCATTTTATTTTTTGTCGGTGATATATCTTGATTAAAAAGCATAAATAAACATTGAAAAAGAACATTTTGTGTTTATTTGTTTCTGCAAAGTTTTCCAATAAATATAACACTCACTTCCAAAGCTATTGCGTGATAGAAGTAATCATATGCTTGATAGCTACGTTGGTTATAGAGTGTGTTGCTTCTACCTTTGTCTAGTGAATTCATGTTTAGAAATTTTATTTCTGAAAAAATTTGATAGCTAAGTTGGTCATAGAGTATGTTGTCTTATAAAGAAGTGAAAAATTCGACCCTAATTTTGAAATTTAGATCTTTCAATTTTTTTTTTTATTAGATAATATGTTCTAATTTTTTTTTGCCTTGTGGCCCGTATATTCTTAGGGACGGCTTATTGGAGGTGGGTTCAACAACCCCACTAAAAAGGTTTGGCCCATCTCATTTTCGACCCATGTTAATGGAAGAAGTAGTTTAAGAATAGATCATTTCGTCTTGACGTTCGAGGAGCCACGTCAACAAATTTCCAAATCCACGTAAAGCGCGACATGGATACCTACGAACTAGGTTGGGCGTGTCCTGACATTTATCGAGAGACACGTCAAGGAGCAGCAAGAGGCCACCAGCGGATGAGCGACGCGTCACTCACCGAGCTTGCTTGGTGAAGCTCAACCACTTATGGTATGAACAGTTTGGAAGCAGACGCAATGATGACATACTTACCAACTCGACGACCTACCTAGTTTGACAAAGGAAGAAGAGCAATGATGACTCTCGAAGAAGATGTCCACCCGCCTCAAGTTTTGCCTAGTGAATTCTCATTCTATAATTATTGAGGGGCATTTAATGAGAAAACACATTGATTCTACGCTCGAGAGTCCGAATTTACCACTATAGAGATATAACTTACATCGTATTTAACATTTTCGTCGACCTCTGAGTATCTAAGTGTTAGATTTTGATCTCGGATTTATATTCTACCTTTTAGTCCCAACTCCTTGCAATCAAGCAAATAATATAAACAAACACTATTCGGTTATACTTTTTTCGTGCCGTTATTTACGAACCCATTATCTTTATTTCATCGCAAGAATTCAGACCCCGAATATCTGAACACCCAAACTCGAATCCTACCCTCTAATTTTGCACTGAACTTTTCTAGTTCAACATGACTCTAGTCACAACAACAATAATAGGGGCACCATTTTTATTTTTATTTTTGTTAAAATTTGTAGCACAATTTTACAGTCCAAATAAGATACCAAAGCCGGAGAGTCAATCATAATCGATCTGTTTATTGGGGAACCGAATTGAAAACCGCCCAGCCCTAAACATACTAGTCGAATATATTGTATGTTTTGATTATACTATTAGAACCCCCCAAATAAATACAGATTAGGGAGTCGGCTTCGAATTTAGGTTAAAAGTTGTTGTGTAGGTGGCAATGCGTTTCCAAAATATAAACCACTACATTAATTAAACGTTGATTTGGGTAGTCTGTGTTTTTAACACGTTACAAAGAGAGTTGACATTGTTTTCTACCATCGCAATTAATTAATTGATGTTACCCCATACACCACACATGCATATTCTTTTCTAATATCATTAATTTAATTGAATGTATGTAATCACTTTATCATCTGTTGACAAAAGAAAAGTTAATTGTTTATTTCATACTCTTCAGTTTTAAATTAAGAATAATAAAGTGGCAATAAGTTCTAGATTCAATAATTTTTTAACTAGTTTCAATTTCCAAAGACTAACCTGTAGACGAAAGATAAAGTAGTGAAAATGTAGATAATAAACTTAAATTTTATATAAAATATGCAAAATCATCATATTATAATGACAAAAAGGTACAACGATATGTATAAAAATCCACAATTTTTAGGGGGTGTTATTAGAAGATCACTACAACTTTTGGAGGTTTTTTTGGAATAAGAATATGGACGTAACTTACGACATGGTAGAAAATTGGTCTAGTCTATGTCTAAGAAATCGTTTATGCATTCATTTATGAACTTGTGATTTTTTAGTATTTTATTCAAGGTTCAAAAAAATGTTAAGTGTTAGTCGGTGACCAGGTTAGACTTAGTACCTAATGAAAAATTAGGATTATTTATGGACTAATCGGAGTCTAGTTTTACATCAATATATTATTTATATGGAATAATTGTATTAGAATACTTAGTTTGATTGGTAAATTTGATGTGTATAATCTAAATTGGACGTATATTTGAAACAGATTATACGTGTTTTACAGTTTTTAACATATTTTTAGTGAAACATAATTTATTTAAAAAACTCTTATTTTCTTCATAACACAAAACTATAACTAAAACCTTTTTTCTTTTGTCGTATCTGACTAAAAATTTAAGTCTCATATCTATGATTTTCTTTATTTTTTGTTAGATTTTTTTATTAATTGAAAATATAATAAAAAAATGAAGTAATTACGGTTTAGAACTTCAAAAAGCAAAAAAATAAAATAAATTTAAACCCGATTTTTTTCCTAATTCGAGCAAATCCCATCAAAGGACCTTCGCCTAAGGTTTATCAAGCGCAAAATTGATAGTTTTGACTTTTTTTAACAAGGATTTTATCTAATAAAAATTTCTATTATATTATACTTATTCTATCTCAAAATAAATCAAGTTGAATAGAAATTAATTTATCTCAGCTTAAAAGATGTTTTCGGTTCAATGTGAAATTAATTATATTTTTAATTTAGTGACCATTTATATTCTACAGTTTGTTATATCATTGGTTAAATTAATTTTAAGTAATTACAAACAAAATTAAATTTAGAAAAAAAAAACAAAAAAATTAAGTGATTTTTTATAGTTTATTTGGAAAACCTTAATTTTGATTTAAAATGAGATAGAGCCGGGAGTAAAAAAAATAAAGTAAATAACCCATTAACGCTTAAATCTCAATCAAGGATGAACATGGTGGGCACATACAGACAAGGAATTTTAAATGCGAGAGCCCACACAAACAAAGAGGTGTGGAAACGTTACACATATCAATAAGAATAGGTACAGCATTAAATCTAAGAATTGGTTGGATTTTTCTCTCTTCGCGGAATGTGCAAGAAGGCTTATGATTCCTTGAATTAAGACGCAAATAAGATATGTTCGTGGCAAAAAATAAAAGAAAAAGGATATGTAAAATTTTAAAGAAACGTGCATGGCTTGAACTTCACCTCATTATCACATCAATCAGTGTACTATTTTCCATTTGCAGGTTAGATATTTTTGCGACCTAAAACGAACAGGTTCGGTTCGGGTTTCCTAAAGCAAGCATGTTTGGTTTTTGACCAACTAAAAAGACTTTTTTTTTTTGATCTGGTCTCTGGACCAACTAAAAAGACTATGGCGCAACAGTCGTTATGATGGGCAACCATAAAATTGCATTACCTAGTCGGATTCGGTCTAATATTAAGGAAACAAATAAATAACGTTTTCTTTAATACAAAACTATTTACAACAATCATGAACTATTTTCAATATGTTTCATCCAAAAATATAGTGAAAATTCGAAGAAGTTTTCAAACATTAATGGATTATGACATTGAAAAATAATTCACTCTTGACATAAGTAAATCTCGTAAAACCAGACAGGCCCGACCCTAAATATGATTTGTGGAAAGAAGCTTAAAAGGAAAAAAAAAAAAAAAAACAGAGAGAGGATTTGATGAACCCTTTACATGCTCCTCATGTCAATGATTATGAGAGCTGAAACCAACAAAACTAACAATTATTTTAAGGAAAATGTGGTCGAAAATTGTTTAATTTATTGGAGGCCACAAAGACATGATTTCCTAACTTCCTCCCATGGTCGGTATTGAAGCCAAGCAAGGCCGGCCCGAATAGCATAAAACAAAACGTAAATTTTTTTTTTTTTTTAAAAACAAATAAGAAGTAATATATACCAACTTCAACATAAAGAATGAAGATAATTAACCCTGGGCGATATGGAATTTAAAATAGAAAATTCATATTTTATTTATTATATATCATAGTGTAGAAAATTTCTATCTAGCAGATATTTATAAAATATAACTTTAGTTTAAGCTGAAGATTTAAATACATAGAAAGAAAAAGTTATATAAAATATATATATGGATAAATAAAAAAACGAAAACAAATGCATAAGTAAGACAGAAAAACAAAAAAATGGGGGTATTGAGATGGTCGAACGTTTAACTTCTCTAAGAGAATGATAATTCATGATCCTGAACCATTGTAATCTTTCCAACATGTGGCCTCAATTATTTGCTAGTTAACATGTCACCTAAAGCTAATGCTTTATGAGAGTTTTATGGAGGGCCGGCTTTGATGTTACATTTAATCTGGTTTAGGAAAATATTGTGGTACCACATAATCTAATTTACACTAATATTTTACCTTTACTTTAGAAAATATTGTGGTACCACATAATCTAATTTACACTAATATTTTACCTTTACTTTAGATGAATCATTTTGCATCATGAACCAACTTTTAATGTTCCGATCTGATTACATGAGTAACATGGTACTTTATAGATGGAATAACCATGACTTATGTGCCTAAGATTACGGAAATGCGGCTACGTCAATGGGATTGAGAACACCATAAACATAGTGGTAGTAATAGGCACATTGGTCAGATTCAACAAACCTCTTAGTTTTTATACATAGATTTCATTTTTTGATATTATGGACCATATATTTACATAGGATTTTCAAAAAAATTATTATCTATTATCTTAACGAATTTTGTTAAATTTTACGTTATCCGATTTAGGACTGAAATTTTTTATTAATTTATCAATTTTATTAATTTATCAAGTTGAAATTTATCGAGGTTTTATTGTAAATTCATTATTTATCTATATAAGAAAGAAAATTAATTATGTTATTGTAAAGATTTAAATTTGTGGGAATAAAAGAAAGGAAATAGTCAAAGAAAAAAATAAGGAAAGAAGAGGTATGAAATATAAGAAACAAAATTGATGATGAAAGATTTAAATTATGAATAAGGCTGGATTCGAACAAAGGAAGTGTAGCTTAAGTTTTAGGGACAACATAACTATATTTTATGGCTTAAAGCAAGTTTGTCGGTCTGTTTTTTTTTGTTAAAGAAAAAAAAAAAAACAGACGCTTAAATTCTGTCGCAAATCTTTAATGACTTTTTTTTTTGTAATGGAAGAACAAAGTAATCTTTAAATTGTAGAAACTCACAAGAAAACACAACAGATTAACCTTAATTATGAACATAAAAAAAAACAGCACAAATTGATCACACAACACATAAATGGATGGGTAACTGTGTAAAGTAGTAAAAAGTGGAAAAATAGTTTTTTTTTTTTTTTCTTAGTTATCGTTGGGTCCGGTTGAAAATGGTGGATGTGGTTGCCATTGATGTTGATACATGTTGTAGCCGTTGCGGTTTAAAAACAATTGATAGATGGGCTTAATAAGAAGATAGGGGTTTATTGGGCTATGATCCAACGCGTTATAAACACAGATTTTTTTTAAGAAACAACAGAACATCTAATTGCTTTACTGTCTAGAACAATTTAAATTTCAAAAAACGTATATATATGTACTAATGGGTTACCCGCCTTTTGTGCGGATTTTTTCCACATTAGTAGGTTTTTTTATTTTGTTAGTTTTTCGGGTTTGTGATATTTTGTTGATTGTTTTGGTAAAGATTGGGATAATGTTGGTTTTTTGAGAATATGTTGTGTTTTAGGCAATTGTTTTTTTTTCAATAAATTTTTTTTCTACATTAAATTTTTTTTTTGTTTTTGTTTTGTTTACTTAGTGTGTTTTTTTTTTTTCGGTTGATTTTGAATCTATATGCTAGTCTGTTATTTTTATCGTTTTTTGGTGTTTTTTTTTTTTTTTTTTTTTCGGTTTTATTATTTTGTTTTTTTTTTCTTTTTACAATATTTTTTTTTCAGGTGATTAAATATGAGTGGGTTTTTTTTTAGGGTTATTGTTATTAAATTTTTTCTGAAATATTGTTTGGCTCAGTCTGACCATTGATGATGGGTTGTTCGAGATACCCCTAAAAATCATAATCTTTCCCACTTTTTTTTCCATCTAAAACCTCTCTTTGTTTTGGCATTTTTTTTTCTATTTCCACCTAATGTTGTTCTTGGTACTCTCAGTCAATAATTCGTGTCCAATTTCATTGTCGTCATTTTCCCTTTTTCTTTGTACCGGTTTAATGTGTGTCGTTTGTATCGTGTGGGAATGTGTCTAACCGGTGAGGATCGGTACAGTGACACTAAACCAGTCTCTTTTGGTTCTGTTTTACTAAAGATTTGAGACAGCTTAATTATATATTTAAAAAAAATAAAAAAATTAGAGATAGCTTATCTGATTCCAGTTCTGTTGGTGTTTTTTTTCCCCTTTTTTAATTACGGTTTGTCGTGGAGGTTCCGATTGAGTGTTGATTCCTTGTTTCTGGAATGATATAGTAAGGCTGGGAAAGAAATATGGGCTAGATATACGGATTTAATGATGTGCTTATTCAAAGATATGACAGTACTTTTTTCTGAAGGTCTTTGTCGCCTCGACCTCTTTTTCAAAGTAAAAATGAGTCCCAGATGTCGCATTCAAATAGAGTTTCCCTGTGACATTTTTAAATGAAACACATAGTATTAACTACTGTCCACAAATGCAAAACAACATTTCTCCTTATTGTGTTTCCAAAGGAATGCCAAAGCTTTATGCAAAATAGCAAGACGACAATTCTCAGAAATCTAAAACAAAACAGATTGGAAAAAAAAAAACAAATAAGATGCAGACTGTTGATACGGATACAGTCAAATTCAGCAGCTGCACAAATTGAACTACTCCAGCTCTTTTATTAACAAATAAAGAACCATAAAAACATGATTTTCAACCAAACTCTATACTTTAGAACATCACTCCCAAAAAAGATACAACATCAGTATTCAAACGGTTGAGTCACTATTACCTCCGACAGACTTGGGGTTGATATTAGTGGCCAACATAACGATTGGATCTCCACTGGCATTCTCGAACTTTTGGTTGAGCAGGCAAGCAGCTACATCAAAAGCACTGACGCAAACTGTGTTGCCATTGCGAAATTGAAATGTAAACATTGTTAAATACAAATGAAAATAGAGAAATACATAACTCGGAATAGAGCTGTAATTTAAAGGTCAGGACTCAGCAAGTCGAATATGAGTCATAATACGATGAATGGTTTGAGTCTCCTCGTTTTGAATAGCTCTGATATTGCTCACGAATCCAATGACGTCTGAGTTTGGTGTTTGGGAGAAAGAGTTAACTACTTTTAAAAATAGCACAGTCATCAATATCGTACGGAGTTTGTCTGACTCACCAGGAAGGTCGGTGTTTGTGTTAGCTAAAGCGAATAGCTCTTCGTGGTAATGGAAATTGAACAGCTCCATGGGGATTTCGGAGTCACTTACAGTAAGTTCCATCATGGTTGTCTCGTCGGTAAACCGGATTGCAATGTTTGAGTCACAAAACTTGAAATGTTGGTTGCTCCGGATCACGTCAAAGCGACCGATATCGTACATGGATCCCTCGTGCAATAGGCCTTTGAACGTGTTCAAACGGTTTACGTTTATAGATCCTTGGATCAATTTGGACTGGGAAAAACACATTAAAAAAGATGAGAAGTCAGTGCTACTATTATAAAGAGGGTAAAGATAGAGAGGAACATATTTACAAAACCTTTGAATCAAGAAGCAACAGATCGACGTCCATGAGCTCTCCTCCTTTCTTCACATTACGGGCTTCCCAAAATCTAACCAGCCTTGCCACAACATGTTGCCCACTTCTACCAGCTTTCAAGTCAGAGAAGAGAAGAGGTGAGGCAGCCATATGTAAACTGTGTGAGGATAAGAGTTTGGGAAAACTATTTATAGTGTGAGTACAGTCTCGGTGGCTTTAATTTTCATAATGAAAAGCGAATTAGTGGCAGCAATTAAGATAGGTAAACCATTACCTGATTACATTTCGAAGATGGGATGCGAAGGGATGTGAAGTAACGGCGAATTTGAATTAATCAACGTGTTTTAGTAGCCATAATTGTAGATTGTCCTTGTGGTGAGCGAAATAGTGAAGTAACGGCGAATTTGCAGCCGTAGGCGGAGAAGAAAACGAACGGAAATAAGAAATCATGCTAAAGTGGAGATGAGCGAATATCAATTAATCACCGTGGCGCATCATCACGCTGTTTTGGTAGCCAGCGGGAATCGAGTTTGCAGACTCCATTGTTGCTCTGCTTGAATATTATCGTGGTGATCTGCGAAATTGGGCAGACAGAGAAGGAGAAGAAATCGTACGACAAGAAGAAAGAGGTTCTGGAGATGGACCACAAAATAACAATCTCAAATTGAACCTTTTAATTGTACGGCCCAAATCATAATCTCAACACGTATAAATTTATAAGGTAACGTGTTTGTTTCTAAGAAGGCCAATAGATGATGTGGCATCATGAGAAGTGAGGAAATATAACTTTATATATATATATATATAAAAATTTGAATATAATAACATTTTTGTGTTATATGAACTCCTTATCATGAATATCTTTTTTTAAGGAAGTAATTTGAATGGAAATCTTGCAAGTGATTTTGAAATCAATAATGTAAGCAGTAATAAACATAATTTTTATATTTTTAATGTTTACAAATAAATTAGTATGGCAGGCAAGCATGCATGTATATGCACATAAAACGATTCACTCAAAAAATGTTCCAAACACATATCAGGAGACATACTATCTGTTATCATTAATCTAATGATGGTGGATCAAGAAGAGTTGACCTAAAGAATAAAATAAATAGTAATAAAAAGTACTCATGGTTTATATAAGGCTAAAATAGGCTTGAAAACCAGCAGAAATGAAAATGTATTAGGAAGGAAAAAAACTTAATAGGCTTTATGCAAGTTTATTAGAGCACCATCTATCACGATGATCCTACATAAAAAAATCTATTATAATAAATTATGACAATAATTAATCGTTTCATATATTATTTGTATATATGAAAGCCAATAATATATGATCGCTTCGCTTTTGAAAATATGTTTTTGTATCGCGTATTTGAGATCAACTCAAAGCACTAGAACGTCGAACTTGGATTTCTTCTAAGGTTAATCCTCTAGTCTCAGGCACCATACACCATGCGAATACAACTGTTCCTCCACATATCACGGCGAAAACACTAAATGTCCCTGAAATTTTACATAGAAAAATAAATTAGGATAATGATTAATTAATCAATTTCATTATTACATATCATTTTTCCAGATTCGAAGAAATTAGATAGGGATATGAATCATATAATGTTAAATTTTGTTTCGTTATGTGTGAGACATACCGGTTTGGCTCCAAATAAGCAGAAAATTGAAACAATAGCTGACGATCCAACCAGTAAACCAATTGGTTATGCTTACTAAACTCCCTGCTACTACTTTCATATCCATCGGGAATATCTATTTAAAAAAGAAAATAACATACATCAACAAATACTTTATGATAGTATACAAAAATGAGCAACTTTAGAAAATATATGTATATATATATACCTCAGACATTATAATCCATGGTAACGCTCCGATCCCAGCTGCGTACATCATGGTGTATGCCTGTTTAGAATGTCAAATTTCTTATATTTGATCACATTTAGGTAATTAATTTATAAATATATAATCTATAGAGTAAGTTTAGTAAATGAAAATAAAAATAAGAGTGCAACACAAATTTTAAAAATGACAATAAAAAAAAGGAGAAATTATATACAGGATGATAAAAACAAATAAATATATTTTCAATTCTCCTATTTTACTGTTCTTCTAACGGTTATTGAAGAATATATTTTTTCTCAGAAAATTCTTATTTTTTGAAGTGTAATTTATTCGATAGACATCCTAAAAACAAGATCCTAAATCCAAATTCATAGTTTACTCACATTTCCTGTAACGAAGAATAAAGTCGTTGAAAAAATAATCAATATTTGGCTTGTCCAAATTGATAACTTCTTAAATATCAATCACTTTTTTGACACTAACTGCAAATACTATAGAATTAATAATTTAACATGCATGTAGAATTAATCTAAAATCAAATATCACTAGATGAAATTGGATTGTACACGTCACTTACCATTACTCCCATAAAAGCCATAACAGGAGTAAGATTTACAAATCCAGGGACACCTTTCAATCCAAACGCTAATGCAAGAGAAACGCAGCTTAAACATAATCCAAACGCCGATGCCTGCACAATTTTATATTAAATTATGTGTAAATTAATCAAACTATTAATTATAACAAATAATCAAAGATATTCTAACCATAAGTAGCGGTCGTCTTCCCCATCGATCCACAAGTATCATACCCAATATCGCTTTTGGTACCTATAATTTGGGTTACAATTTCATAATAAAATCAATGATGCAATCATGGTAAGGACGGAAAAATTTAGGGGTCAAAGTGTGAATAACAACGAACAAAATATGGTTTTTAATATTATTATTATCCCATTGCACGTACCACGACAATAGACAATACCGTCATCCCAATATGAGAAGGAAATCCTAAACACGATTAATTATAGAAAGAAAAAATTTATTTAGTAACGTAATAATCATAAAAATAAAAATGGAAATAGTGAGATGAATTAATAAAGTTTTACCAGCACGGTCAAATATGTTGCCTGCGTAATAAGATATTCCTGCACCTCCACATAACTGTTGAAGAAGCATTAAACCTACACCGATCTACAAATATTAATTAACAAAAAAAAAATCGTTAACTATATTTAATTTAATTGTTTTGATAAAAAATTAATTTCTATTGCTAATCAATAAAATCTCTTTTCTTACTGTAAGTTGGCGAGCATATTTTCTTTTGAAAAGACTTCGCATGCTTATATTTGCAGTTGCATCGACAGAAACCTGCAAAATTAGTATAAATATCAAATATGAGTAA
This sequence comes from Euclidium syriacum, assembly GCA_900116095.1. Lineage (NCBI taxonomy): Eukaryota > Viridiplantae > Streptophyta > Magnoliopsida > Brassicales > Brassicaceae > Euclidium > Euclidium syriacum. Next base: position 17,653,177 of record FPAK01000003.1, read on the forward strand.
GACATGTTTGCATGAAGAAAAAGAACGATCATTGGCAATAACGTTTTGATCTTTTTTTTTAACACACAAAAAAAAAACCTTTTGACATTTTACCAATTTGATAAGCGTAATTTTAACATTTAAATTTCGTAATGATTTTTATATACGTATGTGTATACCATGATTTCACGAGTTTCCTTTGTAATATCAGCTTCTTTTCCTCTTATTTTCTGAAGAACAACCTCACATTCTTCATCTCGGCCTTCTTTTGCCTAAAATAATCACATTTATAAGAGTATATTATATAGAAATTTTGTTTTTTTCTTAAATAAAACAAAATTAATTAAACTATAAAATTATCTTCGGATTGATATAACTAACCAACCATCTTGGAGATTCGGGGATAAAAAACAACCCAATAAATTGTATCAAGCATGGAATAATGCCTGAAGATGTTAAGTTCTGTTAAATCGTTTTTATAGAGTATTATATCATATAATGAACAGTATAATTGTATAATGAATATTGAAAAAATTAAAATTGGAGAAAAAGAAATGATAGCAAATGGGAAGGAATCACCGATTAGGGCTATCGTTCTCCATGACATGAAATTTCCTAAGTAATATGCGATTGCAACTCCACAATTTTGCAACAGCTGTTACAATAAAATCAGTAGCTAAAGTGAACATTAGTGTATATGAAGTTTTATTGTAAACGATAAATATACATCCTTACCTGATTACTAAATGTAAAAGTGCCTCGCACATTTTTGGGAGCTATTTCGGCGATATATATAGGAATCTACAGATTTTTCAATAAATAAACAAGGACTAGTTATTAAAAGTTTATGGATGATAATTTATTATTTTCAAATTTTTAAAATAACAAGAAATTAATAATTTACCACGTAGCTAAGGAGACCAACTCCAATTCCCACAAAGAATCTTCCCAAGTCCAGCCAAATAATATCCTACACGAAGATAAATTAATCGAGATTAGAGAACAGGCTTATAAAAGCTTCTATATATATATATATATATAATCTTAGATCGATTGGCTATGAGCTTGAATTGAAAGAATATTAGGTTGAGGCAATATTAATCTTTGATATATTAGGAGTAAGTGTTTTGAAAACCGGATCGGATATCAACTCAGCATTAAAATTGAATAGCTGGTTAGACCGATTCAACCGGTTAAATTAGGTTTTTGAATTCTTTTAAAATTATATATGTTTTATACTCCTCTAGTTTTATGTTTATTTCGAGTTTCATACATACATATTATATAGAAATATATATGGATTTATATTATATACTATCATTAACAAATAAAAGTAAAAACATATAAAGAATGGAACCAATTCAGGATGATTTTGAGTCTCCATTAAGAGGCTTGATCAATAATATTCAGAAAAATTACATAAGAGAAGTTTCTTTATATTCTCTTCAATAAACTCAGAAAATTTAGACTTATTTAAGATTTTAGAAATTCTAAGAACTTATTTTTATATTCTCCAATTCACCACTAGAAAAATGGGCAATTACCAACGGAACCATTTCCAACGGATATATCCGTTGGAATTAAATTTCATTGGAATTCCGTTGGAAATTTGCAACGGATATGTCTGTTGGAAAACCGTTGGAATTTCCAACCGAATCCCAACGAATATATCAGTTGCAAATTTCCCAACAGATTTCCAACGGAATACCAACATGCAATTTCCAACGGATTCTTTTTCCAACGGAAATTCGTTGGAAAATTCTCTCAATATAAGAAACCCAAGAATTTCCCTCATTTGCATTCATTATTAAACTCTCTCTTCCTCTTTTTAAATTCCGGCGAAAATTTTCCATCGACGTCGAACCGAGATAAACAATTGTTTCCGGGAAATGTCCCGACATCGGTTTTCGGGATAAACTATTGTTTCCTAATATATTACAATGAATTTATTTTTCCGGAAAAATTTAAATTTTAATAAACAAATAATCGAATTAATTAAAATTAAAAAAAATCGAAATAATTAAAATTAAAAAATCGAATTAATAAAAATTAATTAAAAATCGAAATAATAAAAATTAATTAAAAAAAATGTTGGAAATCCGTTGGAAATTTTCCAACGAATTTCCAACGGATCAAATTTCCAACGCCCAGATCCCAACGGTTAATTTTCCAACGGATTTCCGTTGGAAATACCCTTTTCCAACGATTTTCCAACTGAAATGGCTGTTGGTATTTGATGATTTTTCCTAACTTGCAAGTACAAAGATTTTGATTTACTAAAGATGATTTCCTTAATTTGAGGTAAGAAAATTTAAAAGTAGAAATTAGAAATATAGCTTAAAAAGTAATTTGGGTTTCGATTACATGTCTTATGGTAAGTTTTTGATTTGGTTTATGTTTTGGGTTTTGATTAACTATCTTCTGGTAAGTTATAACTTAAAAAAGGAGAAAAATTGATGTAAATCTCAAGAACCAGGTTTTGACATCAAATTGGATCACTGTTTTGCTAAGTTTTTACACGTTTTAGCTGTTCAATTTTCAAATTTGGTTTTTACTTTAATCCAGACTTGGCTAAGTCAAAGGTTTCCGGTCAGCTCAGGTGGACTAGCCGGTTCGGTTTTAAAAACTTTGGGAAGAACGTTAGTTACTAAAAATCACTACTCTAGCTAGTTGATAAAGCCTAAAAACTTATTGCTGAGACAATAATGAGTTTAAATACCTTCCTGGGCGGCATTTCAGTTTTATTTTGTTTTTAACATTGTTTTCCAGTTAACTACAAAATCACAAACTGTATATAACAAGATGAATTGTAAAGAGATTAACCTCGGTAACTGCAATTGCAAGCCATCCACTTATGCAGAACGCCTCGGCGACCCACAAAGTCTAACAAATAATTTATAACGAGAAAGGGTTAATTAAATGCATTAATAGAATTATTGAACGTATAGAAGTAATCTGCAACCATTTTAGGAATATCTCTAACCATTTTACGACCAAAGTAATCTGCAATTGTGGCGCTAAATATTGCACCAATCATTCCTCCAAACGTCAATAACGAGCCAAATAGTGAAAACTGTCACAGATATTATTAAAACCGAATTAAATTTCAGTTGTTATAATTATCGGAATGAATTGCTTTTATTTTTTTTACTCACTTGTGCGATAGAAAGATGAAGATCTTCCATGATGGAGCCCATGGTACCGGCAGTAAAACCTAACTGATTCCGATATGTACATATAAAACTGAAATATTATATTCCCTCAATTTCATATAAAGTTTAGCTTTAGGAATAAATTTTTTTTATCTCAAAATAAATGTTGTTTTATATTTTTAATATAATTTTTTAAATTAAATTCTCAATTTTATCCCTACCATTTAACTTATTAATAAGTGTGAATACATTATATAATAACAAGGGTCAAATATAAAATTTGATTGTATTCTTTTAATAGGTGTAAGAAAATCTTAAAGAACACTTATATTAACAAGGTTAAAATAAAAAATTTAGTTGTTCTCTTTTAATATGTGTAAAAAAGATTTAAAGGACACTTATAGTGAAACAAAAATGTATTCTAAAACTAAATTTTTATTTTATTTTAATCAATTAAATATAATTCAAATATTTTATTTTGCAAACCCACAACAAGCGAAGTCATTTTCTTCTAATATTCGAAAAATGTTAGTTGGAATACTTCAAAACAGAAAAAAAAAAGTTTATAATGACAATCGTGACTACTAACGGTATGACCAGTTCGTAGAAAATCTAATTTGGTTTGTCTACATATACTCTAAATCGAGAGATTAAAAACATCTTTAATTGGGAGTTTTCTATAAAGTTCTCATAATTAAAAACAAAAAAATATGAATATTTTAGAAAATAAAATTATGAGAACAGAACAAGAACATTAAAATACACATGTCATAATATTATTTGTTCAAATCTTTTTAAAAATAAAATTTAATTAAATAGTAAATTAAATATTAAATATATTTTTTATATTAGATGAGAACACCAACTGAGATTCCCACCACTAATGTTGTTTTAATAAATCAACTAACCAATTTTCGATAACTAAACGTATATATAGGCATGACTAATAATGTCTGTTCGAAATCATCCATAAATAAAGTCAACGCTTTATACTTCATAGTATTTTAAAACGTTAATATGTTGGAAATGATCGTTTTGGTGTCATGGTAATATCCGAACGTTTTGTCGATGATGGATCTAAAAAAAAAATCGTAAATTGTAACGCGTTCTCAAACCCAACTTCTTTTGATATCGATTCGTTATTCTGAAAAATATCTTGTCTATTGGCATGCATGCAAATGACCCTAAGATTTTATTTTTTTTCACACCTCTTTTTTCGGTCAATAGATAGACTTTTTCAGAAATTCTCTCTTTTTTTTTTTAACACAGTCTTTATTTTTTTTCGTCATATGCTCCACCATCTTTTTTTTCCAGAATCTTAGAGCATCACATTCAAATGATAAAACTCTAAACTTTATTATATAAAGAGAGAGAGAGAGAGAGAGAGAGAGAAAGAGATATGTGAGAACATACGGCAACACCAAAGGTGAAGGAAGCAGAGACAATGATGAAAGTGGTGAAGACAAGAAATGGAGTTGTATTGGCATTCTCTTCTTTATTTACCGATAATAATCCTTTCTCCAAACTATGATTATTATTATTCACTCCCTCCATTTTCTTCACTCAGAAGTTTCAAACAACAGAATTGAACAAAGAGCTCCAGAAGAAGACCAAGAGCTAGAAACAAGCGAGAGAGAGATACTTATAGAGAATGTTAATTGCTCTGTTAGTTATATAGAATTATAAAGATGCTTTAACCTCTATTTAAAAAAAAAAAAAACTCATACATATTATCTATCGAATAATATATATTAAACACGAGGATGATAGGTACTTGAGAGTTTTGATGTCATCATCATCATGTTTTACGTTGATCAATTTAGTAATACTGATATAAGAATTATATACATTTAATAATTTATGATCTATTTTTTATCGTTTTAGTATTTTTGATTATCCCACTATTAGAAAATAATATCTCACATCGGAACTCCCTCACCTTAATAAGGAGTCTAAAAACCCAAAACAAGAAAGTTTAGTCTCTTATCCCGTTTCTATCCAAAAAGAGACTTGTGAGGTAAGTCTATAGGATATGTCCTAGGTAATCGTTGTTTCCAATTTTGTTATGATTTCGAAGATGATCTTCCGAAAGTTCGGTTGATTTTATATTTTTCATGTTGGATGATTATCCACCACAGATGAGAGCCTATCATCTCATCTAATTTCCTGTCAAGATCCCCTTTTGGATCCAATATACCACCATTTTATTATCATTTTGAGTCTAGTTTTGAGTTTTTTTTAGCTCTTAGATACTTTGGTGTTTGTTTTGCTTCTTTTCGTCTTTTTATGGTGAACTTGAATATAGACAATTTAGAAAACTTTTAGGAGTTATTATGGAGTATTTTGAGCCACAATTTAAATCTCGACGTTCAAGGCGTTAATCTGTATTGATCAACACTTAGAAAAAAACATGTGAATGGAAGAACATTGATCAACAGACATCTTACTGAATAAATTATGAGACTAATTACGTACCAAAAGATATATACGAAAATTAGCTTCACTACAAGGGGTTTGAAATAATTATATAGTTCTCGAGATATGTCAATTCTCGTGAGACACGTCAAAATTGTCAAGACAAATAAGGTTTTAGAGACCAATATCAAGCCAAACAACCAATACCGACAAGTATTGAACATTTGGTCCATCACAACCAAAATATCGACCATTCTGGGTAATATCTAATTGAAGACTAAAACAAGATCATAGCCTAGAATATCGATTGGTATTGGGCACCTGTAAGTTTCCAATATTTTTATGTTTTACTATTATTTCACTAGGTTAACCTAGTTTGTTTGGTACTCTCTATATATACTCTTTCTAAGTTCTTTAGAGAGAAAAAACTGCAGATATACCTCTGAGAGACCAACTTATTCATAGCCTTTTAGGGTTTTCATAGGTAATGAAGAGACTTTGTTCTTCCTTAATTGGAGAAGTTTTCTACTTCCTCCGTTTCACAAAAGTATCGTTTTAGAGTTTTATTTTTGTTTAAAAAAGAATGTCGTTTTGGGTTTCCAATGCAGATTTTTAACCAAAATCTTTATTTTGTCCCTAATTTTATAGCTTATTAATTAGAAAGAGAAATTAATATCGTGTATTAATTAAAAACATAATAGAATTTTATACATTTTTTTTAATATGTGTGAAATTGCTAAAATGATACTCTTTGTGAAACGGAGGAAGTATCATTTCTAAATTAGAGAAGCATGTGACTACTAGAAGCACCTGACCCATGAAAGAAAGGAATGCCATAACTTGCCCAGACATTAGAGTTCCGACCATAATAAACATCACCAAACTGCAACCGAGATGATCATCCTCAGAGGACCTTACCTCCTCATTTCAGCTTTGGACAAACCATCATTAGGAGACTTCATCCCTTTATGAAGAACAACGTCAGAGCATAACTCCACTCCAAGATAACTTAGAAGCTGTTCGAACTGTCAAAATCAATCTTCAGAAGACGGAACCCACTATCAGATAGATCTCAATAGCTCATGTTCAAATTTTAAATGACACGATCCACTAATCAGTTTTTCACCAAAACATATATGATAAGAGAAATCTTTTCGAAACAGGTTAATAACATATGAAGCTTCTGCAGTAAAAAGAATATTGGAAAAGCAAAACTTTGTCACGTTCTTGTTTCTTCATCAACAACTTTATTTTTTCTTTTCATGTATGCATGTAAAATATTAGATATTAAGATGTATGTCTCATGCTGTCAAGCCTTGCCTTTTTTAATATATATTTGAAGTCATGGAGGGAATGAGTAAAAAAGGATTGCACAACATCACATCACCGCTTGTAGCTGAGACTATGGCAATTCGTGAAGCGATGTCTCTAGCAAGGCATCACAAAGTTGAGAGGATAAGTGAGTGAGCTCCGACTCACTTGAACTCATAAGGGCTATCAATAACGATACCCCACCAAATGATATCTATGGAGTCATTAGCGTGAAGATCTCGAGTAGTTACGAATATGTAGATTTCAATTATGTTTCACAGGAGAACAACTTTGTAGCTGACTCATTAGTAAAAGATCTCTTCGAGCCGGAGTGTGGGAGAAGATGATCTGATCTTGTATATCTACTTTTATTTCAAATGACTTTCAAAAGATCTATGACCAAAAAGAAAATTATAGTAAATTAAATCCGAGAGATACTCCATTTTCCTCGTGTAGTAATATGTTACACCTTTTTCAAAAATTTAAGGTATTTATCAAAAGATGGAAACAGAAGTTAATAAAAATTATAAATGAGGAAGTGCTGAATAAGTTGGAAACATCAAATTAATTCACTTAATTGCCATGACTACAGCATGCTTCTGTTAATTGTTCTTATCCTAATCATTATAAAATAATTAAAGCATTGAACAGCCAATTTGACAATCTGTTTGATATATTTAACTTTTATTATTATATTTAGCTAAGCAACTTCATCGACGCACGTCTTCGGCCTTCCCATTGGTGATTCGAATTTATAGATTGAATAGATCTCCGAATTTGTCTGATTTTAGTCCCATTTTTTGATTTTTTCACCGAATAAGTCTTCTTAGTCTTCGATACTATTCTGTAATCGTTGTACTTGTATAGAATCTATTTGATTGGTTGCTCCTTTCGTGGTGCTCTACGGTCACATGTGGAGGGCTGCATATCATTTAGTTATTTCCCATAAAAGTCATTGCCATTTTTAGTACATCATGAGAAGAAAAACAAAAAAGCTGATAAATGTTTTGGATTTAGTATTCAATATAGAGAATATCAGCATTATGTAGTATTCAATATAGCTGATATATGAGCGTTATTTGAAGGACACACTTGGAAGCTCAAGGCCGAGAATGATATTTTTGTACGTACCTTTTTAGGATCGTAAAAATTCGGATTGAGATCATAATATCAACGATAAATTAAGGAAATCGAGATAAAGCGAGAAGATGAAAACATATTGAAAATAAGACGAACACAAAGTCGAGATATGATATTTCCTTAATTCAATAAATTGCATGTAATGTGTGACGGTATGGATACGATTTTTGAATCTCACGATAAAATCGTGATAGACTATTATGCAACACTCATAATAGAATATGTGAACTGAGTGAATGACTAGAGAGATTGTGTGATGAACTCTTTTATGAGTTTTTCGTTTTGATTATCTTTGATTGTTCTCTGCGATTTTTGGATGAAGAATAAGGAGAAGAGGAGGCGTCTATTTATATGGGAAGGTTGGCTTCATTCTCAAGAGATAGAGTCGGCCAAAAAAAAGAATATTATGTAAATATTCTCTAGAATATTTTACTTCGTAATTATCTTGAATGCAATCATTAATAATTAATAATTAATATTTATCTAGTCATTAAGATTTATCCTTCCATTATGCAAAAAAATATTCCAAGCGAAAATGACAACGACCCATCACATACACTCATATAGAGTCCAAAAGACTTAGGAGTCAACTAAAAATGGAATGAGTAATGACAGCACAACCCGTACGTGCTGCCAGCGCGTGTATGTGATTTTGCATAAAGTCTTTTTGCTCCCACAAAACTTTTGAATTTTTTTGTAAGAATATCTATATATAAACATTAAACAAGAGGTTTTCTCTTGTACTAACCAATGTGAGATTTTTTCACTTCCACACAAAGAAGTTATAACCAATAAAAACATTTCATTTTAAAGACTCAAACTCAATTCTCAAATAAATTTATAAGATTCATTTGTTTATTAAAATTCATTTCTTATTCACATGTAAACTTAATATTACAAGATCAAATGCTTATTATTAGTTGAGTAAAAATTGAGTTCCAAACATTTTTTACTCTGATTAGACATCTTATCCAAATTTAAGATGTTTGGTGTCCGTTTATTCAGTTTTACATGATAATTCTTCGCTTTCCTAGAAGTCAAAGAAGCTAACAACCGTTTCAAATTCTTCAGCCAAAGTTGAATATCGAACTATGTTTGTAACATTACGCGAACTCAAGTGGTTGAATTATTTGTGGTTCATTCCAAGGCAATAAGTTGTTTTTTGAAAGAACAAGCATGTATTGTTGTCAATCCGGTGTTCCATAAAAGAACAAAGCATAGCGAGACGTATTTTAATAGTATTCGCGATGCAATTCAAAATCATCTTATATCGAACAAGCATGTATGTACCGGAGAACAGTTGGGCGGATATGCCGACAAAGGAGTTTCCAATCCACACAGTCCAACTTTAGGGGATTGTTAAGGTTCTATAGGGATGTAAACACATCAATACATATCTTGAACCAAATTTTATCATGATGCTGCAATCACAATCTTTTAGAAAGACTAAAATGCAGTGGATCAAAAAAAATTATATAAAAGTATAACAATGATAGTCTGCATTAAACAAATTTGAACTTGGATTGTAACGTAACGGCATTAATATAAACTACTACGTTTCTCAATCAACAATACTAACAATAATTTCAATACTAATGATAATTATATAAACTATACCCATTTATTGAAAATGTATTGAATATGGAGCACGCTATTCTGCAAACAAATAGTAATGAATCACTCCAAAAAGTCACGATTTGTATTTTACGTTTAATTAGTCATATATGTCATTTGCTTATCACGGATCATATTATCGGGAAGGAAGGATGAATAATACAAACAAGAAAAGTTCATGCACGCAAGAGTCGACAATAATACAAAACTGTTTGGGCCTTATACCTACTTTATACTTAAATAGACCAAAGATCTACTAGGGCTACACAGTAAGAATCAATGTGAATAACATATACACATGGGTCATGGAATAAAAAGTAAAACAAGAAATATACACGAATTCGTCGCGATTTGATCATGTCAATACTTTTGGTCTCTTCACGCGTTTTCTTATTAAAATTTAAACATTTTTTAAATTAAATAAAACGACGTGAGGTTACTAGAAACACGAGTTACTTGAGTCTTCACTCAATTTGCCAATAAAAATTTCTTAAACTCCAAGAACAATAGAGACGTAGCCCGTTAGGCCCACACAAATTTTAAGCACTAATTGGACTTTGTGACAACAACAGCAACAAAAAATCTAACTAATCATAACAAATTAATTGGATAACACGATGCATTTTTCTTTCGTGACGGACTTTTTTTTTGGGTTAAAGACTCTCGTTGTCAAATGGAGGCTTTCATTTCCTCTTGATTATGGAGCAAATCTGGAAAAACTCTTTAATTTCCCTTTCTCAACCACAAATTTTTTATTTTTTCTAGATTGTCCAAAGACCTGAGCTTGTTCCGACAGAAGAACTCACAACCACTCTATTCCAGTGGCGGATTTAGATCGTGACTAATTTTCCTTATGTCGACCATTTTCCTTATGGGTTCGATCGTGACTAATCAATCTTGAACCTAAAGGATCTGAGACCAGATAAGGAGCCTTTCGCTCTCTGCTACAGTTGATCTTTTATTGTCTGGATTTAGTTTAGTGTTAATATTTATGATAATTAGTTGGTATGATGTTGTCGGTGATGGGCAATGATGGCAATGAGTTCCTAGTTTGGGGTTGAACTCATAAAATTCCTTGTGCCTTTTTCTTCTTTCATGTTCTCAAACAAAGCCAATGATCGAGAGTTAGATTTTTGGATTTAAGTTCCACAATTGTATTATGTGAAAACACTTGGTTTTATTATTTGGATGCTAGTGTTGGGTTTAGGAAAAACCATTTACCAAAAAAACATGTGCATTCTATAATTAAAGAACATACTCCTCAATCCATAATTATTTCATATAGTTCCGCGGAATCTGAATATCCAATGTTAAATCCACAAAATGTATACGCCTAACGACTTCTTTTTTAGCAATTGTGATATTGAAATGGCATGCATTTGCATGTAGTTATTTATACATGAAAAGAATAATTGACATGTATTTTAATTGTAGAATTACATCATCATCGCTTGAATCTCTTCCAAGGTTCTACCTTTGGTTTCAGGAACAAGTTTTGCTATGAAGATAATAGCCAATACACATACACCACCATAAACATAGAATGCACCTGAAAACATAAACAAAAATTGGTCAATACTATTTGTTTACCAAATCATGTATGATAAAGTAACAATAATTATCCAAACAAAAATGTATATAATACCATGAGGGCTCCAAATCATGAGAAAGTTGAAAGTGAAGGAGACAAGCCATGAACTTAGCCAATTTACCACAGTGACAAGTCCTCCAGCAGTTCCTTTTAAATTTATTGGAAATATCTGATAAAAAATGTAATTTATATAACGTTATGTTAGTGGAATGAATAATTCCCGAATCAATAAAGAATGAACAATCTATTGAAATTACCTCAGACATTATAACCCATGGGATTGCACCCATTCCAATCGAGAAAGAACCGATATAGACCTGGAAATTGGATTTTTTTTGTCAATTGATGAGAAAACCGGACTAAACAAATGGTGAAACCAAAATTTGGGTTCACAAAAGCTTACCAAAACACCACTAACTGCAAGGGCCGGAATAATATCAAGTGCTAAACCATGAGCCTGGTTAATTAACAATCAAAACCAAGATTAAACCGGCTAATTATACAATACGTCCAATTTCCCAATTAGCTTAATTCTTTTTTTTTTAAACTGACCTTCAAAAGAAATGAGTTTCCGATGAGCAAACATCCAATCAGCATCCCAACAGCTGAAGCCTGCAATATACCGAAATAGTCAGTCCAAATCATTTAAACCGGTTAATAGAAATGGATTCAAGAACCATACCAAAAGAAGTGGTCTTCTTCCAAGTCGATCGATTAGACATGTTGCACCGAGTGCTGTAAGAATAACTTGTTCTATCGAGTATAAAATGCTTCCAAGAGTTGGTGATGCTCCTGGTACACCAAAACCAGAGCAAAAACCGATGAATGGTCTAGATATTGAACATGTAGAATTCAATATTAGCTTGATCCGGCTTAACTAAACCTGCTGATACGAAAATTTGTTGTGCGTAGAAGATAACCCCGTTTATTCCAACAAATTGTTGGAAAAACATCAAACCAACTCCGACCTGGTACGTTAAAAACAATAAGAAACCAAAATCAACCAGGGGTTATCATCGGTTATTGGAATTAGAGATTCTTACAATCACAAATCGAATATTCTTTTTGTCAATAAGGTCTCCTAGTGTGGCTTTTGGGAGGTGGGCAATCGTTTCCAAGTACTCCTGTAAACCATAATAAGAAAAAACATATAGAATCATACGAAATTAGAAAAATCTCCGGTTTTCTAATTCAATTTTCTGGTTTAGATCTACCTTGATTTCTTCGGCTTCTTTTCTAATATTGGCGTGAGGACCCCTGAGTTTTTGCAATGCGACTTCAAAATCGCGGTGGCGGCCAACCATTTCCTTTAAAACGCCAAAATTTATCCGTTTTATTATACCCAACCGAACTAAACCGAATCTATTGATGAATCTTTAATCTTACCAGCCATCTGGGTGATTCGGGGATGAACCAAGTCCCACAGAATAGAATCACACATGGTGTAACTCCTGAAATTGGTTAATTAAACCTAATTTCTTTAAACCACATGAAATTTAATACTATCTTTGGTACACTCACTAAACCAATACAAAAAATTGGTTCTGCTAGAGTACAAACTACAAACAAACGTACCGGTTAGTGCAAGAGTTCTCCAGTTCACTACGGAGCCTATGAGGAACATTGAAGCTATTCCGATTACGATGAAGAGCTACAAGATTAACAATATTATCAAAATAATTTAAAACAAAACATAATTTACTTTTAAAAAGTTGCAATACAAACCTACAAAAATGTGAATAAACCTAATACTATTTCTGACACTGAAATAAACAAAATTCTACGTTAACTCGGAAAAACAAATCTAAGTCTACTCAAAGTTATTGTTTATAAAATCATAAGTAAACTAAATCACTATGCTGCAAGATTTAGTAATACTCATCTAGATTCTTTAATTTGAACTTAAGTAAATTAAAATACACATTACCTGGTTAAGTGTGGCTAATGCTCCTCGTAGTTTTCTGGGACTAATTTCGGCGATGAAAACCGGAACCTACGCATTAATATCCATGCAAAACCAAATGAATATCTGAGTTTAAAATAATTTTATCGGAATAAATGTTTTATTTATAGTTATGGGTTTTATCCATAAGGGAAAATAGGAATGTGAAAATATCATACCACAAAGGAAAGGGTACCGCAACCATAACCTGTGAGAAATCTTCCGAAATCCAAAGGTATGTCATCCTAATAATCAAACATTAAAATTTAACGATATTGAATCGTTTAACTCTAATATTGTTTTAACAAAACAAAAAAAAACTCTAATATTGTAAGAAAATGAGCACACAGAAAAACCTTGGCGAGGTAAATAATCAGCCAACCGATGGCAGCGATCACCGAAGACATCCTCATGGCCTGTCTCAAAAACCATGTGTCAAAAAAAAAAAAAGAAACTCTATTATTTTTGGAGATAAACTATAGTTGAATGTAATATCTTAATATTATATATTTATACAATAATGTCAACAAAATGTGTGATGCATATAGAGATGAAAATTATTATCAACACAAAATAATTTTGTTTATCTAGGTTTTATTACCCCTTTCCGACCGATGAAATCGGAGATCTTTCCTGATGTTATGGCCCCGAGCACGGCTCCCATATTCAATATTGATCCAAAAACTGAAAACTAAATTCCAAGAAGGCAAAATAAAAAATGAGGAAACTATTTCGTGAAATATATATAAATGCAGAATGATTAAATTTAAATTCAAACCTGAGAATATGATAAATTAAGCTCTTCCATAATCCCGAACTGCGTCGGAGCGGAATACCCCACCTGTTAAAAGAAAACAAAACAGAGCTTTTCTTGTATCAACAAATAATTAAAGGTTAATCATAATTTCTTTGTTTTTTGCAATCAAAAGGGATTTAATTATAAGAATCTTACGCATGTTCCAAACTCGTAGGAACCACAAACTGCGATGAATGTGCTTAGAAAAACCATCCACGACGCTTCTTCTGGGGCGTCGGATCCAGTTTCTGGCAGCAGCAACGGCTCAGACTTTCCATCCGTTTTCTCCATATCATCTTCTCTTCTCGCCATTTTCTTCTTAAATATTCCCATTTATTTTCAATTCATCAATCACACGAATACTTAAGTCAATTTATTTTTAAATATACTTATATATGATTTGGAAGTACTATTTCATTATGTGAATCTGTGAAAGAACAAAAGAAAAAAAATGATGATTTCGGATAACTCACCGGAGGAGATGAAAAAGAAGGCACCGTGTTTTTAGATCTAAAGATCTGATTTGTTCTGAATTTATTGATAATATGTCTATATATATCTCTGTATAATCCAGTAAATGAAATGTATGTATATATTGTGGAACATACACGAATCACGATAGCTAGGCTGGCTTTTTAGCTAAAACACAAAACAGGATCATGTTTTTTGGACAAATGACTAGACAATTTGAATTATTTTATTTAGATACAAGCAATATATGAATTTTTTATGCAGTTTCCTACACTAGTACACTATTGATTACGTTGGGATTTCTCAACAACTTCAATGTTTTATATAACAATTTTGTAGTATGAAACTATTTGGTTAAGATATATTAATATACTATATATATACGTACTGAATTAGCAGGTAAATATACCATTATTTGTACAATTGATAATATATCTCAAAATGTTTACAAATACTATATATATGTTCATGCATTCATTGTATGATTCTGTTGGATGCATGGTTTTTTTTTTTATTTGTTAAAATGTTGGATGCATGGTTGGTTTTTCTTTTTTTGGGAAATGGTTAATAGTATAACATGCAAATTGACGTGTAATTGAGTCAACGACAAGATTCGAGAGGACACTTGTTTTCCGCAGATCTGATGCTCTTGTTTTTTTCCCACCGCAAGATCTAACGTCTGATGGATAATTAAAAATTTCTAATTTGGCATGTAAAATCCGAAAAAAAAAAAGCTCTTGAGATAATAAAATCACATAGTATAGTAGTAGGTTTTACTTTAGTAGGTAGTTTTCCAAAATTTGAAATGGTAAAGTATTTGGGTGAGCTTAATGTTTTGTTATATCTAATCAATTATTTTTATTTATAACATTAAATAAAGTATTTGGAGTTCTAAATTTTCATTTTGTTAATGCTAAGATTAGCATTTGACTTAACATTAGCATTATAAATTAAGAATTATAATAATATTTTTATGTAATTAAATTTTAAATTATTATTTTTATGTCATTATAGTAATTTTGAATCCAACTGTTTATAGTTTTACCAATCACATAATTTAAAAATTGTTTGTAATTTATAAACAGCTAATACTAGTGCTTATGTTAGTTTATGTTACTGCTCTAATATAAGTTGTATCAATCAATGTCTAAGTCTAAAAATCAAACTCCCTTGAAGTTATAAAATATTAACTATTAAACAAATATTTTTGTTACAAATTTAAACTTATTGATAAATTTCTGTTAAATTAATTTATATTTCTAGACTTTTAAAACTATTTTAGAGATACGAAATTTAAATTTGATGTATTTGACTAAAATATATTTTAAAACAAAGAGTCTACCAAAATAACATCTTAATATTCTTTCATAAAAGTTTAAACCCTTGTAAAAAATTAAAACTCAAGCTTTTCAAATGTTTTAGACATATAGTCCAAAGTTTACTTTCCACACCCCTAACTAAGCTATGGCCATATATTCATATAAGGGTTGCTCGATATAAATTATGTAAAAATGATTGGGTTCTCTGACTAAAACAATCAGATCACATGCTGCCTTTTAAAATCCACGAACAATTATGCGAAAACTAGATGATTCACAAAAAGAAAAAAAGTTGTGGATTTGCAATTGGCCACAACTATATATTGAGAAAAATCTATCAGTGTGGGTGGGTCAAATTTCTGAAGAAAAAAATTCTTAAGATAAAACAAATATATGAAAGTTAGAAAATACCAATTGAATCTTTTTCGATGAATTTTTCAAGTCAATAAGAAGACATGAAACCCATCAAAAAAGCATAAAACATTAATGTATTCTATCATTTTACAACGTTAATTCTATAAAATAAAAAAAATCACCGTGTATTCTATCATTTTAGTACACTATTAAGAAAGTTAATGTCATTTAGAGAATGAGAGAGGGTGAGTTTAAGTCTTGAGGCCAATGGAAAGACTTTCTTTGTGAAGGAAAACTAGATTTCGAGTATTGAGTAGAAAATTGAGAATTTCATTTTCGATGAAAGAAGGTTATATTTTAGAAAATACCAGTCCCAAGCTAGTGTACCAAACTGTAAGAGTATGTCTAGCTGGTAGGAAACACTCAAATATGTTTACTTCTATTCTATGTCTTTTGTACTAGTCCACAAACCAATCTTCAAACATGTGAGAGTAAAGATGATAGTATGCGGAGCGTTCTGTATATAGCTTATGAAATTTTCATTACTTTATGGTTTTTATCTTTAGAGGATCATGGTACATATCACTTGATCTTATCTTTTCATGCTACGTGAGAAGAAGATTGTTGAACTCTAAACCATGACAACTCCAGCACGTGTATGATATTGTTTGTTTTGAACGAAATGACCAAGTCTGCACAAATTTTGTATGTATTCTTTACCAAAAAAACCTTTTGATTCATAAGAGAGTTGTGTGTGATTATATATTATATTAGATAATCATTTTATAATGTTTGGAAGTGAGATTTTGATATCCCAATAGATACGAGATGGATTATTGTGAAGATTCATATGTGAATAAGTTTATATATTTTCATATGGGAATCAAAATAGTATTACGTAATCATATATACATATCAAGTTCTTATTTTCAACTTTCTATTTTCACTTTCTTTTGATAAGACCTCTAGATAAGAAATATAGAAAGAGACCGTAATAAGAGATATAAAATCAGATATGTTTTAAGTTGTTGATCGGTCACCACTCAAGAAATTATCAAAGTCTATTAAAATGAATTTCATCCACACAGTTAAACCGAGTGTCTTCCAGCAAAATTATATCTAATCATCGGTACAGAGAGTTAACCGATAAGCGGATGGTATGATTTGATAGAACAGATCAGTACCTAACATGATTTACATAAATGATCGATGTCCCCTCTCTTACACAACATTGAAGTATTGAACAATCACACTCCAACATTATTGTGCTGGCTTCAAATTAACCATTCAAACTACAAAACAATCACTAAAAAGTAACAAACACTGTTGAAATACATATTAGTAATCCATCAACATATATAGCATTACTTTTTAGACAAAATAATAATATTCGGTGCAAAAACAATAAAGGCCATGCAGGATTTAATGCAGACTTTCAGCAACTTACACTCACGGAGATTATTTTAAGTAGTTATTCACAAGAAAGAAACTACAAAATTAGTCATCTTTTCGTTACTTTGTTTTTTATATAAAAGGTTTATCTTTTTGGCTCATCTTTTTGTTACTTTTTTTGCTAAGAAAAAAAAAAAACTATTATCACGCTCAAAATACTTCTACAAAAGTTTAGTTATTTAAGAAACTATTAGTAACTGAAAATGGATTAATTAGTAAAGGAAAACAAAAAAAACTCTTAGCTAAATTTACTCTAGTCTGATGTTAAACTTATACTAGTAAGTTATAACTAAAACTTGTATATATCCTAAAAGACTAAATTAAATTAGGATATGACTTTGGATAAATAGACGACAAAAGAAGCGAATTCTGCGGAACCTTTCTGCAATAAATGAAGCTAAGAGTCAAAAATCTGAAGAAGGAAAATCAAAATCATTGCTAAATATAGGATTTAAGTCATACTATTAGAGTCTAATTAATAGCTTAACAGTTAATATCATTGGTTAACAAAAAACAATTAAATTAGTAATCAAATTTCAAACACAAAGACAAACCTTTTTTTTCGGGTGTGTCTCGAGACGAACACCCAAGTTTCAAAACTCCTTCTATTTCTTCTATGATCCTCTTTGTGTCTTTGGTTCTTTTAAGGTTTCTGAGAAATTCTTAACAAGTTTCAGAAAAAATAAAAACTCTTTTCATGGCGGTAGAGAAAAGCCATGAAGCTTCTCCCTTGTATTGTGCTCTTCCAATGTAATTATTTCATCAAACCACTTTTTTTTTTTTTTTTTTTTTTTCTCATATTTGATTAACTTGTCTTCTTTTGCTGCTACTTTTTCATTATGTTGATTAAGCAGATTAACGACTTTTTACAGAAGAACAACATTTTTCTTGGATTTTTTTAATTTCTGAATCTTTTTTTTTGTTAAAAATTTCTGAATCTTCCGACGCAGGTACAACTCTAAATATTCGAGTTATCTCACTGAAGAAGATTCACACGACATAAATCATACGACAAAACATAAAAGAACCAACGCTTTTCTCATGAATTCTGCTTCAGCTCACGGTAACATCTAGCTCCTCTGTTTTTTTCTGTTTCCTCTGTTTCTGGATCTTTCCTTGTGCACCAAGAAACCTAATTTCGTCCAGCGTTTTCACGACTTGTGTTTTCATCTACTTCTTATCCTATCAGATCTAAGATTTTTAGAGGTAGAGAAAGAGAAACAAAACCCAAAATCACCAAGAGGAGCTCTCGAAGCCTGTTTAACCCGATGCTCAATATCTTCCTCTGAAGATCCTCCAAACAACGAAGTTACCGAAAACGCGGACGCGGACGCAAACGCAGAAGCACATTGCTTCAAGAATAACATATCATCTTCAAATTGGGGAAAATACTTCAAACTATGGAAACGCAGATCCATGAAACGCCTCTCTTCTTTCCCTCCATTAGGCAGCACCGCATCGATCTCTAGACGCAACAAACCCGTAGATCCACACGCCGATGGTCTTAACCTTCACGCTATCTACGATTTTCAATCATCTCTTCACAATTTCACAATCTCCGACCTCGAAATCGCCACTGACAATTTCAACCCCGGTAAGTAATATACTTTACTTCATGTTTGGTGTGCTATTGCGATTTCGGTTGAAACGCGACTAATAACGTTTTACAGAAAACATAATCGGAAGAGGCGGTTACGCTGAAGTATACCAAGGAATTCTACCGGAAGGAAAGCTAATCGCTGTGAAACGTCTTATGAAAGGCACACCGGACGAGCAAACAACCGAATTTTTGTCGGAACTCGGGATTATAGCTCATATTGATCATCCGAATACCGCGAAATTCATCGGTATATGCATCGAAGGTGGTATGCATCTCGTTTTCAGGCTATCTCCTATCGGAAGCCTAGGCTCTCTCCTCCATGGTAACTTATCTCTGAAAACCGGACTTTTAAACATAAAACCGGTCTTTAAATCACTCTTCGGATTAATTTTTCTCGCAGGACCGTCCAAAGATAAGTTGACTTGGAGTAGACGTTACAAAGTGGCGTTAGGAACAGCAGATGGATTAATGTATCTTCATGAGGGTTGTCAAAGACGAATCATTCATCGAGATATCAAAGCCGATAATATCCTCCTAACCGAAGATTTTCAACCGCAGATTTGCGATTTCGGGTTGGCTAAATGGCTTCCAAAGCAATTGACTCACCATAACGTATCGAAATTTGAAGGAACATTCGGGTAAGGATTTAAAATTGTTTAAAAGGAAAACATTATAAATGAGATATCTAAAGGTTTTATTGTATTTGATTCGGTAACGTTTCTAGGTATTTTGCGCCGGAATATTTTATGCATGGAATTGTCGATGAGAAGACTGATGTTTTCGCCTTTGGAGTTCTTCTCTTAGAGCTCATAACCGGCCATCCTGCTCTTGATGAGTCTCAGCAGAGCGTTGTCTTATGGGTGAGTGTATAGACTTGTTTGACATTTGAGACTAAACCGGACCGGTTTACGGTCAATTGGACATTAAGTAACGGTTCTTTTCTTTTTTAATAATTTTAATATGGTCACAGGCCAAACCGTTGCTAGAGAAGAAAGAGATCAAACAATTGGTGGATCCGTCTCTTGGAAACGAGTATAACCGGGAAGAGCTTATCCGGTTAACTTCGACGGCTTCTTTATGTATCGAGCAATCTTCGCTTCTACGGCCACGGATGAAGCAGGTACATTTGTAAACCTATCCGGTCTAGATTTCAAAATGGTGATGAAGAAACAAACTAAAAGTTCTTGTATACCAAGATTTAATTATTAGCTAACGGTTAATTCCGGTTTCATCGGTTATATGTGTATTCAGGTTGTGGAATTATTACTAGGTCAAGAAAGTGATGTTATGACTCCAAAAGAAGCAAAGAGAAAGATGATGCAACAACGAACGTATTCTGAAGAATCATTAGATTGTGTAGAATATAATTCCACTCGGTATCTGAGAGATCTTGATCGCATTCGAGAAATTGCTTTAGCAGTTTAGCTTCTTGAAAAATCAAACAAAAATATTTATGTAAAACTATTTTGGTTTGCTTCACCGGAGAATGTAAATTATGTTTACTTGTTTTAAACTAGCTTGTACCTGATGATTTCGGTTTAGTGCGAAACAATTTAACCGGATAATAAATTGAAATATAAGGTAACTTCAAATCACGTGTCAGTCACGTGCAATTTGTCAAGATTTACGTAAAAATATCTAAAAAGTAAAAACCGAGAAGACCGGTGATAAGATAATATATCTTAATTTTGGGCCCCAAATTTCAAATTAGCAAAACTTACCCGCAAAAACACTTTCCGTCTCTTTATCTTCTCCCCATATCTCTATCTCTGCAAAACCCCTGACCATCGAAATCCCCAAACCTCAAACCCTAATCTTCGCCGCCAACTTTTTTCGAGTATCCCAAAACAATGGCTAAGAGGAAACAGTCGCGTAAGAGTAACGCAACCGTTACTGATGATAACCGACAAAATCATAACCAGAACCCTCAAGGAACTGACCAGAAAGCCACGGCGCTTAGCCGGGAATCTTCCATGGAAGACCACGACGCTTCGGAGGAGAAACTCCAGCACTTGAAGTCTCTCAACGAGTTGCTACTCAAACAGACTGTGGAGAAGAGACAGCAAATCGATTCGCTCGTCATGGCTAAGAACGATTTGGAGACCGAGTTGGCTCGCTATGGCTCGGAGAAAACTGGGTTGCGGAACGAGTTAGATCAGGTTAGTGACGAGAATCTCGAGCTGAGTATTGAATTGTCTCTGGTTATGGATTTTGTTAAGAACCGGTTTAGAGAAATGGGTGTTGGAGTAGAAATGTTGATGAAGGAGAAAGACGATAAAGAGAATGAAATTAGGGTTTTGAAACGAGAAGCGGGTGAGGTTTCGAGTAAGGTGGAGATCGAGAAAGAACAGTTGAAGAAGGTTTGTGAAGAGAGGGATTCAATCAAGAATGGGTTTGAATTGCAGCGCGAGGAAGCGAACCGATTGAAGGAGAGTGTGACTCGATTGGCAGAGAAAGAATCGAATCTGGAGATGGTAATTGGGAAATTGAGATCTGAAAACGAGATATTGGTGAAGGAGAGGAGGATGACAGAAGAGTTGATTGAAGGTGTAAACAAGGAGAAGACTGATCTGGAGAAGACAATTGAAGAGAAGAAAAATGAGATAGATGGATTGAATGGAGAAATCGAATCGCTGTTGAGTGTTAAGAACGAGTTGGAGACTGTCAAGATTCATCAGAGATGCGAAATCGAGGATCTGCAGAACAAGATAGACAAATTGAATGAGACTGTGCAGAGTTTAACAAAGGAAGAGAAGGTTTTACGGGATCTGGTTACCGAATTGGAGAAGAAGCTCGATGAGTCTATGGAGAAAGAGAGAGCAATGATGGTGCAAATCGATGCATTGGTGAAAGAGAAGACGATAGAGGAATCTGAGCTTGAGAGGTTAATGAAAGAGAAGAATTCAATTGAGAAAGAGATGGAGATGGTCAACATGGAGTCATCTGATAAGGAGAAGTTGATTAACAAGTTGTCTCAGGAGAAGATTGAGCTCGAGGAGGGTATTGTTACTCAGGAAGCGAAGCTTGTTGAACTGAATCAGAAGACTGATGAGCTAACGAAAGCAGTTTCTGTGCTAAAAAAGGATTGTGATGAGCGAGCAAAGACTAACGAGAACCTTAGCAGCAAAGTTGGTCAGCTAAGCGATGCTCTTGCACAAGCTGAGGTCAAGAGAGAAGAATCTGATAAAGCACTTGACGAAGAGAAGAGACATGGAGAAGATCTTAAGGCTGTGGTGTTGAAATCAGAGACGACGATTCAAACAACTATAGAAATGGTTGAGAAAACTATCAAGGAGCGTGAGAGTTTATCAACAGCGAAGAAGGATTTAGAGAATCAATTCGAATCATTGAGAAGCGAGAAAGTTATCCTCGAGAAGCAGCTTGTTGAGCTCAAGATGGCTTTTGATGCTCTGAAAACAAAACTAGAATCGAGTGAAACAGAAGCAAAACAGAGCTTAGTGATGCTTAAGAGCGCTGCATCCATAGTGTCTCAATCAGAGAACCGAGAAGGTAAAGAGAACGGAACTGGATCCTATACATTGGAGCTAGAGTCGATAGAGAAAGCGTTTAGAAACAAAGATGACATGATCGAGGAAATGAAGAAAGAAGCTGAGACAATGAAGCAATCAATGGAAAAGGCACACAAGAAGACGAAATTGTGGACTCTTGTTTCCTCTGTCACAACGGTTGTCGCTGCTGCATCGTTCGCATATGCAGCTAAGACTCGTTCATCGTCTCGAAATGGTTTTTCCCGTTAAGCCCTATGATCTCATTTTACTCATTACCTTGCAAATAATGTTGTTTTGGATTCTCCCTGAGCTTTGTGGACTTGTGAAAGCAAACAAAGGTTGAGAATTTTTGGGTTCTTATTGAAAGTTTTGTAATCAAGAGGTCAAAACTAGAAAAATGCATGAGAATTTTCGAGTTTTTTTTTTTGTTTACAGAAACTTTCTATGAATCTAGAAAGATATTTTGATAGTTAACTCATGATGCATACGCAAGTATGACGTATTATAGCCACCATTCTTTGTGTATTGTTCATTTTGGTGAAAAGAATTTTGGTATATGCTTTGGTCAAATTCTATATATGGTGTTAATTAAGGTGGTCTCCACATATTTATTATGTACATTTATATTTATTGATTTTTGTCTTTTTTTCCTAACAAATTAGTTTCTTTTCGTTTTTCATGTTTCTACAAGCTTTACCTGTTTTCTCATCATTGTACATCAGATTCCTCACATGTCCAAACAAAAACCTTTTAATTTCCTTTTTGGCTTTTTGAACCACATAAATATTATTAATTTAACATTTTAAGTTTTTACCAGAGAAAAACCAAGAAAAATATCTAGATTTTATTCCTCCTCTATTAATGCAAATGCAATGCTTGTTTTGTGAAACAAAAGGAGCAAAATTTACTTCCATAACTCTTTTTTTTTTCTTCTAAATTTAGAAAAAGCTAAGAAGCGTACAATACATGATAAGTTCATGTCTATATGAATTTTTACGACTAGAGAAACATACAATACATGATATAACTACTCAATTAAGCAAAACACAACCCCTACATTTATCAAAATCACCACAATGTATAAACATACACTCTTGATATATATATTATTTATAAGATTAATATATAATATTATATATATATGATATATTATAATGTTAATTATCAACCCTTATGCTGAAAAACCTCAGCTTTTTAGTTAAGAAAAAAAAGCTAACACCCAAACATTACAATTACTACTACTGATTTGTTCCATTCCAAGTCTCTGAACGCGCTTCGCTGTTCCTCAACTTGCTTTTTCACCGATCAGAAACCAGCGTTTCACCAAAACGCAGCAACAAAACGCCACAAACTTTCAAAAACTAAAAACACCAAAAGAGAGAATCCACAGGCAATAGATTTCACCTGTTTTGTCAGTTCAAAACCATCTTCTACACGCTCTCTGTTATAGACTAACCACAACATTTTCCGCGTTCACAAACGTAGTAATCTCATCCATAACGCTATGGAAATGATTGTTATTAGGCAAGAGATAAAACCCAATCGTAGCTTTCTCCAAATGCATAAGCTTAACCTCTTGTCCCGCTTTCTTGAGTCCATTCGCATAAGCCAATTGCCAATCTTGAATCAAATCCAAACCCGCAACCACCACAAGACTCTTTGGAAACTTCAATCCTTGTAAAGATTTAGCTCTCTCGCTAAACGGATTACACGCAGGATGCTCTCTATCTTCACCTTCAGGTAAAAACGCTTTCCAATACCAATCACGATCTCTAACTGTCACAAAGTACTTCCCATCAAAACGTTTCTCAGATTCCGTTCTCTCGTTACCACCAAACATTGGATTCAGCAAAATGTTGCCTAAAACATCGATTTCCCCCGATTCAACCGCTTTTAACGCGACATTATGCGCGATGTTACCTCCTGAGCTATCACCAGCCAAGAAAATATGAACCTTTGAGTCTTTCTTTGATCTAAGCCAAGTTCTTGAGTTAACCCAATTCAAAGCAATCCAACCATCATCATAAGCACAAGGGTAAGGATTCTCAGGAGCACGACGGTAATTCACAGAGACAACAACGCAGTTACATATACCGACAAGCCTACGACAAAGCGTGTCGTAAATCGCGCTGTTTGCTGATGAATGAGCAAAGCTTCCTCCATGGAAGAACAATATAACAGGGACTATCTCGCCATCAACGGGCTTCTCGAGATCTAACACACTAGGAGGATGATCTTGATTTGGAAAAACTGGTCTATAGACTCTGCTTAAGAGATTGGTTCTTCGATCGATGAGGACATCGAATGAGAAAACGCCGTCGACTGGATTAGCGTTTGCAGCGACTTTACGGTCTAGAAACTCGGCTAAGTGTCGGTTAAAGGTTCCATCTGGTCGACGTAGGAGATTGTAAGCTAATTTGAAGTTTGAGATAAGAACCCATGTATTGAGAGGAACCACTGTCTGCATCATCAAAGCACACACAATTTGCAGAATCAAAGCATTAGACAAAGATTTAAACTTGGTACTAAACAGATAAGCCAATCTAAAGGTAAATCTAAGATGAGTTTGAGTATCACAGAGTTTGATTTAATCTTATTGATTCAAAATCAAAAACGAAGAAGACATAGAAAAGCCAAAAAAGGAAGCACGGAGATTTATAAAAGAACCCATCAACGACACGTTTCATCACCTTAAACGATTACGAAGTTTTCAATTTTTGGGTATTTTAAGAAACAATCAAACAAATAATTATTCTATACAAGCTCAAACACAAAAGCAAAGCCGTAAGAACATCGAAGAAACTATTAAACCGGAAAATCGAAAAAGACTCATGTCAAAATCACGGGATTTAAAATTAACAATTAAAAAACAAAAATCAAGGGATTTTTATCAACCTAAAACCGCAAATATCAGAGAATATATTAAAAAATAGTAAATCCACAATCAACAAATAGAAAAGAGGACTTACTCTGCTCTCGATAAGATTAACTTCATCACTCGCAGCCATGGAAGAAGAATCCCCTTTCTAATCAAAGCTCAGCACAGAGATACGAACACTCAGATCGAATTTAGTAAAAAGGACGAAAATTTCCAGCCGAGAAGCGAAAGCTCGTGTCTGGATTAGAGAAATTTCTTTTCTGGAAATGGAATATCTCTGATTTGTAAATCCCCAGATCAAATGGGTTTAATAGCTTAAAAACTGGCATAAACACAAAAGGGAGCTTAAATGAAAAAGCCAAGAGGTGGAGGATAAGGAATATCTGCGTATGTTAGCATTAATAGGAGTACCGGTGTATAACGTGCGCGTATAAGTCGGACGCGTCGAGGGATGAGTAGGGAGGGTTGTGATGACTGTTGGGTGGGGCCAAAAAGAAATAATAAAAAAAAAATTGTAACTTTATTTCTTTTTTAAGTCTTTAAAAATTAGATTTTCGTTTTTTCTTTTCTTTTAATATCATCAAGTGTCACTAACACAAAAGGAGAATATTTCTAGAAAAATCCTGAGAAATGGAATCAGTATAATTCTTCATATCATATGTCGTCAAGAATATGCGTTAGATTTATATTCGTATTGAAAATACTATAAAAACTCTCTCCTGTTACCTATTTTGTGAATTAACTCTAAAAATCGAAGATATATTATTTTTTAATTTCAAAAACTCCTTGTCGAATATACATACCAACATCTTTTATCATCTATTTGTTATATGAATAAAACTTCTAACAAATTTAATGAACGATTGTTTGTGTCGTATTTCTGAACCTATTAGGCTTTGTAGTATATGAATCTACATATATATGCATATTATCTTTGATTCAAAGGCAGGGAAGCTTTATTGATTTAGATTTGGTTTTAGAAACTAACATTACAGTTGGTATGTATAGTGATTGAGTTATCCATCCTAAGTAGAGTCAAAATCTATTTGTTATCATGAATAAACGGAATATGCATAAAGATAAAGACTTATAGTTGAACACCTATATCAATATTCAAAAATTATATATAGAAAAAACCGTAAATATGGATTTTAAAACATGTTTGTCTCAAGCTGCCGAAAATTTGATTTTTTGAAGAGTTTCTTCATCTATGTCATGGTCAGCATTATGTTAGCCACTAATTTAATTTAATTTTATTCATATATAATTTTATATAAGTTAGGTTTAAATCTATTTTATTCATAGTTCTTTATATATAAATTAGGTTTAATTTTTAGAAAATACTCTAAACACATGACGGTATATTTCCAAACATCATTATTAGTTAAATATTTTTAAATAATACCACAAATTTAATATTAGAATAACTTAAATAATACCACAAATTTTAAAAAGTACACTTCAAAAAGCAACAGCAATAACCCCTTTTGAAGTGTATTTTTTTGCATGACAATCAAAAAATGATGTTACTTTGTTTTTGAGTGGCTTAATGAAGTGGATTAATCCGTATTTGATTAGATCATGTATTAATATTTTCGTGGAATAACTTTTAAGCTAGAGGCGGGGGAAAAAAAGGCATTTTAAAATGATGTAGTGGCTCTTGTGTCTTTGTTGATAACTCTTGCCAAATAACGACAACAAACAAAAATTAGCTAAATAATTATGCACACTGTCGGTAAATCCAACCTGATAATTAAAAAAAGTAAGCATACTAACCGTCGAAAAACCATATGACTATTTTTAGTAATTATTCTGATATGCTTTAGCTTTCTCATCAGTTACGTCATATAGTATATAAACATTCTTATCAACAGACTATGAATGATTTAAGAGTTAAGTATGCTAAATAACTCCACTGAAAAGTGTGTCAAGGTAATTAACAATCTATAAATTAATTTAATAATTACGCAGTTTAATAATTATAACAAATAAATATGTCTTAAAAACATGCATACTAATTACAACAGTTTGGTTGAATATTGGGTGTTTAAATGGCTAGAAAGTTGCTATTCGATGTGCTTATCTCCCTTTTTCGAAGATCTTGAAAAATATGTGATGAGTGTGTCAAATCTTGTTCGTGAATTTTTATCCAAAAGTTATGTCGATAAAAAAGTTTAAGAAAAATAAAAGTTATGTCGGTAATCTTTTTATGCAGAATTAAATCTCTGTAAACAAAATATTTTGAGAATTAGTCAATTAGAGAAAACCATGTTACTGATTTGATTTATCTTTTGAACATTAAAAAGTAACTTAATTCATAATGGAAAATGTTTGGTTGAGACTCTGTGCATGGATTCTTATTATTTCTTTTTTAGTTGATGAGCTAAAGTGCATAACTAATTAATATTGATCAATCCATCTTTTGATTTGATTTATAATCAATGTAAAAATAAAATATCAACAGATTATGATGTTTTGAAAAGTTTGACAATTGATGTCGTTTTTTTATCACTGAAAGTTTTATTATATATTTATCATATTGGTGATCCTATTTATAAAATCACACACCATTAGATCTCATCTACAAGTTACCTAAAAAGAATATCAGGCTCCTAAACAAGGTTTGCACTAGTTTAAAGAACAAATACCATCACCTATATCAGGTAATTCTCTTTTTTTTCAACCCATTTCTTTTTTTATTCAAACAGATGTAACCAATAGTTTTGAACGACATAAAATTGTGCGAGAGCATGAGACTTTACACTCTTCGCAATAAGGGATGCACCCTTTTCTTACCCCTACTATCTAAAGTGAGTGACCAACTAAAAAAATGTGTTAAAGACTGTTAAAACCTTTATATACGGACTTTAAACGAAGGCCATGCCATCAGTCTTGCTATTGCTCCAACCAAAAAAAATATCTTCCACCGCAAAGCACACTCTTCTTATTCTTAAGCTCCGAATCGTCCAAATCAACGCTTCCAAAGAAGGATGATCCTTGTCCTAGATATTAACAAAAGATCTCATGCTATGAAGAAGGGTAAATCCATACATATTCTTTGAGATTCATGACGTTCCTCCTATCTTAGCTTTTTTTCTAAGAGGATCTAATGTTACATTTCATCGGTTGATCAAGAGAGGGATTCCATTTATCCTTTTGCTGCTTCTACTCCTCGTCTCTGGCATTTTCTATATCTTCTAATGCTTACACCTCTACCCATTTTTAGGACTCTTGTCTAATGCTGTCAGATATCTCATCTACCTTATACCTATTTTCTTTTTCACAATCTCCATATGGTCCATGGAATGGCACTGCTCACTATCATAGGACTTGACTAATTTGTTGCCAAAATTAGGATAAAGTGCATATTATGATAGACAGAGGTGGGACTAAACCCATTCAAAGGCATAGAGATACGCATACAAGTCCACACTTATTTTGCAACAATGCAAAGAAAAATGAGATGGTTTGTGGATTCATCCTCCATCCCATAAGTCAGACATCCATCCACCACTCGCAAACCTCTCTCTGGTTTTATCAACCACTTGAACATCATTAATGATAACTTTCCAAAGAAAATTTTGGATCAAATCCAAAATGATGTCGTCAGTCTACATATATCGAGAGAAATGATATTTCAGAATCTGCTATTATCAATATTACACCTCAACATTATACCAATATCTATTATAGTATTTTACTTTGAATAATTGAAATAAGATCTAAAATGTCAATGAAATCATAAGATCATATATCAATTGGTTTAAGAGATCGTTGAGGACTTCTATTTCTTAGATAAGATGGAAAGCAATGGTGGATCAAAGTGCACCACACAATTTATAGATCTATAGATCTAATTGTGATAAAACACAAATTCTCAGTTTTAGAATTTTCAACAAGACATGGAATAAAGAGAGAAATGATTAAAAAAATAAAAGAACTCTGAAATTTTTATTATCTTCTCAAAACATGGATGAAAAGCAAGAAAAAATTTGAGCTTTATAGGTGAACTTCAATAATCATAAAAAAATAAATAAAATAACTCATTAGAAGTGTCGAATCAAAGAGAAATAGTTGTTTTGAGAATAAGACTCCCTTTGGTTCCAAAATGGCAAGTCTATGATTTCCAAACAATCTGGTTGAATATAAGGTTTTAAAAATTTATATTACACTCGAAGTCTTCAACTAACACATGATTGTTTAGGGAATAGCTTTGGAACTTGTCAAAATGTAGCAAAAACAACTTGCCTTATTTGGTGACGAAATGGCCTATAGTTATCTAAAATCTCAAGCTTATCGGTGAACTAACCATGTAAAAATCTAGAGTTATAAGTATTCTTGGCTCTAAAAAAGGTGAGGAAACTCATGTCTTCATGATAAAAATGATAGTTTTCAAATTTGATTTGTTTTGACGCAATTTGATCTTTATTAGGTTGTCTATTTTGAAGTGGTTGTTTCTTATCAATATTTAAGCACTCGACGGTGTCTTTCTCATGATTTAAGATGATTTTGGAGTGTTATAGCAGATTCAGTTGGTTATGGTTATCCAAACGTTCTCCTTGAGTATCTAAGCTTTTCATGTTTGAAGGCTATGTAGACTAAATATTAGCATTTTGTTGGTCCTTTTTTGTGAAATCCAAGATGTATGGTCTTACTAGGCTCCTCCACATGCTTCATCTATTCAGGTAGTTTGTTTAGCAAGGACGCATCAAAAGCAATCATCTCCCCCTTCATTATTGATGTTTTCTTATATTCTCTTTTTTTATCATTAGTTAAACGAATATCATTAGTTAGCATTTGACTTAATGTCCTCATCAATATCACTCGCAAAAATCGAATGCTTACAATCAGCAAATAATTAATTTTATGATCCTCCAAACTAATGGGCATCCCATGTTTTTTTTTCATTTTTAAAATTCTCAACTTTGTTCATATGCATACTCCTTCAACCAAAAAATAAGACTAAATTTTTCAAAACCTTATTTTCTCTACAACAAAACTCCAACTCAATAGATATGAGATGCTAACCAAGAAGGGTCACGAAACTACATCATACAATACGTTCCTCCTCTCTCACATGTTCATTTAGAGCCTTAGATTTTGTTTTTCATTTTGGTGCCATTATCTATGTTCCAAAAATCTCTTTGTAATTTTATCAAAAAAAAAAAAATCTCTTTGTAATCTTCAAAGGTCGCCGACGCCGAGACTCCATTTATAAAACATGTTTAATTATATAAAATATAAAGTGATGGAAATGCATATAAAATATTGAATTTTTGTTTGAAATATCTAATAATTAGTTCCGAATTAGATATAGTCATCATATAGATAACAAAAAGATAGGAAGATGCGTGTGGCTTGTAAAATACTAAAGGTTTGTGGCAAAAATATGAATGAAAAAAGAGATTTGGAAGCATTAGAGTTTGGCGGTCAACATCTGTGGAGAACAGCTTGTTTCTTACTTTTTCTTAAAATTATATTTTATTTTTCTTTTCAATTTTTTTTTAAATTTTTTAAATTTTGTGTTTTGTCCTATTATTAGGGTTTCAATTTCATCACCTCACCTGTCATTTTCTTCTTTATTATTCTTTGTCATTTTCCTCTAACCTTTTATCTCTTTCCCATCGCTCTTCCCCCTCAATTTGTTTTATTCATTTATCACTATAACTTATTTAATAATTAAGTTTTTGTTTTTTTAGATGAAGTACATAACAAAGTAGATGGATCATCGATGTTACACTTATTAAATTACGACGACTATCTATGGAATCATTAGCATCATGCTGTACATATTTTTGTTCTCATTACCATGTTTTTTTTTCTCTGTTTAACGGTAATCATTGGACTAATCCAGCACAAGAACATATAATTAATCATATAAAATTCTTAAGAATCCTTAAAACAACAGAATCACATCTTAAACCAAATCTTCAGAGACAAAATCCTACGAGAATCAAACAGAACTGATCCAATCTATCACATCATTCCTAGTATATATTTAAATGTTTTTCTCTTTAGTCCTCAATCTCAAGATACATATACACTAAAGTCAAAAATCAAGAGTATTTTCTACACCTTAAAAAAGTATTTTACACCTTTCATTAGTAAATTAATTAGTATTTTTATTTCTTATATTATCATGAGTAGATTACTGAGAGAATTTTGAAAATGGTATTTTGCAAATAAAACTATATAATGTTATTAACACACCTAGCTTTCTGGTTTTGCTTAGCTTCAAAAAACAGAGCAAG
This sequence comes from Euclidium syriacum, assembly GCA_900116095.1. Lineage (NCBI taxonomy): Eukaryota > Viridiplantae > Streptophyta > Magnoliopsida > Brassicales > Brassicaceae > Euclidium > Euclidium syriacum. The sequence continues at coordinate 17,684,951 of FPAK01000003.1, forward strand.
TTTTACTGAAACTTATGTATATATATCTGATTTCTTAAAAAACTCTAATACGAAATTCATTAATCAATCAATCATTAAATGTAAGAGCAATTCATGTATATTAGGAAAACGAAATATGAATTTTCTTCTAATTAGAGACTGAAGCAAGCACTGATCACTTTCTTTGTCAAAGTGCTAACATAAACATGTCCAAAAACAAAGAGGTCAAGCTACGATAAACATTAGCAACTAAAATTAACATAAATCTCCACTAACAATAAGCATATGTTTTTGGTAGCAAATAGCAGTGATGAAAAACAGAATGGTTCTTGTCAAGATTAAACCAGACCACAAAGCTACAGACACTTACTTTGGTTCTTACTAGGGATTAAAAGACACAGAGAGATATTCAGGATCTACCATTTCCTGATGGGTTCGCCAAGTAAGGTTTAATCTCATTTTTATGAAACTGAAGAAGATTCACACCTGAACGTTGAGCATAAGCCAAGTTAGGAGAAATTAGCTAGCGTCTTCACAGGGCATTGAGCCACATGGGGTGTTGAGTTTTCTCCTTTAATCATGAGATCTGCAACGAGGTCCCGTGGGAGATCGATTTCAAGCTTATAAGCTGCTACAAGTTCGAGTATGGTTCTCAACTTTCCAGCATCTTTGTCTTTATCCTAAATATAAAGAACCAAAAACATAGATTGATTTATCTCTGAAAAAGTAACTAATCAGATTTACAAGACTAGGCAAGTGTCAAAACCTGAAAAGATTCAGTTCGTCTCTTCTGTTTTAAATTGGTGATCTCTTTCCTTAAGAGCTCTGAGGGTGAAGACTCTGTATTAAGTTTAAACAAGCATATAAGCCGGACTGCAGGAATGTATTGGCTTTTCTCGATGCAACCTTTAACAAACTCTGAAGAAGATAAGCGAGTTAAACCTTGTTTCGTTAGTCTTTTATATGTATCAGAAGAAAAAATTATGTCTTTTATAATTCTGATGACCACAAAACTAACCTCGGATCTTAGGGTTGAGGCTAAGAGAGACAAAGACACCAGGAGCCTGTTCGTACCGAGCAATAGAGGAAGCAAGTAGAGCAGTTTCTTCTTCATTGATCAATTCCTTTAATCTGTATGCCACAATGAACAGAAGAAAGGCCAAGACCTCAAGAGATGATTTTGGAGCTTCGATTGCTATCTTTCTTTTCCATAGAGTTGCCACTTGTTTGGCTTTGAGCTGCATTTGAGGTTCTTCCGCTTGTTGTTTGGCTTTGAGCTGCCTTTGAGGGTCTTCTGATCTTTGAATTTCTGCAAGCTCCTCAAAAAGAAGTATACAATTCGTCACCAATGAGTCATGTAGATCCACTTCTTCTTTAACCTTGTCTTGCACTAGTTCCAGAACAAGTTCTGCTGGATTAGGTGAACCTTGAAGAACACTAGAGACTTCATTGCGCTTGAGAATAGTCGAGATCTCATAATCCATGAGAACATCTTCAATATCAGGGTCAGTTTCTGTTGCAATTTCTAGGCTGTTGTCATTGCCATTTATACATGTTAAAGTTGGTTGTTGCGCATGCCTAACAAGCACACTGCTCGTTGGTCTCAACTAAAATTCTCTTTGAATCTTCTTTATTGCCTCTACTTGATCTCTTCTTGAAATCAGTTCTGTTGAACAATCTTGGACTGATTTCTTAAGCCGAGTGAGTTCATATTCCTCTGACTTGATCTGATTTCTAAACTGAGCTAATTCCTTTTCTCTATCTTTAACATCTCTCCTGAAGCTTTGAGACTTTTCATTCAACTCGCTTGTCTCAGTCTTTATTGATTCCAATTCAGAATAACTTTTACTAATATCCTCCAAAATCTCCTTATGCCGCTTCTCTTTAGCAACAAGCTCCAAAGACAGTTTCTCAAGGTGTCTCCGTTGAGACTCCACTTGCTCATCCATCGCTTTGAGCTGCTTGCCAGCAGAATCTTTGATTTGGGAAATAAGTTGTTGCAGATCTTTCTTGTTTCTATCAGCCTCCTCTTCCATTTCTATCTTCAGCTGAACAAGTTTCTTTTCCTCTAACTCTATTTGATTCTTAAGCAGATTTAGTTCCTTTTCTTTACCTTCAACCTCCTGCCTGAACCTTTCAGATCTTAGATTCAAGTCACTCGCTTCAGTTTTTGCTGCTTTAATCTCTTTAGCCCTCTCTTCCATCTCATTGGTCTGTTGCTCTATCAACTGTTGGATTTCCCCCAATTCTTTGGATTTCTAGTCAATCTCTTCACCACAAACTGCTATACGGTTGTTCAATGACTCTAACTCCTTCTTCTTTAGCTCAAGGCCAGAATTCGAAAGCTTGATTGATTCTCTAAGAGATTCCAACTCTTTCTTCGTTGACCACAGTTCTTCCCTACACTCTTTTACCAATTTCTTCAAATCACCAGCTTCAGCCTATTCTTCTTCAAAAGCTTTACACCTTTTCTCAAAGTCTAAGCTCAAACTGTTCATCTCCTCTTCCTTTAGCTCTAATTGTCGAGACTTCTTCTCGACATTGGCTTCAACCATCGAGATGCATCTCGATATTTCAGACGCACCAGCTTTGAGTTTCTCTCTGAGAATCTGTCTCTTTGAGACTTCATTACTAGTGTTATCCATTTGCAGAGAGCAAATAAACAGCCGAAAAAACCCACCCACACTTCGAAGAAGACGAAAAATCTCTGAAATTTTTGGAGTTATAAACCTGAAATTTATAACAGGAACATTAAACCTAGGAAAATCAGATTCCTCCAGAAATTCACAAATTGTTCAAATAAGAAAGCTCTTGTAGTGTGGTCTGCCGACGAAGAGAGGAAAATTAAGCAAATGTAAAAAAAAAAAACACAAAACCCTAGCTATGTAACGATTGTTCTTCTTGGGTGTAAGAGCATAAAAAGAAGCTAAATCTGAAGAATTAATTAAAACCAGTTAACCCAGAAAATGACCAGAACGATAAAAAGGAAACCCTAAATTTGTATCAAAAAGGGGCAAAAAAGAAACAAGGGAAAACAGAGAGAATCGATGAGGAAAGGAGAAATTGAAGTGAGAATAAATAGGTACTAACGAAAATGGAAGAATTATTTATCATCAGCTCGATCTCTTTTGCAGATAGTGTTGAGTTTCTTCTGCTGGAGAAGGAGGAGGAAGACGATGAACTTAAATGGAGGGAAGAATGTTTTCCTCAAATAAAAAGCAGAAAGTGAGTTCATTTTCTGACCGTCCGATTCTAACTAAGAAAAAATAACTCGTCAGACTAAATAAAATATGAACCGTTGGATGAAGCTATCGTTGGTTTCCTTGACTACTCTGTCGTTGATGTTAGATGAAACTAGTTTAAAATATGAGCCGTTGGATGAAGCTATCATCTTTGTAACTAAAAGCATCGATCATTTTATGGGTTTCAAATTCGCAGATGGAGATCCAACGGCTACAAAAACCATCCGGCATCAGTCAAACCAAAATATGACGTAAGCAAATCAAACGGTTCAAACTAGTTTCATCTAACGGCTGACAAGTAATTATGTACTAATGAGCACGCAATAGATACAAACACTTTTTCTGCACCTCCCTCCATTTTCAGCAAAAAGTCTCTCTCCTCTGTTTTTCAAATTTTTCACTCTTATCTGTAAACAAAAAAGTGAAAAACACAGAAAATAAATCTCAGTTCTTCTTCATTTCCCTCATAGCAAACTAAGAAGATAAAGAATCTTCGTACGTAATGGATCCAAGTCCACTACATTTCCAAGACACGCCGGTGAAGGATCCGGTTCCGGCGCCGGTGACGCGAACTCAAGAAGAAAGGTTTAGTGTTTTTTTTTTCCGTACTCTTTTTTCTCTGTTAAAGCTCTCTTTTTTTTGTGTGTGTGTTTCTTCTTCAAGCTGAATCTGTTGGTTTGGTCGAAATCTTTATCGCCGAGGAGAGACAAAAGGTCGAAGATAGAGAAGAGAAAGTTGGGTTGCTGGAATTCGAAATAGAAGCTAAAGAGTCTATGGAAATCTCTGTGGTGAAATTGGCTATTGAGAAAGAGAAGGAAGACGCAATGAAAGAAATTGAGGAAAAGGAGAAAGAATTAGAGTTGCTTTCTAAATCGACTGATCACTCTACTTAGTCAAGCTAACCATAAACATGAGCAACTAACAGTAACTAAAGACATTTGAACTCAAAGGGAAAAAACATTATTTGTCAACCAGAAACTAAAGAACATTTCTCAGCACGTAATGGCAGAGTTATAACATGTAAAAAAAAAGAAAATCGCAGATGAAAGAGATAAATGAGTTTTTGACAAAGGAGATAGAAAACGTATTATACTTGGTTGAAACCAGCACGTAGCTTGCGAGTGAATGAAAGCCATAAGCTTCAAGCAGTACCTGAAAAATTTGCAAACACACACACGTATAGATTTAACTTAGTTATAATTGTAATGAATGAAGCCTTTGCAAGAGAAATGACGTACCTGATGGGTCATCATCTTTTTGAACAGTCGCTCCTAGTTCAAACAACATCAATAAGTCTTTGCTTATCATACAAAAATAACAAAGTTACTGGATTATAAAACCCTTACCATCAGCAGGCCTTGGGACTAGGTAACGTAAAGCAAGCTGAATCATGCCGAGGACCATTCCAAATGCGTTTTCAATCAATACAAACTTGTCTACCTTTTTTCCAGTAGAAGAATAGAGGATCCAAACAGTAGCTACACCCATTATTATGATGCTGAAATCCACTCGCAATCTTTCAGCAGCTGCTACTCTGTCTTCAGCAGATAACAAGGTCAACAACGGACTTGCATACAATGTAATACAGCTAGCAACCATCCATGCTTCCCCCTCCAAGGAAAAAAAGATGCGGAAGACATGTTTCCAAAATAACAACAACTGATGCTACTGATACGTATCTCATGACTCTCGTCTCTTGAGAGTAGCATAAGAACACGAGAGCGCAAATCACGGATACACAAATACCAGCCACGTTGCCTAGTGTATGTGCGTAGACCACAGCATGAGAACAGTTCATTGACATGATTGGATAAAACACTCCTGTATCATCTGTATCTCCCCTCCAAACTCTTACAGCCCCAAAAATTGCACCGAACTCACTAATCCAAGGATACCAAAGAACTCATTGAATGTTGGCATCTTCCTGCAAACAAGCAAAAACATCACTGAAACTGTTCCCTCATATATCCATAAAAACCACAATCGATCGCCTAAAGCCATGATTCCATTCACAATCTAAGGCATCAGCCGTAATCTATACTTGAAACCTAAACCGATTCCGCAAAAAACCTAACTCCGTAGAATCTATGGTCAAAATCGATAAAGTCCAGTAATGAAAAAGAAAGACAGAAGGCCAAGAAGTAGATAGATCCTTGCTTGCGTAGTCCAGATTTCGTATAAGCAAAGTTCAATCGAAATAAATCCAGAACGGAAACGAAAAAGAAAACAAAGACAGAAGGCGAAGAAGTAGCAGATAGATCCTTGCTTGACATGTGTAGTCCAGATTTCGTAAAAGCAAAGATGAATCGAAAGAAATCCAGAACCGAAACGAAATGAAAAAGAAAAAAAAGAAGCGAAAAAGACGAAGAAAGAAATCTTACCAGAAAATCGAAATGATCGGTGCGGCTTTCCGAGGAATACGAACCAACTGCTCGCCGGAGAAAGAGGCGTCCGACGTTTTACGTCCGACGTTTTAGGGTGAAAGCGTTTTGATTCTAAGTCTGAGTAGTCCACTTTGAGGAGTTAGCCATATATCTGGTTTTATATATCGGCGTCAGTAGCGGAAATATTAATTAGAACATGTTTAACGCTGATTGGACAACGCATTCATAATAGAATGAATCTTTTTTGTTAAGGATAAAAGAAAATCAAATATTTCCAATGTTTACAGGCCCAATTAAACAGCACTAGCTATATATACACGCTTCCTTTTGGTGCCTACTTAGCCTTAAAAATATAAAGAGAAATATTAGCATCCACCATCTTTGAACCATGAGATTGGCAACAAGGTCCCCTGGGAGATCGATTTCAATCTCATATTCCGCCCCTAGTTGAAGTATAGCTCTCAATCTTGCAGCATCTTTTTCTTTAGCTTAACAAAAAGAACCAATATGATCATCATCATCTTTGAATCATTTATAATTAATCAATCAGAGTTTACAAGATAAGTCTGAGTGTTAAAGACCTGGCAAGATTCCGTTGGTGCTCTATTTTCCAAGGCAGACTGTTTTAAAGCGATGATCTCTTTCATTAAGAGATCTGAGGGTGAAATATTAATCTTAAACGGACATATAAGCTGCACCGCCGGAATATATTGTTGTTTCATGATTAGCTCTACAACCATCTCTGCAAAAACATAAAAAGAGTTAAATCCTTTACTTCATCATCATCATCAGTTATTTTAGCACTAATTGGGGTCAAAAACTAACCTGCGACATTGAGACCAAAAGAGTCAAAGAGTGTTGGAGCCTGTTCATATTGAGCAATAGAGGAAGCAAGTAGACTAGTTTCTTCTTCATTCATCAATTCCTTTAATCCGTATGCCGAAATGAACAGAAGAAAGGCCAATACCTCTAGAGATGATTTTGGTGCTTCCATTATTGTTATCTTCCTTTTCCATAGAGTTGCCACTTGTTTGCCTTTGAGCTGTACTTGAGGGTCTTCTGATCTTTGAATTTTCGCAAGCTCCTCAAAAACAAGTATCCAATTCTTTATCAATGAGTCATGCAGATCCACTTCTTCTCTAATTTCTTTCTGCACTAGTTCCAGAATAAATTCCGCTGGATTAGGTGAATCTCTAAGAACACTAGAGACTTCTTTGGGGTCAAGAAAAGTTGAGTTTTCATGATATGTGGGAGCATCTGGTTTACCATCTATAGCATTTTGTTGGCTGGTGTCATTGCCATTGATAGGTGTTAGAGTTGGTTGTTGCTCATGCCTAACGAGCACACTGCTTGTTTGTCTCAACCGTTTCTTTAATTCAAATTCTCCTTGAACTTTCTTCACTGCCTCCACTTGATCTCTTCTTGAACTGAGTTCCGTCGTACAATCTTGGATTGGTAATCTAAGCCGAGTGAGTTCATCTTCCTCTGACTGTTTCTTCAACTCAAGTTCTCTTTGAATTTTGTTTATTGCCTCCACTTTATCTCTTGTTGAACTCAGTTCCGTTGTACAGTCTTGGACTGATTTCTTAAGCCTCGTGAGTTGATCTTCCTCTGAGTTGATCTGATTCCTAAGCAAAGCTAATTCCTTTTCTCTATCTTCAACATCTCTCCTGAAGCTTTGAGACTTTTCATTCAACTCGCTTGCCATAGTCTTTATTGATTCCAAAATCTTTTTGTGTTGCTTCTCTTTAGCAACAAGCTCCAAAGACTGTTTCTCAAGCTGTCTCCGTTGAGACTCCAATTGCTCATCCATCGCTTTCTTCTTACCATCTGTCTCCTCTTCCATGTCTCTCTTAAGCTGAACGAGTTTGTTTTCCTCTAACTCAATCTGATTCCTAAGCTGAGCTAATTCTTTTTCTATACTTTCAACATCTCTCTTGAAGCTTTCAGACTTTTCATTCAACTCGCTTGCCAGTCTTTATTGATTCCATTTCAGATGAACGTTTGCGAATATCCTCCAATATATTTTTGTGTTGCTTCTCTTTAGCAACAAGCTCCAAAGACTGTATCTTAAGCAGTCTCCGTCGAGACTCTAGCTGCTCATCCACTGTCTCAAGCTCCTTACCAGATTCTTTAATTTTGTTAAGAATCAGAGCCAACTCATCTTTTTTCTTACACGTTTCTCCCTCAACTTCTCTTTTACGACGAGCCTCACTAGCAATCTCAGCCATAACCTGACTCGCAAATCCTTCAATTGAGGGATGCGAGTCAATAATCCAGAGTGTTCCGCTTTGAGTATCTCGATCGACATGTGGAGCTTTTGTCTATTTAACAAGAGTTCTTCATAACTAGTTTTCTCCATTGTTGAGACGAATTAAAAAGCAATTACACAGACCCACGCCTCGAATAAGAAGAAGACGCTCCGAAATTTCAATGTTTTAAACCTGATTCAAGAGATAACACGAAAACGAGATGAGATTTATAAGAGGAATATTAAACCCAGGAAAATCAAATCAACAGGAAATGAAGCTCTTAAATCTCCAGAAAAGTTTCCAGAAATGCGCGATTGTTACAACATCGACCACACGGATCAAATATGATAGCGTTTGTTTAGTTCCGAAAGGGCGAACAGAGGAAAATCCAGGAAAAAAAAAGGTGAAAATAAAAAACCCTAGCGAAGTAACCAAAATCCATGGGTATAAATGGAGGGAGATTTACTCATATAGCAAAAAGTAGAGTTTCTTTCTTGCCCGTCAGATACTTCCCCAAAATAATGATCTTTAGAAATACCAGCCGTTGGATTAAGTCGTCGTTGGTTTCTTATTCTTGCCCATTGGTTTCTTTGACTACTGTAATGTTGATGATTTCGCCGTTGCGCGTGGAAAGGATTTGTTCTGACGACAGAGGCCCATTGGGCTTCCTTTTAATACTTTATATATATTCTTGTTTTTATAACTCCAAGACAAATTTCATTGAGCAATTCCGGTATGCAGTATAAGGAAAATGAAATGTGAATAGAAGGGTAACAAATTTCTCCTCTAATTAGAGACTGAGGCAAGCCCTAATTACAAGCTACCATAAACATATCCATTAAGAAAAGAGAGGTCAAGCTACGATAAATATCGCAACTAACATCACACAACTGCATTAATAAGCCAATGTTTTTTATTCTTTACCTACGATGAAGACAAAAATGGTTCATTGTTCAGAGACATTGAGCCTAAGACCTAGCATCCTGGCATCTCGTATCGTGTATCACATCTAAAAAAGCAGAGATGTGAAAATCCAACGGATAAATTATCAGTCATCGGTTAAAAGAAAAGTCTGACGTAAGCTAATTTAACAGCTAAATCTTGTTTCATCTAACGGTTGTAAAACAACGGGACGTACTCATGAGTAAATATGGTCACCGCACCTCTCTCGCCATTTTCAGCAAAATCTCCTCTTTTAACCGAACTTCAAATGTTTGTAATTGGTAAGTTATTTACTGTTGGAAGATCATCAGATCCAGACCGGAAAAAAAGAAAGATCATCAGATTTGAAAGGGAAATGTAGTTCCAAAATATAGAAAAACAAATTATCAAAGAAAGGTACAAAGAAATAAGGTTATAAGTGCAAAATAGGCAATGTTTTTTTTCGTACATGAAGATATTTAATTATTTATTTATGGCTCTGGCTTTTTTTTCCAATAACCACAACTTGCGTGTTTAAGGTACTGGCAGAGCTAAAACACATCATAGCCCTATATAGCCATATCAATATCGATGAAAGCAGAGTAATTCAATTTTTTGTTTTTCCTGAGTCTTTTAGTAGTTCTTACATTGTTGGAGTACAGTGTTCATCTCTCTCTCTTTCCTTGTCCTTTATCTCTGGGCGTGGAAACTAAACGTTGGTGGTTTGATCTTAGCGACTAAAACTAACATAAATTTCTGACTTTAAAACAATATTCATTACTAAGTTTAAAACCCAATGCGTTTATCAATCAATCATTATCAACTGTAAGAGCAATTCCGGTATATTAGGAAAACGAAATATGATCTTTGTCACAGCTAACAAAGAGGTCAAGCTACGATAAATTAGCATTAGCAACTAAAATTAATATAAATCTTCACTAATTAATAAGCCAATGTTTTTTTGGTAGCAAATACCTACGATGAGAAAACAAAATGGTTCTTGTTCAGATTAAACCAGAGAACCTGAGACTAAGACCTACCATAACCATGACCACAAAGCTACAGACACTTACTTTGGTTCTTACTAGACACTTATTAGGATCTACCGTTTCCTGATGGGTTCACCAAGTAAGGTTTAGCCTCGAGTTTTGGAAAATGAAGATTTGCACTGAGATGCTTCACAGGGCATTGAGCCACAGGGGGTGTTGAGTTTTCTCCTTGAACCATGAGATCTGCTACGAGGTCCCCTGGGAGATATATTTCGAGCTTATAAGCTGCTACAAGTTCGAGTATGGCTCTCAACTTTCCAGCATCTTTGTCTTTATCCTAAATAGGAAGAACCAAAACACAGATTGATAAAATAAAATCTCTGAAACAGTAACTTATCAGATTAACAAGACTAGGCAAGTGTCAAAACCTGGGAGGATTCAGTTCGTCTCGTCTGTGTTAAATTGGTGATCTCTTTCATTAAGAGCTCTGAGGGTGAAGGCACTGTATTAAGCTTAAACAAACATATAAGCCGGACTGCGGGAATGTATTGGCTTTTCTCGATGCAACCTCTAACAAACTCTGCAGAAGATAAAAAGAGTTTAATCCTTGTTTTCGAAATATTTATGTTTTTTGTAGATCTCATGACCACAAAACTAACCTCGGATCTTAGGGTTGAGACTAAGAGAGACAAAGATTCCTGGAGCCTGTTCGTACTGTGCAATAGAGGAAGCAAGTAGAGCAGTTTCTTCCTCATTGATCAATTCCTTTAGTCCGTATGCTGAAATGAACTGAAGAAAGGCCAATGCCTCGAGAGGTGATTTTGGAGCTTCGATTGCTATCTTCCTTTTCCATAGAGTTGCCACTTGTTTGGCTTTGAGCTGCACTTGAGCGTCGTTTGATCTTTGAATTTCTGCAAGCTCCTCAAAAAGTAGTATCCAATTCTTCACCAATGAGTCATGAATATCCACTTCTTCTCTAATCCCGTTCTGTACTAGTTCCAGAACAAGTTCTGCTGGATTAGGTGAGCCTTGAAGTACAATAGAGACATCATTGCGATTAAGAATAGTTGACATCTCATGATCCATGATAACATCTTCAATATCCGCATCTGTTTCTGTTGCATTTTGTTGGCTGGTGTCATATGTTGAAGTTGGCTGTTGCTCATGCCTAACAAGCACACTGCTCGTTGGTCTCAACTGTTTCTTTGATTGAAATTCTCTTTGAATTTTCTTTATTGCCTCTACTTGATCTCTTCTTGAACTCAGTTCCGTTCTACAATCTTGGATTGATTTCTTAAGCCGAGTGAGTTCATATTCCTCTGACTTGATCTGATTCCTAAGCTGAGCTAATTCCTTTTCTCTATCTTCAACATCTCTCCTGAAGCTTTGAGACTTTTCATTCCACTCGCTTGCCACAGTCTTTATTGATTCCATTTCAGAGGAACTTTTGCAGATATCCTCCAAAATCTCCTTATGTCGCTTCTCTTTAGCATCAATCTTTTCAGCAAGTTCCTGGATCAAACGCTTCGTTGAATCACGTCGGTCATGCATCACACCAAGCTCACTGGTTTGTTTCTTGATCAGCTTTTGGATGTCCTCCAATTCTTTGGATTTCAAGTCAACCTCTTCACCAGAGATTGTTATCAGCTCGTTTAATGCTTGGACCCTCTTTTCTTTCACCGCAATGTCGAATTCGAAGCACTTGCTAGATTCAGCAACACGTTCCAACTCCATATCTTTAGAAATTAGCTCCATAGACTGCATCTCAAGCCGTCTCTGTTGAGACTCGACTAGCTCCTTCATAGCAGCAAGCTTCTTGTCAGATTCTTCGACTTTGGAAATAATCAGTACCAAATCTTTCCTCTTTCGATCTGCCTCCTCTTGCATTTCTATCTTCAGCTGAACAAGTTTCTTTTCCTCTAACTCTATCTGATTCTTAAGAAGATTTAGTTCCTTTTCTTTACCTTCAACCTCCTGCCTAAACCTTTCAGATCTTAGATTCAAGTCAATTGCTTCAGTTTTTGCTGCTTGAATCTCTTTAACCCACTCTTCCATTTCAGAGGAGCTTCTGCAGATCGTCTCCAGAATCTCTTCGTGTTCCTTCCTTTTAGCAACAAGCTCTTGAGATAGTTCCTCAATCATCAGCTTTACTGAGTCACGCTGATTTTGCATGTCACCAAGCTCAATGGTGTGATGCTTAATTAGCTTTTGGATTTCCCCCAATTCATTGGATTTCGAGTCAATCTCTTTACCACAAACTGTTATCCAGTTATTTAAAGATTCCACCTTCTTTTCTTTTAACTCAAGGTCAGAATTACAAAGCTTGTTTGATTCTCTCACAGATTCCAATTCCTCCTCTTTACTGACAAGCTCCAATGAACGCATCTCAAGCAGTCGCCCACGAGACTCTAGCTGCTCATCCACTGTCACAAGCTGCTTACCAGATTCTTTGATTTTTTTAAGAAGCAGTGCCAACTCTGTTTTCGTTTTAACTGTTTCTTCTTCCATTTCTTTCATACGATCTTCAACCTGAGTAGCCTCAAGGGAACGCCTTGCAATCACAGCCGTAACCTCTCTCAACCATGTTTCCTTTAACTCAAGCTGCTTACCAGATTCTGTAATTAGGTCAAGAATCAGCAACAACTGTTTCTCCTTTTTATCTGTAACTTCTTCCATTTCTCTCTTTCGTTCTTCGACCTCACAGCAACGCCTCGCAATCTCAGCCATAACCACTCTCAACCGTGTGTTCTTTAACTCAAGCTGCTTGTCGGATTCTTTAATTTGGTCAAGAATCAGCAACAACTCTTTCTTCTTTTTATCTGTTTCTACTTCAATGGTAAGAGCCTCACTGCAACGTCTCTTAAGCACAGCCAACTGTTTACTCTTTGACTCAATCTCTCCCTGAATCATTTTCGATGTTTCTATCTTCACAGTCAGTTGTTTCCTCGTTGATCTCAGTTCTTCTTTACACTCTTCCACCAATTTCTTCAAATCACCAGCTTCAGCCTTTTCTTGTTGAAAAATTTGACATATTTTCTCAAGGTCTAAACGCTTACTTTGTAGCTCCTTTTCCTGTAACTCTAGCTCTTGAGACCTCTTCTCAAGTTTGGCTTCGACTATGGCATTTTGTTCGAGTAAAACGTTCATTTGAGGGATGCCGTTCAATATTTCAGTCGCTTGGGCTTTGATTTTCTTCATTGATTTTCGGAAAATCTGTCTCTTTGGCCAAGCGAGTTCTTCATCACTAGTGACCTCCATTGCAGAACAAAACTACCCACACCTCGATGAAGAAAAAACTCCTGAAATTTGGTGCTATAAACCTGCAAAATTGAGAGAAGAACAAACGAGATGAGATTAATAGCAGGAAACACAAAAATCTTAAAATCAACGGTAAAATGTAGGGAATTCAAATCTTAGATCTAAGGAAAACTCCCCAAAAATGAACGCTTTTTTTTGAGTTCTGGAGGACGAACAAAGGAAAATTCGAACAAATGTGGAAAGAAAAATTTGTACCTAAATAACGAAAGTGTTTGTGTATAAGAGCATAAAAAAAGCTAAAAACTGAGCGAGGAACTAAAATTAGTTCACACTGAGGAAGAACGACAAAAAAAACCCTAAATTTGTATCAAAATGGGGCCAAAAAAACGAAGAAAAGCAGAGAGAAACGATGTGTAAAGGAGAAATTGAAACAAGAACAACCAAGCACTGGCAAAAAAAAAGACGAAGTTTTAACTTTGAGGTCGATCGCTTAGAAGATTGTCGGAGTTTCTTCTCCAGGAGAGACCGGAAAAAGACGACGAAGTGAAAATTGTGAAATGGAGGGAGATTTTTGTCCCCAAATAGTAATCAGAAACTGAGTTTTTTCATGACCGTCCGATCCTAACTAATTCGTCAGATTATGTGAAATATTTTGGATTAAGCTATCTATCGTCGATGCTTTTAGCCGTTGTGTGAAGCCCATTGGGCTTGGGCTTTCATCCAACATTATATATATATATATATATCTATATATATCTCTGATTATTTCATTAAATAATATTCGTTTACTTACAATTTCATCACCACATGCTTTTGAAAATAAGTGTTAATTAAATCATGTCATCTATATTAGAATTGGAAGAATACTAGCACAATTTATTTTTCATGTTCAAAAAGAAATTATTTATTAAAAAGGAATACATGATATTCGAATCGTAAACAATGAGAAGGGACAACGACCGAATATATGATTTCATTATAGATTTCATTAAATTCTCACCTATATTTATATCTGGAGCCAAGTCAATAGTGTTAAAAAATATTTACAATCCATATAAATCTACATTGTCTTTCGTAATTTTTACTTGTTTAATTTGGATTTAAGATTTAATATGATTTTGAGAATTTGGTAATTCTTTACCTATTTATTATAATAGTTGATTTTATGATTTTAAATTTCTTGTTTCTATGTAATTGAATATGAAATTTCATGAATTTATATAATAGAGTAATTTTTATTCTTTATATACCAAAGATGTACAAAACTCTCTATTGCATGTCATTTAAGTTTATTTTTCTTTTTCATAACTATTTTCTTCTTTTAGTTTGATTTTAATTTTCTATGATTTAATTAATATATTATTAGTTTATATGTTTTTAGCAAAGTTTGAATTTATTATAAATTTAAAAAAATAAAATCTTTTAGTTGTGAATTATCATCTTTTGATGGTATTTCTTTATTTTATTTAATGAAAAATAGTTTTCAAAACTTTATAAAATATCGGTTTGTTTAAGTTATGGAAGATTTTTAGAATATTAAACTAAATCTCTAAGTTAAAAAAAAAAAGACTAAATCTCTATAATTTTAAATCAATTTTGATTTATGGAAAAAATAGTCAAATTAATCAATCTCTCATGTATATATTCAAATAAAAATTTAACTATGCATAAAACAATTTATAAATTTAAACAAAAAAAAATTCATTTTCAAATTTAGTCTAATCCAAAAATAAATCTAAATTTTGACTAAAATTGATAAATAGTGAACTATTGAGATTCTTTTGAACTTTGCCCTAAACCAAAACATAATAAAAAAGACTTTTAGATGAAACAAACCAAACATAACAAAATCATACTCATATGATGAATTATAAAAGGTGAATTTAATTAGTTACATTTTTTATAAAAAAAAGTTTATGGGAATCCGAAGCTAATAGCCACGAAGTCGAAGCTAATGCAGAATCAAGCCTTGACCCGAATCACGAAAGAGCCTGTGAGTAAATGAGAAAGAATAGACATAGTCACCAAACCGTATCAAACTTATGAAAGGATGACTCGAACCAATAAATACCAAAACAAGCAATATAGCTATGAACTTACATGTGGGAAGGCTTGAGATATCTGCAGAGACAGCACAAGGTATTCCCAAGTTGGAGAGAACACCTCTTATGATTCCACATGGGAAATACAAGTACATGGACACGGCTTGTGCTGCTTTGCTTTCTCCTGGAGTAGACGGATCTTCGGTTTCTTTCTCAGATGAAGAAGGGTCAATCGAGACACGAGACAACCACCGGAACTTGTTGTCTTGTAATACAAATGTACCCTAAAGAAACATTTGGTGAGAAAACGCACACAAGAAGAGTTTCTTTTTTCCTTTTTGTTTCGGCAATTTCAGGTTTTTCGAGGAAATTTTACTTACCCGGTGATTTGTTTTTAAGTTATCTATCTGCTTCTTGAATACCTCAGACCAGAAGTCTTTGCAGATGAACTTGATTGCTTCTAGATGGTCGCTGAATCTTGGTCTTTCCATTGTATACCTAATGACATAAGAGGACGGAGAGTTATGCACAATCAATTAAGTAGCATCAGCCATCATACAACACTCTGAAACAGTCTTAAGTACACTCTTAAGTAGGTGAAACACCTTCAGAAGCATCAACAGTCTGTTTCCACTGTCTAAACAAATCTTCTTATACATATCATGTGTAAAAAGGGACTGATAGAATCAATCTTTTGAGACATAAATCTTTGGTAAAAGGGAGTTTACTCACCTAAACATTGCAAAAGTATAAGAGAAAGTTAAGCCACTAGAGAAATGAGAAACTAAACTTAGTCCATCATTTCAATTTTCTGGTTCAGTAGAATCTGCACTCAGAATTCATGACAGCTGATCTCAGATTCGAATTCTTGAGTACTGTCAACTCTCAGATTTCAGTCATTCATAAACAATTAAAACGGATAACTTAAGACGCAACAACCAGTTGAAGTTTGCAAGTTTCTTGATTTTTAATAATTCACAAGTCACAGAACACCAGAAAGCGAAAGATCTTCATTTCCATACCAAATTGATTTCAGATTCCCAAATTTTCCAGTCCCTAAACCCTAAAATCAGCGCATAATTTGTCTTCACATCTATCACCCTCTCACACATTCTAGATCAAACGCACGGAATTACACAGGAGAAACGATAAATCCAATATCAGAGAATCATCGTCGTACAATACAAAATTCGCATCATTCTCAGATCTACAATCGATTCTAACATCCGAAATACCTACCAAGAAGATCAGCTATGAAATCTCAGTAAGGATGACTCATATTGACATAAAAACGATCAAGTTAATAACAACAAACCTCTCCGAGAGCTGGTGACCGACTTGGTAACCAATGGCTTCGATCCTCCGAGCAGCGAGTTCCGGCTTGTTAGCGTAGAATCGGCCACTGTACATCGCCACCATCTCCATTAACATAGTGTCTACACAGCTTTCCGCTACTTCTCTCCCCATTCTCTCTGATCTCTTCCCGTCTCTCTCGACACACGACCGTTTGGCTTTGCCTTATGGCACGAAGCTCCGATCTATTGACTTGTAGAATATCACATGTACGGCCTTAATACTTTCTATTATTTCCAATCTGCTACTTAACTTTTGAAAAAGTATGAGATAACCTCAATCCCTCCTATATACATGAGATCATAATTTAATTATAAAAATGGTGTTATCTACTATCTAGATACATTCTCAAGAAGGCTTAGTAACTTCTCTGCGTGGTATGCTTTTATCTTCTCCTCTTGTATCCACTTTGATTGGACCGGTTTAAACCCTTCCTTCTCTAACTGTCTTATTGGTGATGGTTCCGCTAATTGTCAGGTCACACATGAGGTTCCTTAAGAGGAAGGTTAGGTTAAAGATTGCGCTTTGGATTCAAACAAGGTTTTGTGACGTAAATTTTGTTTTGAGGTGAGAGCCGTGTGATGCTGCAAGGGTCAGAGATTTCGTAAAAGGAACCAGCAAAGAGAAAAGCGAGAGAACGAAGTGATCATTTTCGATTGATAGTGGCGTGCCCCTAAGAGACACTAGCAAGATAAAATTTCTTAGGTTCAATGGAGATGCCGACCTAGGAATCCACCTGGGCGCCTTTCATATCCATATACAAAAGACTCGTTTCCTCCCTCACGAGAAAGAAGTCGGATATTGTCGTATGTTCGCTGAGAACCTGGGAGACGAGGCTCTCCGTTGGTTTGCTCGCCTCCCATCAAATTCAATCAACCATTTCAGCCAACTCGAAACTGCTTTCGTAAACCACTACGCAGCGTTCGTCAAAAAGAACATTGACGCGCTAGAACTCTGGATCACCGTCTAGACTACAAGAGAAACTCTGCGATCCTACATCGATAGCTATAGAGACGTTTTATCTCGTTCCTACATACCCAACTGCATGTCGATTCCTGTGCTCCATAATGGAATCCGGAAAGGAACCTCATTCCAGTATGAACTCAATGTACGTGAGCCGCGATCTCTGGAAGACGCTCTCTTCAAGGCTCAGACCTTCATCCGAATGGAGTAGGAGCAGGGGGCCGCCGACCCTCCTCGCCAAGCCCCTCCATCCTTAACTACCGTCGGGCAAATACAACAATACATACATAAAAGCCTTTTGGTGCAATGAGTTCATGACTTTTTTGTTTGCAGGATTATGGAGAAATTGGGACGTGGGATTTACACTCCTATGGATATCAATCTCCTTCCGCCCCTCATCTTATTTACGCTGAGAATCCTAGCGATTCAAGAAGGTTTGTTCCATTAACCCCTGATTTGGTTTCTGCATTAGTAGTGACTAGAACTCAGATGTTTCGAGCATAAGCTCTATAGATTTGTCTTTATTTTAGATTTTGATTAATTAGTATTGCTCTTCCTAATGAAAGTACATAGTGATGTTAGGAAAAGATGGTTAGACGGTGATGAGTTTATAATCTCATCAATGGAAGAAGTTTGAAATATCACAGAATAAGGTCGAGCTGCATTACTCAACAAAGACCATTCCAAACTTGTACAACTCAAGAACCATAACTTCGACCTTAGGAGGTATATAACTATCTTAACTCGAGATCACACAACTCCATGTATATAATTATCTTAACTCGAGATCACACAACTCCATGCTCACATTTAGCAATTTCGTGCTTTTTTGGTCCATAGGAAGATGTTTGGGGATGAATGTTTAGGAGCTGTGAATATAGAGATGGTGGAAATTGCAAGGAGAATCGGTGCAGCTTCTAAGTTCACCGGAAGTGGAGGAGCAGTGGTGGTTTATTGCTCCGACGGGAGTCTCAGATGAAGCTTTTAGAAGAAGACTTGCCGAAAATCGGGGTTTATACTTGAGCCGGTAAAAGTTGTGCCTTCGTGTTTGAGTGATTCAGAGATTGAAAGCTTATCAAAGCCTTGATCTGAGCCTCTTTTAGTGTATTGAAATAAACATGTGAGCTTCTTTTTTTTGTGTCTTTATTTGTTTTGGTAGTTGTCAACAAGTCACGGGTGGTTCGAACCTTAAATGCTCGCAACTTTTACTTTTAGTTTTTATTTTGTTTTGTTTTGTTTTGGTTCATAAATTTATTGATAAGTTCTCACAATTATCAATTAGGCCCAAAGTTATTGGTAAATTCTCACCATTATCTACAAAATTATGCAAGACAACATGTCATAAGCTTTTCATAAATTTATGAAAGATAGTAATAAAAAGATGGATATTTTAATGTAACAAGCCGTTGTCCGGTTTAAAAAACTTAAGTGAAAAAAAAATAGTCCAAGCAATAATAATAATAACGGTTAGCAAACGAGAAAAACCTAAAAGTAGAGAGCTTGACATACAAGTCACTCAAGAGACCATCAAAGAAATGATAGTCGAGGAGAAATTCAGCTTGATCCTTGACGTGGTCATCTTCATGGTTCTCTTTGAGTCCGCACAGAGCTTCATACCCACCAGCCAGGATCAATTGGTCCATGTATGAATTACCATCATAGAGATCACGATGGAAGTAGAGTAAATCCGAATGAAACATTTGTTTAGAGTTCTTATTTTTTAAAGGTTTATATTAGTAAAAAAAAATATATATATATATATATATATATCAAATAAAAAGTTATTTTGATGAATAAAAAAGAATGATGAATTGGGATTGGGAAAAATATTTTAGTGATCATACCTAACTAATATATATTATTAAGATTTTTTTTTTACTTTTTTTATTTAACTCAGTTTTTCTCTATCTCGTCTCGACAAAACTCTTAAAAAACTAGAATTTCATTAATAAAGTATATTATAATTAATTAATGATTATTTGAGGGACAAATGATAGTTAAATATAAGTGATTTCAAATACCACCTCAATGGATGGTATTTTGTAAAATCTCTTCAAAATCTTTGCAATTAAGATTTATCAAATTAATTTCAAATTCATGTTCCAATATAGAAGACATTTTGGATCATGGATTTGAGAGGATTTCAATTTTTTTTCCAAATCTTAGCTTATTGGATTTAAAATTTGTAGAGATTATTTCAAAATTCAATGTTATTAGATTAATAATTTTTACAAATTCTTTCAATTCCTACCTTATTGGAAATTAGGATTTCATAATAAATTATGTCAAAATTGATTTAGAACTATTTGAGGACTATTTATAGTAAAAATCAATGATTCTAAATATCAACTCAATTGATAGTATTTGGTAAAATCTTTTAAAATCTATGCGATTAGGATTTCTCAAAATAATTTCAAATTCAATAGGGTTTAACTTCTTTCTCTCATTTGCTTTCTCTTAGAACATTTTCGCAATTATGACATGTATTTACTTTCAAACATAAGTTATTAAGTGGTAATTTATGTTTATCTCAAATTACTTACGATCGAATATATCAAAAGAAATATTGAATGACATAGTTATATCATCAATTGAAAAAGATATGGTTTAAATAAATTCGATTAACAAAATTTGATGATTGATTTTGTACGAAAAATTCATTAATCGATATTTTAACTATCAATTTCATATATATTTTTTGAATTTTGTCTTAAAAAAGTCATTTTCATGATACTTTTGGATACTCAAAATCATTTGAATAATAATTATTTTTTAAAATTTTTTTAGCAATTTATATTTGCATTACATGCATGTTTCCTTTCTTAAAATTATTTAATAGATCTCCGAATTAGCATCCGTCTGCCTCTTAATTATATTTTGAACATTAATAAATATGTCTTATATCAATCATGAGTACTTAAAACTAGATATATTTTAAATCCTAAATTGTAACAAATTTGAAGTTATTATGAAATACATCGGTTTAGAATAAATTTAGAAACATAATCGATAGAGATAAATTTAAGATATATATCAAAATAAATAAAAATAGTTATAAACATTTCTTTTGAGATATTTTGAAAATAACAAATACAAAATAAACTTATCTTTTGACAAATAATCATGTATTTTTTTAATATAATGTTAAGTTATATTCAGAAAAAAAAAAAAATTTTACAACATGTTTTCAAACGTCTTTTAAGATTTTTCGAAAAAAATCAATAATAATTTTATATTAAACTTTTTCTGTCAACTAATATAATCTATATAATTAATTGTGAAATATAATGGCCTCTAAACTGTCTACGTCATCAGTCATCCATTAATGGTTTCAAATTTTTGTTTCGCTCTAAAAAAACCCATGATCAAATCTTTGATAATTGCATATTAGTTCTTTCCCATTTAAATTGAAAAGGAAATTTATTACTAATCTTACAAAATTCCCCAAAATTGATAATTAATATTTTTCTTAAAGAAAAAAAAAACGAAATTGATCATTTGTTCTAAAAGGAAAAGAAAATATATCTAAATTTATATCTTCTAATTTAGATATGGAATTATTCTACATTCTTATATTAAAAATTCTCCAAAATGATGATTAATATTTTTTTCAAAGGGTAAAAAAAACGAAATTGATAAAATTAAAATGTATATCTTTAAGGAAAAAATAAATTCTCAAAAATTGATAAATAATTTTTATCTAGAAGGAAAAATTTTTCTTAATTTATATCTTCTAATTTAGATATGTAATATTGATAAATAATATTTTTATAAATGGAAAAAAAAATCTAAATGTATATTTTCTAATTTAAATATGGAATTATTCTACATTCTTATATTAATATTTTTCTTAAAGGAAATAAAAACAAAAATGATATAATTAAAATGTATATCTTTAAAGAGAAAAAGAAAATTAACCCAAAATTTATAAATAGATTTTTAAATGGAAAAAAAGAATCTAAATGTATATCTTAAGATAAGAAATTATTCTACATTCAACATATAAAGAAGGAATGAATTTTTTTTGAAATCCCCTATATATAAGGATTGGAAATGACACATTCATAAAATAAAAAAAATAAAAAAACACACACACACATATATCTTATATGTCTCTTCCATCATTTCAAGAGTCTATAGCTAATATGTACAACATGATTGAAAACTCAAGGGTTCATGATTATTCAGCCAACAAAGAAGATCATGTGTTGGCTAGGATGAGGCGGTTCAACATACTTAAAAGAAAACGACAAAACGAAAAACGGCTCGGTATGCAAACTCTTCTAAATTATTTTATCGTTTTAAATTTGTGTAAAACTCTTCGTATCTTTGAAGACTTTTTTTTTTTGAAAATTGCAGTGGCGGCTGATTAAAGTGATAATAACAGTAGCTTTGACCTATTTGGAAAGTTAGGAGCCGTATATGGTCACGGTTTGCGAGCACACAAGAAACACTTGGAAAAAAAAAGCACACAAGTGAATATTGTGTCAAAATATTATATTATACTACAATATAATTAATTGTGAAGCATAATGGGCTCTAAGGCTGTCCACGTCATCGCTAATCAATTAATTACCTTTAACTTCTGTTTTGATAAAAAAAAACCCATAATGAATTGCTGGATAATTACAAATTAGTCCCTTCCTATTTAAATTGCAAACGAAATTACAAAATATTAAGGAATAATATTTAACTTTAAAGAAAAAAATATATTGAATTTCCCAAAAATTAAGAAATAATATTTATCTTAAAGGATAAAAATAATTATAAACGTATATCTTCTAATTTAGATATGAAATTATTCTATATTCTTTAGATAAATATAAACTTTTCTACTTAAATTACAAAAGAATTTACCAAAATATTAAAGAATAATATTTTACTTTAAGGAAAAAAATATATCGATTTTCCCAAAAATTAAGAAATAATATTAACGATTTTCACATTGCAACAATCGATGTTTTTGCACATGGTAATGAGATAGCTGGTACGGTTCCTGGCGATTTGGTTGAAAAATGTGACTACAATAGATAATAATGGAATTTGTACATATCTATGAGGAAAAGAAAATGAAAAATTATGTTTATTACTATCTTTATTGTTTCCTCTATATATATACAACATTCATAAAGATTTAAAATACCAAAAATCGTTCCTAGACCTATTTCGTTACTATCAGATGCCCCTTCCATCTTCCATATTTTACTTTGCTTAAGACCTAAATACTTTATCCACCATCGAGCAGTGACGACTACCAGGATAATATTGGATCATTAAGCATTCGGATCACATGAGAAGTTACAGACCAATACGAGGAGCAACAACTACCTGGAGAATATCAAAACATTAAGCATAAACGGACATCCACAAATTCTTCAATCCGTGGTTATTGCAAAAACAAGATTCTCTTTTTGCAAGAAGGAGAAGGAGGAGGAAGAGGAGTATAAGAATATCGATGCTTTGATACAGAGGTAAGAAAGCTATAAGCTAATGGATTCTTCATCTCAGAAAGCAAAGATATGAGGTTGATTCAAAAGTTGAATTTTTGTTTTATTTATTTATTTTTATAAGAATATGTTATTGCAAGTGTTAATTATATTTACATTTGAATTTGTAAAGAGAAATCCATTTGCTTAATTTAAGGTTTTTGAACTATGCTTTCTTAAAAGCATTATTGAAAAAATGAAAAATATTCTAAAATTCATATCCCAAAATTTTATTGGAAATATTCTACTATCCGAGATATGTATACATTTACCATTTATTTATACAACTAAAAATTCAAGGAATGATCAACCTTTGAAATGATCAAATTCAAGTTCTTTGAAGCGCATTACACGCGCTTGAGGAGATGAAAAGGAAAAAAAAGTCTAGGAAAAGAAGAAGAAGAATAAAAATAATAAGAATGATACGATGAAGAAAACGAATAAACATTTTAAAAATGAATGGTATTACAAGTTCGAAAAAAAAAAATAATATGAAAAAGAATGAAGAACAATAAGATTTGTCAAAATTGGGTTTAGGAGGTAATGATTATTGTAACTACTTTAAATTACTTTGCAATTATTTCAGTAATGGTTCTAATGCTTTGAATTTTTAGGTGTCTAGCAAACTACAATATGGTTTGATTGTTTCAGAGTTTTGTCGCACCATCAAGTATCAATATTCTTGAGTAGTATGTTATGTTCATTAACGTCTATCGGAATTTCATGGTCATTCATGCTTTATTTTGTATTTCAACTAACACACCATATCATGTCCACCTACTACTCAAGAGATGATTCGAGAGGAAACTCGAAAGGGATACCCTCGTACTACTTAAGAGGAGGTTCGAGGGATGTTGAAGACAATTCTCGAAAGGTATCAGCTACTAAAGAGAAAACTTCAGAGGAGGTTAAAGGGGAAGCTCGAAAGAGATCTAAAGATCAACCTACTGCTCAAGAGGGGGTTCGAGGGGATGTTGAAGAGGGTTCTCGAAAGGCACATGTTATTGGAGAGGAAACTCTAGAGGAAGTTAAAGGGAATGCTCCATTCGCGGGAAGCTCAAGGGAATTTTGAAGAATGTTCTCGAAAGACACATGTTATTGAAGAGGAAACTCCAGAGGAAGTTAAAAGGGATAGTTAAAGGAGCAGCTCGAAAGGGATTTGAATATTCAACTACTATTCACGAGGAGGTTCGATTGGAAACTCGAAAAGGATCTGAATATCCAACTACTGTTCAAAAGAAGGGTCGAAAGAAGCTCGAAAGGAATCTGAAGATCCACCTACTACTCAAGAGGAAGTTTATGGGGAAGCTCGAGGGGATGTTGAAGAAAGTTCTTGAAAGGAACCTACTATTGAAGAAGAAACTCTAGAAGAAGTTAAAGAGAAGTTCAAAAGGATAGTTAAAGGGGAAGCTCAAAAAAAATCTGAAGATCCACTTACTACTCAAGAGAAAGTTCAATAAGAAGCTCGAAAGGGATCTGAAGATTCACCTCTTACTCAAGAGGAGGTTCGAGGTGAAGCTCGAGGGGATGTGGATGACGGTTCTCGATAGACACATGTTACTGAAGAGGAAACTCTAGAGAACGTTAAAGAAAAATACTGAAAGGGATTTGAAGATCCACATACTATTTTTCGAGGAAGCTCGACGGGTTGCTAAAGACGGCTCTCGAAAAGCACCGGTTACATAAGAGGAAACTCCAAAGGAAGCTAGAGGGAAGCACGAAAGTGATCGACATATCCACCCTCTACTCAAGAACAATTTAAGGGGAATCTCGAGGGGATGTTGAAGACAGTTCTCAAAATTCACATGTTACTGATGAGAAAATTAAAGGGGAAGCTCAAAAGCGATATGGAGATCCACATACTATTTAAGAGTAGGTACAAGGGGAAGCTCGAAAGGAATATGAAGATCTACCTACTACTCAAGGAGATGTTCAAAGTGAGGTTCAAGGGGATGTCGAAGACGGTTCTAAAAATTCACCAATTACCGAATAAGAAGCTCTAGAAAAGTTAAAGGGAATCTTGAAAGGGATATGAAAATCCACCTACTACTCAAAAAGAGGTAAGAGGGGAAGAACGATGGGATGTTGAAGACTGTTCTCGAAAGGCGTCTATTATTGAAGAGAAACTCTAGAAGAAGCAAAAGGGGAAGCTTGAAAGGGATATGAAGATCCACATATTATTCAAGAGGATGTTCGAGGTGAAGTTCAATGGGATGTCGAAGACGGTTCTCGAAAGGCACATGTTACCCGAAGAGGAAACTCCAGAGGAAGTTAAAAAGGGGCAGCTCGGAAGGGATCTGAAGATCCACCTACTACTCAAAAGGAGGTTTGCAAGGAAGCTTGAGGTGATGTTGAAGACGATTCTTGAAAGGAATATGTTACTGTTATTGAAGAGGAAACTCCATGTGAAGCTAAAGGGAAACTCGAAAGGGATATTGAAAGGGGAAGCTCGAAAGGGATCATAAGATCTATCTACTACTCAAGTGGAGGTTCAAAAAGAAGCTTGAAAGAGATATGAAGATCCACCTACCATTCAAGAGTAGGTTTGAGGGGAAGCTCAAGGGCATATTGAAGACATTTTTTGAAAGGCGCATGTTATTGAAGAGGAAACTACAGAGGAAGTTAATGGGGAAGCTTGAAAGGGATCTGAAGATCCACCTACTACTCAAGAGAGGTTCGAGGGAAAGCTCGAGGAGATGTCGAAGACGGTTATGAAAATGCATATGTTACTGGAGAGGAGACTCCAAATGAAATTAAAGGGGAAGCTTGAAAGGAAATTTAAGATCCACCTATTACTCAAGAGGAGGTTCCAGGGGAGATATGCAATAAATTAAAGCAGTAGATTCAAATCCTTGATGATACTCATCGAATGTCTAAAATCGTGAATGAATTAATGTGTCGATAATATCCAAATGGTCGGTAATATCTGTGTCGATAATATAGCGATATACATAAATAAATAGTGATTCTAATTGTGACTAGATCAGATGATATGCCAATAGTATACGAAGAAACGAAATTTCAATATACGTGAATATAAGATAATGTAATCAATTACATAATAACAACGAGAAACGAGAAATTCATCCCCGCGCGCGGACGAGACACCTAGTTCTTAATTAAAAAGGAAGAATTAAAGTGGGTGACTTGAGTCCCATTACTACGCGTAGGTCGAAAAGGCAAAATGCTTGGGTATGGAAAATTAAAGGAATCTTTTGGCTGAAGGCTACGTTTGACCATTACGCGTAGCCAACGATCCGACAAGTTGACGCAAAACTTGACCAAGTTAAGAGCTCCAGAAATTATGGACTAGTTTCTTCTATTTATAAGACGAAGCCACATATTAAGTATTACATAATCTTATACTCTACCAAAAAAAAAGATGATGGTTCGAAGCCATTATTTTTGTTATTTCTTCTCCTAGATTTCCCTCCTACTCCACACTCTTGCTTCTCCTACGCACCACCATTGCCACCACGAGCAGAGGGATGCCTTTTTGGAATTCAAAGATGAGTTTCCAAGTGCTAATCATAGATGGTTGATCAGTTCATGGAACAAGAAGAGTGATTGTAGTTCTTGGGAGGGTGTCAAGTGCGATTTGGCCAGGTGATTTCACTTTTCCTTTCTGTTTCTCTCAACAACTCTTTAGAACCAAATAGTGGTCTTTTCAAACTCCAACATCTTCATAGCCTAACCCTCTATAATTGTAGTCTATATGGAGAGGTTCCTTCTTCATTAGGAAACCTTTCCCATCTCTCAGACCTGGTGCTTACGAAAAAATAAATTAGTAGGTCAACTTCCAGCTTCAATCATAAACCTAACGCAACTAACGTTTTTGGACCTTGGCCAAAACAAATTTAGTGGCAAGCTTCTACATGACATGAGTGGGTTCCACAAGTTGAAAGATTTTGAAGTTAGTGGAAACTCATTTGTCGGTTCATATCCTACATCCTTATTCACGATTCCTACGTTAGAATTGGTTAATTTGGAGGGAAACCAATTCAAGGGACCTATAGAGTTTGGGAATACATCTTCATCGCCTAGGTTAAATTGTCTACACCTTTCTGATAACAAGTTCGATGGTCCAATCCCGAAACCTGCATGTGAATTTCTCAATCTCGGAGAGTTAGATCTTAGTTACAACAATTTCATTGGGAAAATCCCTAGATGTATATCAAAGTTACGCTACCTCACTGTTCTTCCTTCAAGGACAACCCCAAACTCTATGGTCTCGAGGAAATATGTGGGAAACCTCGTGTCCCGAAACTTGCGTCACAAGAAACCGAGGAATTGTCAGAGCCCGAAGAAAAATGGATTAACTGGATAGCAGCGGCAATAGCTTACGGACCTGGTGTCTTCTGCGGATTTGTGATTGGACATATCTTTGCTTCACACAAACACGAGTGGCTTATGGAGAAGTTAATCGAAAGAAATCTGAAGTAGTCACCATACGTGCTAGTTGCCCACCATTATCTTTTATAGTCTTTCTTTCTACGTGTTTGTGAAGTATATGTATTTTTGATGAATTTTTCTCATGTGTGTTTCTCCAAAAACTCATTTTGTGCTTGTAATTGTTTATTTTGGCTTGAAAATGTATTTATAGACTTTTTCCTAATCAAATTTCATTGTGATGGTAAAATATTTGAATTCTAGACCCCGTAGAAGTCAGCCGTCAAGGAAGACTTGCCACGTAAATTCCACTAAACTTTTTTTATTGTTGCTTTAAAACTTTGGTTGGTTTCCTCTAAAGAGAAATCATTTTTCTCCCTTTTTTTCTTCTGTCGTTGAAATAATTTAACTTAAAGATTTGCTAAAGTCAAGCTTAAAATATATCGGTGAAGAATAAATTTAGAAATATAATCGATAGAAACAAATATAAGATATCTAAATAAAAAAGAATTTAGTTAATAATAATTTTTAAGAAATACTTTGAAAATAATAAAATACAAAAATAAACATGTTATTTTAACAAATAATCATGTGTGTTTTGATAGTAGTAATTTTCTTAATGTTGTTTAGTAGCGAAATAGTAAATAGTCATCTGAAATGTTTGACGGGTCCCACTACTTAGATCTGCGTACGGAAAGAATATCCGAAATTTTTTTAGTATTTGTGATTTGTTTTGCTTGTAGCGGATACTAAATTTTGTTATTTGTTTTGTTTCGAAAATATGCGGATATTCGGAATTTTGGATATCCGGATTTGCTTCATTTAAAACAAGTTTTTATTTAAAAAATAATATTTTTATTTAATATTTAAATTATAAAGATATGAAACCATTTAATTTATTCAAAAAGATAGATAAAATGAAAAATAAAATAAATTATGAAAAATAAAAACGATTATTTTTATTAAAAAATAAAAAAAATATTAAAATTTTAATGTTAAATTTTGTATATTAATATATATTAAGTAAAAAATGTGTATATGTTTCGTGTCAAACCATTTTTATGTACTTTATTATAACATTATAATTGTATGATATAATATAAATATATATGTAATCGGAGCGGATATCCAGAATTTTTAATTTTGATATTTGTAATTTGCTCCGGTTTTGACAGATATTAGATTTTACTATTTACTTTGTTTTGGTTCTTCACGATTATCCGGATTTTTCGGATCGAATCGAAGCAAATATCGAATCGGAACGGATCACACTAATGATTTGACCAAGTGTACGGCACTACTAGGTCGAAAACGCAAAACTTGGGTACGGAAATTAAATAATCTCCCGGCTGAAGACTACGTTTGACCGTTACCCGTAGCCAACGACCCGACAAGTTGACGCAAGACCTAAGTCACCTAACCAAGTCAAGAGCTCCACAAATTAAGGACTGTATTCTTCTATTTAAAAGACGAAGAAGCCATATATGATAAGTATCACAAAATCTTATACTCTACCAAAGAAAAGAAAGATATGATGGTTCGAAGCCATCGTTATTGTTATTTCATATGTTTGTTTTTCCTCATACTCCAAACTCTTGCTTCTTCTAGGCTCCACCATTGCCGCCACGATCAAAGGGATACTCTTCTGGAGTTCAAAGACGAGTTTCCGATTCTTCGGCCTCACCCGAATGCTGATCATACTTCTTTAACCTCATGGAACAAGAGCAGCGATTGTTGTTCTTGGGAGGGTGTCACATGCGATGCTAAATCTGGCAAGGTGATTTCACTTGACCTTGATAGAATTTCTCTCAACAACTCTTTGAAACCAAATAGTGGTCTTTTCAAACTCCAAAATCTTCAAAACCTATCCCTTTCCGGTTGCGATCTCTATGGAGAGATTCCTTCTTCATTAGGAAACCTTTCTCTTCTCACAAATCTTTTGCTTCAGGCAAATGAATTAGGAGGTCAACTTCCAGCTTCAATCGTAAACCTTACCCAACTAACATACCTGGACCTTAGCCAAAACAAATTCAGTGGCATGCTTCCACCTTTGTTTACGATTACTTCGTTAAAATATGTTCTTTTGGGGAGAAACCAATTCGAGGGACCTATAGAATTTGGGAATACATCTTCATCGTCTAGCTTATATTATCTACGCCTTGATGATAACCAGTTCGATGGCCCAATCCCCGATTCTACATGTGGATTTCTCAATCTCGGAGTATTATATCTTCGTTACAATAATTTCATTGGGAAAATCCCTAGATGTATATCAAAGTTAAGCCGCCTCATCGATCTCGATGTTTCAAGTAATTACTTGGAAGGCGAAGTACCAGCTTGGTTATGGAGATTGACGGCGGTGAGGCTTTCTTATAATTCGTTTAGCAGTTTCGAAAAATCATGGGAAGTTATCAACGTGTCGACCCCCTACGAAACACGAATGTGGGTGTTGTATCTCAATTCAAATTCATTCCGAGGACCATTTCCCAAATGGATATGCAAGTTTAGTTCAAGATTGATATTGCTCTTAGATTTGTCCAACAATAGCTTCAGTGGCTCAATTCCTCTATGTTTAAAGAATTTCATTAGACATCTTCAAGCGCTAATTCTGAACGACAACAATTTCAGTGGAATTCTTCCAGAGATATTTCTCAATGCTACCCGTTTAAGGGTACTTGACGTTGGCTCCAACCAGTTGGAGGGTAAACTTCCAAAATCATTGATCAATTGCAAAAGTCTGGAATTTCTAAATGTGGAAAGCAATGGGATCAAGGACAAGTTTCCATATTGGCTGCCATGGTTAAGCGTTCTCATCCTCAGATCAAATAAATTCCACGGGTCGTTGTTGTATCACAACGAATCCATTGGGTTTCAAAGTTTAATAAAAGTCATCGATATATCACATAATGATTTCACTGGAGCGTTGCCGTCTTTCTATTTTCATAATTGGCCAATGAACCTATCAGAAGATGTTGGCGTCGACGTATTACCGTACATGGAATTACCGATTGATCCTTTTAATAGCTATAGTAATTCGATGGAGA
The DNA here is from genome assembly GCA_900116095.1 of Euclidium syriacum. Taxonomy (NCBI): domain Eukaryota; kingdom Viridiplantae; phylum Streptophyta; class Magnoliopsida; order Brassicales; family Brassicaceae; genus Euclidium; species Euclidium syriacum. The sequence goes on from FPAK01000003.1 coordinate 17,715,253, forward strand.
TGGTGCATAAAGGAACATATACAAAATATGATCGGATTCGAAGGGACTTTAGAGCCATTGACTTTTCAGGAAACAAATTTTATGGAAATATCCCTGAATCTATTGGATTGTTGAAGGAATTGCGTCTTCTCAACTTGTCAGGCAATGCTTTCACAAGCAATATTCCTCAATCGTTGGCAAATTTGACGAAGCTCGAGGAACTAGATCTATCTCGAAACCAACTCTCAGGTCAGATTCCTCAAGCTCTTGGTAGCCTCTCCTTTTTGTCAAGCATGGACTTCTCTCACAACAATCTCCAAGGTCCAATACCACGAGGCACACAGTTTCAAAGCCAAAATTGTTCTTCCTTCACGGGCAACCCCAAAATTTCCGGTCTTGAGGAGATATGTGGGAAAACTCGTGTCCCGAAACTTGCACCACAAGAAACCGAGGAATTGTCAGAGCCGGAAGAAAATTGGATTAACTGGATAGCAGGGGGAATAGCCTATGGACCTGGTGTCTTCTGCGGATTGGTGATTGGACATATATTCGTTTCATACAAACACGAGTGGCTTATGGAGAAGTTTGGTCGGAGCAAGCAAAGAGTAGTCACCATACGTGCTCGTTGATCACAATCTTTTATAGTCTTGTCTTTTTAAGTGTTTGTCAAGTATATGTATTTGTGATGAATTTTTCTCATGTGTGTGTTTCTCCAAAAACTCATTTAGTGTTTGTATTTTGTCTATCTTATGGTTTTCAAATAAACGTCTTTGGTGGTATGATGTCATATATTTTTTTCTTGAAAATGCATTTTATCGTAAATAGAATAACAAATAAGATCAACTTGTAATAGACTTTTGCAAGATACACAACTGAAGAAAAAAAAAGATATTAGTAATCACAAATCCAGTGTAATCAACTCTCCTAAAATAAAACGAAAAAAAAATGAGATTAGTTTGTGCTGCATGCATGTAAAGACAAAAGAATGGAAGTGGGAAAGAGAGAAGCAACAAGAGGTTAATCAAATCAAAAGGAAAGTTCAAGATGAGAAGAAGGGTTGGATTCATGGTCAAGTCCTTTTCTTGATTTTTGCCAAAGCTGTGACTCTATGTTCAGCTTCCTCAGCTCCATTAACCCTCTTTCAACTACAATTTTTTCATATGATTAAATGAAAATATTGTTTTTTATTTCTTGCATAGATCTTTACTTGACAATGTGTGAAAAAGAGTGAGTATAGTATAGGATAATACCATCAACAGCGTCTTGTGATGTCGCAGATCGAGTCCCTTGGTTTATCCAATACTCAAGACGCTCATCGGCCAGATCAGATTCGATTTCATGCTTCTTAGCTCTTCTCCAAAAATATGTAAGCCATGCCTGTGTTTTGAGCAAAGCCACAAATGAGATGGTGCAATAACAACTAAAGCTATGTCTGATAAAAACATAGACACAGAGAACTAATGTGTGTTTTTCTCACCTGTTTAAAACTCACATCTTCAGCTTCCTCGTCGCTTAACTCTGTAAAGGAAAAAAAAAATATTTCCTCAAACCAAAATACAGAAGAGAACATTTCGAGGCCGAAAGTTCAGGAAAATGAGAACAGATCATATTGTAGAAAATTATTGACTTACCAAAGGCTTCAAATAATCCATCCATTGGCAGTTTCACGTCGTCTATGAATTGTTTGGAAAAATAAAAGACATATTAGGAAATATCAAGCAGAAGCTTACTCAAGTTGAAGCTAAGATCTTTTGGTTATTTACCTGAAACAAAAAACTTTGATGATGTACTCATTCTATTTTGCGCCATGACAAAAGCAACTGCCTCTTGAACCTTTAGACAGAGCCAAAAAAAAAATGGAAAAGGAAAAATGAATACCTAAAATCTGTCTCATGAATAATCTACTTGTAAACAAGAATCGTTCTCATGTTCAAGTGTTTTTAACCTTTAGTGCAGCTAGTTCCCGCAAACCTTTCTCAACCCATACCATGCTTTCTACATTTCCTTCCCCAGAATTTTCTTGTAGATTTTGCAATGATTTCTCTCTTTCGCCAAGAGTGTTGTTAGCTGGTTGGTGCAAAGATTTTAGAGGGTAATAAACAAAACGAGATCAGAAATTTATGCCGGAGGATGAAAAAAATTACATCGTGAATCCCCGTTTTTAGATCTTTGTCCTGCAGACAGAACAATCTCTAAAGGAAGAGGTGCAAATGATGACCAGTATTCGTGTTTTGCTCCAGCTATATCCGCTTGAATCCCTGCCACAACGTTTCACCCAACTCTAAACCATTATATATGATGTTCAGTAGAAAGCTCCAACAATGGAATCTGTTTGTAATATGTGAAAGGGACAAAGGTACTACCATGTCTAACGCATAAGCCCCAATAACGTGAAAGCCAGCATCTCTTCAGAACAACCTCTTCCTAATACAAAGAGATATAGATGAGAAGCTATCGACTTAAAAAAAAATGAAATGAAAAAGTATTGAACGGTTAACGATAGCATACCATCTCCTCCTGAGTCAACATCAATCTCTTGGTCATGGTTTTAAGAGAGTTAAACTCGGATTCAACTTCATGAAGCTGCTCTAAAGAAGATGCTGCCTCCTCCCTAGCAATCTAAACCCATTCCAAGATCTAAAACGTTAGTATCACTTTCGGATAGTGATATAAACTACAAAAGACCTAAACTTCAAAGTACCTCAGCTTCTGTGTGAAGAGCTGAAATATCTTCCCTTTTTCCTCCATGACTTTGTGATGCGACTCTCAATGCAGCCTGAAAAGAAATTGATTCTGTGGGTCAATGATACATTTCATAAGTCAAGATCAAAACTAGAATCATATAGCCTCATGAATCCAAAATTATGGAATAATCTAATAGCAATGTAAGACAGTCATATAGAACAGGAATAGCACTGACCTCTCTTTGTTGCAGAGCTGCCTCCTTCCTGAAGTAAGAAACACATTCAGACAATTAGAAATTTGTCATAAGGTCATCCAAAAGTTGTATGGAACTCAAACTCGCCTGCTTAAAAGACGTGCGTCCATAGTAACACCTTCTCCAAGGATTTCAACCTAATAAAAACCGGGTTTGAGTTTACATATGTGTTGAAGCTCGAGGCAAAAACACAGAGCAACGAAATAGTATAAACAGTACGTAAGAAGGAACTATGCCATACTGAGGCCTGAACTACCTGCTTACCTGTTTCTCGAGTTGCTTTGCTCTTGCATCTGCTTCTTCACACTTATCTTCTGCAAGTCGAAGCTGGGGATGCACAAATTAGGATGGTATGCAAACCATAATATTCAAACGGGGATCAAAATATGCGATACTAAATGGTACAAGTATTATCTAACTTCACAGAGAATCTGCTAGAATTTATACACATAAGATACAGTTTGCCCCTGAGAAAAGCAACCTCCATGACAAGATAAGCTTGTTCAGATAGTAAATTTAAAATTTGCCAATGTAGCTCATGCTTTGTTAATTGTAAAAGATTAAGAGATTTTTTTTCAGGAAAAGATGCCATCAAATGAAATCGAGTAAGTAATGCCTACTGGCCAACTGTGAAAATTTACTGGCATCACCTTTTCCAACAAATTTTCATTTTCTTCTTGTAGCATATCAACCTGCAATGAAAACAAAACCTCTTAAATAAAATTGCACAAAACACTTGAAAGGCTAACGAAGACATCGAAGAATAAGGCACGAGGTAGAGACGAAGTTAAATAATAATCAGGAACTCAGAAATCACGTCACTAGAGTAAAGCAAGTTCCACATTTGCACATATAAATTTCATGAAATTATCTTGTCAGCTTTCAAAGAAGTCAAACCTCATCTTGGAAAGCTGAAGTTGAACGTTGACTGCCTAACTCTCTTAAGTTGCCCGAGCTTCCCATATCTATGGAAAACCTACTAATGGACAGAAACCACTGAAGTAAGACCACATTGGAAACAACAGTTTAGTAGTGAATGTGAATGAAGCGGACGAATGATGGCTCCGTGAGCTTCCTCTAACATATCCATAACTTAAATCCAGATACGTTACCTTTTATCTTTTCGAAGGTTAGTTGGCGTTTCGGATTGAAATCCAGGAGTCACTGGTTTGAGTGATATAGGCACCGAAGATGGCATTAAAGGAACTGTCCTTACTGGACGACCACTGAAAGATGAACGAGCTGATGGAGGTTGATCCATAGCACTGAAAGACTGAGATGATTTGTTAGAGAACGCAGAACGAGCGGATGGAGAATGCTCCACCTGGTTGGCTGTCTGAGATGGATGACCCGTCAAAGTTGAAGATTCTGTGGAATCCTCACCAAATGAGGATCGGCTACCTGAAGTTGGAAGTCCGGTCTGAGGTTGTTCCTTAGTACGAATTGACTAATGGAAAATTAAACGAAGTTTCAGAAGACGTAAAAGCAACAAAACAGATGTCAATTGCGTATAAAAGAGTCAAACACTTTGAGGTGTAAAACATTCATTCTGTCATGCTGATGCAGATAGTCAAAAACGTTAACTACACACATTTCTTTTCTGGCTAATGCCAGAATGCTTTTTCTTATGAGAGGATAATTTATCAAAACCAAGTTCCATTGTGAGAGAGCAGGAAAACCAAAATAGCTACGAACTAGATTTACCAAAGGAGTGCGAGGTTTCATTGACCGTCCACCTGCAAGTCCAAGGCTTGGCATGCCACCAGTATACGGCTCATCATAATCAGCATCACTGTCTCCACTGGCCGGTGGCTGAGAAATTGCTTGTGGATGCCTCAAAGGGTTTTTGGTCTGTGGTACACATAGAATGAAAGGTCAACTTTAACGAGCAACAAATAGAAAGAAGACATCTGAAACATAGTATGAAGAAGCAAGGATTTCAGAATTCCATTGCTAACAACATGACGCACATGATAAATCTTTAACTGACATAAAACAAGTATCAAATCAATTGTACCAGAGGAGAACGTGACCGTGCTCCCCTTCCACCAGGAAGTCCTACACTTGGAATGCCGCTTGTAGAAAAAAATGGAGCCTCTTCATCTTCGTTATCCTCATCAGATGGCTGAGGAACTGCCATCACTGGACGCCGTTGTGGTTGGGTTTTGGTCTGCAATATCCAAATATTTTTGTCTAAACGTCAAAGTTGAGTTTGAAATTCTGAGAAACAGACAACACATGAATATCACAAAACCCCACAAACATCAAGTTTCAAGTATTGTTCAATACCATAGAAGCCTGTGGCCGCATAGTCCTCCCACTTCCAAGCCCAATACTTGGTCTACCAATTGTATTATAATCTACTGAAACAACTTCATCATCATCGTCATTCTTATTTTCTTCATTGGCTGGTATTGTACGTCTCGGAGGTACAACTTTAGTCTGCACCAAAAGGAAATTAGCATATGAAAGTTTGAAGGCAAGATACAATTGGCGAGAATTGCAATAGGCTCACCATCACAGGAGACTTAGGTCTAATTCCTCTTCCACCAGAAAGTCCAATACTTGGTCTGCTGCTCGATATATCAACAGAAAAATCATCATCTTCATTGTCTTCATCAGCTAACTGTGGAGTTGCCATCTGTGGACGCCTTGCAACAGGGTTCCTAATCTGTCATTAGAAAAATAACTCTATCACAACCAATTCCCTACAAAGAAACCAATATTCCTAAGCATTACTTTCACTGAAATAGAACTCAAGTGAGAAAGAAAAACCCTCATTGCCTTTTAACCAATTCTGAGTTAATAGTGAAACAGATTGTTGTTTAGTTTCTATTACCACTGGAGAGCGAGAAGGATGAGCTCTTCCGGCAGCGATTCCAATGCTCCCTGTGCCTGGAGCATTGTAGTCAAATGAAAGGTCGTCATCACTGTCTTCCTCGTCGCCTGTTTGGTTTGACATCACAGCCGCAAGTCTTTGAGCGGCTGCTTTCGTCTGAGCTTTCTTGGCATTCGATGCTGGCCCAGCATTCGATCCTGACCGTGTATGACGATGCATCAGAGGAGAGCTCATCATCGGCGAAGATGGATCCGAACTCTGATTCCTCGCATGAGCATGCCTCGCGTTTCTCATCGTCAACTACCAAAAACAAGAATTGATAATCATAATTACAATCAATGGCGGTTAATTGAAACTAAAATCTAAAATCCAAAATCGAAAAAAAAAAATTACCAAATATGTCTATTCTTACAAATCCATCTCGAAATTTTGGAAATCACAGGAAGTGAAATCCAGAAAAAAAAATCGAAAAAATCAAAATCAGAGCATGATTCCACGAGAGCAACAACTTATACACGTGAATTAAACCGAACCCTACGAAATTAGAATCAACAGAAATCTCTAAGAAACTTTCAATCGAGAAATCGAAGAGAAAATTCGCCATTTATGGCAGCGAGTATTATTCTCAAACGATCCGGTCGTTTAGCCAGAAATGGCGAGAGAGTATCAACGGTCGGATTGGAGAAGGGTTTCTTCTTTTCATATTTATACTTTCCTCCCCAATACTTTATTAATATTATCGGTTTTACTTTCATTTGTTTATTTAATACTTTTCGCCCCAATATTGTATTATTTTTACCAATAGCACCCAGTAACTTTTGCATAATTACCAAAGTTCGCCTCAATGTATGGATTTGGTCGCCAGAGAGAAATATACGACGATCACATGTATTCTGTGTCGCAATTCGCAAACATCGAATCTCGAATCGAGCTCCTTTTCTGAAATTAGGGATTTCTTTCTACTCCATTCGTTAGCTTTCCTCGGTTTCTAATTCGTACAATTGAGACAAATGCGATTTCTAGGCGAGATCGCGGAGTCACCTTTCTTGCTTTCACCGCTAAGCCCTAATTCGACTACCGCCGGGAATAGAGGCGAAGCCGGAAAAGAGTTTATCGGCGCCTGGGTCGGGAAGTGCCATGGATTTCTACATAACACGGTTCTGGTTTTAGCATCGATTCTATTCGTTGCTTACTTAGCGTACGAGGCGAAGAAGAGCTTGTCGAAACTGTCGAATCGGAGATCTTACATTATGATTGCCTATTACGGTTGTCTTTGGCTTGTTAGCTTGCTCAATCTTGCTTGGTGTTGCCTTCAGGTTTGTTGAGTTTTCCTTTCTTGGATCCATTTCTCAATTATACAAACACTATGTTTTCGGGTTATGTTGCCTGTGAAAGATCAGAACTTAGATAAAGGAACAAACGGTTTAGAGTGATTTAGACTCAGTAAAGATATGAACTTCTCAATTCTCTAAAGTGGTTGTTCTTCTACACTAGTGAATAGTGATTAGAAAGAAAGGTTTGTGTATTGGCTAAGCAAAGATGCTGCTTAAGAGCAAGTCTCTACCTGGTTTATACTTTCCCTGTTTCCAAAATTGGTTTTGAATTTACTTTATCCTGTGTTTAGGCATGGGAATGCACTCCTGGGAAAGACGTGATTTGGAATCTGTTAACATTGTTCACAACATCTGGAATGTTGTTTCTGGAAGTAAGCTTGGTAGCCTTTCTCTTCCAAGGAAACTATGCAAGTGGTGCTGAAGCATTAACACGAACTTTCCTCATTTCGGGTCTTGTTATAGGTCTTGATTTGCTTTTCAAGGTACCATTGTGTTTATAACTCTTAAATGTTACTACTCTTTATCTACTCATATACTTTCTGAAAGATAGATAGAAGATACTTCATTGATGTGTGCCTGATCTTAGTCCTTCAAAACTCTCTACTATAGATATGCACAAACTTGTATTGTCTGGTTATTGTCTTACAATCACTTTTTTCCTGCAGGCGATTTATCTCTTTGGATTTGGGGTACCATTGTTTATCGACAACAATGAACACATACTAAAGTTCAAATGGGGTTTATGGGTCATCCACAAACTCTTGCTAGCAGGCGTTTATGGGATGATATTCTTCATGTACAACTCCAAGTGGAGAGAAAGATTACCCGGTAATTACATCAACCACTCTCATCCTTCTTATGGTTGCATAAGCCAATAGTTTTTATTACTCGGTGTTATTTGTTTTCTCGTTTTCACAGCAAGACCTGCATTCTACAAGTACATAACTGTCATGCTCGCCTTAAACGGACTCTCCCTATTTGCATGTGCTCTTTCTGCAAACGGTGCTCATTTTGGATTATGGTAAACCCTCATCTTAAAAAGCCTCACGATCAAAATAGCTTGCTTCTTACCACAAGAAAAATTAAAACTTGGAAATTGCTTGCAGGCTGTATGGGATCACAACTGTTTGTTACCACGCCTTCTATCTTCCTCTCTTGTATGTTACTTTCCTTGCTGACTTTTTCCAGGTAAACCCCTCATCTCAACATCTCTCTCTTACATATGATTTGGTGCTGAAATTGAACTTGGGATTTGTTGCAGGAGGAAGATCTGAACTTGGAGAATGTGTACTATTCAGAGATGAAAGATGCTGGGTTCTTCGATGCTGATTGGGAATAATAATAAAGACAACTCTTCACAATCTGTAGATACAAACAAGGTGAAATAGGATTTCTTTTACAAGTGATGCTATTATTGTATTGTCACTTTACTTTTAGGTTCTTTGTTAACATCGACACTATAGATACTGATACACTCCCTGTATATTATGTCATTCTCTGCTTCTCTGTACTCAACGTGTAGCTCATACACATACTTCTCTCAGCATTTGGCATTCCGATTTTTAAGAAAGATCAAACAAACATTTATCTGTGAAATGATACTCGTAACGATTTATTTTGAAATTTTCAGATGACAAATAGAAATCCACGGTTACAGATACTAAACACGTAGAAAATTTAAAAACTTAATGAAAACAACCTCATGGTAAATTATAAATTACTTAATTCTCTTTCATGAGCTCTTCAATGAGTTCAGCAGCTTGTTCCACTGTTGTAATCTTCTGAGCTCTCTCTTCCGCCATTTGAATACCAAACTCTTCTTCCAAACCCATCACTATCTCAACCTGCAAACCAAACCATTCACAGTTAATTCAGTATTTATTAAGAATTATCACTTGAGTTCCTCATTACATTACAGAAAGAATGAGAATTGATAGATGGATTACCGTGTCGAGAGAATCAGCTCCAAGCTCAGTAAACTTGGTTTCTGCAACCACTTTTTGATCATCTGCAAGTGATAGTTGTTTCTTCACTATCTTTGACACTTTCTCTACCGTCTCTTGTTTTGCCTATAAACCACATAAAAAGAAACAAGGCTCTCTATGTCATAATTTGAAGACAAACTTGAAAATGTGCTGTGATCTAAGAAACCAACATACCGCGCAAGAAACTGAGAGGCGAGTGCGGGTTGAACGGCGTAGGTTGAAGGAGAGATTACTCCTTCCATAGTTGGCAATCAAAGCCGGCTTTTGGAAACTAATCCTCGTTGCTCCCTGTTTCTTCATCAAATACAATACACAAAACACTTTAAGACTTTGCTCTGTAATTTTCATAACTTTTTTAAGTTTTATCCAACCAACAGTACTTATATAAATCATTTCCAACAATCATAGCTGGTATAAGTTGAGATATTTAAATGACTGTAGAACGTAAAGTTACAGCCTCGAATGACCTAAAAGTTTCTGAAAAACAACAAATTATAAAATCCAATTGTACTAATCACAGAAAAAGCACAAAATTTCATGTAAGAGCTCCTGTAGAAGGATAAAAAAATCAAAAACAAAAGAAAACGCTCGATTCCTAAATCTAAGAATGGTCTATGATCAACATAATTTACATGCATCAAGAGTTTGAAGCGGTAACAAAACCAAACATAAGAATCGGTAGCAAATGGTCTTGAATTGTACGATCAAAGCAATCTCGGTAGCAAAATTAACATGCGTCAAGAGTTTAAAACGGTAACAATAGCAAGTATCAGAATCGGAGGCGAATGATCATCAGTTGTATGAGAAATTTAAATCCAATCTCGGAAGGACAATTTTAATTGTGAAAAAGGGAGAAGAAGATTCGGTTACCAGAGAAGTAGCTTGCATGGGAACCGACGCGGTGAAAGTGGTCGCCATTGTCGCTGTTCACGAGAGATCTGCTCGTGAAAGAGAGAGGAAGAGAAGGCGAGAGGACGGAGTGTACAAAGAGCGTGAAGTCTCGAGGTAGCTAGTTGCATTTATAAGGTTGGTGCAATTGAAAACGACGTCGCCAGTGCAACAACATGGGCCTCGTTGGGCCTTCTCATTACATGTGCGACGTGCCAACTTAACCGGATTATACACCCTAACGAATTAATCGTTTATAATCCGGTTATCGAAGTTTGAAGACTAATTCGATTGTTTCGTCTAACACAAAGAGAGTGTTTTGCTGGATTATACATTTCAAATTCGAAACAAAAGGTTTTCCGAAGTGTTTTATGCTTAACCGTCCTAAAGTGAAATTCAAAACCATGGTCCAAAGTGACTCAAAACTTGTACATTTCCCCAAAAGTCAGTAGAAAGGTTTTTTATTCCATTGCCGAAAATTGAACCATACCTTACCAATCACATTCATAATAGAAAGAAACAGACAAGTTGTAACTTCTAACCAACAACAACAAACACGTGAGCACATAGTCAAAAGCATACAAATTTCGTCACAACAAAAACAGACAATTAATATACATAAACCCCCCACACGTCTCTTAAAACGTAAGAACCTTCTTCATCCTTCGTGGTAATAATAATAAGAATACAAATTTATAAATTCTTCATCCTTCGTGGTAATAAAGAATACAAATTTATAAATTTACACAAAAATATATAAATTTGAAGAACCAAAAATACCTTTACATCACCAGTAGTAGTGACCATAAATGGGAAGTAGATAACTTTTGAAGTTTTCTGAGAAGTTTGTTTCTCTCAAGGTTTGGTAAGATCATGTGTGCTTCTCTCAGTGGGAGAACCAGGGACAAAGGGAACGAAACCGCGACCACCAAACACAGGACGCATGAAGGAATCATCGAACTGTCTCCAGTAATGGTGGACCGTGCGTGTGGGACGCATGAGGAAACCTCGAATGCTGTCTGGTCGTGGCACGTCGCGGTGGTTCGCAGAGAACTCGACGAAGGAGTCTTGCTGTTCACCATCGAGGAGCGGAATGTGAATGGATTTCGGAGTGTTATCGTCCGATAACATACTGGTGGTCGCTTTCTGATGTGGCATTAGGTAACTGATGAGCGGTTTCGTCAGCATACCGAACAACTGAAATACACCAAAATCAAAATGTCCGGTATGAGATTAACCAGTATGGATTTGGTTTGGATTTTGGAAAAATGCATAAAAGTATTCCAAACATGAGAAGAAGATAAGATATCTTACCATGGTGCTAAAGAGACAGACGGTTATAGTACTTGTAATCATGATTGCATTCCCGCGCAATTCCGTGTGTCCTGATCTTGTAAACTGCATCAAGAAGTTAAGAGATTTGTTATATATGCACCATGTGGCTGCTTACTATTCATTAAGCTTTTCGTTTTACCTTATTGTAGGCAAGAGCCATAGATACAGCACCTCTCATTAGACCAGCCCACCAAATCACAACCTAAAGAGACGAAGTGTAAAGAAGAAAGATAAATAAGCATTCAACAATCCACAGAGACATTGAATCCAATAGACAAAAGTAGGTTGTTCCTTACTTGTTGCTTGAAATCGATTTTCTCGCTCTGGTTCTTCTTGGATAAGTTTGATAAGAAGGAAAGGGGAAAGACAAAAGCTGCTCTTCCAAGCATGACTAGACCCATCAGAATTGAGCTCACTGCAACCGATGTTCCCGGGCTGTTCAAAACCAAGCAATGAGGAACATACAGAGAATAAATGTATACCCAAATGAACAAAAAGAGGGTGGATGTTCTCTATTCTACTACCTAAACCATACCTGTCACTCACGAATCTCCATTTTTCGATGTCCAATGCATCCATTCCGACGTAAAGGAAAATGAATGTCTCAGCTAGAAACGACAAAGTGGCAAAGGTATGCCTGAATATCATCGTAAATGCATTGAAAATAAGTATTGCGGAACGAAAACATGTGAAACTGAGTTTGTTGTCAAGCGAGAGATGAAGAAACTCGAGATTGTATTACTTGGTAGTTATTCTTGAGCTCTCAGTTACGTTGTGCCAGGTGTAATGGGACATCACAATACCACAGAAAAATACTGTGAGAATACCACTCAAGTCGAATAACTGCAACCCAAAAAATAACATCAATAACGGATTCTTCAAAGGAAACTGAATGTTTCCAGACTAAAATTATAAAAGTGGAATAAGATTTAACAGAATCTAACCTCCGCAAGCATGTACGAAAGATATGCCATAAGCATCATGAGGGCAACCTCTCGATCAGTCGAGTGCCTGAGACATTATCCACTTTAGACCACATCACCAGAACAAAGCTTATAGAAAGTTTACATATGAAGCTAAAAGTCAATTATTTACCTTCCAAAATATAGCTTCTTAATGACGTAAGCACTTATAAGACCAGTCTGCAAGATGAATAACAAAAAAGTTGTAGTTGTAGATGGTATTAACACAAGAGCGTATAAATACTAGCCAGCAGAGGGATAAAAAAATGGACTTACTGCAACGCCAAGCACGGTGCTCAAGAGAAACAGATAAGAGAAGTTTCCAAGAAACTGAAAAGCTGCTTGGTGGTTAAGATGGGTGAGGTCGAAGCTCTGAATTGCATTGAAGAGCACAACAGATGTAGCATCATTAACAACTCCCTCTCCGAACACAAGACTGTAAAGCAAAGGTGTCTCATCCTGATTGAGAACCTGTATCACCACAAGAACAAGAGTTCTTGTTACGCTTTGATTCCGAGCCTATCAGTACCTCTGCTAATTGGAGAAACACATTACCTGCAGTGTGCATACAGAATCGGTTGCAGCAAATATGGCGCCAATTGCTGAAAAAATAAACACAAAGTAAGTCAAAACTTTTAGAACAAAAACCGATAAAGCAGAGCAATCGGAACAAAAGGGAAAATAGTTGATTCATTACCAAGAAAGTCGCCTAAGTCAAAGGTCCCAATGTCTAATTTCTTAAAGAACTGAATTGCACCTGTTTGAAACACCACAAGAATGTTAAACATTTACTAATCCGGAATAAGCTTTCAACAGATTCAGTTACACGGAGTGAGAAGTAAGGTACCTAGAGATATTATGGTGCAAGAAATCAGGGTCCCGATGGCGCCAAATAGCATAATAGTTACAAAATTGCGGAAAAATTGCTTCTTTTTTACTTGAAACCTAAAGACAACAACGGTAAAATTACATGGGTCAGAGAAAAGTCTGAAAAACAGTGTCAAACAAAAAGAAGCTGAACCTTATCTATCTACATTTACGACACAGACATAGGAGGACCACTTAAATTTACAGGTAGATAAAATCATACTAAAATTGAAAATAAACAATATAACCACGTCGTATTCTGCAGTCACAATCACAAGTACTTCCAATGCTGATATGTGAAAGCATATTTCATAGAATCAGCAATAATGCATATTTTAAAAACTAATTTAATGTACGGTTTTCTGATCTCTGATAATAAAAGAAATTTCTTTAACTCTATTGTGCATCTTTCCCTCTACAGTACACACAACCCAACCAAAACCCGTTACTACAACAAAAAAGATCTATCAAATGGAGGACTTAGGCAAGATATGTGTAACTAATCATCAGAAACAAGATTCAAATGATCAATCTGGATGTAGGAACTTACCCTGCATTGAATATTATGGGTGGCAAAAGATATATAAAGAAAAGATCTTCACTGAAGACCAACAGATGTGATTGTTTCCCTTTACTGATCAACAAAATGACTACACCAGTGCCAAGCCCCTGCAACCAAATTGCTCAAAAGTCATTAAAGATGAAACATTCATTTCATAATATCCTCGGAAGTTCCTGTGCATTAGCATCTTTAGGTACCATGGAGAGTTCAAGTGAACTTACAATCAATAAAGCTGTGATTGATTCATTCATCCATCGAGTCTCCTCCAAAAGATGCCCAATCACAATACAAGCACATAGAAGAGCAACAAAGAGATTCAATGAAACCACGGATGCGTGATCAGAGGTGGACACAGATAACAACTTCGACGATAAAGAGTCGAAATGAGAAGCCAGCATCGCCATCATCTTGAAACACTTTCTTTTTCTCTTTCTCTTTTCGGTTATTTTCTTAAGACAGCAAAAACTATTTAAAACCTCAAAGATTTCTATCAGAGAGTGAAAATTCTTTCATCTTTCTGGACCAGCCATTCCAACAACTTCCTGTATTACACCAAACAAAGTCTCAGAATCAGAAAAGCAAGTAAATAAGTTTCCTGAAAAAGAAAATTGCACTATAAAAACCGCTTAAAGATCTAAAAGTGAAATCAAATCTGAAAAACTGTTTAGTACCCAAAAAAGGAACAAATCTAGAGAGGCAAATTTATGAATGATAACATCAAACACCCAATTCTTCTAATACCCATCACTCTATCAGAGCATAATAATCAAATTAGGTCGAACTTAATCACGGTACTGTTTACCTCCTTTTGCCAAAAACAAAAACAGAAACAGATATTTTACACAGATGGGATCTCCGAATCGCTAACCTGAAGCGCTTCCAAGCGAATCTTATCACTTCCGGAAATGAATTTCTCCGATTTGCAGCAGCGAAAAACAAAATCCGAGACAATGATTGCGCAAGAGGAGGATCAAAACTCGGAAATTCAAAAGGTGAGAAGCTAAACCGAATATTCCGCTCAACGTTTATCCAGAGGACACGAACAGAAACGCGATTGAAACAGCGAAAAACGAGACGAATCTCTGTTACTAGGAGGGAAAGCTAGGAATTCGATTCTCCCGGTAAACAAGAGAAAAAATTCACGGCGACGGAGAAATTATACGGAAAGTCAGATATTTCTGTAAATAGAGACTGAGAGACACGTGTACGGTCAGTGCATGGAGAGGCAAAGAGGATTCGTAACGCAAAGTAATTTTGTTTTATGGAAAGAAAGGTAAATCGATTTGGCGGCTTTATAGCCGTTAAATAGACGACTAGATCACTCTAGATGTTTTGGAGTTACTGTGGACCGCGTCGTAGACAAGCAATCTCCTGAACAACAATGACAATAGATCTTGTATATTTATTTCCTTTTAACATTTTATGTTTTTGATTAATCTCCAGATTTCAGCACTTAGCAGACAAGTTGATAAGTTAACAATTATTTATTGGGACAAAATAAGAAATATTGCTTGTGGTTAGTATTTCACAGATTTGGTTATTAAATCTAATAGAATTTGGAAAGGCACAGATAAATGCAAATTCAATATAGTTTGTCAAATCAGTATTATCGTTGTAATAGTAAGAAAATCTGTAAAATTATTTCTTCAGAAAGACAATTTCTAATAATTTTTATTATTATTACGTCCGAAAATATATACATAAACACATATATATATATATGACTGGTTAGCAATCATAATAATTTGTAATAAGAAAAAAATCGTTATATAATTGCCTTCCAATGGGGGACCTGCACCTAGAAGGTGACAAAGTTCATGGGTCTGTGTTCAACAGAAATCTCATGAATTTACAGCTTTATTTTAAAGCTGATGCGTTGTCACCATTTTATTTTATTCCTTTTTGTTTGTATTTTTGCGGTTTCGATTTTTTCTAGATTTTTTTCATTTTCGAGAGCACAGTGATCTTTTGATTTTGGAAAAACTATGATTTTCTTTTCAAAACCATTCCAAAGAACATAACAAAAAAAGAAGAAGCATAACGTATGATTATAATGTATACACGTATAGTATTGTTAATTAATAAACCACTTTTACCGAAGCTACATAACTTTCTAAACTAATATTATACACGTATAAAAGTTTTGTAGCAAAAGTTAGAGTAATAATAATTATCATATATCGTTCATTTGCTCATGTAAATGGTCGGCACTTACATGAGATTATCCGATTTCTAGGATCCAATTTATTCTTGAAGATAAAATTCTATTTTATTTCAACACTAAAATATATATCTAAACTATGATTCGATCATGAGGATAAGAATTTAAATATAATTTACCTTATAAGATCTAGAGGCTCTCCATGTTAAAGAAATTATTGTAGCAAGCCGACAAAAGAACTAATATAAAAGTAATCTGCTTTGTTTCAAACATTGTCCAAAATATTTGTGTTTCTTTCTAGTATTTTGTTTCTACTTTTTATTTGACGAAAATAGTTCTAGTATGTTTTAATAATTACAAAAAAAACAAATCATATATTAGGAACCGATTGAAAGATTTGTCTTAGTGTTGTTGAGAAATTAAGAATTGTGTGACCGAATTATAGAAAGAAAGAAAATGATACCTACATATTTTCTGGTAAATTGTGTATATTAGATTAGGTCATTAGAAAGGAAAGCAAGAGCTTTTTGATCCGTCATGGTATTTAGGAAGAACCGTGAAGTCAAGAACACATAAACGCAATAGTTTTATAGATAAACAAACACATGAATCTAGTGTGAAAAATATATACTTGAACGTGAAAACGGAGCTCTACATTTTGTAGAAACTCATGGCTTTGATATAAGGTTATGTATTTAATCACATAACTTTGTAAATATGCAACATTTTAATTTTTTGTAAATATGCAAAATTATAAAAAAAACCAGAGATATTTTTCTTCTAACAGTGTTTGTTGTCTTGAACAGTATATTTTAATCTTCTTCTCCATGATGAAGAACTTAACCAAGTCTCAACATTTTCTCCATAAATCGACCAAAGCTCTCAAGTGTTAATTTGCGTTTTTTGAATCGAATCTCACACTGAGATTCTTCGCATAATAATTGCGCCCCCTACTTATGTACTCTTCTTCAAATGTTTGTCTAACTGAAATGGAGGGAAAAAATTTTATATAGTTTTCAACACAAAAAAAATCCTAGAAAAAAAATATCGATATTACAAAACAATCTTGTTTTATGACATGAAAACTTTTGTGTGGGAGAGAGTTTCCTCGTCCGTCTGTGTGTTTGTGTTAAACCCTTTTTCTACCTATGAATTTCAACGAGTACATGTAATAACAAAGGCAAAAGACATTAAACAAAAAAAAACAGAAACCTCTCAAAATAAAACTCTGTACAACTCTCTCCCACTCATTTATAACAACAACAAAAGTCCTCTTTATAGCTTCATTCATCTCTCACAAAATACCAGCCAATCCAATTGTTTCCCCTTCGTTTGCTTTAGTTTCAGACGCGTTTGCGGGTAAACGCACTCTCGCTGAAAGCAAACAAATAAAGTGTTATTAGCGAAAATGCGAAGCTTATAACCAAAAAGTGTGAAAAATGATTCAGCTGGCTTTTATTTATATTACCTGTGACATTGGTGATAACATTGGGAACTTTTTGAGCAGCAAGTGCTCTCAAGTTATTACCACTTCCTAACAACAACAAACTCCTCATAAGCTGTTTCTGTTCTTTCGGACTTGGAGTTTTCGACGCTGCTTCTTCAAATGCACGCAAATCATTCGGATTGAGACAAGGAAGTGAAAGCAAAACCTGATAACAAACAGCCGAATAAATTAAACAATCAAAACCCGAAGTAAAAGGAACTCAACACCATGAATGAATGCAAACTCACCTGACGAGGAGCTGGGTCTCTATCAGCGAGATAAATGAATACTTCACGGCAGAGATTAACTAAATCAGCGCTGTTTATGGCATTCGACTCCATCCCTAAACCACGGATGACGGAAGAGAACAGATCTTTCGATACGAATTCTCGGAGCTCCACGTTATTTGTTAGTATCGCTAGAAGAACCACAACACCACAAAAGCTACAGATTTTTGTAGTCGCTTCTCCATCTGTCCATGTAAACACTTCTAAACATATCTGCAATGCTGGTAGAGCCAGGCTTTTGTGATTCAACAGAAAACTGCAAATACCCAAATTCTCCTTTTTTGTTATTCTCTATATAACAACTTAAATTCGAAAGATAGAGAGAATTAGTAATGCTTTACTTACCCAACCATAGAGTTGTATTTGAAAGCTTGCAAATCTGTGAGACTAGACATGTCTACACGACCAGCGTGGCCTGAATGTTCCAAAACAGGAAGTCCTGTGTTTAATCCAGGAGAAGCCATTGTTAAAAACAAGGTCGCTATCTCCCGGGTTAAATCTCTTAACAACTTTTCCTCCATCACTTCAAGTTTCATGTCTGATCCACTTTGTACGCCAAACAAATCTGGAACCTTTGCTCTGCCCTCGTGTAGAAGACCAGGCCAGGAGGAGCTCAGAGCTTGCTGACAGTGAATAAATAATGGTTGCAGCAACGTTCCGAGCCATGACTCCCACATATCCGCGGGACAAGATTTGACTGTGTATACTATAAAGGAATGAATAAGCAGCCGTAAGTGCCTGAATTCCATTGACTGCACGTTCTCCATGAGTGACATCGCAACATAGTTAGCATCTACGCATTTGAAGAACGCCTCTCCGAGGGTTGCTGCTAGACCCAACACGTTGTATCTACATATGCACAGATAATATTTGAATTGATGAGTTTAGATAAATGGAGGAATATCAAATGTTCTATGCAAGACTTGCTTAAAGGAGGGCACTACAAACTTACCCACTATCCCGGATACCTTTCAACCAGTTTCGTATATCAGTTTCGTTTGCCTCGGCCGGTCCTTCTTTGGTTCCATCGAACGACCCATCAGCATAAACAGATGTGCCTTTTGACAATTTAGGATTTGTTTCTCCAAGGAGACTGCATCGCTCAGCATCAGTCATCGTCATCGCTGCCCTCAGTTCTGGGGGTAATGTTTGATATACAGAGGGAGACCAAAGGGAATGAAGAACACGAAGTAGCTGCAGATTTAAGAGACGAACGTTGGCATGTTATTCTTGCAAACAACAAAGACAAAATAATCTCCAAACATGGTCTATATGCATCCTATATGGCACTAAGGAGTTTAATTATGAATCAAATTAATCATGTCCAAGTTTTCAGGGGCATACTTTTAAGAGAGGTGGCAACATCCAAGAAAGATGATGAGCCATAGGATGTGAAGCTGGACTTGTCACAGAGGCCGCGCTCGAATTGCCTTTTTTGTATCCACTTCTCTTGAGTGCCTTCTCAAAGAATGTAACCGTGTGGAATATAGACCACATAAAGGATGTGTCGGAGCACATACGAGCAAGACCAATCGGTTCTGATAGATAATTATTCTGCCAATCTGGTTGGATCCACTGTTGACTCAATGGTTCCAGTAACCAAGCAAGAACTTCTTGCTGCTGTTGAGCTCTGCACCAAGTTTGAATTAAAAGTCTGAGAACATGACACAACTCTGAAGCTGGATAAATGCAAATAATTAAACTTCATTGTGAACCAAACATTACCCTGCTGAGGAAGCCATAACAAGAAATGCTTCGCCCAGAATATTATGCTCCCCACGGAGTAAAGTTCCTTCTCTTGACAGATGACCCATTGTATCAGCAATACCCTGTGGAAAATTAGGTTAGTAAAGATATTGGTTGACATGATCTTTGTATATGCTACAGATAAAGCAACTGAGGACAATGCAAAAGAAGTATTATGCAACAAAAATTCAGATACAGGTACCTTCTAGAGAGAAGGTACCATATAAGGCAAAAATCATGATACCCAGCTTCACGAGGGTAAGAGTTTGTAGCTAACCAAAAATGTTCCGAGCAAAAAGGAATAAGCCAATGAAATGATGATGCAGAACAACTAACTAGAGATGCCATGTTGCTTGATTTTAACAAACCAGGCACGTCTGATTAAAATTAGTTTTCGTGAGCTCTCCAGAAAGAAAAATTGAGTGGTGATATATCCACATATCATAGTGCAAGAGCTTATCTTATCAAATCATAGATTCTGCAAAGAATTTTCCAGCGTTTACTTATCTGAGTTCCTAAATGAAAGTGACAGATCAGAGCTACCTTCATGTGAGGCAGAACACTTTTTTCTGCAGCTTTGGCAATTCTTATGAAAGATGTACAGATCTGTAATCTTGCAGCTCTAGATGTACTAGTAGCTGGATCCTGCCAAAGAAACAAACTATAAGTTAACTGACTTGCACACTGTCAAAAAATTCGAAAATGCCTTGTATATATGCATGAGCGCATGAGTATAAGAGAAATAAAGTAATAGATAAACCTTCACAGCGTGTGGAAGAGAGTTGAGAAGCTGAAATAATTTATTGATGACACTTCCAACTGCATCAGGAGAATACTTGAGAAAAGGACCTATTGCATCTAGATAGTGCACTTGCACTTTTATAAGTTCGGGTTCATTCCATTTCAAAGAGAGAATCTGCTGGAGCAAGCCTGGGCAATCAACAACAGAAGAAAGAGTTTTGAACAAGCCTAGACACAGTAAACAAAAATTAGAGGATGTGAAATACGTTCTGAAAATACCCTCAAATATTCCACGCAGTGCATAATGAACTTCAGAACTTCCGCCAGCAAACTCATTTGATCCATCAAAAATGGATGCCACAATACAATCAAGTGCTAGTTGCTGGCTGTCCACCACTGCTACATCCTGGATATGTTTTGTACCACAAGCTTAATTAAGGAAATGGATCATCAAAGAAGCCTCGATATAGCAGATATCTAAGTGTGCAAGTTTGTCAAAGAAACTCAACAACGGAAAATAAAGCGTTTGAGACAAAACCTGAAGAGGTGTTGGAGAAGCCAGTAGATTCTTAATGAGTGTGATAACTCTTTCTGATATTTTGTTACTGGAAACAAGAGGCTTATGAGAAGCAGTAAGCTTGATCAATTCTAACTGTACCAAAGAAAAAGTTTCTTGTTAAGTATTGGTTTGGAAAGAAAGACCAATGCATTTGGTTCAGGAACATACAAGTTTTGATCGGTACTGTCCGAAGTCACCCTTTCCTTCAAATTCATCACTCCAGAGTTCCAGGGGCCCAAGCGAAAGAGCAAGTCCAGGAGGAACTTTTTCTTTTTTGAGCATCCGCTGGAAAGATACATCCAATAGAGCGCTAGAGATATCATCACTAATAAAGCTCAGAGTCTTTTTCTTTTCACTATCAAGTTGACTTGAACTGTCCACACCGCCAGCTAATGATCCCTCACCACTTGAATGAGCGGCAACCTTGGGCTTTGGAAGTAAATCCCGCATCAAGGACTAAAACCGAAAAGGAAAAGGTGCTGATGTTAGCAACAAATATGTTATATCTTTGTCTTTGACATTTCCCAACGAAGAAGGTTGGATTAGAGAAAACCACTTACCAGCCAAAAGAGCAGTGCCTCAAAGTGAAGACCCAACTTGAAGTGTTGGAAAAAGCCAAGCATCTACACAAAAATAAAAACGATTGAGGAAACATATTCACAACATGATTATTTATAGAAAAGCAAAAATTCTGATAAACCAATATATTACTGTAAGCTTGGATCCAATAAAAACGATCAAGGTGACATATTCAGAACATTATTTAGAAGAATCTCTTACTAATAATTGGCTTAGTTCCAATCAAAATATATCAGCCAGTGTACAGAATTTAGTATATACTTGGACACAGTTCTCTTAAGAACGAGAATAAAATCTCCAATTTATAAAACAACCAGGTCAAAACTAGTAAAAAAATAGCAAACGTCTTTTGTATCATAATGCCACTGCAGCGCAGACAGCGGCTTCTTTTCTAATATAAATTAATAGCTTCAAACTCTTCACTGAAAACATCTAGTTAAGTAACAAAAAATATTAAACAATACCTGTTGAAGGTAAACGGCCATAACACCACCTTCAGAAGAAATACAGTGCAAGTTCATTGAGCCTAAAGAGGCCATACTTTCACACAAGCATTCAGCAAAGTCATAATCATTTTCATCTACAATGCTAGAACTTGAGGCCGATCTATATAAGAATTCTCTGGAGACATTCGTCAAGATCTGACACACATTGCTAATTGCAGAATTGAACTCTGCAGTAGAAGCATCACTGGGTCTTTTTCTGCAGATATGAGAAGTTAAAGTTTTTCAAAGATGTCAGGATATGCTCATTGCGTAAGTAAATCAGATCAAACAATCCATTTGCATACCTTGAGCAGACGAGTTTGAAAACCTCACAAGCATGAAGGCGGAAGTCAGGAGAAGAAAGTAAGAAGCTACACCTATTATGAGTTTGCAAGCACGTCATCAGTAAGAAACTATGCACGGCTACTACTACCAATATAACAATCTCTCAAGGGTGTCAATGAAACAGTACCCACTAAGAATTCCATATCTGGCAAGATCTGGAACAGGAGCCCACTCAGCATACGCGAGGATGGCATTCAAACAAGCTATAACTACATCCGCATGCTGTTTTGCCAAATCAGTTTTTTGCCTTCCAGCTTCATTCATTGCAGCTCCAAAGTGTCTCTCAAGAAGCTGCATTTTGATATATTCAGCAAATTACCAATGCAGCAAACAAATTTACTAAGAGGAAAAATTGGTGGCATACATTATACAATAAAGGAAAGATCTCAGGCAAAGATTGAGTAAGTCCCCGCAACAATAGCCTACGCCTGTCACCTGGAGAGAAGTCCAATACAGAAATTAGAAAGGAGGACGGAGTTCAGGTGATGAATAGATTTATAACTCAAGACGTACTTTCTTCAAAACGTATGAGCTAAACCATAAGAAGAAATCAAAGTTCACCAGATTGAACTGCCATTTTTAATTAAGTGTAGCTGAATAGAAAATATTAAGGTGAACATGCAGAATTACGAATCTCACAAATGTTGGCATATGTGTTTTTCCATAACTGATTAAACTTAGCTTAACCCAAACTTCAAAACTAGAAAATTTTTTCTCTGTGGACATACTAATTTCAGAAAAAAATGCTTTACTTTTAAGTACCTTCCAAGTCCTCATTGTGAACTGTAATATCTTCAGGAAGCCATCTCAGTGTCATCAAGACCAATTCAGCCTGTTGTCAAGAAAAACAGACGGGAAATTTTTTCATTGTCTGCCTCAATAAATAAGTCAAGGAAATAAATGAAAGAGAATTTTACTTGTACGGGGCCCTGTGAAGACAAGGAAGTTAACAAAGTGAATATCTCTTGCCAAAGATTAGGACCTTCTCGTCTGACTATCTGCAACAAGATAAACAAAAATAATCTGAGAAAAGTGAACGGAAACAAATACCAATGATGACAGCATGTGAAAACTCAAACCAATTTGAACTCCTACCTCAGCTACAAGGGCAGCTGACTGACTTTTAAGAGACCAATTCTCGCATGCATTAGCAACCTCTGTCATTAGTCCAACGGAAACATTAACAAGATCCCTGCACTCCTGAGGACTTAATTCGTCCCATCGTAGTCTAACCAAATGCTGCAAAAGAAAGATAGCTTCATCACAAGGTTTATATGCTATGCTCTTTCTAAGAAGCTAGATTGTGACAATCATGTATAGCACACAACATACTGCATTGAGATATTGAATAAAATCGAGGTTTTACAAAAATACAGAAAAGGGATATGTTATATCTATTTGGGGCACTGACATAAAGGTCGATAAAGTAAACATTTTCGAAGTTTTTGAATTCTCCAAATATTATTTGCCATTCAAACTCTCTCTACAAGTGTCTCCGGCTTTTTCTCATTCTGTAATTTGAAATTTGAAATTGACCTCCCTAGCTATCTGAAAACTAACAAAATGATTGTGAAGCTGGATCTGTACTGCAAATCAACTTGACTCTTAGTGGTCAAAACTAACATGCGTTCTATATCCAGTGCTTTAGCTTAAGCATCTTATCTAGCCCGGTTTCATTTCAGCAGATGCAGCAGTTAACGGAAAAGACAGGAATAATCACACGGAATACATCTTTGTACGAACCTGTAGCATCTTAAAAGCATGCAGACGAATTTCTGGAGACCACTCTTTTTTCACAAGAAGAAAGGACGTATTTGCCAAAACTCTGACATCTCCAGATTTTATCTGCAAGAATTTTCAAAGAAATGAATAAATATCCCAGATTCCAGATCAATATAATAAAAAGTTCATGTTTTTAAGAAAAAATCCCAATTAATCGCAACGCCATCACGATGATCACAAGTATTTAACGTAGACAACATTTTTCTTTCCCTGAGTGACAAATTCTTTAAGCTTGATCACTCGTAATTCAAACCTTTAAGACTATTCAAATTGCATAACGATTACAGTACAAACCCTAGAACCCAAGGAAAATCGAGTGAATCACTAAGCATAACCGAAGACCTCTTATAACCCCCAAACATAACAACTACAATACAAACCCTAAAACCATAGAAAAGTGACTGAATCAGTGCTGCTTAAACCCACAGGGCAACATCATATCAACAACATTCAGCAAATACGCAAATCGATCACCGAGCAGATTAAAGAAAAGAAGTGAGGAATCAGAAGAGTGTTTACAGATTCCAGGAATTCGACCGCCGCTTTGCGAGTGTCGGAGGTGGAGCTATAATCGAGGACAGCGAGAATCGCTCGAGCCACATTACTCGCTGTAGAGCTGCTATCGTCCATTAGTTCCGACGAAACGGCTTTCTCTAACCAAAACTCTCCCTGTAATCGATACCAAAAGGAGAATCCCACACTTTATTCCTCGTCTTGAAAAATCAGCAAACTTCGGAAAGAGAGACTTCTGATTTGGCTTTGGGTTTGGGTTTGGGGGTTTACGAAAGCTACGGTTAAAATGTATTTCTACTTTCTTTTTTTTTGTCACCCAAAAATTCTTCTATTTTTTTTTTCTATTTTAGTAAACACAAGATATTTCCCGCGGCGCGGATTAAGAAATGTTTAACTAAATTTCTTTATGTTTTTTTTTATATATTAAGTATAACATTGTTAAGAAACTTAATACTCCCTATGTTTTTAATGGTAAATTTTCTAAAGTTTTTACATATTTAAAAAAAACTTAAATATTTAATAATTAATACACCAATTTTTGTAATATAAACAATTTTCATAACTTTTAACCAGTAATAACTAAATTACTACAACTAATGCACCAATTTTTGTAATAATTTAATATTTCTTAAACTTTACAACTTGAAAGTATAAAGAAAATCTAAAACATTTATTTTTCAGAAATAATAAAAAAATACTTAAAATATATATTATAAACAAGTTAGTTCATAATGGATAAGAATGATATGTAACTTTTACACGTTCAGAACGTGTTTTTATCGAATACATACTATTTATAATAAAAGGCATTTGATGATAAAATGTGAAAATTAATAAATGATTTTAAAATTTATCTTCCACGTTCTAATTTTATAACAAAAAAAAAAACAAGATTTTATTTATCTACGAAATAGTTTTTTTTTGTTATTCAACTGTTTTATAATTTCGTCCAATTTAGATTTTTTTGCCATTCCAATGTTACACTATTTCACGATTGAGATATTTCGTTATTATGCGGTTCAGCTAACATACCATTCAAATCCAATGTATTTTTAATAATATTTTAATATTAGTTATGCAATATTTATTCATCATCAAAACTTATAGAAATAATCTAAACCTTAACTCCTACTTTATTCAATTTTTCAATTTTGATATTTGATATACAAATAAATCAATGACAATGATATTTATTCTCCAAATTAAAAACTATCAAACACATAATGTATTGTTAAATAACATAAGAACTCATGTTCATATGATGAGGAGAAAAGTTAAATAAATTATTTTAAATCACCACCACTGAATGGATAGAGGAGATGAAGATGTGATAAAGATTTATTTTAATATAATTTTAGCTATATTATTACTATCAAATGGATGAGTAATTTTTTCTCTTTTGTAAATTAAATTAACTAAATTTATCTATGTAGAGAAGTGATTGAAAATGTCTAGAAGTCCCAAATGGTGCCGAATATTGAATGCTATGGCTCTAGAATCAAAACGGCATTAGAGCACATTGCTGACCCTGAATAGTCTCTTTAGAAAACTAAGGGTTCAACCCATCGGTGCATGTTTAATAGTTTTCTCGAAAATGTAAAAACGTGGACAAGTAAGGTACATTTATTTGGTTTTGAATTACTAACAGTTTCACCAAACAAATTTGGTTAGATTTTTTTTGTCATCACTCTTCGTTTATTGTAAGTTTGTAACTATATCTCTACTGAAGTTAGTAATTTTGCGCTTGATTAGTTAATTTCAAGGAATATCCCATAGAAAACTTTAAATATGGTAACCACTTCCAGTTTAAACCTCGAGATTATTATGTGATCCAATTAAACTTTCAATGTGGCAAAACTATCAAATTAAACATTCAATGTAGCTTCCTTCTCCCACATTCTTCAAATCCTAACTGATGACCAGTAATTCCGTTAAAAATATTATTAAAAAATTTTAAAATATATTTTATTCCAAAAAAATCTAAAAATTCATTAAAAAATCTAAAAAATTCATAAAAAATCTAAAAAGTTCAAAAAAAAAAACTCTAAATAATTCAAAAAATTCAAAAAAAAATCGAAAAAATCTAGAAAAATCCAAAAAAACTCACAAATTATTCCAAATAACCAAAAAATTAATAAAAATTTCAAAAAAACCAGAAAATAATTTCCAAAATTCTTTAATTATTAAAAATATCAAAAAATCAGAAATTATATAGAAAAAAAATAATGAATTAGATATATTTTTCCTAACTTCAAAATTTGTTAAATAATCATAAAATCTATAAAATTAAGTGCTTGAAATAACTGATAATATGAAGATTAAATGCTTAAGTGTTTAAAATAACTGATTAATGAAGGTCTACTATATGTATTTTGGCTCACATGTTTTGACATCTCATACACAATTAAGTCACCTTCCATTTTCGTCGCATTTGGGTTTGTGGTTCTCCCGATACAACCATTTTGGTGCATATGCACTCGTCTACCTCGAAGGAGAATACTATTTTGAAAAATGTTTTTTTTCTTGTGTCTTTCTTGGTTACTCGATGATTCAAAATGCTCACTTATGTCTAAATCCAACCAAACATGTGTATTTGTATCTTGTCATGTCTACTTTGTTTGTGTATTTTATCTTAAAATCATCCATTTTATTTTCATAAAAAATGTTCAAATATTTTTTAATTTATAGTTTCAATTTTATATGATTTATGATTTTTTTTTTCTGATTTTCTTAACAAATTTTAAGAATTTTTGGAAAGATATTTCTAAATTATTATTTTATTATTTATATGATTTCGGATTCTTTTATTCTAATAATTAAAGAATTTTTGGAAATGTTTTTATGATTTTTTAAAAAAAATTCAGAATTTTTAAGTTATTTGGAATAATTAAAGATTTTTTCAGAATTTTTGATTTTTTTTGAATTTTCTAAAAAAAATTTTGATTTTATAATAAATAAAGAATTTTTAAAGTTTTTTAGATTTTCATTAGAATTCTTTTGAATTATTTTAATTTTTTTTAATTATTTGGATTTTTCTGAATTTTTTAGATTTTTTATTGATTTTTTAGAGTTTTTTTGAATAAATTATATTTTTTTAATTTTTTAATTTTTTCTTAACGGAGTTACTGTTCATCTGTTAGGGTCTGAATAGTGTTAGAGAATAAAACCACATTGAAAATTTAATTTGCTTGTTTAGCCACATTAAAAATTTAATTGAATCACATAATAGTTTCGAGATTTAAATTTAAAGTGGTTGTCACATTAAAGGTTTTCCATGGGATTTTCTTGTTAATTTCATCAAATATACGCGAATAAAATAAGTTTTTTTCGTCCAACCATGCAAGAAAAAAAGTTTCACTCACATATTTACTGTAGTACTTTTGATTTTATGATTATTTTGCAACTTGGCCGCTACAATATTATTATTTTAATGCTTATAGCTGTGATATCCATCCAAAGTTATTGGTTACAAAAGTAATAATTTCAAATGTTTGATATCTTTACAAAAATATGACTTTGAAGTTCATTTTTATTTTGGTCCTGGACTTTGGAGTTCATATATTCTTAAAATGGAGCTTAAGACCAATATATTTTTTAATCATGAAAAAGAGAATATATAGAAAAGAATAACTTATTATATAATTACAAAGCAAAAATGTAATTAACTATATAGTATCTCCTAATTAAAACTCTATACAATTCTATTTTTCTTCGGAAAAAGTCAGTCCAAACCTCAACTAATTCAAAGTTGCCAACTTTCTTTTGTAACAACTTTATGCATAGAGAAAAAAATTCAATGAAGATTCCTTTCTTCATCCAATTCCAACTAAGGACTTACTTTTTCTTTATAAAAAAAAAACAACAAAGGGAAAATAAAAAAATTTACATAAAATATCATAGATTGCAATCTCCCTCGTTGAAATGTGTTCTCAATTCTCTTGTACACAAAATCAAACAAATTTAAAAGCATATAACCCACAAAAGGAAAGAAAAATCCGAACTTCTTTTCTTAATCTCAAAGTAACTATCAAAAAAAGAAACCACCATTTGAAACTTGCGGAGATGAAATTAAAAAATCTCAAATTGCTCAAACGACAATTCTTTTCCCTTTAACCTTAGCAGCCATTCTTCTCTCTTTAGCAATCTCATTCCTTCTCCGTGAGGTTGAATCAAACGCTCCAATGGGATCCAAAGGACCTGACCAAGTCTGAAGTGGCTCTTTAGAGTATGAAGAAGTGAATGAGTTTGAGCTAAACGGTATTTCTGATGGATCGAACCGCCGTGAAGATCCCACCGGAAAACCGAGCGAACCGTCTTGATGCGGTGGAGGAAACTTCTCACTCTTGCTCTTCGCATTCGCGTGCGTGATCAAACGCATTCTCTGTTTTCAAAAGAAAATCCGGAAAACAAAGATTAAGAAAACTAAATCAAGAATGTTGCAGAAAGATTCCATTTTTATGTTTGAAATCTTACATCAATGTTAGATTGATTCTCTGCATTGGCTTCAGGAGCCGGCATTGCTCTTGGCGCTCGTTCTCGAGGTCTCGGTCTTCTTCCACTCTCTCCATGAGCTTTACGAGCTTCTCTTTGTCTGCGGAAATGAATACATCTCTCAAAACCAAAACCAAAAAACCCGAATACAGAACACCAAAAACAGAGTACTTTACCTCCGATACTCTTCGTCTCGTCTCTTTGCATCAATCTCTTTAGTTGGTGGATATTTCGGTAGATCAGAAGGTTCACATGGCAACGGCTCCATCGTAAAGAACTACACAGCAAAAACAAACCGACTCTAAGTTCCTGGTTTAGATTTATCATGTACTCTGTTTTCAAAAGGATCAAACTTTTTTCATTTGCTAAAAACAAAAACTTACATCACTCTTCAACGCTTCAGAAGCTGTCCCGCGCTCAGTTGGATCAAGAGCTAGAAGCGTATCGAGTAAATCAAGCGCCTGGGGAGAAAAATCTTTATAAAGCTCTCTTACTTTCCTTCTAAGCTTCGGTAAAGGCTTATTCGGAGAAGGCTTATGAGTAGAAGGAAGCTTAATCTTTTTCCAATACTCTTCAGAAGGAGTTCCACATAACTTATATATCCTATGTATTTGATCAATCTGCAAGGTTTCACATTATTATATTAAAAAACTCAAACTTTTCACAAACCGGAAAGAAAAAAATCGTTATTTTAACTAACCTCGTTACGACCTGGCATAATTGGTCTACCAGCTAATAACTCGGCTAAGATACAACCGGCACTCCATAAATCAACACCGACGCTATACTCAAGAGTGCCTTGAAGTAGCTCTGGTGCTCTGTACCATAATGTAACAACTCTGTTCGTCATCTGTTGTCTTTTATTCGCATCGAAAAACGTCGCAAGACCGAAATCTCCTATTCTAAGCACTCCTCCATCGTCTATAAGAAGATTCGATCCTTTAATATCACGGTGAAGAACTCCTCTGTTATGACAATGCTCGAGACCCGAAAGTAGTTGCTTCATATAGCATTTCACCTGAAAACATAAAACAAAATCAAAACTCGCTTTTCGGTTTTTCTGTGAACTTGTATTTCACTAAAGGGTCTAACTTTACCTGTTGCTCGGTGAATTTGATGTCCGGACTAGCGGCGAGACCAGCTAAATCGTGATGCATATAACGGAAAACCAAGTATAGACTCGTCGACATTCTCGAAGTAACCAAACCTTCTAACTTAATGACATTAGGATGATCCAATCTTCTCAAAATCAGAATCTCTCTTGCCATAAACCGTAAGCTCTCGCGTTCCACTACATCGCACCGCACTTTCTTTAACGCCACTATGTTTCCCGTCAACGAATCTTTCGCTTTGTACACATTACTATAAGTTCCTGATCCAATCTACACAAACAAAGCGACACACTTTCAATTACTTAAAATCATTTGCTAACAAAAAAGAGAAACATGATTTGAGCTTTCATACCTTTTCGATTTTCTCGAAAGAATCCGCTTTTCGTGGAAGCCAACCGTTTAAAGCTTCACCACAGACTTCAGTTAACCACGGTGGCCATCCGGCAGCTACTTGCTCACCGAGCAAATTCTTCGGCGGATTACTTCGTCTCGGGTCAGGTTTAGACCGTTTTCTTTCGCCTTTCGGTTTTTTCTCTTTAGTCACAACAACACCATTCTCTTCTTTATGATCAACAACAGCTACATCGTTCTTAACTAGCTCACCATTAGAAGCAGAAGCAATAGGAACACTAGTAGTAGTGATTTCACTGGTTTCGTGTTTGGTTACGGACACATTGTTAACTTCTGTTCGGTTAGATTCGACTCTTGAACTAACTTGGTGTATAGAGTCTCTAGACCCAGCAACTGATCCTGATGATCCGGGTCGACCCAATACACAACCCATCTCATCAAACTAATAACCTTCATTTGCTCAACATAGTTTCTTAAAAAGGGATCTCTCTATCTGACGCAATTCGATTCTCTTTTGAAATTGCAAGTAGCCTACACGTAATTGGGAAATTCAAACAGGGCTAAATCAGGAAACAAAATTCCAACTTGAAACCCAGGAAGCGTCTGAAATCGGAGAATCAGATTTGACTCCTTCAGGAAATTTTGAAAAGAGGTTTGGAGAAATTTACTTACTTTATGATCGAGGATGAGCGAAATTGGCGACCCAGATGGTCAAATCTGGATTTTGAACAGACAAAAATAGCTACAGAGAAAATCCAAAAAGAACAAAGAAAATTAGAATTAAAAACCCTAGTTTTAAGACAGGAGACGTCAGGCTGAGAGACAAGTCAAAAGAAGGCAAAGATCTGGAACTTGTGTTAGCTGACTCAAACTCAGGAGAAAGAGAAAACAAAATTCAACAAAAATAGGAAATGGAATGAATTAGTGAAAGGATTTTCAAAATTTTCACAAAAGAGGAGCCAAAAAAGAAAAAGGGAAATGGAGTCCAGAGATTTTTAAAAATGAAACCTTTAAAGCAAACAAAGAAAAAAGAAACAAAAATCAATTAGGGCTTTGGGGCAAAAAAAAAAGGCAAGGTGATACATACACAGATATAGAGATGTAGACCAATATAGTTTACTTACCTCCATTAACTATGAAAGAAAGAAAGAGACAAGTTTTGGTAAAAAAAATCTTAAGGTGAAGGATTGGTTCAACTGCTTCGAATTAGGCTTTTTATTTACTCCAGGATTTTTTTTTTTTCTGGGTTCTTTAACTTTTGAATCAGACAAGAAAAAGGAATAAATAGAAACAGACGAAGATCTGTTGGCTATGTGTTTATATATATATATATATATATATATGTGTGTAATGGTTTTTGGACGCAACAGGTCAAAAGGCTCAAAGTTACTACTCTTCAGCCCCCACCAACCTAAAACCCCAAAAGAGCATTTGATATAATATTTAGTCCTTTTGTTCTCTCTTTTCTTTTTTATTATAGCAATTTTCAATTTTCAAAATTTGTAGACTATATCTTTTGTTTGATATGTTTTTAGACTGGGGAAAAGATATATGTACCAAGTTTTTTTTCTGCTCATCGAAATATATCAAGTTTGTTGTTGTTACCAATCATTAAAAATGAGAGGAATTAGCGGTAAAAAGTGATATTATCACATCTTTCTAACTTTTTTAACTATTCCGTTTTTATTTTATCATATCTTTCTAACTTTTTTAACTATTCCATTTTTATTTACCGTTTCTTGATTTCTGTTGATTTCTTAACATCAACCTTTGTTACCAATAAGATCAGTCAATTTTGAAACGATATTTTTCTTTTAATTTTTTTGTGTTAACTGTTTTATAGATTTAAAAGTAGTCACTAACATAATGCATATATATATATATATAAATAATGAAACTATAATGCATAATCATATGTTTTCAAAAGCATTTTCTTAATAGAACATTGCTGTCTTTAAAGCATTATTAGAAAAATGATTACTGGTCATTAATAACACTATTTGGGATATGGAACGACTATAGAGGAAAACAAATACTCCCTCTGTTTCTAATTGTAAGATGTTTTAGGAAAAATATAAAGATTAAGAAATGCATTGGTTTCTTAAAAAAAAATATTTAATAGTTATTTTATAATAAATTCAACCAATCACAAAAGATATTGCATAATATAAACAATTATAAAATATCAAATACATTTAAAACTTGCATTGAAAAGTGAAAATATCTTATATTTTAAAACAAAATTAAATCCCTAAAACATTTAACAATTAGAAACCGATGAAGTATTTGTTTTCTTTTGTTTAAAGATAATCAGAATGAATGGAAGGGAGGTATAATGGTGCTAGAGATAAAGTGAGAACATCTTATATTTCGAAACAAAACTAAATCTTTAAAATATCTAACAATTAGAAACAAAGAGAATATTTGTTTTCTTTTGTTTAAGGATAATCATAATGGAAGAGAGGTATAATAGTATTAGAGATGGGTTACCAAAAATAAAATTCAATGACAATAATCATTTAGAAAAAAAAATATTTTGATATGTTACACTGTTGGTCAAACAATATTTGTTAACATAAGAAAACAATATATTTGGTATACACCCACCTAATTTTGGAATGTAACATAAAAATAATACCGAGACTTTTTTTAGTGTTAAACATAGGAATTGGAAACATAAATAAAATAAGGATTATGATGTGTAATGAGAGTTTTTCTTCATCTCTCCAATCAAAGAAGCCCCTTTATCAAGACTCAATTGTAAACTAAACAAGGAACAAAAGCTAAGAAACTAGTGATTACTTCTGTCCTTTAGAATACACCATTTATCTTTTCTTTTTATAAATAAAGCTATGTTTTTATTCATTCCAAGCATTGTAAATTACAAGATTTATGTACTCTTAGAAAAACTTTACCAATATTAATGACGTCTTTTACATTAATCTGGGCTATTTTATATTTTGTACTAAAATTGTGCCAGGCAGTAACCAAAATAATCATTTATAGTCAACAACGAAAATTACAAGATCATAAAAAGATACTTCGCCTACAATTCTAAATATTTTAATCGAGACATTTTATTTGGTAAATCCACATACACGTTTTGCAGCAAATATATGACTTTATCGTAAGATTAGAACATACTTTGTTTTTTTATTTGATTATTTGTTGTCTCCAGTTATGAACTAAGAGATAGAACATGCTAAACAAATGTACCAACTATATTAAAAAGATTTCCAAACTAATCATGTAGTGTAGAATAAATATATAAGTTAATGCTGGAAGGATTTAAATACGGAATTTATCATTCAAAATGATGATTTTCAGTCAATTAAGTAACCTTACAACCAAATCAAAACACTATCCTTAAAACTCAAGAGATTTTTTTTCTCTCTTAATATCTATAATGGTTTTAACCAAAAAAGCCCATCTCAAATGGAATTTGAAGAGTAATTATGATCAAAATCCTAATTTTGGGGGCAAAAAGGGAATTTTGTGTCGTTATAGAGTAAGATTAAATTGTAAGGAGAAAAAAAAACCCTAGAAATCATCTAGAACAGAGTCACTACCCAGATTCTCAGCTTCAAAATGTCAACTTGCAGCTCCCGATTATACTTCAATGGCGGTATCGCTTCGTTTCAGAAGAATCAGAGCTCTTGGTTTAAAAAGAATCAGAGCTCTGCATTTAACAAGCATCTCAAATCGAGGGTGCAGGTCATTTCCGCTGTTCAATTCCGACCGTGCATCGATATTCACAAGGTACGACTCAGATTAACCGATTTGAAATCGAAAATCCTTTCCTCAGTGGTTGAATTGAATGAAACTTTCTCCGTGTAATATTATCTGAAGGGAAAAGTCAAACAAATAGTTGGGTCCACTCTTAGTGACTTGAAGGAAGATTCAGGTTCGGCTCTTGTAACGAATTTTGAATCGGACAAGTCTGCAGAAGAGTATGCAAAGATGTATAAAGAAGACGGACTTACAGGTGGTCATGTCATAATGCTTGGAGCAGACCCTTTAAGTCAAGCTGCAGCCATTGGAGCATTACATGCTTATCCCGGTATGACGACTCTCAATGATTGATCTTAATTTTGTTTTCTTTTGTCACTGTTTGATTGAAACTGTAAAGTTTTCATGTGATACAAAGACGATGAAATTATATAGGAGGTTTGCAAGTTGGAGGTGGAATCAACTCAGAGAATTGCTTGAGTTACATTGAGGAAGGAGCAAGCCATGTCATTGTCACTTCGGTATATTAGCCATCATCTAGCTTTCTTTCAATACATTGTTCTCATTTGGATTGATTTTGCTACTCTGTAATGCGTTTTTGTTGATGATTTGATTTTTTCAGTATGTATTTAACAATGGAAAGCTTGATCTTGAAAGACTGAAAGATCTTGTAAACATTGTTGGGAAACAAAAATTGATATTGGATCTTAGCTGCAGAAAGAAGGTGATTTTGATTGATTCTGATTCTCTGATCAGATTCTTCGTCTTTACCTTTGATGCTTTTTTTAAAGTATTTAGTTTTTGCTGCGATCACAGGATGAAAGATACGCAATCGTTACTGATAGATGGCAGAAGTTCAGTGACGTCTTCGTCGATGAGAAAACACTGGAGTATCTTGGAGGATTTGCAGATGAGTTTCTTGTACATGGCGTAGATGTTGAAGGAAAGAAGTAAGTTAACAACTCTCAGCACGCTCTTTCAGTGTACATTGTTAGTCAAAAATGCTAATACTTCTTTCTCCCTCCCTTAAGGCTAGGGATCGATGAAGAGCTTGTTGCATTGCTTGGCCGTTATTCTCCGGTAAGTATCAATCATTTAGAGGCTCTATTCAATTCAGCAAACTTTGTGATGCTTTTAGATGTTAATGAATCAAGGATAGAATCGGAATTGGATTGAATGTAGAGGTTAGAATGGATTTGTTTCTGAAAACTATGATGAACCAGTACTATATGTTTTCCTCTGGTTTGTTCGATTGTATCACGGAATTGATAGAAAGGCCTGAATCTTGATTGCGAATTCGATTGGTTTTAGATTCCGGTAACATATGCTGGAGGAGTGACGGTGATGGATGATGTAGAGAAGATAAAAGAAGCAGGGAAGGGACGTGTGGATGTAACAGTGGGAAGTGCGTTAGACATTTTTGGAGGAAACTTACCTTACAAAGACTTAGTCGCTTGGCATCACAGACAGGAGGACCTTCACTGATTTTTCTTTTATTGGCAAAACTCCAAATTCTTAAGGTCCAAATTTTGGATTGTATAATTGAAATAAAACAAAGATTTTTCATTTCCCTCTGTTGTGATGCTTTTGGAGATTTGGATTCTGCATTTATATTTCTAAATCCTTTTTCTGTCTGTAGGATCTCATCAAAATGCGACTCTAGTTTTATTATGTTAAAAATAATGTATGAAATGCAACTTGTTTTAGCCAAAAACTATGTTATTAAAATACTGAACCAGCTGAAAAATACCTTACAATGAAAATGACATGAAGCTTGAACATAAGCGAAGTGAGAATGCAACACTGTAATAGGCAACATTTCAAGTGTCACCGGTTTCAACTTCTTTAAACTAATCACATCCTAAAGACCAATTAATGAGCTTGGTCTGTATAATAATTAATTAATGAAGTCGTAGTAGGTGGGGCCTTATTTTAACAAAGTGCAATAAAACACGGAATAAGCTTATGGGAAAGGCTTCACATTGGACTTTCAATACGTCACCGAAGTCATATTGTTTCAATTACTACAAACTCCAAAACTCACCTTCAAGCTTTTCTCTTCTTATTATTATTCTTCTTCAATATCAAAGTTTCATCACGAGAGTATGGGGTGGTGGATAAACGGTAGCGTTTTGATGATGATTACAACCATGACCATCGTTTCTTTTGTTCAAGCTGAAGATCCATACCGTTATTTCGACTGGAGAGTCACTTCCGGTAATATTTTTCCATTAGACCATGCTCAAAAGGTACATTTTCTTCTTACAAAGATCTAAGAAACATAATGAGATTCTAAGTACGTTTTGGTTTGATCATTTTTTATATATTATATATGTTTAAAACACATATAGGGAATCCTAATAAACGGACTATTTCCTGGACCGGAAATTCACGCAGTCACCAATGACAATTTGATCATCAATGTTCATAACGATCTCGACGAGCCTTTCCTCTTATCTTGGTATCTATTTCCCCCTTCTTTACCATTTTCTTTAATTAGTATCCATTTTTTCTTAACACTATCTTGAATCAAATATAGATGAAAGCGTTCAATCTAATTATTTCTATATTAACTTGAAACACAATGCAAAAGTAACATCAATAAATTCTTAACAAAAAAAGAAAAGAAAGTAACATCAATAAATATAAATGCATGTATAGATAATTTAATAAAAGCATAAGTTATATTAGAAGAAACGTTGGAGTTTTAGTCCATTTGTATAAGGGAGCCAATTTGCATGTACATAAATTGCCGTTTCTTCACAATCTTGATTTGTTGGGTGTCACTATTGAACACGTCAAGTTTTTCACATGTTTAAAATATCAAGGATTTATTTAATAAATACATAAAAAAAATATATAAATGAAGGAATGGATTGCAACTAAGGAAGAATTCATATCAAGATGGAGTTTATGGGACGACTTGTCCAATCCCACCGGGAAAGAATTACACATATGCCATCCAAGTCAAAGACCAAATTGGTAGTTTCTTCTACTTTCCTTCCCTTGCCTTTCACAAAGCAGGCGCTGGATATGGCGCCATCCGTATCCTTAGCCGCCTTAGCATCCTTATCCCTTTCCCTGAATCCTCTGGAGATTTTACTTTCCTCATCCGAGAATGGTATCACTATGACTACAAGGTACATACATTTCTCAACATAACTAATCATGTTTAATCAACTAGCACTTGTAATTCTCATATAAATGACTATAATGAATTTGCTTATTTAGACTTTAAAGGCACTTTTAGTTTTAGATAAAGGACAAAATCTGTCTTTTTCTGATAGTATTTTGATTAATGGGATTGAACTCAGCCTTGTTTCTTCTCTCACCGTCCAAAAAGGTAATTAATCTTACAAACTCCAAATTTTAATATAAAGAGAGTATTCTCCATCACTTCTTTTTGGAGATACAATTATATATAGATAAAACTTACAAACTTTAATATGAAGATGAGTATTCTCTAGTCACTTTTTTTTCTGGATACAATTATCAATAGGTAAAACATACATATTCAGAATATCAAACGTGGGACTTCAACATAGTTTATATTTTAGAATCAATGATCATCAGTTGAAGCTAGTTGAAGTTGAAGGAACCCACACAGTCCAATCCATGTATACTTCACTTGACATTCACGTTGGTCAGTCTTGCTCAGTACTTGTCACCATGGACCAGCCTGAGAAAGACTATTCCATTATTGTTGGAACACAGTTTACACCTACAGATTTCCAAATTGCAAGCGAACTCCACTACGCCAAATCTGTACAAAGGTTTTCCTCTAGTTCTATCCGTGCTAGTGGTGGAGTAGATATTGATGAACTAAATTTGTCTATGAAACAAGTTTGGTCCATCAGGACCAACCTGATTGCGTCCGGGCCAAGGCCTAATCCTCAAGGCTCCTACCACTATGGTCGAATCAAGATTTCTAGGACTTTAATACTGGAAAGCTCAACTGCACTTGTAAATAGGAAGGAATGCTATGCTATCAATGGAATGTCGTTTGTGTCTCCTGACACTCCCTTAAAATTAGCAGATTACTTTAAGATCAAAGGGGTTTTCAAAGTGGGAAGCATCCCTGACAAACCAAACAGGGGAAGAGGGATGAGATTTGACACAGCAGTGATGGGAGCTCATCATAGGGACTTTCTTGAGATCGTTTTCCAGAACCGCGAGAAGATCGTCCAAAGTTACCACTTAGATGGATACAACTTTTCGGTTGTCGGGTGAGAACGATGCTAAATCATACTCCAAGAATAATAATCATATATGTACTTTGAATCTAATGTTTGTGAGTATTGTCGACAGGATGAATCAAGGAAAATGGTCACATGCGAGTAGACGAGAGTACAACCTTAAGGATGCTGTTTCTCGTTCCACTACTCAGGTACGTTCATTTTCTTCGTATCTTAACAAAACTTATAATAATGGATTTTCAATGTCACTTATATATTAGTTTAAGAATTTTTTTTAACTTATAATAAGGGTTCTTAACATGTATCAAAGATCCATCTCTATGTTGAAATATATGTTGCTTTTGTAGGTTTATCTAGAATCTTGGACAGCAATATATGTGGCATTAGATAATGTAGGTATGTGGAATCTAAGAAGTCAATTTTGGGCGAGGCAATACTTAGGTCAACAATTTTACCTCCGAATTTATTCTCCAGTCCACTCTCTTAAAGATGCAAACATGTTACCAAAGAATGCTTTGTTGTGTGGTCGAGCCTCCAACAAACACAAGACCATCATCACTACTTAGATCGTATTTCTACAATAGTAGAATCATTGCATACTAGTAGAAAACAAATGATGAGAGATTATGTTGTGCATAGAAGAATACACTGATGAGCTTCAAAATAGATCCATTATTTGTACTTGTAAAATAAAATGGATATTTATACTTTTAAAATTAATACATTTTTTATGCTAACTGTTTCAGGTAAAAAATGTCGACATGCCACATCTACATAACTTTGAGCTTTTATGGGTCTTGAGTGAGATGAGCATGGGATTTTTGTTCTAGGGGTGTTGATGCGCTTCATAAACAAGGGGGATTTTCTGATCTGCTATTGATTCCCCTGAGGGGTCAACTCTAGGCTCTCTGGTTTTCAAGGCCGCAAGGTTGCGGCAAGTCAAAAAGGGTTGTGTGCTTCGGGCTGCTCCTGAGCTCACCTTGGGGTGATTTAACAACTTATGGGGTGTTGCTAGAATGTGGTGTGGAGCGGGGTTAGTCCTAGAGGGTAGCAAACTTCCTACACCAACAAAGTGGTGCGTGAAGTCTTTAGGAAATATAAAATGAGGGTGTGTTTCCCAAAAATTATTCAACGCTCAAGTCGGGACTGAGGAAGGATAGCATAAGGAATATCGAGAAAGTGAAAGACAAGGGTTCTTTCGATTTCGACCCTCAAGAACGGGTGGTACAATAGCTATATGTCATTTAGGGAGTTGTTTGAGGTGAAAGAGTGAAAAAACGTGTTTAAGCTTGATGGAGTCTGAAGTTACCGAAAAATAGACTTATTGCGGAGCATGAGCAATCATCTGAAGCGATAAGGTTTGAAAACAATAGTAAGCTTGATGGGGTCTGAAGTTATTGGAAATAGACTTATTGCGGAGCATGAGAAATCCTCTGAAACAAAAGGTTTGAAAACAATAGTCTTTAACCGGAAGATTATCTGAAGCCGAGCCTTTCAACAAAGGTCGTAAATTTGTGGTCTGTGGATGAATATATTGAGACTTTACACCTAAATGGTGGAACTTTAGTCACTAATTGTGGCCCGAATTAAGAAGAAACGTGTTTGCTCTTGAGAAGTACTCAACAAGAGCCGCCAGACTCCTCAGGTGAGTCTCTGCAAAAGAACAAAAGAAAACCGAGTGAAACTTAAGACAAGAGTTCTCTTAGAAAGCAGAGGAAAAACCGAGAAGATTTATCCTAAGGTTAGAGTAATTGAAAAATTGACTCATTCTCATATTGAGGTAGGGTTATATTTATAGAGAATATATAACTCGGGTAGGTTGGTTGGTTTGGTTTAGTTGGTTAGGTTATTGTTGAGGCGCTCCAAT
The DNA here is from genome assembly GCA_900116095.1 of Euclidium syriacum. NCBI lineage: Eukaryota > Viridiplantae > Streptophyta > Magnoliopsida > Brassicales > Brassicaceae > Euclidium > Euclidium syriacum. Next base: position 17,755,372 of record FPAK01000003.1, read on the forward strand.
TATAACCCGTCGGATGTACTATGTACTCGAGTTTTTTTTACCAACCACTTTTGTCGTTTTGGCCAGCTAACTTGTCGCCCGCTCCCGAGGGGCCTGTGGTGCGTACCATACGGGTATGAACGGCGTTGTATACTGTTTATCGCCTGCTGTGGGTACCTCTGGGTACCTGTCACTCCAGCCTCTAAACGAGCCTTACAAGTTATGGGTACATTGACACGTAGATTGGTATGAAACATTAGTGACAAATTTCTGTTTGAAACGATAAGGTTTGGTGGGATTTATCTAATAGATGAATAATTGACAAGTGATACTCAACTTAGATTGTATTGACCTCTTTTCAATAGCGTCGACTCTTGCTTAACGCGTCTCTAAACTGGGGTAAAGGGCGAGTTGATTTCGTATGGGAGAACCCCTACTCTGCCCCAAGATTTATAAAACATTAATCAAATATATACTAACTAGGGATTTGTCCGCACGATTGCGCGGAAAAGTAGTGTAAGAAAGTAAAATTTAATACATTAATATATTATATATCCCGCATATTCTTATCAAGATTCTCAAATCAGTGTTTACTATATGAAGATACGTATAGACGTATCGTAAATTAGGTTTAAGAGATCATAATATCTTATAAATTCTTACTTGTGGAGGAATCTAAACTTACATCCATCATTTGGTAACCAAAACACATTCATATACAAACCACAATATTTACGATACGTTTCTCTGGGAAATCTAAACCTTAGAGCCTCCTTAGGGAACCCTAAACACATTCATATACAGTCCACGATATCTACAATACGTTTCTCTGGGAATCTATACTCTAGACCCTCCTTTATAAACCCAAACACATTCATATATAATCCATGACATCTACAATACGTTTCTCTAGGAATCTATATCATAAATCCTCTTTTGGGAACCCAAGTACATTTATATACAATCCATTATATATACGATGTGTTTTGGGACTCTATACCCTAGAACCTCCTTTGGGAACCCAAGCACACTCATATACAGTCGAAATTATCTACGATACATTTCTCTAGGGAATCTAGACCCTTCAACCTCCTTTGGAAACCAAAGCACATTAATATACAGTCCATGATATCTATGATACGTTTCTCTAAGGAATCTAAACCCCAAATCCTCCTTTGGAAACCCAAGTACATTCATATATAGTCAACAATACGTTTCTCTGAGAAATTTATACCCTAGACCCTCCTTTGGGAACCTAAACACATTCATAGTCCACGATATGTACGATAAGTTTCTCAGGGGAATTTACACACTAGACCCTCCTTTGGAAACCCAAGTACATTCATATACAGTTCTTTACATGTACGATATGTTTCTCTTGGGACTCTATACCCTAGAACCTCCTTTTGGAACCCAAACACACTCATATACAGTCCAAATATATACGATATATTTCTCTAGGGAATCTACCCCTTTCAACCTCCTTTGGAAAACAAAACACATTCATATACAGTCACGATATCTATGATACGTTTCTCTGAGGAATCTAAACCCTACACCCTCATTTGGGAACCCAAACACATTCATATACAGTCAACGATACGTTTCTCTGGGAATCTATACCCTAGACCCTCCTTTGGGAACCCAAGTACATTCATATACAGTCAACGATATATTTCTCTAGGGAATCTATACCCTAGACCCTTCTTTGGGAATCTAAGCACATTCATAGTCCACGATATATACGATACGTTTCTCAGGGGGATTTACATCCTAAACCCTCTTTTGGGAACCCAAACACATTTGTATACAGTCAACGATATCTATGATATGTTTCTTTAGGGAATCTATACCCTAGGCCCTCCATTTGGGAACTCAAACACATTCATATCTAGTCGACTACATGTATGTTACGTTTCTCTTGATATCTATACTCTAGACCTTCATTTGGGAACCCAAGCACATTCATATACAGTCCACGATATCTACGATATGTTTATCTGGGGAATCTATACCATAGACCCTCCTTTGGGAACCCAAGCTCACTCATATAAAGTCCACGATATCTACAATGCGTTTTTCTAGGGAATCTAGACCCTACAACCTCCTTTTAAAACCCATGCACATTCATATACAGTCCACGATATCTACGATACTTTTCTCTGGGGAATCTAAACCATCTACCCTTCTTTGGGAACCTAAGAACATTCTTATTTAATCCACGATATCTACGATACGTTCATATGGGGAATCTAAACCCTAGACCTTTCTTTGGGAACCAAAACACATTCATATTACATTCCACGATATCAACAACTAATGACCTAAATATTTTATTTAGGTTCAAGGTCTGCGAAGACCTCTGTATAGAAAATATTCATTGTCTTGCGTTGCCATTTTCCTTATTCATATACGATGAGGATTTTTAAGCATGATCTCCACTCCACTCTAGATATAGCTATGTAAAATTGTCCATGAGAAAACACGGGTTTGGATAGACACAAACCAACTGTCTTCATGGTTTGACCTTGGTTGTTATCTATTTTCATAGCAAATGCAACTGTCACCGGAAATTGATTACACCGTATTTTAAAAGGGAACTTTGTTTCCGCCGGAGACACAAACTTTCTAGTTAGTAAAAACCAAATCGCTTACTTTAGTATCCATTAATATTTTTTTCATTTATCACGTGATTGGCCAACTGAGCCACTTTTAGTCTTGTACAAAAAATCATTTATTGTATCGATATTTTAGAGCAACATGAGCACGACTTTCAACTTTAAACAATGATTCGACTATCCTGATACTTTGACACTATAAAAAAAAATTCATGAGTATAAACAATTCCATCAACACTGTAAGTGTCCGGAGTATTAATGTTATCAGAGTTGTGATACTCTTGACCTAAAAATGCTTATACATGAAAATTTTAGTTAAAAAAATTAAGAAACAACTTTTTAAAAAATGGTTTTAATGTTTTTTTTTTTAAAGAAATAGCTTACCAATTTAGTGTATTTTCAAAGGAGAAAAGAAAACGTTTTATGATAAGACGGTTTGATAAAGTCTCTAAAGAAGGTATAAGGCTATTGGACCATACGTAACTAAGTTAAAGCCCAAGTGTTTAACAGATTGTGTTTGATTTCTATAAGTAATTAGATTAAAACAATAACTAAAACGAAAGTGAAAGACTTGAGTTATTCAGATTTTAGTAGTTAATAATTTGGTTGGTTTTATGCTTGTTTAATATAGAGACCGAATATTATTTAATTTTGTGATTTATTATGGTTTTAATGTTTAGGGTTTAATAAAAAATATTTTTGTAATTTATATACCAATGACATATGAATGTAATTAAGTTGATTCATTAATCGTGTTTTAAGGAGTCTAAGTCTCTAGAGGGCTGCGGTAACGACACGTGGCGAAATCTTAAAACCTTATTTTTTTACTATATAAGATAAGATATGAGGATTTCCATATAATTCGGCATGATTATGTAAGATTTTCATATATAATTATACGGTTTAATAAGGTTTTTATTAAAATTATGTATGATTTTCATATATAATTATACGGTTTTAAACATTAATAAGGTTTTTAATAAAATTTTAATAAATCAATTTTTTAGAGGACTGTAGTAACGCCACGTGGCAAAACATGTATTCTTTTAATATATATTTAATATATATGATGATACATTTTTATTTTAACTAATAGAACATTGCTCTCTTTAAAGATAGAGTATTGTTATTATAGAGAAAATGACATCCGGTCATTTCTATGAACGGCTATATATAGAGGAAAACTTGATTTATTTTAACAATATTTATTAACATAAGAAAACAATAAACGTTACATGACAAGAAAAGGAAAAACCAATAAACGTCACACAAAAGAAAGGAAAAAACAAAACTCAACATGGATTTATGAACCAAAACACCTTGCAAAATAAGACCCAACATGAACCTCACAAAATTGTGTGAACCTCAACAACATGAACCTAAGGAGATTCCGTCTCGTAAATTCTTCCTCTTTCTCAGGTTCCTCCTCTACTTCTTCCACCTTCTTCTTCGATGGCTCCACACTGTCCTCAGATTCAGCTGGTGTAGTCTGCACAATAACAAAACAACACTCAAAAAATACTTCATTAACCGAAAAACCAAATCAAAATCAAAACCAAAAAAGATAAATGAAATAAATGTTTAGACCTTTTCATAGACTTCAGTCTCAGGTTTGCCTTCTCCTTCAAGATTTCGCAACCTCGCTTCAAGCTGTAATATAGATGAAACAATTAGAACATTAAGACTGTTCAGAGAGAGACTAGCTAGGAAGAAAAGAAAGTTGTTTTACTTTAGCACGGTCTTGAAGTCCCATAGTGTTATTTTTACCATCACCGAAAGCATCACATCTAATAGCAAGAGCGGCTCTAGCAGCTAGTGATCTCGCTATATTACCCTTGTGCTTTGGTGTTGCTTGGCCAACCAAGGACGTCTAGTAAATCAAACCGTTTTTAAGTGTGGCATGCTTTGTATTGAGCATCTGAATTGTGCTTCCTGGTAGCTTGGCGAGGTTCAATAATCCACCTGCGTGAGAGATTAAACGAGCACCGACGATCTCACCAACTAAAGCTGTCAGATTAGGAGCAACTGTGCTCATGCTGCTTTTTAGGTTATCGTGAAGCTGAGTTCTTTGCTCATCAAAAGCAAGAACTTGGTCACAGAGTTCACGGATGTACACTAAGTCTAGGTCATTGATGACTTTTTCCCCCTTGATTTCACGGCTGCTTCCTTCAAATCCGCTTCAATATTATCAGCTAATATCTGCAACAAACCAAAAGACAGACGATCATTAAACCTCGGTGATTTTGTTTACCTCGGAGAAGTCTAGCTTTGCAGCATTACTCCGGTTTCCCATTTTTAACAACTTTGACATATGGGATATTTTCATGTATGATCTTAGTAAGCTCGGGAAAATGCCTTCTGTAACATACTCTAATCTTCGTAGAATATTTGTTCAGTTCTTTGTCAAGATCATCGAGCTTACCGATAGTTTGGATTACCATAGCCTCCACCTAACAAAAAAAACTAAACCTTTAGGACAAGCAAAGACAAGGATCTATGGAAACTTCGAAGATCAAAAGCTAGTTCTATCTAGAAGTTCCATTATTTACCAAAAAGTATCTTAAATCAATGAAATGAACATAAATTGCTAGGGCTGAAATGAAAGATACCTTGTCATCATAACTGATCTTCAGCTTATGTCTCGCGAGGTTGTGAGACAAACCCAAGCACATAGGAGCCAAGTCTTTATCACCCAAACCAGATATGAGTTCTGTATACTGACTTCTAATACCTCGTAGAAGCTCCATTACAGAATCATTGTGAACACAATCTATATTCTGCATGCGTTAAAACCCTTTCATTAGAAACAAACACATAACTGACAGGAAAACAAAGGCGTTGTAATGGAAAATTCTAACGAAATACAAACCAGTTTCTCCTTGATCACATCTCCAAGCTTTGAATCAGCTACAGCTAAGACTTCACCTTCACAATTAGCTTTCAAAATTTTAAGTAGACCTTCGCTTGGAGTTCCCTCCATCAATTTAGCAATAGATTCTTGTGCTTCAGATGTGTTGTCAAACTTATCAAAAGCTATTAACTTAACCATCTGGTACATCAATAAACAAAGAAGATATGAGAAACTCAACACTAAACCTAATTTTTTATTCGTAAAACCAGAACAGTACGGCAATTATGATTGCATATATATATAAAAAAATAACCTTTCGTGCTGAGTCTGGAGATGAGAACTCTTTACTCAAATCCTGCGGAAAGAAAACGATACATCAATGTCTTTTAAATCCATATTCCCCAAGGTTACGTAAAGAAACCTCCAAAACAATGAAGAAGACTGACCTCAACGTTAGAAAGCTTTCCTTCATCTAATACTTTAAAGAGAGCAAAACCCGCAGGAGACTCGAATAGTGAGATCATCTTCACAAAAATCTCAAGTTAACACCTGAAGAAACGAAGTACTATTTATTAAAACTCTAGAATGAATTGAAAAAGCGACAAGGTAAAGTTGCTTGCGCATAATTATGATCACTGATAAATTAAAGTAGATGTTTTGAGAGAACAATCTAGAAACTAACAACTTTTTTTAAAAAAATAGCTTCTACTGCTATTTTGGTCAAAGACCATAGTTTTAAAACCAGAATAAGTTATAAAACTCTTATCAAAGTATGTATAAATAACTCTAAACTCCAGAAAAAAATCGAAAAGTGAAAGAATATTGACCTCGTTGAGAGAGAGAGAGGGAGGGGGAGATACCTCAAAGAGTTAAAAAAAGTTGCTTCGTGAGAGACAGAGAGAGTGTAAAAGGAAGAAGAAGGAGACGGAGAACTTTCTAGGGTTTAACCCCACATTATTTTAATAGCGTATATTAGAACGGAAAGAGTTTGTATATATATACTTAACCGTATACAACATATATATGAAAAGGAAAAAATAAACACACAATCCGGTCAAGAAAAAATGAATTTATTCCTTGTCTTTGTTATATGTAAGCTGAATAAAACTTTTTAAATATCTTATCTAATATCTAGTGTTATGGAAATCTTTTAATAGCAATCGGAATAAAAAGGAAAAAAACGTAAAATAAATAAATAGTTCAACTGGCACGGAGGGCCTACGAACGAATAAAATATTCGCTCGTTTATAGCTTCAATACGGCAGCGTTTTAGTCTTCTCTTTCTGTAGGTTTTTTTCCCTCTTGTGTTCATACTTAAAACTAAAGCTCGAAGTTTCCAGGTACGGTTTCAACTTTTCCCGTGGATTATTTTCTCGGTAAGGAGCTTTTCGATGCGTTATTCAATTCAGACATTCAAGCAAAGGGCAATGGATAAATTAAAATAATCTAAAACAAATGTCTCAAATGAAAAGGATTGGTTTTTAAATACGAAATTCACCATTCAAAAATGATGATTTCCAGTCAATTAAAAAGTAAAAGCCTGCCTTAAAAACAAAATAAAAAACCACTAATCTTACACTCAAGAGAGTTTGTTGTTCTCAAAATCTTTGTTCTCTTCACTCAATCCTTAGATTTCTTTTTCTTCTCTTTCTTATCTTTTTTCTTGGCTGGTGTTTCAGTTACCTCTGCTTCATCATCCTCATGCTTTCTCTTCTTTTTATTCTTTTTATCTTTCTTTGAAGACTCCTCTTCGGTTTCAGCTTCAGCTTTCTTTTTCTTTTTCTTCTTTGATGGTTCCTCCTTCTCAGGCTCCTCTTCTTCCACCACCTTCTTTTTCTTCTTATCTTTCTTCTTCGATGGCTCCTCACTGTTCTCAGATTTAGCTGATGCTTGTCCAATTAGAGAATCTGCAGCAGTGTTGTATGTCTGCAAAATAACAAAACAACAACACTCAATATTTTTACTTCATAGACCCAAAAACACAAATCAAAACTAAAACAAAAGTGAAACGAATAGTATTTTACCTTAGCAGGAGTGATAAGACCACCAGATCCCATCTTCTTATCCTTGTCATAGACTTCAATCTTAGGTTTGCCTTTAGCTGAACCAGAGAGACGACCCAAATCTTTTCCTTCAAGATTTCTCAACCTCGCTTCAAGCTGTGTGCGGTATCAACGTGTTAAAGAGAGAAACAATTACGACATAACCTGTGAAAGCCATTCAAGAGTTCTATTGTTGTTACCTTAGCACGGTTCTCAAGTCCCATAGTGTTGTCTTGTCCATCACCGAGAGCATCATATCTAATCGCAAGAACAGCTTTAGCAGCTAACGATCTTGAGATCTTACCCTTATGCTTTGGTGCTGCTTGGCCAACAACAGATGCGTGGAAGATCAAACCGTACTTAGGTGTGGCGTGTTTGGTCTTGAGTGCTCTAAACAGAGCTTTTTCGGCTCCGAGTATCTGAACTGTGCTCCCGGGTTGCTTGGCGAGATTCAACAAACTACCTCCGTGAGAAATCAGACGAGCACCGACTAGCTCACCAACTAAGGCAGTTAGATTGGGTGCTATTGTGTTCATTCTGCTCTTCAAGTAATCGTAAAGCTGAGCTCTGTACTCGGCTAGAGAAAGAACTTGGTCACAGAGCTCCCGGATGTGCAACAAGTCGAGGTCACTTACTTCTGTTCCCATTGATATCACAGCTGCTTCCTTAAGATCCGCCTCAATTTCATCAGCTAATATCTGCAACCAGACCAGAAATAAGCGAGTTATGATCAATGAAACTCAACAATATTGTGAACATTGGTTTCACTACACAGTTTAAGATAGATATAAAATACCTCAGAGAAGTCTAGCTTTGCAGCGTTAATACGGTCTCCCATCAATTTAACAGATTTGGCATACAGGATATTGTCCGATATGATCTTGGCAAGCTCGGGAAAATGCCATCCATACCATTCTCTAACCCTCATTGCGTATGTGTTAAGTTCTTTGTCGAGATCATCGAGCAAACCAATAGCTTGGATAATCATTGTATCCACCTAACAAAAATATCAAACCTTTATGAGATGCAAAAGACAGATCACATGCTAGTTCTATCCAGAAATTCAATTATTTTACCATTACTTAAACCCATACACAAAGCATATACAACTCATGACACCAAAACCAAAGAAGTCCAATATAAACTGCTAGGACTGAAACGAAGGATTACCTTGTCAGAACTGAACTTTAGCTTATATCTGGCGAGACTGTGGGACAAACCCAAGCTCATAGGAGCCAAGTCTTGATCACCCAAACCAGATATGAGTTCTGTAAACTGACTCCTGACACCTCGCATAAGCTCCATTACGGCATTGTTGTGAACACAGTCGATTTTCTGTTTAAGAAAAACGTGTTCATTAGAAACAAATACAGTCGCAGGAGTTGAATAATAGCAATTCAAATAGAGTTACGAACCAGCTTCTCCTTGATGACGTTTCCAAGCTTTGAATCAGCCACAGCCAAGGTTTCACCTTCACAGTTAGCTTTCAAGAATTTCCTTAGACCTTTGCTTGGAGCTCCATCAAGCAATTTAGCCACAGCTTCAAGAGCTTCGGATGTGTTGTCAAACTTGTCAAAAGCTTTTAGCTTAACTACCTGATAAACCCAAAAAAAAAAGAGAGCTGAGAAACTCTTTAAGATTCCTAAAATCAGACACATCTTATTACTGCATTAATAAACCACAAGAAAACAATACCTTTCGAGCTGAGTCTGGAGATGCGAACTCTTTACCCAAATCCTACAAGAAGAAAAAACGAGTTAAAATCAATGACTCACAAGGTTTACTAAAGAGACAACCAAAACAATGAATAACTCACCTCAACGTTCGCCAACTTTCCTTCATCGAGTACTTTAAAAAGAGCAAAACCCGCCGGTGTTTCGAATAGAACTATCATCTTCACAAAACTCTCAAGTCAAAACCTGAAGAGAAGTGTCAAGAGAACCCATGATAATCAGTTAAGGTTCGTATCAGAGTCATACTAATGAACTACCCTGCGTAAATTTTATACAATTAACACTGATAAAGATTAAAAGTTGACGGTTTGAGATCAAAATCTAGAATGAAACAGCATCCCCTTTAAACCCATTTCATGCTCTTGAACAGAACACATACTCTACATAACAAAATAGAGCAGACAAAACAGAGATATTCAAAACTCTGTCGAAATATTCAAAACTCCAGTCTCCAGCAAAATCAAAAAGTGAAAGAGCAATCACAGCGAAGAGAGGGAGAAGAAGAGAGGTTAAGTTACCTGAGTTAATCAAAGTTGCTGCGTGAGAGAGAGGAAGAAGACGAAGGCGGAGACGGAGAATCTCTTAGGGTTTTAATAGGGTATTATAGCAGTTAAAGAAGAGTTGGAGCTCTCCTATCCGGCGGCGTTTTAAGAAGCTCGGAAAGGGGCATTTCTGTAACTTGAATATTAGGGTTTAGTTTTTTCAGCTACTGGGCCTAAAAGGATGAATAAACTTGGCCCGTGTCAATAAACGGTGCGTTTGAGTCTTCTCTTTCGCTTTTTTGGTTTTTGAATCCCTTTCTGCAATTAGTTTCTGTGAACGCAGATTTGGTCGAGTTCAAAGCTTCCAGGTGCGGTTTCAACGTTTCTCCTTGATTTTCCCTAATCTTCTCGGTTAAGAATTATTCCATACTTCAATTCAGCTATCTCTGTTTTTGCTAGATTCTTTTTGAATATAAATTATGTGTCGCAGATTAGGTTCTCTAAATACCGAAAAATCAAGTCGTTTAGGGTTTAATCTTTAGGATTTGTGTGATCGAAGTTTGAGGTAGCTGCGCTAGTGTAGGAGCACGACTGGGTTACTTTGTTTTCGATGTTTTCTTTGTTGATTAAACGATATTTAAGTAGATAACCTAATTTTGCAGGAAATTATGGCTAGTGAAGATGAATTGATAGCACAGAAAGCTGTTGCTCGTAAAGAAGCGCTTAGAGCTCTAAAGGCAGCTAAGGAACTGTCTGAGAGCAAAGAAGACGGAGAAGATGATGCAGTCGAAGAAGAGTAAGTTTTTTTTCGCTTTCTTTATCTAGAGTTCTATCTACATTCTTGATTTTAAGGAGAAGATTAATTTTACAAGCATATGAAACTGTTCTTGATTGTGTGTTTGCCATGTTGGTTAAAGCAGAATTAAGAGCTTTCCCAGTGCTTTGATTTTGCCTTTCTCTTAAAGTATCACCATTCATGAGAGAATCAATAATGGTGTTTATACAGCATCCATTACTAAACAGTTTTTCCTTTTCGAATTGAATTCATATGTATCTGTTTAGGTGATTGGTTTTTATTGCTCGGTTATTTCTGCTAATATCCTTGTTTTTGGTCATGTGCTTACTGCTTATGTGATTCTTGTCTTGAATTTTGACAGTGGTCCAGCCATGAAATTTAGAAATTATGTTCCTCAAGATAAAGAGCTTCAGGATGGTAAACTTGCTCCACCAGAGCTACCGACTTTTGAAGATCCAATTGCTGCAATTCCACCTGTAGTGGAGAAGAAAGAGGTATGTGACTGCTTTTCTTTTCCCCTCTGTTTGGAATCGTTCTTTACTTTATTCGTGCTTCTTAACTTACACTGAAATCTATCATTGTAGGATCCATTTGTCAATATTGCTCCAAAGAAGCCAAACTGGGACCTCCGTAGAGATGTTCAGAAGAAGCTCGATAAGCTCGAAAGGCGGACTCAAAAGGCAATGTTCAAACTCATGGGTAAGTGCCAAACTTTATCTACATGCTTGATCTCATTCAGGGAACTTTGAGTAAAAGCTAATTAAGACATTAATCCGTTGCTAATCTAATCTGTTAAAAATAGAGTGGTCTGTTTGTTAGTGTTAGGATGTATTTGTAAAGGTCTCTATGATTCTAGTAACTGTTGTTATAGAACTAACATGTGCGTTTTTATTTATCTTATTGCAGAGGAGCGTGAGAAAGAACTTGAATTGGCCGAAGAAGCTGCTGATGGAAACGCCATAGAAAGTTAAAAACTGATGATGACATCAAAGAACATTACTATCTTCTACTCAGTTTTGTATAAGTGGCTGTTACAGCTTCTCTTTCACTCGACTTAAACCATAGGATCTCATTGCGAAATGTTATGTAGACAGAGAGGCCGGGCTTATCGTTCTTTGTGTGAAAATGAATTAAAGGGACGATCGGTTTATTATTAGATTTGTTTCAACGTAACCATACAAAAACTCGCTTCGGTTCAACATCAATTTGTCTGGTTTTATCTTATGCATTTGCATGTGTATTTCACTTTTGGTTCGGATAACTTAAAACTTCCCAAATCTTCCCAAATCTTGTGGTTTCAAATCATATGGCAATTATGCATGTTTTTAACCCTTTTTGTTTGGTTAACTTTGGTTGGGACAAAACTTCCCAAATCTTGTAGATACAGCATTGGTTTATTAAATTATTATCAGAATTCAATCAAAAACAGAGATGCTAAGGGTTTTTGTTTTGCTTTTTCTCCCGAAGCTCAAACCTAATGTACAAATTCAGTAAAAAAGTAAAGCTTTCGACACCATCTCAATCTCACCTAAAACCTTGACCTTTATAAGCATTCTTTTCATGAATCCGAGCTCCAAAAGAAGAGGAATTATTCTCCAGCATGAAGCTTAGTAAAACACTTAAAAGCCAAGGATTTATGCTTTTTTAGAAGAAACCAGCAGATCCCATATTTCGGGGGATTCGAAACTTGTCCAGTGGCAAATCTGTAAGAGCAATAAAGGATAATGGTGATAATTCATCTTCAAACTGCTTTGATCATCAACATAATAAAAGTATATGGTTCCTATCATTTTGTTTCAAACGTTAAAACAGGAAAAAGCAATCTACAAAGGGGCTTTGGTATCAGGAGTGTTGTGTAAAGAAGCTCTCTCACATGAAAAATCTACCAAAGGCTCAATTATCTCTATCTTCTTTCTGATTGAAATTTGAAAATACCTAATAATATATGAAAATCACCTTCACAAGTAAAGGACAAACCATCAAAGTAGATGGAGCCTGAGATTGGTGCTCCACAGACAAAACACACCAAACATAACAACACCTTTTTTTCTCGAATAATTTACCTCGAAAGTTTATCTAGCTATAGCCACCCTGTAGTTGAGAATTAGATCTTCAGGTTTCTTCCATACGTATGCCCGTACAGTTGCTAAACTCATATCTGGAGATAAGACCTGAAATAATCACAGAAACAGAAACACTTCTCGTTCAGCCTCATACTCCAAGTCCAAACGATAAAAGGAGACCAAGTAAACCAATTCTTGCCTGATTGTTGCATAAGATTTCAATGGAAGGTCTGAGTTTCTGCCAAGGCTTTGATCCAGAGGGTAGCAATCCATTTCCTGCAAACAGTGGCTGTGGTCCTCCTGAAACACTTGCTCCGTCGAGAGCCAGACTATCCAAAGGATTGTCAAGGACCATTTTTTCCACAACGTAATTTGTAACCTACATAAACAAAAGCCATTGAATCACAGAAAGTACAAGCAAAACTATAAATATATAGGTTTCAATTTATGGGTTATGTGCACACCTTGTGAACTCTTAAGATCCGTGGTGCACTAAGTTTCCCTAGTGTGACCACCTGCACATTTGATCCTTCGCATGGATGCAGGAAGAAGCTTAATCTGGAAATTTTGAAGAGATTTCATAAGTAAGATAATCGATAATCTATTTATTAAAAAATGTAAAAACATAGGTGAGGAAAATGCTAAAACACCAAACTATTTTTCTGATTAGAGAACAAGGTAGTGTCGTATACTTCGTATTTTCTCTAGGTGGAAGGCGATTGTTCAAGACAGCATCCAAACACCATAACGGGAAGTCCTTCTCGTCTTCAGTTCCGGCAAACTCGGTTATTTTCTTCCTCCATGGTCCTCCTTGAGAACCCTCTGTAATGATGGAAGGAGGGGAAACGGAAGAAAACTCGAATGGAGGATACACCGGATCATTCCCAGCACTACTGTCTTCAGTTTTGGATGGAAGTAGACTTTTCTTGTTATCTTTCACGGGTAAAGTATCTCCAGAAACAGGAACTTGGGGTTTTGGTTTGTGCTTCTTCTTTGCCAGCCAATGACCCAACAAGCCTTTCAGTGTTTCACGAGCTAGATTAATCTACAAATCACAAAAATAGGTTTAGTTTTTACTAGGTTGGAGCAAATAACAGTCTAAAATATTCAATTATGATAAAATGATTCAAATAGAACTTGCTTAGAATGATCAATCAATTAAATGTAACAGTAATAAGAAGTCATTCCCAATCAGCTTCAACATAACTAAAATGCAGGCATTTAATCTACCTTATCATCTTCAGGTCGCCCGGAAACTTTAAGGTCTGCTGAATACATCTCAGCAGAGAAGCATTGCGGAGTCTCCAAGTGTAAGGATAAGCATCCAAGTCGTGTATCCACAGTAAACCATGATGGGATGCTAACCTGAATATTCAGAGATGAAAAACAAAAGTAAACAAATCTGCTAATCTGACTACAGAAAAAAGAATCATATGCTTTGAAGACAAAGCAAGAGACTTACCATCTCAAAAAGTTCTTCTTTCTTTTCTTCAAATGAAATCTGCAAACATGGAGACAGATATGTTTATTTGACTTAGTACTTCTCCAGGACCAGATATTGGAATGTTAATGATATTCAGAATTAAAGCAGCAGAAACATATAACCGTATCAAAAACTCAAAAAAAAAAAAAAACTAGTTGTAATTTCCATAGATACCTTCCCATAGTCCTCTACTACAACACCCCTAGTTATATTCCATAGTTTCACCGAGCCAGCTGCGTCCTGCAAAACAAAAACCAGACAGATATCATCAACCCCTCTAAACGTCTATCAGTATTGGTCTTACCACAGCATTCAGAGAATTCTAATTTCACCTTAGTTAAAATTTGCCTTTTATTATTCAAAATCTCATGTTGCACAATCGGGTGAGTTCCTGGAACAGTTATTAACGGCTCCTTGTAGGCAGGGGGCTGCAGACAAGCCAAATGTTAACCACACTGATTCAAGAAAGGTTAGATAGAAGCATTTTTACAGGAAGAAATTTCTTTTCTTACTGGATTTAGTCCTTCCAAGGAAACCCTCGCCCTATTAAAAGACAAATTCCCAGCCAAGAAAGAGCCACCTCGTTGAAAAATCTTTTGAGGACTCTGTACTTCGGCAGGCCATCTTTCTACAGAGGAATCTGTTGTTGCAACCCATATACTATCGTCTTGCAACGCCAATTGCTGAATAGGATGTTCCTTAGTGCACAGCAAAACACTTTCTCTTGTTGCCAAGTCTGTCAAGTATAACTGACAGAAACATAACAGGTTAGTAAATTTAAAAAAGGACGTTATACACCAGAAGGGAACCAGAAAACGAGGCAAGTTTGCTGTCTACTCACACATTGGTCTCTCCCACCACTATAAACATGACTAAATGATGGAGAGCATGCAAGCGCCCAAACAGAATCTGTATGCACCGCATAGGTATGAAGACATCGCTGCTGACCTAGATCCCAGAGTCTACAAATGAATTTAGAACCAGTTAGAATTGAAATGTTCGCTATAAATTCAGCCGCTGGGTTCATAGTTATTACAAATTACGAAAAGATACAGACCTTATCATAGAATCAGAGGACCCAGACAAGCAAAATCTGCAGTCTCAAGGTAAGAAACACAAGGAAATTCTATCAGTCAGAGAATAAAATAAGTAACACGAGGACCCAAAATAAATTCAGAGAAAACTTACCTTCCAGTTGGGTCCAGAAGCAGCACTCTTACATTATCCGTATGCCCCCTGAGCTTCATACTTTTTGAACCAGTTCTAGGGTCCCAGACACGTAAAACCTGCAATAAACAAAAAGAAAACATAAATCCTAAGATTGTTTGTGTTCTTGCTTTCAAGTATATTCTCAGCAACCTGGATTGTATGAATACCTTCTCTGTTCCACCAGAGACGAGCATTGTCCCGGTATCATTCATTGCCAAAGCATAGACGGACTCCTTATGGCCTTTGGCAATTGTTGGAGTGTAGCCATGTGATGGAGATGACTGCACGGATATATTGTTGCTTGAACCAACAGTTCTTAAACTTGTAACGGGACCATTTGCACCATTTGAAGAAGAACTATCTTCCATGGCATCATTAGGTTTCGTAACTGGTGACAAAGCAGCTTCGATATCCCATATAAAAACCTCCCCACCAAGGCCACCAGATGCAACAACATTGCTCTAAAAGTTGTGACATCAAGATAGGATCAGAATGTGACAATAATAAGCTCATATGTCCTACAAAACTCGCACCATCACACCAAGCAATTTTTTTCAGGTGCAACTATATAGAAAAAAAAGCATGGAAGATTGGGAAATTACATTTTTTGCCGCAACTGCCAAACAAGTTACATAGTCAGAGTGCTGACGGAGAGTCCGTGTACATACTCCATCTGATAAGCCGTCCCATGTCTAGAGTGTTTCCGGAATATTAAGCCACATTTAGAAACCAATATGGTGGTACAAAGACAAAAGAATTAAAATGTGCAAGAATTTGTAACAAAGCCGCAAACCTTGACTGTAGTGTCTGAAGAACAAGAAACAAGAGTGCTCTCACCAGCCAGAGCAGCGTCATTCACCTGACCAATCAACGTAAGGGTTTGAAATTATTACATGTACAAGCACAAGAGTCAACGCAGTAAACACAGGATCCTTATGACTAATTATCCCTATACAGTTAAACTTCAGAGTCAGAAAAAAACTCTATACCCAATCAACATGAGACTCGAATGTAGCTGAGCAAAAGGTCGCATCATCTTCAAATGCCCATCTTTTGAGTGTACCATCACGACTTCCAGTGAAGAGGTAACTTAGATCACTAGAAACAGACGACTTCAACACATCCAAGCAATTAATGCCGGCACAATGCTGCAGCATGCAAGTTACATAAAAAGAACATCATCAGGATTGAATTAAGGAGGCGATGTCTATAACTTTTAAACTATTTTAAGTCTTATATGGATAAGAATGTGGAGTAGTAGGAAATTATAACCAAATGGTGTAAAACAACCTGACCTTTGTATCATTGGCATCATTTAATACATATGTAAGCTTTTTCTCTTTGCGGGCGCGGACAGAACCGCCATTACTCCCGGCACTTCCAACCCGGTGCATTTCAAATTATTCTGAACGGAGAACCAGAAAAACAAAACCAGCAAGTGAGTGACAAGCAACCTCCTTTTCAAGCAAACTAGTTTTCATCATTATCCAAAATGAAACAAGACCAACGCGAATATTGCTAAGACAAAGCTGATAGAATGATTAATCAGAATCGGGAACGAACAAAAACCTACGGAATAGCCAAAAGAAATTCTCAACTCTGAGTAAGATTCTATCTAGAGAATCTCAGATATGCCGGAAAATAACTGTGACCCTTATCGACGAACAGTTTATAAGCTCCTAAAATCCTAAATTAATTCGTCCCAGAGCGTAATCGGCACAGAACAGCTAAATTCTAAGAGACCTTTTCGAATAAGAAGATCAACATCAAAAGCCAAACTCAATTTTTCGGTATCACAAGAGAAATTACAAAAATCATCAGTACTCAGCTTTAAAACTCCCAAATTTTGATCCATACACAGTACCAATAAATAATCAATTTCACAAACCTTATTGAACATGTACGATTAATTCCAACTAGTACCTAAATTTCTAATAAGAGAAACCCCAAACAAGAGACGAGTGACAATATCTAAAGAGGAATCAGTCGTAAAACGAAACCATCGACATACCTTTATCTGAACTTCAGATGTAATCGGTGATGATTAAACTACGAGATTCAGCAACCTGAACACACTTTTCGGAAGATCGCAAACCCGCATACACACAAGTAAACCCTAGAATCGATCCTTCGCGCGGCAAGGAATCGAGATTTGGGAATCAGATTGATCTAGAAATTCAAAAGTATGCACAAATTTGGAAATATGAGAAAAAAAAAATTAATGAGAGAGTCAAGAAGGAAAAACAAGAGCAGCCTTTTCCAAGGCGTGATTGTGTTTGGAGGATTGGAGGAGGAAGAAGAAGAAAGAAAAAAAAAAGTTTTTAAAGAAAGAAAAAATACACAAACTCTCACAAATTCAGCCCTTTAGTAAATAAGTCGCGCTGTGTATATATCAAAAATATATTAGTTTGGGAAGGATAAGACTAATATATATTCCTTTTCACGTGTTATTTTCTCATTGGATGGGTGACTTTACTACGTCACGTTTTACTGGTTTATTTTAGAGGTATTGACATTTAATAACTTTTTGCTAAAACAATTTTTTTACATATTTGTCCGAATGTTCTTACAAACCGGGTGCATATTATTTGCATAATTGACGTTTTAGCCATTACCTACAAACATATAAAGCCAACTAAAAGTAAGCAGTCACTTATAAAAAAACACACTTTGAACAATATACATCTGAAATCTCTAATCCAAATGTATGATAACCAGATATAGGAATCAATTTGATTACGTGGAATAATAAGTTGTGTTCACAACTCTTTTATGGCGGCTGGGCAAGGAGTTCAACCTTTGCCTTTCTCGTGAAGAAATTTTGTAGGTTCGTAAGATTTCCTAACTCTTTTGTTGAGTTGAATACTCAAAGGTAGATACTTCAAGTAATGTAATCATCTTTGGATTCATAGGTGACGGAACATTATGACAACAAAACCTTTATTGGTTTAAAGTATATGAAGAACTATGCGAATGAGATATTATATTCGACGTCGAGTGGGCCTTGGATTGTGGCCATTTTGACCCGCCCTCGCAAGAAGTATTAGGGTTGAGATGGATTCAACATGTAATATCAAACACTGAAAACTCGATCCTCTCTAGATTTTTTTGAACTTGGATGACATCTCATTTATTCTAAGGATCCACTTAAGCATAACTTTCTCGAGATAAATTCTTGTTGGTCCAACACTAAATCCGAAAACTATATTGCCAAGACATGATACTAGTTACAAAAAAATTATACCCTGCTTACGACATCTTTGTGAAGAGACCTCGTTTCATGTCATTAATGACACAAATTTGAAAATAAAATCTTTTATGAAGATAAAACATGTTATGTGTATACGAAGATTTCAGTGTCCACATTTTGTTTGTGTATCTTCAGAATTTACAGGTATGAGTTTCTCTTTCGTTACTTCAATTTTAAATTTGTTTCAATCATTCTCAATGTTTAGCTATTTGGATGATCTTTTTTAGATTGCTAATGAAACTTGGTTATTCTCTTTTAGATGGTTAATGAAACTTGGTGATCGATGATCTCCCATAGATCATATTGTTTTATGGAAAAGGTTTCATCGAACGTGTATAAATCACCATCAGATACACTTTTTCACAATATGTAATAAGTATAAACATGTACCTACGCTAACTTTAGAGCAAAGGTCCATACAATTGATATAGCGTCCAAAATGGAACAACCTATAGTAGTATTACACATTACCAAACACATCTAAGGTGTTAAGTTGAAGTATAATGACAATAGATAAACATATATAAATTGTTGAATCAGAGTATATGATATATCATTTAGGTTTAAATTGTTCTTAGATAAACCTTTCAACTTTTCATGTTTAACTCGACACACTTTTATTAATGACATAGTGCTTGATTTCAGTCTCCATGATTAAGATTGCGTTTAAGATTAATTATTCACATTTGATCTTTATGATTAATAACTCAAAATAATCGACGAATTTATATGATTTATAACGTTAAAGTTTTTTTATTGTATTTTTTAGTATCACTTTTATAATTCATTGATTAATATTTTTAAGATTTGCCTTATGAAAGCGACAAGAACATAAGGTTTTCGTTTTTTATGTAAATTTGTCGGTATTAAATTATTTGTAAAACGATCATCCCACAATTTAATTAATGTTATGGTCTTACATGTAAAAAATGAAAAACCAAAACACAAATAATAACACCAAAATATACTAAAAATTTTAATAACACATAACTGAATGACAATAAAAATTTAAAATTTTGAAATTCATACATTTAAATCCACTTATCATGAGATCAGTCATCAATATTTAAACGGGTAATTACAAGACGAATAAGAAAAGGAGCGGGTAATTACAAATTATGTAAAATTTATGCTATACATTTTATGTAATAAACTCATTAATTATCTTAAGTCGGTTATAAGAAAAAAAACTCATCAATTATTTAAATAAAATTTACCCGGATAAATCTCTAAATATTCTCACAACGAAAAAGAACACTTTTACAGTTTTACGAGACAAAGTTCTGCAACGAGCATGTTTATCTCCGTGTTATTTATTCCTAAGATCTGACTAATTACGACCTCAATCAAAAACTAATTTCAACATGCTATTTTTGGTATATATCTAATCGCACTAAGTCTATTTCCACTAGTTTCCTAAAGGAGCGAGATCTCTTCATCAATGGCGTTTCTCTCATCATCGTCTCCGGCGATGCAGAAAGGAGTTTTCGTATCGGTGCCGGTACTTGTACTCACGGTTTCGTTTGCGGCGGCTGTTTTTTTCCTCCTTTCGTCTTCGCTCTCATCCTGCTCCTGTCCTCCATCTGTATCTTCCCGGAACGACGCCGTTAAAGCTGTCGTCGGAGGTAGCGGCGGTGATGTGAGGTTGGCGGAGAGGATATCGCCGACACGAAAGGATATCGAGTGGGTTAGAGATCTAATTAGATCTAATGGTTTGCATATGCAGAAGAATGAACTTCGAAAAGGGATTAATCCTCGCACTAGGGATCAACAACTCATAGATCTGAAACAGTAAATATTCTCTCGCACTCTTTTCTTTTCATTCTCATTATCTCTTGTTCGAGCCATAAGCGCGTAAGATTCAAGCTACTTCCAACTGTTGGAAACTTGAGTAGCTAGTAATGGCTTGAGATTCCATTCGACGTTAGCTTGGTGAATAAGTTTAGTGATACCAAATTCATATGAAAATCCTAAATTACAAAGATGGAATTGAAGATATCTGTATGCGGATTCACTAGCTATATGACTCCATAGTCTCTTTAAGCAATTTGCATTTGTCGAATCCATATCCGTGAGGTCATGGTTTAGTGTTACTACGTTGGAATTGATGATTCAAAACTCTATGGATATCTAATTGAAAGCAAAAGGATCAGAATGCTGATAGAGATTTAGTTGTGGTTTGTGTTGTATTGCTGTTGTTTTGGTTTCATCAAAATGCAGGCTCTTTGACGAGAATCAGATTCTACTAATTTCAGTGTTACTCTGATCAAAATTCAATGGATATCTTGATACAAAAAAAATAAAATTCAATGGATATCTAATTGAGAGCAGACAGATCTGAGTATTGCTTAGCGATTTAGCTTTGGATTGTGTGATGTAGATTGGTTTCATCAAATTGAAGGCTCTTGATGAGATCCTTTCAGATTCTGCTTATTTCATAATTCAAACTAGTCACTGTTTTTGCAAAACAAGTGGTTAAATAATGGTCTCTCATTGCATTGCTCTGTTTTTCTAATTATCTGAAGACTTGAGCTTTCTCTGTGTTTGGGGCATAACTTTTCTGATTTCACTCTGGTTTTAAAATTCAGGTACAAGGGTATATCTCATTACGAAGGAGATGAAGCAAATAACCATACAGCTCTTCCATGCCCTGGTGAGTTACTAGTTGAGCAGCATCACAGCAACTATGGTGAACCATGGGCAGGTGGGCGAGATGTATTCGAGTTCTTAGCTGAATCAGCCAATCTTAAACCAAATTCCCGTGTACTAGAAATAGGATGTGGTACATTACGTGTGGGTTTGCATTTCATCCGTTACCTCAATCCTCAAAATTTCCACTGCCTTGAAAAAGACGAGCTTTCTTTAATGGCTGCTTTAAGGTACGAACTTCCATCTCAAGGTCTTCTACATAAACGACCACTTATACTCAGAGGTGAAGATATGGAATTCAGCAAGTTTGGTTCAGATACAAGTTATGATCTGATATACGCAAGTGCAGTCTTTCTCCACATGCCTGATAAACTCGTGTGGGCTGGACTCGAAAGGCTAGTAGCAAAGCTAAAGCCTTACGACGGAAGAATCTTTGTGTCCCATAACGTAAAGTTCTGTTCCCGGTTAGGAGGAGATGCGTGTGAAAAGAAGCTAGCAAGTTTAGGACTTGAGTATCTTGGAAAACAAACACATGATAGTTTGTTGTTTAACCACTATGAGATCTGGTTTGGGTTCAGACGGATCAAAACATAAAAAAAGCAAAGCTTGTTGAAGTAACACGCCATTTACTCCGAAGGATTGAGGATCAGGAACAAATGGAGAAAAACCTCTACAAGATAATGTGAGAATAGAGAGATGGTTCTGTAATTTTTTTTGTGTTTGTATTGTTATATAGTAGCCAAGTGATGAGATGAGGCTATAGATTCATTAATTTGTAAACAAAAACAAATATTCTTCATATGTTAAGAAGTTGTTACTTGTTACCACTTGTTTGTTTCGCCAAAGACATTTGACATAAGAAAGTTAAAACTCAAGATACAAAGACATGTTCAAATGATCACAGTTTCATTTCGAGCAGCAAGAAACCAGAATCAAAGTATTTCAGACATATCATAACAACTAAAAACATCAACCACTACATGTTAAGACAAAGATTCTTCATATGTTGTAAGTAAACTACTTGTTTCATCAGAAAAGACAGGTGCATAGCTTAAAGACATAATCAAACTAGTTGGACATATTATAACAACGTTCAATCTAAGATAATAATATGAGGGTCATCATCTCTAGACCCACCTTGATATTCATCCTCGCAAGCTGTTTCTATTCTTGTTGCTGCTTCCTCTTGGCGGATAGACTGACCAGGCTGAAGTAGAGAGATAGGTAAAGCAGCAGGGTCGAGCTCGAAAGAGCCAGCAGGAACAACTTCTCCCTCATCTCCGCTCAATCTGAAGGAAAGAACTCGGTGAGAGAATCTACACATTTCCAAAGGTGGTATCGCATGTCTCACAAGTCCATTTTGAGTAGCGCGGTGTTGAAAGAGGGAAACAAACCCATCGACCTTCCCTAAATAAGCAAACGCTAACTCCTTCATCATCGTTGTAGTCAGACAAGATTTCCCCAAAGTCATATTCATAAGGAGGCTCCACATCATCGTTCTTCCAGTCTCTAAAGAGAGCCCACGTTTCTCCTTGTTTCCATTGTCCCGAATTTAAACCTCCCGCAAGAAACAGATCCTCCTTCGTCCTCGTGTCTAGGTTCAACCCATCTAACCACAAGACTTAACTGAGATTTAACCACTTTCTTGATCTGACCATACAACCGAGGCATCCCGTCTAGACCATCATATAATGCCCACACTTGACCTTTCTCAAAACAATCCATGCTTTTGTTAAACTCGTAAAACTCAGAATCAGGAATTGTTGTTGCCTCAGCCTCCTCCTCCTCTTCTTCTTCACTGTCGTCATTTAATGAGATAACTTCATCTCCTTCAGCAATCAATTCTTCTTCTTCATGTGGTGGTTCAGCAATAAATTGAGAAGAAGATGCACAAGCTGAAGCCATAGGAATCGAATCTTCACCGTCTTGAATCCTAACTGGTCTTTGCCTCATTGCAGGACGGATATATAAGAACCGACTTCGCTACTTTTTTCCGCTACACGTTTCAGTCTAGATCTTCTACTACTCTCGCCTTGTAGTATTGAGCTTCCTTCAAACTGTCTTTGCCTTTCGTCGAGATATTTGCTCCTCCATTCTAACTCTATAGCTCTCGCTTCCAATATTTTATTCTCTAACTCATTCACTTTTTCCTTTAGCTCTTTTTCCTTTGTTTCCATCTCCTTCAACTTCATGTTCATTTCGTTGATGGTTTTCTCAAATGACTTAATCTGTTCCTCCTTCTCATCGAGAACCTTCTTATATTGTTCCAAATCCACAGATTCTTGCTTCTTATCAATCTCTTTCTCACTCGCTTCAAGCTCTTCCATTGATTCTTTCTTCTCTTTCTCAAGAGCCAATCTCATAGCGTCTGATTCTTGAGACAGTTTCACTTTGATTTCTTCTACCTTCCTCTCTCTTTCTTCAACTTCACCAAACCGCTGCTCCTTCTTCTCCAACTCTAAATCCCTTTCCTTTACCAATTTCTCCATCAGATCTATTCCCGTAACTTGATCTTTTAGTTGAAGCAACAGCTCATCAACCAATGTAGCTTTATCAACCAAAATTTCAGCCATTCTCATTAAATCAGCCTCCATTACCGGAAGATCTGACCCAGAAACCCTAAATGTGAAGAAGCAAACAATCGGTTAAACATGTGAAGGAGAAGAAACAAAACAAAGCATGAATCTGAGCCACCTCTACAGAAAGAAGAAAGCAGGAACAAATTTTTTTTTTTTTAAAAACCTAAACCTTTCTTCTGTTTGCGCCGGCGCCGGCGTCGGACGCTTCTCCGGCGTGTGTACAAGCGAATGTAGTGAAGAAGATTCAGGTGCATTAGCCATCTCACCTCCCTTGAATTTCTCTGAAAAATGGAGATTTTTGAGTTTTGTTCAACGGAAGGAAGAAGAAGATTTAGAGTTATTTCTTGCTTTTTTTCGCATGACTGAGAGAATTTGAAAACTAGAGAGAGATTGGTGTTTTACTCGAAATGGAGGGAGTTGCAGAAAAGGTGTGTACTGCATCATAATTTCGGAATTCATATTGACGTCATTAGTTTATGGCCGTTAGATTGAACTATTTCTGGCCGTTAGATTGGCTTACGTCATATCGGATTTGACATGAGTCTGCTGGATTGTCAGCCGTTAGATTCCATCAATCTCTGTTAATCATATCGGCTGGTTACGTTTATCAGCTTTATAAATAACTAAAACCTTAAATTAATTGTAGTTCAATTTGTTTTTTTTTCAGTTTGGTTTGATTTGATCGATTTGGTATTTGATTTCTATTACTTCAATTGTTTATTATGCCAATAAATAAGACTTAAACACGCTTTTATTCTCTATTTTTTAGAATATTGGTGTTGCACATGTCCTGCTAAACTCTTGTTATATACCATTTTTAGTACTTGGAATATAAAGAGAAACTACATAATCATTTAGAAAAACAAGTGATTCCACATAATCATTGAAATTTGAAAAAAGCTAGATTTTAAATTTAAAACCACTATTACTCCTCTAGCATTCCATCAATAGGCTTGATGTCTTCTACATGGTTAAGAAAAGTGTAAACTCTATTACCTTGAGAAGCTTCCAAGCCTTGGATCTCAACTCTTCTGATCGTGTTTCTCTTGGTATTATAGTAGAGAAGATAGAAAGACTGAGGAATGACTGATTGGCGGCGAGAACACAAATTCATTTTCACCAATCACTCCAACAACGTCTAAGCTCATGTCTCCAACCACATCCTTCCACATAGGAGGCAATCCATAGACATGTTTCGACCATTCATGTTTTTCGGTGTCTTCTAAAACCCACAACACAAAACTCGCACATATTTTACTAAACCCAACTAAACCTAATTTACCATTGTAGTTCATTAGAGTTGTTCTAGTAGCCCTTGGCGCAGTGATATTATCACCGAATTCTATAAATCTGAATTTCTCAGACCTAATATCAAAGCAAACTATGATAGTACTCGATGAAAAAAGAGCTCGATAATACAAAACACCATTGACGCACAGCACCTTACATGCAGGATAATGACATTCGACCTTCCTCCATGACATATTTCTAGTTCCTCCTAGTGTCAGAACTTGAAACTCCTGAGAAGAAGAGGTTGACATGGACAATACCTTGAATTGTTTCTCAATCGGATCATACCCCAAATAGCTATACGGACCTTTCTCTATCTCCGTCTTCATTTCCAAACATTTTCCAGTGCTAGGGTTACATATAACCGATACCAATTCACGATTTTTCCTTCCCTCTAAGATCCGATAATCTCTAAGGAAGACTAAACCGTTGACATGCCAAGCTCTTTCCGTTTCATTATTAAAAGGAATTTTCATATGATAACTCACGGTTATAGGAGACGAGTTCTCATCCTGAGGTGAAGAGTAGAAGAACAACTCACCGCGTTCGCGTTTGAGGCAGATTTTATGGTAGGCGAACAATAGCTGCGGGCGAGCCCGAGATCTGGTCAGGAACAGCTCGGTGAAATGTGGACGGCGAACTATGGAATCCCAGATCTTCGATAAACAACGACATTTCGCAACAGACTTCGCCGGCAATCTCGAGACTATCTCGATAACGAGATCGATTGGGATCGACTCCGAGTTTTCACTTCCATTCACTGAGCCATTCGATCGGTTAACGCGTCGCGAAGTTATTTGACGGTCCTCCGAAAACGTCCTGCCGCCGTGATTTCATGACGGAGAGACGCTGTAGTAGTACCCTAGATTCTCGTATCTTTCGAAATAAGTAAGAGGTGTAAAAGTTATCTCCAACAAATAAAATACATATTGTGAACATGTTTGTGATAAAACCCATGAAGCCCATAATTATATTTCGTTTTCTTAATAAACGATTGATTGAAGGTTTTAAAATGAATTTTGTATTAGAGTTTTTTAAAATCAAAATCAGAAACATATATAAAGTATTGGAAGAAAGCCCAATGGGCCTCTCACTTCATAAGAAATCCATTTACAAATCTTGTCCACGCGCAACGGCTACATCGTCAACAGTAGAGCGGTCAAAGAAACTAACGACGACTTAATCCAACGGTGATATTTCGTTTAATTTGAAGATCATTATTTTGTCAGTATCTGACGGTTAAGAAAAAAACTCTCTTTTTCCTTTGCTAATATGAGGAAAATCTCCCTCCATTACCTTTCGTCGTCTTCCTCTTCCTCTTGCAAACGAAACTCATCAGACTCTCTGTTAACACGAAGACATCGAACTGACGTAAATACTTTTTTGCTCGCTACCACCTGTTTATTTCTCTTCAATCTTTCATTTTCGAGTTATTTACCTCTGTACTTTTTTCTTTTTCCCCCATTTTGATTTAAAGTTAGGGTTTTTTTTTTGTCGTTCTTCTAATCATCTCCTGGGTAAACCGGTTTAGATGTTTTTCCAGCCTTATCTCTTCTTCTTATGCTCTTTTTGCCCCATTTTTTATTTAAAGTTAGGTTTTTGTTTTTACCTTTGGTCGATTTTTTTCCTCCGACCCTGACCCGTTGGGTTTGATGGCCGGGTTAGCACTTAGCACCCCTAGCCGAACTCAACAAACGCTTTCGTATTTTGAATATGTGTATTCGATTCGATCTAAGGTTTTCATTTTCCGATTGATTTATGTCTTCTTTCTCATCTCGTTTTTTTGTTCTCTCTTGAGTTTGAATCAGGTTTGAAAGTTTATAACCACCAAAATTTCAGAGTTCGAGGTGTGGGTGGGTTTTATTCAGTGTTAATTACTGCAATGGAGAAAGAAGTCGCGTTAGAGAGACAGAATCTCCACAAATTGATGGAGATACTCAAAGTTGAAAACTCTGGTTTATCGACCCGTATCCCTCAATTGAAGGCTTTGCTCGAATATATTAAGAAGAAGTATCTGGAACTAGTGGTAAAGGAAAAAGAGCTGCAAAATTTTAGCTTAGACCTTGACCAAAAGCGTAAAACTTTTGAAGAACTGAGTGCAAAGCTGGACACGTCGACGAAGATTCAGAGAGAGCTTGAGTTAAAGAATAAACAGTTGAGACAGGTTATGGCTGAGATAGCGAGGCGTTACATTGAGGCTCGTCAGGTTGAAGGAGAAACAGATAGGAAGAAGAAGGAGTTGGCAGTGATACTTGACGAAATAGAGGAATCTGGTAAGCAATTTGTGACAGTGTATAAGCAGCTAGAGTCTGGACGGAGACTGCTTGAGATGCAGTCATTGGAGCTTGTTTCTAAACAGAAGGAATTGGAATCTGTGAGAGAATCAATCAAGCTTTGTAATTCTGACCTTGAGTTGAAAGAAAAGAAGGTGGAGTCATTAAATAACTGTATAACAAATTGTGGTAAAGAGATTGACTCGAAATCCCAAGAATTGGGGGAGATCCAAAAAGTTATTGAGCAACAAATCATTGAGCGTGACTCAATCATGCTGTTTATTCTGGAACTTTCTGAGGAGCTTGTCGCTCAAGAGAAGAGACATGAGGAGATTTTGGAGATAATTTCAACAAGGTCCTCTGAAATGGAAGGAAGAGCTCGAGCGATTAAAGCAGCCGAGGTTGAAGCAAATGAGTTGAATCAAAGATCTGAAAGGTTGAGGCAGGAGGTTGAAGGTAAAACAAAGGCACTAACTCTGCTCAAGAATCAGATTGAGTTAGAGGAAAAGAAACTTGTTCAGCTTAAGATAGAAATGGAAGAGGAGGCAGAGAGAAACAAGAAAGATTTGGTACTGATTATTTCCAAAGTCGAAGAATCTGACAAGAAGCTTGCTGCTGTGGATGAGCTAGTCGAGTCTGGTCGGAAACGGCTTGAGATACAGTCTATGGAACTAATTTCTAAAGATATGGAGTTGGAACGTGTTTCTAAAGACATTTCGGTGAAAGAAAAGAGGGTCCAAACATTAAACGAGCTGATAACAATCTCTAATGAACAGCTTGACTTGAAATCAAAAGAATTGGTGAAAATCCAAAAGTTGATTAAGAAACAAACCAGCGAGGTTGGTGTCATGCGTAAACGACGTATTTCGTTGAAGATTTTGAACCAGGAACTTGCTAAAAAGAAACGACAAAAGAAGGCTATTTGTAGAAGTTCCTCTGAAATGGAATCAATAGAGACTGTGGCAAGCGATTTGAATGTAAACTCTCAAAGGTGTTGGAGAGATGTTGAAAATAGAGAAAGGGAATTAGAGAAGCTAAAGATTCAGATCAAGTCAGGGGAATATGAACTCACTCGGCTTAGGAAATCGATCCAAGATTGTGTTGGAAGGAAACTTGTTTTAGAAGTGATGGAGAAAGTGTTTAGAAAAACTTGGGAGAGAAGAGAATGTTTTAGAAAGTGGAAAGAAGGACTTTTAGAGAAGAGAAAGACTTAGTAGAATACTTTTTATTTCTTGATTTCAACTTAGTTACAAATGGAAGGGGAGTGAGGTATTTATAACCTCCAAAGTACAAAATATCTTGATTATTTTAATCCTTAATCTAGATTATTCTATCATAATATCTAGAATTTTATATTACATAATACATAGATATTTATCCTCTAAAACTCTCTAGAACATTTTAAGGAGGTGGAGTGATTAGATATTTTCTAGAGAATTTCTAGAAGTTGGATCCATGTTGGGTTTGGCAATTATCATTGGATCATTGACCCAATTATTTAGTTTAGCTCAAAATCAAGTTTAATATTCAACACCCCCTCTTAAACTTGATTTTGCTATTCCAAGTAAACTTCTCATCTTGATAAAGTCTTCACGCTTGAGAGGCTTGGTGAAGATATCGGCTACTTGGTCATTTGTCTTCACATACTCCAGTTGCACATCCTTATTTGCAACACATTCTCTGATGTAATGATAACGAGTGTCGATGTGCTTACTTCGATCATGGAAAACCGGATTCTTTGCCAAGGCTATTGCTGATTTGTTGTCCACAAAGATCTTCGTTGGCTCCTCTTGTGGAAAACTCAACTCCTTTAGTAAGTTCCTTAGCCAAATAGCATGACAAACACATGATGTAGCTGCTACGTACTCCGCTTCACAAGTGGAAAGAGTGACAATCGGTTGCTTCTTCGACATCCATGTGAAAGCGGTATCTCCGAGGAAAAATACGAATCCACTTGTGCTTTTCCGATCATCTACGTCTCCACCCCAATCGCTATCGCTATATCCAACAAGCTTGTAATCGTTAGATGTAGAGTAATACATGCCAAAGTTTATAGTACCTTTGATATAGCGAAGAATCCTCTTTGCTGCCTTCAAATGAGTTGTTGTTGGAAGCTCCATGTATCGACTCACAACTCCAACCGCATATAGGATATCAGGCCTTGTGCATGTTAAGTAACGAAGACTTCCAACTAAACTCTTAAAGAGTGTTGGATCTACACTCTCTCCTTCCTCATGCTTTGATAGCTTGGCTCCACATTCCATTGGGGTGCTCACTGGATTAGAATCATCCATCTTGTACTTCTTCAACACTTCTTTAGCATAGCATTCTTGAGTAATGAAGATTCCATTGTCTTCTTGTTTCACTTCGATCCCGAGGTAGTAAGACATGAGTCCAATGTCCGTCATCTCGAACTCCTTCGTCATCTCTTGCTTGAAATCTTTAAACATGTTTGGATTATTACCCGTGAATATCAAGTCATCCACATACAAGCATGCAACTAATATATCATTGTTTTTGGTTTTGATATAAAGTGCATGCTCATATGGACACTTGACGAAGTTTTTCTCCTTGAAGTACTTATCAATTCGAGTATTCCATGCTCTTGGGGCTTGCTTTAACCCATAAAGTGCCTTCCTCAACCTCAAGACTTTGTCTTCTTCTCCCTTGACTATGTAGCCTTGTGGTTGCTCAATGTAAACTTCCTCGTCAAGTTCCCCATTCAAGAAGGCTGATTTGACATCCATTTGCTGTATCTTCCAACAGTTTTGAGCCGCCAATGAAATGATTAGTCTAACAGTTTCTAGACGGGTAACGGGAGCAAATACCTCATCATAGTCGATTCCCGCTCTTTGACTATAGCCTTTTGCCACCAATCTTGCCTTGTGTCTTTCAACTTCTCCCTTAGAGTTCTTCTTTGCTTTGTATACCCACTTTACACCAATCGCTTTGTGCCCTTTTGGAAGTGTAGCTAACTCCCATGTATCGTTCTTTTGTATCGCCTTGATTTCTTCATCCATTGCATTTCTTCATGTCTTCTTCTCCACAGCTTCTTGAAAGTTCATGGGCTCGCAATCCGCAAATAGACAAAACAAGGTAAGATTGTCTTGATTTTCAGTTACCTCGTAAAGGTCTTGTAGGCTTCTAAAGTGTGGAGTCCTTTCACTAGAACTTTCTTCTCCTTGAGTACTTGTGGTTGGCGAATTTGGTGGTGTAACTTGCTCCTCTCTTGGTTGCTCCAAGATATCTTCTTCAAAAACTGGAAAGTAGTTGTAGTCTTCTTCATTTGATCTCCAATCCCATTCTCCTTCTTCATCAAAGATAACATTTCGACTTGTGATCGTCTTCCTTGTATTAGGATTGTAGAGCTTGTAGCCTTTGGAGTTGGAATCATACCCAATGAAGATGTATTTCTCACTTTTGTCATCTAGTTTGCTCCGCTTCTCGTCCGGTACATGAGCATGAGCAAGACTTCCAAAGACTCTTAGATGGGAAACATCGGGCTTCCTCCCGCTCCATGCTTCTTGTGGAGTTTTCCCCGAAACACTCCTTGTTGGGGACCGGTTAGATAGATAAACAGCACATGCAACCGCCGCTTCTGCCCATAACTCCTTTGGTAGTCTTTTGCTTTTGAGCATGCTTCTCGCCATCTCGAGGATTGTCCTATTCTTCCTTTCCGCCACTCCATTTTGTTGAGGGGATCTTGGCACCGTTAATTGTCTTTGAATTCCATTATCTTCACAATACTTTTCTGGAGATTTAAGAGCTTCATTTCCTGTTGATTTGATTTTCCTGGGTTTAATATTCCTCTTATAAATCTCATCTCGTTTTCGTGTTATCTCTTGAATCAGGTTTAAAACATTGAAATTTCGGAGCGTCTTCTTCTTATTCGAGGCGTGGGTCTGTGTAATTGCTTTTTAATTCGTCTCAACAATGGAGAAAACTAGTTATGAAGAACTCTTGTTAAATAGACAAAAGCTCCACATGTCGATCGAGATACTCAAAGCGGAACACTCTGGATTATTGACTCGCATCCCTCAATTGAAGGATTTGCTCGAACAGAATGAGATGATTGAAGCCGATATTGAGAAGAGGTCTCAGGAACTAAAGGTAAAGGAAAAGGAGCTGCAGAATTCGAGGTTAGACCTAGAGGAAAGGTGTAAAAATTTCAAAAGAGTTGAGGGAGAAGTGGAACGAGAAACAGATAGGAAGAAGAGAGAATTGGCATTGGTTCTTCAGATGCAGTCATCTGTGAGAGAATCAATCAAGGTTTGTAATTCTGAGCTTGCGCTGAAAGTGAAGAAGGGAGAAACATTACAAAACTGGATAACAGTTTGTGGTAAGGAGATAGACTTAAAATCCAAAAAATTGGGGGAAATCGAAAAGATGATTAAGCAACGAACCGATGAGCTTAGTGTGATGCAAAATCACCGTAACTCTATCCAAAAACTATCTGAAGAGCTTGTTGTTAAAGAGAACAAACACAGGGAGATCTTGGAGACTATTCGCAGAAGCAACTCTGAAATGGAAGAAAAGGCTAAAGAGATTAAAGCAGCAGAGGCTGAAGCAAGTGAATTGAAGCTACAGTCTGAAAGGTTTAGGCAGGAGGTTGAAGGTAAAGCAAAGGAACTAAATCAGCTTCAGAATCAGGTTGAGTTAGAGGAAAAGAAACTAGCTCAGCTTAAGAGGGCAACCGAAAAAGAGAAGACAGATTTGGTACTGATTAATTCCAAAGTCGAAGAATCTGACAAGCAGCTTGCTTCTGTGGATGAGCTAGTGGAGTTGCAACGGAGACGGCTTGAGATGCAGTCTATAGAGCTAATTTCTAAAGATATGGAGTTGGAACGTGTTGCTGAATCTAGCAAGCGCTAAATGAATTCGACATTCCGGTGAAAGAAAAGAGGGTCCAAGCATTAAACGAGCTGATTACAATCACCAATGAGCAGCTTGATTTGAAATCCAATGAATTGGTGGAAATCCAAAAGTTGATTACGAAACAAACCTGTGAGGTTGGTGTCCTGCATAAGAGACGTAACTCAATGAAGCTTTTGATCCAGGGACTTGCTGAAGAGCTTAGTGTACAAAAGAAGCGACAAAAGAAGGCTATTTGTATAAGGTCATCTGAAATCCAATCTGGGGCAAGCGATTTAAATGTGAACTCTCAAAGGTGTTGGAGGGATATTGAAGATAGAGAAAAGGGATTAGCTCAGCTTAGGAATCAGATCAAGTCAGAAGTTGATGAACTCGCTCGGCTTAGGAAATCGATCCAAGATTGTACGTTGGGACTGAGTTCAAGAAGAGATCAAGTGGAGGCAATGAAGAATACTCAAAGAGAAGTTGAACTAAAGAAACAGATGACACAGATGAGCATTAAGCATCAGAAGCAGCCAACAGAAACTGAAGCGGTTCTTGAAGATGTTCTCATGCATCACCATGAAACCTCAACTTTTCTTCAACGCCATGAAGTCTCTAGTGTTCTTAGAGGTTCACCTAATCCAGGGAAATTTATTATGGATTTACATGACTCACTGGTGGAGAATTGGGTACTTCTTTTTGAAGAGCTTGCAAAAATTCAAGCAAGGCACGACCCTGAAGTACATTCCAAAGCCACGCAAGTGGCAACTCTATGGAAAAGGAAGATAACTGCAATCGAAGCTCCAAAATAATCTCTAGAGGTCTTGGCCTTTCTTATGTTCATTTTGGCATACGGATTAGAGGAATTGATCAATGAAGAAGAAACTGCTCTACTTGCTTCCTCTATCGCTCAATACGAACAGGCTCCAGGAATCTTTGTCTCTCTTAGTCTCAACGTCCCAGGTTAGTTATGTATCCAAATAAAATGACTGATGATGATGATGATGAAGTAAAGGATTTGACTCTTTTATGTTTTTGCCGAGATGGTTGTAGAGCTAATCATGAAACGGCAATATATTCAGGCGGTGAAGCTTATATGTCCGTTTAAGCTTAATATTTCACCCTCAGATCTCTTAGTGAAAGAGATCATCGCTTTAAAACAGTCTGCATTGGAAAATAGAGCACCAACTGAATCCTTCCAGGTTTAACACTCAGACTTATCTTTGTAAACTCTGATTGATTGATTTACTGATTCTGAGATGATAATGATCATTTGGTTCTCTTTGTTAGGGTAGAGAAAAAGATGCAGGAAGATTGAGAGCTATACTTCAACTCGTTGCGGATTATAAACTTGAAATCGATCTCCCAGGGGACCTTGTTGCCAATCTCTTGGTTCAAAGAGATAACTCGACGACTCACACCTTCTCATCAGAACCACATGATAAATGCTCCAATGTGAATCTTCAGGTTCCGAAAGTTGAGTTTGAAACCTTACTTTGATGAACTCATTAGGCGATGGTGGGTCTTTTAAGGCTAAGTAGGAACCAAAGGAAGCGTGTATATAGCTAGCTAGTGCTCATGGCTATGACAGTTTCTCTTTAATTTGGGAGAGGAACCCATTTTGTTTTTTCATACATTGGCTTATTATTATTAGTAAAGATTTATGTAACTGTTAGTTGCTCATGTTAATGGTTAGCTTGACTAAGTAGAGTGATTAGGGCTTTTGGCATTCTAAACAAGAAAGTTCACTTAGGTATATATATAATCAGCTCGTATCAAACGGTTCAGTCAAAATATACAGGTAATTCAATTCGGTTATCGAAATTGGTTTGTTGTCAAACTAAGTCTAAATCGGTAACTAGTAAGTCAAACTAAGCCAATTTCTCGGTAACCAAAATTTAATCAACCCAAAACTCATATTAGAGCATGTTTATCGGAGATTTTAGTTAAAAGTTTTTAATAATTTTTGTGGGGCCTGCATATTTCCCTAAAATGTTTGTGCCACGTGTAATAAACAGTCACGAATTCGATTCTTAAACAAGGATTTTAAGACCCGGATTTAACTGTTTCGTGGGACCCGTATAATATTTAATTAATTTTTTTTTTAACAGTCCATGCAAGATTCACGGATATACCTGCTCTAAGGAACGGATTCATCATGTGACGTGTCCGCACATTATTCATTGCTTTTTCTTTTTTCTTGATTTTTTTGGTTATTTTTCATCAAAAGAATATTAAAAAAGATAAAAAATTAAGAAAAAAATTAAGAACCACCAAAGAGGATTCACTGCTGCACATGTTCAGCTACTTAACTAAGAATCTGCGCTTAGTTAAAATGGTGGATTCCAATTTTACTATTTTCTTTCTAAGAACCTGCCTTTTAAAACCTCTAATCAACATGCTCGTAGAAGGTCGAATCCAACCACACCGAAATAGTAAACTAAAACCAAACTGAAATTCATTTGTAATGGTCATAGTCAAAAGCTAGCTCGAATATCTGCTCATATTCATGGACGAAATGAACATCAAGCCCTTGTTTCACATTGTCTTCGAGCTTATCAAAGTCTCTCCGGTTAGCTTCCGGGAATATTATCATCTTCACTTGACTGTGTTGCACCTATCGTCTTCTCTTTCACCTGAGAGAGAAAGAGATAGTTAGTTTAATCGAGCTTTTACATGGCTTAATATATAAAAACTTAGTTAATGATCAGTAGGTAAACAAATAGGTTTAACATGAAAGTATTAATTGTTTTGTTAGTAATGCGTAACTTACGCTGCCAATTTGAAGAACTTTACCCTCGAGAGTGAGTACTCCGGTCATTGCAAGATTCTTTCTCACAGGTTTCTTCATGGCAAGTGATAAAAAGGATGTGAGCATGGTGCACCCTCCGCTTGAACCCCTACCCGTAGGCAAATGTAGACAAAGCTTGGAATTTGCAAAGAAGTTGTTCTCAGGTTGTTTTTGGCCACTATGTAAGCGATGCGAGCACTTTCTTTCGTCTCTTCCCCAACCTGGCCCATTACATCGAGGCAGCCTATGCCTTCACCTTCCTCGACAAGTCTTGTCTCCATGTACGATGTCGAGCCACCTGTAGATGTCCAAGATAGAGCCATCGCGACCCCGATTGGTGTCTGCTCATCGGTTTCATCTACATCTGGTGGGAAGGAGAGAACACAGCAGTTCCTTTCCATCGAAAAGCCCTTATGTTTGTTTAACAAGTCAACTAGTTATTCTTCTTTTATTATATAGTACTGTATAAATAACACAATAAAAGTAAGGTATAAATAAGACTAGTGAGTGATCGATCGATATATACCAAAATTTTGATGATTTTCATTTCTTTTCTAGCCAATTGAAGCGTCAACTGTAGTCGTTTATGAACCTATAGATCGAAAGAAAACATCAATATTCTTTTTGGGGGGCAAAGAAGCTTTTGTGTAAAGTGTACATTTTTCCTAAAAGGCAATATAATTCATATATTCATATCCAAAGAAAAAAACATCAAGTGCTAATATAAAATAAACATCATAAAGAACAAACTTAAGTATATATATAATACTTACATCAAGTTCTTGTATAACTTGTTGAGCTTCGTGTGTACTAGCAGAGTGCATCACGGGTCCAAAATCAGCTAAATATGAATAACTGTAGTGACCTAAATGCTACACGAGTTGTTCAAAAGCAAAACATCTAAATATCTCAACATTTTTAGTGTGAACAAAAAAAAAAAAAAACATCAATGAGAAACTTGCCTGGACATGTCTTGTCCAAAACCAATCTGTCTTTAGAACATTTCTAAGAACAGTTTCATCAGCAATACCTAGTGCTGAAACCAAAAAAAAAATTAATAAAAAAATATGGTCTCATATTAACAGTGAAGAAATTACAAGGAATAAGTTCTTATTTAAGGACTTTAAAACCCAATTTTTAGAAAGGTTCTTAAATTTGACATGCTCTAATTAGTTATATTATTATTTATTTTTTTCATTAAAAATATAGGTTCTAAAAAAACAATATTAAAAGATTAGTAAAGACTCCATTTTTAAAAAATTGGCAATGGAGCTGCTCTAAGCGCTGAAGTAACTTCAAAGGATGTTGCCTTGATGGCATCATCGTCCTTGTCATATGGCTTATCCTGCATGGAAATATTACATAATAAGATACTAATAAGGTTGCTTGATTCTAATATTTCTTCAAATTAAACAGCCACGCACCTTAAGACGTTCAACTTTGACAGTCAAAACAGGATCGTCGCTCACCTGTACAAAGTGCACCAATAAATCATTTGGAATCAAAGGTATGAAGAAGTGATGTTTTTAAGCTAATTTTTTACCATCTCGATTATTCGAATTCTCGTGAGACTAGTCATGAAGATTACTTGATGGTCTTGGATACTTAAAACCCGAGAAAGTGAGCCAATTTTAAGAAGTTGGTTAAGTAATGCTTTCCCTTTCAGCTCCCTTATGCTCGTCTCTAATGGTAAATAAGTGTCATCCTTCAAAACGAAAGCTCCTACATATGAAATCTTCTCTAAATCTGCTAGTATTCGAGGATCCTACATGCACACATTATATAAAAATATCAAAATTCATTAAACCCAAATTAACAATAATACATCATCTTATCGTTTTAAAAAAAAAATTGTTGGATTGATAAAAGTACGTACGTGGGTGCACATTGAGTGAAAACCAGGGCAAAGAGGTCTTGACGGTAAAGGATAAACTACAACCTGCAAATTTCTAGCTACTCGATTAATGATTTCACCAACAACTAAACAACCATGAAAGCCAATCATTTATAACTCTAGCTACTCGATTAGTTACCGCGCACTAGTGTATTTCATCAACATGGTTATGTTCCTAGATAATCACCGTTATATCAACATCATCATTGTCATGCACAATCACTAAGAGGAATTGGATTATCACGCGTCCCTGCACAACAACAACATAAGAAAAGAAGTCATTTTTAAATAAAAAATTAACATAAAACAATTGTAACTGGAAAGTAAATAACAATCATACCAACCATATCACCGATCCGGAGATACTACTGCAAAGCAACGAAAATTCTACAAAGGTGAACAAAGTAGAGCCACCCAAACGCATATAATCAGAGAAACAAAAATAAAGTTTTTGAGTAATTTACCAAGCTGTCTAAGCTAAGTAGAGTTGTTTACCCAAATTTGTTCCAACTATGGCAAAGTTGCATCCATTAAAACATTTAGTTCTGCAATTCCAAGTGTTAATAATGCTTGTCCTTTAATATTGGATCACTCCACACTTTGTTAATACAAACATATCCACTATGCTCAACTCTCTCTTTAAAATCAGAGAAAGCAAACTCAATAGGAAAAACAAAATATAAAAAACGTCTGCAAATATACGTGATAAAAAAAAACATAATCTTCATTTTTAAGTAAAAAACAATAATAATTAATGTATTATTGAAAAAATAATATTAATAATAAAATTTAATATTTATCGCAAAATAAAAAATGAAAATTAAAAAATAATATTTATCGCAAAAATAATAATTAAAAAAATAAAAAACGAAAATTAAAAAATAATAAACAAAAAATTAATAAATTATAAACAAAAATAATGATCGAATAATTTGATTGGTTAAAACTACGAATGATATGACTGGATTAGAGCTCCTTGAATCGTTCTCGTGCGTTTTGACTTTCTATTTATTATATATGATATTTTAAAATTTTATTTTAATTTCTTAAAGAATCTGATGAATCAATGGAAAAAGGTGGATAAAAATTAACTTTTAACAACGGAAAAAAAAACTAAACCAAATAAACCATTCTAAACCATTAATTTTTAAATTAACTTTCGGTTTTTTGGTTTTAGGTTTTCAAATTTTTTACCCAAACTAAACTATTCTTTCAGATTAGTTCTTGGTTAGTTTTTTTTTTTACCGAATTGAACCGTTTTTTGTTTTTGGGAAGAAATTTTGTTAATCTCGGTTAAATTCGGATATTTCAGGTTCGGTTATTTAATATTTTTTTTCCGCTCTGGTTATTTTTTCAAATGAAAAAATTTAAAAATAATAATAATAACCAAACCAAACTGATAACCGAATGCAAAGTTTAAATCTACCGAGTTAACTTAACCGAACTGAGTAACCAAATTGAATAGATAATCAGATCCATATTTTAAATCAACCAAATTAACCGAACCGAATGGATAACCGAACATTAGCCAATTCCACCGATGAAAATTCTTTTACGGGAGCTATTCAATATTTCTTCATTGACTAGGATTAGTTTACGTGATAATAACCTCAACGATCTCACTGGGATTGAGAATATCTCTCTGTTACCTAATATTAGAATTTTTTATATTGGAAATAACAATTTCAGTGTCAGTCCATTTGACTTAAATGTCTTCTCGCCTCTCAAACAGCTACAAGTATTAGATCTTTCAACCATCCCTCTTTCCACAACAAACGTCACTTCTGATTCGGAGTTTCTTTTGAATTTAAAAGTCTTGTATCTTTCGAGCTGCAACATCACTGAGTTTCCTGATTTCCTAAGAAACCAACAAAAGTTGTCTATTCTAAAGCTCTCCAACAACAAAATCAAAGGTCAAGTACCAGACTGGTTGTGGAGACTTCCAAAGCTGAGTTACGTGGATCTTTCTAACAACTCTCTCAGCGGTTTCAAGGGATCCTTAAAAGCTCCTTCTCCTGGGAGTCAGATCTCCATCGTAGATCTAAGTTCAAATGCTTTCCAAGGACCAGTTTTCATCCCATCAAGATCTATCGAATATTACTATGCCTCCAAGAATAACTTTACCGGAGAGATACCTCGATCAATATGTGGACTAAGCTCTTTATCTCTCTTGGATCTATCAAACAACAATCTCCATGGCTCAATTCCTCGGTGTTTAGCAACTCTGAAGAGCCCTCTTTTATATCTGAATCTTCGCAACAATAGCCTCAACGGAAGTCTTCCTGACATGTTTTTGAACGCCAAGAAGTTAAGGTCACTTGATGTCAGCCACAACCGATTGGTGGGGAAACTCCCAGCATCACTAGAGGGTTGCTCTAGCTTCGAAGTTTTGAATGTGGGAAGCAACAAAATCAGCGACACTTTTCCATTCTGGTTGGATTCTCTGCAAAAGCTACAAGTCCTTGTGCTCAGCTCTAATGAGTTTCACGGTGTGTTACATCAACTCGGAGTTTCTATTGGGTTTCAGCAACTTCGAATCATTGACATATCTCATAATAACTTTACGGGAACCTTAAGTTCTGATTACTTCACGAACTGGAGGGCGATGTACTCAAATGGAGATGATACGAAATTGAGCTACATGGGAGACAATCAATACTACTACGATTCAGTTGTCTTGATGAGCAAAGGAATAGAGATGGAGATGAAACGTATCCTCACAGTCTTCACAGCTATTGATTTTTCTGGAAACAGAATCCAAGGGGAAATTCCTGAATCCATGGGTCTTCTGAATGAACTCTATGTGCTTAATTTGTCGGGCAATGCTTTCACGGGCCACATCCCAACATCTTTGGCAAACCTGACAAAGCTCGAGTCGCTAGACATTTCCCGAAACAAGATTTCCGGTGAGATTCCTCCTGAGCTTGGAAAACTCTATTCACTTGCGTGGATAAACATTTCACATAATCAGCTTGTAGGTCCAATACCACAAGGCACACAATTCCAACGACAGAATTGCTCCTCCTACGAGGGAAATCCTGGACTTTATGGTCCTTCTCTTCAAGATGTTTGTGGAGATATCCATGGGCCAAGACCACCACAACCCGAACCGTTGGAGACAAAAGAAGAAGACGAAGAGGAATGGTTTAGTTGGATAGCAGCAGGATTAGGCCTTGTACCTGGAGTTGTATTTGGTCTGACGATCGGATACATAGTGGCTTCATACAAGCATGAGTGGTTCATCAAGACTTTTGGCCGAAACAAGCATTGGAGCACAAGAACTCGTTAGCGCTCTCAGCGATCACACTTCCTTCCATAAGCGTTGTTGTCTGTTTCAATCAAGTTGTTGTTTTTAGCATCATGAATAATTTGCTGTAGTTCGAGAAAAAATAATAATCATGATGGATCAAGTTTTATGTATAATAATAAAATGCAGTCAGATGAATTTTCGTAGTGATGACTTGTATTCATTCTTAATTAGTACCTTCAGTCATTCTTAATAAAGAAATTGAAAAGAGAAACAGAAGTGAGGTATGAAGCAGCACTTCTGATACAAAAGTTATCTTCTTTGGATCGAGACACAAAGACTATACATTTCTAAGTGAGGTAAAGCATTTTCCCTTACAAACAGAACAAGAGCTAACGACTCCATTCTCCGGAGAATCGCGAAACTAACCAAGAAACAATTGACCATAATGAAATCCTAAAACAATTTCTAATGCATCACTACCCCCATCATTTCGAAACCCTTGAATTTCAAATTAACAATGTTCTTCCTCTATTTTGCTGCTAAACAATTCACTGACCTTCGATAATTAGCAATTCCCGTAAAACTGAAGTGTAAATGAATCCTTCCCACCCAATTGCTGCCCACCACACCATTGTTTCGAAAGAGATGCCGAAGAGATTCAGCGAGAGAGACGACAGTCTCGGACGGTGAGAGCTAAAACGCAGAGTTTTGCAATTTGTAGCGTTCTATTAGTCCAAGTAAAACGCACTGTTCTGAGAGCAAAACTCTGCGTTTTGTAATCTCATTTAAGACCACAAGATTTGAATTTTTGTAATTCAATTCAGAAACTCTTTAAAAAAATCTTTCAAGTCATTAAACACTAAACTTAAAATATTTCTAATGAAGAGTGGATAAGTTTTAAAAAACAAATTCAAGAAAGTACCAAATTCTAGATTTTCCACATAAGTAAGTATTCTTGTATGTCACGACTTTAGCATATGATGCAATACAAATCCAATACATGTATTATTACGGTATTTGGCTAGTTACTGAAGCATTTCGAAGTATCTTTACAAGACCGACTTGTCCGGTGTAGCTCTGACTTTGTCCCACACTGAAGCGACTTTCGTTTAGGCAGTGGAACTGTGGAACTATGTCTTTGCCAACCAATCTACGCTGGAATTTATCAAAGAGACGGTAGTAGCGTTTTGTTCGGGGCAAATAAATATCTAGAAAGCCAATATTGACATTTGTTTGGGTTTGGATTTAAAGAGAGGGCGATTAAATAACTAGAAACAATGTCATGGAAAAAAATGCATTTTTGTTTCCTCACAATAGACTTTTCAAATATAGTCGATTAGGTTATGTCTGTATGTGTCTCCCTCAGCCACTAATTCATCATCACTACTTAATTACCCTGCCTTCACACATATGATAACTTGGTGTGTGTGTACGAAATTTAAATGTGATTTTACGTGGCATGGAGGTGGAACTCTCTAGTTTGTATGTTTAGAAGAGATAAACAGTGTGGTGTATGATGGAAAAGAGTATCTATATCATAGACAAATTCATAATTTTCATTAATAAAATTATTAGCCTAGTAGACAAATTCAGAATTTTCATCGATAAAATTATTAGCCTAGTGGAAAACATTATAAACCCCGTGGACAAAAGTGTCTAAAACGAATGAAATTTAGGTGTATATAAGTCGGAGTTCTGTAAATCTTGATGACCTTGTTGCGAAATGCTTCTTCGGGAGGAAGAAGCTGGTCTGGGAAATTCTGAGAGATGATCAAGAAATAGACGCCCAGAGTCAGAAGCTGAAGCAAAGAATGGAGATTCCATGGGTTGATGTCTTGTCTCTGAAATCAAGCGTTCTACGTGATGGTAGCGAAGTCCTCGAAGTCGAGGTATGATTTTCTTTACATGCTATGCGAGATTACAACAGTATTTTCAACATTCTTTTGTGAATGATCTTTGAGTTTTTTCGTTGTGCAGTTAAGCAAACCTCCGACATTCTTCACGGAGAATGATCCCGAACCCAGAAAACACAGTGTGTGGACACAAACGGATCAAGATTTCACTTTAAACCGATCTGCTTCTATCTGCCGAAGACATACACTTCAGTTTTCTCCTGGAGTTCTTCAAACGAACTTGGAGAAGATTCAGTCCGGGGATAACTTTTGGTCTGAACTTGTCAAAGTCTCTTTCCCACGCTTTCAAAATCCTTACTTCGATAATGGCGGTGGAAACAATATTCTGGCTCACCAGTCTCAAGGTACTGAACTTTGAACCTTACTCAAGTCACTTCATATGTAACTGTAAACGTTAGTTTTTGTTTAAAGAAGCCATATTTTGATAGGATTAGGTCATGTGGGAGTAGGACACGGAAACTTGAACATGGCAATGCAGTTAGGAGTTAATGATGGAAGGCAAACAAACGCATCTACTGGAGAGGTGTTCTTACGTTTCTCAATTCTCTCTGTTTGTACCTTTTCTGTTCTCTCTGTTTCACTACGTTTCCTCTGTTTTATGATCTGTTCTACGTTCTGGTTGATCCTCTGTTTGAGTGTTTACAGATAGTTTTGGCTTAGAGGAATTAGGGTTTTAGGTTTAAGTTCTTACAAATCGCTCTATAATTCTAATTTATTGGTTTTGGATCTAATTTACATTCATTCACGAAGAACAAATTATTACTTTCTTGGTCTTCCACTTCAACTTAAGATCTCTGTTTTGTTTGCTACTCGCTGTGTAGTTATGTATACTCCTGTTTCTTCTGTAAAATGGTTTATAAGTTTTATGATTTGTTGTGAATATTTTTGCAGGTTCCATATCCACCTCTGAACTTGCATCTAACCAAAACTCCTGAACTTATCAGCTCGATACAATCCGCCTTGAAACAACACTACCCATGTCCTCATCAACAAAAACCACCGACCTTAACTCTTCCGGACCTTAACACTCTTCCGGACCTTAACACAGAGGAAAGGAATTCAATGAGTGGCTATGGAAACAACAATAACAACTTGTACGTCAACAGAGGCCGTATTCATCAAGGTACTGAACTACGAATTATGCAAATCATTGTATATATGAGTCTGTATATTAAAAAAACAAAGAAACAATAAACCTTATGATTTGATAGGTTCTGGTATAGAAGAAGGAAACTCTAACATGGCGACACAGTTCGGAGCTAATGATGGGAGCCAAATAAACACATATATTCAAAGCCCTAACATTGCGAATCAGTTTCTTGGTCCACAAGGTATGAACGAAGGCATGAACCAGGTGGTAAACACAGGCGAGCACACGATGACTGGCTATGGATATAGCAACGACAACAACATCAACGCGTCTTGCTTCAATGTTAACAGTGGCCGTGATCGTGATCAAGCTGAAGGTATACCCACGTAACTAAGAACATGATGCTTCAATATTATTTTGCATGTGTCAGGATATGGAGATACAAATGTACAATAACCTATTACTTTGATAGGATCTGGCATCAAAAGACATTTATGGGATAAAAATGGGAGGCACATTGGCGAAGTGGTTGAAGGCGTGAACGAGCAAGACGACGATAGCGAGACAATGCAAGAAGCATCACAAAAGGATCAGTGAGTATAGTGCTTGTGTGACTCGTGAGTGTTACATTGCCAAATAGACAGTATACATTTTCTTCGTTGCCAAAATTACCCCCTCACTGATCGAGAGACCATCCTTTTTGTTTTTTGATTTTTCTTTTTGGAAAATGGCTGCCCGTCTTTTAATTGGTGGATAGATACTCCATAAACTCTTTCCTTTTGTATAAACATTCTTTTTTGGTCAATTTGTATATGCAATATTGGATTTTACTATTCGAATGTATCATTTAAATATTGAAAAGAATAATATAAGAGCACCTCCATATCCGCTGATTTGAGGTTCTTAGAATTTTCTTATTATTATTTTTTTTTTAAATCTGA
Organism: Euclidium syriacum; assembly: GCA_900116095.1. NCBI lineage: Eukaryota > Viridiplantae > Streptophyta > Magnoliopsida > Brassicales > Brassicaceae > Euclidium > Euclidium syriacum. The sequence goes on from FPAK01000003.1 coordinate 17,799,402, forward strand.
AAAAAATAAAAAAGAAAAAAAAAATAATGAAAGAGCCAATAAAATGATAACACATAAAGATGAACAGTGAAGAAACTATGTCTTCAGATATTTATATAAGAACCGGTTGTTAATTTTTTATAGGATCCACTATTTTTTTAATATTTTTATTTTTTCTGCATAAGAAACTAAGTCAAGAATCCCATAAAATCGTCTAATGAAGGTACCCTAATATTTTAGTATTCGAATGTATCATTTTAGTACTCGAATGTATCATTTAAATATTGAAAAGAATGATGTAACAAAATCTGAATGCAAAATGTAGCAAATGACTAAAAAGAACCTGTCTTTAATTAATTTTCGTTCTATTATCATTGTATTTGTTACAAAAAAATTGAATAATGAAATACTTGTCAAATTTTGTTTTACAATGAAAAATCTTAAAATTATTTTTACTAAAAATGAAAAAGTCTTTAGCAAAATAAAATTATTTTACTTATATAAATAACTACGAAAAAATCTCCGGTGAAATACGTAAGAGTAACTCCATCGTCCAGTCTGATAAAATGAGTTTCTTAAAAATTTTATAATAATTTTTTGTGGGGTTCACATTATTTTCGAATTAAAAAAAAAAAAGTCGATTAATCACAAGTCGCCACTTGAGATGAACAAATGCGTCTCTTATATAAGAGATTTTAGCAACGGTTTTTTAAAACTTTGGTGGGGTCCACAATCTTTTAATATTTTTTTTAAAAAAAGTCGTGTTAATATATGATGATGGAGGTGCTCTAAGAGCCAAAAGATCTGTTTTGGTTGAAAATTGTCATCGTGATACATCTTTTGAAATTGGGTATTGGTTCTTCAAAATGGGTTCATAATTAGGTTTCTTGTGTATTTGGGTTTGGATAGCTTCAGTTGCGTTTAGTTAGCATTGAGATGCGTCTTTAGAAATTTTCTAGACTGGTTCGGTGAATACTGGAAAAATACTTCAAGCGGAATTCGATTCACTTGGAATCAAATCTCCTGCAAAGACAAATGGAACATGAAGTCTTCATAGAAATGATGATGATGTGTTTTCAGAAAATACTCTGACGGTTAAATCATAAAAAGAAAACTACATGATCGAAGTTGAAAATCCGAATAAAGTTTCCAAAATGAAAAAAGAAAAAGAAATTAGTTGACTTTGGACCGGAAACAAATGATGTCCACGGAATGTTCTTTTTATGTAGAGGATCAGCCTGGATTTTGTATCTAGATATTTCTTTGTCTAGTCCTCAATGAAATGCATTTTTTTCATTATGTTACTCAAAATATTAGATGACAAAATAGAGGGATTATATATAGTCAGTTGAGAAAAAGAGAGAGACGTGATATAGTAAACTAAAACCAAACTGAAATTTATTTATAATGGATAATGGTCATAGCCAAAGGCTAGTTCGAATATCTGCTCATATATCATGGACGAAATGAACATCAAGCCCTTGTTTCACATTGTCTTCGAGCTTATCAAAGTCTCTCCGGTTAGCTTCCGGGAATATTATCATCTTCACTTGACTGTGTTGCACCTATCGTCTTCTCTTTCACCTGAGAGAGAAAGAGATAGTTAGTTTAATCGAGCTTTTACATGGCTTAATATATAAAAACTTAGTTAATGATCAGTAGGTAAACAAATAGGTTTAACATGAAAGTATTAATTGTTTTGTTAGTAATGCGTAACTTACGCTGCCAATTTGAAGAACTTTACCCTCGAGAGTGAGTACTCCGGTCATTGCAAGATTCTTTCTCACAGGTTTCTTCATGGCAAGTGATAAAAAGGATGTGAGCATGGTGCACCCTCCGCTTGAACCCCTACCCGTAGGCAAATGTAGACAAAGCTTGGAATTTGCAAAGAAGTTGTTCTCAGGTTGTTTTTGGCCACTATGTAAGCGATGCGAGCACTTTCTTTCGTCTCTTCCCCAACCTGGCCCATTACATCGAGGCAGCCTATGCCTTCACCTTCCTCGACAAGTCTTGTCTCCATGTACGATGTCGAGCCACCTGTAGATGTCCAAGATAGAGCCATCGCGACCCCGATTGGTGTCTGCTCATCGGTTTCATCTACATCTGGTGGGAAGGAGAGAACACAGCAGTTCCTTTCCATCGAAAAGCCCTTATGTTTGTTTAACAAGTCAACTAGTTATTCTTCTTTTATTATATAGTACTGTATAAATAACACAATAAAAGTAAGGTATAAATAAGACTAGTGAGTGATCGATCGATATATACCAAAATTTTGATGATTTTCATTTCTTTTCTAGCCAATTGAAGCGTCAACTGTAGTCGTTTATGAACCTATAGATCGAAAGAAAACATCAATATTCTTTTTGGGGGGCAAAGAAGCTTTTGTGTAAAGTGTACATTTTTCCTAAAAGGCAATATAATTCATATATTCATATCCAAAGAAAAAAACATCAAGTGCTAATATAAAATAAACATCATAAAGAACAAACTTATTGGTATATATATATAATACTTACATCAAGTTCTTGTATAACTTGTTGAGCTTCGTGTCTACTAGCAGAGTGCATCACGGGTCCAAAATTAGCTAAGTATGAATAACTGTAGTGACCTAAATGCTACACGAGTTGTTCAAAAGCAAAACATCTAAATATCTCAACATTTTTAGTGTGAACAAAAAAAAAAAAAAACATCAATGAGAAACTTGCCTGGACATGTCTTGTCCAAAACCAATCTGTCTTTAGAACATTTCTAAGAGCAGCTTCATCAGCAATACCTAGTGCTGAAACCAAAAAAAAAAATTAATAAAAAAATATGGTCTCATATTAACAGTGAAGAAATTACAAGGAATAAGTTCTTATTTAAAGACTTTAAAACCCAATTTTTAGAAAGGTTCTTAAATTTGACATGCTCTAATTAGTTATATTATTATTTATTTTTTTCATTAAAAAGATAGGTTCTAAAAAAACAATATTAAAAGATTAGTAAGGACTCCATTTTTTAAAAATTGGCAATGGAGCTGCTCTAAGCGCTGAAGTAACTTCAAAGGATGTTGCCTTGATGGCATCATCGTCCTTGTCATATGGCTTATCCTGCATGGAAATATTACATAATAAGATACTAATAAGGTTGCTTGATTCTAATATTTCTTCAAATTAAACAGCCACGCACCTTAAGACGTTCAACTTTGACAGTCAAAACAGGATCGTCGCTCACCTGTACAAAGTGCACCAATAAATCATTTGGAATCAAAGGTATGAAGAAGTGATGTTTTTAAGCTAATTTTTTACCATCTCGATTATTCGAATTCGCGTGAGACTAGTCATGAAGATTACTTGATGGTCTTGGATACTTAAAACCCGAGAAAGTGAGCCAATTTTAAGAAGTTGGTTAAGTAATGCTTTCCCTTTCAGCTCCCTTATGCTCGTCTCTAATGGTAAATAAGTGTCATCCTTCAAAACGAAAGCTCCTACATATGAAATCTTCTCTAAATCTGCTAGTATTCGAGGATCCTACATGCACACATTATATAAAAATATCAAAATTCATTAAACCCAAATTAACAATAATACATCATCTTATCGTTTTTTTAAAAAAATTGTTGGATTGATAAAAGTACGTACGTGGGTGCACATTGAGTGAAAACCAGGGCAAAGAGGTCTTGACGGTAAAGGATAAACTACAACCTGCAAATTTCTCATCAGATTAGTTGGTGTTTGGGTTCAAGATTCTCCGGACGGCTGTAACAGCTTTGATGATAATAAAATCTCAATCTCGTATGGAAAATTATACGAACCGTTAAGGGGAATTCGAAACTTGGGTTACCCGCTGGATCAAACTCTGTCTCGACCTCCATTATTCTGCTATAAAATCCTTCTCTCCCTTGTAATAATAAATCAACTTTTTTTAAAGTACTTGTTTGATTGAAAACTAAAATAAATCAAAACTTAACCAAACAAATCAGAATATTCCGTTCTTATATTGCTCTTCTATGTTTTTTTCATTGACGGCCTTCTATTTGATTTTCTGCTTCAATTCCTTATCCCACTCTATATATACCAAAGTTAAATCAAACTAGGAGGTCAATCTATAATATAAAATTGAGTTATATATGTCTCACAAGGTCTTGACACATAAAAGCACTTCCTTTTATGACACTTCAACTTTCAAACTTAAATTAGATGAGGGCCCGCACCCAGTGCGGATACGTAGATGTAATTTACAAAAAATTCGAGCGGAAAACTCACGATATATGAATCAACAAAAAATAATCAAAATTTTGTAGTATTAAGGTATTTCAATGATAGTGTATGTTTGGATATATGGTTCATTCCATATATGAATTCCAAGTAAATAAGAGAATCAAATATAACAAATAGAAAATCAACTTTAGTTTTAAAAATTTAAATTTTAAACGAAAACAAAAAAAAACTCAAAAAAGCCTAAAAACTTCGAAATCCTAAAATCAACTTCTATTTTAAATAAAAAGATTTAAACGAAAACTAAAAAGATCCAAAAAAATCTAAAAAACTTATAAATTCTAAAACCTCATAAATTAGTAAATGCCTCTTTGATGGAACATAGTCAGCATCAGCATCACCATCATCACTATTGTCAATTTCGTCTTCATCTTCATCATCATCTAAACTGTCATCACTACCATTAGAGGAATTGTCAAGACTTTTGGGTTCACTTTAATTTTTTTTGTCTTCAGAAACACCGTCACTCACAATATCTCATTCGGAATTGTCATCACTATCACCACAACCATCTGAACCACCATCATTGTCACTCTCAAGTTCACTTACGACATCAGATTAATCACTAGTATCAGTAACCAAGTCACTATATCCATCATCGAGATAGGCGTCATCGTCTTGTAATCACTTTCATCACTATAGTCATCCAAAATAATCAGATTATATTTTGTTCTTATACATTCAAAATCCTCTTGTAATCACTTTCATCACTGTAGTCATCCAAAATAATCGGATTCTCTTTTGTTGTTATACATTTAAAATTCAAAGAAATCAGAGAAATCACATTACTCACAACACGATTATAATAGGACATACAAATTAACTTTGAAATTAAACACATTACCCAAATTAGCAGTGACGGGATTGAGTCGTCTCTTATCCGAAAATTTAGAAGGAGAACACACATATTGACGTAAACCTATAAAATTACAAAATGTTAGCAATTAATTATTATAATGAATGACTTTGTAATCCAATTGCATTTGTTTGGACATAGGTTTTGTTCATCATATATCTACACACATCCAAAAACATGTATGATGGTAACTCTTCCTTTATATCACGCGAATTATTAAGATATCAAAAAATTTAAATATAATAAATTCTTGTGTATTACTAAGTAAAAAAATATTAAAAATAAAAGAGTGACCCAATATCTTGGTATCGCAATGACATCAACTCCGCCATTATTAAATGAGCAGTTGCGTTCCACACTTCTGTTGGATTACACATACTCCATGTCGATAACAACGTACAAAATAACATCCGAATGGACGATGATGAACACCATTTACTTGCTTCCTCAATGCCTTGAAGATAGAGTGCACAATACCCCGAACTGTTCTAATACTTTCAAAACTTGTAGGATAACAAACATGGTTGAGCAAAATTCTTAAATAATACAATTCACCCGAAGATGTGTGAACATAGTCCTTGAGCAAAACCTTTAATTTTTGGTTTCCACTCATTCTTTTGAAAATCTCACACAAACTTAGACGAAAATTTTGCATATGTGATGTGGGTAGCGATGTCGGGGTAGTTGTTGTTAGCTTCCATCCATGCATTAAATTTAGAAAGCATAACCTCTGTAGGTGTCGCCATGAACCTCATACTTTCAGGATCCATGGTAAACTCAACCATACTTTAAGGTAATTATTATTTGGTTTGTTTCGAGATCTCAGGCTCTGCGTGCTATACGTCCCTTCCCAAATCTACAATTAAATAAATAAAAACAAAATAATTTTAGTATCACTTAAGATTAAAAAGCAAAGAATACAATTTAGATCAAATAGCTCTTACCATCTCCAATTTTTGAAAAAAAAACTTGAACATCAAGGAAACCATCCATTAATGGTTTCACCAACAACTAAATAACCATGAAAGCCAATCATTTATAACTCTAGCTACTCGATTAGTTACCGCGCACTAATTTATTTCATCAACATGGCTATGTTCCTAGATAGTCACCGTTATATCAACATCATCATTGTCATGCACAATCACTAAGAGGAATTGGATTATCACGCGTTCCTGCACAACAACAACATAAGAAAAGAAGTCATTTTTAAATAAAAAATTAACATCAAATCAATTGTAACTGGAAAGTAGATAACAATCGTACCAACCATATCACCGATCCGGAGATACTACTGCAAAGCAACGAAAATTCTACAAAGGTGAACAAAGTAGAGCCACCCAAACGCATATAATCGGATAAACAAAAATAAAGTTTTTGAGTAATTTACCAAGCTGTCTAAGCTAAGTAGAGTTGTTTACCCAAATTTGTTCCACCTATGGCAAAGTTGCATCCATTAAAACATTTAGTTCTGCAACTCCAAGTGTTAATAATGCTTGTCCTTCAATATTGGATCACTCCACACTTTGTTAATACAAACATATCCACTATGCTCAACTCTCCCTTTAAAATCAGAGAAAGCAAACTCAATAGGAAAAACAAAATATAAAAAACGTCTGCAAATATACGTGATAAAAAAAACATAATCTTCATTTTTAAGTAAAAAACAATAATAATTAATGTATTATTGAAAAAATAATATTAATAATAAAATTTAATATTTATCGCAAAATAAAAAATGAAAATTAAAAAATAATATTTATCGCAAAAATAATAATTAAAAAAATAAAAAACGAAAATTAAAAAATAATAAACAAAAAATTAATAAATTATAAACAAAAATAATGATCGAATAATTTGATTGGTTAAAACTACGAATGATATGATTGGATTAGAGCTCCTTGAATCGTTCTCGTGCGTTTTGACTTTCTATTTATTATATATGATATTTTAAAATTTTATTTTAATTTCTTAAAGAATCTGATGAATCAATGGAAAAAGGTGGATAAAAATTAACTTTTAACAACGGAAAAAAAAAACTAAACCAAATAAACCATTCTAAACCATTAACTTTTAAATTAACTTTCGGTTTTTTGGTTTTAGGTTTTCAAATTTTTTACCCAAACTAAACTATTCTTTCAGATTAGTTCTTGGTTAGTTTTTTTTTTTACCGAATTGAACCGTTTTTTGTTTTTGGGAAGAAATTTTGTTAATCTCGGTTAAATTCGGATATTTCAGGTTCGGTTATTTAATATTTTTTTTCCGCTCTGGTTATTTTTTCAAATGAAAAAATTTAAAAATAATAATAATAACCAAACCAAACTGATAACCGAATGCAAAGTTTAAATCTACCGAGTTAACTTAACCGAACTGAGTAACCAAATTGAATAGATAATCAGATCCATATTTTAAATCAACCAAATTAACCGAACCGAATGGATAACCGAACATTAGCCAATTCCACCGATGAAAATTCTTTTACGGGAGCTATTCAATATTTCTTCATTGACTAGGATTAGTTTACGTGATAATAACCTCAACGATCTCACTGGGATTGAGAATATCTCTCTGTTACCTAATATTAGAATTTTTTATATTGGAAATAACAATTTCAGTGTCAGTCCATTTGACTTAAATGTCTTCTCGCCTCTCAAACAGCTACAAGTATTAGATCTTTCAACCATCCCTCTTTCCACAACAAACGTCACTTCTGATTCGGAGTTTCTTTTGAATTTAAAAGTCTTGTATCTTTCGAGCTGCAACATCACTGAGTTTCCTGATTTCCTAAGAAACCAACAAAAGTTGTCTATTCTAAAGCTCTCCAACAACAAAATCAAAGGTCAAGTACCAGACTGGTTGTGGAGACTTCCAAAGCTGAGTTACGTGGATCTTTCTAACAACTCTCTCAGCGGTTTCAAGGGATCCTTAAAAGCTCCTTCTCCTGGGAGTCAGATCTCCATCGTAGATCTAAGTTCAAATGCTTTCCAAGGACCAGTTTTCATCCCATCAAGATCTATCGAATATTACTATGCCTCCAAGAATAACTTTACCGGAGAGATACCACGATCAAACAACAATACTACTAAGCTCTTTATTTCTCTTGGATCTATCAAACAACAATCTTTATGGCTCAATTCCTCAGTGTTTAGAGACTCAGATGGGTTCCCTTTCGGATTTGAATCTCCATAAGAATCGTCTCAATGGAAGTCTTCCAAATATATTTATTAAGGCCAAGAGTTTAAGATCACTTGACGTCGGTCACAACCAATTGGAAGGGAAACTTCCGACATCTCTGGTTGGTTGCTCAAGCCTCGAAGTTCTGAACGTCGGAAACAACCAAATCAACGACACTTTTCCGTTCTGGTTGAATTCTCTGCAAAAGCTTCAAGTTCTTGTGCTCGGCTCCAATAAGCTTCATGGCGCGTTACATCAACCCCAAGTTGCGTTTGGGTTTTCCAGTCTGAGGATCATTGATTTATCACATAACGGCTTCACGGGTTCCTTAAGATCTGATTACTTCACTAATTTGAAGGCAATGTACACCAATGGAGATGACACAAAATTGAAGTACATGGGAGATACTGGAAGTTACTACGATTCATTGGTTGTGATGAGCAAAGGAGTAGAAATGGAGATGATACGTATCCTCACAATCTACACAGCCATTGATTTTTCTGGAAACAACATCCAAGGAAACATTCCTGAATCCATCGGTTTGTTGAAAGGACTTCACGTGCTCAATTTTTCAAGCAATGGTTTCACAGGGAACATCCCATCGTCTTTGGAAAACTTGAAGAAGCTCGAGTCATTTGACTTATCCCAAAACAAGCTTTCTGGTGAGATTCCTCCGAAGCTTGCGAACCTGAATTCTCTTGAGTAATCAGCTCGTAGGTTCAATACCGCAAGGCACACAGTTTCAGACACAGAAATGCTCATCCTACGAGGGAAACCTTAGACTTTATGGTCCTGTTCTTAAGGATGTTTGTGGAGACATCCATGCGTCAACATCACAACAACCCGAACCGCTAGAGTCAGAAGAAGTTGAAGATGAGGAATGGTTTAGTTGGATAGCAGCAGGAATAGGCCTTGCACCTGGAGTTGTGTTCGGATTCATGAAGACTTTTGGCCGAAACAAGCACCGAAGCATCAGAACTCGTTAGCTCATTCAGGAGCATTGTTGATCTGTTCAATGAAGAAGTTGTTGTACTTAGTATCATTTCATATTTTGTTGTATTGCAAGAAAATAAATGTATAATGTAATTAGAATTTCGTCATACACCTCAATCATATATCATTTCATATTTTGTTGTATTGCAAGAAAATAAATGTATAATGTAATTAGAATTTCGTCATACACCTAAAAGGACAACGAAAACAATATATACGTGATAAAAAGAAACATAATCTTCATTTTTAAGTAAAAAACAATAATAATTAATGTATTATTGAAAAAATAAGAATAAAAAAAGTTAGTATTTATCGCAAAATAAAAATGAAATTAAAAAATAATATTTATGGCAAAAATAATAATTAAAAAAATAAAAAACGAAAATTAAAAAATAATGAACAAAAAATTAATAAATTATAAACAAAAATAATGATCGAATAATTTGATTGGTTAAAACTACGAATAATATGATTGAGTTAGAGCTCCTTGAATTACTCTCGTGCGTTTTCACTTCCCATTTATTATATATGATATTTTAAAATTTTATTTTGATTTCTTAAAGAATCTCATGAATCAATGGAAAAAGGTGGATAAAAATTAACTTTTAACAACGGAAAAAAAAAACTAAACCAAATAAACCATTCTAAACCATTAACTTTTAAATTAACTTTCGGTTTTTTGGTTTTAGGTTGTCAAATTTTTTACCCAAACTAAACTATTCTTTCAGATTAGTTCTTGGTTAGTTTTTTTTTTACCGAATTGAACCGTTTTTTTTGTTTTTTTAAGAAATTTTGTTAGTCTCGGTTAAATTCGGATATTTAAGGTTTGGTTATTTAATATTTTTTTTCCGCTCCGGCTATTTTTTCAAATGAAAAAATAATAATAATAACCAAACCAAAACAATAACCGAATGCAAAGTTTAAATCTACCGAGTTAACTGAAACGAACTGAGTAGCCAAATTGAACCGATAACTGGATCTATATTTTAAATCAACCAAATTAACCGAGCCGAACGGATAACCGAATCCAAACTTTAAATCAACCGAATTAACCGAGCCAAATCGAAAATTTTCGATTCCGCATATTCTAAGAGCAGTTCAACCGTACTTAGATTCACAGTTCAATAAAGTTCAACCGTACTATTGAATTACGCTCTCCAGCCTGCAAGGGTCACTCTTTTCTCTTTTGTCGTATAATTCTAAAATAATAATAACAATATATTTCTTTTGGTTTCTATTAAAAATATATATTCTTTATATACAGAATGTGAGGCAATGCAAATTTTAGAAATGCAATATATATTGACGTTTGCTTTAAGTTGGAAATGGACAGAGAGTGACTTGCAGAATATTTCATGGAAAAATCACACAGGGAGGGAAGTTCCTTCTAAGATCGAAGAGCTAGTTTAAGCTACACGGTATACTTGATTTTTCTACTTTTCCTCATTAAATTACAACTTTCGTTGCTCATTGAGAATGATTTATGTTCACGAACGAGTTTAGTAGTCGCCATCTTGCTTGTTATGCTCTTTCTAAGCAATTCTAATGGAATACTCGTAAATTTTTTATCAGGGAAGACTTTTCATCAAAAGACTTCAAGTCATCAAGTCGATGAAGTTTATGTTTTTCAAAAAATATATATAAGTAGTGACCTACAACACTAATTTACCATCACTACTTATTTACTTGCCTTCACAAATATGAGAGATTTCTTTTTTAATCAGAAAATGAGCTTTCTTCTTTGTTCCTTCCATTTCCTTTTTCTCGTGTCAAGTTTTCTAAACACCTTTGCTTCTCCTTCACAACACTTGTGTCATTCCGACCAAAGAGATCTTCTTCTTGAGTTCAAGACTGAGTTTCAGATCCAGAAGCCTGTTTGGGTTTATTCACCATGGTATGATTCGTCAAATATCTCCTCTTATACGAAGACAAAATCATGGGTGAATAACAGTGACTGCTGTTCTTGGGACGGTATCACGTGCGACGCCAAGTCGAGCAAAGTGATTGGGCTAGACCTCAGTGCCAATTGTCTCCATGGCCGGCTCGAATCCAACAGTAGTCTTTTTAGAACCTCGCTTACAACAATTTCACCGCTTCTCCGATCTCAGCTGAGTTTGATAAACTTAAAGGATTAGAAAGACTAAATCTCTCCACGTCTTCGTTCTCAGGCCAAATTCCAAACAAGCTTCTTCAATTAACCAAGTTGGTGTCTCTCGATCTTTCTTCTTCTTCTTTTCTTTTCAAGTATTCTCAAAATTCTCTATCTATTGAAGAATCTTTTCTTCGTCTTCTTGCTCAAAACTTGAGAAACCTTAGAGAATTAGATATGAGTTTTGTAAACATTTCTTCAGAAATACCCCTAGAGTTTTCAAACATGTGGTCTCTTAGATCACTACGTCTTAGGAAATGTAACCTTTTAGGAAGATTTCCGAGCACTGTTCTTTTGATACCCAACTTACAATCCATTAACTTGCACTACAATCCAAATCTGAGAGGCAATCTTCCCGTTTTCCAAGAAAATAACTCTCTGCTAAAGTTGAGCCTTAGGTACACATCCTTTTCGGGTATCATACCTGACTCTATTAACAACCTCAAACGTTTGATTTCTTTGAGACTTTCTGATTCTAAATTCTCAGGGAGGATTCCATCTTCACTTGGCAATCTTTCTAGTCTCTCATGTCTTGATCTTTCTTTCAATAAATTCCTTGGTGAAATCCCGTCTTCAGTTGGCAATCTAAAACAATTGACAGTCTTCGATGTTGTGAATAACAAGTCAATGGAAAATTTCCATCTGCAATACTCAATTTGACCCAACTAAGTTATATCAATCTCGCTTACAATCAGTTCACTGGTTTCCTTCCACCCAACATTAGCCAACTCTCCAAATTAGAGTCCTTTTCCGCCGATGGAAATTATTTTACGGGAGCTATTCCTTTCTCCCTATTCAATATTTCTTCATTGACCTGGATTAGTTTACGTGATAATAACCTCAACGATCTCACTGGGATTGAGAATATCTCTCTGTTACCTCATTTTAGAGTTTTTTTTTATTGGGAACAACAATTTCAGTGTCAGTCCATTTGACTTAAATATCTTCTCGCCTTTCAAACAGCTACAAGGATTAGATCTTTCAACCATCCCTCTTTCAACAACAAACGTCACTTCTCATTCGGAGTTTCTTTTGGATTTGAAATACTTGATTCTTTCGAGCTGCAATATCACTGAGTTCCCTGAGTTCATAAGAAACCAACCAAATATGTCTTCTCTAGACCTCTCCAACAACAAAATCAAAGGTCAAGTACCAGACTGGTTGTGGAGACTTCCAAAGCTGAGTTCCGTGTATCTTTCTAACAACTCTCTCAGCGGTTTTAAGGGATCCTTAAAAGCTTCTCCTGGGAGTCAGATTTCCACTGTAAATCCAAGGACCAGTTTTCCGAGATTACTATGCCTCCAAGAATAACTTTACCGGAGAGATACCTCCATCAATATGTGGACTAAGATCTTTATCTATGTTGGATCTATCAAACAACAATCTCCACGGCTCAATTCCTCAGTGTTTAGAGACTCAGATGACTTCTCTTTCGGATTTGAATCTCCATAAGAATCGTCTCAATGGAAGTCTTCCAAATATATTTATCAAGGCCAAGAGTTTAAGGTCACTTGACGTCGGTCACAACCAATTGGTAGGGGAACTTCCAAAATCTCTGGTTGGTTGCTCAAGCCTCGAAGTTCTGAACGTCGGAAACAACCAAATCAATGACACTTTTCCGTTTTGGTTGAATTCTCTTCAAAATATACAAGTTATTGTGCTCGGATCTAATGAGTTTCATGGCGCGTTACATTATCCCAAAGCTGCTTTTGGGTTTCCACATTTGAGGATCATGGATTTATCACATAATGGCTTCACGGGTTCCTTAAGATCCGATTACTTCACTAATTTGCAGGCAATGTACACCAATGAAGATGACACGGAAATGAAGTACATGGGAAATTCTGGAAGTTACTACGATTCATTGGTTGTGATGAGCAAAGGAGTAGAAATGGAGATGACACGTATTCTCACAATCTTCACAGCCATTGATTTTTCTGGAAACAACATCCAAGGAAACATGAATCCATCGGTTTGTTGAAAAGACTTCACGTGCTCAATTTTTCAAGCAATGGTTTCACAGGGAACATCCCATCGTCTTTGGAAAACTTGAAGAAGCTCGAGTCATTGGACTTATCCCAAAACAAACTTTCTGGTGAGATTCCTCCGAAGCTTGCGAACCTGAATTCTCTTGAGTGGATAAACGTTTCGCATAATGAGCTTGTAGGTCCAATACCGCAAGGCACACAGTTTCAGACACAGAAATGCTCATCTTACGAGGGCAACTCCGGAATTTATGGTTCTGTTCTTAAGGATGTTTGTGGAGACATCCATGAGTCAACATCACAACAACCCGAAACGCTAGAGTCAGAAGAAATTGAAGAAGAGGAATGGTTTAGTTGGATAGCAGCAGGAATAAGCCTTGTACCTGGAGTTGTGTTTGGACTTATGTTGGGATTCATAGTGGATTTAAGTCTTGTGTTCTCGAAGACTTTTGGCCGAAACAAGCACCGAAGCACCAGAACTCGTTAGCTCATCCACGTTACTTACCGAAGCATTGTTGTTGTGTTCAATGAAGAAGTTGTTGTACTTAGTATCATATGATATTTTGTTGTATTGCAAAAAAATAAATGATTTAACAAGCTATGTATGTATAATATAACTAGAATCTTGTCATCTACCTCATTGTCATCTACTAATCCAAGTTTTAAGAGCAAAATTCTGCGTTTTGATCTATCATCTTGATAACCCCACAAAACGACAAAATAGCTGTGAGGATTTCTGGTTTGTTCTACCAAAACAAGAAAAACAGAGTACAAAACTCTTGATTATCCATAGAATATTAATGTTTGTCATGATCTCTAGCATATGATACATATACAAATCCATACATATCTAATAATCTTCACATAAAAACGTCTCCATAGAGTCGAAGTCTGAATCTATGCCCATCTTTTTAATCCACAGTAACCATCCAAAGCCACTCTGTTATCATAAACAACCCAAAGAAATTTCAACAACAAAAAATCCTACCGAACCAAACATTGAGCCTCTGTTCATCGAAACGGAGCAAGAGGGCTAGGGCTATTGGGAACCCTAACAAACCTCAATTCTCTACAAACATGATCCAACATTCCCAGAAAATCCCTAACAATCACAAAGATTCTCAGTGGATTCTTATCATCTCCTCTCACATCTCCATGGAAATACTCTGCGATCTCTCCCACTCTCCCCATTATCCTCTTCTCGTCTTCCCTCAGCTCCTCCAAGCTCTTCTCTCCGTATCTCAAGAACGAGCTCATCGAATCAACGAATGCTCTGTTTTCTTCTTCTCCTTTCATCTTATCACTCGCTAGACACTTCAATTGCCCCAAACCATCTCACAGAATCAACACCAAGGTAACGAGACCTTCAAGATCAATCGTTGCCGTCTTCTACACGTTTTGTAACTCTGTGTTTAGACCGGAGACGAGATCAAGCCCCATCCTTCTGTAATCTTCCTCTTTCTCCTCACCTGTTCTGTTCTTGTCTGATCTCTGGTTCATGGTCCGTCCCATAATGCTGTGCTGTCTGAAACTCTTATTCCTTGTTTACCCATCTGTGCCTTTTACATCATAGAGTTTGAGCAGCACGCGAGCTTGAAGGCTTCTGCACCACCGCGTATGGTTCCTACATTCATCATGAATATCCTGGTTGACTTAACTCTCTATGCTACTTCCGGTGGTATCTTATGATGCAAGCAATCAACAGATGATTACAGAAGTTTGATTAGACAGCCACACACAGGGGTATAAACTGGGGTGTTTCACGTTGGCTTGTGATGCAAGAAATGGACGAGGTTTTCTATTCCGCGTAATAAAAAAAGTCATACCATTGTTTCATTAAGTTCAAGCGGGACACACTTGTCCAAATAAGAAAAGAAATGAATTCATTGAATCTTAATCTTTCTTAAATAATGATTATCCAGCCTCTCATAGTAATATCTGTCTACTAAGCAGCCAAAAACGACGAGGTGTATATAGAGGAGACATTAGCAATGCTACGGCATCACTTGTCTAATTTTTTCTCGATGAATAAGTCAAAAATGACGAGGTTTATATAGAGGAGACATTAACAATGCTAATTCATGAAAAATGTTTTGACTTAGTCATCGTAGAAAAAATATTATAGCATTCGTATCTTTATATAGAGGAAACATTAACAATGCTACGGCATCACTTGTCTAGTTGTCTTCTCCAAAAATATGAAAGATGAAGGAAGAAAATAAGCTCATTAATGAGCCTAAATCATGAACATGCAATGTACCATCTCTTCTTTTCTTTTTTCATTTCACATTTCCATTTTTGAATCTTGGCGTAAACCTAACTGACATATAAATTGTTGGAATTTAGAGACTTAACCCTCATTCCATGTAGGAAATGGAGAGACTAAGTTCATGAATCAAAAGAGGAAACAATGATCTTGTGATTGTTCCTCAAGAGAGAATATAAGAACCACTTAGATTACTCTTGGATTAGCTATGTAAAGAACTAATCAACAGAGTAATTTGGATGCATAAACACCCTAAAACATGGTTCTAGAAAGAGTCTACATTGCTAACAAATATGTTTAGACAATGGAGAGAAAAGAAAGAATAAAGACAAAAATACTTAAGTATATTGTGTATATTCTTTTTGTGTATTGAACTCAATGAGTTACATCCCTTTATATAGGGATTTATAGCACAATAAAAACTGAATAAAATACATTAAAACCAAGATAAAATATCTTGTTTGAACTGAATAAAGAAAGATTAAAGAAGGAGCCGTTGGAGTGATACTTTGAATTCCAACTGCTAGGTGTGGTGTGTGGGCCAAGGAAGAGAGAGATACAGGGGACCACATGGAGACTTCTCTTCACATACATATTAATTACATGTGCCTAATAAACGGCTATATAGTACGTCCATATAGTTGATTATACTTAGTCATATAGTCCAACCATATAGTCAACTATATTCGTTTACTATAACCTTCAACTGTATCATTTCTTCCCCCTAGTCTTCATGTCATTCAGCCCAAGGCTTAACTAATTCCTTAGCCATTTTCTCCTTCTTCACTCCATATTTCTTGGTTACATTAACCTCCTAGATGCCTTTCTCCTTAGTAATCATAAGTGAGAATCTCATCTTTGGTCTTCCTTGTGTAACACCAAAGCACTATCGATGGAGAGATCTTCGGCCTCGTCTTGTAGACTCCGGCCTTGCCTCTCCTTGACTACATCCTCTCTAATATAAATTACATCTAGTCCGATATCCAGTTCGGTCTCAATACGTAATTCTTTCAAACCTATAAATCCTTTTTTACGAATATGATTAATTGATCATTCACCATTTTCGTATCCTTTATCTTCTCTCATATGTTGATCTCTCTGGTAATAATTTCATTGGTGAAAATCCCGTCTTCAGTTGGAAATCCAAAACAGTTAACATTCTTTAGTGTTGGGTTGAACAAGCTCAGCGGAAACTTTCCATCTGCACTACTCAATATGACCCGACTACGTTTTCTTAATCTTGGTGCCAATCAGTTCAACGGTTTCTTTCCATCTAACATTAGTCAACTCTCCAAATTGGAGTATTTTTTTGCCACTTCTAATTCTTTTACGGGATCCATTCTGTCGTCCCTATTCAAGATCTCTTCATTGACCAACATCTATTTGGATGAAAACCACCTCAATGACCTCATTGGGATTGAAAATATCTCACTTTTACCTAATTTACATAAAAAGCAATTTCAGAGTCAGTGATTTTTGACTTAACTATCTTATCGCCTCTCAAACAGCTAGTAGCATTATATCTCTCAAATATCTCTCTTTCAACAGCAAACAGCACTTCTGATTCGGACCATCAAACTTGGAAGCTTTGTACTTATCGGCCTACGAAATAACTAAGTTCCCTGAGGTCATAAGATACCAAGGATATCTACAATCTCTAGACCTCTCCAACAACAAAATCAAAGGTCAAGTACCAGACTGGTTGTGGAGACTGCCGGAGTTGGATAATGTGGATCTTTCGAGCAATGGTTTTAGCGGTTTCGAGGGATCTTTAAAAGCTTTACCTGATAGTAAGATCTCTGCACTAAATCTAAGTTCAAATGCTTTTCAAGGACCATTCTTCCTCCCCTCCCGATCTATCAAGTATTTTTGGCGCCCCAAGAATAACTTCACCGGACAGATACCTCAATCAATATGTGGACTAACCACTCCAACCATCCTAGATCTATCAAACAACAACTTCCGTGGCTCCATTCCTCGGTGTTTTGGGACTCACATGAGTTCTCTAGCATTTCTCAATCTTAGAAACAATTGCCTCAGCGGAAGTCTTCCTGATATATTTATCAACGCCAAGGAGTTGAAGTTACTTGACATCAGCCATAACCGATTGGAGGGAAAACTTCCTGCATCTCTTACTCGTTGTTCTGCTCTGGAAGTGTTGAATGTGGAAAGAAACATAATCAACGATACGTTTCCATTTTAGTTGAATACTCTGCAGAAGCTACAAGTTCTTGTCCTCCGCTCTAACAAGTTTCATGGCATGTTACATCACTCCAATGGTGTTTGGTTTGGATTTCCTCAGTTGAAAATCATTGATGTATCACATAATAATTTCTTTGGGACCTTGCCATCTGATTACTTCCTTAATTGGACTACGATATCCTCAAAGAGAGATAGGGTAGAAGAGGAAACTTAATTATCATTGATCAAATGATTACAATATAAATAGGAGATACAAAGGTAAACTAGGGATTAATAATAGTCTAAACTACCCTTTATACAATCTGTTAATATCATATATCTACACGCGCCCGCAAGATGGAGATACCCTAGTAACTCCAATCTTGGAAAACAACTCATGAAACCGTGATCGTGGTAAAGATTTCGTTAGAGCATCGGCTAGTTGATTCTTAGTAGAGACATGAGTGACTCGTAGAGCACCAGCTTGAATGTGATCACGGATGAAATGGTAGTCCAAGGCTAGATGTTTCATTCTCGAATGAAACACCGGATTAGCACACAAGTAAGTTGCGCCAACATTATCACAATAAATCACAGGTGGCGAAGGGAGAGAGACACCAAGTTCAGAGAGTAAGGAACAGACCCATCGAAGCTCGGACGCCGTGTTTGCTACGGCACGATATTCAGCCTCCGTCGAAGAACGAGCCACACCTTTTTGTTTTCGTGAAGACCATGCGATAGGCGTTGTACCAAGATAGACAATATAAGCAGTAGTAGATAAAAAATCATCCAAGTCACCAGCCCAGTCGGCATCTGAGAACGCATGAAGTTGTAACGGAGAATCTTTACGGAGCAAGATACCAGAAGACAGAGTACCAGCAAGATAACGCAGAACGCGCTTGACAGCTTGCCAATGGATATCAGTCGGAGCATGCATAAATTGGGACAAACGATTAACGGCAAAAGCAAGATCAGGTCGAGTCAAGGAGAGATATTGGAGACTACCAACCACACGTCGATATTCTGTAGCATCCGGAAGAAGAGAACCAGAACGAAGAGACAACTTTGGTGGCGTAGCCATAGGAGTGGAGACCGGGTTGCTATCTAACATTTGAGTGCGTGTCAAGAGATCAATCACATACTTCCGTTGCATTAGATGTAAACCATTGTTTGTCCGAGTAACCTCAATTCCCAAAAAATAGGTGAGATTAGTAGGTTCTTTAAGCGAAAACCGATTAGCCAGATCCGTAAGAAACATTGAAATCATCTTATCATTGTTGCCCGTGACAATGATGTCATCAACATATACTAGAACATAAAGCACTTGACTCCCTTGTTGATAAATAAAAACAGAAGTATCAGCAGCAGAGTTAGTGAAACCATAACTCACCAGCGAACTCTTGAGCTCCGTATACCACGCTCTAGGAGCTTGTTTCAGACCATAGAGGGCCTTGCGTAATCGCCAAACATGATTCGGTTTATCTTTATCAATATAACCAGGAGGCTGAGTGACATACACCTCATCTTCAAGAGTTCCTTGTAGAAAAGCATGATTAACATCCAATTGTTTGAGCTGCCACGAACCTGAAACAGCAAGCTGTAAAACCATTCGAATCGTAATTGCCTTGACCACGGGACTAAACGTTTCAGCATAACCGACACCATATTGTTGATTAAAGCCACGAGCCACTAAACGAGCTTTATAACGATGGAGAGAACCATCAGGATGGAATTTGAGTGTGAAAATCCATTTGGTGGCAATCACCGGGTGATGTTGCGGCGGTGGAACAAGTTCAAAGGTTTGATGACTAATCTGTGCATTTATCTCTCAACTACAAGCGTTTCTCCAATTCGCATCACACATAGCCTGGTTTATGGTTTTTGGAACAAAGGGTTCGGGAGAGACAGTGGTGACTGCAGACAGGTTCATGATCTGTTTAGGTTTGGTGATGGCGTTTTTCTTCCTCGTTTTCATTGGATAAGTGTTGACCCTAAGTTTTGGATTTCGAGGAATCACAGCGGTGGTGGAAGGCAACGAGGAAGACGACGGCTGGGTTTCAGGTGGGGTAGGGTTTAGTTGAATGTGGGTTTCAGAGGGCATCGGATTGGTTTGAGGTTCGGTTAAGCCACTAGTTGGATTTAATTCTACACGGGTTTGGTTTAGGGGAATTGGGGTTGGGTCAGTTGCTGGGTTATGAATCGGATTGGTCTCGGGATTCCGGGTCGGATTACAGTCCAAATGACCAAAATCAGCGGAATTTTCGGTTGGTGGAGCGGATCCTATCGGTGATGATGGCGTTGGGGTAGTGGAGGGGTGAGGACCTAAAATCGACTGTGTTGAAGTATTGCGAGGTGGAGAATTCATACCTGGAGCCGGCGAAGTGGGCAACCGGCGGTGAGGATCCGAAGACGGGGGCGCTGGAGATGAAGCAGTTACGAGTGGCGGCGGGAAGTGAATAGCATGAGGAGCAGAGAAGACACCATAGTCCACCGATTCGCCAATGGAAGGAGACGGAGGTTGAGTAGGTGAGGCGAAGGGATACACCGTCTCAACGAATTCAACATGCCGAGAGATATACAATCGGCCCGAGGAGATGTGAAAACAGAGGTATGCACTTTGGGTTAAAGAATATCCCAAAAACACACAAGGTAGAGACCGATCTTGAAGTTTGTTGTCGGTGTAGGGACGAAGATACGGAAAACAGAGGCAACCGAATATCTTGAGCTTAAGATAATTCGGTTTCTGGTGAAAAAGCTTCTCATGTGGTGATTGATGATGAAGCACCGGAGTGACAAGTCGATTGATGAGGTAAACCGCCGTTTGAAAAGCAAAAGGCCAATAGGTCTTCGGAACAGACGCTTGATGGAGTAAGGTTAGCCCGGTCTCCACAATATGGCGATGTTTTCGTTCAGAAACACCGTTATGCTCGGGAGTATGTGGTGGAGATGTGAGATGAGAAATTCCATGGGTCGCAAGAAACGAACGAAGAGCAATAAACTCACCACCATTATCGGAGTGTTTGGAAGCGATTTTCAACCAAGGCTTTGTAAGCAATGAAGGTATCTTTCACTTGTGATTTTTGTTTGAGAGGGTAGAACCAAGTATATCGAGTAAAATGATCTACAAATATGACATAGTATTTGTAGTTATCAGTGGAGAGAATTGGGGAGGACCACACATCAGAGTAAATAACTTGTAGTGGTTTGGTTGTGGTGATAGTGTTAGAATGAAAAGGTTGCTTGTGGCTTTTATTAATAAGACAATGGGAACAAGGAGAGATAGTGTGCTTTGAATCAAGACACGGTAGAGAAAAAGAAGAAATAATAGTAGCTAAAATAGGTGGTGAGGGATGTCCCAAACGAGCATGCCAAGAAGTGAGAGTCGTTTTTAATGGTGATGCGAGCAAGGCGGTTGGTTTTGATGAAGCTGGCCACTCGTAAAGCTCATCCTTAACGTTGCCGGAGATTAACAGGGCCCCCGTTTTGAGATCCATCACCTGAAAGTGAGTAGGAAAGAAATTCACAGACACATTATTCGCAACACACAGCCGATAAACCGAAAGTAAATTCCTATGGAGTTGGGGAACATAAAGAACATTAGGCAAGGATAAAGATCTAGTAGGGGTAGGAAGAGAGGTAAAACCAGTATGTGTGATAGGAAGAGCAGAACCATTTGCAATTGTCACTTCTTCACCTCCTTGATAGAGGTTATGCATGGATAGATTATTCAAATCAGTGGTCAAGTGGTGAGTGGCACCACTATCGAGCAACCAGTTGGAAGATGATTGCATTGGTGCAGCAAGATGAGCACGTGGTTGCCATGGAGTAGAGGGGACTTGTGCTGATCTGTGAGATAGTTGAGAGCACGTCCTGGCACGGTGACCATGAACACCACACAATTGACAGCGTTGAAGAGAAAACTTAATTATCATTGATCAAATGATTACAATATAAATAGGAGATACAAAGGTAAACTAGGGATTAATAATAGTCTAAACTACCCTTTATACAATCTGCTAATATCATATATCTACAGATAGTTACGCGGAACTTGACTACATTGGAGATAGTAGTGGCTAATTCTACGCTTCACTTGTCTTGATGAGCAAAGGAGTAGAAATGAAGATGGAACGTGTACTCAATATTGACACGGCCATTAATTTTTCAGGAAATCAACTCCATGGACAAATTCCAGAATCCATTGGTCTGCTGAAAGAACTCCGTATGCTCAATCTTTCAAGCAATGCTTTCACGGAACACATCCCATCTTCTTTGGCAAATCTGACAAATCTCGAATCACTAGACCTATCCCAAAACAAGATTTCTGGTGAGATCACTCGGCTTGTTAAAAGGACTCCGTATGCTCAATCTTTCCAGAAATGCTTTCACAGGTCACATCCCATCCTCTTTAGCAAACCTGACGAATCTCGACTCACTGGACATATCCCAAAACAAGATTTCTGGCGAGATCCCTCGAGCTCTGGGAACCCTCTCTTCTCTTGCTTGGATTAACATTTCACATAATCAACTTGTAGGTCCAATACCACAAGGCACACAGCTACATACACAAAAATGCTCCTGTTATGAGGGAAATCCTGGACTATATGGTCCTATTCTTGAGGAAGTTTGTGGAGATATCCATGCACCAACACCACCACAACCAGAACTGCTAGAGACAAAAGAAAGCGAGGAAGAAGAAGACGATGAATGGTTTAGTTTGAATTTGCCCGTGTTATTTTTAACCAGATGAGTACTTAATGTACTTTTGAAAATCGGTTTAAATTTGTTATTAGATTAAAAATCTTATATATTAATTTTGATTTTTTTTCAGATAACATAATTTTTTTAAAAAAAATTGAACATGAATAAAAAGTAAAAAAAGAAAAATGAAAACTCAATGTTTTTTTTTTTTTTTGTCACGAAAACTCCAATGTTTAAATATATATATATATATATATATATACATAATTAGATCGTAAGTCATTAAATTATAAACATATTTGCGAAACAAATTTAAACTCGCGAAAAACGTTTTTGATAAATCAATGGCAAGAAATTAGTTAGTCATGCACATATAATTAAAAGATATTAGTTATAGGATTCATATCTTTATATAGAGAGACATATACAATGGTAAAATCATCATTCATCACTTGTCTTCTCCCAAAAATGTAAAAGGAAGTAACTCATGAAGCTTCATTCCTACTTACACCATTACATATCTCTTTCTTTCTTTTTTCATTTCACATTTTGAATCTTGACTAGACTAGCTAGTGTCTCACTATCATGTGGTAAAATATGAGACATTAGTTGAAAGCTGAAACCCAAAAAAAAAAAATTATGAGACAATCGCCTTGGAATTAATCCTCCAATTTTTTGGGGTTAATTAACAAATTTTAGTTAAGTTGTTCCATTATAAACAAAATGCATATTAGTAGGTTTTTTTCTAGTGTAAAAAGGTCACCTTTTTCAATACCAACTTTGTAGTTATTAAGTAATTCAGTAATCTAGGTAATTATTTTACTTCAATAAATCATATCAACAAACGTATTTTGTTAGGTCGCTGCTCGAACCTCATTTATACCTTTGTAATATATCAATATTATTTTTTTTAAATAAGGCAATTTTAGAAATTTGGGATACGATGGCTGTTGCAGCTAGTGTCACGAGAGACCACCAGTAAAGCGCCGACATTGGTTTGAGAGGTCCTTCTTGGCTGCAAGACACCATCGTCTCGGAAGCATTATCATCTGCATAAGATTTATGACCTGTTTCGAAAAGTCCTTATCCTTTTCTCCTTAGCTGCATTATCTATATTGCGTTTTAACATTCCCTTTGGTTTGTACAGAAATATTTATTTATGGGGTATATATAGAGGGGATCAGAGAAACAAAACCAAATCATCCTCACTTATCTTCGAAAAAAAAAACAAAAAGAGAGAAAAAGAAAAAGTATGATAAGCCCTTCTTCCTTATCAATGCGCTTCTTTCGTCGTACCATTGTTCTTCTCTTCTCTATTTCAATTTTCTGCAACACTTTGGCTTCTCTTACAGAATACTCGTGCCATCCGCACGAAAGAGATGCACTTCTCGAGTTCAAGAATGAGTTCAAGATTCAGAAGCTTGGTGAGATTCATGATTATTACGATCAATTGGTGAATGTTATCGCCTATCCGAAGACAAAATCATGGGGAAACAGCAGCGATTGTTGTTTTTGGGAGGGTGTCCAGTGCGGTTCGGGTGAAGTGATCGGGCTAGACCTTAGTGGCAGCTATCTCCATGGCCGGCTTGAATCCAACAGCAGTCTTTTTAGACTGCAACATCTTCAAAGCCTGAACCTTGCTTACAATAATTTCACCTCCTCGTCAATCTCTGCTGAGTTCAGTAAACTAATGGAGTTGAAAAGACTTAACCTTTCACAGTCTTCATTTTCAGGCCAAATTCCAACCAAGCTTCTTCGTCTAACCAAGTTGGTCTCTCTGGATCTTTCTTCTTTTTCGCAGTCTCCAGGTTCTTCGTTATTCATTGAAACCCCATCATTTCTCCATCTACTTGCTCAAAACTTGAGAAGCCTTAGAGAGCTAGATATGAGCTTTATTAACATTTCGTCGGAAATGCCCCAAGAGTTTTCAACCATGTGGTCTCTTAAATCGCTACGTCTTGAGGGATGTAACCTGTTTGGAGAATTTCCAAACAGTGTTCTTTTGATGCCCAACTTACAATCCATTACCTTGGACCAAAATCCAAATTTGAGAGGTGATCTTCCTGTTTTTCTCGTGAACAACTCTTTGCTAGAGTTGAGCATTTACAACACATCATTTTCAGGTATTATACCTGACTCCATCAGCAACCTCAAACGTTTGATTTCTTTGACACTTTTCTATTCTAATTTCTCTGGGAGGATTCCATTTTCAGTTGGCAATCTTTCTAGTCTCTCATATCTTGATCTTTCTGGCAATGAATTCCTTGGTGAAATCCCATCTTCAATTGGCAATCTTTCTAGTCTCTCATATCTTCGACTTTCTTTCAATAAATTCCTCGGTGAAATCCCCGCTTCAGTTGCCAATCTAAAAAAATTGACAGTCTTCGATGTTAGGGGTAACTTTCCATCGGCAATACTCAATTTGACCCAACTACGTTCTATCAATCTCTATTCCAATCAGTTCACTGGTTTCCTTCCACCAAACATTAGCCAGCTCTCCAAATTGGAGTATTTTATTGCTAGTGAAAATAGGGCATCCCTCTTTCTACAGCAAACATGACTTCTGATTCAGATTTTTCATCACATTTGAAAGCTTTCACATTCAAATTTTCGGCTCCAGGTTGGTTCGGTTCCAACAAAATACCCAAAACTGAAAGAGTATCTTTTGGTTCGATTCTTTTCGGGTCTATCAGGTTCCATTTGATTATCTTTACCCGAGACCGAAAATTTCAAAAAATACTCGAAACTTAAAAAACTTCAAACATTGTTTAAGTTTCCAAAATGTTACAAAATACAAATTTACTCGATAGATCACATAATTGTAATCAGAGTGATTTGGATCGACATAATCTAGATTGAAAAGTGAAAATCCTAAATCAATGGGAAAAACCTCTAAATAGAATGGTGGGTTTGGTTTCGGGTCCTTGGGTACTGGATTGATTCACGGGTAGGATCCAATATGGTAAAAAGTTTACATCGGGTCGAGCAACGGTTTTACCGGTTTCAATGGATCCTTAAAAGCTTTACCTCGAAGTAAGATGTTCATGTTAAATCTAAGTTCAAATGCTTTTCAAGGACCACTCTTCATCCCGTCCAGATCTATCCATTATTTTTGGAGCTCTATGAATAACTTTAGTGAAGAGATACCTCAATCAATATGTGGACTAACCACTCCAACCATCATAGATCTATCAAACAACAACTTCCACGGCTCCATTCCTCGGTGTTTTGGGACTCACATGAGTTCTCTAGCATTTCTCAATCTCAGAAATAATTGCCTCAGCGGAAGTCTTCCTGATATATTTATCAACGCCAAGGAGTTGAAGTTACTTGACATCAGCCATAACCGATTGAAGGGAAAACTTCCTGCATCTCTTACTCGTTGTTCTGCTCTGGAAGTGTTGAATGTGGAAAGCAACAGAATCAACGATACGTTTCCATTTCAGTTGAATACTCTGCAGAAGCTACAAGTTCTTGTCCTCCACTCTAACAAGTTTCATGGCATGTTACATCACTCCAATGGTGTTTGGTTTGGATTTCCTCACTTGAAAATCATTGATGTATCACACAATAATTTCTTCGGGAGCTTGCCATCTGATTACTTCCTTAATTGGACTGCGATATCCTCCAAGAGAGATAATTACACGGAACTTGACTACATTGGGGATCCTAGTGGCTACAGCTTCTACGCTTCAATTGTCTTGGTGAGTAAAGGAGTATCAATGAAGATGGAGCGTATCCTTAAAATTGAAACGGCCATTGATTTTTCAGGAAATCAACTCCACGGACAAATTCCTGAATCCATTGGTCTGCTGAAAGAACTCCGTATGCTCAATCTTTCATGCAATGCTTTCACGGGACACATCCCATCTTCTTTGGCAAATCTGACGAATCTCGAGTCACTAGACCTATCCCAAAACAAGATTTCTGGAGAGATCCCTCGAGCTCTGGGAACCCTCTCTTCTCTTGCTTGGATAAACATTTCACATAATCAGCTTAAAGGTTCAATACCACAAGGCACACAGTTCCAAACACAAAAATGCTCCTGTTATGAGGGAAATCCTGGACTTTATGGTCTTATTCTTGAGGAAGTTTCTGGAGATATCCATCCGCTAACACCACAACAACCCGAACCGGTGGAAATAAATGAGGAAGAAGAAGAAGACGAAGAGGAATGGTTTAGTTGGATAGCAGCATAATTAGGCCTTGTACCTGGAGTAGTATTTGGTCTGACGATGGGATACATAGTTGCTTCATACAAGCATGAGTGGTTCTTGAAGACTTTTGGCCGAAGCAAGCATTGGAGCACCAGAACTCGTTAGCGCACTCAACGATCACAGTTCCTTCCATAAGCGTTGTTGTTCTGTTTCAATCAAGTTGTTGTATTTAGCATCATGAATAATTTGTTGTAGTTCGAGAGAAAAAACAATCATGATGGATCAAGTTTTATGTATAATAATAAATGCAGTCAGATGAATTTTCATAATGATGACTTGTATTCATTCTTAATTAGTACCTTCAGTCATTCTTAATAAAGAAATTAAAAAGAGAAACAGAAGTGAGGTATGAAGCATTTTCCCTAACAAACAGAACAAGAGCTAACGACCATAATGAAATCCTAAAACAATTTCTAACGCATCACTACCCCCATAGTTGAAATCCGGAACTCGAAACCCTTAACAATGTTCTGCCTCTATTTGCTGCTAAACAATTCACTGACCTTCGATAATTAGCAATTCCCGTAAAATGGAAGTGTAAATGAATCCTTCCCACCCAATTGCTGCCCACCCAAAAGTCTCTAAAACGAATGCAATTTAGGTTTATATAAGTTTTCACAGAGAAATCTTACAGTAAACTTATCCACGAAAAGTATAACACCTATATTTGATTCATATTATATATATATTTTTACGAAGTAATTTATAACTTGTCAACTGGGCTACTAATTTTGTCCACAAACTTTGTCTATCATATAAAAGGTAATGGACATAAGATAATGTATGTTGATAACTTATACAAAGATAATTGATAAAAGCATTGCCTGGTAATTTCTAATACATATAGAGACAAGATATGGTGGAGAAAGTTTATCAGAGAAAAACTATCAGAGAAAACTTAGATTTGATGCTTTATTTATTTGAAATTGTGATGTTTTGATTGACACACCACAAATTGTATATTCTTATGATGTCTCAGCTCAGAATTATCAGGAAAATGTCCGAACAAACATTAATCTCCCTGTAATCACTTGCGTTCAGCTCCAACACCCTTGTTTTTGTAGATATCTACATATATCTCCTATTAGTGCTATTAGCTCAACGATTAACGCAAAACGATATCAGAAATGAACCACTCATTTTTTTGTGATTATCGCATTAACGTCTTCTTTTTTTTTTTTTTTTTAAGATTAGTGTTACAAACTTACCATTTCGTGTACTAGTATAACACTGTTATTCTAACAACAAAATCAAAGGTCATGTACCAAACTGGTTGTGGAGATTGCCAGAGTTGGACACTGTGGATCTCTCTATGAGCAGCTTTGAGAGCTCCTTAAAAGCTTCTCATGGGAGTAAGATCAAATATATAGATTTCTCCAACAACAAAATCAAAGGTCAAGTACCAGACTGGTTGTGGAGACTTCCAAAGCTGAGTTACGTGTATCTTTCTAACAACTCTCTCAGCAGTTTCAAGGGATCCTTAAAAGCTCCTTCTTCTGGGAGTCAGATCTCCGTCGTAGATCTAAGTTCAAATGCTTTCCAAGGACTACTTTTCATTCCACCAAGATCTATCGCAGTTTACTATGCCTCCAAGAATAACTTTACCGGAGAGGTACCTCGATCAATATGTAGACTGAGCTCTTTATATCTCTTGGATCTATCCAACAACAATCTCCACGGCTCAATTCCTCGGTGTTTAGAGACTCAGATGTGATAGGGGAACTTCCAAAATCTCTGGTTGGTTGCTCAAGCCTCGAAGTTCTGAACGTCGGAAACAACCAAATCAACGACACTTTTCCGTTCTGGTTGAATTCTCTGCAAAATCTACAAGTTCTTGTGCTCGGATCCAATGAGTTCCATGGCGTTTTACATCATCCTCAAATTTCTTTCGGGTTTTCCAGTCTGAGGATCATTGATTTATCACATAATGGCTTCACGGGTTCCTTAAGATCTGATTACTTCACTAATTTGAAGGCAATGTACACCAATGGAGATGACACGGAATTGAATTACACCAATAAAGGTATTATGATTCATTGGTTGTGGTGACAAAAGGAGTAGAAATGGAGATGACACGTATCCTCACAATCTACACAGCCATTGATTTTTCTGGAAACAAAATCCATGGAAACATTCCTGAATCCATCGGTTTGTTGAAAAGACTTCACGTGCTCAATTTTTCAAGCAATGGTTTCACAGGGAACATCTAATAATCTTCACATAGACTCAATTTCTGAATCTATGCCCATCTTTTCAATCCACAGTAACCATCCAAAGCCACTCTGTTATCATAAACAACCCAAAGAAATTTCAACAACAAAAAATCCTGCCTGATTGATTTAAACTCCTTGAAAGATCCTAGTTATATAAATTGTGTTACTCACGGTGATATCTTGTAATGCAAGCAACCAACCAACAAATGAATAATAATCAAACGTTGCATTACCTCAAGCATTGAGAAGGAGTTTCTGAGATGAACCACTTCATCTTCAAACGTTTCTCTATAAAGCATTGCTTCAACTCTCTGAAACGCAAACGGAACTCCAAGAATAGCTTTGAGAAATTTCTCAGCTGAGCCAAGCTCTTCCACGGCTCCTTTGTAACTACACAGCTTCGTTTCTTCTTCTTTAGTAGGAACCATCTTCACCAACGCTTCCAGTTGCTGTAAACACAAACCCTCCCCTGCAAAAGTTTCAAAATCAGATAAGATCCACAATAAATCGATTTGAGTTAATCTTTAGTTTTACCTTTCCCTAAAGCAGAGCAGATTTGGTCAGCAGTTGCGTTGAGAGCTTTCAAGATAATGGTAAAGTTTTGTAGTCTCTTAGGTTCAAACAGCGACTCAATCATCTCTTCACCTAATCTGTAAACACATAAATCATACATTCTTGAAAGACTGTTGGTGAATTGCTGTTGAAGGCTAAAGAAAGTGGTAAACGTACTCAAACGAGCTTGTTCTGAGTTTGTCCCAGACCATAGTTCGGTCTGGTGTAGCCCTGATTTTATCCCAATGAAGCGGTTTCAGTTTAGGCAATGGAGCTCCGTCTTTACCTAACGGTCTACGCTGAGAAAAATCAAGAGACAAAGGTGGGGGAGGCGTTTTGTTCATTGCTTGAAGCTGCTTTAGCGGTAGCGGCGGTGGTGGTGGTGGCCGTAACGGCGGTGGTGACGGTGGACGCGGCAAAGATTTGGAAACATTTTCTTGTGAAGAAGAAGACGAAGCACATATTTTTGCTGATAGTTGCGACGAAAGCGTCTGGAGTTTAGCGGTTTCCGGCAAAGACGGAGCTTGAAGACGTTTGGTTGTGTAATACAGTGGAGGTGGTGGCGGTGAAGGAGGAGACATTCCGGAATCGTTACCGGAACATTCTGGAATATCGAATTCGCGTTCTGAGAAGCGTTGAGAGGATTCTCCAATGTTAACACTACCAGAAGAAGCATTTGAGAGTCTTGGATTTGAATATTGAGAGCCAACACCAACGGAATGAAAAGACTCATCGTCGTCTGAGGAATCACATCCATTGTTAACAACAACAGAAGGAGCAGAAAGAGAAACAGAGTGTACTGTTTGTTCTTCATCGTTTTCGTGCACCGACACAATCTCTTTCGTTCAATAACTACTAGCATTGTCCGTATCTGGAGAAATCTTTGTTTCTAAGCTTCTTTTTACCTCTTCATCGAGGAATCCACTATTGTTATCTAAATCCTTCTCTGTTTCTGGTACGGGAACAGAAACAGAGCTTTGTCTCTCCAAATCTACTGATTTCATCGCTGACTGTTATCTATCTATATATAATAGCAAACCAGGTTTTGGAAAAAGATGACATCATCACTCTTTTGTAGGAAAAAAAAGTTTTGATCTAACGGTTGAGATTGATTTTTAATTTAATCCAAGGGTTCTGTTTCTTTTACGTGACGTCATCATTATTTAAGTGCAAAATAAATTTAATCTAAACAGTGCTTCTAATTAAGCGTTGCGACTTTTGGCTATCTTCTTCCCATCTCTACATCTCCTTTTATTTGATTTCTTTAGAAGACAGAGGATTAACCACAAAAACTGACCAATTATTTTCTATGAATCATTTCTTAAATCTCTAATGGCAGTAGCTTTCTCGTGGCTGTCTCCGACCCTCTTCTATCGATTTCATTTTGGTTAGTCTTTCGTATATGTTGCCATATGTAAAGATAGGAAGGGTGCGTCTCCGTTGTTTTGACAAATAGTCTCTGCACCAAGGAAAGTTGCAAAACCAAAATTCAAGGCATTCATGTCTACGGTATTTCTAATTTGTTTTTTGCTTCTTCGTTTACCTCTATTGAAAGGAATCATTAAATGGGATAAAATAAAATAAAAAAGCATGTTTTTCATCTCAAAAGAAAGAATCATAATCGTAAAGACAAAAACCAAAAAGGGGAAAAATGATTGGGTTGTTTTACTTATTAACCTTTATTCAGTATTTACCACGGTTTGATTTAAGAGATTGCAAGATCTTGTTATCGATATCTTAAAAGTTTGCAAGTAGGATCTTGTTATCGATAAACTTAAAACCTTTGGCAAATTCTTAGTTGAAATATAGTTTAGTTTTTTTTCTTTTTTAACTTAGCCGCGCTCTTTATCAGTCCGCAGATGTTTGATATAGGTGTGTGTCTATGTTTGTATATGACAAATTACTCAATTACTATTGAGCGCGTATACAAATTTACAGTAGGTTACTTCAATTTTTCTTTAATCATGAAGAAGAAACATGGGATTGCAAAACAGAATTCTCTTTTTCAATGTGGGTTGTTGGTATCTCTGTTTTGTAAAAATTTTAAAAGATTTATAATGCAAATCAATGCCTTAGAACTTGAAACGGTGAATTGTAATATTTATCGTGTTGCTCAATACTATATATCTTATATGGGTTTGTTGTAACTTCAAATCAATTTTTGAATTATCCATCCATCACCATATAGCGATAGTAGATTTGATTTATTTGTGATTATGATTAACTACTTTTGATGGAGTGCCTACCTATGTTACAACAATTAAATTTAAACAACATGATGTAAGATGTATTTTTCTATATAATCATGATCTTCTTTTACTAAAAATCAATTTCAAAAGATGCTAGCATCATCATTCTTTTAGAAAAAAAAAAAAATGTTTGGTCGAATTGTCGAAATTTGTTTGATGTTAAATCCAAGAGATTTAGTTTATTTTAATCACTCATAAATAAATCAAACGTTGCACTCTTTCAATTGTAAACTTTTTTTAACCATCGTTTCTTTTCTTTGAACATTTTTATAGTATCTTTACATCTTTTAATAGATATGGTAATCAATTTATCTTACTACTTATAAATGTTTTTCCTAAATAATCCAATTTTTTTTATACAATGTTACCTTTTGACATTTTTCACAAGGAAATAATACAATATTTCGATTTCCTACCATCTTTGATGAATTCGACTTCAACTTCAACGCTATTAATTCTCTTAAATAAGCGTTTCTTCGATCACCCACTACAGCTACAGCCGATTCGTAAGTAAATTAGCCACCACTAAAGATGCTGACATCATCATTTTTAGAAAGAAATGTTTGATCGAACGGTTGTTGTTTGATGTTATATCCAACGACTATGATTTATTTTACTCACATACAATAATTCAAGTGATGCACTCTTTCAATCGTAATCTTTTTCTAAAAAACATTGTTTCTGTTCCTTGCACCTTTTTATGGTGTTTCTTTATATGTACTAATAATATTGACCATCAATTTGTCTCACTTCTAACAATTTATTTTTTCTAAAGAATCTCAAAAACTTCTTATATACAATAACTTTCAAATTTAATTCACAAAAGAGAATTAAATATTTCAATTTATTATATTTTCGCCCGACTTCGACTTCAACTTCGCCAATTTTTTTACATGAATCATTTCTCCGACCATCCATTACCACTCATTCGTAAGTAAACTAGCCGCCGTTATTTATCTATTTTAGGGATTTCATTATTGTGACATCTAATTTTTTACTGTTTTAACAAAATTGTTTTTTTAGTAGGAAGAACATTAATCTAAGAATTTAAATAAATTTTTATCAAATCAATGATTAATATTTATCGTTGATTATACATATAAGAAAACATGGTATTAAGGGATGTTGACATTAGTTTATTTTAATCATTCTTTTAATCTAATGGTTGTTTTCTGAGAGAAAAAAAATCCAAAGGTTCCGTCTTAAACGCTTTCTTTTCATCTTTTATTTAAGTATTGCTTCCTTAAGCACATTCCGTTGTGATTCTTCGTCTTCACTAATATAAAGAAACCCTAAATTGATTCTCTTGGAGTTATTTCTAATACTTTCTTGTGGGTTATTAATCTTTCTCGTTCTTACAAATCTTCTATTTATTGTAGCAGTTGAATTATCAGTGCCACCAAATGTAGCCTTCATCAAACGAGCTTTGTAACGTACTAGCTTCTAATATGCATTAAATTTGTACCTGAATAACCACATTGAAACAAATATTAGTATTTGCGGGCCGTGGTACTAAAGAGCACTTCCCGGTTTGCTCTTCATCCATAGCACCATTTCAGTTAAGGTCTTTTGTTGCTTAATTGCACATATGTTGAGGTAAAGGTGAGAGTGTGGTGGTATAAAGGCACATACGTTGAACTGGTTTGTGAATGCCAATAACTGCGTGTGTAACCATCAGATGATAATTAGCGGGAGGTGTTGGTATAGTCGGAAGAGGAGGTGGTTTATGAGGTGTCGAGATGGCAGTGTAGGAGACGGTGATGAAGGTTTCGGAGCCGCTATGATTATGCGATTAATAAGCAGAATTCAAGGTGTTGAAGACGACACAGTCAGACGAAGGAACTAGAGAAGCAGCCGTGGCGAAGGGAAAAGTAGGCTCTTCGAATGTAACATGCCGAGATAATATGATGCAATTTTTGGTGGGATCAAGACATCGATAACCGCGATAATCAGTGGGATACCCAAGGAAAACGCAAGGTGTTGAACATAGTGCAAGCTGTGTAAAGACGTGGGTAGAAGATTAGGATAGCATGGCAAGCCAAAGATGTGAAGTTTGGGGTAATTTACTAGACGTTGTTATAGTTTGACAAACAAATTGGCATTGTGAATCGTAATGGATGGTAAGATGTCGAAAAGAGGAATGTGGAAAGCCTCAACCCAATACTCAGGTGGCATAGAACTCGATAAAATTTTATTTTGGGTTCGAGTCGAGTCTATTCGGCTCCAGGTTGGTTCGGTTCCAACAAAATACCCAAAACTGAAAGAGTATCTTTTGGTTCGATTCTTTTCGGGTCTATCAGGTTCCATTTGATTATCTTTACCCGAGACCGAAAATTTCAAAAAATACTCGAAACTTAAAAAACTTCAAACATTGTTTAAGTTTCCAAAATGTTACAAAATACAAATTTACTCGATAGATCACATAATTGTAATCAGAGTGATTTGGATCGACATAATCTAGATTGAAAAGTGAAAATCCTAAATCAATGGGAAAAACCTCTAAATAGAATGGTGGGTTTGGTTTCGGGTCCTTGGGTACTGGATTGATTCACGGGTAGGATCCAATATGGTAAAAAGTTTACATCGGGTCGGTTCCAAATTCGGATATTTCGGATTGGTTCGGGTTTTCGGATCCGGGTTTTTTGTCCATGCCAACTAAAAGACTAAGATTTTTCCGCGCGATAACGCGCGGACCCATTTCCTAGTTTATATAATAACAATCTCAACGATCTCGTTGGGATTGAGAATATCTCCCTTATACCTAATTTAACTTATTTTTATATTCAAGATAACAGTTACAGAGTCGGTTTAGTTGACTTACATATCTTTTCTCCTCTCAAACAGCTGGCACGACTAGGTCTCTCAGTGATTCCTCTTTTAACAGCAAACATCACTTCTGATTCGGACTTTTCGTCACATTTGCTATATTTGTACTTGTCGGGCTGCAATATAACTCAGTTCCCTAAGTTCATAAAACACCAAAGAAATCTAAACCGTCTAGACCTTTCCAATAACTTCATTGGAGAGATACCCCGGTCAATATGTGGACTAAGCTCTCTATCTGTCCTAGAGATACCAAACAACAACCTCCACGGCTCACTTCCTCCGTGTTTAGGGTCTCACATGAGTTCTCTAGCATTTCTTAATCTCAGAAACAATTGCCTAAGCGGAATTATTCCTGATATATTTATCAACGCCAAGGAGCTATGGGGACTTGACGTCAGTTACAACCAGTTGGAGGGAAAACTTCCAGCTTCTCTTATTGGTTGTTATGCTCTTGAGATTCTAAACGTGGAGAGCAACAAAATCGACGACGCGTTCCCGTTTTGGTTGCATTCTTTACAGAAGCTACAAGTTCTTGTCCTCCGCTCCAACAAGTTTCATGGCACGTTATATCACTCTAATGGGGTTTGGTTTGGATTTCCTCGGTTGAAGATTATTGATGTATCACATAATAATTTCGTCGGGGCATTGCCATCTGATTACTTCCTTAACTGGACTGCGATATCCTTCAAGAAAGATGCTAATAGAAAAGCAGACTACATTGGCAATTATGACGACGGCTACTACACTTCACTTGTCTTGATGAGAAAAGGAGTAGAAATGAAGATGGAACGTGTACTCAAGATGGACACGGCCATTGATTTTTCAGGAAATCAACTCCATCGACAAATTCATGAATCCATCGGCTTGTTAAAAGGACTCCGTATGCTCAATCTTTCCACAAATGCTTTCACGGGTCACATCCCATCTTCTTTGGCAAACCTGACGAACCTCGACTCACTGGACATATCCCAAAACAAGATTTCTGGCGAGATCCCTCGAGCTCTGGGAACCCTCTCTTCTCTTGCTTGGATTAACATTTCACATAATCAACTTGTAGGTCCAATACCACAAGGCACACAGCTACATACACAAAAATGCTCCTGTTATGAGGGAAATCCTGGACTATATGGTCCTATTCTTGAGGAAGTTTGTGGAGATATCCATGCACCAACACCACCACAACCAGAACTGCTAGAGACAAAAGAAAGCGAGGAAGAAGAAGACGATGAATGGTTTAGTTGGATAGCAGCAGGGTTAGGCCTTGTACCTGGAGTTGTGTTTGGGCTGACGATGGGATACATAGTGGCTTCATACAAGAACGAGTGGTTCATCAAGACTTTTGGCCGAAACAAACATCAAAGCGCCAGAATTCGTTAGCTCATTGATCTCACTCCTCTAAGCATTGTTTTCTTGTTCAATGAAGTTTTGTGTTTTAGTATCATGATATGTTGTTGTATTGCAAGGAAAGAAATAAAAAACAGTTGATAAATCAAGTTTTATGTATGATAAAGCCAGTTGAATTATCTTAACTAGAACCTTGTCTCACCTCATTGATAATAAAGGCAAGGCTATCTGCACAAATCAAGAGAAACAAACGTCTCCATTCTCAGGGGAATGCAGAATTACGAAAAATCATGAACCATCCCAGGAAACAATTGACAAATTGACCATAGAGTAAAACCCTAAGCACTGGAGAAAATTCTAATACATCACATAGTTGAGCTTTCCCCTGAGATCAAAATGTTAAAGAATCACTGACCCCAAATGATTAGCAATTACTGAAGAATGAAAGAGTACAACGAATCCTTTGAACCTAAATTCGCTGCCCACTTAACGTGCGAGCGAAATCTTTTTGACAGAAATCTTCCATTTCTTTCTTGTCATTTCAATCCTTCTTTCAAATTATATAGTGAAGCATCATTGATCAAGAAGCAGAACACAAGCACAGTCTCTGAACAGAGAGAGAGCATAAAATTCAACGAGAGAGGAAGAGACGACGGTGAGAGCACACAGAGTTTTGTGATTTTACCAATCCGCAGGGTTCTACTAAGAGCAAAACTCTGCGTTTTGATCCATCATATAATCCTAAGCACAGTTTCTAGAAGCCTCACCTTGCAAGTTTGAAGCTTCCAACTTAAGTATATTGTGCTACTCAGGGTGGTAGCTTATGATGGAAGCAATCAACAAATGATTAAAGAGGTTTGATAAGACATCCACGGAGGAATTAATTGGTGTTATTGAAGGTGGCTTGTCATGCAAGCAAATGACGAGAAATTTCTTCTATATAATTTAGCGTAGCAGAAGATCATATTGTTTAATTATATTCAAGCGGCATACATTTGAATCTGTATCTTTCTTAAATAATGATGACAGCCTCTCATGGACTATATATTTGTCTACTAAACAGCCAAAAACGACGAAGTTTACGTAGAATTGCATAAAGTATTCTATTTTATGAAATATATTTGCTGAATTGTTGGACTAATTATGTGTTATATGATTGTGAAGCAATTATATACTATTTTTCTTAAAAAATAATCTGTGATTATAGAAAAAATTGTGTGGCTTCTATAGTAAAATTATTATTTTATTATTTTATCGTGTCTTAATCATATAGTCGATCCTCTCTTATATCATACAGTGACTCTAGGTTTATGGATCACCCTCCAATCCAAAAAATGCTGTAACACTCCTAAAATTTCCACCGACTGATTCCAAGAGGCATACAATTAATATGTTATCGTGTCTAATTTTTCTTCGCTCATGACAGATAAAGGCATTAATCATAGGATTCATATCTTTATATAGAGAGACATATAAAACGGTACATCATCATTTGTCTTCTCCCAAAAGATGAAAACAGGAAGAAAATCATGTGCTCCATTACAGACGGTTGACGGCTCCATCTATTTCTCTCTTTTTAATCTCACATTTCGGATTTTAATCTTGACTCATGTGTTTAAAATTAGATGAGACACTCATTAAAACCAAAATAAGAATAAAAACGAGACAATCTACTTGGAATCCTCCAATTTTAATGCATGGTTTTTTAAAAAAATTATAGGTTACAAGAGGATGCACATGATTCAAATGAAGAATCTAAAATGTTGGATCTTTTGACTTCTTCTAGACAAAGGATCCTCCGCAATAGACCAGTAAAAGTAAAACCGTCCACCAAAGGTAAGGAGATGGAAGCATCCTCCAGAACTGGAGGGCCTAGAGGTAGAGGACGTGGAAAACGGGGTGCCCGTGGCTATTTGTTTCTCACCATAGGTTAATAAAATCCATTACGATTCTAGTAGTCCAAGTAAATCTATTTTTATTAAGCTACTATAAAAAAATGTATGGGTTAAAATCATCCGGGCTTGTAACCTATATTTAAAATTTATCTTGAGATTTTTTATTTTAGTGTTTCAAATTTTGAATTTGCCCGTTTTATTTTTAACCAGATGAGTATTTAATGTACTTTTGAAAATTGGTTTAAATTTATTATTAATTAAAAATCTTATATTTTAGTTTCGGATTTTTTTTCAGATAACATAATTTTTGAAAAAAGTATAAAAAGAAAAATGAAAACTCAACGTTTTTGTCACGAAAACTCAAATGTTAAAATATATATGTATATATATATATATATATAATTAGATCGTACGTCATTAAATCCCCTCTATATATTAATTGAGTCTATATATTAATTGAGAAGACACTATGCCACATGTCTCACTAAAAACAATTTCAGGAAAATTAATCAATAAATTAATTTTTTTCAATCATGTCATTAAAAACTATTAAACTCATTAAAAATTCATAACCCATTAATAGAAAATATATTAGACTGCAGACAATTTAGAATAGACAACACATCTCCTTTTGCAAACCAAAAATGATTACCGTTCATCACTGAAATATCTTCACCAAACGGGATATGTTTTTAGAACAAATTTCGGAATTTCATATTCATGAATTCTTTCTTAAAATTTATAAAATATATCATGTCACATAGTTAATAAATTTATTTGACATAATGACATTCTAACTAATACATATCTATATTTATATTGTATATATCAAATAAAAAAAATTACAACTATGCAATAACATGTATTAATAAATCATATAAATATTTTAAGAACGTTATACCATAAATTAACTATTAGTTTTATACAAACTAATTTAATTTAGATATATTATAGAATGATTTTATGAATTCATAATACCCGAGCTGGACTCGGATTATAATCTAGTTATAAACATATTTGCGAAACAAATTTAAACTCGTGGAAAACGTTTTTGATAATTCAACGGCAAGAAATTAGTTAGTCATGCACAGATAATTAAAAGATATTAATCATAGGATTCATATCTTTATATAGAGAGACATATACAATGGTAAAATCATCATTCATCACTTGTCTTCTCCCAAAAATGTAAAAGGAAGAAACTCACGAAGCTTCATTCCTACTTACACCGTTACATATCTCTTTCTCTCTTTTTCATTTTACATTTTGAATCTTGACTAGACTAGCTAGTGTCTCACTATCATGTGGTAAAATATGAGACATTAGTTGAAAGCTGAAACCCAAAAAAAAAATTATGAGACAATCGCCTTGGAATTAATCCTCCAATTTTTTGGTATTAACAAATTTTAGTTAAGTTGTTCCATTATAAACAAAATGCATATTAGTAGGTTTTTTTCTAGTGTAAAAAGGTCACCTTTTTCAAATTCCGACTCACATGTCGAAGCACGGCCTTGAATTTGATCTTGACAGTTGACATGCATCCAATTCCAATACCAACTTTGTAGTGATTAAGTAATTCAGTAATCTAAGTAATTATTTTACTTCAATGAATCATATTAACAAACGTATTTTGTTAGGTCGCTGCTCGAACCTCATTTATACCTTTGTAATATATCAATATTATTTTTTTTAAATAAGGCAATTTTAGAAATTTGGGATATGATGGCTATTGCAGCTAGTGTCAGGAGAGACCACCAGTAAAGCGCCGACATTGGTTTAAGAGGTCCTTCTTGGCTGCAAGACACCATCGTCTCGGAAGCATTATCATCTGCATAAGATTGATGACCTGTTTTGAAAAGTCCTTATCCTTTTCTCCTTAGCTGAGCTTTCTCTGTATTCATTTTCTTTCCGCTGGCGTTAATGGTTTCTTTCCCTGGTTCTGAAAGTTCCTCTTTGGCTTGCCTCAATTGTAACTCCTATGTTAATTCAATGATAATTTCAGTGTTAAAAAAAAACTTGGGATACGAGGTATGAACAATTTCGTGGAAGATGGAATAATTAAAAGAAAAATATTTATTATTATATAACTATGTAAACAAAGTCCATATTGCGTTTTAACATTCCCTTTGGTTTGTACAGAAATATTATTTTATGGGGTATATATAGAGGGGATCAGAGGAACAAAACCATATCATCCCCACTTATCTTCCGCATCAATGCGCTTCTTTCGTCGTACCATTGTTCTTCTCTTCTCTATTTCAATTTTCTGCAATTCTTTGGCTTCTCTTACAGAATACTCGTGCCATCCGCACGAAAGAGATGCACTTCTCGAGTTCAAGAATGAGTTCAAGATTCAGAAGCTTGGTGAGATTCATGATTATTACGATCAAATAATGAATGTTACCGCCTACCCGAAGACAAAATCATGGGGAAACAGCAGCGATTGTTGTTTTTGGGATGGTGTCCAGTGCGGTTTCGGTGAAGTGATCGGGCTAGACCTTAGTGGCAGCTATCTCTATGGCCGGCTTGAATCCAACAGCAGTCTTTTTAGACTGCAACATCTTCAAAGTCTGAACCTTGCTTACAATAATTTCACATCCTCTTCAATCCCTGCTGAGTTCAGTAAACTAATGGAGTAGAAAAGACTTAACCTTTCACAGTCTTCATTTTCAGGCCAAATTTCAACCAAGCTTCTTCGTCTAACCAAGCTAGTCTCTCTAGATCTTTCTTCTTTTTCGCAGTCTCCAGGTTCTTCGTTATTCATTGAAACCCCATCATTTCTCCATCTACTTGCTCAAAACTTGAGAAGCCTTACAGAGCTAGATATGAGCTTTGTCAACATTTCTTCAAAAATCCCCTACGATTTTTCAGCCACGTGGTCTCTTAAATCGCTACGTCTTGAGGGATGTAACCTGTTTGGAGAATTTCCAAACAGTGTTCTTCTGATACCCAACTTACAACCCATTACCTTGAACCAAAATTCAAATCTGAGAGGCCATCTTCCCCTTTTTCGTGAAAATAACTCTCTGCTAAAGTTGAGCACTTTGAACACATCCTTTTCGGGTACCATACCTGACTCCATTAACAACCTTAAACATTTGACTTCTTTGATGCTTGGCTTTTCTAATTTCTCGGGGAGAATTCCATCTTCACTTGGCAATCTTTCTTGTCTCTCCTTTCTTTCTCTTGTTGAAAATAATTTCCTCGGTGAAATCCCATCTTCACTTGGCAATCTAAAACGATTGACTGTATTTGCTGTTGCGGGGAACAAAATCAGTGGAGACTTTCCATCTGTACTACTCAATTTGACTCAACTACGTGTTATCAGTCTCTGTTTCAATCAGTTCACAGGTTTCCTTCCACCTAACATTACTCAACTCTCCAAATTGGAGTATTTTAACGCATGTCATAATTCTTTCATGGGAGTCATTCCTTCGTCCTTATTCAAGATTTCTTCATTGATCGAAATCCATTTGGATG
This sequence comes from Euclidium syriacum, assembly GCA_900116095.1. NCBI lineage: Eukaryota > Viridiplantae > Streptophyta > Magnoliopsida > Brassicales > Brassicaceae > Euclidium > Euclidium syriacum. Next base: position 17,840,718 of record FPAK01000003.1, read on the forward strand.
ATAATCAACTCAGTGATATCATTGGGATAGAAAATATCTCTTTGTTACCTAATCTAAAAAAAATATTTCTTGACAATAACAATTACAGAGTCAATCCAGTTGACTTGAATCTCTTCTCACCTCTCAAGAAACTAGTAGCATCATCTCTCTCGGGCGTCCCTGTTTCTACAGCAAACATCACTTCTGATTCTGATTTTCCATCACATTTGGAAGAATTGTACTTGTCAGGCTGCAATATCACTGAGTTCCCGGAGTTTATAAGAAACCAACAAAGTATGATTTCTTTAGACATCTCCAATAACAAAATCAAAGGTCAAGTACCAGACTGGTTGTAGAAGCTGCCAGGGTTGTACGATGTGAATCTTTCTAGGAACTCTCTAAGTGGTTTCGAGGGATCCTTAAAAGCTTCCAATGGGAGTAAGATCACTACTGTAGATCTGAGTTTTAATGCTTTCCAAGGACCAGTTTTCATCCCATCAAGATCTACCCAGTAATATTTTGCCTCTAAGAATAATTTTACTGGTGAGATGCCTCAAGCATTATGTGGACTCAGATCTCTGTTGGCCCTCGATCTATCAAACAATAACCTCCATGGCTCAATTCCTTGGTGTTTAGGGAATCATACGAGTTCTCTTTCAGTTCTGAAACTTCATAGCAATTGTCTCGAAGGAAGTATTCCAGATATATTTATGAAGGCAAAAAGTTTAAGGTCGCTGGATGTTGGTCACAACCGATTGGTGGGGAAACTTCCTACATCATTGAAGAACTGTTTTAGCCTTGAAATTCTGAATGTGGGAAGCAAAAAAATGAACGACACGTTTCCGTTTTGGTTGAATTCCCTACAAAAGCTAAAGGTTCTTGTGCTCAGCTCGAATGAGTTTCATGGTACATTACATCATCCCCAAGTTTTGTTTGGTTTTCCTCAATTGCGTATCATTGATGCATCACATAATTACTTCACGGGAACCTTAAGATACGATTACTTCACAAATTGGAAGGCGTTGTACACTAGTGGAGATAATACGCAATTGAAGTACTTGAGAGATGATGGATACTACTATGATTCAATTGTGTTGATGAGTAAAGGAGTAGCAATGGAGATGGAACGTATCCTTACAATCTACACGGCCATTGATTTTTCTGGAAATCAACTCCATGGAAAAATTCCTAATTCCATTGGTTTGCTGAAGGAACTCCGTATTCTCAACCTTTCAAGCAATGCTTTCACGGGGCACATCCCATCTTCTTTGGCAAACCTGACAAATCTCGAGTCATTGGACTTATCCCAAAACAAGATTTCTGGTGAGATTCCTCCAGCTCTTGGGACCCTCTCTTCGCTTGAGTGGATAAACATTTCACATAATCAGCTGGTAGGTCCAATACCGCAAAGCACACAGTTTCAAACACAAAACTGCTCATCCTACGAAGGAAACCCTGGACTTTATGGTCCTATTCTTAAAGATGTTTGCGGAGACATCCATGCGCCAACATCACAACAACCCGAACCGCTGGAGTCAGAAGAGGAAGAGGAATGGTTTGGTTGGATAGCAGCAGAATTAGGTTTTGCACCTGGAGTTGTATTTGGCCTCACAATCGGATACATAGTGCCTTCATACAAGCATGAGTGGTTATTGAAGACTTTCAGCCAAAACAAACATCGAAGCACTAGAACCCGTTAGCTCATCCGGGAGTATTGTTGCTCTGTTCAATGAAGAAGTTGGTGTACTTAGTATCAATATATTTTGTTGTACTGCAAGAAAAATAAGTGATTTATCAATCTATTTATGTATAATACAACTAGAATCTTGTCATCTACCTCATCGTTTTATCTTCGGACTTCCATGGTATGGGCAAAGGATAAGTAGAGAAGAGATTTATGCAATTTTATCAAGTTCAGTAAAGCATTAGGACACATCCTGACATTTTCCCTAAAACAAAACAAGAGCTTACGAATCTCGAAATTTCCATGAAGAAACCCTAAAAAAATAAGTAAAATTCTGATACATCACTGAATTTTCAAATTAACAATGCTCCTCCACTGACCTTAAACGATTAGCAACTTCTGAGGAACGAAAGTGTTAAAAAAAAACCTAAAATTTGCTGCCCACTTACTTTGCCAGCGACATCGTTTTGAAAGAAATCGAAGATTTCTTTCTTGTCATTTCAATATTTCTTTCAAATTATATAGTCAAGCATCATCGGACGAGAAGCAGAACACGAGCATAGTTTCCGAACAGAGAGAACATGAGCATAGAGAAAGGTCAATGAGAGACGAAGAGACGACGGTGAGGGCAGAAACACAGAGTTTTGTGATTTCTGGTTTGGCTTTTCCAAAAACACTAAAAAAAATTTGTACTACCAAAACAAGAAAAACAGAGGACAAAACTCTTGATTATCCATAGAATATTAATGTTTGTCATGATCTCTAGCATATGATACATATACAAATCCATACATATCTAATAATCTTCACATAAAAACGTCTCCATAGAGTCGAAGTCTGAATCTATGCCCATCTTTTTAATCCACAGTAACCATCCAAAGCCACTCTGTTATCATAAACAACCCAAAGAAATTTCAACAACAAAAAATCCTACCACACCTCAATTCTCTACAAAAATAATCCAACATCCCTAGAAAATCCCTAACAATCACAAAAATTCTAAGTGGGTTCTTATCATCTCCTCTCACATCTCCATGAAAATACTCTGCGATCTCTCCAACTCTCTCCATTATCCTCTTCTCGTCTTCCCACAACTCCTCCAAGCTCTTCTCTCCGTATCTCAAGAACGAGCTCATCGAATCAACGAATGCTCTGTTTTCTTCTTCTCCTTTCCGCTTATCACTCGCTAGACACTTCAATTGCCCCAAACCATCTCGCAGATTCGACACCGAGGTAACGAGTCCTTCCAAATCAATCGTTGCCGTCTTCTTCACGTTTCGTAACTCTGTGTTTAGACCGGAGACGAGATCAAGCCCCATCCTTCTGTAATCTTCTTCTTTCTCCTCGGCTGTTCATAATCCGTCCCATAATGCTTTTGCACCACCGCGAATGGTTCCTACATTCATCCTGTTTCCAGTCTTAAGCACAGCTTCTAAAAGCTTCAAGAATAACCTGCTTGACTTAAGCTCCTTGCAAGCTTCCCAGTCACATTGAGTGGTTAAAGACAAAGATTTAGAAAATTTCTCAGCGATACATTTTGAGTTTGAAGAAAACTAGCGAGTCAAAGCGGTGTCGTTTTCTATACCTGAAAATCAAAAGTTAAAAATAACTACTTAGATCAAAGTCACAAAAGAAAAAGCAAAACTCTTATAATCAAAGAAATGTATGCCTTGTAAGTTATACTAATTAGGGATTAGGGATGTAGTGTGCAAAATAAAAAAAATGGGGAAAATGTAGGATTATAAGATTGCAAAGTAATTATAAGAGTTTTGAAAAATTGCTTCTTTGGTTGAAGCTGTTATTAAGAACGGATCTAAAATGCGGAAGCTTAAACAAAGTACATCTCCAGTCAATAGCCATCTTCGAGTTGTTCCGGCGAAGATCAATCGGTGTTGCTCTGGCCGGATTCCGGCGAAGATCAATCTGATTTTGAATCCAAAAATTATTTGAAAAGCAAAATTCCAGATTTAGTGTGATGGTACCTTCTCTGTCTTTCTTCTTCGCCTTGAAATTCTCGATGCGGTCGCTACTCTCGACCTCAAGGTTGATGATGGTTTTTCATGTTAATTAGGGTTTTCCGTTAGATCTGCATTTTTTAAAATCGAATTGGAATCTGGGAGTTTTTGTACTATGTTTCCTCTGTTTTATGATCTGTTCTACGTTCTGGTTGATCCTCTGTTTGAGTGCTTACAGATAGTTTAGGCTTCAAGGAATTAGAGTTTAGGTTTAAGTTCTTACAAATCGCTCTCTAGTTCTAATTTATTGGTTTTGGATCTAATTTACATTCATTCACGAAGAACAAATTATTACTTTCTTGGTCTTCCACTTCAACTTAAGATCTCTGTTTTGTTTGCTACCTCAGATACTCGCTGTGTAGTTATGTATACTCCTGTTTCTTCTGTAAAATGGTTTATAAGTTTTATGATTTGTTGTGAATATTTTTGCAGGTTCCATATCCACCTCTGAACTTGCATCTAACCAAAACTCCTGAACTTATCAGCTCGATACAATCCGCCTTGAAACAACACTACCCATGTCCTCATCAACAAAAACCACCGACCTTAACTCTTCCGGACCTTAACACAGAGGAAAGGAATTCAATGAGTGGCTATGGAAACAACAATAACAACTTGTACGTCAACAGAGGCCGTATTCATCAAGGTACTGAACTACGAATTATGCAAATCATTGTATATATGAGTCTGTATATTAAAAAAAACAAAGAAACAATAACCCTTATGATTTGATAGGTTCTGGTATAGAAGAAGGAAACTCTAACATGGCGACACAGTTCGGAGCTAATGATGGGAGCCAAATAAACACATATATTCAAAGCCCTAACATTGCGAATCAGTGTCTTGGTCCACAAGGTATGAACGAAGGCATGAACCAGGTGGTAAACACAGGCGAGCACACGGTGACTGGCTATGGATATAGCAACGACAACAACATCAACGCGTCTTGCTTCAATGTTAACAGTGGCCGTGATCGTGATCAAGCTGAAGGTATACCCACGTAACTAAGAACATGATGCTTCAATATTATTTTGCATGTGTCAGGATATGGAGATACAAATGTACAATAACCTATTACTTTGATAGGATCTGGCATCAAAAGACATTTATGGGATAAAAATGGGAGGCACATTGGCGAAGTGGTTGAAGGCGTGAACGAGCAAGACGACGATAGCGAGACAATGCAAGAAGCATCACAAAAGGATCAGTGAGTATAGTGCTTGTGTGACTTGTGAGTGTTACATTGCCAAATAGACACTATACATTTTCTTCGTTGCCAAAATTACCCCTTCACTGATCGAGAGACCATCCTTTTTGTTTTTTGATTTTTCTTTTTGAAAAATGGCTGCCCGTCTTTTAATTGGTGGATAGATACCCCATAAACTCTTTCCTTTTGTATAAACATTCTTTTTTGGTCAATTTGTATATGCAATATTGGATTTTAGTATTCGAATGTATCATTTAAATATTGAAAAGAATAATATAATATTGAAAAGAATCATATAATATTTTAATATTCGAATGTATCATTTTAGTACTCGAATGTATCATTTAAATATTGAAAAGAATGATGTAACATTCTTTGTTGTTTAATTTGTAACAAAATCTGAATGCAAAATGTAGCAAATGACTAAAAAGAACAATGTATTTTCGTTCTATTATCAATATATTTGTTACTAAAAAATTGAATAATGAAATACTTGTCAAATTTAGTTTTACAATGAAAAATCTTAAAATTATTTTTACTAAAAATGAAAAAGTCTTTAGCAAAATAAAATCTTTTTACTTATAAAAATAACTACGAAAAAATCTCCGGTGAAACACGTAGGAGTAACTCCATCGTCCAATTTGATAAAATGAGTTTCTTAAGAATTTTATAATAATTTTTGGTGGGGTTCACATTATTTTCGAATTAAAAAAAAAAAATTCGACCAATCACAAGCCGCTACGTGACATGAACAAATGCGTCTCTTATATAAGAGATTTTAGCAACGGTTTTTAAAAACTTTGGTGGGGTCCATAATTTTTTAATATTTTTTTTAAAAAAACAGTGTTAATATATGATGATGGAGATGCTCTAAGAGCCAAGAGATCTGTTTTGGTTAGAAATTGTTAGCGTGATACATCTTTCGAAATTAGGTATTGGTTCTTCAAAATGGGTTCATAACTAGGCTTCTTGTGTATTTGGGTTTGGATAGCTTCAATTGCGTTTAGCATTGAGATGCGTCTTTAGAAGTTTCCTAGATTGGTTCGGTGAATACTGGAAAAATACACCAAGCGGAATTCGATTCACTTGGAATCAAATCTCCTGCAAAGACAAATGGAACATGAAGACTTCATAGAAATGATGATGATGTGTTTTAAAAAAATACTCTGACGGTTAAATCATAAAAAGAAAACTACGTGATCAAGGTTGAAAATCCGAATAAAATTTCCAAAATGAAGAAAGAAAAAGAACTTAGTTGACTTTGCACCGGAAACAAATGAGGTCTACGGAATGTTCTTTTTGTGTAGAGGATCAGCCTGGATTTTGGATCTAGATATTTCTTTGTCTAGTCCTCAATAAAATGCATTTTTTTCATTATGTTACTCAAAATATTAGATGACAAAATAGAGGGATTATATATAGTCAGTTAAGAAAAAAGAGGAGAAAAAGAGAGAGACGTGATATAGTTTTTGTCAAAACAAAAACAAAAAAATATAGTGAAGGTTTTAGTTATATAAATAAATAAGATAATCATCTAATATCCATTAAAATAAAATAAATAAAAGTATAAAGTAATACATTCTTTTCAGGGTAGAAACTTTTAAGTGTGGGCAACCGCAACTTAAAAAGTCGAACCCAACCACGCCGAAATAGTAAAACTAAAAAACCAAACTGAAATTTATTTATAATGGATAATGGTCATAGCCAAAGGCTAGCTCGAAAATCTGCTCATATTCATGGACGAAATGAACATCAAGCCCTTGTTTCACATTGTCTTCGAGCTTATCAAAGTCTCTCTGGTTAGCTTCCGGGAATATTATCATCTTCACTTGACTCTGTGTTGCACCTATCGTCTTCTCTTTCACCTGAGAGAGAGAGAGATAGTTAGTTTAAACTAGCTTTTACATGGCTTAATATATAAAAACTTAGTTAATCAGTAGGTAAACAGGTTTAACATGAAAGCATTAATTGTTTTGTTAGTAATGCGTAACTTACGCTGCCAATTTGTAGAACTTTACCCTCGAGAGTGAGTACTCCGGTCATTGCAAGATTCTTTCTCACAGGTTTCTTCATGGCAAGTGATAAAAAGGATGTGAGCATGGTGCAGCCTCCGCTTGAACCCCTACCCGTAGGCAAATGTAGACAAAGCTTGAAATTTGCAAAGAAGTTGTTCTCAGGTTGTTTTTGGAGCAGGATTTGTTTGGCCACTATGTAAGCGATGCGAGCACTTTCTTTCGTCTCTTCCCCAACCTGGCCGATTACATCGAGGCAGCCTATGCCTTCACCTTCCTCGACAAGTCTTGTCTCCATGTACGATGTTGAGCCACCTGTAGATGTCCAAGATAGAGCCATAGCGACTCCGATTGGTGGTTGCTCATCGGTTTCATCTGCATCTGGTGGGAGGGAGAGAACACAGGAGTTCCTTTCCATCGAAAAGCCCTTATGTTTGTTTAACAAGTCAACTAGTTATTCTCTTTTATTATATAGTACTGTATAAATAATACAATAAAAGTAAGGTATAAATAAGACTAGTGAGTGATCGATCGATATATACCTCAATTTTGATGATTTGCATTTCTTTTCTAGCTAATTGAAGCGTCAACTGTAGTCGTTTATGAACCTATAGATCGAAAGAAAACATCAATATTCTTTTTGGGGGGGGGGGGGGGCAAAGAAGCTTTTTTGTAAAGTGTACATTTTTCCTAAAAGGCAATATAATTCATATCCAAAAAAAAAGAATCAAGTGCTAATATATAATAAACATCATAAAGAACAAACTTAAGTAAATATATAATACTTACATCAAGTTCTTGTATAACTTGTTGAGCTTCGTGTCTACTAGCAGAGTGCATCACGGGTCCAAAATCAACTAAATATGAATAACTGTAGTGACCTAAATGCTACACGAGTTGTTCAAAAGCAAAACATCTAAAGCTCCAACATATGAAATCTTATCTAAATCTGCTAGTATTCGAGGATCCTGCATGCACACATTATATATAAATATCAAAATTCCCAAATTAACAATAATACATCATCTTATCGTATTTTTTTAAATTGTTGGATTGATAAAAGTACGTACGTGGGTGCACATTGAGTGAAAACCAGAGCAAATAGGTAAACTACAACCTGCAAATAGCTCATCAGATTAGTCGGTGATTGGGTTCAAGATTCTCCGGCCGACTGTACAGTTTTGATGAAGATAATCTCACTCTCGTACCGTTAAGGGGAATTCGAAACTTGGGTTATTCGCTGGATCAAACTCTGTCTCGGCCTCCATTATTCTGCTCTCAAATCCTTCTCTCTTGTAATAATAAATCAACTTATGATTGAAAACCAAAATAAATCAAAACCTAACCAAAAAAAATCAGAATATTCCGTTCTTATATTGCTCTTCTATGTTATTTTCATTGACGGCCTTCTATTTTATTTTCTGCTTCAATTCCTTATCCCACTCTATATATACCAAAGTTAAATCAAACTAGGAGGTCAATCTATAATGTAAAATTGAGTTATATATGTCTCACAAGGTCTTGACACATAAAAGCACCTCCTTTTATGACACATCAACTTTCAAACTTAAATATTTTAAAATTTTATTTTGATTTCTTAAAGAATCTGATGAATCAATGGAAAAAGGTGGATAAAAATTAACTTTTAACAACGAAAAAAAAAAAACCTAAATCAAATAAACCATTCTAAACCATTAACTTTTAAATTAACTTTCGGTTTTTTGGTTTTAGGTTTTCAATTTTTTTGCCCAAACTAAACGATTCTTTTAGATTAGTTCTTGGTTAGTTTTTTTTTTATCGAATTGAACCCTTCTTTTTTTTTTTTTTGGAAGAAATTTTGTTAATCTCGGTTAAATTCGGATATTTCAGGTTCGGTTATTTAATTTTTTTTTCCGCTCCATTTATCTTTTCAAATGAAAAAATTTGAAAAATAATAATAATAACCAAATCAAATTGATAACCGAATGCAAAGTTTAAATCTACTGAGTTAACTTAACCGAACTGAGTAGCCAAATTGAATAGATAACCAGATCCATATTTTAAATCAACCAAATTAACCGAGCCGAACGGATAACCGAATCCAAACTTTAAATAAACCGAATTAACCGAGCCAGATTGAAAATTTTCGGTTCGGCATATTCTAAGAGCAGTTCAACCGTACTTAGATTCACAGTTCAATAAAATTAGCAAATCTTTACTTGGATGTACAAAACAAATCCAAGCGCTATTGAATTACGCTCTCCAGCCTGCAAGGGTCACTCTTTTTTCTTTTGCCGTATAATTCTAAAATAATAATAACAATATATTTCTTTTGGTTATATAAAATATATATTTTCTTTACAATATACAGAATGTGAGGCAATGCAAAATTTAGAAATGCTATAATATATATTGACGTTTGCTTTAAGTTGGAAATGGACAGAGAGTGACTTGCAGAACATTTCATGGAAAAATGACACAGGGAGGGAAGTTCCTTCTAATATCGAAGAGCTAGTTTAAGCTACACGGTACTTGATTTTTCTACTTTTCCTCACTAAATTACAACTTTCGTTGCTCATTGAGGATGATTTCTGTTCTAGAACGAGTTTAGTAGTCACCATCTTGATTGTTATGCTCTTTCTAAGCAATTATAATGGAAGGCTCGTAAGATTTTTATTAAGGAAGACTTTTCATCAAAAGACTTCAAGTCATCAAGTCGATGGAACTTTATGTTTTTTTTTTTTTTAATATATATATGTAAGTGACCTACAACACTAATTTACCATCACTACATAATTACTTGCCTTCACAAATATGAGAGCTTTCTTGTTTAATCAGAAGATGAGCCTTCTTCTTTGTTCCATCCGTTTCCTTTTTCTCGTTTCAAGTTTTCTAAACACCTTTGCTTCTCCTTCACAACACTTGTGTCATCCCGACCAAAGAGATCTTCTTCTTGAGTTCAAGACTGAGTTTGGGATCCAAAAGCCTGTTTGGGTTATTTATTCATCATTTACTTTTTCACCACAAGTCTCCTCTTATCCGAAAACAGATTCATGGGTGAATAACAGTGATTGCTGTTCTTGGGATGGTATCACGTGCGATGTCAAGTCTGGTAAAGTGATTGGGCTAGACCTTCGTGCCAGTTGTCTTCATGGCCGGCTCGAATCCAACAGTAGTCTTTTTAGACTGCATCAACTCCGTGATCTGAACCTAGCTTACAACAATTTCACCGATTCTCCGATCCCAGCTGAGTTTGATAAACTTAAAGGGTTAGAAAGACTAAATCTCTCCATATCTTCGTTCTCAGGCCAAATTCCAAACAAGCTTCTTCAATTAACCAAGTTGGTGTCTCTCGATCTTTCTTCTTCTTCTTATCTTTTCGAGTATTCTCGAAATTCTCTATCTATTGACGAATCTTTTTTTCGTCTACTTGCTCAAAACTTGAGAAACCTTAGAGAATTAGATATGAGTTTCGTAAACATTTCTTCAGAAATACCCCGAGAGTTTTCAAACATGTGGTCTCTTAGATCGCTACGTCTTAGGGACTGTAACTTGTTAGGAAGATTTCCAAGCAGTGTTCTTTTGATACCCAACTTACAATCCATTACCTTGGACTACAATCTAAATCTGAGAGGCAATCTTCCTGTTTTCCGTGAAAATAACTCTCTGCTAGAGTTGAGCCTTTCCTACACATCCTTTTCGGGGAGGATTCCATCTTCAGTTGGAAATCTTTCTAGTCTCTCATATCTTCGTCTTTCTTTCAATAAATTCCTTGGTGAAATCCCTTCTTCAGTTGCCAATCTAAAAAATTTGACAGTCTTCGATGTTTTCAGTAACAAGCTCAGCGGAAACTTTCCATCTGCATTACTCAATTTGACCCAACTACGTGATATCGATCTCGGTGGCAATCAGTTCACTGGTTTCCTTCCACCAAACATTAGCCAACTCTCCAAATTAGAGTCCTTTTCCGCCTCTGGAAATTCTTTTACGGGAGCTATTCCTTTCTCCCTATTCAATATTTCTTCATTGACTAGGATTAGTTTACGTGATAATAACCTCAACGATCTCACTGGGATTGAGAATATCTCTCTGTTACCTAATATTAGAATTTTTTATATTGGAAATAACAATTTCAGTGTCAGTCCATTTGACTTAAATGTCTTCTCGCCTCTCAAACAGCTACAACAATTAGATCTTTCAACCATCCCTCTTTCCACAACAAACGTCACTTCTGATTCGGAGTTTCTTTTGAATTTGGAATACTTGTATCTTTCGAGCTGCAACATCACTGAGTTTCCTGATTTCCTAAGAAACCAACAAAAGTTGTCTATTCTAAACCTCTCCAACAACAAAATCAAAGGTCAAGTACCAGACTGGTTGTGGAGACTTCCAAAGCTGAGTTCTGTATATCTTTCTAACAACTCTCTCAGTGGTTTTGATGGATCCGTAAAAGCTCCTTCTTCTGGGCGTCAGATCTCCACTGTAGATCTAAGTTCAAATGCTTTCCAAGGACCAGTTTTCATCCCATCAAGATCTATCACAGTTTACTATGCCTCCAAGAATAACTTTACCGGAGAGATACCTCGATCAATATGTGGACTAAGCTCTTTATTTCTCTTGGATCTATCAAACAACAATCTTTATGGCTCAATTCCTCAGTGTTTAGAGACTCAGATGGGTTCCCTTTCGGATTTGAATCTCCATAAGAATCATCTCAATGGAAGTCTTCCAAATATATTTATTAAGGCCAAGAGTTTAAGATCACTTGACGTCGGTCACAACCAATTGGAAGGGAAACTTCCGACATCTCTGGTTGGTTGCTCAAGCCTCGAAGTTCTGAACGTCGAAAACAACCAAATCAACGACACTTTTCCGTTCTGGTTGAATTCTCTGCAAAAGCTTCAAGTTCTTGTGCTCGGCTCCAATAAGCTTCATGGCGCGTTACATCAACCCCAAGTTGCGTTTGGGTTTTCCAGTCTGAGGATCATTGATTTATCACATAACGGCTTCACGGGTTCCTTAAGATCTGATTACTTCACTAATTTGAAGGCAATGTACACCAATGGAGATGACACGGAATTGAAGTACATGAGAGATGATGCTGGAAGTTACTACGATTCATTGGTTGTGATGAGCAAAGGAGTAGAAATGGAGATGACACGTATCCTCACAATCTTCACAGCCATTGATTTTTCTGGAAACAACATCCAAGGAAACATTCCTGAATCCATCGGTTTGTTGAAAGGACTTCTTGTGCTTAATTTGTCAAGCAATGGTTTCATAGGGAACATCCCATCGTCTTTGGAAAACTTGAAGAAGCTCGAGTCATTGGACTTATCCCAAAACAAGCTTTCTGGAGAGATTCCTCCGGAGCTTGCGAACCTGAATTCTCTTGAGTGGATAAACGTTTCGCATAATGAGCTTGTAGGTCCAATACCGCAAGGCACACAGTTTCAGACACAGAAATGCTCATCTTACGAGCCAAATCCTGGACTTTATGGTCCTGTTCTTACGGATGTTTGTGAAGACATCCATGCGCCAACATCACAGCAACCCGAAACGCTAGAGTCAGAAGAAGTTGAAGACGAGGAATGGTTTAGTTGGATAGCAGCAGGAATAGGCCTCGTACCTGGAGTTGTGTTTGGACTGACGATGGGATACATAGTGGATTCATACAAGCCTGAGTGGTTCGCGAAGACTTTTGGCCGAAACAAGCACCGAAGCATCAAAACTCGTTAGCTCATTTGATATTTTGTTGTATTGCAAGAAAATAAATGTATAATGTAACTAGAATTTCGTCATACACCTCAATCATATATTTTTCGACTTCCATTGTATGGGAAAAGGATAAGTGGATAAGAGATTATGCAATTTTATCCCCTAACAAACAAAACAAGAGCTTACGAATCTAAAAAAACCTCCGAGAAAACAAATTAAGCATGAATGAACCCTAAAATTGAAGAAATTTCTGATACATCACTACTGAATTTTCAATTCAACAACACTCCTCCTCTGTTCTTAACAAAAAACCTAAAATTCGTTGTACACTTACCCTGCGAGCGGCATCGTTTTTGAAAGAAATCGAATTTGGATTTCTTTCAAATTATATAGTCAAGCATCATCGGACGAAAAGCAGAACACGAGCACAGTCTTCGAACAGAGAGAGAACATAAACATAGAGAAAGGTCAAGGATAGACGAAGAGACGACCGTGAGGACGGAAACGCAGAGTTTTGTGATTTTACCCAATCCAAGTTTTAAGAGCAAAACTCTGCGTTTTGATCCATCATCTTGATAACCCCACAAAACGACAAAATAGCTGTGCGGATTTCTGGTTTGGCTTTTTCAAAAACACTAAATTTTTTGTTCTACCAAAAAAAGAAGAAACAGAGTACAAAACTTTTGATTATCCATAGAATACTAATGTATTTAGTGTACATTAGCCTTAGGGGCCCTAAACTTTGTATTTAGTGTATTTAAGATGCCCCATACTTTGTAAAAAGTAAAAACAATTCTAGCCTAGTGGTAATGATATCTCTCTTCTAACGTCGTGAGTTTGATTCTCGTCCCTTCTTTAGAAGACACTTTTTCAATCAATGTTTTTCTTACCCATATTTGAATCAACGAAGCCATTTTTTTTTAATTTTGCCTAGGGCCTCTATGATCTTTGGCACGGCCCCGCGTCCGGATACTCAACATCCAAAAGTTATTTTGAAACACACTCTTCCGTGAACTCCCTCGTAACTAGCTCGATATTTGAATACCACTGAGTATTTTACATCCATACTCTAAAAAAGTATTAGCATTTGAAGACATTTATAAAATGTTTGGTTTTTTTAAACAATCATTGGAAAGTAGGATGAGTGAGTTATATATAAAAATCCAATGGATTTTCTACATATTTCTTACTAAATTCTCATGAAAATCCAAATGGCTCTATCTTTCTTACCTATTTCCAACAAAAAAACTGTAACAAATTTCATATCGATTTCTAATGGACCCGGCTGAATTCCAACGGATTAAGTTCTGTCAGAAATCGGTAAGAAATTTCAGAACATTTTTCCAAAATTTTCAGAAAATAGTTTTTATTTTATTTTTTATCTATGTTTGTAAAAATCTATGTTTTATACAAGATTCTAACAAATTGGTTTTTATCTTATCGGAGTTTTTAAAATAAAAAAGGAGTCCAACTTGAAAAAAACTTATTTTTCGAATATGAAGAATTAAAGAAGCTTATATTTTCTACCGGTAAACCGTAAAGAAATCCTATGTGAAATTATTTTGTTTTATTTTGTAACGTCACAGATTAAATTAAATGATCAGGTTGGAAGCCCAAATGAGAGAAACATATTACAAACATTTTTGATAAATCAACGGTAAGAAATAAGTTAGGCATGCAAAGACATTAATTATAGGAGTTTATATCTTTATATAGAGAGACATTGACAAAGTTGCACCATCACCTGTCTTCTCCTAAATGATGAAAGAAAGGAAGAAACTCATGAAGCTTCATTCATACGCGGTTTCATCTCTTCTCTCTCTTTCCCATTTCACATTTCAAATTTTGAATCTTGACTATACCAGTGTCTCATTTGTTAAAAATAGAGACACTCGTTAAAAAGAAAAATAATTAAGTCGTCTATCTCTCCATTTTAAGGGTATTTTAGATAACTTTTAGTTAAGTTGTTTCATTACAAACAAAATGCATATCATAGTTTGACAACGTAATTCTTTCACTTCAATAAATCCTACCAAGAAACGTATTTCGTTGATCGCTCGATCCTGATAAATACTTTTGTAATCTCAATTTTTCTTTCCTTCTTGAGACAACTTTAGAACTGTGGGCCGGGAGAAGATAAAAGAATTAAAAGAAAGTTTATGATTCTTGTGTGAAAAGATTGGATGATTAAATTTAGTTAAACAAAACTCTATATATATTGCTTTTAAAATTTGCTTTGGCTTTTAAGGAAATAACGAACGACATATGAACTTTCTTATAAACCAAAAGGAATCTAAAGTTTGGTCTGTATGTATATATAAAGGGATCAAAGGCACAAAAATATATCATCCTCACTCATCTTCACCTAAAAAAAATACAAAAATGAAAAGGAGAAACAATATGATAGACTCATACTCATCAACGAGCTTCTTTCTTCTCACCATTGCTCTTCTCTTCTCCACTTCAAATTTTAGCAACACTTTTGCTTCTCTTACTCAGAACTCGTGTCTTCCAGACCAACGAGATACACTTCTCAAGTTCAAGAGCGAGTTCAAGATTCGGAATCCTGATCATGATTTTCTTAATATTTATGGTTACCCGAAAGACATCAGTTGTTATCCGAAGACGAAATCATGGGGAAACAGCAGTGATTGTTGTTATTGGGACGGAATCACGTGCGATGCCAAGTCGGGAAAGGTGATTGAGCTAGACCTTAGTTGCAGCTCTCTCCATGGTCGACGCAAACCCAACAGTAGTCTTTTTAGACTGCAACATCTTCAAAGTTTGAACCTTGCTTACAACAGTTTCACCTCCTCTCCAAACCCAGCTGAATTCAGTAAATTCAGGGGTCTAGAAAGACTTAACCTCTCCCGGCCTTCATTTTCAGGTCATATTCCTCTCGAGCTTCTTCACCTAACTAACTTGGTGTCTCTCGATCTCTCTTCTTCTTCGTCTTTTCCGTATTCTCCAAGTTATCTATCCATTCAACAACCATTGTTTCTCCATCTACTTGCCAAGAATTTGAGGAATCTTAGGGAGCTGGATATGAGTTCCATAGACATTTCTTCAGAAATACCCTATGAGTTTTCTCACATGTGGCCTTTGAGATCACTTAGTCTTAATGGCTGCAACCTGTTTGGAAGATTTCCAAGTAGTGTTCTTCTGATGCCCAACTTACAATTCATTAGCTTGAACCACAATCCAAATCTCAGAGGCAATCTCCCCGTTTTTCAAGAAAATTACTCTCTGCTAGAGTTACGTATTTACAACAGAGAGCTTAAGCAAAGCGTCGAGTTTCTTAGATTTAGAAAACTTCTCAGCGATACATTTTGAGTTTGAAGAAAACTAGCGAGTCAAAGCGGTGTCGTTTTCTATACCTGAAAATCAAAAGTTAAAAATAACTACTTAGATCAAAGTCACAAAAGAAAAAGCAAAACTCTTATAATCAAAGAAATGTATGCCTTGTAAGTTATACTAATTAGGGATTAGGGATGTAGTGTGCAAAATAAAAAAAATGGGGAAAATGTAGGATTATAAGATTGCAAAGTAATTATAAGAGTTTTGAAAAATTGCTTCTTTGGTTGAAGCTGTTATTAAGAACGGATCTAAAATGCGGAAGCTTAAACAAAGTACATCTCCAGTCAATAGCCATCTTCGAGTTGTTCCGGCGAAGATCAATCGGTGTTGCTCTGGCCGGATTCCGGCGAAGATCAATCTGATTTTGAATCCAAAAATTATTTGAAAAGCAAAATTCCAGATTTAGTGTGATGGTACCTTCTCTGTCTTTCTTCTTCGCCTTGAAATTCTCGATGCGGTCGCTACTCTCGACCTCAAGGTTGATGATGGTTTTTCATGTTAATTAGGGTTTTCCGTTAGATCTGCATTTTTTAAAATCGAATTGGAATCTGGGAGTTTTTGTACCCTTTGAAATCGATTCCATGGAGGAGATGAATGTCTACGATGAGAAGAGAATTGAGATTCTCGTCGAGTGTTTGGGGATCGTTTTTTTTTGTTTTTTTATTTTCATATATAAAATAAAAAAAGCTGATGTGTCAAAAGTGATGCTGATGTGTCACTTTTATATACTCCTCCTCCATATATGAAATCATAAACCACGCACTTCATCTTCTTCGGCTCCAAGAGAAACAAGAAACTCCAAAACCTTTTCTCAGAAACTCTCTTCTTACTTCTTTTGTGAATGATCGATGAGTTTTTTCGTTGCGCAGTTAAGCAAACCTCCGACATTCTTCACGGAGATTGAACCCCAACCCGGAAAACACAGTCGGTGGACAGAAACGGATCAAGATTTCACTCTCAATCAATCTGCTTCTATCTGCAGGAGACACACACTTCAATTTTCTCATGGAGTTCTTCAAAAGAACTTGGAGAAGATTCAGTCCGGGGATAGCTTTTGGTCTGAACTCGTCAAATTCTCTTTCCCACGCTTACAAGATCCTTACTTCGATAATGGCGGTGGAAACAATAACCTGGCTCACCAGTCTCAAGGTACTGAACTTTGAACCTTACCCAAGTCACTTCATATGTAACTGTAAACGTTAGTTTTTGTTTAAAGAAGCCATATTTTGATAGGATTAGGTCATGTGGGAGTAGGACACGGAAATTTCAACATGGCAATTCAGTTTGGAGCTAATGATGGAAGGCAAACAAACGCCTCTGCTGGAGAGGTGGTTTTTAACCTTTCTCAATTCTCTCTGTTTCTACTTGCTCTGTTCTCTCTGTTTCACTACGTTTCCTCTATTTTATGATCTGTCTTACGTTCTGGTTGATCCTCTGTTTGAGTGCTTACAGATAGTTTAGGGTTCAAGGAATTAGGGTTTAGGTTTAAGTTCTTACAAATTGCTCTCTGTTTGAGGTGTTCTTACCTTTCTCAATTCTCTCGGTTTCTACTTTCTCTGTTCTCTCTGTTTCACTACGTTTCCTCTGTTTTAAGATCTGTTCTACGTCTGGTTGATCCTCTGTTTGAGTGTTTACAGATAGTTTAGGCTTAGAGGAATTAGGGTTTAGGTTTACGTTCTTACAAGTCGCTCTCAAACTCTAATTTATTGGGTTTTACATTCATTCATGAAGAAGAAATTGTTACTTTCTTGGTCTTCCACTTCAACTTAGGTATTGGATTTCAGTATTAATTTCTTGTACTGTAAAATGGTATATAAAGTTTATGATTGGTTGTGAATATTTTGGCAGGTTCCATATCCACCTCTGAACTTAACTCTAACCATTACTCCGGAATTGATCAGCTCGATTGAATCCGTCCTTAACACCGAGGAAAGGAATTCAATGAGTGGCTATGGAAAAAACAATAACAACTTGTACGTCAACAGAGGCCGTATTCATCAAGGTACTTAACTACGAATTATGCAAATCATTGTATATTAAAAAAAAAGAAAGAAACAATAACCCTAATGATTTGATAGGTTCTGGTATAGAAGAAGGAAGCTTTAACATGGCGACACAGTTCGGAGCTAATGATGGGAGCCAAATAAACACATATTTTCAAAGCCCTAACATTGTGAATCAGTTTCTTGGTCCACAAGGTATGAACGAAGATAGCTTGAACAACAACAGCAACTTAGACATAGACAGAGGCCTTACATCAAGGTACTTAACAATGAATGCGTATATAATTGTACATGTGAGTCTGTATATCAAACATAACAATAATTCATATAACTTGATAGGTTCTGGCATCAAAATGCATATCAGGGATAATAAAGGGAAGCACATTGCCGAAATCCTTGAAGGCGAGAACGAACAAGACAATAGCGAGTAAGAAGGACCATCTTTTTGTTTTTTGTTTTTTTTAATTGGTGAATGGATACTCCATTAGTTGTTTCCTTTTGTATAAGCATTAAGCAATGAATATTGGATTTTCAGTATTGGAATGTATCATTTGAATATTTTCAATGAAACTAAATCGGAAACCTAGTAATATTTCAGTATTAGATCTTTAAATACAAACTTAGTATTCGTCAAAATGTAACCCAACCACGCCGAAATAGTAAAACTAAAACCAAACTGAAATTTACTGAAAACTTAGTATTGGTCTCTGCTGAAAGAACTCTGTATGCTCAATCTTTCATGCAATGCTTTCACGGGCCACATCCCATCTTCTTTGGCAAATCTGATGAATCTCGAGTCACTAGACCTATCCCAAAACATGATTTCTGGCGAGATCCCTCCACCTCTCGGGTCCCTCTCTTCTCTTGCTTGGATAAACGTTTCACATAATCAACTTGTAGGCCCAATACCACAAGGCACACAGCTACACACACAAAAAATGCTCCTGTTATGAGGGAAATCCCGGACTTTATGGTCCTATTCTTGAGGAAGTTTGTGGAGATATCCATGCGCTAACATCACCAAAACCCGAACCGGTGGATATAAATGAGGAGGAGGAAGAAGACGAAGGGGAATGGTTTAGTTGGATAGCAGCAGAATTAGGCCTTATACCTGGAGTTGTATTTGGAATGACGATCGGATACATAGTGGCTTCATACAAGCCTGAGTGGTTCTTGCAGAATTTTGGCCGAAACAAGCATTGGAGAGCACCAGACTCGTTAGCGCACTCAACGATCACACTTCCTTCCATAAGCGTTGTTGTCTGTTTCAATCAAGTTGTTGTATTTAGCATCATGAATAATTTGTTCTAGTTGAGATATTCTCAGGTGAACCCCCTAGAGGTGTATGAAACGGTGTATCACGTTTATGAAAACAGATTTTTTTCTCCCTTGCTCTTCGTCTTCTACTCAGAAGTTAGAGAGTTCTCTCTTAGATTCCCTGAATTCAATTTAGGGCTTTTAACTTCTCAATCGTTTAAGCTTTTGACAATGTTCTGCCTCCATTTGCTGCTAAAAAATTCACTGACCTTTCGATGATTGGCAATTCCCGAATAACGGAAGTGTAAATGAATCCTTCCAACCCAATTGCTGCCCACCACACCATCGTTTCGAAAGAGATGCCGACTAACTACAAGCTTGCTTATATACAAGTACTTAAGCTTAAACTAACTACTGTTAATTAACTGATTAACCAACTACATCATTAAGTAAAAGGAAGCTTAATGATATGTGTTAACCGGATAACCAAACCACCGTCTCAATAGACATTGAACCGGGAATTACATCAAGTCATCTAATACGCCCCCCTCAAGTCTTTAGCTTCGTTGAATGTTGAAGTGGTTTGGTGAGAATATCAGCTAATTGATCTCCAGTAGAAACATGTAAGGTCTGAAGCTTTCCAGCTTTAATCTGATCTCGAACTGTGTGGCAGTCAATTTCGATATGCTTAGACCGTTCATGAGATACAGGATTCTTGGCGATATGTATTGCTGACTTGTTATCACAGAACAGCTTAGCTGGACAGATAACATCAATGTGTAGATCCTTTAGCAACTGTTGTATCCATATCATCTCACATGTTGCTAATGCCATACTTCGATATTCAGCTTCGGTACTACTTCTACTAACCACCGTCTGCTTCTTTGATTTCCATGAGATTAGTGAATCTCCCAGATATATGCAGAAACCAGTGATAGATCGCCTTGTTTCTTTGCAAGTAGCCCAATCAGCGTCTGAAAAACCATTGAGGCAAAGATCTGCAGTAGCTTTATACATCAAACCTTGTCCTGGATTGTTCTTGATATATCGAAGAACTTTATGTGCTGCTTGCAAATGTACCTCCGTAGGGGCAGACAAGAATTGACTCAATTGATGCACAACAAACGTAATATCTGGTCTTGTTATTGTCAAATACAATAATCGACCTATCAACTCTCTGTAAACAGTTGGATTAGGGAAAGCCACACCCATATCCTTAGTCAGATGAACACTAGGATCCATGGGAACAGAACTCGGCTTACAACCTAATAATCCTGCATCTTCCAGTAAATTCATAGCATATTTCCTTTGGCAAACAGAAATCCCAGCAGAAGATCTAGCTATCTCTAACCCAAGGAAAAATCGTCCAGGACCAAGATCTTTAATCAAAAACTCTGACCTGAGAAGCTTCTTCAAACCAGCAGTTGCATCTTCATTATTGCTAGCAATCATGATGTCATCTACATAAACCAGCACAGCAAGGAACGAAGAAGATGTAACCTTGACAAAGAGAGTGTTGTCAGCTGGCGACTGAACAAAGTTTGCCCCCATTAACACCGAAGAAAACCTCTTATACCACTGTCTTGATGCTTGCTTCAGACCATAAAGAGATTTTCTAAGTCTACAAACAGGATTGGGAGGCAAAGTTGTACCTGGAGCTGGAGTATAACCCTGAGGCAAACGCATATATATCTGTTCTTCAAGATCTCCATGAAGAAATGCATTGGACACATCCATTTGGGTAAATGACCAGCCTTTCGCAGAAGCCAAGCCAAGCAATAACTTGACACTTGTAAGCTTTGCCACAGGAGAAAATGTGTCAAAATAGTCCACTCCTTCTTGTTGTGTAAAGCCCTGCGCCACCAAACGTGCTTTATAACGCTCCACAGTACCATCAGCATTATATTTGATCGTGAAGATCCATTTGCAGCCAACCACATTCTTATCCGGAGGCAGAGACTCAATATCCCAAGTGTGTTGAACCTCCAAAGCCTGTAATTCCACATTCACAGCCTTGTTCCATTTATCAGAAGTCATGGCTTGTTTAAAGGTTTTAGGTTCAGTTTCAATGTTATATTGAAAAATATAGGATTGGAAAACAGGAGTAAGCTTGTCATGGGAAATGACAGAAGCTATAGGATATGGAGTTGTATGATGTGGTTGTGGGGTAAATGTGGTAAGAGGTAAAGAATGAGAAGCAGGGAGTATAGGTGTAGGGTCGGAAAAAGAAGAAAAGGGTAAAAGATTGCAATAATACTCAGAAAGATATCCTCGAGCCCTAATGTTACGTTTAGGCCTAGTAATGTCAACAGAATCGATACCTATATCAAGTGTTCCTGTGCTAGATGTTAAAGGTGAGGTCCTAGAGTGTGTGGACTCAACTATAGGTAAACTATCTACTAATGGAGATGCAGATGATGCAGGTAATGAATGTGATGATGCAGGAGATGATAAAGCAAATGATGATGATGATGTAACGGGAGTCACATGATCCAAAGGCATAGATTCCACAAACTGTAATGGAGTAGGTAACGGTAAGATAGTGTTAGGAAACATATCAACAGCTTCATGAACAAACTCTGAAGTTTTAAAAGGAAAAATTGTTTCGTGAAACACCACATTTCGAGATATTGTAACAGATCGAGACTCTAAATCAAGAACCTTATACCCTTTATAACCCGAAGGATAACCTAAGAAAACACCTGGTCTTGCTCTAGGAGAAAACTTATTTCTATCTCTATCAAAGGTAGAAACATAACACAAAGAACCAAATGCTTTCAACAAGTTATACTCAGGTTGTTTGTTCAAAAGTAACTCATAAGGAGACTTATTATCTAGTAATGGAGATGGTAACCTATTAATAAGAAATACTGCTGTCAAAACACAGTCACTCCAATATGGAAGAAGCACATTAGACTGAAAAAGTAAAAATCTGGCGACATTTAGCAAATGTTGATGCTTACGCTCAACAACAAAATTTTGTTGAGGAGTATAAGCACACGAAAAATAGTGAAAAATCCCGTGTGTTTTTAACAGAGAAGTAAAAGCCAGTTCTGGGGAATTATCAGATCTAATTGCCTTGATTTTGCTATTTTATTGCGTAGAAATCAGTTTGAGAAAAACAGGAAAAATGTTTGAAACATCACTTTTATTTTTGAGCATGTAAATCCAAGTTACACGAGTATAATCATCAACTAAAGTCAAAAAATACTTATATCCTTCAACAGACTCAATATGAAAAAGACCCCATATGTCTACATGAATGAGATCAAATGGATGAGAAGATAGATGATTATGAGACACATAAGCTAATCGCTTTTGCTTAGCTAAAGGAAAAATAGAACAATGAAACAATTCGTTGAAAAATCCTTTGAAAAATTTAAATTCTTTTTAAGTTTTTGTAAAACTGTAGGTGATGGATGTCCTAGGCGAGTATGCCACAGATTCCCATCAGCCAAAACCGAAGCACATAATACTGAAGACGGTGTTGATGATGAGGAGAGGATCTCATTCTCAAGAATGTATAAATTGTGGAATACTCTACCCCTCCCAATCATCAAGCCCCGAGAAAGTTCATGAATGAAACAACATGAAGAATAGAAATGAGCAGAACAGTATAAAGTTTTGACTAAACAACTCACACTTATCAAATTGAATTGAAAATCAGGAACATGAAGAACATTATGCAAAATTAAGGAACTTGTAATATGAACAGTGCCTGTGTGTGTGATAGGAACCCTAGAACCATTGGGTAAAGTGACAGTAACACTAGACACTGGTATCAATTCTCTAAACAAAGCTAGATCTGAACATACATGACTAGAGGCTCCACTATCTATGATCCAAGCATTACGCGGCAAAAGTTTTTGTAAAGAAGATAAAGAGTGATTCTGAAAGGTAAGAGAATGATTTTCATATTTCAGGTTGATAGAAGGAAAAGAAAGGTTACCAGAGGTAGAACATTGAGCCATGACACCCTGATTTGTGATGGAAGCTGTATTTGGAGCAGAATTAGCAGACTCCTGAGATTTCACTTGAGCATTAAACTGAGCTATCAACCCTTGGATCTGCTGCTGACTCATATTCTGAAGATTCATATTCTCTCCACCACTAGTAACTTGTGGCATCATCGGAGGATAGTAATATGGAGGATAACCACCTGTCTCAGAGTAAACATTAGCAATAACATTAGCTTGCTGAAAAGGTTGAGGAGGATGCATATGCATCGGATTGTTCATCTGAGATGATTGTTGAAATGGCATCCGTGGTGGCATATACGGTGAAGGTGGCATCATAGACGGACCAGGAGGTCGATACCCAGATACATTGCCTTTATAACCAGGCGGATAACCATTCTTCTTGAAGCACTTCACAACGGTATGACCCAACTTGTTGCAATAAGTACACAATGGCCGTTGAGAGGCTTTTCCTGCATTGTAAGCTGCAATATATGCAGTATCTTCAAGAGTATATCCTCCTTGAAAACTCTGTTCAACAATTGGAGCAGGAACATTTGCATTGAAAGCAACTGCATCCATCTTGCTAACAGGCTTAACAACCTTCTGTCGTTCATCAGATGTAAGCATATTAAATGCTTCTTCAATACTCGGTATAGGCTTCATCATCAAGATATTTCGCCTAATCGGTTCATAGGAATCATTCAATCCCATGAGAAACTTCGTTACACGACTTCGTTGTTGCAACTTCTCCCATAAAGTAGCTGCTGCACATTCACATCTCCCACATGTACAAACAGGCATTTCAACATAATTCTTGTACTCTTCCCAAAGAGTAACCAATTCCGTATAATAGGCAGAGATATCAAGAGAACCTTGTTCTATCTTACTCATCTTCTGTTCTAAATCATATACTCTAGGCGCATCATCCTGTTTATACCTAGTTAACAAATTATTTCAGATTCCTTCTGCCGTAGAGATGAATAAGAGACTCTGACCAATTTTCTTGGAGACGGAATTCATCAACCAAGTTGCAACCATGTCATTACAACGTGACCATGCACCATAATTCGGATCAGAAAGTGGAGGACGCGGAATCGAACCATCAATGAATCCAATTTTGTTACGAACATTCAACGCCATTCGTACGGATCGCCGCCAAGAATGAAAATCAGCCGTCGTAGAGAGTCGAACAGAAACGAGGACAAGACCAGCATGATCATTCGTATGAAGATAATACGGATTAGAATATCGATCAATCGCAGTCGTCGTAGAAGAAAGATGCCGAGAATTAGAAGATTCGGGATTTTCCATGATGAAATTGGAACATAAACGGAATGAAATCGAAAGAGAAAGAAAGAAATAGAAGAAGGAATCACAATCGGTGAATCAAATGAAGAAGAAAAGAACGGAAAAAGACGACGGCGCAAAAGACGAAATCAACAAGAACAACGAACAAGATCTGGAAAAAGCGAAACGAAATAGAGAGCGGAAAACTCATTGGAACGAGAAATCGGAAGCAACAAACGTGTTTGGCTCTGATACCATATCAAATCCTGAATCTCGGCTCAAAATGAAGAACAGAGATGAAGAATCAAGAGATGGATTGAAATGAAAGATTCTCGTTAACCTTCCATGTACTATACAAGCTTGCTTATATACAAGTACTTAAGCTTAAACTAACTACTGTTAATTAACTGATTAACCAGCTGTACATCATTAAGTAAAAGGAAGCTTAATGATATGTGTTAACCGGATAACCAAACCACCGTCTCAATAGACATTGAACCGGGAATTACATCAAGTCATCTAATAGAATCTCTTTAAAAAAATCTTTGAAGTCATTAAACACTAAACTTAAGATATTTTCTAATGAAGAGTGGATAAGTTTTAAAAAACAAAATCAAGAAAGTACCAAATTCTAGATTTTCCGCATAAGTAAGTATTCTTGTCTGTCACGATTTTAGCATATGATCATATACAAATCCAATACATGTATTATTACGGTTTTTGGCTAGCTAGTGAAGCATTTTGAAGCATCTTTACAAGACCGACTTGTCCGGTGTAGCTCTGACTTTGTCCCACACTGAAGCGACTTTCGTTTAGGCAGTGGAACTATGTCTTTGCCAACCAATCTACGCTGAAAATTATCAAAGAGACGGTAGTAGCGTTTTGTTCGGGGCAAAATAAATATCTAGAAAGCCAATATTGACGTTTGTTTGGGTTTGGATTTAAAGAAAGGGCGATTAAATAACTAGAAACATTACAAGAAATTTGACTATTGATAGTAGCCGAAAAACGCTATGTATCGTATCGATAGCGTTTAGTTAAACGCTCTGACATCGCACGCAATAAAAAGTCTAGCACTTTATATAACGTTCTTTGTAAATGCTATGGTTAGTATTTTTAAGATAGCGTTTTCTAATTTGCTATAGGTTTTGTTACTATAGCATTTATTTTGTATTATTAATTAGCTATATATAATAATAATTTTTTTATATTATATATTTTGGTTGATTTTACGTTTTCTAACTGATTTTCTGAAAATATAAATTAAAAGAAGATTAAACTGAAGCCAAATATATTAAATAACTGTTAATATTACAAAATCCATCATAGAGTTAAATCAAAATATTACCAAAAAAATGGAAACAAACTTAAAATGCTTATAATTGTGTATTCACAAAGAAAGAGATGGTTCAAGAAACTTAGTCTAAAAATCATTTGAAGAAACTCTGGAGTTCAGAACTCTGGATCCTATTGGTTTCTCATTACCCATCATGTCTCTGTTACTCTCCCTCCCTGCTTCATTTAGAACGCATCAAACCTTTTAGGCCTTGAGAGTTCAGTGGTTTTGCTCGCCTGGTAAACAAAACCGGAAAGAACATGAACCAAAGAAAACATCAAAGTTTATCAAGACAAAACTGATTTACAAAAACTGAATACTATAATAGAGAACTTACATCGAGGTCTCTTGCTTTTAAGGTCTTTGATTTTCTAACCTGGTACTTCCAAGAAGTGGTCCTGTAAAAGAAAAAGAAAAATAAAAACAAGAGTGGTTTATTTAACAAAATCTGACTTAAAATGTAGATGCGATTTTGTTAATTATCACATCATTCAATAACATATGGAACATATAATCCATCATAAACTGAATAAATATAAACTCAACGAAAGAAGTAAAGAGAAAATCAACTTGTTCACAAGATAAATTGCAGAACAACAGTCCAAGCATCATGGCAACAGTTTCTAGAGATTATATTTGCGTTGACCAATAAAGCATTTATGTTTGAGAACTGGATCGTTTCTCTACAAATTTCATAACAAAAAAGTGACTGGACATTTTTCAGCTAGACAACAAGTTAAACTCAAAAGCAAGAACGGTTAAACAAAGGAAAAAAAAAGTTCAGAGAAAAAATGATAACCAAAAGCAATGAATTTAACTAAGCTAGCAAGTGGAATCGCATGTATAAACTATGAAAAAAAAGTATTAAAATCAAAGATATAAGTTTGTTCACCAACCATCTCCTTTAAGTGTTGGACGAGCAGCTTCCTTTGCAAAGGCACGGATTGGAATAGCATGTTACTGCTGCAATATCACCAGACTTCCCTTTAGTTGCGTTATGATAGTGAAATAAGTTGTAGGTAATTAATGAAATCAGAAGCGTATTAGTTGCATTTAAATTTTTAACTGTATTAGCAATCAACAAAGAATAGCAAATGAATAGAACCAGGAAAAACCCATCGATTCCCAAACAAGTGCTCTCTTAACCTTTGTTTCATTTTCCTGCAACAAAAAAAAAAAAACACACCAAGCTTTAACTATCTTTAAGTGGTTCAAAATCTCATGAAAGGGAAAAGATAATTACCTTAGTATTCCAAACACACCAAGCTTAACTATCTTAGAGTCGTTACAAAATCTCAGCTAACTTCGACCGGAAAGGATTCCAAACTTTGTATCAACCTTAATTTCATCTTCGTTCTGAAAATTTCAAACAAATAAAACTGTTAAATACAAACAACAAAAATCATCAAATTGAAATCAACGAGAAAACATGGAGTACCTGAACAAAGATCTTCTTTTCATTGTAAACGGCTTCACCAAGAAACAAGTTCTTAGTGACAAGAGCGGCCTCCGCCTCGACCTCCAGCACAGCCTCCTCTGAAACCTCTTCCGCCGCCTCTACCTGAGCCTTGTCTACCCTTGAATCTACGACCACCACTTCCTGATTATAACCAATACCAACAAACCAAAATTGATAAATAAGAGATTGCAATAAAATCTCAACTTTCGTTTTAAATCTCTTTCACGAACTTAGATTGAAGCAAGAAAATTAGATCTGAAACGAGAATAAACAAAGAAGAGCGGCATCTAGGGTTCTTACTTTGTTGCGGATAATCGAGTGAAAAAGGTACCAACAAAATCCGAGTGTCTCCATGCTCCGAGGTGAGAAGGTTGAAAAATTTCAAGTCCCCGACAAGAGGAGATGTCGCAACTCAGAGGAGGAGAGACGGTGAAGGAGAGACTTGCTTTGTTTTCTCCGAAGAGAAAAAGAGACTAGATCTAAGTTTTTGCCTTTGTTTTTTTCTTTAGTTTTTTATTTTTTTTCTAATAGGCGGGGACTTGAAAATTTTTAGTCCGCTTAAACAATAGATACCGGTATAGTTTTACATTCACAGACGCCAAAAATAAAAATTGGCTGAATTTTTTTTATCCCGCATAAAACATAGATAGCGGTTACAAATAACTAAACGCTATCTTTAATTTATGGATCAGTCAAACATAACATAAACATCAAAAACGCTATCTATTTATACTATCAATAATCAAATTTATTGTAGTGAAACAATGTCATGGAAAAAAATGCATTATTGTTTCCTCACAATAGACTTTTCAAATATAGTCGATTAGGTTATGTTTATATATATGTGTGTGTCTCCCTCAGCCACTAATTCATCATCACTACTTAATTACCCTACCTTCACAAACATGATAACTTGGTGTGTGTACGAAATTTAAATATGATTTTACGTGCCATGGAGGTGGAACTCACGTGTTTGTATATTTGTAGCTAGAAGAGATAAACGGTGTGGTGTATGATGGAAAAGAATATTTATATGATAGACAAATTCATAATTTTCATTGATAAAATTATTAGTCTAGTAGACAACATTATAAACCCCGTGGACAAAAGTGTCTAACACGAATGAAATTTAGGTTTATATAAGTTTTCATAGAGAAGTTTTACACTAAATTTATCCACAAAAAGTAGAACACCTATATTTGATTCATATTATATATTTTTGTTTATGAAGTTTATAACTTGTCAACTAGGCTACTAATTTTGTCCACAAACTTGTTTATCATATAAAAGGTAATGGACAAAAGATAATGTATGTTGATAACTTTTTTTATAAATGTTTTACTATTGAAATACGAAAATTAAAAACTACATGGCTATGGCTTAACAACCATACAGTTTTTGATAGTAATATGAGTTTTTAAAAGAGAGATAAAGAAGATAGAAGAAATTGAGAGAAATTGGTAAAAAGAAACTCTCTTTAAGTTTCTAGTGTGAAAGACCGTGGCCGTCTCGACCACCTCGACCTCTTTGTATGTTGATAACTTATACAAAGATAATTGATAAAAGCATTGCCTGGTAATTTCTAATACATATGAAGACAAGATATGATGGAGAAAGTTTATCAGAGCAAACTTAGATTTGATGTTTTATTTATTTGAAATTGTGATGTTTTGATTGACACACCACAAATTGTATATTCTTATGATGTCTCAGCTCAAAATTATCAGAAAAATATCCGAAAAAACATTAATCTCCCTGTAATCACTTGCATTCAGCTCCAACACCCTTATTTTTGTAGATATCTGCATATATCTCCTATTAGTGCTATTAGCTCAACGAATTACGCAAAACGAAACCAGAAATGAACCACTCATTTTTTGTTATTATCGCATTAACGTCTTCTTTTTTAAAAGTTAGTGTTACAAACTTACAATTCCGTGTGTTAGTATAACAGTGTTATTCTGAGTAATTTTAAAAATAATATTAACTATATATTTCTTTTGGTTTATGTAAAAAATATATTTTCTTTATAATATACAGAATGTGAGACAATGAAAATTTTAGAAATGCTATAATATATATTGACGTTTGCTTTAAGTTGGAAATGGACAGAGAGTGACTTGCAGAACATTTCATTGAAAAATCACACCGGGAGGGAAGTTCCTTCTAAGATCGAAGAGCTAGTTTAAGCTACACGGTAGTTGATTTTTCTACTTTTCCTCACTAAACTACAACTTTCGTTGCTCATTGTGAATGATATCTGTTCTAGAACGAGTTTAGTAGTCACCATCTTGCTTGTTATGCTCTTTCTAAGCAATTCTAATGGAATACTCGCAAAAAATTTATTAGGGGAGACTTTTCATCAAAAGACTTCAAGTCATCAAGTCGATGGAGCTTTATGTTTTTTTTTTAATATATATATATAGTGAACTACAACACTAATTTACCATCACTACTTAATTACTTGCCTACACAAATATGAGAGCTTTCTTTTTTAATCATAAAATGAGCTTTCTTCTTTGTTCATTCCATTTCCTTTTTCTTGTTTCAAGTTTTCTAAACACCTTTGCTTCTCCTTCACAACACTTGTGTCATCCCGACCAAAGAGATCTTCTTCTTGAGTTCAAGACTGAGTTTCAGATCCAGAAGCCTGTTTGGGTTTTTTATCCATCATTTACTTTTTCACCACAAGTCTCCTCTTATCCGAAAACAGATTCATGGGTGAATAACAGTGACTGCTGTTCTTGGGATGGTATCACGTGCGATGTCAAGTCTGGTAAAGTGATTGGGCTAGACCTTCGTGCCAGTTGTCTCCATGGCCGGCTCGAGTCGAATAGCAGTCTTTTTAGACTGCGTCATCTCCGTGATCTTAAGCTCGCTTACAACAATTTCACCGATTCTCCGATCCCAGCTGAGTTTGATAAACTTAAAGGGTTAGAAAGACTAAATCTCTCCATATCTTCGTTCTCAGGCCAAATTCCAAACAAGCTTCTTCAATTAACCAAGTTGGTGTCTCTCGATCTTTCTTCTTCTTCTTATCTTTTCGAGTATTCTCGAAATTCTCTATCTATTGACGAATCTTTTTTTCGTCTACTTGCTCAAAACTTGAGAAACCTTAGAGAATTAGATATGAGTTTCGTAAACATTTCTTCAGAAATACCCCGAGAGTTTTCAAACATGTGGTCTCTTAGATCGCTACGTCTTAGGGACTGTAACTTGTTAGGAAGATTTCCAAGCAGTGTTCTTTTGATACCCAACTTACAATCCATTACCTTGGACTACAATCTAAATCTGAGAGGCAATCTTCCTGTTTTCCGTGAAAATAACTCTCTGCTAGAGTTGAGCCTTTCCTACACATCCTTTTCGGGGAGGATTCCATCTTCAGTTGGAAATCTTTCTAGTCTCTCATATCTTCGTCTTTCTTTCAATAAATTCCTTGGTGAAATCCCTTCTTCAGTTGCCAATCTAAAAAATTTGACAGTCTTCGATGTTTTCAGTAACAAGCTCAGCGGAAACTTTCCATCTGCATTACTCAATTTGACCCAACTACGTGATATCGATCTCGGTGGCAATCAGTTCACTGGTTTCCTTCCACCAAACATTAGCCAACTCTCCAAATTAGAGTCCTTTTCCGCCTCTGGAAATTCTTTTACGGGAGCTATTCCTTTCTCCCTATTCAATATTTCTTCATTGACTAGGATTAGTTTACGTGATAATAACCTCAACGATCTCACTGGGATTGAGAATATCTCTCTGTTACCTAATATTAGAATTTTTTATATTGGAAATAACAATTTCAGTGTCAGTCCATTTGACTTAAATGTCTTCTCGCCTCTCAAACAGCTACAACAATTAGATCTTTCAACCATCCCTCTTTCCACAACAAACGTCACTTCTGATTCGGAGTTTCTTTTGAATTTGGAATACTTGTATCTTTCGAGCTGCAACATCACTGAGTTTCCTGATTTCCTAAGAAACCAACAAAAGTTGTCTATTCTAAACCTCTCCAACAACAAAATCAAAGGTCAAGTACCAGACTGGTTGTGGAGACTTCCAAAGCTGAGTTCTGTATATCTTTCTAACAACTCTCTCAGTGGTTTTGATGGATCCGTAAAAGCTCCTTCTTCTGGGCGTCAGATCTCCACTGTAGATCTAAGTTCAAATGCTTTCCAAGGACCAGTTTTCATCCCATCAAGATCTATCACAGTTTACTATGCCTCCAAGAATAACTTTACCGGAGAGATACCTCGATCAATATGTGGACTAAGCTCTTTATCTCTCTTGGATCTATCAAACAACAATCTCCACGGCTCAATTCCTCGATGTTTAGAGGCTCAGATGGGTTCCCTTTCGGATTTGAATCTCCATAAGAATCGTCTCAATGGAAGTCTGCCAAATATATTTATCAAAGCCAAGAGTTTAAGGTCACTTGACGTCGGTCACAACCAATTGGTAGGGGAACTTCCAAAATCTCTGGTTGGTTGCTCAAGCCTCGAAGTTCTGAACGTCGGAAACAACCAAATCAACGACACTTTTCCGTTCTGGTTGAATACTCTGCAAACGCTACAAGTTCTTGTGCTCGGCTCCAATAAGCTTCATGGCGCGTTACATCATCCCAAGGTTTCTTTTGGGTTTTCCAGTCTGAGGATCATTGATTTATCACATAACGGCTTCACGGGTTCCTTAGGATCTGATTACTTCACTAATTTGAAGGCAATGTACACCAATGGAGATGATACAGAATTGAATTACATGAGTGACTATGCTGGAAGTTACTACTACCATTCATTGGTAGTGATGAGCAAAGGAGTAGAAATGGAGATGACACGTATCCTCACAATCTTCACAGCCATTGATTTTTCTGGAAACAAAATCCAAGGAAACATTCCTGAATCCATCGGCCTGTTGAAAGGACTTTATGTGCTCAATTTTTCAAGCAATGGTTTCACAGGGAACATCCCATCGTCTTTGGAAAACTTGAAGAAGCTCGAGTCATTGGACTTATCCCAAAACAAACTTTCTGGCGAGATTCCTCTAGAGCTTGCGAACCTGAATTCTCTTGAGTGGATAAACGTTTCACATAATCAGCTCGTAGGTTCAATACCGCAAGGCACACAGTTTCAGACACAGAAATGCTCATCTTACGAGGGAAACCCCGGACTTTATGGTTCTGTTCTTAAGGATGTTTGTGGAGACATCCATGAGTCAACATCACAACAACCCGAAACGCTAGAGTCAGAAGAAATTGAAGACGAGGAATGGTTTAGTTGGATAGCAGCAGGAATAAGCCTTGTACCTGGAGTTGTGTTTGGACTGGCGATGGGATACATAGTGGATTCATACAAGCCTGAGTGGTTCTCGAAGACTTTTGGCCGAAACAAGCACCGAAGCACCAGAACTCGTTGAGCATTGTTGATCTGTTCAATGAAGAAGTTGTTGTACTTAGTATCATATGATATTTTGTTGTATTGCAAGCAAATAAATGTATAATGTAACTAAAAGGATAAGAGATAATGCAATTTTATCCCCTAACAAACAAAACAAGAGCTTACGAATCTAAAAAAACCTCCGAGAAAACAAATTAAGCATGAATGAACCCTAAAACTGAAAAAAAATTCTGATACATCATTACTGAATTTTCAAATTAACAACGCTTCTCTTCTGATCTTAACCGATTAAAAAACTTCCAGGAACGAATGTAAAAATAAAACCTAAAATTTGTTGTCCACTTACCCTGCGAGCGACATCGTTTTGAAAGAAATCGAAATGTATGCCTTGTAAGTTATACTAATTAGGGATTAGGGATGTAGTGTGCAAAATAAAAAAAATGGGGAAAATGTAGGATTATAAGATTGCAAAGTAATTATAAGAGTTTTGAAAAATTGCTTCTTCTGTTGAAGCTGTTATTAAGAACGGATCTAAAATGCGGAAGCTTAAACAAAGTACCTCTAATGAAGAAGTTGTTGTACTTAGTATCATATGATATTTTGTTGTATTGCAAAAAAATAAATGATTTATCAAGCTATGCATGTATAATATAACTAGAATCTTGTCATCTACCTCATTGAAATATCCCTGGACTTCCATGATATGGCAAAGGGATAAGTAGATAAGAGATTATGCCACAGCCTGACATTTTCCCTAACAAACAAAACGAGAGCTTACGAATCTCAAAACCTCCGAGAAAACAAATTAAGCATGAATGAACCCTAAAATTGAAGAAATTTCTGATACATCACTACTGACTTTTCTAATTAACAATGCTCCTCCACGGACCTTAAAATTTATTGCCCACTTACCCTGCGAGCGACATAGTTTTGACAGAAATCGAATTTGATAGAAATCTTCGATTTCTTTCTTGTCATTTCAAATTTCAATCCTTCCTTAGTCAAGCATCATCGGTCGAGAAGCAGAACACGAGCACAGTCTCCGAACAGAGAACATGAACATAGAGAAAGGTCACCGAGGAGACGAAGGTCAGACCTGAAACGCAGAGTTTTGTGATATTACCCAATCCACAGCGTTCTACTAATCCAAGTTTTAAGAGCAAAACTCTGCGTTTTGATCCATCATCTTGATAACCCCACAAAACGACAAAAGCTGTGAGGATTTCTGGTTTGGCTTTTCCATTATTTGAAAAGCAGAATTTCAGAGTTAGTGTGATGGTACCTTCTTTGTCTTCCTTCTTCGCCTTGAAATTCTCGATGGGGTCGCTACTCTCGACCTCAAGGTTGATGATGGTTTTTCATGTTAATTAGGGTTTTCCGTTAGATCTGCAATTTATTAATCGAATTTGAATCTGGGAGTTTTTTTTCCCTTTGAAATCGATTCCATGGAGGAGATGAATGTCTACGATGATACCCTTCGCTTTCTTCAAATCGTGAGAGAATTGAGATTCTCGTCGAGTGTTTGGGGATCGTTTTTTTTTGTTTTTTTATTTTCATATATAAAATAAAAAAAGCTGATGTGTCAAAAGTGATGCTGATGTGTCACTTTTATATACTCCTCCTCCATATGAAATCATAAACCACGCACTTCATCTTCTTCCTCTCTCCGCTTACTTCTTCGGCTCCAAGAAAAACAAGAAACTCCAAAACCTTTTCTCAGAAACTCTCTTCTTACTTCTAATGGCAAATCCGCCTCCTTCTCCAAGGCCTTCGCTGAATTTCCAGATTAGTAAAATCACGATTGGGCAACGGAGTCGGAGTTCTGTAAATCCCGATGACCTTGTTGCGAAATGCTACTTCGGGAGGAAGAAGCTGATCTGGAAATTATGAGAGATGATCAAGAAGGAGGCGCCCAGATTCTGATTCTGAAGCAAAGAATGGAGATTCCATGGGTTAATGTCTTGTCTCTGAAATCAAGTATTCTACATGATGGCATCGAAGTCCTCGAAGTCGAGGTATGATTTTCTTTATGCTATGCGAGATTACAACAGTACTTTCAACATTCTTTTGTGATTGATCTATGAGATTTTTTGTTGTGCAGTTAAGCAAACCTCCGACATTCTTCACGGAGAATGATCCCCACAAATGGATCAAGATTTCACTTTAAGCCAATCTGCTTCTATCTTCCGAAGACATACACTTCAATTTTCTCCTGGAGTTCTTCAAACGAACTTGGAGAAGATTCAGTCCGGGGATAACTTTTGGTCTGAACTCGTCAAAGTCTCTTTCCCACGCTTACAAAATCCTTTCTTCGATAATGGCGGTGGAAACAATATTCTGGCTCACCAGTCTCAAGGTACTGAACTTTGAACCTTACCCAAGTCACTTCATATATAACTGTAAACGTTAGTTTTTGTTTAAAGAAGCCATATTTTGATAGGATTAGGTCATGTGGGAGTAGGACACGGAAACTTGAACATGGCAGTACAGTTAGGAGTTAATGATGGAAGGCAAACAAACGCATCTACTGGAGAGGTGTTCTTACGTTTCTCAATTCTCTCTGTTTGTACTTTCTCTGTTCTCTCTGTTTCTCTACGTTTCCTCTGTTTAATGATCTGTTCTACGTTCTGGTTGATCCTCTGTTTGAGTGTTTACAGATAGTTTTGGCTTATAGGAATTATGGTTTAGGTTTAAGTTCTTACAAATTGCGCTCTGTTTGAGGTGTTCTTACGTTTCTCAATTCTCCCTGTTTGTACCTTCTCTGTTCTCTCTGTTTCACTACGTTTCCTCTGTTTAATGATCTGTTCTACGTTCTGGTTGATCCTCTGTTTGAGTTTTTACAGATAGTTTAGGCTTAGAGGAATTAGGGTTTTATGTTTAAGTTCTTACAAATCCCTCTCTAGTTCTAATTTATTGGTTTTGGATCTAATTTACATTCATTCACGAAGAACAAATTATTACTTTCTTGGTCTTCCACTTCAACTTAAGATCTCTGTTTTGTTTGCTACCTATCAGATACTCGCTGTGTAGTTATGTATACTCCTGTTTCTTCTGTAAAATGGTATAAGTTTTATGACTTGTTGTGAATATTTTTGCAGGTTCCATATCCACCTCTGAACTTGCATCTAACCAAAACTCCGGAACTTATCAGCTTGATAGAATCCGCCCAGAAACAACACTACCCATGTCCTCATCAAAAAAACCACCGACCTTAACTCTTCCGGACCTTAACACAGAGGAAAGGAATTCAATGAGTGGCTATGGAAACAACAATAACAAGTTGTACGTCAACAGAGGCCGTATTCATCAAGGTACTTAACTACGAATTATGCAAATCATTGTATATATGAGTCTCTATATTTAAAAAAAAAGAAAGAAACAATAACCCTTATGATTTGATAGGTTCTGGTATAGAAGAAGGAAACTCTAACATGGCGACACAGTTCGGAGCTAATGATGGGAGCCAAATAAACACATATATTCAAAGTCCTAACATTGCGAATCAGTTTCTTGGTCCACAAGGTATGAACGAAGGCATGAACCAGGGGGTAAACACAGGCGAGCACACGATGACTGGCTATGGATATAGCAACGACAACAACATCAACTCGTCTTGCTTCAACGTTAACAGTGGCCGTGATCGTGATCAAGCTGAAGGTATACCCACGTAACTAAAAACATGATGCTTCAATATTATTTTGCATGAGTCAGGATATGGAGATACAAATGTACAATAACCTATTACTTTGATAGTATCTGGCATCCAAAGACATTTCTGGGATGAAAATGGGAGGCACATTGGCGAAGTGGTTGAAGGCGAGAACGAGCAAGACGACGATAGCGAGACAATGCAAGAAGCATCACAAAAGGATCAGTGAGTATAGTGCTTGTGTGACTCGTGAGTGT
Organism: Euclidium syriacum; assembly: GCA_900116095.1. Taxonomy (NCBI): domain Eukaryota; kingdom Viridiplantae; phylum Streptophyta; class Magnoliopsida; order Brassicales; family Brassicaceae; genus Euclidium; species Euclidium syriacum. Next base: position 17,877,263 of record FPAK01000003.1, read on the forward strand.
TACATTGCCAAATAGACACTATACATTTTCTTCGTTGCCAAAATTACCCCCTCATTGATCGAGAGACCATCCTTTTTGTTTTTTGATTTTTCTTTTTGAAAAATGGCTGCCCGTCTTTTTAATTGGTGGATAGATACCCCATAAACTGTTTCCTTTTGTATAAACATTCTTTTTTGGTCAATTTGTATATGCAATATTGGATTTTAGTATTCGAATGTATCATTTAAATATTGAAAAGAATGATATAATATTTTAGTATTCGAATGTATCATTTAAATATTGAAAAGAATGATGTAACATTCTTTGTTGTTTAATTTGTAACAAAATCTGAATGCAAAATGTAGCAAATGACTAAAAAAAATATGTTTTTAATTAATTTTCGTTCTATCATCAATGTATTTGTTACAAAAAAAATTGACTAATGAAATACTTGTCAAATTTAGTTTTACAATGAAAAATCTTAAAATTATTTTTACTAAAAATAAAAAAATTGGAATGAAGTTCAAAATGAAAAAAGAAAAAGAACTTAGTTGACTTTGGAACGGAAACAAATGATTGTCCACGGAATATTCTTTTTGTGTATAGGATCAGACTGGATTTTGGATCTTGATATTAATTTGTCTAGTCCTCAATGAAATGTATTTTTTCTTTATATTACTCAAAATATTATATGACAAAATAGAGGGATTATATAGTCAGTTAAGAAAAAAGAGAGAGACGTGATATATTTTTTGTCAAAACAAAAACAAGAAAAAATATAGTGAAGGTTTTAGTTATATAAATAAATAAGATAATCATCTAATATCCATTAAAATAAATAAATAAAAAGTATAAAGTAATACATTCTTTTCAGGGTAGAAACTTTTAAGTGTAGGCAACCGCAACTTAAACCAAAGTCTCTTTACAGAAAGGGGTTTAAATAGTGTTCCATTTATAAAAACCCAATATCCAACTCTCTTTGATAATAATCTGGTAAAGGAAACTGAAAAATATCAATCAAACGTTCGAGTTGGTCAAGATAATTGAACGGCTCAGATTTCATTTTATGTGACGAATATTTATTCTTAGTTAAGATCGGACGGTAAAAGAAAAACTCAGTGTCTGCTTATTTGGGGAACATTTCTCCCTCCATACCACTTCGTCCGTCTTTTCCTTTCTCCTGCAGCAGAAACTCAGCCTTCCCTATCTTCTACAAGATCGACCTGAAGGTAGATACTTGTTTTTTTTTTCTCGCTAGCACTTGGTTATATCTCTCTTCAATCACTCATTTTTGTGGTTTCGCTGCTTTTGTTTTCCCCCATTTTGATTCAAATTTAGGGTTTTTTTTGTCGCTCCTCTGGTCGTCCATCTCCTGAGTGAATGATTTTAGTTCTCTGTTTAGTTATAGCTTCTTGTTATTCTCTTCGACCCAAAATCTTATGTTATTTGGTTAGGGTTTTTTTTCTCCACATGTGCTTAGATTGTCCTCTGTTCGTCCTCGCGGAGCTCAACAAACGCTTTCTTATTTGCTTGGTTTTCCTCTCTTCGTCCTCGCGAAACTCAACAAAAATTTCAATTTTTGGGGACTTTTTCTTAGATCTAAGAATTTCGCTTCCTACATTTTACCGTTGATTTCATTTCCTGTACTTTTGTGTTCCTGTTATTAATCTCATCTCGTTTTTTCTTCTCTCAAATTTGTAGGTTTATAGTTTCTGGAGTTTTTTTCTTCATCGAGGTGTGGGTTGGTCTGTTTCCTTATGGAGAACACTAGTGATGAAGAACTCACATGGCCAAAGAGACGGAATTTCCGAGAATCAATGGAGAAAGTAAAAGCCCAAGCGTCTGAAATATTGAGCTACATCCCTCAAATGAATGTTTTACTCGAACAAAATGCCATGGTTGAAGCCAAACTTGAGAAGAAGTCTCAGGAACTAGAGTTACAGGAGAAGGAGCTACAAAGTAAGCGTTTAGACCTTGAGAAAATATGTCAAACTTTTCAAGATGAGAAGGTTGAAGCTGGTAATTTGAAGAAAGTGGTGGAAGAACTGTGGTCAACAAGGAATCAACTCACTGCGGAGCTGGATGCATCGAAGAAGATTCAGGGAGAGCTCGAGGCAAAAGATACACAGTTGAGAGAGGTTATGGCTGAGATTGCGAGGCGTTGCGGGGAGGGTCGTACACTTGAGGATCGTAAAAGAGAAGTTGAAGCAGAAACAGATAGAAAAAAATATGAGTTGGCACTGATTCTTGACAAAATAAATGAATCTGACAAGGAGCTTGAGTTAAAGGATACACGGTTAAGAGAGGTTACCGAGGAGATTGCAAAGCTTTGCATTGAGGTTGAAGAACGTAAGAAAGAAATGGGAGAAGAAACAGATAAAAAGGAGAAAGAGTTGTTGCTGGTTCTTGACCAAATTACAGAATCTGGTAAGCAGCTTGAGTTAAAGGAAACATGGTTGAGAGAGGTTACGGCTGTGATTGCAAGGCGTTCCCTTGAGGCTACTCAGGTTGAAGATCGTATGAAAGAAATGGAAGAAGAAACGGATAAAAAGAAGAAAGAGTTGTTGCTGATTCTTGACAAAATCAAAGAATCTGGTAAGCAGCTTCTGACAGTGGATGAGCAGCTAGAGTCTCGACGGAGACTGCTTGAGAAGCATTCATTGGAGCTAGTCACTAAAGAGGAGGAGTTGGTGGGAATCCAAAAGATGATTGAGAAGCGAACCAATGAGCTTGTTGCTAAAGAGAAGAGACACACAGAGATTTTGGAGAAAATTTCAACAAGGTCCTCTGAAATGGAAGAAAAGGCTAAAGAGATTAAAGCTGCAGAGGCTGAAGCAAGTGATTTGAATCTAAAGTCTGAAATGTTTAGGCAGGAGGTTGAAGGTAAAGAAAAGGAATTAAATCTGCTTAAGAATCAGATAGAGTTAGAGGAAAAGAAACTTGTTCAGCTGAAGATAGAAATGGAAGAGGAGGCTGATAGACAGAAGATGGATTTGCTACAACTTATTTCCCGAATCAAAGAATCTGCTGACAAGAAGCTCAAAGAGATGGATGAGCAAGTGGAGTCTCAACGGAGACTGCTTGAGATACAATCTTTGGAATAGTTTCTAAAGATATGGAATTAGAATGTGTTGCTGAATCTAGCAAGCGCTTCAATTTTGACGTTGAGGTGAAAGAAAAGCGGGTCCAAGCATTAAACGATATGATAAAGGTCTCTGGTGAACAGTTTAACTTGAAATCCATAGAATTGAAGGATATCCAAAAGCTGATTAATCAACAAAGGGGTGAGCTTCGTGTCATGCAGAGCCGACGTGATTCAACGAAGCTGTCGATCCGAGAACTTGCTGAAAAGCTTGATACTAAAGAGAAGCGACATAAGGAGATTTTAAAGGCTATTCGCAGAAGTTCTTTTGAATTGGAATCAATAAAGACTGAGGCACGCGATTTGAAGGAAAAGTCTCAAATGTTCAGGAGAGATGTTGAAGATAGAGAAAAGGGATTAGCTCAGCTTAGAAATCAGATCAAGTCAGAGGTTGATGAACTCGCTCGGCTTAGGAAATCAATCCAAGATTGTGCGACGGAACTGAGTTCAAGAAGAGATCAAGTGGAGGCAGTGAAGAAAATCCAAGGAGAACTTGAATTGAAGAAACAGTCAGAGGAAGATGAACTCATTGGTCTTCGGAAATCGATCCAAGGTTTTACGTTGGAACTGAGTTCAAGAAGAGATCAAGTGAAGGCAGTGAAAAATATTCAAAGAGAACTTGAATTGAAGAAACAGTCAGAGGAAGATGAACTCACTCGGCTTAGATTATTGATCCAAAATTGTATGACGGAACTGAGGTCAAGAAGAGTTCAAGTGGAGGCGATGAAGAAAATTCAAAGAGAAGTTGAGTTAAAGATACAGTTGAGGCAAACAAGCATCGTGCTTGTTAGGAATGAGCAACAACCAACTGAAACACCTATCCATGGTAATGACACCAGCCAACAAAATGCAATAGATGCTGAACCAGATGCTCTCACATATCATGAAAACTCAACTTTTCTTGACCCCAAAGAAGTCTCTAGTGTTCTTAGAGATTCACCTAATCCAGAAAAATTAGTTCTGGAACTAGTGCAGAAAGAAATTAGAGAAGAAGTGGATCTACATGACTCATTGGTAAAGAATTGGGTACTTGTTTTTGAGGAGCTTGCAAAAATTCAAAGATCAGACGACCCTCAAGTGCAGCTCAAAGCCAAACAAGTGGCAACTCTATGGAAAAGGAAGATAACAACAATGGAAGCACCAAAATCATCTCTTGAGGTCTTGGCTCTTCTTTTGTTTATTTCGACGTATGGATTAAAGGAATTGATGAATGAAAAAGAAACTACTCTACTTGCTTCCTCTGTTGCTCAATTCGAACAGGCTCCAACACTCTTCAACTCTTTTGGTCTGAACGTCCCAGGTTAGATTTTGAAGCCAATTAGAGCTAAAATTACTGATGATGATGATGAAGTAAAGGATTTAACTCTTTTTTATGTTTTTGCAGAGATGGTTGTAGAGCTAATCATGAAACGGCAATATATTCCGGCGGTGAAGCTTATATGTCCGTTTAAGCTTAATATATCACCCTCAGATCTCTTAATGAAAGAGATCATCGATTTAAAACAGTCTGCCCTGAAAAAGAGATCACCAACTGAATCTTGCCAGGTTTAACACACTCGAGAGTTATCTTGTAAACTCTGATTGATTAATTATAAGTGATTCTGAGATGATGATGATCATATTGGTTCTTTTTGTTAGGCTAAAGAAAAAGATGCTGCAAGATTGAGAGCTATACTTCAACTAGGGGCGGAATATGAGATTGAAATCGATCTCCCAGGGGGCCTTGTTGCCAATCTCATGGTTCAAAGAGATAACTCGACGACTCACACCTTCTCATCAAAATGTCATGTGAATCTTCGGGTTCCGAAAGTTGAGGTCTTTTAAGGCTAAGTAGGAACCAAAGGAAGCGGGAATATAGCTAGTGCTCATGGCTATGCTAGGTCTTAGGGGCTCTGTTTCTCTTATATTTGGGAGAAAAACCCATTTTGCTTTTTCATACATTGGCTTATTAGTGAAGATTTATGAATTGCTAGTTTAGTTGCTCATGTTTTTGGTAAGCTTGACAAAGAAGTGATTAGGGCTTTTGGTAAGCTTATTAGTGAAAAATTTATGTAATTGTTAGTTGCTCATGTTTTTGGTAAGCTTGAATAAGAAGTGATTAGGGCATTTTGGCACGCTATTTAAGAAAGTTAATCAGCTTCACGTATTGGTTCACAGTCACAGTCACACCCATCTAACCAAACGATCCCGTTAAATAAAACTTAAACCGAAAATATTGTTTTAATTAAACCAAATTCTCGGTAACCCAAACAAAACCAAAAACTCGTCTTAGTCCAAACTCTTTGTTCCCGAAAGAGTGTTTGTTCTAACTCAAAGAGAAAGAAAAAGCATTGAAGTAGAGGACATGTGATTCTGTGAGGAAGAGAAGCTGTCTGCAATGAGGTAATACCGTTGAACCCTAAATCTTAAACGCTTGTTCGAATCCTGCAACTTTTAGCGAAACCCGATTTCAAATTTTGCTACAGCGAAGTTGATCGATTTCTGAATGTTCTTTTTTTTTTTTTGGGTTGTAAAATCCGATTTCTGAATGTTTCATGTTCGATTGCTGAAATGATGATGGCTCATTGTGTCTGAGCTTATGCTCCAAGTTTAGTGTTCTGTAATTACGTCCAAATGTTCCATTTTGCATTATTTCGTTTATTTTATTCGCACATGGAAGTTTTTTGAGTTTGTGACTGTTTGTCCTTTAAAGACTAGAGCTTTTCCCTGTGGTGGCAATTTTTACTACTGAGATATTTGTATGTGAAACTGTTTAATGGTTCCATGTCCCCTTTAAATGATTGGAAAGTGAAACTGTTTTCATTTGTTGAATCCATATCTGCGAGATCATGATTTAGTGTTCATCAAAGTGTAGATGTGGATGCTAATATTGCTATATGTCTTTTGAATCCATATGTCTTTTCACATTTGCTTGGATTTTTTGATGTTTGCGGGAGACTTTCCTCAGATATAATAAGATATGATTTTTTTTTAAATCTCATCTCATTTTTTGTTTATTCTCTCAGGTTTGCTGGTTTATAACACCAAATTTCAGAGATTCTTCTTCTTTTTCGAGGTGTGGGTGGGTTTGTTCAGAGCTAATTGTTTCTTTATTTGCTCTCTGCAATGGAGAACACTAGTCATGGAGAGTCAAAGAGACAGATTTTCCGAAAATCAATGAAGAAAATCAAAGCCCAAGCGACTGAAATATTGAACGGCATCCCTCAAATGAACGTTTTACTCGAACAAAATGCCATAGTTGAAGCCAAACTTGAGAAGAGGTCTCAAGAGCTAGAGTTACAGGAAAAGGAGCTACAAAGTAAGCGTTTAGACCTTGAGAAAATATGTCAAATTTTTCAACAAGAAAAGGCTGAAGCTGGTGATTTGAAGAAATTGGTGAAAGAACTGAGGTCAACGAGGAATCAACTCACTTCGGAGCTGGACGCATCGAAGAAGATTCAGGGAGAGCTCGAGACAAAAGATACACGGTTAAGAGAGGTTATGGCTGAGATTACGAGGCGTTGCGGTGAGGGTCGTACACTTGAGGATCGTAAAAGAGAAGTTGAAGAAGAAACGGGTAGAAAAAAATATGAGTTGGCATTGATTCTTGACAAAATTAAAGAATCTGGTGAACAGCTTGCGACAGTGGATGAGCAGCTAGAGTCTCGACGGAGACTGCTTGAGTTACAGTCTTTGGAGCTAGTCACTAAAGAGAAGGAGTTGGTGAGAATCTACATGCTGATTGAGAAAAAAACCAATGAGTTTCGTGTAATGCAAAATCGGTGCGATTCTACCAAGCTGTTTCTCCGAGAACTATCTGTGGCGCTTGTTGCTAAAGAGAAGAAACACAAGGAGATTTTGGAGAATATTTGCAGAGGCAACACTGAAATGGAAGAAAGGGTTAAAGAGATTAAAGTAGCAGAGGCTGAAGCAAGTGAATTGAATCTAAAGTCTGGAAGGTTTAGGCAGGAGGTTGAAGGTATAGCAGAGGAATTTAATCAGCTCAAGAATCAGATTGAGTTAGAGGGTAGGAAACTCGTTCAGCTAAAGTCAGAAATGGAAGAGGAGGCAGATCAAAAGAAAAAAGCGATGGATGAGCAAGTGGAGTCTCAACGGAGACAGCTAGAGATACAGTCTTTGGAGCTTGTTGCTAAAGAGAAGCAACATAAGGAGATTTTGGAGGACATCTGCAAAAGTTCCTCTGAATTAGAGACTGTGGCAAGCAAGTTGAATCAAAAGTCTCAAAGCTTCAGGCGAGATTTTGAAGATATAGAAAATGAATTAGCTCAGCTGAGGAATCAAATAAAGTCAGAGGAAGATGAACTCGCTCGGATTAAGTTATCGATCCAAGATTGTACGACAGAACTGAGTTCAAGAAGAGATCAAGTGGAGACAGTAATGAAAATTCAAGGAGAACTTGAATTGAAGAAACAGTTGAGACAGATGAGCATTAAGCATCATAAGCAGCCAGCTTCGTCATCAGAAACTGAAGCGGTTCTTGAAGATGTTCTCATGGATCATGAAAACTCAACTTTTCTTGAACGCCATGAAGTCTCTAGTGTTCTCAGAGATTCACCTAATCCAGGGGAATTGATTCTGGAACTAGTGGAGGAAGAAATTAGAGAAGAAGTGGAATTACATGACTCACTGGTGGAGAGTTGGGTACTTCTTTTTGAAGAGCTTGCAAAAATTCAAAGATCAGAAGACCCTCAAGTACAGCTCAAAGCCAAACAAGTGGCAACTCTATGGAAAAGGAAGATAACAATAATGGAAGCACCAAAATCATCTCTAGAGGTCTTGGCCTTTCTTCTGTTCATTTCGGCATACGGATTAAAGGAATTGATGAATGAAGAAGAAACTAGTCTACTTGCTTCCTCTATTGCTCAATATGAACAGGCTCCAACACTCTTTGACTCTTTTGGTCTCAATGTCGCAGGTTAGTTTTTGACCCCAACTAGTGCTAAAATTGGTGATGATAATGAAGTAAAGGATTTAACTCTTTTTATGTTTTTGCAGAGATGGTTGTAGAGCTAATCTTGAGACGGCAATATATTCCGGCGGTGCAGCTTATATGTCCGTTTAAGCTAAAGATATCACCCTCAGATCTCTTAATGAAAGAGATCACCGCTTTAAAACAGTCTGCTCTGAAAATTAGATCACCAACTGAATTCTCCCAGGTTTAATACTCAGACTTATCTTTGTAAACTCTGATTCTGAGATAATGATGATCATTTGGTTGTTTTGTTAGGCTAAAGAAAAAGATGCAGGAAGATTGAGAGCTATACTTCAACTAGTGGCGGATTATAAGATTGAAATCGATCTCCCGGGGGACCTTGTTGCCAATCTCATGGTTCAAAGAAATAACTCGACGACTCACACCTTCTCATCAAAATCTCATGTGAATCTTCGGTTTCCGAAAGTTGAGGTTTTAACCTTACTTTGAACTCACCAGGCGATGGTAGATGTTTATTTCTCTATATGTCATTTAAGGCTAAGTAGGAACCAAAGAAAGCTTGTATATAGCTAATGCTCATGGCTATGCTAGGTCTTAGGGGCTTACTTTTTCTGGTTTTATGTTAATAAGAACCATCGTAGGTATTGCTACCAAAAATATTGGCTTATTATTCAAGATTTATTGTATATATCATTTATAATGTTTACGAAAAAAGTGATTAGAGCTTTTGCCATCTAAGTAAACGATTCGGTTTACTTTCAATTTTATGACGACCGTGATTCTTCTCGTTACTTATCAATTCAGATATTTTCTCGAATTTTTTATCGGAGAGATAGATAACGTAACATACAGATGATTCGGTTATCGAAATTGGTCTGTGGTTAAAGCAAGGTAACTAAAAAGTCAAACTAAACCAAATTCTCGGTAACCCAAATTAAAATCAAACCGAAACTCATCTTCATCCGAACTCTCTGTCCCAAGAAGAGGGACATGCAGAAAAACGGAGTAGACATGTTTACTAACTTCATAGCTTAGAGCATTATTAGTGGGGTGTTCTCTTTTACAATGTTTTCATAATAAAAAAACTAAAAAATAATAAAATAATAATTTTTTAAGAACAATTCATGAGAACATGTTGTCATTTAAAAACTTTTGAGAATATCCTAAGAATACAAAATAACACTTGTCAACACATTATTTGTTTAATTCTATTTGAAAATTAAAATTTAAATAAATAATAAAACTAAATTTAAATATTATTATTATATTAGATAAGAACACTTGTTACCAATGCTGTTGACCGATGACTCTCCTCGTTTTGTAGCCGTTGGATTTCATCAAGGAAACTAAAAAACATCAACGTGTCAAAGAAACGAGAGATTAATCCAACGGTTCCTATTTCACGAATATTTGTTCTCAGCTAAGATCTGACGGTCGAAAATGAATGAATTTCTGCTTCCTATTTGGGGAACAATCTCCCTCCATCTCACTTCGCCGTCTTTTTTCCTTCTCCCCTGCAGAAGAAACTCAGACAATCTTCCAAGCGATCGACCTCTAGGTAAAAACTTCTTTTTTTCGCTAGTACTTGTTATTTTTGCTTCATTTTCTCCATTACTCATCGTTTCTCTCTGCATTTCTTCGTTTTTTTGCCCCAATTTGACACAAATTTAGGGTTTTTCTCTTTGTCGTTCTTCTATTAGTCTCCTCAGTGAACTAATTTTAGTTCTTTGCTGAGTCTTAGCTTATTTTTATACCCAAGCACTTCCGTTACTTAGGCTAGGGTTTTTTTCACATTTTTTTCGGATTTTCCTCACGGTTCGTCCGCCGGAACTCAACAAAAGCTTTCATTTTTTCTAGACTTTTCCTTTGATTTATGAATTTCATTTACATTTTAGCGTTGACTTCATTTCCTGGACTTTTGTGTTCCTGTTATTAATCTCATCTCGTTTTTTCTTCTCTCAAATTTGTAGGTTTATTGCACCAAATTTCAGGACTTTTTTCGTCGTCGAGGTTTGGGTGGGTTTGTTCTGCAATGGAGAGCACCAGTGATGAAGAATTTTCTTGGCCAAAGAGACAGAATTTCCGAAAATCAATGGAGAAAATCAAAGCCCAAGCGACTGAAATATTGAACGGCATCCCTCAAATGAATGTTTTACTCGAACAAAATGCCAAGGTTGAAGCCAAACTTGAAAAGAGGTCTCAAGAGCTAGACTTACAGGAAAAGGAGCTTGAGAAAAGGTGTAAAACTTTTGAAGAAGAAAAGGCTGAAGCTGGTAATTTGAAGAAAACGGTGGAAGAGTGTAAAGAAGAACTGAGGGTAACGAGGATTCAACTCACTGCGAAGATAGAAACATCGAAAATGATTCAGAGAGAGCTTGAGTCAAAGAGTGAGCAGTTGGGAAAGGTTATGGCTTTTCTTAAGAGGCGCTGCAGTGAGGCTCGTACCGTTGAAGGAGAAACAGATAAAAAGAAGAAAGAGTTGCTGCTGATTGCTGACAAAATCAAAGAATCTGACAAGGAGCTTGATTTAAAGGATACACGGTTGAGAGAGGTTACGGAGGAGATTGCAAAGCGTTCCATTGAGGCTAGTCAGGTTGAAGGTGAGAAAGAAATGGAAGGAGAGACAGATAAAATGAAGAAAGAGTTGTTGCTGATTCTTGACCAAATCAAAGAATCTGGTGAACAGCTTGCGACAGTGGATGAGCAGCTAGAGTCTCGACGGAGACTGCTTGCGTTACAGTCTTTGGAGCTAGTCACTAAAGAGAAGGAGTTGGAATCTGTTAGAGAGTCAATCAAGCTTTGTAAATCTGACCTTGAGTTAAAAGAGAAGAAGGTGGAATTATTAAAAAACTGGATAACAGTTTGTTGTAAAGAGATTGACTCGAAATCCCAAGAATTGGGGGAAGTCCAAAAGCTTATTGAGCAACAAACCAATGAGCGTGATTCCGCCAAGCTGTTTATCCAGGTACTATCTGAAGAGCTTGCTGCTAAAGATAAGAAACACACGGAGATTTTGGAGAATATTCGAAAAAGCAACTCTGAATTGGAAGAAAGGGCTAAAGAGATGAAAGCAGCAGAGGCTGAAGCAAGTGAATTGAATCTAAAGTCTGAAAGGTTTAGGCAGGAGGTTGAAGGTAAAAAAAAGGAACTAAATCAGCTCAAGAATCAGATTGAGTTAGAGGAAAATAATCTCGTTCAGCGGAAGATAGAAATGGAAGAGGAGGCAGATAGAAAGAAGAAAGATTTGCTACAACTTATTTCCGTAATCGAAGAATCTGTTGGCATGCAGCTCAAAGCGATGGATGAGCAAGTGGAGTCTCAAAGGAGACAGCTTGAGAAACAGTCTTTGGAGCTTGTTGCTAAAGAGAAGCAACATAAGGAGATTTTGGAGGACATCTGCAAACGCTCCTCTGAAATGGAATCATTAAAGACTGTAGCAAGCGAGTTGAATGAAAAGTCTCAAAGCTTCAGGAGTTATGTTGAAGATAGAGAAAAGGAATTAGATCAGCTAAAGAATCGGTTAAAGTCAGAGGAAAATGAACTCACTCGGCTTAGGAAATCCATCCAGGATTGTACTTCTGAATTGAGTTCAAGAAGGAATGAAGTGGAGGCAATGAAGAAAATTCAAAGAGAACTTGAATCAAAGAAACAGCTGAGACAAACGAGCAGCGTGCTTGTTAGGCATGAGAAACAGCCAGCTTCATTGAATTCTCCCAGGTTTTAACACTCGCCTAATCTTTTCTAACTCTGATTTGTAATTGTCTCAGAGATAATCTTCAATCTATGTTCTGGTTCTTGCTTTTTCGGCTAAAGACAAAGATGCTAGAAGATTGAGAGCAATTCTGGAACTTGTGTGTGTAGCTTGGGATTATGGACCATAATAACTTATGGTACGTTTTAGGCTCATTTTAAGTGGTTTAATCTTAACAAGAACCATTATTTGCTACCAAAAACATTGGCTTATTAGTAAACATTTATATGTTAATGTTAGTTGCTCATGTTTATGATTAGAATGACTGATTCTAAGACAGCTTCACTCTTTGCTAATAAGAAGCAAGTAACAACAACAATAGAGAGGATTATCTCTGAATGAACGATGAGATCTTAGGCTCTCTCTCTCTCTCTGTTAACCATTTTTATTTTCTTCTTCGTTTTATTTTCTAGACAATTGAATGCATCTGGGAAACTGCTTGAAAGTAGATCTCAGGAAGTAGAGTTGAAGGAGAAGCTGAAGGTTTTGAGCTTAGAAGTTAAAAAGAAGGGTAAAGTAGAGAAGACTGAAGCTGATGGGAAGGAGATTGAAGATAAAGGAAAAGAACTTGATGAAACAAATGAGCGCAATCGTCTACACTTGGCAGAGGAAAAAGAAAGCTGAAAGCCCTGAGGAGAAAGCTAAGTAAACGAGGTTCTATTAGTAACTAAGTAGGTAGAATAACCTTTAGTTATATGGTGTCACTTAGGCTCGAAATGACTGTTTAGTGAGTGAGAGTGTGAGTATCTTTAAGGTTTTGGTTTATATCTCTCTGGCTCTATAAGGAACCATTTTGTTGTTGTCCATCTTCACTGCTTCGATCTGTCAACCTTTTAGTTTTATCATATAATTGTTTCTTTTTGGTACTTGAGCCTAAGTCCAAGATTGCATCATTTTAGTATCACTTTTAGATTGTTTTTTTAAATAAATCAGCCCTTTCAGTCTAATTTATAATATGAAAAAATAAGAAATCGAATTATTTTAGAAAATTGATATGAATGCAATCAAATATACACAATAGGTTGAATAACCTACGTTTGGTTTATTCATGGTTTGCTTCGATTGTAACAGGAAGTCGTAATCTATCTTTAATTTCGGTTCAATAACTTAAGTTTGGTTCATTTTATGGTTTGCTTCCTTTGTAAACCGGTTAGAGGCGCTACGCTATTTGTATTGAGCAACGGTCTTTGCAGAGAAACAATCAAAAGATTTGTATTCACCATTTTCTCTCATACTCTCTTTTCATCAGTTCATCCTCCATCTTTTGATATCAGAGCTCCAAAGGTGATTTCTCCTTTCAGTTAACTCTCATAAGGGTTTTTTTGGCTTCACTAATGAAAGCAAAAAACAAAGAGAGTGAAGCTAATGGAGAAAATTGGCGCATCTCGACTACTACACGTTGGGTGGTCCTCTTATTCATGTTGTGGCTTTGTCATTATCATTGGCTCTGGGACTAGCATTAGCCATTTTCCATCACAAGTGGTTAAGTCTCATGTTTCAAGTAAGCTCTCCGTATAAACCGTTAGTAACACGCAATTTGTATTCTATGTGCTTTTAGACCTATGCTTGTATTCCTCTATTGCTCTCTTTTATAGTTTAGGTTTTATCTTTAGTTTTGTTTTTAGTTTATTTCCCTAGGTGGGATCTGTTATCTCTAGGAGTCTTTGTGTACTCGTCGACTCTAGACCGCTCAGTATAAATCTTGGTTTTAATCACTAATGAAAGTCATACTATCATTGAGAAAAGAAAACAAATTCGTGACAAATTTGTCTTATAATGTTTGAGTTTCCTTTCTTTAATTGTATATATTTACACGTCATCTAGGTTTTGTCAGTTTGGTGTATATAAAGGTTTATCAAATTTATTATGTTATCATATATCAGTATGTCAAAAATATTAATCATATTATGTGACATAAAAACAGATCGTCTATATTACAAATCTAGTGTTAAAAAATATGGAACACAACTTTATATCATGGTAAAAAACAACCATAACTTTTTTTTTCTATATCTAAAGAGTTTTGGGTTAAATTCGGGTAGTTTTTTTTGTATCAGGGACTGACCGGAGTAAATCCTAGTAGCAGAAAAAAAAGCTTGAAGCTTTGATAAACTGAAAAGGAAGATATTTTCAAAGATTCATTCTTGATTACTTGAAACTGATTACAACTTGTCTTTAAATACAGAAAGCTCAAAAACCCTAGTTTCTCTAGATCTTTGTCTTTTCTCTTCGCTGGAAATCTCATCTATTGTGTCCAACAGTCCAAAACGTTAAATGAGTTTGTGAGTTGTATAGAGGAACTATTTGTTTTTCATCTCTTCGCGTGCTCTTGATGGCGTCATAGAGCCATTGTTCTCTGTTTTTGAAGCAGAGTTTTCTTTCTTCATTATTTCACTTTGGGCCTTTAACATGACACGGCCCACGTCTTCTTTCTCCTTGTTTTTGAGGGCACATTGTCCTTTTTGATGAAACTCTCTGGATGACCAAGAGGCTTTGCCATGCTATTGCTTTTAGTAAATGGTTTATGGTAAATAGACCAGTCTTTTCAATTTCGTATGTTGGAACTCGGGACCATAAATAGCCATATTGATTTGAAAAGGTCGCTTGATTTTCCGATTTACTTCGATAAAAGGAAATATATGGATAAAAATGTGATTGGCTAATATATGAATGCGAGAAGAAAAACAATTAGGAATATGTGCATAATTTTTATTTTTATTAATAAATGTTGAATGACAAGTTTCAATTGTTATTTTTATTATTCGTTTTCAAGGTCTAACCTCTTAGGTTACCCAGCTAAAAAGATACAACAAAAATAAAAGAATTTTTCCCTCCTAATATTTTCACTCTATTTTCAATTTCTTCTCCGTTTCATCATTTTCGCTTACATCCTTTCAGAATCTAGGGTTCTGAAATCAGAATTTCCTCTTTTCGTCTCTCGGAACTTTGATTTCGTTTCGTCTCCTCCTGCATTTCGAGCTTCTAGGTATGTCGACGGCTTCTGGATTTTGTACCCCTTGCTCTAGGGTTTAGTTTCGCCCCCTCCCCTTCGCATGGGGATTTTTTTTTCCGTTGCTTATCTCGTTTTGATCGGAACTTTAACATGCATTTCATTTTACATGTGCTATCGATTTTCCAAAAATTGTATGTTGTGTCACTGGTGATTTAGTGTTTCTCATCGTAATAGCCCGATTTCCTTTGTTTCTCCGTTGATTTTGTGATTCCGGGTAGAGCAATCGTCCGTGCGATTTCATTTCCCTTCGTATTTTAGTCATAAGCTGTACTATTAATTTTATTTCCCTTAGGTTTGATTTCGATTTTAGTGTTCTTCACTCTTTGACTTGGTTTGTGAATCTCATCTAGTTATTCCTTGATTTTGGTTTACAGGATTGGAAATTGAACACGGAAGAGTACTATACTATCATTCTAGTTTTGCAAGCCTTGTGGATTTACGGATGTAACGGAGGATGTGTGCCTTGTTCTCAGATCTCATAATTCTTGTCTCTGAAATTGTGAGCACTAAGTACATTTTCGCTTACACTGACTTTGAGAGTGACTAAATAACGCTTTATATGCACTGGATATGCAGGGACTATGAGTTATTTAGTTCATTGACTGGTTTTTGTTTCCGAGACTGTGCTGATTGCGGAGGTTTTGATTTGAGAGGTTTAGCTACAATGGAATGCAACAAAGATGAGGCTGAAAGGGCGAAAAAAATAGCAGAGGAAAAGATGAAGGCTGGTGATTTTGTTGGAGCTCAGAAAATTGTTGGGAAGGCTCAAAGACTCTACCCTGATCTGGAAAACATAGAGCAGATGCTAACCACATGTGATGTGCATTCTTCTGCAGGTAAGAAAATCTCTGGGCTTGATAACTGGTATGGTATTCTTCTGCTTCAGCACTTTGCTGACGCCATTACAATCAAGAAGCAGTATAGAAAGCTTGCGCTGCTTCTCCATCCAGATAAGAATAAGTTTGCTGGTGCGGAGGCTGCTTTCAAGCTGGTTGGGGAAGCATACAGATTGCTATCTGATCAGATTAAACGCTCTCAGTATGATAACAGATTCAGATTCCATTCAGCGCTTGCTAACAAGCAGTCAAATGCTAATTCTGATCGCCATTGTGCAGCTGCAAACGATACTGCAGATAATGTTGCATCTGTTACGTTTTGGACGTGTTGCAGCCACTGTGGCCATAGGTACAAATATTTGAGAGAATATCTGAACAACGTTATGCACTGTTCATATTGCAAGAGATCTTACATTGCCTGCGTTTCCGCGACTCATGGAGTGCCGCCTTATAGTTCAACCGCTGGTGAAGGAGTGCATAATACATCTCAGCCAAATAATTTGGCGTCTACAGGGGCAGAAATAAGAAGTTCAGCAGCTGAGATGGATAAGAATGGGAGAGTTGGACGGAAACTCAACAAGAAGAACCAAGAAAATGAGAAAATGGTTGCTGGTGACAGGAAACTCAAGAAAGATGAGGGTTGTACAGATAATGACGCTGAAGGAGTAAAACCCCCGAAAGGTGAGACAGTTACAAATAATTCTGCTGAAGCATCAAAAGCTGATGTATTGAAGCCGCAGCCTGCAGTTAAAGAACCAGAGAGTGGTGCAGCAAAGTCATTTCCTGATTTATCAGCTCCAAAGCAGAAACAGGCAGCCAGAAAGAAGAGAAAATCTGCTGAGGAATCGACTAAGAGTTTTGAGGTTGATGGCTCGGATGTTGCTGGGGCTAAAACAGATACGAATGAAGTCAATAAACCAGAGACTGGTGCAGGAAAGTCAATTCCTGATTTATTAGCTCCAAAGAAGAAACAGCCAGCCAGAAAGAAGAGAAAATCTGTTGAGGAATCCACCAAAAATTCTGAGGCTGATGGCTCTGATGTTGCTGGGGTTAATACAGATACGAAGGTAAACAGCAAGAGGCAGTCGTCAAGGAAAAAGCCGCAGGTTTCTAACTCAAAGGGGGGAAGCAGTGGTGATTTCGTAAGCCCTCTAAGAAAAAAGACAAGATCAGGTAGTGAATTCGAGTCTGATTCTAATGCGAAGCAAATGGCTGAGGATAATACGTCACCTGAACTTGCTGAATCTAGTGTGTCTTCTGCTTCCTCACATGCTAATAAAGGAAAAGCCAAACAAAAAGTAAATTCCGGAAATGAAGAGATCTTGCCAGCCAAAAACAAAGAGAGTGAAGGCTGTGAAGCTAATGGAAAAGATGCAAGTTTTCCGAGCAAGCTTGATAAAGTTGAAAATGGAAACAAAGCTAACGGAAATCCTAATACGCTGGAAAAACCTGATCCAGAGTTCTATGTGTTTGAAGATGAAAGGAAAACAGATAATTTTGATGTCGATCAAGTCTGGTCTATCTGTGATCCTGGAGATGGTATGCCCCGGAGATATGTTCAGGTAAAGGAAGTACTGAGTGCCGAGTTCAAGCTGCAGATTACCTACCTTAAGCCTGTACAGGATCAGAACGATGAAAGTATTATCCCAGTTGGTTGTGGAGAGTTCAAAAACGGGGAGACAAAAGAAGTTACGGATCGCTCAGTCTTTTCAGATCAGATGATTCACTCTGTTAGCGACGGGAATGTTTTCATATATCCAAAGAAAGGAGAAGTTTGGGCTCTTTTTAGAAAATGGAAAAAAGAATGGGATACTTCTCTAAAGAAGCATAAATTACCATATAAGTACAACTTTGTTCAAATTCTGAGTGATTTTGACGAAATTGATGGTGTTGGAGTGGCTTATCTGGGAAAACTTAAAGGGTTTAATTCTTTATTTCACTTTGAGGCGCAGAAGGGAGTTTTCCAGATTCAGTTTGCTACGAAAGAGATTGGTCGATTCTCTCACAAAGTTCCAGCAGTCGAAATGACCGGAGAGGAGAACGAAAATGTTCCTCCTGGCTCTTTTGAACTGGACCCTTCTGCATTACCAAACTATATATTTCAGGATGATTTCGTTGATGTGGAGACGGAAAGTGAGACGGAAAGTGAGATCCTTAAAGGTAACGATGATGGTCCTGGTCCCGAAGCTCCCGAGGTTGAAGTGAAGACCACAACTATTCCAGAGACCGTTTCTCCATCTACAAGGAAACGTCGAATATCTGATGAAGATAACGGTATATGCAGTAGTAGAAGCCACGATAGTCAAGTTGATGAAAAGAACACACCGAAGGAGTCAAGAAAGAATGGTGAGGTTGCAGGTAGTTTCAAACGGCGAAAATCTCCTCGTCTTGAAAAATTATCAAGCGAACAGAGTGTTGAGAAGAAAAGTGGTAAACAAGGCAATGATATGGATACTCAAAAGGAAACTGATAAGGCTCTCGTGACAGATTCTTCAGGAATCAGTAAATCGGTCAATGGTCAGGAAGAAAAAAGCTCGAAAAAGAAACAAGGTGAATCACCGTCACTGTCCAAGCAGAATGGTTTGCCAACTCAGTTGGATGGCTCCCCTGAGACAAGTCTTGTGTCATCATCAAGTTGCAAAACACCACAGAGAAATGTCTTTGACTTTAAAAGCTTGAGATCTGAAGAAAAATTCCGAGTAAATCAGGTATGGGCTATTTATAGCAAGGGAATGCCTAGAGAGTATGTGAAGATCAGGAAAATCGACACCAAGCCTAAATTCAAGCTACGTGTAACCCAAATGGATCTTCATCCGCCATCTGAAGAACTCAAAACCACCCGTCCTGTGTCTTGTGGAGAATTCAAGTTGAAAAACGGAAGACCCATAATCCTTCCTCAAACCAGCTTCTCACATGAGGTGGTCAATGCCATTCAAGACGCTAAGAAGAAGAACATAGTGAAAGTATACCCAAGGAAAGGTGAGATTTGGGCTCTGTATAAGAACTGTGATAACACCAAGAAGGAAGAAGAAGAGCATGAGATAGTAGAAGTGGTGGAGGAGGATGGGGAGATGATAAAGGTTGTGACTTTGAATGCTAAAGGCTCTAATTCATCACTTTACTCAACTCTGAGGTTACAAGGGTCTTATGCTGGTTCTATCGATATTCCAAAAGCAGAAATGAGTAAAAGATTTTCTCATCAGATTCCGGCTTTCAAACACCCGACGAGGACAACGAGGCTAGTTGAACGAGGATACTGGGAGCTTGACTCGACAGCGATTCCAGCTCGCACCATAGTTTTAGACTGATGAGTGACCACACAGTTCTTTTTACAATCGGTTTCGCTAAGTAATGCAACTTGGTTTCTTTTGATGAAAGGTTATTAGGTGTAAATAAAGGCATAATGCCATTAAGTGAAGCTTTATAATAACTAGGAGTATAAATGCTAATTTTAAGTTCGGTGATTTTCGGGAAAAATGATCAGATTATTATTACTCTTTTGTGGGCGATGTCTTCTGACTAAAAAGAATGTTATTTGCAGATATTGTTTATGTTGTTTTGCTTTTCTCTATGCAGTGAAGAAATAATTGAACCAAAAGCAGCGTTTATAGACGATTGTAGCTTTTGACATGTTGCTTACAAAGTACAAACGCTCAAATCTACCCTTTCGAGCTTTTTACAGTAGTTGCGGTTGGAGAATATTTTACTGTGCTAAAACTGATGACATAACTACATGAAAAGTCATTATTTCTGTCAACTCATGACTATATTTACTGAATTTCCACAATCATAATAAATAAAATCATTACCAGCTCACATTATACATCTCAAATCATGTATAAGAATGAATAATTTTGTGTAACGTGTTCTAAAGATCAAAGAGCATAAACCAGTCACTACTAAAACAACAAAAAGCTCGAAAATAGTTAGCTAAACTACACATTCAAAGACTATAACTATGGCAGCTTCGGTTTTGATTTGCAAGAAGAAGATGAAGAAGACGGTCTTGAAGATAAAGGGAAAACAATCTCAGAAAGGTTCTGAAAACTTCCTCTATCATACAAATTCCGTTTCTTAATAGCTTCAGCTTTAGCCTCTGCGTCTTCATCATAGGCAGATGATCTTCCACAAAGCCCTAAGCATTTCCTTTTCTGCTTCTTCGGTTCACTTGATATTCCCGCCTTTAGAGCAGCAGCGCTTGCCTTTGCTTCACTTAGTTTCTTCTTCAAGCTTATATATTCTCTCCACTTAAATGTCTATCCAAAACACAAACAAACAGAACAAACAAAACACGCAAAACCTGTTATGTAGTGGAGAGAGATATGATATAACTACATTTGCAGAGGCGGAAAAAGTTGAAAAACCTCATTAGTAGTTGTGTTGGTTAAGCAGAGCTTTGAATGGTAAGCAAAGAAGCCAGCAAAGAGGAGAGACACAATGCCTAAAAACACCATCAAGAGTATTTGTGTGTTGTATGTACCAACTAGCCACTGTTTCAAACATTTTTAATGTATTATAAGCTGAGGGAAACTGTGAGATCAAGAATTGTTAAGTTAGTAAAGCTGACTTGCCTGTATAACTTTTGGAGTTAAGCTACGGAAAGATTTGTCTACACCGTAATAGACTGCAGAAAAAAGAAAAGAAAGAAAGACCAGATTAGGGAACCGAAAGGAAATAACAACATTGAAACAAAATTTTAGGAAGATATGTTTGATATGTGTACCGGTTAAGATATGTACAACACGGAGTTCTTTTACTCTCCCGGCGAGAATAAATCCGATGGCTATTGTTCCGTACAAGCAAAGAAGGAAATGCCTACAAGTCACTAAAGAACCAATTTAACATAAAAACAGAGAAGAGATGAGGACACCAACAACAAAACACAGCATGGAAACGTTGAAGATTTGATAACACTTAAGATAGTATTTGAGAGCTAAGTCTTAGAATGAAAGCTCACCAAAGGAGGAAAGCTATGAAATATCTGGTATTCTTTTCGCCTATACAGTTATTCTGAAACAAGAGAAATGCTCACATCAAACAATTTGTCGGTATGTAAAAAAAAAAGACTAGAGCTAGTGGGAGTAAGTACAAACCATCCACCCACAATGATGATCAAACCGAGCTACACATCGGTTACAGATGCTGCAATGCTTCGATCTAGCAGGCCTGAATGAAAAAAAATAAAAAAATTGAAACCTTTTCTTAACATAAATCGCAAAATTAGTTTGCCACAGGATTTCAATGCACTCACTTTGGGATTTTACACGTAGAACATTCTTTCTGAGAGTAAATGATATCATCGTAGGGGTAAGCAGAGAGGTACTGTGAAACATTTTCAGCGTTCACGGTACCTGGATCAGAAAAGCTTGTTAATAAGAAAAGTATGACACCGATAATAACAGCCACAAAGCTCAAGTACCTACAAAATCAAATACAACGGTTTTAAGGGGATGCAGTGGATTTTTTATTTTCAAATCATGGAAAGTAAAAGATGCAGGGCCCTTACTTGTGAATGTCGCCAATATAATATCCAGGTATATAGACGAAGGAAGATTTTGCCGTCAAATAGTATGTTGATCCGATAATGGCTATATATATGACCTACAAAAATGGAGTAGAAGTTGCTTTACGGAAATCTGATACTGAAGAAGAATTAAACTCAAAATATACACAAGTAATCACTTCGATTCCTCAGTTTATCTCAAACTCACGAAATAACCACTCAAGATCTTCTTAACATGTACCAATCACCGAAACAAATCCAAGAACCACTTATGGTCTTATTAACAGGAAGTATCAATCACAAAAAAAACAAATCGCCTAATCCTCAATTAGTCCAAATACAAACTCTTGAAATCAAAACCAAGAACAAGAAGTATGTAGAGATTCAGAACAAACTATATTCAGCAATCGGTGTAGGCACTCAGAATCTTGTGTTAATCACCGAGGTAAGCAGTTAGATTCATTCGTTCACATTTCCTCTAAAACCTCAAATTCAAGAATAGAACCACTTCAAGATTCTCTTAACATGAAGTAGCAATCACAAAAACGAATCTCCTAATCATCAATTCTAGAAATTGAAACCAAGAACAAGAACGATGCAGAGATTTAGAACAAACTACATTTACCAATCGGAGTAGCCACTCGGAATCTTGAACTTATCACAAGTAAGCACTCAGATTCGTCTGTTCACAGTTCCTCTTATATCTAAAAATTGACGAATAGAACCACTTCAAGATCCTCTTAACATGATATAGCAATTACAAAAAAAAACGAATCTCCTAATTTTCCATGAGTCACCAACTCTATAAAATCGAAACTAAGAACAAGAAAGATGTAGAGATTCTTAGTACAAACTATATTCACCAATCGAAGTAGCCACTCAGAATCTTGTGCTAATCACAGGTAAGCACTCAGATTCCTCTGTTCAGATTTCCTCTTTATATCTCAAATTCACGAATAAACCACTTCAAGATCCACTTAACATGACGTAGCAATAAAAAAATTGAATCCCCTAGTCCCCAACTCTAGAAATCATAACAAAGAGCAAGAAGGATCTAAAAATTTACTTGTGGAGTTGACCATAAAGATGCCTCTGCTCTTAAATTAGATCAGAGAAAAACGAAGAAAGTAACTCACTTGCAGTATCGGATTAGGACGCTCGCAGCAGAAATACTCCACAGACAAAATCACGTCTGTACCCTTCGCACCAAATACCAATCCAACAAATCTCCTACAAAAACCCAACACAGAGCACCGATCAGATGAACCCTAATTGAACCCAGATCAAAATGGCGAGCCAAGGAAGAATTGATCAATCAAGTGTGAAGAGGAGTACAGTAAGTAATCGTAGGCGCCGTAAGTGATGAAGTAATGAATCCATTGAATAGGAGTGCCTTTGAAGATTGGCCATTGGCCACAGAGGAAAGAGATGACTACTGTTAACGTCGCCATTCCGTGACAAACCAGAAGCCACTGTACCGCCATTTTCGTCTCTGAGAAATCCTCCGATCGTGGAAAGTTTACTTCTTTCTTTCTCACGTTTTCTTAAACCCAATTGAATTTTCTCTCTGCTTCAAAATTAGGGATTGAATTGCAAATTTAGGAAAGAGACATGAAATTAGCATATTTAATTACAAAATACCTTTCTCAGTTATCATTTTGGATCAAACTGCTTAAAAATCTAATATTTCCATAACTGCCACAATAAAATTGCAATATAGAAAAATACCCCCAAAATTGAAAAAAACAAAAGATGACTTTTCTGTTAAAATTTGAAAATAAGAGGTTTCATTTGCAACTCACAAAATATTAAAAACCACATCTGAATTTGTAATTGGATTAAAAAATTTGGAACAAGGGTAATGGAATTAGCATATTTAACTAACTTAAGGATTACTACATTTTCCCACTTCCATTCATCCTATTACATTATATTAATAGCTAAAGAAAGAAACAGTGATACCAAAACACTTACTCTTTAAAGCTCAAATTAAGACTAATATGGCCTCTTAACCTCGAGGAAGTGCAGCAGGATCTAGCTCGAACGAACCAGCTGGGAATCCATGTTTCTTATCTCCAGTCAATTTGAAGGAAGGAACTCTGAGAAAACCTAAACATGTCATGAGGCGATATCATCCTTTTGATAAATCCATGTTGCTCAGCTTGTTGGTAGACTGATGTGAATCCTTTCACTCTCCCTAGATAAGCCACTGCAATACCCTGATCCTCGTCCAACTCAGACTCAATTTTGACTAAATCATACTTGTAAGGAGGTTTCTGCAGCTCCTTCTGTGTTGTGTTATTCCAATCTCTAAAGAGCGCCCATGTCTCTCCAATCAACGGATTTATTACGAAGAAGTTTTCGCCAACTACAGTGGGATTCATCTCATGAGAAAACATCAAGTGGCTTTTGTTTTCAGAAGCTCCTTGTTCGAAACTCCCACAAGCGATGGGGACTGGTTTCTCATTTGATGTATTGTGTATCGGTTTAAGCCTTGTCACCTGAACACTCAGCTCTTGTTTTGAAACTTTGCTGATCCGAGCGTAGTCACGAGGCATAGAATCTATAGAATCATAGAGAGCCCATATTTGACCCACAGAGAAAGAGTTTATTGTGTTGCTGAAATCGCTGAACTGAGAATCAGGACCGTTAAATGGCTCATGATCCTCCTCGTCTCTGCGTACAACTGAAACAATCTCTCTTCCTTCTGGATCAGGACAGTTCAATAGCTCATCAGGATCCTCATCATCAGTTTCGTCTATGCAGACAACTTCATTAACCTCTCTTCCTATTGCTTCACTTGTATGCTCAGCTACAGAATCTGTTTCCTTCTCTTCATTATTATGGTTGTCTTCTCCAATGGAATTCTGCTTTTTACCAGGGGGAATTACAGAATCAGCATCTATAATACCCTTCTCTGCCAACGATGAAGACCCAAAGTCAAGCCTAGATCTCTTGCGAGTTTTCGATTGTTTCAGCTTTTTCTCCCTTTCTTTAAGTTCCTTCTCCTTAACCCCAAGAATCTTTTCCTTCTCTTTAATCTTTAAGGCTCCTGATATTTGTTTCTTTTCTTTCTTCTTCAGCGCAATTGATTTCCTTTTTACGGTCTGACTAAACGAGTTGAGCTTCTTCTCCCTCGCATCAAGTTCCATGACTACCTCACATGATTTCTCATCCATCAACTTAGAAATCAAGCCAACCTCCTCTTTCATCGCTTCAAATTTCTTAATAGATGTTACCATCAGCTCAGCTTCTTCTTTCTTTTTCTCAGTCTCCGCTGTTTGCTTCAGATCAAACTCATCTACCGACTTAGAAAGCAAACCAAGCTCTTCTTTCCAGCCTTCAAGCTCTTTCATTAAACCTTCATTTTTCTTTGCCAATGAATCCTCAACCAAACCAACCTCCTCTTTCAAAGCTTCAAGCTTTCTCACTATTTCTTCATGTTTCTTTTCCATTGAATCCTCAAGCAAACCAAACTCCTTTTTCTTCGCTTCAAACTCTCTTAGTAACTCTTCATGTTTCTCTGCAGTCGAATCCTCAAGCTCTTTAACTTGAGTAACCACTTGTTTAACCTGCATATCAACAACTAGTTTCGTCAAATCTGCTTCGAAAAACCGTTCCGCTTCAGATTCCTTTTCTTTCTCTTGTAATCGCTCGTTGGTAGATTTCTCAAGCAACTCTAATTTCCTCTCCTTCTCTTCAACCACTTTGAGTCGCTCGGCTTTCTCCTTCAGTTCCAACATCTGTTTCCTCAGATATACCGTCTTCGGCTCGAATTCCTTCTCAGATTCCTCAAATTGACGTACTAACTCACGAACTGAGGATGCATTCTCGAAAACCAGACTCATGAAATGTTCTCTTGAACTCCAATCCATAGCTATGCTTCTAGAAACTCCAAACCCTAAATGTTAGACCCATGAGAAAAAAAAATGAACGAAGTAAGAAATCAACAATGGATCATGGGAAATAAAAAAGAATGTGTGAAAACTGTTGGAAGGAAACTTGTTTTAAAAGTGATGGAGAAAGTGTTTAGAAAAATTTGGGAGAGAAGAGAATGTTTTAGGAGGTGGAAAGGAGGACTTTTAGTCTAGAGAAAGACTTAGTAGAATACTTTTTATTTCTTGATTTCAACTTGGTTACAAATGAGAGGGAAGTGAGGTATTTATAACCTCCAAAGTACAAAATATCTTGATTATTTTAATCCTTAATCTAGATTATTCTATCATAATATCTAGAATTTTATATTACATAATACATAGATATTTATCCTCTAAAACTCTCTAGAACATTTTAAGGAGGTGGAGTGATTAGATATTTTCTAGAGAATTTCTAGAAGTTGGATCCATGTTAGGTTTGGCAATTATCATTGGATCATTGACCCAATTATTTAGTTTAGCCCAAAATCAAGTTTAATATTCAACACCCTCTCTTAAACTTGATTTTGCTATTCCAAGTAAACTTCTCATCTTGATAAAGTCTTCACGCTTGAGAGGCTTGGTGAAGATATCGGCTACTTGATCATTTGTCTTCACATACTCCAATTGCACATCCTTCTTTGCAACACATTCTCTGATGTAATGAAAACGAGTGTCGATGTGCTTACTTCGATCATGGAAAACCGGATTCTTTGCCAAAGCTATTGCTGACTTGTTATCCACGAAGATCTTAGTTGGCTCCTCTTGTGGAAAACTCAACTCCTTTAGTAAATTCCTTAGCCAAATAGCATGACAAACACATGATGTAGCTGCTACGTACTCCGCTTCACAAGTGGAAAGAGTGACAATCGGTTGCTTCTTCGACATCCATGTGAAAGCGGTATCTCCGAGGAAAAATACGAATCCACTTGTGCTTTTCCGATCATCTACGTCTCCACCCCAATCGCTATCGCTATATCCAACAAGCTTGTAATCGTTAGATGTAGAGTAATACATGCCAAAGTTTATAGTACCTTTGATATAGCGAAGAATCCTCTTTGCTGCCTTCAAATGAGTTGTTGTTGGAAGCTCCATGTATCGACTCACAACTCCAACCGCATATAGGATATCAGGCCTTGTGCATGTTAAGTAACGAAGACTTCCAACTAAACTCTTAAAGAGTGTTGGATCTACACTCTCTCCTTCCTCGTGCTTTGATAGCTTGGCTCCACATTCCATTGGGGTGCTCACTGGATTAGAATCATCCATCTTGTACTTCTTCAACACTTCTTTAGCATAGCATTCTTGAGTAATGAAGATTCCATTGTCTTCTTGTTTCACTTCGATCCCGAGGTAGTAAGACATGAGTCCAATGTCCGTCATCTCGAACTCCTTCGTCATCTCTTGCTTGAAATCTTTAAACATGTTTGGATTATTACCCGTGAATATCAAGTCATCCACATACAAGCATGCAACTAATATATCATTGTTTTTGGTTTTGATATAAAGTGCATGCTCATATGGACACTTGACGAAGTTTTTCTCCTTGAAGTACTTATCAATTCGAGTATTCCATGCTCTTGGGGCTTGCTTTAACCCATAAAGTGCCTTCCTCAACCTCAAGACTTTGTCTTCTTCTCCCTTGACTATGTAGCCTTGTGGTTGCTCAATGTAAACTTCTTCATCAAGTTCGCCATTCAAGAAGGCTGATTTGACATCCATTTGTTGTATCTTCCAACAGTTTTGAGCCGCCAATGAAATGATTAGTCTAACAGTTTCTAGACGGGCAACGGGAGCAAATACCTCGTCATAGTCGATTCCCGCTCTTTGACTATAGCCTTTTGCCACCAATCTTGCCTTGTGTCTTTCAACTTCTCCTTTAGAATTTTTCTTTGCTTTGTACACCCACTTCACACCGATCGCCTTGTGCCCTTTTGGAAGTGTAGCTAACTCCCATGTATCGTTCTTTTGTATCGCCTTGATTTCTTCATCCATTGCATTTCTCCATGTCTTCTTCTCCACAGCTTCTTGAAAGTTCATGGGCTCGCAATCCGAAAATAGACAAAACAAGGTAAGATTGTCTTGATTTTCAGTTACCTCGTAAAGGTCTTGTAGGTTTCTAAAGCGTGGAGTCCTTTCACTAGAACTTTCTTCTCCTTGAGTACTTGTGGTTGGCGAATTTGGTGGTGTAACTTGCTCCTCTCTTGGTTGCTCCAAGATATCTTCTTCAAAAGGTGAAAAGAAGTTGTAGTCTTCTTCATTTGATCTCCAATCTCATTCTCCTTCTTCATCAAAGATGACATTTCGACTTGTGATCGTCTTCCTTGTATTAGGATTGTAGAGCTTATAGCCTTTGGAGTTGGCATCATAACCAATGAAGATGTATTTCTCACTTTTGTCATCTAGTTTGCTCCGCTTCTCGTCAGGTACATGAGCATGGGCAAGGCTTCCAAAAACTCTTAGATGGGAAACACCGGGCTTCCTCCCGCTCCAATCTTCTTGTGGAGTTTTTCTCGAAACACTCCTTGTTGGGGACCGATTAGATAGATAAACCGCACACGCAACCGCTTCTGCCCATAACTCCTTTGGTAGTCTTTTGCTTTTGAGCATGCTTCTCGCCATCTCGAGGATTGTCCTATTCTTCCTTTCCGCCACTCCATTTTGTTGAGGGGATCTTGACACCGTTAATTGTCTTCGAATGCCGTTATCTTCACAATATTTCTGAAATTCCTTGGATGTGAACTCTCCTCCACGATCGGATCTCATGGATTTGATAACAAGGCCACTTTCTTTCTCAACAAGGGCTTTGAACTTTTTGAAGTTTTCGAAAACCTCTGATTTTTCCTTCAAAAAGTATACCCATGTTTTTCTTGAAAAATCATCAATAAAGAGAAGGAAGTAGTTGCTTTTACCGAGTGAACTTGGTTTGATTGGACCACACACATCAGTGTGGATGAGTTCCAACGGCTTATGAGCTCGTGTGCTTGACTCCTTTGGAAAGCTCGCCTTGAATTTCTTTCCAAGTAGACACCCTTCACACACTTGATTTGGATGATTAATGCAAGGCAAACCTCTCACCATTTCCTTCTTTGAAAGTAGCTCTAGTCCTCCAAAGTTGAGATGTCCGAACCGAAGATGCCAAAGCCAACACTCGTCCTTGTAGCACATCTTTAGACATCGTGCCATGTCATTTTGAATGTTAAGGACAAACATTCTGTTTCTTGTCTTCGGGACCTTGGTAACGAGATTTCCGGCACGGTCTCTTATAGAAAGGTAATTATCTTTTAATCGGATATCATAACCTTTCTTTAAGAGTTGTCCTAGGCTCAAGATGTTGGTCTTCATGGTAGGAATATAGTAGACGTTGGAAATAAATTGATGATCTCCATTCTTTAATCGGATGAGAATATTTCCTTTACCTTTCACCTCCATCTTCGATTCATCTCCTAAAGCCACGTTTCCTCCTTTTGATTCGTCAAGCTTAACAAACATGCTTCTTTTCCCGCACATGTGGTTGCTTGCACCGCTGTCGAGGTACCATTTATGGACATCATCTTGTTCTTCCTTCTTGTACGCCATTAATAGCATATCGTCTTCTTGACTTCTTTCTTCAACGTAGTTGGACTTTTCTTCAACTTTATCATTTTTAGGAGCTCTACATTCGGAAGCATAATGCCCAAACTTTTCGCAATTGTAGCATTTAATATTTGACTTATCATACCTTGGTTTTTGATTTCCTCTCCCACGACCTCTTGATGAATTTCCTCCTCTTTGGTTAGTGTTGTCTTCATTGGGCCTCCAACCTCGTCCATTTCCATATCCACGACCTCTTCCTCGAACTTGACTGCCACCTCGTCTTTGATGACTTTGTCCGCTTTCTTCTTTCTTTTGCTCAATCCGCATCTTAAGTACTTGTTCGACAATATCTTCCTTCTTTTTCTTCTTTTCTTCATAAGCTTGTAACGACCCAAGAAGTTGTTCTATTGTCATAGTCTCCAAATCCTTTGTCTCTTCAATGACAGTGACAATGTGCTCAAACTTTGGATCCAACGATCGAAGAACTTTCTCCATGATTCTTACATCATTTAACTTATCACCATTTCTTTTTAGGTTATTAGTAACTGTCAATAATCTTGAGAAGTAATCCGAGACGAGTTCACCTTCCTTCATTTGTAAGGCTTCAAATTCTCCTCTTAGAGTTTGAAGACGTACCTTCTTGACTTGATCAGCCCCTTTGTAAGATGTTTGAAGCTTCTCCCATGCTTCTTTAGCCGACTTTGCTTCAACAACCTTCTCGAACGTGTCTTCATCTAATCCTTGATGGATAAGGCAGAGAGCCTTCTTGTCTCTCTTTCTTGAATCTCTCAAACTATCTTTTTGTGTTTGAGAGAGACTACCTTCATTCTCCGGTTCAGCAAAGCCCTTCTTGACTATCTCCCACACATCATGTGCTCCTAGGATAGCCTTCATTCTTAGACTCCAATTGTCATAGTTGCTCTTTGTGAGCATCGGGACTTGGAAGGGAATACCACTACTCGCCATCTTCAAGAGATTTACTAGCTCTGATACCACTTTGTTGGAAGGAAACTTGTTTTAAAAGTGATGGAGAAAGTGTTTAGAAAAACTTGGGAGAGAAGAGAATGTTTTAGGAAGTGGAAAGGAGGACTTTTAGTCTAGAGAAAGACTTAGTAGAATACTTTTTATTTTTTGATTTCAACTTGGTTACAAATGAGAGGGAAGTGAGGTATTTATAACCTCCAAAGTACAAAATATTTTGATTATTTTAATCCTTAATCTAGATTATTCTATCATAATATCTAGAATTTTATATTTACATAATATATAGATATTTATCCTCTTAAACTCTCTAGAACATTTTAAGAAGGTGGAGTGATTAGATATTTTCTAGAAAATTTCTAAAAGTTGGATCCATATTGGGTTTGGCAATTATCATTGGATCATTGACCCAATTATTTAGTTTAGCCCAAAATCAAGTTTAATATTCAACAAAAACAAGTCAGAGAAATTCAAAAAAAGGTTCCAGAGACATGAAAATCGTAAAAGAAAAACTAACCAACGTTTCAGCTTCTCTAGCTCCGGCGTATATCGTTGTGGGGAAGAATCTTATTCAGCAGATCGAAACTAAGTTTTCTGTAGGAAAAAAAAAAAACAGAATATTGTGCTTAAGGAGAAAGAAGAAGATAAGATTTTGTATTTCGTAGACTGGGAAAGTAAGGAAGCGAGAAAGACACTGTTTACTGGAAATGGGAGGGAGAAAATAAAACAAAAAGAGCCAGTCTATTTTCGTGACACTCAAAGAAGAAACAATCGTTTGATTTTTAACCGTTAGATTAGTTGTAGAGTTATCAGCCGTCAGATTATGAGATGACAAAAGCTTGCTTTTGACCGCTGACTGTTGGACGGATTTTTGTAGCCGTTGGATCTCTGGGTTTCTTTGACCAAAATGATTATCTCTGATGTTATCAAATTAATTAAATTCAATTTCAAATATACTCCAATCAATTTTGGTTTTTCGGATTTTTTTAAAAATATCTCCATTCAGCTTTTAGATTCAGCTTTTATTTTTTTTTCTTGTTTGAGTTGAAGCTAGATTTATCCGGATTAGAACATAAAAAAGAAAATAAAATAAATTTTGGTAGCAAATTCTGACTGAGATTTTGCCATAACGATGTGTTTATCTCGTTCGAGACTCGAGACTAAAATTAGAGAACATAAATTGTCATTGTCTTCGTTGTACAACTTCCAACTACTCTCTGCTTCGGAGTTATGAATTGAATTGCAAATGTGGGGAAATGGGTGATGGAATTAGCATATTTAATTACAAAAAAAAAAGACTCTGGTTCGGTTAACCAAACATTTTAAGTTATCTGCTTATACAATTTGTAATGATATAGGAGGGGTCCTTTGAGTTTTGACATTAATAATCATGTATAGTTTAGATCAAACTGCTTAAAGATCTGATTTGACACAAGAAATTCTATTTCTTAATAATCATGGATCAGTTGAATCTGAATGATCAAATGTAGGCATCCACATCGTGTGGATACTCAAACTAGAGGGCTATACAACAACGGAGTTGTGTATTATTTCGCTTTGATCAACAACGATGAACGATCTTTAATAAGCTTCGACCTGAGCTCTGAAGAGTTTAATGTTATTGAATTGCCTGAGGATATTCGAGATCTAAGAACTTGTAATCTGGTGAGCTACAGAGGAAAGATAGCTTTAACGAGTCGCCAATGTAACGGTACACTTGACCTGTGGGTTCTTGAAGATGCCAGCAAACAAGAATGGTCAAAAGTTTCTTTCTTGGTTCCTTGTTGGATACGTTTGGATCCACTACTGGTAATAATATTCCATTCATATTCATATGATATAATCATGTAACTACAGTTTCGATCAAACTGCTTAAAAATCTGTTAGTTTTTCACAATTGACACAATAAGATTGCAAAAACAGTTACGCAGAAACAGGGGAATTTTACCTTATAATTATAAGACATTCAAAAAGATAACCAATCCAGCTCCTCAGGATTACAATTTCCACTTCCAGTTCATCCTCTACGTTTACATATATAACTTATGATACTAGCTAAAGATACAGTGAGACTTACCAAATACTTACGCTTTAAAGCTCAATCCAAGACTATGGTCTCTTCTTTTCTAACCTCAAACAAACCTCGAGGAAGTGCAGCTGGATCTAGCTCAAAGGAACCAGCTTGGACTCCTTCTTTCTCATCTCCAGTCAGTTTGAAGGAAGGAACTCTATGAGAAAACCTTAACATGTCATCAGGGGATATCATCATTCTGATAAATCCATGTTCTTCAGCAGCGCGACGTTCAAACACTGATGTAAATCCTTTCACTCTCCCTAGATAAGCCACTGCAATACCATAAACATCGTCGAATTCAGACTCAATTTCCACGAAATCGTAACTGTAAGGAGGTTTATGCAGCTCCTTCTGTGTTGTTTTCCAATTCTTGTTCCAATCTCTAAACAGCGCCCATGTCTCTCCAATCAACGGGTTTATGAAGAAGCTTTTGCCAACTATGATGGGTTTCATCTCATGAGAAAACATCAAGTGGCTTTTGTCTTCCTCTGAAGTTCCTTCTTCGAATCTCCCGCAAGCGATTGGGATTAGTTTCTCATTAGCAGTGTTGAGTACTGATTCAAGCCATGTCACTTGAACGCTAAGCTCGGGTTCTGAAACACTTTCGATCCGAGCATAGTACCGAGGCATATCGTCTATAGGATCATATAACACCCACACTTGACCCTTAGCGAACAAGCTCATTGTGTTGCTGAATTCATTGAAATCTGGATCAGGACAATTGAATGGCTCAGGATCTATGCAGATGATTTCATCAACATCTCTTCTCTCTGCTTCACTTCTCCGTTCAGCCAAATCTGTTTCCTTCCACTTCTCTTTACCGTTATGGTTGTGTTGAAGATTTTTTTCAAGAAGGATGAGATAATCAGGATCTATATCATTCACTGCCAACGATGAAGCTCCTAATTCAAACCTAGATCTCTTCCGAGTTTTAAACCCTTCTTCTAAATCTCTCTGCTTCAGGTTAAGCTTTCTCATGCTTTCTAATTTTAGTTTCAGCTTAAACTTCTTTTCTTTTTTCTTCAGCTTAATTTTTTTCTTTTTGATGGTCTCATTAAGCAAGTTAAGCTCTTTCTCCCTCGCATCAAGTTTCTCAGCTTCTTCTTTCCTTTTCTCAGTCTCTGCTGTTTTCTTCAGTTCAAACTCATTCACTTCCATGGCTAACTCACAGGACTTCTCATCTACCGACTTAGAAATCAATCCAGCCTTCACAATCATAGCTTCCAGTTTCTTCTTAATAGATGTTTCCATCACCTCAGCTTCTTCTTTCCTTTTCTCACTCTCTTTTGTTTTCTTTAGTTCAAACTCATTCATTAAACCAACCTCTTCTTTCCAGCCTTCAAGCTCTTTCATTAAACCTTCATTTTTCTTTGCTAGCGAATCCTCAACCAAACCAACCTCCTCTTTCAAAGCTTCAAGCTTTCTCACTATTTCTTCATGTTTCTTTTCCATTGAATCCTCAAGCAAACCAAACTCTTTTTTCTTCGCTTCAAGATCTCTCATTAGCTCTTGATGCTTCTTTACAGTAGAATCCTGAAGCAAACCAAGCGATATTTCTTTTTCTCTAAGTTGATTAACCACTTCTTTAACCTGCATCTCAACAACAAGTCTAGTCAAATCTGCTTCGAGAAATTGTTCCGCTTCAGATTCCTCTCTTTTCTCAGTGATGGAATTCTCAAGAAGCTTTAACTTCATCTCCTTCTCTTCAATCACTTTAAGTCGCTCTTCTTTCTCCTTAAGCTCCATTATCCGTTTCCTTAAAGATACCCCATTTAGCTCTAATTCCTTCTCACATTCCTCAAATTGAAGAACTGAGGAAGCAATTTTATCAACCTGACTCATGAAACGTTCTAAACCTTGATCCATAGCGATGCTTCTAGAAACTTCAAACCCTAAATTTAGACCCATGAAAAAAAACGAACCAAAAAAAGAAAAAGAAATCAACAATCCGTCGTGGGAGATCCAAAAAAATGTGTAAAATTTCCTCTACAAGACAGTTAATTCAGCGATTGGCTCCAGACATATGAAAAAACTTACCGACGTGGCTTCTCCAGTTCGTGACGGGGCTGGATTCTGCTCCGGCGTATCTCGTGGTAATGAAAAAGGGTCTTTGTTCACTAAAAGGAGGACGAAGAAGATAAGATTTTGAGAAAGCTCTCTCTCTTTTTTTTTCGTAGACTGAGAAAATTAAGACTGTTTAGTGGAAATGCGAGGGAGAAAGAGAATACAAACAGAGCATTTCTTATTTCGTAACTCAAAAGAAAAAAAAATGGTTTTGATTTCTGGCCGATAGATTTATTGAAGAAATATCATCCGTTGGATTGTGATTTCAGAACTGACGAGTGACGTAAAATTTGCTTTTGCTTTTGACCGCGCGAACTGTTGGACAAATGGTTATAGCCATTGGATTTGGGTTTTATTTGTACAAAAACTATCATCTCTATCGTAAAAGTCTATGGTCAAACTCAAAACAATTTCGAATTTTCAAATATAGTCCAATAATTAATGTTTTTTTGGCTTTTTGGATATAAAAGAAAATATTTCAATCAATTTAAAACTCAATCAGTTTTGCTGTGAAGTAGAAAAAGTCCTTATTGAACATAAGCAATATTAAAATTTTGGTGGGCAATTCTTTGATTGTGGTGATGTTAATTGGTCAAAGATCAAAACTTGTTACTACTCACATATAGTTCTGATAATATTATAAAAATAAAATCAATTCGAACATCCTTTGTTTTTACGTATCACACAAAACTCATCTCCTAAGAATCAGAATCTGGAAGAACATAAAAAAGCAAATGAAACAAAAAAAACGCCAAAATGAAAGTTCATGGATTATATGCCATAAGATATTAAAAAAGATAACCAATCCAAATAGATCCTAAGGATTATTACACTTCCCACTTCCATTCATCATCCTCTACATTATTTCATATATAACTTACTATAATAGCGAAAGAAACCGTTACTACATAACACTTACCATTAACTATACTTAGGACCGTTACTACATAACACTTACCATTAATTATCTCAAAGCAAGAGTAAGACCTCTTCTTCTGGTACCCCAAACAAACCACGAGGAAGTGCAGCTGGATCTAGCTCAAACGAACCAGCTGGGACTCCATCTCTCTCGTTACCAATCATTTTCAAAGACGGAACTTGATGAGAAAACATAAGCATTTCATCAGGAGATATCATTCTCTGAACAAGGTTATGTTGTGCAGCTTGTTTATACACCGATGTGAATCCTTCCACTCTCCCTAAGTACGCCACTCCAATACCATGAACCTTGTCGAATTCAGACAGGATTTCGACAATATCGTATTGGTAAGGTGGCTTGTGCTGCTCCCTGTTGTGAGTGTTCCATTTCCTTTTCCAATATCTAAACAGTGCCCAAGTCTCGCCTTTCCTCGGGTTTATGATGGTGTTTACCCCAATTATGTCACGGTTCATCTGGTGAGAAAACATAGTGAGGCTTTTGGTCTCTGAAGTTCCATGTCTGAATATCCCACAAGCGATTGGAACTAGTTTCTGATCTGGTTTGTTGTGTATTGATTCAAGCCATGTCACATTCATACTCAGGTTGCGTTTTGAGACTCTCTTGATCTGAGCGTAGTAACGAGGCATATCATCTATGGGATCATATAGTGCCCATATTTGACCCACAGAGAAAGACTCTATTGTGTTGTTGAAACTGCTAAACTCTGGATCAGGTATCTCCAACGGCTCAGGATCCTCAACAGCTTCTTCATCTCTGCAGACAATTTCTCTTCCTTTTGCTTCAGGATCAGAACTTGTCTCCTCATATAACACACAAGCCAATTCATCAGGGTTATGTTCTGTAATGGTTTTATGCCTTTTTCCTCGGAGACTCATAGAACCAACCTCTCTACCTTTCTTTGCTAATGATGAATCCCAAATTTCAAACCTGGATCTCTTACGAGTCTCTGCTTCTATTGATCGTTCCTCTAACTCTCTCTTCTTCATTTCAAGCTCTTTCATCCTTTCATCAAGTTCCTTCTCCTTTTGCTCCAGAGACTTTTTCTTCTCTTCAATCTCTTTGGCTTGTGCGTTTTGTTTCTGCTGAAATTCCTCCTCCATCTTCTTCAGCTGAATTGATTTCTTTTCTAAGGCTTCATAATGCAAGTTGAGCTCATTCTCCTTCAGTTGAAACTTCTCTTTATCCTTCTCCAGCTCATTCGATTTCCCTTTGATGATCTCATTAAACAAACTAAGATCTTTCTTCTTCTCTTCAAGTTGCTTACGAGATTTTTCCACATCCTCAGCTTCCTTTGTAATTCTCTCTGTCTTTTCATCAACCGATTTAGAAAGCAAAGCAACTTCCACTTTACTCGCTTCAACCTCTCTCATTAGCTCTTCATGTTTCTTTACCATGGAGTCCTGAACCAAACCAAACGCTTCTTTGTTCTGCATCTCGAGAACGAGTCTCATCAAATCTGATTCCAGAAACTGTTTCACTTCTGATTCCTTTTCTTTCTCGTGTAATAAACTTAATCGCTCAGCCATAGAATCTTCAAACTTCCTCTTCTTCTCTTCAACCATTTTAAGTCGCTCTACTTTCTCCTTCAGGTCCTGAATCTGTTTCTTTAGATATGCCTTCTCGAACTCAAATCCCCGCTCACTTTCCTCAAATTGGAGTAATAACTGAAGAACGGAGGAAGCATTCTCGCGAACCCCCTTCATGAAACGTTCTCCTGAAACCCGATCCATAACCATGCTTCTAGAACCCTAAATTTAGAACCATGAAAGAAAAAGGAAAAAAACAAACGAACGAAGAAAATCAACAATTCGGTCATGGGAGATCAATAGATAATGTGTGAAATCTTCTCTACAAGCTAGAGAAATCCAACGATTGGTTTCAGAGACATGAAAAAAATCGAAGAAGAAAAAACCTAACCTACGTTCAGCGTCTCCAGTTCGTGACGGTGGCTCCGACGTTCAGCTACTCCGCTTCACTAGATCGAAAGTTAGCTTTTTTTTTCTGAAGGAAAGAAAAAACAGATTGTTGTGTCAAAAGGAGAAAGAAGAAGCTAAGGTTTGAGAAAGCTTTTTCATTCTGTGGTTCTATTTTTTTTTTTTTTTTTTTGTAGACTAAGGTTACTGGAAATGGGAGGGAGAAAGAAAATGCAGACATAGCATTCTTTTTTCGTGACACTCGAAAAAGAAAAAA
The DNA here is from genome assembly GCA_900116095.1 of Euclidium syriacum. Classification (NCBI taxonomy): domain Eukaryota; kingdom Viridiplantae; phylum Streptophyta; class Magnoliopsida; order Brassicales; family Brassicaceae; genus Euclidium; species Euclidium syriacum. Next base: position 17,914,159 of record FPAK01000003.1, read on the forward strand.
GGGTTTTGATTTTTAACCGTTAGATTAGCTGAAGAAATATCAGCCGTCAATTGTGGATTCTGAAATTACGTTAAATTTACTTTGTACAAGACTATTTATCTCTTATTAAATTCATTTTTTAAATTATCCAATTATATTTTTGGCTTTCTAAAATTTCCAATTACAATCCGAAACTGAACATGAAAGAATAAAAATTACTGTAACTGTAACTTTTACTTACTTTTTTGAGCTAAAATTAAATAAATATTGAGAATAATTTATTATTGAATAATCTTACAAAAAAACAATTCCACGAAAGAGTCAAAAAAAAGATGTGTAGCTTAACCAAAAAAACAAAAAAAAACTCCAAACAATGATCGATCAAACTCAATCTCTAGATGATTTCAATCAACTTCTCTTTCTCTTCAATCCTTTCCGCAGCATCTTCAAGGAAAGAATAAGAAGCAAAGCAAATTATAAATCAACGCAACGATCAAAGGAAATGAAATATGATGCAGCTTTTGATTCAACAGGTTTTGTGTATTGGAGCCTAATTTTTCACCTTTTATATCTCTTTTTGGAACCACATGGACAAAGTGCATTGCGGCTGATCTGTCCACTTTTAGCTAAGTTCGATCTCGCTAGATCCATCGGTGTTGTCCCCATCATTTTTTGCAGCTTCAATAAAACCAAGATTACAATTTAGTGTCTGATCAGATAACCAACTCATGATCTAGCTTTATAGATGTAACACAAAGGTAAATAGTAAACCAAGAGGCAACAATTTGTCTAAAACTGTAAACGAATATCTTCACATAGTGCAAGATGACTCCCGCTTTGAGCATCAAATCTAACCAATCATTCAAAACCAAATCACAAACAAGTTCTTGTAACCAAAGAATGCCTGTTCTTAAGCCAAAGATAGGTTTATCTTGTTTCGAGGATCAAAAATCAAGTTATTGAGTAACATAAAAAGAAAAGCTTGATCAAAACGAACACAAGAGGGTGTCCATGCAAAATCTCATCAGCTTTAAGGACTGTTAAGCCTAAATATGGTGAGAAACGCAAGCAAACAGTCGTTGCAAATTTCTCTGCACATAGCGAGCTTATGGAGCTAAAAGAAACATACGAATATATAACAGAGTCAGAGGATTACCTCTCCCATATTCTTTGGTAATGGTTTGCCACTTTCTTTCAACTCTGTCATCTTTTTGTGAGCTTCTCTGGCCCAAGTAAACTTAGACAATGTATTCTCCACATCCGTTATCGTGCAATTACAATGTTTAGCCGCATCTTGCTTTTGACTCGCTTTGAGATTCTACACATCAAGAAACCTAGTGCTAAAGTCAAGATATTGACTAACAAAAACCACAGATTTTGCAAAAACTATAATCAAGTCGTTTATATGATGAACGAAAAACCAGATAGACATAGACTCTAGATTAGCAACCTCTCCTGTAGCATCAAGAGCTCCAAGGTAACGAATTACAGCTTCTTGTTTCTCAAATGCATCTGCAAAAGTGGCTTCGCTGCTTCGACCCACGATGTACTGCTTGAATTTCCCTAACCTTTTAGCATTCTTTAATTCATCGGCGAATCCTATAATCAATTCGCATCCAATGAGAACTAATCTTAACGAATCTATCAATCTACACAGCATTACAGTTCCATTTCTAGAGAAAATGTGGTAAAGACTTACGGAGAAGAGTGAAAGCTTCGATGGGGAGATTTGATTCTTCCAAAGGAGTATCCTTATTTCCGGTGAAAACACCTTTGATCGTGTCCATCCATCCATTAAGAGGCGCCGTAGAGGTGATGGATCGGTGCTGCGACGGAATTGGAGGACCGCCGGTGCATCGAGAGCCGGAGATGTGAAGCGAATAAGCAGAGGGCGATGACGAACAAATTGGTTTAGGTATTAACCGGAAAATTTGCTTCAAAGTTCTCGAGTATGACATTTTCCGCCGAAAATTGCCGTCTTAGGAATTAATTTCTGAATGAAAGAATTAGGGTTTTAGGATTTTTCAGGTGTAGGAGAAGAAGTAGTACCTGGTACAGTATGAAGAAATAAATCAAATTAGGTGAAACCATTAATATAAGCATTTCTATAATTTTTGTTTAAAAGAAAATACATATTAGCCAACAAATGTAATCAAATCAGAAGAAAACATACAGACTATTTTCAATATTCATCAAAATAATAAGTTAATTCTGAAATGCTTTTTTTTTAGCCTCCCATTTTTAAAAATCATGTTTAAATTTTGGCTTCAACTGAATTTGTTGTGACAATGTAATAATTATTAATATTTTTATTTTGATTAGGGAGATAATTAATATTTAAAATACGATAAGAGAATTCTTAACCTTCGACTTTAAGTTTCTGATCGTTTCTTTTTGCCGGAAAAAAACACCGATATACCACTTTTTTGTCGGAGAATGAGACTGGTACACCACTTTTTCGCCGGAGAAAGACACTGATACACCACTTTTTCGCTGGAGAAGGACATCGATACACCACTTTTACGGTTTTGTGTTCCCGTTTTGTGTTAGTACCGTTGTTAATTTGTTATGTCACTATCTAAGATTTACACAGAGTAATTTAATTATTGAAACAAAATATATAATTTAAATAAACGTAAACCAAACCGAGTTCTTTATTGGCTACATGGCATCAACCAAAGTTTTGGAGGATATTAAACCGACATCAAAATACTTTTTACCAAATTGAACCGAGTCAGGGCCCAAGAAGCAGCAGGGGCATCAATTTGGTAAAAAGTACTTGTCGTGTAGTGGATAAGGACCTTTATGGTTGGTCTCACTCAGATACTAGGTTCTAGACTTCTACTACATATATGACAATTCTGTGTGATTTTTTAGATGTGGTTATAAAGCCTCAGAGAATTGGCAAATTCTCAGCTTCACGTCTGACCGACTCAAACAATTCAGTTGATAAGTAACGTTCACCTCCGCTTGGGAAAACCACCTGAAAAACAAGATAGTAAACCGATAAATTTTCTTTCAATTCCGGTCTGTGTTTTTGGTTAAAGAAGGCCGGTTATGGCAAAAAGCTTTTAGAGTTGCGAGTTATATAACTCTGTTTTTAACTTTTTACTTACAGCTATGAGTTTCCCAGCGTTTTCTGGCCGTTTCGCCACCTTTATCGCAGCGGCTGCAGCAGCTCCGGAAGATATTCCCACCTGCCAGGCCATAACATTGATTAGAAATGTTGGTTTATTGGCTTTGTTTAACCGAGTGAACCGAGAGATTGTACCAGCAATCCTTCTTTCCGTGCAAGAAGTTGAGCTGTTTCAATTGCTTCCACACTTTTCACCTGAAAAATTCAAAATTGGAGTGATTATAAAGATCTCAGTTTTGATTTTCTCTGACATTCTCAATCACAACCACAATTTTACCAGAATGATTTCATCAAGAACATTGAAATCCAAATTTTGTGGGATAATACCAGGTCCGATACCTTGGATCAAATGAGGACCTACAGATCAAGAAACCATTGGTAAGTGATAAAGAAAGAAACTTAACAGCAAGAAACTTGAATAAAGAATGTTATTTTTATAACTTAAGACTCAAGAACAAGAATTGAAAGCTTTTAAGTGCCAAAAGATTAAACAAACTCTCACCCGGTTCGCCTCCACTGAGTACCGGACTCTCTGCAGGTTCCACAGCGTAAACCTTCAAGTCTTTGTTCTTCTCCTTGAGGAACCTCCCTGTTCCGGAAATAGTTCCACCAGTACCAGCACACGTGACAAATATATCAACTTTCCCAGCCGTGTCTCTCCATATCTCTGGACCCGTGGTTCGATAATGCGTCTTCAGAAAAAAAAGACCAATTTAGATTAATAAAAGAAAGATAAAAAGAAAATGTGAAAAAAAGGTTTGAATACATACATACTTGTGGGTTTGATGGATTTTTTACTTGATGAAGCATGAAACCATTTGGAGTTTTGCTTAATATCTCTTCAGCTTTTTCTTCTATTCCTGGAACTCCTTTTTTTGCGTCTACGAGGTGAACCTCAGCACCTAATGCTAATAGAATGACTTTCCTCTCAAGGCTCATTGTGTGAGGCATTGTAAGCACAACTTTGTAACCTCTCGCTGCTCCAATAAAGGCTAAACCAATCCCGGTGTTACCAGAAGTTGGCTCAATCAATATGGTCTGAAGTTTTATTAGTAGAATCACCAAGATTTTAAATTTACTTTTGATTTTAAATTTACTAAAAAAAATTAATAAATTCTACCTTCCCTGGTGTAATCAATCCTTTGTCTTCTGCATCTTTAATCATTCCATACGCAATTCTAGCAAAAGCCCCGAAATATTAAGAAAACACACAAGAGAGATAGAGATATGGTTATGTTTTTTAGTTATTAATTATTAATTATTATATATTTACCGATCTTTGACACTAGCACAAGGCTCCATCTTTTCAAGCTTAACAGCTATACGAGCAACACAACCATCTACAATGTTGTTTAGATACACCATTGGTGTGTTACCTATTAACTGTCACAACAAATGGAACTAAGTACATAGCTTTGAACAAAGAAATCAATTTTTTATTCCAGTGAAGTAAGGTTTAAAGATTTTGGAATTTACTTGAGTTACGTCATCTTTGATCAAGCACCTATCTTCGTCCATGCTTTAAGATTATTCGAAGTTCCTGCAAGAGTGGAGTATAACCAAGACCATGAATTTTTTTTAAGTCGAACTCATCAGAAAACAAACAGAGGAGTACGTAGTTCTAAAGAAATAATCCCACAAATGTTGAAGAGCTTACCAAGTTCGTGAATATCCAAAGCGATAATGCGTTTCTGATGCGCAAAAGCATCGTACGCTTCTTGTTATATAGCACTTTTATGTTTGGCTAGAAACAAAAAACGCTATCCTAATGAAACTACCGTAAGGGCCACATGTTCTTTTGAAATTTTTATTATGCCTCTGTTGTCAATGAATGATCAGATTTTTTTTCCGAGTTGAATACGATCTTTGGCTAGATACGTTATTTTATACGGGATATATACTGTATAGTTATGCGGATACAACTTTTGGAGGAGGTGCCTTGGGTTTCAAGGTTCACACAAATTTATGTATAGATTTTATTGTAAATTAGTGTGCGCTACAATAAAAATCACATGAATATAAACATAACTAATGGACAAAAGAATGATAACCATCAAAATATATTGTATTTGTCTTTAACAAAACAGTATATTTTGTATTTGTAATTTTGTATAGTCTTTCAAAGTCGAAAGTTCACCAACCAACGAAAAGACAATTTATTTTATTTTTTTGATCAAACAGACAATTTATTTTAAGTTATTTTTATTTATTTAGATGGAGTTTCCTTCAATGTTATTATTATTATTATCATCATATAAATAAAAGTGAGTTGCACGATAAAAGTTACGTATAAAATATGATATAATCACCTTCTTCTTTTTTTATTTTTTTCTTTTTTATTATTAAAGATATAGAGTCATTGGACAAAATAAAAGATAATCACAGTGTCGTATTCAAAGTCAAAAGTTCAACCAAACAATGCAAACAAAAAACATGGAGATTGATCTCTCAAGAATCACTCTCCGGCCGTTCGATCTAACTGACGCTCACGATTTTCTGAGATGGGCTGGCGATGATCGAGTGACCGGAAATCTTCGTTGGCCGGCTTTTACGTCGGAGGAGGAAGCTTTAACCTTTATTCGAGACGTATGTTTGCCTCACCCTTGGCGGCGTTCTATTTGCCTCGACGACCGTTCGATCGGATTCATCTCAATCTTCCCTGAGACCGGCGATGATAAGTACAATGATTTATACCCGTTGGATTATTATTCTCTAAATCTCCATCTCTTTTTAATATATGATTTTACATACTATGTGGGTCCAAATCCAAATGAATTGAGTTTTATCATTTTAGTGATGTGTAAATCTTTTAGTGATTATCTTATCATCATTTTTATTTGATTTTAAAAAAGATTAGCTTATATTTTTTTTTCCCAAAAAATGAAATACACAATTTTTGGGATTTATATATTTTTATCTTTCAAGATTCAAAGCGCACATTGGCTATGGATTATCTCATGACTATTGGGGAAAAGGAATAGCAACAAGAGCAGTGTCAATTGCAGTATCACAAGTGTTCAATGACTTGCCTCATGTTTTGAGGCTTCAAGCTTTTGTTCAAACTCAAAACAAAGCATCCGAAAGAGTTCTTGAGAAGACTGGGTTCCAAAGAGAGGGTTTGCTCAGGAAGTACACTTATCTCAAAGGTAAAATCTATGATGTGTTTCTTTATAGTCTCTTGCCCTCTGATGATCTTATTCCTCTTCCACAATCCTTAAATTAAATTTACTAGTAGTAATAAGGATAGAGATTATATGTGGTCATTATGTAATTATATAGATATAAGATGTATTTTAATACATTTCTTGAAAACTGAAATTGATTGAGCAATAATCATTTGGAATTTATATTTTTTGATCGAAAAATGTAAATGTCAAACCGAAATTTTGTACTTTTATACTAGAACCAAACCAAACCGAGTCGAGTTATGTTTGTGTTCTTATCTAAACCGTCATTCATTTGTGTTCGTACCATTGTTATGTCATTATCTAAGATTTTGACTGAGTAATTTAATTAATGAAACAAAGTATATAATTTAAATAGAAACTGAAGCGAATTCTTTTCTGAACCAAACAAATCGATCAACCCAAATTGAATCGAAAACGTAATGCACCATCATCATAGAAGCTAGATTGGCCATCAACCGAAGTTTTGAAGGATATTAAACCGAAATTTTGGTACTTTTTGCCAAACCGAACCGAGTCAAGTAGTGTATAAAGCCTCAGTGAATTGGCAAATTCTCTGCTTCGTGTCTGACTGACTCGAACAATTCAGTCGACAAGTAACGTTCCCCTCCGCTTGGGAAAATCACCTGAAAACAAGATTGTAAACTGATAAATTTTCTTTAAAATCAATTTGATTTTGGTTAACTAAGGCCGGTTAGGGCAAAAAGCTTTTAGCCTCTCATAATTACTCTGTTTTTTTTTTTACTTACAACAATGAGTTTCCCGGCGTTTTCTGGCCGCTTCGCCACCTTTAACGCAGCTGCAGCAGCAGCTCCGGAAGATATTCCCACCTGCCAGACGCAGACCATGAAATTTAGTAGAAATGTTGGTTTTATTGGCTTTGATAAACCGATTTGAACCGGGAAGATTGTACCAGCAATCCTTCTTTCAGTGCAAGAAGTTGAGCTGTTTCAATTGCTTCAACACTTTTCACCTGAAAAATTCAAAATTGGAGTGATTACAAAGATCTCAGTACATTCTCAATCAAGATCTCAGTTCACCAAGACAAAAACCGATAAAGTCTCAGCTACAAATTTATTTACCGGAATAATTTCATCAAGAACACTGATATCAACATTGTCAGGGATAATACCAGGTCCAATACCTTGGATCAAGTGAGGACCTACAATTCAAAAAACCCCTAGTAAGTGACAAAGAAATAAATTTAACAGCAAGAAAAAATTTGAAGCACAAGTGCTATTTTTATAACTTAAGAATCAAGATCAAGATTTGAAAGCTTTCCAGTGCCAAAAGATAAAACAAACTCTCACCTGGTTCCCCTCCACTGAGTACTGCACTCTCTGCAGGCTCCACCGCGTAAACCTTTAAGTCTTTGTTCTTCTCCTTAAGGAACTTTCCTGTTCCGGAAATAGTTCCACCAGTACCAGCACAAGCAACAAATATATCAACTTCCCCTGCAGTGTCTCTCCATATCTCTGGACCCGTGGTTCGATAATGAGTCTTTAAAACAAAAAACTAATTTAGACTAATCAAGAAAAGAGAGAAAGAGAATGTGAAAGGAGATGACTATACATACTTGAGGGTTTGAAAGATTCTTGAATTGATGAAGTATGATACTATTTGGAGTTTTGCTTAATATCTCTTCAGCTTTGTCGACTAATCCTGGAACGCCTTTTTTCGTGTCTACGAGATGAACCTCAGCACCTAAAGCTAATAGAATGACTTTTCTCTCAAGGCTCATTGTGTTAGGCATTGTGAGCACAACTTTGTAACCTCTCGCTGCTCCAACAAAAGCTAAACCAATCCCAGTGTTACCAGAAGTTGGCTCAATCAATGTGCTCTGAAGTAGAATCACCAAAAGATTTTAAACTTTAAAGAGTCTGATTTTACTAAAATGGTTTAATAGAAATTCTACCTTTCCGGGAGTAATCAATCCTTTGTCTTCTGCATCTTTAATCATTCCATAAGCAATTCTAGCAAAAGCCGTGAAAGAGTAAGAACACACACAAGAGACGATAGAGAGATGGTTGTGTTTTGTTATTGTATATATATATACCGATCTTTGACACTAGCGCAAGGCTCCATCATCTCAAGCTTAACAGCGATACGAGCAACACAACCACCTACAATGTTGTTTAGATAAACCATCGGTGTGTTACCTATCAACTGTCACAACAATGCAACTAAGTACATAGCTTTTAATTTCCAATGAAAGCAATTGATGAGAAAAAGTTTAAAGTTTTTGGAATTTACTTGAGTTACGTCATCTTTGATCGAGCATCTGGTGTCCTCCATGTTATAAGGGTTCTTTGAAATTCCAGCAAATATTTTTTTCTCCAATTTGAGTACTGTAGATTACAAAGTAAATTCAAAAGAATTAAAAAACAGAATCTTTGAGATCCGAATCTGTAGAGTGGAACAAATTTATAAGCAAAAGACATATTGCATCAAACTAATTTAAAGATTTTAACAATGAAACATAACAATGTTAAAAGCAGGTCTAAAACAATGATGAAACAAGAACTAGGTTCCTCAGTGAATGATACAGAACATTCGTGTTTTTGAGCTGAAATCGAACATGACGAGGTTGAAAACTATTCAAGTTGGCAAATTTAGGAGAGAAAACAAAAGAACAGTTCGAAAGAAATAAAACCCAGAAATTTTAAGAGCTTACCAAGTTCAAGATCCAATCGTAGAAGAAGAAAGACAGTCCAGAAAAGAGAGAACTGCTCCAGTGGTGAATAAAGTCAAGAGATAATGCTGTGTAAAGTTTAAAGCCATGATTGCCTATTTAGACACACAACACAAAAATACACTCGTTTATACATTTAGACTTTATGTATTCACAAAATTACTTCTTTATTCATAACAAACCCACCAAACTTTTTCCTTCTTCTCGTCGACAAGTTTCTGCGTTCTTGAATGGGTTTCCGTAACATTTTTTTTATTTAATGTGAAAGTATTTCTCTGATGCACTTTCCTTGTCAGGTATCACTTTTATTGCGCGACAGAGCAGAAACAACAAAAACAAAGTCACATGTTATATTGTACTCACTAAACGAAAACCATCAAAGGGGTGGTGGCGCAGTTGGCTAGCGCGTAGGTCTCATAGCTACTGAGTAATCCTGAGGTCGAGAGTTCGAGCCTCTCTCACCCCAAATTTATAATTTTTTCGAGTCCTTAATTTTGACATGGTTATATTTTGCAGGCAAACATATAATACATTTCAACATCAGATCAAAAAACAAAACGCAAGTGAAATAAACAATGTCTACTTCAGATTTTAGTAAACATCAATTACGCACCAGTAACTAATAATAATTAAATAAATTTTATATTGAACCATAGAAATGAAAATCAATCAACCTAAATTAAATCGAAAGCCGACAAGTCAAATCGGTATCTTGGTACTTTTTAACCAAACCGAAACGAGTGAGGTAGTCTGTGTTCTTAAGTCTAACTTACAAACAAAAAGAAAAGTCTCATTCAATTGCCAAATTCTCTGCTTCTTGTCTGACTGAGTCGAACAATTTGGTCGATAAGTAACGTTCCTCGCCACTAGGGAATACAACCTGTAAACCGGACCGAAACCAAGAGATAAACTTAAGAGCCGGTTTGATATCGGTTAAAATAACGTTCGGTTATTGACTTATAAATAACTCTGTTTTCTACTTACAACTATGAGTTTCCCGGCGTTTTCCGGCCGTTTCGCCACCTTTATTGCAGCGGCAGCAGCAGCTCCTGAAGATATTCCCACCTGCAAGACGTTAACAATAATCACAAATGACGATTTTCACGGCTTTAAACCAACACAAAATTGTTAAACCGGGAAGATTGTACCAGCAATCCTTCTTTTAGAGCAAGAAGTTTGGCTGTTTCAATTGCTTCCACACTTGTAACCTTAAAAAGAAAACCGAATAGTGGAGATTACAAAGATTTAAGTTTTGATTTAACATCTCATCAAGTTCACAAAGACAAAACGGATATAAAATCTCAGTCAACATTACTTGAATGACTTCATCAAGAACACTAAAATCCAAATTGTCCGGTATGACTCCAGCACCAATACCTTGAATAAAATGTGGACCTAGAAACCAAGGAACCAGTATCCGTATGGTAAGTAATCAAGAAAGAGATTTAACCAAAGCCTAAGCGACCAAGAAAGCGATTCAACCAAAGCTTAAGCGATCAAGAATGATTGTTTACCAAGAGATCTATCTATTATACTCAAGAACAAGATTTAAGAAGCTTAAGAGCCAAAAGAGAAACAAACTCTTACCCGGTTTGCCTCCACTGAGTACCGGACTTTCAGTTGGTTCCACCCCATAAACCTGTTGATAAAAGAAGTTATCGAAAAGCCGAATATATATAACTTAAAAATATGTTTGTTTGGTACCTTAAATTCTTTATTCTTCTCCTTAAGGAACTTCCCTGTTCCAGAAATCGTTCCACCAGTCCCAACACCAGCCACCAAGAGAGAAAAGAGCAATAGAATGTGAAAGAAGAGAGAGTTCAGAGATACTTGCGGGTTTGTAGGATTTCCAAATTGACCTAATATGAAACCATCTTGAGTTTTACTTAATATCTCAACAGCTTTGTCAAGTAATCCTCTAACGCCTTTACTTGGATCCGTGAGATGAACCTCAACACCTAATGCTAATAAAATGATTCTTTTCTCAAAGCTCACTGTTGCAGGCATTGTGACCACAACTTTGTAACCTCTCGCTGCTCCAATAAAAGCTAAACCAATCCCGGTGTTACCAGATGTTGGCTCAATCAATATGGTCTGAAAGTAGTAAAAATCAAATCCAAGATTTTGAGTTTTATAGTTTTGGTTTCTAATGAAAAATAGATTGTATTTTTTTCAATTCACCTTTCCAGGTGTAATCAATCCTTTGTCTTCTCCATCTTTAATCATACCATAAGCCATTCTAGTAAGCAAAAGAAAAAATTATGTTTTGGAGCAAAGAAGCGAAAGGGTTGTAGTTTAAGTTCATATACATACCGGTCTTTGACACTAGAGCAAGGCTGCATCATCTCAAGCTTAGCAGCGATACGAGCAACGCAACCATCTACAATGTTGCTCAGATAGACCATTGGTGTGTTACCTATCAACTGTTACAGAAATGTAAAACACATGGAACTCTTAAGTACGTAACTTTGAACAAAAAAAAAAACTAAGACAGTGTTCTTTATTCCAATTGATTCAAAAGTTTGAAAGATTTTGGATTTTACTTGAGTCACATCGTCCTTGATCGAACACCGGTCCTCCGCCATGCATTAAGGGTCTATGAAGATCCAAGTTATAGTAAAAAGACGCTAGTGCAATTTACAAGCAAGCTAGTGTCACTTATTCGGTGGAGTGAAACGAACCAACAAAATTTGCAGCTAATTTTTAGGATTTAACAGTGAAACAATTTTAAAAAAATGATGAAACAAAGAAATTTCTCAGCGTGCAAAATTCGCAGCTAAAGTCTCAGTGATCTTGAGCTAAAATCGAAACTTGAAGAGGCGAAATTGTTCAAGTTCGTAAGTAACGAACAGTTCAAAAGAAACAAAGCCTAGAAATTTCAAGAGTTTATCAAGTTCGAGAACCTAATCGAAAAAGAAACAAGAAGAATACTGTCCAGAAAAAGACAAGGTACAGTTCTTGTCGTGAATATCAAAGCGATAATGCTGTATTAAGGTTCGAGTAATTGGAGGTCGGTTTTCAAAAGTTACTACCATTAAAATCAAACATTTTATATGTTTAAATATAAAAATACACCTTTAACAACTTAAACAGCTCCATCTGATTAATAAACAAACCAAAGAATACACTAGTCCCGTATAAAAGACTCATTCAAATGACATATTCTCAGCTTCACGTCTGATCGAGTCAAACAATTGAGTTGATAAGTAACGTTCCCCTCCGCTAGGGAAAACCACCTGAAAAAATAAAACAGACAATAACCGAATATATTTTCGTTAATTTCCGGTTTGAGTTTGGTTAAAGAATCCTGGTTTTCTTGTAATTTAGAGTTTGCAAGTTAAAATACTTACAACAATGAGTTTCCCAGCGTTTTCAGGCCGCTTCGCCACCTTTATCGCAGCTGCAGCAGCGGCTCCAGAAGATATTCCCACCTGTAAGACGTTAACATTTTGATCAGAAATATTGGTTTTATTGCATTTGTTAAACCGATTTGAACCGGGAAATTGTACCAGCAATCCTTCTTTTAGTGCTAGAAGTTTCGCTGTTTCAATTGCTTCCTCACTTGTTACCTGAAAGAAAAGAAAAAACGAATTGAAGTGATTACTTGAATGATTTCATCTCGTCAAGCTCATGAAGACAAAACCGATAACACAATCTCAAGCTAACATTACTTGAATGATTTCATCAACAATGCCGAAATCCAAATTGTCTGGTATGATTCCAGCTCCAATACCTTGGATCAAATGCGGACCTAATCAAGATCAAGAAAACCAAGGAAACAGTATCTTAGGACTAAAGAACAAAATTTAATAGTTATAAGCAACCAAAGGAACCAGTATCATAATAATAAAATATTCAAGAACAAGATTTGAAAACTGAAATGACAAAAGAGAAACTAACTCTTACCCGGTTCACCTCCACTGAGTACCGGACTCTCAGTAGGCTCTACCGCATAAACCTGTTGATAAAACAAGTGTTTGAAAAGCCAAAACGTGTCTCAATATATAATATTAGCCTTAAGTATCTGCATTTTTTGTACCTTAAAGTCTTTGTTTTTCTCCTTGAGGAATTTTCCTGATCCGGAAATAGTTCCACCAGTACCAACACCACCAACCAATATATCTACTTCACCTGCAGAGTCTCTCCATATCTCTGGACCGGTGGTTCGATAATGTGTCTTCAGAGCAAAACCAATTTAGATTCATCAACGAGAGAGAGAGCAATGAAATGTGAAAGGAGAGGTTTAAATACATACTTGTGGGTTTGAAGGATTTTCGAATTGACGAAACATGAAACCATCTGGAGTTTTGCTTAATATCTCTTCAGCTTTATCGATTAATCCTTTAACGCCTTTTTTAGGGTCAGTGAGGTGAACCTCAGCACCTAATGCTAATAGAACAATCTTTCTCTCAAGGCTCATTGATTCAGGCATTGTGAGCACAACTTTATAACCTTTAGCTGCTCCAACAAACGCTAAACCGATTCCAGTGTTACCAGATGTTGGCTCAATCAATATGCTCTGAAGTAGTAAAAATCAAATCCAAGATTTTCAGTTATAAGTTTGATTTTTACAAAAATAGATTGTATGATTTCAATCATATTACCTTCCCTGGAGTAATCAATCCTTTGTCTTCTGCATCTTTGATCATTCCATAAGCAATTCTAGCAACCAAAGAGATTTCTTAGAAAACGTAAAGAACAAATATGTCTTGGAGCAAAGAAGAGAAATCAAATATATACCGTTCTTTGACACTAGAGCAAGGCTCCATCATTTCAAGCTTAGCTGCAATACGAGCAACACAACCATCCACAATCTTGTTCAGATACACCATTGGTGTGTTACCAATCAACTGTCACAACAATGCAACACACATGGCACTCTAAGTACATAACTTTGAACAAATAAACTAAAACTTCTTCATTCCATGAAGCAAATGATTAAAGAAGAAAAAAAAAAAGTTGAAAGATTTTGGATTTACTTGAGTTACATCATCCTTGATTGAGCACCGGTCCTCCTCCATACCAATGGTCTTTGACAAAGAAGGATTTAAAGACACAATCTAAAAATTACCTAAAGAAAGTCAATTTCAGTACGAGCAAGAAATTGTCAACTTTGAGTATTCATAATGATAAATCTTACCGAGTTCGAGATCTAATCCAAGAAAAAAACAAAACTTTCCAGAAAAAGAGAGAGATATTCCGACAATGAATATAGAGTATAGTCTGTCGTTGTATATTCATATTATTATATTAATTAACCCATGTGTCTCTATAAAATCACTTGTTTAATTCTTTGCAAACCAATCGAATATTCGCTTCTTCACGTGGACAACTTTTGAATCTTGATTTTGTTTTTCGGTACAAAATATATACTGACCTTTTTTTTACCATATGCAAAGCAATTCTGTTCTCGAGCTGAAATCAAACATGAACCAAGTTCACAAATTTAGACGGAGAACAATTTTAAAAGAAGTAAACCCAGAAATTTTAAGAGATGACCAAGTTCAAAATCCAATCAAAGAAGAAGAAAGCCTGTCCATGAAGAGAGACAACTGTATAAAGATAAAGTATAGAGCAATGATTGTCTATATACAACTCGAGTATATATTAATAATTAATATATTCACAAAAAAATTACTTATCAATAATTCATAACAATTAGACATTTGGCCTGTTCAAGGCGACAAGTGTCTGCGTTCTTGAATCTTGAAAGATAAACTTGATTATGCGTTTTTTTTTTGTGTTAAATACTTGATTATGCGTTTCTACAAAACTTTTACTTAATTTGGAAATGTTTTCCTCGTGCACACTAAGAAAAGAAACCACTTTTTTTGTCGTAAAGCACTTTTATGTTTGACAAAACAATAAAAAGCAAACGATATCCAAATTCCTAAAGAAACCAGAACCACAGCTTTTTTTACGTACTTTTAAAATAAATCAATCATCTGTTAAAGAGTCAAAACATAGTACACTTTTACAACTGCATCACATCAATAAACAAACCAAATGCGAAATCAAACATGTTTAATTTTAACCAAACCAAACCGAACGAGTCATGTGGGGTGTAACAAAGCCTCAGAGAATTGGCAAATTCTCTGCTTCACGTCTAATCGACTCCAACAATTCAGTCGATAAGTAACGTTCCCCTCCGCTTGGGAAAACCACCGGACAGTGACCAATTAGAATCCGGTCTGACTTTGATTAAGGAAGCCCGGTTATGGCAATAAAAAAAAGCATTATACTCTTGTTATTTTGATTTTAAAATGGATTTGTATGAGTTGATAAATTCTTACCTTTCCGGGAGTAATCAATCCTTTGTCTTCTGCATCTTTGATCATTCCATAAGCAATTCTAGCAAGCGCATAAGATCAATCAAGAGAAAGAGAGAGTTCTGATTAAGTTGTTATATATATACTGACCGTTCTTTGACACTAGAGCAAGGCTCCATCATCTCAAGCTTAGCCGCTATACGAGCAACACAACCATCCACAATATTGTTCAGATAGACCATTGGTGTTTACCTATCAACTGACACAGAAACTCAAAACTAAGTAAAGAACTTGAAGCAATTGATTCAAGAGAGTTGAAAGATTTTGGATTTTACTTGAGTCACATCATCCTTGATCGAACACCGGTTCTCCTCCATGCTAATAAGCGTCTATGAAACTCCTGCAAAACTTGATTTTTTTTTCCCAATTTGAAGATCACAAAGAAAGTCAAAAGATTTAAGACACAATCTGAAAGTACCTTATAGGGAACTCTGTTTCCAACAGTTCTACTAAAAAGGCTCTATTTGAATTTACAAGCAAAGATATTGTTAACTTTTAGTATTTATAATACCTAGTTCGAGATCCAACCCAAGAAGAAAAATAAAAAAAGGACTTACAAACAAAAGATTATCTTTACAGATATAAAATTTGTATATCTAATTTTATATTAACCTACGAAATCACAACCGAATATTCGCCTTTTTACGAAGGTATTGATTTCTTTTTGTATTTTCTTACTATACGTTAGTCAGTTATGCAAAGCATTCGTCTTCGTGAGCTAAAATCGCACCTGAAGAGGAGAAACTGCTCAAGTTCACTAATTTAGGCGGGAAAACAGTTCAAAAGAAGTAAACCCAGAAATTTTAAGAACTTATCAAGTTCAAGATTCAATCAAATCACTTCTTATTGATTCATTACAAAGGTTTTTGCCTCTTCACGTCGATAAGTTTATGCGTAAACATATTTTGTTATGCGTTTCTTTAAGTCTTTTGTTTAATCTGGAACAAGAACCCAATACATAAACCATATCTTCTTCACAAATATATTTTAAAATCAATCATCAATAAAGTTATTACAGATAGCGAAATATACATGTTAGTACATATTTATTAGACAGAATATTAGCACACAATTTAAAATATTTTGTTTTGAGAGAAAAAAAATAGCTAGAAGTCTGTTTGTTATTGAACAAATAAGTCTCTACCAAAAGCTATTAATCTAATACAAAGGTTATACACAAACCCCACCTAAGATTCATCCCTATTGACAAATAATTAAAAATCAAAAACAACCTAGACAAAGAAGATCACAATACCTTAGCAATTTTTATAAACTTAAATAAAAAGATTCAAATCTCATAATACTATACTCACCACACCACCAGAAAGGTTGTTTGTTAACTCTGAGATAATCAAATATCAACCTAACTGGTTATTTTTTTCTTTGTCTTATTCTTCTTATTGCTTTCATCATCATCATACACCACTTGGCATCGTCTTTAACTCGTGCAATGTGGCTCTAATCTGTTCTTGAACCAAGTCTAATCTCCTTGAATACACTTCCAGCTCAAGTATCTGTTGTTTCCTCCATCGTTCATCGTTCACTGCCTTGTTTCCTCCTACTCCTTCTCCGAAATTGAACGGTCGAGTAAAAATGGGGCTCATTGAGCCAAATCCATGAGTGTTATTACCACCTCCGCTCATTGCAGCCATCATCATACTTGTTGTACCATTCATCATCTCCTTGATCACAGGAGATACACAGTTCTTCACTGTCTCTTCAATCAAACCACCAAGATTCGCTGCAATACTAGCCGTAGCTGCGGTTTCGTTGAGGTTCACATTGCTAGATGCGTGTGGTATGTGTGCATCAGAGGAGGGAGTGATGTTGGGTTTGTTGTCTTCTTCAATCTTCCCTATTCTTGATCGTGATCGTTTTCTCGATCCGCTTCCGCTACTCATTGTCAGTTTCTTCTCCATGACTCCGTTGTTTTCAGGATCCAGATCCAGAGTAGTAGGATTATTAGAGCTTGAGCTGTTAAAGGTTGAGTAGTTGTTGTTACCATTTGTGTGATGATTACTGGTTTCATCGAAATCCATTGCATTGTTGTCTTCGAACCCTATGATTTTCCCGGTTTGGTTCCAGATTTTCCTAGAGATCTCGAAAGTAGATTGATCATGAGGGCTCTTGAAGAATACCTCTTTACCGGAGCTGATCTTGCTCATCACATTCCGGTATTTCTTCTTCAGTCGTCGAAGCTTTTCGACCAATTGGTTCTTGTTGAAATCAAGCTGGAGTTTTGACTTTATCTGCTCGTAAAACGGCGCCGTGTCTGGCGGATGCGAGCTGCTGCCTCGGTGTGTCGTAATGTAATCGAGGAAACCACGGAGGAGTTCGATCTCGTCTTCGTCCGTCCATAGCCTCTGGAAAAGGCGTCTAGAGTCATCGATCGGCGGTCTCTGATGGACGATCTCCGTCATGCGGTGCCACTTCGGATCGGAATCTACAGGAATTACGGAGACAGGGACGGCGGATCCAGCTGGAAGTGCGACGGTCACGGCGCCTTTCGAAGACATAGAAGGTGTCCCGGAAACGATTGCAGTCGAAGAGACCGCGGAAACCATGGCGAGTGACGTTGTAGACGGCGAATTCAGTTCTTCCTCTTCGGGATCGTCATCTTCGGCTTCGTTCTCCTCCGGCATAGCCACATCATCGTTCTCCCGCAAATCCTCGTCGGTATCAGACTCTCCTCCCTCTCCTACACCTCCTTCTTCCAGATCCGGCGATTCCAAATCAAAAACAGCGTCGTGATCATCCGATGTCATCTTCATGAAACAAAAACAAAACCGCCGAGAATAGATTCTGACTCCTTCAGCTCCGATCTGATCAAGACCAAGAACCAGATCCAAGTCCCAGATCCAGATTGGGGACGGAGAAGGGGAGAAAAGGGGAGTGGGTTCACGAGGATTGGTACGCTTGTGATTGGGTGGTAGGGCATGAGAATCTTCGACCCAACCAGGGTAGTTTCGGTATTTTCCCACTTTACGTTTACGACGAGGCAAAGTGGTCACGCACTTTGGTTATTATTGCGGTCAGTTGAGCACTGACGTCTTCCGGTCCCAACCAAATCAAATTTGCAAGCTAACAAAAAAGAGCGTTTCGTAAACGCGACATTGTGGCAAAACGTTTTTACGGACAAAACAACGCAAACCGTAACTAAAATTTCTGTTTTTCTCTACCCCTCATCAAACGTTTATATCGTTTTGCACCCTGTTCTAGTTTCGATCAAATTGCACCCTCCTCACAAACATACTGTCAAATTGCACCCTATTTTCAAATTTCGGGTTTGACTCTTGACCAAACCACGTAAACCGTAACCAAACCCGATTTCGACCCAAATTGAGAATCCAAAACCAGATTACAAACCCGACCCGATTGAAAAAATAAAATTCAATAATTCAGAATAAATTCAAAAAATCAAAATAAAATTAAAAAAAAATTAGAAAATTCAAAAGAAATTATCAAAAATAAAAAAACTTCTAAAAAAATTCAAAAATTCAAAAAATCGAAAAATCAAAATAAATACAAAAAAAATTCAATTTTTTCAATTAAACTAATAATAAAATAATTTTTTTATTTTTTTACAAAATATTTCCAAAAGTTTTCCAAAAAAAACTCATGAAATGTCATTTAGCATCTCCTCTAAACCTTCTCATGCACCCTTCATCAACAAAACTCATGAGAACAATTCATGATATGGAATATATAGATATGAAAAAATACAGTTTTTCCAATGAATTTTACTATTATAATACACTAAAACAAACTACAGATTTACATTTCTAGTAGTATGCTTCTTTCTTTGTAATTTGAATTTTTGTTTCATTTGATTTCTTATTTTCCTATTCCATTACGTTGTTGTGTTTTCAAATTAGGTTATAGTACTATTATTTTTAATTTCGTCATCAATATTAAAAATAATATCCATTATTTATTCTAAAATCTATAACTTTAACATATATCATCTTAATTGGGTAGTCTAATATGCTATTAATATATATTTATTGTAATGACAAAAATATTAATTGTCGTATAAAATTAACAAATTTTTGTTTTTATTTCATCTAATCAAATTTTGTATGAGCACAACTATCCATCTCATTTTGTATGAGCACAAATTTTTTTCATGAAGGGTAAGTGAGAAGGTTTTGTAGAGATAATAACTGATATATCATGAGTTTTTTTTGGAATTTTTTGGACTTTTTATAAAAAAGTTAAACTTTATTTTTAATTGTTAGTTTAGTTGAGAAAAATTGAAATTTTTTGTATTTTTTATTTTCGATTTTTTGAATTTTTGAAGTTTTTTTTTACTTTTTATAATTTATTTTGAATTTTCTTTTGATTTTTTGAATTTATTTTGAATTTTTGAATTCTTTTCGATTTATTTTTTTTATTTTTTTATTGGGTCGGATTTATAATCGGGTTTTGGATCCTCAATTTGGGTCAAAATCGGGTTTGGTTATGGTTTATGTGGTTTGGTCAAGATTTAAACTCGAAATTTGAAAATAAGATGCAATTTGACAGTAAATTTGTGAGGAGGATGCAATTTGATCGAAACTGAAATGAGAGTGCAAAACGATGTAAAAGTTTGATGAGAGGGTAGAGAATGACAGTTTTCCCATTTTAGTTATTGGCTAAAAATTTGAAAGATAATGTGTTGGGTTAAACAAATACATTTTTTTTTTTCCGTTAATATCAAATCTTCTTCTTATATTTTTTTCAAGTTTATAAATTGCTAAGGGATTGGAAAAAACCCATAAACACTAAGACTTGGCATGTAAGAACTTTTCTTTCTCTTAAATTTATATGTACAGAATACAAACGAAAAGTTTAATTTAATAAATTCAGATCTTGCATCTCTACTTCTTCGTACCGTCATGGAGAAAATCAAGACTGTAATATTAATTGAACTTTTTCTTTTGTATCTGGGAGCACTTGTTCTGTAAAGGTTAAACCACTCCAATCAATATACATAGAAACGTTGTCGAAATTCAAGATATGAGATAACAAACTCGAAAATTAGAACAAACAAAAACTCGAGTTTGCTCATCTCATATATTAAATTTTCAACCAAATGAAGAAAAATAAGCTCAAAAAATGTAAATATCATCGAATCAAATCATTTTTTTTTTTTTTTAAATGGTGTTAATTAGTTAACGTCTAATAGCATATATAGCTAGAAACAATGAACATAGATTAGGACATGTTGAGCACATCATGGAGTTAGTGAAGATTGGTTTCGTCTTCATAAACCCATGATGTGATGTAGTTTCGTAATGGATACATGAGAATTTTGGTGTCATTGCTGATAATTTCATTTACCATACGCTATATTAGCATCGCTAATATCAATCTAATTTTATTTTATGATTATAAACAAGTACAGTTGGCGTTTTTGAAAGTATGGACAATAAAATTGCAGTGTATTTGTATGTCAATTCTCAAGTCAACGTTAATTATTTTTGGTTGTCAACCTCAGGTCAATATTAACTGTGTTAGACCATACATATAGAAGACATTATTTATAAAATAAAATATATAATAAAGATTCACAACTATTATTTGTGTGTCAGCATATATATAATGAATGTATTGGTATTTCAATTCTCAAGTCAACATCAATTATGTCAAACCAAACATATGGAAAATATTAGTATAAGAAAACAAATAACATCTATTCAAAACTATTATTTGCGTTCAATACATGTTCTTTATTTCAGTAATATACTTTCTCCTCTTTGAATTGTCTCGTTGTCGTCATCTCCTCGGCCGTTTTGTATCTCTGGTGAGAAGAGAGAGAAAAGGAAGAAAAAATGCCTGAGGGTGCCATCGTATGTGACAATGGTACTGGAATGGTTAAGGTTATAGTTTCTTTACTTTATTTATTCAGATTTTTAGGATCTTCTCTTTTTGCGTATTACAAACTCCAGTTGCTTATTATAACTATTTCGTGTAAATAGGCTGGTTTTGCTGGCGATGATGCTCCGAGAGTCATGTTCTCGAGTGTTGTTGGTAGGCCAAGACACTGTAGTGTCATGCCTGGGAGGAACCAAAAGGAGATATATGTTGGCGACGAAGCACAATCTAGTAGAGGTATTCTGACTTTAGAATATCCAATCGAGCATGGTATTGTGAGAAACTGGGATGACATGGAAAAGATTTGGCATCTAACTTTCTATGATGAGCTTCGTATTGACCCTCGAGACCACCCGATTCTCCTTACCGAGGTTCCTCTTAACCCAAAATCTAACAGAGAGAGGATTACCCAAACCATGTTCGAAACCTTTGGTTTTCCCGCCATGTATATCTCCATCCAAGCTGTCTTGTCTCTCTACGCCAGTGGTCGTGTAACCGGTTAGTACATTTGTTTTAAAAAAACGAAAAAAACAAACCCAAAAAATTATTTGTTTCTATAAACTTTGAAAGTTCCGGACATTTAGCCAAGATTGGAACGGATTGTTGATATCATTTGATAACCCCGAAGGAATTTTTTTCTCACTCCTTTTTTCTTTTCAATTTTAAGCTAAAGATTTTTAACATAACTCATACAGTGATGTCTTAGGTGCTTAGTTAAACAATGTCTTAATCCCATTTATGGTTTCGGATTGGGTATGAAAACACATTTTTATTTTTCTAAGGGTTTCTTAAGCTTAGTTCTTTGGTTTGTCTTTTTTTCGAGTTTTGTTAAACGAACGTATTTTATTCTTCATTAACGACTTAATTCCGTTAAAATTGTGGTATATTTTGGCGGTTTCAAAAGACACACCTTTTTTCCTACAGATTTTTTTAGCTGAAAGTCCAATATTTTGTTTTCAATCTTTCCATATTAGATACCAAATTTTAGGGTATTTTCTTCTTTGTTTATGCTCATTGATCGTATTGAAACTGAGTTATGATTCTCTTCCTTGGGAGCAGGTATTGTGCTGGATTGTGGGGATGGTGTGTCTCATGCTGTGCCAGTCTACGAGGGTTACTCCCTTCCACACGCCATCGTCCGTCTTGACCTTGCTGGTCGTGACCTCACTGATTATCTCATGAAGATTCTTACCGAGAGAGGTTACAAATTCAACACTACATCAGAACGGGAAATCGTGAGAGACATCAAAGAGAAGCTATGCTTTGTTGCTATGGACTACGAGCAGGAAATGGTGTCCTCAGAAACCAGCTCCTCCATAAGAAAAAGCTATTGTTTACCCGACGGACAAATGATCCAGATCGCTGCTGAGAGATTTAGGTGCCCAGAAGTTATGTTCCAGCCATCGTTTGTGGGAATG
Organism: Euclidium syriacum; assembly: GCA_900116095.1. Taxonomy (NCBI): domain Eukaryota; kingdom Viridiplantae; phylum Streptophyta; class Magnoliopsida; order Brassicales; family Brassicaceae; genus Euclidium; species Euclidium syriacum. The sequence goes on from FPAK01000003.1 coordinate 17,936,754, forward strand.
GAAGCACCTGGAATTCACGAGACGACATATAATTCAATCATGAAGTGTGATATAGATCTCAGGAAAGACTTGTACCATAACATTGTGCTTAGTGGTGGAACCACTATGTTCTCGGGTATTGCAGACCGTTTTATGAAAGAGATCACATCGCTTACACCGATAGGCACGAATATCAAGTTTAGGGTCATTGCACCGCCTGAAAGAAAGTATAGTGTTTGGAAAGGTGGTTCCATTCTTGCTTCTCGGGACGCATTCCAACAGGTAAAGTTTCACCAAATTTTTTGATAATATGCAAATTAAAAAATCTGATCGTGTTATATGTGTGTTTGTTATTAGATGTGGGTCTCTAAGGCTGAGTATGAAGAGGTAGGTCCAGGGATTGTTCATAGAAAATGCTTCTAAACTCTCAAGACAAAAAGGAAAAATTAAAGGTTGGGTTTTTTCGGAACAAAAAAAGGTTGGGTTTATGTAAAGTTTGTTTTTTCTGTTTTTTTTTTCCCATTTATTTGTTCTAATGTTTGCTTCGTTTAATCTTTTTTTTTATGATGCACTTGTTTTGGATCAAAACCTTTGACTTAGTGAAACGAGGGTTTCATCAAAACGTGTTGCATCTTCGTGTTGAATTTAATTCATCTGTCGTGGTGAATTAGATTCTTGCTGTATTTTATATGTATATTTATATATCAAATCAAAAGGTAGATTTGTATTTGGAGAAAATGGACAATAACATTACCTTCCGTGCTTTTGCCAAAAAATACGATTTTTGAGTAAGCCAAAAACACACAAATTTGTGTTGTCCGAGCAACTTTAGACAACAAAAGTCAACTTTAATAGCAGTTTAACACTCTTAATCGAAGTCGTGTTTTGTTAAAAATATTAAATTGAGATGGAGCTAGATCGAACCCGGGTGGAGAGTGAAACTTAAATCAAAGCACACTTTGAAACATTCATCTTTATGGCATTAATAATTACGAAGAACATGATCTTAGAGTCTATGTACACTTACATTCTTTTAATGTAAAAACTTTCTACACAGCAATCACTTACATGTTCTTAATCCAAAAAAAACAAACTAATAGATATAATGATATTATTATAAAAAATATATAAAAAAATCTCGGATTAGACTAGGTTGATTTTAAAACAATACATTTCAAACAAAAATATTAACACACAAATTTGTATGCTTTTAAAAAAACACATTTCAAAAAAAGTTAATATTCTTTCACTTTTTTGTAGCAAACCGAAAAATAATATTTTAGAAAAAGAATAGAAACAATTTTTTATATTTCAAGTAGTAATTTTAGATTAATACTCTGTACAACAAAAAAATTGATGAAATTTCAAAACAATACGACAATGAACAATCTTACATAAATAAATATAAAAATACAAGTTCAACACTAAATAAAACAAAGGATAATTACCGTCGAATGTGCCAGTTTGGTAAATAAAAAACAGTACTAACCGTTTGCGGACAAATCATCATCAACCACGGCAACTGTTCAAAGTTTTTTTTTTTTTTTTTCTTTTTTAAGGGTTCAAAGTTTCAAACCCTTAATTCCACAAGGCGGTCTAAAGAACAAGAACGTATAAACATAAAACATCTACCGTTATGAAATGTTCACAATATCTCGGCATTTGAGGATTTTTCTTTCACATTCAAGAGAAGCCGTTGACATGTTATCCCGCACCGACTAAAACAATCTTTTCAAAAACCTTTATCCCATATTATTTTCGAGTTGAATTTATGACAGTTCACATACATGTAGTATTACATAGTGATACATTTTCTCTTGAAATTTAGTTGCCGAAATTTATAGCTGCGACACGTTGCGAGCCTTTTCATGATAGGTGGATGATATATTTAATGGCTGACTCAAATATCTCTACAGCCAACTACATTAACCACTACATTAATTCTGGATCTCAGCCTCCATCCAAGTCTCGTAAATTTAAACACACAAACGATATTATTATTTTTAACAATATTTTTTTTTCTGACGACTACATATATATGTATAACACATGACCATTGTCATGAAAACTTCAATTTGAAATACCAACCTCTCCTTTCATGATGCCTTCCTCTATCTCTCTTATCCTCGCAACCGCAGTCTCCGGCGTGATTCTCCTCTTCTCCACCATCTCCTCCGCAGCGCCAATTCACGGCATGCGCCGTCCATTCAACAGAATCTACGCCTTCGGCGATTCTTTCACTGACACAGGAAACTCACGCTCCGGCGAAGGACCCGCCGGATTCGGACACTTGTCAAGCTCTCCGTACGGGATGACTTACTTCCGGCGGCCAACAAACCGCTACTCCGACGGCCGACTCGCCATCGATTTCGTGGCAGAGTCGATGAATTTGCCATTTCTGCCGCCATATCTTGGCCTCAGATCCACTAAAGGTAGTAACGGCACCGCGACGGATACTTACGGCGTTAATTTCGCCGTCTCTGGGGCAACGGTGATTAAACACGCATTCTTCAGAAAGAATAATCTAACGTTTGATATGACTCCTCAGTCTATCGAGACAGAGCTTTTCTGGTTCGACAAGTATTTGGAAACCCTTGAAACGCATCAGAAGGTCTCCTTGTTTAAAGATTCTCTCTTCTGGATCGGAGAGATCGGAGTGAACGACTATGCGTACATCGTTGGATCTACTATGTCAAGTGACACCATTAGAGAACGAAGTATATCGACATTTACAAGGTTTTTGGAGGTATTTTTTCGCATAATTAGAACTGTATAATTAACATATTCATTTACGAAAAATTAACATATTCATATAACTAACATTTAGGACAAGTTAACTGTATAATTAACATATTCATTTAAGGACATATTCATTTTGGAGGTATTAGTTTGATCTTCGGTTTAGTTTTGGTCCAGGGGTTTTGCTAATCAATTTATGGGACCCGTACGGTACAATTGATCCTATATATAGCAAGTCATGATACCAAAGTGATCCAACCGATTAGTCATGTTTAACATGCAGCATGAGATATCGATAAAGCAAGAAGTTCATGAATGTGGAAGATTAAAGAACCCGTTTAGTTCGGCTTACAAATTAAAACTTTAATTGAGGATAAATCAAAATATCTTGGTTATTTAATGTTATTTATAGATAATTTATACTACAGTAAAATCTCTATAAATTAATTATATATTTTAAAAATATTTTATTAATTTATTTATATACTAATTGACTAGAAAACAAATTTTGAACTTAAGAAATATATTAGTTTATCGAGATATAAATCAATCGAGTATTAATTTATAAAGGTTTTATTGTATTGGAATAACAGATCTCCGATTTAATTTTTATTTGAATTTGATTTTCTATTTTTGAAAACACTATAGTTTTTATTACTGCGATTTCGGTTTTGGTGTTCAAATCTTCAAAAAGTTATGAACTTTAAGGTTTTTTTCTGTCAAGGTTCTTAACAAAACATATAAAACGGTTTATGCCACTTTTCAATTGTAATTACAGACATTGTTGAACAAAGGTGTGAAATATATGTTGGTCCAAGGACATCCAGCAACTGGATGCTTGACGTTATCGATGTCGCTGGCCGCAGAAGACGATCGGGACAGTCTAGGATGTGTTAAGAGTGTCAATAACCAGAGTTACACTCACAATCTTGCTCTCCAATACAAACTTAAACATCTTAGGTAAGTTTTCAATCGAACTTTTTATCAATAACATTCCAATAACCTATTATTAACATTTTATAAATGCAGGATTAAGTATCCGAATGCCACAATAGTCTACGCAGACTACTGGAACGCGTACCGTGCGGTTATTCAAAACCCTAGAAAGTACGGCATCACCGAGAAGTTCAAGGCGTGCTGTGGAATCGGAGAGCCGTACAACTTCCAGGTGTTCCAGACGTGTGGGTCGGCTGAAGCTACGGCGTGTAAGGATCCGAGTCGTTACATCAACTGGGACGGAGTCCACTTGACCGAGGCCATGTATAAGGTTATGGCTGATATGTTCCTTGGCGGCAGTTTTACTCGTCCTAAATTTAGTTACTTGGTGAACAAGAAACTAAACGGTTTATGATACAAGTTTTACTGTTTTGTATGATTCTTCTCTTCAGTGGTTTTCAAATTCTTGATTTTGTTTCCTTAGATCATGATCAGACCAATCTTTTAAGACTGGATAAACCAATAACAAAAATTCAATCCAACTAATTTGTGGATCAATTTACTTAGTAACCAAAACTTGGAGAATTTAATGAAACTAAAACAAGGGAAAAAGTTCAAGAGAATCCAAGAAGATCTAACATTTCTATTAGCGGATCCTAAGACATCGCAACAAGCTGATAACAAACTCATATCTCTTATGTTTTAATTTGATTCATAATCACCTAAAGTGCAACAAAAATCTATAATACACATGAGAAACAATAGAATCTCGAGGAGATTTCCATTCTTCACAAAAGCAGGTAAATATTGTTTCCGAATATAGGTGATTGGTGACATCTAGTTAGTAAATATAAATAATGATTCCACCTATGGTGGGTAATGGCCATGTCAGCACAATTAGCAATGTCAATGATTTCCTACCTAACAACACTTATTTTGTTTTGCTTAACAATAACATTTTTGTGGATTTACCAACAACATAATCTTTTTCATTTGTGGCACAGCTGAGCTAAAAAAAAAGAAGCCTTTTTCTAGAGTTGCTTGTTGAGATCGTCATCCAGGTTTCTGAGGATAGTGTTGGGGTTCTATGGAAATTCATAAAGACTGGAACTGTGTTTGTTAAGGCGATCTACTCACATGTAGTACTTAAAAATTTCCGGCTAAACCGAAAACCTGGATTTTCGTAATTTTATAACTCCATGTCGTCATATCATTATTTTTTTCTTCAAATGCCTCGACAAGGGAAATCTTTACGCTATATACGCTGAATGCATTCGATTAGTATTCATTTGTAGTGAGGTTGAGAAGGCCATGCTAGGCATTATCATGCATCTATACCCATTCGTGAGGTTGATGCATATAATTCTGACTATATGTAATGGCGTGAGGTGATGATGCAATATCTAGGTTTTGTGAATGAAACAATGCAATCATGGTTGGATGTTCGCATGGTGATAATGAGACACATCACAGTGGTACTCTCCCCACACTAAAAAGGCATATAGGCAGCCTAAGCAGGTGAGTGAATAAATTATATGTTTATCATTTTATGTTTTAGAAAGTAAATTTTTTCCTATCATTAGCTGGATCTTACTTATGAAATTATGAACGTATATAAAGATTTTATGCACGTATAACTAGCATACATGAACCTCTATAAAATTTCTATGCACGTCTTTGTTGTTTAGATAAACATTTATATGGAGAGTTAGTTAGTTATAAACACTCTTTTAACATTGAATAACTAGTTGAGTTTTAAATGAGAGATTGTTTAACCTTATAATGTAAGCGGAGCTAACAAAAATCCAACTTCTGTTGAACCTTCATCAACCAATGGCAGTTTTAGGTGATGATAGCATAAGTAATAGTTTCAGAACTTTAAATTGACTTCCTTTTTGTTTATAGAACTATGTCTTACCTTATTTGCACGTTCATGTATGGAAAACGATTGAATAGACGTACACGTATGTATCTTAGATGTTATAAACCAGTCGTTAATGTACATTGATGCGAGTTTTTACATTAAAACAACAATATATCGCTCACATACCATTGTTTTACCAAAAACCAACGCATCTATATAACAATAAAAAAGATTCATATTTGGTGGTATGAAAAGTTAACCAATTATTTTATTGTATTTCAATAGTTCATCGATGGGGATTAGAAACAAATACAAAAGGTTTTCTTCCGCCTTCATCTAGTTGGGTTCTTGCATGTAGCTCGGTTATGCCGTAGCTCACCGCATTTGCCGCACTTGTAGCGTTTCTTCTTCTTCGCTGGACCGCTCTAAGAGCATTACGTTAGTAATTACATTGTTTAAGTCATCATAACAGAATAACTTGCTAAAACTATACATGAGTCTCGAAATAGGATCAGATACGCATTTTGAAGGGTCTTCCAGACGGCCTTCTAGACAATGGTGAAATGACCTTCATATTATTCAACTCCTCGGGTACATTTACGATGATATTTTTATTATTTAACCATTATCATTACTTGTTAAAATAAATCTCCAAAATTAGATATGTCAAATCAAATTAATTCTCCAACCACCAAACAATCAGATAAGATTTGATTTACTTTGTCTTTTTTTAGTGATTCCAATTCTCCCACACGCTTAAAAAGGTTTAATCTTGTGTGAGACGATAGCAATATGGTATTGAAAATTTATAGATCACAAAATGTGTCAGTTGTTTAAATTCAAACTAAAAAGTGCTATTCAACAAATGAAAGTTGAAAATTCAAATTAAAAAATGCTATTCAACAAATGAAAGTTGTAAAAAGTGCTATATTTGCCATATACTCCTATTTTTAGCAACTTTTTTTCTCCTAAGGACTACATATATATGTAACACATGACCATTGTCATGGGAACTTCAATTTGAAATACCAACCTCTCCTTTCATGATGCCTTCCTCTATATCTCTTATCCTCGCGACCGCAGTCTCCGGCGTGATTCTCCTCTTCTCCACTATCTCCTCTGCGGCGCCAATTCACGGCGTGCGCCGTCCATTCAACAGAATCTACGCCTTCGGCGATTCTTTCACTGACACAGGAAACTCACGCTCCGGCGAAGGACCCGCCGGATTCCAACACTTGTCAAGCCCTCCGTACGGGATGACTTACTTCCGGCGGCCAACAAACCGCTACTCCGACGGCCGACTCACCATCGATTTCGTGGCAGATTCGATGAATTTACCATTTCTGCCGCCATATCTTGGCCTCAGATCCACTAAAGGTAGTAACGGCACCGCGACGGATACTTACGGCGTTAACTTCGCCGTCTCCGGAGCAACGGTGATTAAACACGCATTCTTCAGAAAGAACAATCTAACGTTTAATAAGACTCCTCAGTCTATCGAGACGGAGCTTTTCTGGTTCGACAAGTATTTAGAGACCCTTGAAACGCATCAGAAGGTCTCCTTGTTTAAAGATTCTCTCTTCTGGATCGGAGAGATCGGAGTGAACGACTATGCGTACTCCTTTGGATCTACTGTGTCAAGTGACACCATTAGAGAACGAAGTATTTCGACATTTACAAGGTTTTTGGAGGTATTTTTTTTTGCTAAATTAACCGTATAATTAACATATTCATATATTAGATTGATCTTCGGTTTAGTTTTGGTCCAGGCATTTTGCTAATCCATTTATGGGACAAGTACGGTAAAATTGATCCAAAATATAGCATATTTCATATATATAACAAGTCATGATACCAAATTGATGCAACCAATTAGTCATGTTTAACATAGCAGCATGAGATATCGGTAAAGCAAGAAGTTCATGAATGTGGAAGATTAAAGAACCGGTTTAGTTCGGCTTACAAATTAAAACTCTAATTGAGGATAATTCAAACTATCTTCGTTTTTCAACGTTATTTATAGCTAATTTATACTATGTGGACAATAGATGTCTGGTTTAATTTTGATTTGAATTCGATTTTCCATTTTTGAAAAATTATATAGGTTACTACGATTTTGGTTTTCTTTCCCTCTCCAAAAAGTTATGAACTTTAGGGCTTTTTTTTTTTTGTCAAAGTTCTTAAGAAAACATATATGTAAAATGGTTTACGCCATTTTTCAATTGTAATTACAGACATTATTGAACAAAGGTGTGAAATATATGTTGGTCCAAGGACATCCAGCAACTGGATGCTTGACGTTATCAATGTCGCTGGCCTCAGAAAACAATCGGGACAGTCTAGGATGTGTTAAGAGTGTCAATAACCAGAGTTACACTCACAATCTTGCTCTCCAATACAAACTTAAACATCTTAGGTCAGTTTTCACTCGAACTTTTTATCATTATTAACATTTTAGTAATCTATTATTAACATTTTATAAATGCAGGATTAAGTATCCGAATGCCACAATAGTCTACGCAGACTATTGGAACGCGTACCGTGCGGTTATTCAAGACCCTAGAAAGTACGGTATCACCGAGAAGTTCAAGGCGTGTTGTGGAACCGGAGAGCCGTACAACTTCCAGGTGTTCCAGACGTGTGGGTCGGCTGAAGCAACGGCGTGTAAGGATCCGAGTCGGTACATCAACTGGGACGGAGTCCACTTGACCGAGGCCATGTATAAGGTTATGGCTGATATATTCCTTGGCGGCAGTTTTACTCATCCTAAATTTAGTTACTTGCTGAACAAGAAACTAAACGATTTATGATACAGATTTTACTGTTTCGTGTGATTCTTCTCTTCAGTGGTTTTCGATTTTTTTTATTTTGTTTCCTTGGATCATGATCAGACCAATCTTTTAAGACTGGATAAAGCAATAACAAAAATTTAATCCAACTCATTTGTGGGTTAATTTACTTGGAGAATTTAGTGAATATAAAACAAGGGAAAAAGTTCAACCCAACGAGACAACAAATTAAGATCTCTTGTGTTTTAATTTTATTCATAATCACCTAAAGTGCAACACAAATCTATAATACACACGAGAAACAATAGAATCTCGAGAGGAGATTTCCATTCTTCTCAAAAAGGGGTTAATTTAACGGTTGATGATAAAGATAAGACCACAAGTTGATGATATGTTTAAATAGATGGATAGTATTTGTGATTTAGATAAGAGATAGAAAAATATATACGACCACGAAAATTAGAGTTGACTAGGATGAAAACCACCTATATATATACAAATTTAGAGTTCTGTTTATATAAAATCTAAAATGATTATTTGTTCTCAAATATATATACAGAAGTTTAGAAATAGATACTAGATAATTTACCTCCTAAGAAACCTCATCAAGGTTAACATAAAATAGAAAAAGTTACTCATATGATATGCATATCAATCAAAATCTCGGAGATAATCTAGTTTGAATTCTATTAAGCACGCAGATCGGCAATTGTGATTTCGTCCACATCCCAGATTTTGAGCATTTATGACGCATCTCTGGAACGGAGCTAGCATGGACACATAAAATTTCTGACTTGGTGATGAAAATGAGGAGATCTCCGATGTTTTGAGCATAAACGGCGTTTCCGTGTTCGTCTAAGTTAAACACCATTAAAGCTTTTGTCTCCATGTCATCAATACCCTTGATGGTCTCGGCTGCGGTTTTCTTGTACCACTTAACTATGAAAGTTTCATCCGCTGATGGTGACTCCACCAAATGTTCGTTCGCTTGTGCAACACGAACCCAAAGCTCTCGTTTGGACTTCGAGAGATCCGGGAAGTTTAGGAACCGCAACTTCTGAAACTTGGATGTGTGCTTGTTGTGTTCGTGGAGATCCCATGATCCGATGAGGTGGCCTCCAGATCCAACTATGTGAAACATCTCATCTTTCCTTGAAAACATGACTCGAGAGGAGAAGAAGCAAGGGTTCTCGATTCTGAGGTTGATCCACTCGGGGTTACTTTGAGCCGGCATGCAAAAGCTTAGTTGAGGTCCCAAGAACTTGAGAGCCACAACACATTCTTCTTCCTGTGGAGAAGATGAGAACGTCATTGCTACGTTGGTGGTGACAATTTGGGTTTGGAAAAGAGGAAGAGTCGCCAAAACAGGCAGCCATATTCGTCTCGGTTTCCAATCATCATTTACTGGGTATCTACTGCGCATTTCACGGAGAAGTATCTTGCGAGGAGTGTGGGAGTAACTAACTACCTATCCATTGGATGATCCTATAATTCCAGTTTTCTCTATGAGCTCCATAGGCACCCCATGTTCCCAAGGAGTGACTGTGATTCCATCTAACCTAGTATGCACGACTGTTGCGAGATTTGGTCTACAAGGATCAACCCATACAATTTCAGGAGGAGGGGTTCGCGGCAAGGAAGTTGAGAAGCCATTAGAGGGAAGTGGACAGGGTTTCCGACAGAAAGAGGGCTCGCTGAGAAGGAGAGACATGAATAACGTTATTAAGGGAAAAGCAAAAAAAAATTTAGAGAATATATTATTTACACTTATAAAAAAAAATTTAGAGAAAAGAAAGAAATATAAATCTAAATGGAGAATTGGTACCGTTGTTCCACCTAAAACCCTCCAGTAGTTAATAGTTTAATACAGAGGAAAAGACTTGCCCACAGAGTTTTCCATCTCCAAATTAATTATGGTCACCTTAATGGATTATTTTATTTCCCATAAAAAGGACGTTAGGCTAAATATCGGACGTCGTTTTTGGAGATTGACTACTTCAATGTTTTTGTGTTAATTTTTAACGGACGCAAAAGCTTATCAACTCCTTTTTTTTTTGTAGTGACCATTTTTTAGTTTAGGTGTCATTAGGGCTTGATGCCTAGTGGCTTTCTTTTACGGATTGTCTACCTATCTCACAGGTTCGGATCTGAATAATTAGTCTGATTTCCCTTCCCCTCTAACCTATCACATCATCTTTATCTTCAACTTAGGCGAGAATCTATATTGTAGTCAAAATAAGCTTTTCCAGATCAAAAAAAAAAAAAAGTCAAAATAAGTTTTATAAGTTTTTCTAGTATATTATGAATAGAAGATTATTTCCTTAGTTGAACTTTTTGTGTATATTTCTTTCCATCAGAAGCATTGTATTAGAGATACATGGTATAAGGGCAAGAACTATAATGATTGAAACCAATCCTAACCCTTTGGATTCCAAATCCATAAACATCATGTCATATTTCAATACAAAAAGATGGATGTCGGAAAATCGAATTTTAATAATTATGTTGTTTACTACAATATTTTTCCGGACTTCGGCATGAAAAAATAAGAAATTTAATGTCGTTTTAGAGAAAGTGAAAACAAGGTTAGTCGATAGACGTTTTCAATAAAATATAATAGGATCTCTTTAATGAGATCACTTCTGTAGGCAATAAAATTTCTGGAACTACCCTGATGAACATGTTTGATTCCTGAGTTGGTGATTTAGTGCCTCTTTTATAAAATAGAGGCATCCACATAAGCCACCGATCAAAAAATCACCTAACATGTTAAAGGTCCACAAGAAATCCTTTTTGCCTATTGTTGATCCGAATAGTGGAAACCGCCGAGAAGAGTTTAAAAGGATAGATGTATTGAACAAAACCTTAGATCATGTTTTCTCTAATTGCTTAAAACTTAAAACAAAACAAAAAAAAACTCGAGATTCAGTAAAGATGTCTAGTTCAAGAACAGATCCAACAGCAAGACAAATACCATAATAGGTAAACCAAAGAGAACCGATGCTGTCTTGAGTATCTTACTTCTTTTTGGGATCACCAGCCTTTGTCTGCATTTACATTTAGACAAAATCGATTCTTAAGGATTCATGCACAATCATAACAGAGAGGATAACAAGCATGTATGAGTTTACAAGTCTCACCTTCTTAACACCACGGATTTTCTTGGCACGGTTCTTCCTTTCCTTAATTTGTTTCCTTGATTTCTCAATCTTAGTGTCAAGACCATTCTACAAATCAAATAACCAAAACCATTTCAGAATCCAAATACAGAGAATACAATAGCGAGAATTCGATTGAAACTTGGAAATGAGACTGAAAAGAACTATTTACCCTGATAAGTCTGTACTTGGGTTCGAATTTCTTAGCACTCTCGACGTTATCGTAGATCAAACCGAATCCAGATGATTTACCACCTCCAAAGTGGGTTCTGAATTTGAAAACAAAGATGCCATTTGGGTCCTTAACCTCGTACATCCTTGCAAGCTTCTCCTTAAGCTCAGCCTTTTAAGTCAAATCCAAAACCAGATTCTCCCATTAGAGAACACCATCACAGTCTATATGATCAAAACACAAAAAGAGATGAAGTAATAAGACACTGAGAGTAAAAAGAACATACCTTAGAAACATTAGCTCTTCCTGGGTGAAGAACATCAATAACCTACATTCATAAATCCACCATTTTCTTAGTAATTCATCCAAAATCATCCTTGAATCTATGTGAATACTCTAAATCAGCAACACTATACGAGTTACACTGCTTTGCTAATGCAGGAATTTAACAAATTCGTTTCAGACTAATTATTCAGATTCAGAAACATGCACATACACTCTCTTTTCATTTCCCAGTTATCAAATATCATAAATGAAGCAATTACAAACAATACTACTGACAATTAAACAAGTTAGAACGCTCTTCCCATTTGGTCACAAAATCTGAAACCCTGACCTAAAACATTCAAATCCTCTGAAGAAACAAACAATCTGCGTCGGATCGAAACGAAGAAATCATTCGATTCAGATTGTGTTTAATCTCAAACCATTTCTAGCCCGATAGAATCAAAGGTAGGAGAAAACAAAATAATGCGGATGATAAAGAGTAAATGGAACTCACGAACTGCTTCCTGGAGAGAAGTCTGTTGGTCATGAATTTCCGGGTTCGGATGGTGACAGCTTTTTCCGCCATTGTTGCGATTTCTCAGGGATCAAAGTGAAGATCTCTGCGGTAAGCTTGAATTCGTCGGCTCGGGTGAAAGAAGAGACGCGCACTGCAAACCGTAGATTTTATATAGTGAAGGTGATTAGGGTTTCTTTGATATCCTTATGTGGTTTTATATGGGCCAGAAGTTTTTTAATGTTGGTTTTAATAATTTTCAGGTCCATAAGATGAAGCCCGTTTTGAATTTCAGGCTTTCAATTAATAAGAAGTCCACTGGGCCTAACTATTTATAACCACAAAATTATGTTCATCAAAACAACAAATTGACAAACCTTAATGTAATAAATCACGTGACCAATTGAAATAAATCTCAACTTTGCATTGAGTTAACACATAGTGCCACAAAAGAATCATTGATGTAGATCTGAAAAATTGATCAATAAAACAATTGTAACTCCTTCATTAATATATGCATAAGAAAATCACAATTAAACGAAAATAAACTAAAGATTGGTACCATTTTGAAACTAAAATAAGAGTATCTCTTTCTCTAAAAAACGTTATGAATTGTTTGGCAATTGTTGTCGCCAATATATCATCTTCCTTTTTTAGTTCCAAACAATTTTTCACATCAGTAACATCAATAAAGGTCGAAATTCCACTAAGATCAAAATCGAGGGTCTTGATGCAGTTTTCAAAGAAATAAAACCTATTTCTCTACCATTGAACCATCATTTTCAGATCATTGAGTTCCTCATTGTGTGACCTATATGCCTATGATCTTTTTTGCCATGCCCATGGTCTTTTCGGCTATGCCTATACATGAACATGTTATTATTCTCCTATAATTATACTGGAACATGATTCCTTAAATAATTATTTCTCCATCTTTACCTATCTCTGATTAAACTGAAAAAAATTTGATATTTAAATCTTAGACTCGTCGAAATTTTAACAAAACAACATGATTATTTAATGGAATGCCCCATTTTTTGTTAAGAATAAACCTCGTGTGTACTAATAAAGATGAGCGATTCCATATTAAACAACAAGTGTTAACTATATTCGAGATTTTTAACGTGTGTGACAAATTGAATGACTATGACCCTCCTCCAGATTGTTGTGGTAAAAGTGATTGCAATACCGTTAAGAAACAAAATAAAGCATGTATTAATGAAGGAAGTTTCAGTTTCTCATGGGGATAGATCCTTCTCAGTTTTTATACTAAGGCAGTTGAATATACAGTGTATGAAGCCTCCTATGTACCTATATTCAGCCTTTTCCGTGGTTATTCAGGAAGAACGCCATCAACATCAGCCTTTTCTCATAATATTAGCCACACCCCCACAAATTTCCCATTGAGTTGGCTTTCCACCACAAAAAGATTATTTGGTTGAATTCGTTTCGACCATTCGGTGGAACAAAACCTTTTAAGATCGACATTACAAATAGTACATGTATATTAATATTAGACACAAAATAACACCATAAACTTTAATTATTAGTTGGTGGTGATGACGAGCCTCTTGCAATCATATACATAATAATGGACCTTAGATTAACATGTATCAATATGTGTAAATTAAGAAAAATATTTGAGGGGAAAAGATTTTAGGACCGACAAGAAAATAAATGGAGAAGAAGATATGAGAAGAATGGTTGGCACTGAAGTGGAGTTGGGTACGAAAAGAGTACGTCGATCTGTACATTCAATACCACATGTCATCAAATGAATTTCACGACCATTATTTGAGATTTTTGCTTTGTAACTCTCTTATTAATTATAAGATCAATTATTATTATCTTCTTTTATTAATGGGTCAACCTAATTCAATTCTTCATATGTCCCTACCATTTTTCTTATCTTTTTTTTTTTTTTCTTTTGATTAGTAGTTCCATTGAATTTTCTTAACCCCTTTATCATAATTTTTTTAGTTTGGATTTGGACGGGTATATAATACATCGTTTTCATATTTAAAATCATCTTGACCATTTAACATTAGTTATGGTTTGGATTTTTTTTTTTTTAAACAAAAAATTACTTACCAATATTTTCGGCTGTCGGTTATCAAATTTGTGATCTTGAATTTTTCCTTTTCTCGATTAAACAGTTAGTACACCAGCTGAGCTGGTGACACCAGGAAACTGTTTTTTGATTGATATATCTATGTAACTAATAAAAACATTAGAAAAATGTTGCGAATAGAAATATCTATATATATAAAGTTTTTGGTTTTCTCTTCTTCTTAGAATACCACATCATCAATTCAATTCTTTAAATAGTGACACCTCATTAAACTAATTTTTCATTTTTATATTTAACCTCTTAAATTCATTAGACTCATTAATGTATAAAATTTGTGATTTAATCTATTAGAAATTTATTACTATGAACAAACATTTAATTTTAATTATTTTTAATTTAAAATAAATTTTAACACACATTTAAATTCATATATTTTATGACTGGAACTTAATATATATCTAAATAATAATCTTTAAATCTTAAGCTGAAAAAACAATCGGTTTATCATGAAGAAATTTTTTATGTCTTTTATAACATAAATAGTCTTTTATAATACAAATAGTTTTATGTAACTTATGTATTCAATTGGTTTTAAAATAAGTTTAATTTTTTGAATTAATAACATCAAAAAATTAATTATGTAGATATATATGTATTGAACAATAATATAAAAATTAATCTTACAGAAATATACAGTTTATGAATCAATATGTTAATTTGTTTTTTTTTGTATAGTTTTTAAGTCCTTATGATTATAAGTTTAAAAAATATTGATTGGTCGTTGTTCAGGAAAAAAAAATTAGAATTCGCTAGACGGTTGATTTAAGTTGGTTATGTTAAAAAGAGGATGTCAAATTTCTAAGATTTCAGCAAACTCACGGATGATGGTTCAACCTTCAGAGATAAAAGAGTACCGATTTTGATGATAAAATATCTACATCCGGCCATGTTGGATGATTATTCATTTGATAAATGTATGATGCTTTTAGGAGCTTTCGAAAAACTTTGATAAGGACCCCGAACCTTTTATGTGGTATGCAAGAATGCATGATGCGGGAAGCATACTAAGATATCCTTAAATGATAACATGTAAGAGAAAACTTTGGGAGCACGAGAAAGAAGTATAAAGAATACCATAACACTATGTAGAGAAATAATAAACATGAAAAAGGGAATGAAGGTTAGGTTAACCAGATCAAAATGGTTTATATGGTTCAACATCTCATGTTGGGAGTATATAAATAGAAAAAAGAATACTCAATATCTATTGAAAGAATGTTGAACAGTTCCATAAGAGAATTCATGTTTGATAAATATAAATATCCAACTAAGATTCTAGAGAAAAGAAGTGTAGGTATGAGGTTTTCTCTAACATATGATTTGAATCTTTTGAGAATTCTTTTTTGTCATGAAAATGATGGGAGATAGTTGAAGGGGTAAATTAACTCAGATTTTTAAATCAGGTTTTGCGTAGTTCGATTGAATTGTGCTTAGTTACGAAATTTTCGACGGTAGAGTTTTTTACGATAGAATATACATATATATGTATTATATATTATAAAATATTTTATTTTAGGACAATATAAAATATATATAAAATACTCAAATATATATGTAGTTTAGAAATATCATTTTATTAATTATAAATTAAGAATATTTATGTGAGATACAAAATTTAAGTAAAATTTTTGTAATTATTGCGAAACTTTTCACTAGTACTATGTAAAGAAAATTTATAAATAACACTGAGTGAAGTAGTATCGCTTCGAATTCACCGGATTTTTTTTCTTTTAACAAATTAATAAAAACATAAGATTAAAAATGTTCATAGCTAGCTAATATTATGAGCTCTCTTAAAATGTTTTTTTTTCTTCTTCTTGTGATTGTATGGGAAAGCCATAAGAAAGTCGAAACCATCTATATACAGAAATATTTAAATAATATACATAACAACTACAATGATCACCTAACATTGCATCATCTACCTATCTAGATCTCTTAGATATTATATGATCTGGGCTTCGGATTTTATTTCATCATCTACACGTGATTGTAAAAAATATGATTCGGCTGATTTATTTATATATATATATATACAAAATATTTTACATAGATAGATGGGTTGATCAGTATACTTTTCTCACAAAATTTTAGATTATTGTTTGATTGGTTTGGTGACATATTTATATTGTAAAAATCTGTAATAAAATAGTGAAAAATAGTAATAAATAGCGATACGAAAATGATAATACCGTTTTTGATACTACTGATTTTTACTGTTTTGTGAGTAGTAAAGAAAATGATATGTTTTTTACTAACTCGGTAAAAAGTTATAATCAGATTTTCCATTTCCTGTCACAATATATACTTTAAACCATATGCAGAGAACTAAATATGGAGAATCGTTTTCTAGTGTAGACATAGACAAACAAAAATAAAACCATATTGAAAAGGTCCAACCATTTGTATTAATAATCATATAGTAACGACAAACCAGCCATGTTATATGTAAATATAAATACATAAATATAGTTTAAATTGTTGATCAAAAATAAGTGAAAACAAATACAAACGCATGTGCATGAACCCAAATTTTAAGTAGATTGGTCGGCAATGGAACATGGCTCTGTGCTGCTGTGGGGTGTACTCATAATTGACTCTTTTGTCCTTGTCTTTTTTCCCCCTTCAGTTTCATTTTACTTTATCCAAATTTTGTTTAAGAAACTTTTAGATAGAAATTTATTTTTTCAAGTTACTAAGGTAAGTTGAATCTTTTTTATATAATAAATTTAAAAGCAACCCACATAACATTTTTTAAAATGTTCGGAATGTTAAAGGGAAACTAAAATTAGAAAGCTTACTTCACATTGCTCAATGATTTGCTTCCATTATTTTTCATGTCATCAATTCGTGTCCAATTTACTACATTTCCCCCACAAGCATTTAATGGTTCTTTGTAAAATAACTAATATATATGAAATTATTTTTAAGTATTAGTGAGTTTTTTTTAAGTAGCTTTTTTTTTGTGAGTCATAACCTTTTGCCGTTGATAGCCATCATAGTTACTAGCAAATCTTGTGTCGGTACGTAGAGAAGACTAAATTAACATGTTTTAGTCTCCGATTAAAAAAGAAAGTTTATTAAAGAAAACTAGTTAAAGTAAATTAAATTTTGATAAAAAAAGTTAAATTAATTAAATATTTAAAATATCTTAGCGCATTAATGCTTTCACAGATACTAGATTCTCGAGTAGATCGAAGAATTAATAATATTGACAAAATGACCTCAAAAGAATTGAAGTGGATTTCTTAAGGTATACTTGTGTGTTTTTTTACATTGTAAAAATTCTCTTATAATATAGCAAACAATATGTATATAATACAATGAAGAAAACACAATATAGTAATCAAGAATCATCAATGGCATCAACAGGAAGTGAAGTTGTCCTTTTAAGACATTTTGGTACTAATCTTCCTCCAAATATCTTCTCTTTCACCTTATTATCTCCATCTCCTCTTCCCAAACCCGAAAATCCGTCATCCTTCGGATAACTTCCGGCTTCTTCCCCGGATTCTGACCACCCGGTTTTTAACTGCTCATCTTGAATCCCTCTAAACTCAATTTGACATTTGGCTTTAATCCATCTCAACTCTTGTTGGAGCTGACTTTCGGTTTTCTCGGATCGCTCCTCGCAGTATATAGACGGCATAAACGAGAATGATCCAGAACCCGATATATGGTTTATCTCGTTACTTGTCTCGAAAGTAAACGGAGTTTCGGGGTTCTCGTATACTTCCTCTTCTTCTTCTTCCTCTTCTTCTTCGGAATGGTTATGCCCCGAATCTATCGAGCTAAGCTCGCGGCTTTCTTGCTGTTGCTGCAACTTCCAAATCTCTCTAAGACGAACCTCGGTTTCTCTTATCGTAATTTCCTCAAACCGACCATGAGTCTCGCCACATCCGTTTCTACAACATTGTATAACATTTGCTCCAGGATTGGTCCTCAAGAAATCCATCACCGATCCCATTGAAGTGCGGTTCGAAACACAGTTGTTACAATAGTTTGCGTTTGCTGCTGCCGCCGCGGCCGCAAGAGATTCTTCGAATTCAGGACCCGGTCTCCATCCGGGCACAAGTTTAGATATCTCACCGTCAATCATGTTTGCTATTTTCGTGACGCCGTGATCGTCCATGTCTAGTTCCGCTACCATCTCCGTTGCAACGCTCAATGCCGTATCCGTTTCGATGTCAAATGGGAAGTAAATGTTCCGTACACGCCCTGCAACAAATCAAATGTCACATAACCAAAATGATAGAAAGTTTGAGTCTTTATGATCAGAAACAAAAAAATTCTGACCGGAAAACTAAAAAGTTCCGATCTTTGTACTCTTAAACCAAAGATTCTACTTTAAAACCGAAAAGATCGATTTCTCGACTTTGGAACTCAAAAAGATAACAGTTATAAGACTCTTGTTCAAGAGATTGTTGTTGTTGTTACCTTCTTTGTCGGCGATTCTAAGACGCAAGAACAAGCCACCATCATCTCTTCTCTTCCCTTTAATACTAATATCAAAATTACCAGAGCTCTTTTCTTCTTCTTTCTCATCATCATTTCGACATTCAAAGAGCTCGATTCCATGAGTCTCTTCAGTCTCAGCTGGATTATACGCCCATCCGTTTGGAAACTCATGATGGTCATTACTATAACCATTTGATGAGTATTGACGATTCAGAGAGCTACTATTCGACGGGTAATTATAATAGTCAGCAAGATGATGATGCTGCGGCTGCCTTATAAGCGGCCCGACCGAATCATCAATATCAACTGATCTAAAATCCAATTCACCATCGTCTATTCGAAGAAAAGGATCATCTAGTAACTCACGAGCTGAGACTCTAAGCGATACCGTGGCCAAACATTTCTCGATGAAGCTTTTAACCTCTGGATCTTTCACCATGTATAATGCATCCGGTTTCTTTCCCTGAAACCGAACTTTTTTAGCTCAAGAATTCATATTCTTTTCGAAACAGAAAGAGATGAATCGTTTTTAGTAGTAATCGGAGAGTCTCACCGACATAACTTTCTTGTAGATTTGAGCAGGATGTGTACATTCGCTGTATGGGTAATCAAACGTAACCATTTCCAAAATGCACATACCGAATGAGTATATATCGACTAATTCGTTATACGCTTCTTCGTATACTTCAGGTGCCATGAACTCAGGAGTCCCTAACAAAAAAAAATCAAAACTTCAAACCATCAAAGCCAAAAAATAGGATTTTGATTTGGATTTGGATTTGGACATACCGACGCAATGAGCAGCGTGTGACTTTCTTAAGATAGCAGCGAGTCCAAGATCTCCAATCTTGACTTCGCCTTGATTACCGTTAACAAAAATGTTATCACATTTGAGATCTCTATGGATTACAGGAGGATCATGACTATGAAGATAATGTAAACCTCTCAAGATTTGTCTACACCAATGCTTCACTGCTCTTATGTTCACTCTCTTATGCCTCAATCTATACCTGAGAATTATTATTTTTTAAATAAATTTTATGTTAAGAGCCAAAAGAATAAAGATTACCAAAAGAGAAACAAAGTTTTGTTCTTACTGTCTTAAGGTGCCAGAAGTGAACATTTCAGTAACGAAATTGATGTTTCTATTAGCGGTATCGACCCAAGAAGTGTAGAATTTCATTATGTTCTTGTGTTTTAGAGTCTTGAGTAGATGAATCTCACAGTAAAGCCTCTCGAGATCTTCAGGGCTTTGTAAGAAATCGTAGAGTTTTACTTGGTTCCACGCTACTTCAATTCCTTCGTATTCATCAAAGGCTCTGTAACTACAAAAATCAAAAGAAGCAAGAAGAAGAAAACGTTTTATGTGTTGTGGAATCTGAAATGGGTTTTTAGGTCAAAAGCGATAAAGAGATCCAACAAAAAGCAAAGTTATTGTTTTTTCTTTTCTGGGAAGTTATTCAAGAAAAGCTCAACTTTTTATTTTCTTCTTTTCAAGAATTAGATTCAAGAACACACACAAAACAAAAACCCAAAAACCGAAAGGAAAAATCTGAAAAATTTGATGGATCACAAATGAGTTTTGATTGGGAAAACGAAAAGTTCCAAACTTGAGGGTTAAATCCATAACCAGATCCAGAGAAAAAAAAAAGAGTTTGAATTTTTTTGAAAACATTAAACTAAAACATTAACAGATGAAAAGAAGAGAAGGAGTGAAATAAAGTGAGAGATTTGATTCTTCTTACACAGTCTTTGAAGCTCCTTTACCCAGAACTTCATTATACTGAAACAACAAGAACGGAACAAGATCAAACAAAATACTTGAGATTTGATTGATTTGATTGAGAAGAAAGAAAACTTTACTCTTCCATATCTTCCGGTAGGATCAACTTCAACGAACTCAGAGTAATCTGGTTCAAGATAACTCAGATTGTTCATCTCTCTTTCCCAAATCAGAAAAATAAATATATAATTAGATCTACCAATAAAATTTCTCTCCTTTTTTTTATAAGGGTGAGTTTTGGGGTTTCTTCTTTATAGCAATTTCTTCATAATTCTTCTAACATAAAAGAGTTTGAACAGAGATATGTTGAAACTCGTGTAGATAAGAATAGTATATGTATTTACTCTCTCATTATAACTATTACATTATTGTAAATACTATTGAGAGATACAGAGAAAGAGAGAGATAATGGGGATTTGAGCTTAGAAGAGAGAAAAGCCAAGCTTCCTTCAATGGAGGTTTTTTGTTTTTTTGGTTTATTGCAGAGAAATAGAAGCAGTTCTCGTGAGAGAAGACAAAGACGGTGTGTGCGTTTCTTGAGGGTAGGTGGTCCAAAAGGGGTAAAACTCAAACAAAATATCAAAGAGTTGATTTTTATTTTTTCATTTTTAATAATTGAAGTATAAATATAGTAGTAACGGTTTATACGGTATTATTATTGTAGTCAAACAATGTAACTATGTAAGCACGAAGAAATTAAATCTAGGGGAAAATTTTATATTCTTGTGAGTAAATTGATGAATAAGTTAGTTATCAGATCTGATTGGTAATTTATGTTTTGTTAAAATGATTACAAGTTTTTTTTTTTTTTTTGTGGTTAGAAAAATGCGTTTACAATAATAACTGCAAACATATATTATTTGTAAGAGATTTACAAAGCTTTACACTAATCTGTTTTTCGAAAGAAAAATATAAAATAAAATGAGATTTTACAACATATTAGCAACAAAGGTGGCTAAATTTGGGCATGGGTGAATCAAATGGAGAAAATGTTTTTACATTTTTCCAAAATATGTTTGTTAATATGATGTAAAATGCAGATAATCGTCATAGAAAATTATCAAGTCATTTGTAAAAAACAATTGGTAGATCTGAAGAGTTGACACTTGGGATGCAGGTCGATTCTTCTTGCTGTACATTCCTTGTCTAAGCAACTTGTCAAGATTTACACACTCTAACACAAAGAGGTATAGGGAAATCGAATCTCACTACCTCAGACCTATTTGTTTTCCCCTTCAATAAGCCATATAACTAACCATTGATGTTGATAGAGTATGTTGGACTAGTGAGGCATTGTTCAATCCATTAAATGAATTGAAGAGGAAACTCAATAACTATTTGAACATGGAGCATGAACTTTCATTCGATTTAATCGAAAGCCTTCCTCATATCTTTAAGAATTCTTCTTGGTGAAATCCTTTTTATGCTAAAACTCTTTTCTATTTTTACTGCAAGTAGGACATTTTCAATTATTAACCGTCTTTTGACAAATGGAACTGTCGTCTAAAATCTTCTTGCAAGAATTCTTGCAATCATTTTATAAGTGACATTAATTACACAATGAAATAAACCTAGAATCTTGTACTTTTTAACATTGATCTTATTGAGAATTAAGATGAACAATGTTGCATTCCATTGAGATAACATTCTCCCATTGTGGAAGTATAAAACCAATTTCCAAATAGACATAAGCCAAAACTGAGATTATATATTCATTATAACAATAAAACATCCAAAGCACCTCCCAAACAACAATGATATATAACATACTAAGGTTACTATTAATTAGAAGCTTGAAAACATAACACTTTGATTAAAATCTAAAATGGAAATGGAGACAGCGAGACAATACATTAACATGTCGTTTGGATGTTCCAGAGGAGGCAACAATGGCTAGTTTGGCCACGTGTCAAGTTGCTTGTGTAATAACACATTACTATCTTGACCATACATCATTTCATTTACACGACAATTCTAATTTATAAATGGTATATAGTACAGTTTTTAAAAAATCATATGCAAATGCAATACATGTAGATTCAAATTTAACTGTTTAAAATTTGATGAATTAGAAATGATGATGCTTTCGAACTAATTGTAAATTAAATTAGTAACAAAATATAAACAATGATAATATGTAGACAAAAAAAAACAGCGATAGTACATATTGATATTTGTATATAGTATTAGTAGCAAACTCTTTTTTATTTACTTTTGTAAAAAATATTGACCTATAACTACAGTAGTAGTTACAACAGTACTTGAGTATGATGTATTCAACAATAGTCCTGCTTACCCCAGTAAGAGCTGGCCAATAATTTCGATAGCGCAAAGTCGGATATCGAATACCCGATACTGATTAAAAAAGTTATAGCTAAATATAATGTAACTTAGTTATATAAGCTATAGTGACAGTATAGCAATGCTTGTAAATTACATCAAAATCATATCGTTTAACTAAAAAAATTTGAATAATTATGTTTCTAATATTCTTTCCATTACTAGACTAATTTATTCTTATATAAAAATTGAATTTGGAATGAATTTTGTGGATTATCTGGATGGTTGAGTCATTATCATATTTTTCAGAAATCGTCTGTTAGAATTTAATCAACCATAGGAGAGTTTTTTGGACATCACGATCATTCGTCTGAAAAATTTCTAAGAAGCACTTCATTTGGTAGAGAAAATGTTTACTTTATGGTGTTTCATACTCGCTTTGAACGGCAGGGAAATGAATGAAGTCTTGATATAGTACTAGGTTCAAGGTGTCTCATAGAATATGGATCATGTGTTAATGAATCGAAAATTCAAAGGTGGTCGAGTTTTAGTCTTTAGTTATTTTTTCTTGAAAGAGACTGAGCCTATGTCTCCGAGAACCATTCCAGAAACCAAGATCAAATCAATCTACAAGCCAAGATCGAAACAAACAAGAAAAAAATTAAGAATCTCCTCAGGAAGACGATGATGGCAATCTTTGTCTCCTCTCTCTATTTTCTCTCCAAATTCCTTTTTGGTATTCAGTTAGTACTTTGCAACCATTTCTTCTTTCAACTCCTAAAACCTATATAAGACTATGTTTTTAACATATTGTAACTTCGAGCTTTCTTTTACGGTTTGTTAACCAACATCACTTCTCTTATGTGACACTGTTTCGAGAAGAAAAGTTTATGTTCTTCGTGACCCATCAATAAACACAACGTTGTATCTCTTTCGGGCCTTGCACAAACTCCTTCGCCCCATAAACCCAATCGATTATTCACACTTGTGACGAACTTATTCATGTCGGAGTCGGTCGAACTCATTCATGTCGGCTGGAGCACATGGATCTACCGTTGTTCTAGCGTTCAGGAGACTCGATCGGTCATTCATCGGGATATAAATTTACTCGACGCGACATCCATGTGATATAATTTTGTTTGTAACCGCAAAATCATTTCTAATAAATGTTAAAACCAAGAAAAAAAAACACAGCCTATTCAAATAATATTGTTATAAAATAAAAGTTTGATGGGGCCAATCTAATTTTAGATGAAGAACACACATGTGCATGTGGGTGAATACAAAGACATGCACGATCATCATAGCCTTTTAAATGAAAAAAGCAAATAAGACTTGGTTGTACGTGATAATGAATCGGACCAACCACAAATCTTATCCATTTGGCCTTTTCCTCACACCATTTAACTTTTTCATAAAGTTTTATTTGATTGATATTAAATTTCTATCTATTTAATTTGTATACAGGGTTACTGCATATATATAGTTAACACCAAAGTATAAAACACCCTGAACTAGTTAGAACGAGATTAATAACTTCGTAAGAACAAAAGGAAACGTTAAAATTGAGCTCAAAGGTGGCGACGAAAGAAAACAAGGAAAATTTTGTCAGTAGATCTAGCAACCTACAATCTAAATTTTTTAATAGTTATTTTATATTTAATATATGTGATATACTTACTTATCCTTCCTGCTAAAATAAATCTGGGAACGATTTGATCTTTCTTAGTAATGTGATGGTAAAACCATGTTGATAAAAGTTTTGTTTATATTTTATGCAGAATATGTAAAATATATTTCATATTCAAGTTTAAACATGTGATGCTTCAATATATGCACATATTAGATAAATTCATAAGTTATTTAACATCAGTTCATCAATATTAGTAAAATGATATTAATTATTATAAGTATATATTTTTATGAAATTGCATTAAAAAAACCATATTACTTCTTATCAAACTGAAAATATCAGTAACATATAATATAGTTAGAAATACGCATACGATCTTTAAAATTATTGTTTCATAAATTTTAATGGTGTGATTAGGAAAACCAACAAGAGGAACATAACTTTAACAATATTGATATCAATAACAAAAACCAATAGGAATAACGCAAATAACTTTATTGCCAATAAAAAAATAAAGATTATTTAATTATAATATTGGACTTTGTTTGACTACTTAGCTGGTGATTCCGTGGTTGCCCGTACGGAAAATAATTAGTAAGGGTAATCCCAAAAGCAATCAACAAGTTCACAACACCTAACCTCAATTAATTACTTTTTCTTTACTAAATTAAACAAAATTATTTTTATAAAGATACTGACAATATTTGCCTCGTTGTCACTTAACGAATAGTATTAAATTAGTTATGCATATGGATCCAACTATGAACTATCCGTCTATCGCTCTCTAGTATACATAATAATTGATTTTTTTTCTTTTCAAAATTGTGACATAAATAATAACGATTAGCTGACAAAAATAAATAATGGTGATTGTAATTGATGAATTATGCTTGGACATAATTAGTAGTTGACGATAAGTTTGTGAATGATATCAACGGCGACAACTAGTCGATCGATATTTATTACATAAACATGGAATTGATTAATAACCATAACAATTACGATTGATTTTCCCTATCTATCGATTAGGGATCGTTATTATTTACTATAAACGTAGTAATTCTTAAATAACAACATAATCGGAGTTTTTATAGGTTATGAACAGAGACAAACTACTAGGTTTTGTATAATAGGCATTGGTATACATAAAAAAAAAAAAAAAAATTCAGTTTTTTTCAGCAGAAAACAAAGTTTACCGATGATTATACTTTCAACCTAAACTAGGCTAATTTCTTTTCTTTCTTTACAACCCAGACCAATTTCTTAAACACATAAAAATTCAAATAAAATCGCAGTGGAGGAGCAAGAAGAGTGTTTGACGAAATGAAGGAGAGAAACGTGTTTTTTGGACTTCGATAATCAATGGGTATAGAAAGTAAACACTCAAACTCTTCATTAGGATGAAAGAAGAATTCAATATAGAACCGAACTATGTGACTTTTCTTGAAACGCTTCTGCTTATTCATATTTTGCTTTAGTCGAAATGACCAAAAAATATAATAAAATAAACTATGATGTCTCAATTTTACGATGAGTTATTCAAATATTATAGAACATCATAAGTTGGTTTTGGAAATTCATTTTCTTTTAAATTCTTGAAAATTAATAACAACCAAGTATATAATACGCTTCATGCCAATGGTCAAGAAATTAACGAAAGTCATGTCTCGTTCTAGGCCGAGGAGGCGATTGTCACATCTCATAAGATTTGACGTAAGATATATTAAGTCCCCAATTGCAATGGAAAAGTTGAATGTAACCTCAAATTCAGATGTTTCTTTTCCCTCTTTATTTTTCTCCTACTCTTATAAAATATTTCGTTCAATATATAGTAGTGTTATCCAATTTCAAAATTTTAGAATGATGAAAGTATTGATTCCCTTGTGTGCAGTATCCATCCTAGCTAGATTAGGTGGACCTAAAACAAAACAAACGAAATGAAAAATCTGACTAATTGAAATAATTTATTTGCAATACTTACAATTGAAATCGAGTTATTGAAACCATGCCAAAGAATTAGTTTTGTTTACTACCATTACACTATTTTTTACTAAATCAATATTAGAGAAAACTTCGTATCTATTAGAGAGTATTATTCTACATCGAAAATTAGAAGAGATTTTAGCAGTATACAAAAAATATAATTTAATCTATTCATTGCTAATTCATCCACGAGCAAGTACAATATGAACCTCTACGTATGTCTCATGTCTCCACAAAAGATAACCTTACCAATGTTCTTTCACACTGCATGTTTCAAGATTAAAGTTCAACCATTACCTCTGTTAAGAGGGCGTATAGAATATATTATAAGATTATAGTTGTCACAGAAAGGTTTGTTGTAATTAGTACTGACCTAATTGTTTCCATGTATTCTTATATATTGTACCATTTCATCAATAAGATTAAGACCTTAATCATATTTCTTATTGCATCTAACAACTCAACATTACTTTAAGTATAGTTTTGATTTTAGGTTAGTGCTGGGTTTTGTTTTCCAATAACGGCCAATTTGAATTTTAAGTTTACAATTTTTTATTGTAGCGGGTTAAGCAATCTCTTAGAACCACTATCTTTATTTTTAGATATTTTTAAAGCATATCCATCGGTAAGTTTGAGAAATGGGTTTCTTAGAAATTAATTTTTTTTTTTTTGAAGTTCGTATAAAAAAATAAAAAAATAACCCAATCAGTATGCGCCACGTTATGCGCACAGTTAAGAAACCATTTCTTCAGGTCCTAATATAAGAAACGATCCGTATAAAAAAATGTTGGATCCGTATTTTTTTATTATAACTTTTTTAAGATTCTCTGCGAGTATCACAAATGAAATTGCCCTAAGACCACTCATTTTTTTTAAGATAACAATCATATAAATCATTAAAATTTGAGACTCTCAAATTTTTTATTTTCTTATATTACAGTATTGTTGTTTAGAGAACATTTTAATATAACTTAATTTTTTTAAATATTATATAGGAGCGACACTGTTTTTTTTTTTTTTGCTTCAAACTATTAATTTCATTGGACTGGCCCTCGTTGTATTCGACTTTCAACGTATGTATTTTGGAGATTAGTCTGAATTTCAGTCAATAATAAACCCTTTATATATATAAAACTGAGGGATGATTTACACAGTTGAATCTTTGATTTCGTTTTTAGAAATTCTTTTCACTTTACTCATCATGCCTAAAATATTGAGCCTATAAAGCCCATTTAACATTTGAGCTAGAATAGCAAGCCTTGTTAACCAAAGAGGTTACGTGCTGATCTCTTTTTTTGGGTTAAAATATTTTTGAAATCTCTTTTTTTTTTCATCAAAATATATTTTATTAACTCTGGTAAGAGTCGAACGGGTCTACCACCATCAAATAAGAGATAATAATTTAAGTAAGCTAAAATATGATTTACAATAACGATATATAAATTGAAAAGAGCAGTGAAGAAACTTTCGCTTACAAAACAGAATATGTCGAGCAAGGTTGATCATAAACAAAAATCCTTACTACCATAAAAAAGAGACATAAAAAAGAGAGGGAAGCGAGAGGAGGATATGTATTAGTGACCATAAATAATAATCTTTATAGTGTTTTATTAAAATGTTGCAGAAAAGGAACAAAACACTGTAAATAATGTTGAAAGAAAAATTTAACAGGGATGGAAACAATAACAATCCTTGAGACTTGGAATCTCAGTGCACATACCATGAGCATCATCCCAACCATGTGTATTTTGTTTTATACAAAGTTTATCACAAACTTCATTATCGCATGGTTTCATTGGTAATGAATATCCACATACTTTTCCTGAGTAATCTCCTTTTCCTATTTCCATCTCTGCAAATATTTTATAAGAAAATTCTCAAGTTTAATCGAATCGAATTGTATAATTACATCAAATAAGCTAAATCTAAACAAAAAAAAGTATATAAATCAAATTTGTGTTATAGTGGAACCAAAAACCAATTTCTTAGGTCTTTAGTCTTTCTTTAGCAAACTTATAAGATGAATAACTTTGAGTATATATATATATATATATGTCACATAAAAATATATGTAAGAAGGGCCGGCTTAGAGCATGTGCTCAAGGTGCATTCTTTCTGCCCCCTTCTTTTTTTCTTTAACTAAACTAGGGCTTTTTCCTCAAGGAAAAATAGGGTCATAAACATGTTAATAATAGAATTTTTTTCCTCAAGAAAAAAGAACTAAGCACAGGGCAATTAAAATTTTGAGTCGGGCATAAGAAATATTCATTTGACGTATGCGATGAAGTGTATTATTACCTGCGGAGAAGATGACGAGCACGAAAAGAAACGTCGCCAAAATTCTTTTCATTGTTGTTTTTTATATAATCTCTTTTTCAATTTGTAAATATTCTCTTCGTTTATGAAAGTTATATTGACTGAAACATAAAGCAATAGATGAGACTGTATATATACATGACATGAATGTTGTAACTTGTTGTCGCTCTCCTTAGGGCCAAAAATAGAAATTTGGTTTATTTGCTTTTATTATTTTAACTTGGTAAATCGGTTAATTATATTTTTTTACAAAGAAATAGTAACGTGTGTATCTCTAGAATTTCATAAAGTCAGAGGAAAGATGTTGCTGCCATTGCCATAATAAGTACTACATCAAATCAAATCAGGAAAAAAATAATGACTTGCACATCTTATAGATTGACTTTTAACAGAATTTTAAATTTTTAGTATCATACAACTTTGACCAAATATAAATAAAGAAATTGAATATAATTGACACCATACCGTTTTGGCTTTTTAAAATCTTGACATGCAACTTTTCTTTTTACGTTATAAATTATAATACAAGTTGTTATAAATGAATATATGACCAATCCAATGAAATTGATGGTCTACATAATAAAAGTATGGCATTTTCATTTTATTAGCTTTTAAAGTACGTAAATTATATTAATTATTTGTCAAACGATAATGTTTAATTAGTAAGACAATTGGTGAAATTTATGTTAATTAAAAACCATTATCATAAAAATAAGTGCTTTTAAAAAAAATAAGTGCTTTAAAAAAAATTTAAAATTTGGTGGCACTAATATTTGGTTTAGCCTGCTTGTCTTGAGATATGTAAAATATAATGTCCAAACATATAAAATCAATTGGATCTTTAGTTATTTTTACGTTTAAAAATATCTAAAAAGTTAAAATATAATAATAATAATAATAATAATAATAATAATAATAATAATAATAATAATAATAATAATAATAATAATAATAATAATAATAATAATAATAATAATAATAATAATAATAATAATAATAATAATAATAATAATAATAATAATAATAATAATAATAATAATAATAATAATAATAATAATAATAATAATAATAATAATAATAATAATAATAATAATAATAATAATAATAATAATAATAATAATAATAATAATAATAATAATAATAATAATAATAATACACTCAATGGTCAAGAAAAAAAGAAAACGTTGAAACGAAAATACGTCAGAAATATAAATAATTGCCTCACAAAATTAACAAAAGCCATGTCTCATGCCAATGGAGGGATTTTAAAACCTCGTAAGATTTTAAGAAATATATATATATATATATATACATACAAGTTGATTAGCTCTAAGGAAAGGAAATAGCATCAGTTAAAACTTTAAATTTAAAACTCATGTTTTTGTAGTTTAAGAATTATATAGCTAATAATTCTAGTACTAATATTGCTTGACTTCACCGGTGTACAATTTTCAATTGATTCTTAGCTTTTTTTTCTTGTTTACAATGCGTAAAACGCAAATTAAATGAGAGATAAGTATTGTTTAATTAATAATTGTAGGTTGAAATTGTTCAATGCAAAAAAATAAATAGAGGTCTGGTCTATTATATTGGGCCTAGTCATGCCCATTAGACATTTAAGCCCGAATAACAGACCTTTGTAGTGATTGAAAATTCTATTGCATGGCCTGATTTGCGTTTACAGTTACACACCAGGTTTAATTTTTGTGTTTGTAAATTTCAATTAAAATTTTAGTACTCTAAATTTTAATGCAAAGATAAAATCTTAATTAGTTAATGCAAACCTCAACAAATATTTCATTAAGTGTTTTATTTGGGTATATAAACCAATATATGATTACTATCACAAAATAAACCATCAATTTGTCATATTTCAAACTAAGATAAATAAAATAATTGTTATCGTAGGATCCTTGTGATCGGTTAATGAGGCATCATATGCTGGTCCCTGGATTTGGAGAAAGATAGTCAAATATTGTTCCATGGCTAAAACTTTTTACTGGGTGGATATTCATGATGGTGTAGTAACATCTTTTTTGTTTGATCTTTGGAACCACTTGGATTGTTTATATGATATATTGACCCCTCGCGGTTTCATTGATTTGGGACTGCCAAACGCTACTTCGGTGGCTGCTGCGTCCGCTTCTTCCAGAAGAAGATGATACCAATATGATGCCCTTAATTAGGTGCTAGCGGAGCTAGATAAATTGAGGAGAGATTCTGTTGTGGGCAGTGATGTGGGTTTATGGCGCACTGAAAATGATGCATATAAGCCTCAGTTTAGTATGTAAGATAGAGATAATTAGAGTAAGGCGTAATGAAGGTTGATTGGTATAAGAGAGTTTGGTTTACTAAGGCTATTCCTAAATACTCTTTCCTCACATGACTTGCCATATTCAATCAATCGGCTATTGTATGAATTCATAGGGTCCGAGTGTAAACACTTAACGTGTTTTGTGTCGGCATCCTATGAAGATGTGTGATAATCTTTTCTTCAATTGCCCATATTCTTTGCGAGTATAGGAAAAGTTAACCCGAAAGCTTTTTGGAGGGCATTTCTCTTTGAATTGATCCGATTTGGAGGTATTGTTTGCATAAAATTTATTTACAGGGTCCTCGATGTTTATTGCTCTATATATATTCAAATGTTCCCTTCATTCACTATGGATGGAAATGAATAGAAGAAGGCATGAAGAATTCCCAATGGTTTCGAACGAACATGTCAAATTTATTGGTAGATTGGTTAATAATAGGCTTTCCACTTTAGCGTTTCTAGATTTGAAGTTAGAGGATTCCTTGCTGATTTGGTTTGCTACACGATGACATTTCGAGTTGATTGAAATTTAGTTAGATACGACTTTTTTTTTTTTATTCTTTTCATCAATAAATTTAATAATTGAAAAAAAATAAAGTGGATATTGTAAATAAATCGATATCATTAAGGAAAATAGCATACCCAACTTGATGTGTACTCCTAACCATGAATAACAAATTTTATTCTTTTTAGTTAAAGCCATGAATAACAATCTCTCAAGTGTTTCATTATTTAATTCTTTTTGGGTACAAATTATTGCTGATGTTGAAAGAAAAATTAACAGGTATAAGCACAATAACAATCCTTAACGCTTGGGATATCAGTGCACATGCCATGAGTATCAGGCCAACCTTGTGTATTTCGTTTAATACAAAGTCTATCACAAGCATCGTTATCGCATGGTTTCATTGGTAATGAATATCCACACCATTTTCCATTCCCTATTTCCATCTCTGCCAAGAAAATAGAAATAAATTGAAACGAATTAAAACTAAACTAATCTAAATTAACAATGAAATAGTTATAGTAGATGAATTAGCTGAACCAAAAACCAATTTGTGTTAGTTTTTCGCCATCATAAATCATACTTACAAGATGGATTTTTAATTTTTAAGATATATATATGTAACAAAAATATATTAAAGCAATCAAAACTGCCCACTTTACGAATATGTTGAAAAGTTTATTCACCGGCAGAGAAGATGACGAACACAAAAAGAAACGCAACCAAACATCTCTTCATTTTTATTTTCCGTATGTTGTTTTTTGTAAATACTTTGTTTTTTATGTTGATTGAAGCATAAAGCAAAAGATGACTTTATATATATACAAACATGATGTAATGTTTATCGTCACGCTCATAACTTCGTAAGTATCAAAAAATAGAAAGTAGATTTAATTTTATCATTTATTTGCTATTATTATTTTATCCTCAGTTTGACTTAGAAATTCTGGTAAATATCTCAAATTAAGGAAATAGTATCGTGCAGATTTCATGAAGTCATAGAAAATATACTGTTGCCATAAATATATTGAAATATGTAAAGTCACTTATAACATTTAAAATCTTCAATCATTCAAACAATAAATTTTTTAAATCATATCAAATCCACTATTAAAAACGTTTTAAGTATTTAGATTTTAATGACTACATGTGATTTTAAAAAAATTTCTTAGTTAACGATATAAAAAAACCAATTTTAGATGAATTATAGGAGATTTTAATACAAAATCAGAACAATTTTTTTAAAATCATCCAAAACCAACAAAATTATCTAAATCTTATTAAAAATCAAATCACTCTAAATATCTATTTCAATACATCCCAAAAAAGTCGTCTGAAAACCGCGATTAAATGTTGTTGTAGTTTTAAATTCATTTAACGAACACTCCATTGTACTCCATTGTATTATGTTTTTTTAAATCAATCTAATTTTCTTCATCCTTTTATTTCCAGCTTTATATATTACAGCATAAAATCTAAATATTTAATACAAACTTGACGTTGTGTTTAAAGCAGGTCATCAACTAGTATCTTGATAATTGACTTGTAATAGAAATATATAAATTCCACAATTTTGATAAACCAGAGCTTCGCACCTAAATGCCAGAGTTTTGACCACGTGATCTTAACACTAACCGATTGAAATCAAAACCACTTTTAAGATGGACTCAACAAAAATAGTCGAAACTCACATGTGGAGTCGAGTAAAAAAAATGAGTGAAAAATGTGTTCAGACAAGAACAAGTTTTCAGAGAGAAAATATAGGAAAACAAAAAAATTAGCTAATGCTTTGAGTAATTGAAGAACCGAGCATTTCTCGTTGCGAGATGTAATCATATTTATAGAGTATACCTGATCCTGGTTAGTATATCGGGTGATTGGTTCGGTTTTAATTAGTCTAGCAGTGTCTTAGGTCGTGCTACGCAATCGAGTGCTTTTCACCTACCACTTTGGTTGTCTTGGTCATCTGATATTTCGTCCAACTCCGAGGCGATTTCGATCTGATTCAGACATGTATGGGAAGCGTTTCCTACAGTTTGTTTTCCGGTGATAGAATCTTTCGACTTGTTTTTGGTGTTATCGAGATGTATATGATCTCCAAATTGGTGTTTTAATCTCTTCCTAACACGTGGACATGTACAAAACTTTGCTAGTAAATTGCCGTTGAAGATATCAATCTCTCAAGTTTACCATAGGTAAATAAGATGGGCAAATGCTTAGCTTGAGTGGTATCGTGAGGCTAGGCTCTAATCAATTTCTTTCTGAGTCCTTTGGCTTCTTGTGCCCTATCTACAAGACATGATGGCGTTATCATCATTCATTATTTATTAGTAAGTGTGAATATATTTTGCTTATGTGGTGAACTTTGGTGTTGAGTTGGGAGAGGGACTTGGTGAGTTTTGTAATGGAATTTATAAATCATTATCAAACAACTCTGACTAAATATAAATAAAAAATTGAATTATAATTCAGATAGTTTACAATGTAAATTTTGGTAAATATAT
The DNA here is from genome assembly GCA_900116095.1 of Euclidium syriacum. Classification (NCBI taxonomy): domain Eukaryota; kingdom Viridiplantae; phylum Streptophyta; class Magnoliopsida; order Brassicales; family Brassicaceae; genus Euclidium; species Euclidium syriacum. Next base: position 17,971,079 of record FPAK01000003.1, read on the forward strand.
ATTTTTTTTAAAATGAAATGTAATGATGATTAGTCCATTTAAGGGACTCGGCCAAATGCATGAATCGTACTATCGAAACATGAAACAGTAGGAGAGTGTATACCAAAAATAGAAGGTTATATTTATAGTTTCGTTAGAAAAATCCCAATTTCTATCATCTCACCACTCATTAAGGGTTTGATACAAAGCAGAAACAGTGAAATTTTTTACCACTGCATGAAAATTATATATATGGTGTGATTGTGGTAAGTTAGGATTTACATTACGTAAACAAAATGTACAACATCTCTGTGTAACCTTTTAAAAGCTTCCTTCTCTTTATGTTTTGAAGTTTCTACTTAAATCCCAAAGAAAAGACATACAAATTAGGGCTTTGTCGTACTCACTAGATTGGGCCACCGAAACATTAGACTCAGGAGTTGGGATGATTTGATGAATTGGTTACTTATGGGTTCTCTAAACAAGTTGCTGAACCATTTTGCCACACAAGCATTGGTTTACTATGTTTGGAGAGAAAGAAACGCCAGACTCATACCGGGGACAAAGCTTCTCAACATGCTACATTTGCAAAGCTGGATAGAAATCTAAGAGATAGAATCGTTGCCAATATCAAAAGAAGGAAGTTCCAAAATCTCCTTTCTCTTTGGTTTACGTAACATGGTTGCTCGAGAATGAAACTGCTGTAACACCTTTTCTTTTTAATTTTTTTGGGGAAAGCTTTTTATTTATAGCCCTGTAAAAACCTTTTACATAGCAATAATATTTGTACTTATCAAAAAAAAATTAGGGCTTTGTCAATTGAGACTAATCGTCTCGTGTTCTCCTTTTGCTTCCTCTTGAAAATTGCATCTTGCTTCGCTTTTCAAGTGCCATAAGTCTCTAAATCTTTTGATGTTTTTTCCTTTTGATTTGCACTAAATTCGGAATATAAGAGCACACATGTGGCCAACACGACTTGTCTGTAGGTTCTCCATGGAAGTTTCAGGTAAGTCCTGAAAACATGCATAAGTTCAAGAAAATAAACATTAAGATGACGTGCACAGTTGGCAAACCTTTCTCAGTATAGTGTTACATGTTTCATGAGAATACCTTAGCTTCCACGTCACCAGTATATAGTTTCTTTGCGACGACTCTCTCTGTAATTTTGGTAAAAATAAAATGTTAAATGATTAAAAGAATATTGAGACCATAGCAAAACCACATGGGACTAGGATCTAGTGAAGGGCAATATACCTTCTCTATATTTTGCAGTTCAATGGATGCATCTTCGAGGAACGGAACCAATAATCTCAAGTTGCGTTCATATAACTCTGTACTTGCAAAAGCGAAAAAAGAAAAGACCCAACAGAGACTAATTTATTCTCACATTAACATTTAGGATCTGATAGATGAAAACAATTGATCTGATCACACTAAATCGACCAAGCTTCACAAACAAAAGGCAGAGAGCATGAAGATGAGATTGTTCTACATTTCTTAAAACAGATACACTTGTCATTAAGCATTAAATGATATTGCAGAGACAGCACAAGAATCTCATAAGAGGATTCTGTAATTCCTCACCCTAGAAGCTGATAATTGGATCTTCGAAGTGAAGATTCCTGGTTGAAGAACAGATAATCAAATACCTGTGACGAAATAGGCGAATCCATAATCCGATCTCAAAATTCCCTCACATCATCAACATCTCTAGCAGTAATCTCAGACTTTGATCTGTAAGACAGTTTACAATCGTTATTTCAGGAGACAAAACACGAACAAAGGGGAATAAGAAACCCTTATTTGAAAGCTTTCGAGATTACCTATCTTTATTTGTAAAGGACGGAGGAAGAGTTTTATTGGTTTATTTACAAATCTGTAGGTTTTCTTCGGATTTGAGTATTTGTATTTTTAACATAGAAATACTTTCAAATTCATTAAAATTCATTGTGAAATCAAATACATAAATAAATCTGTATGATTGAACAATACCTTATTTTAATTAATATTTATAAATCATAGAACCAATAATACCTAATTTTAACATGTATTATAAAATTATAGAACTAATAATACCTAATTTCAACATGTATTTTAAAATCATAGAACCAATAACATTGGATTTGGTTTGGATTTCTAAATTCATTAAAATATACAAACTTCTTCGATAAAACGTTGGGCCAGGCCTGCTTGTGGATAATCCAAACACACCTATTCTCAATCCAAACTCGATCGGAAACACAATTAGGCGTGCAGGGAAAGTTAGGTTTTATAATAAGAGGAAAAACATAGAAAGGAAGAAAAAGAGGAGAGGAATCGCCATGAAAACAGCTAATAGGACCGAGAACAGCAGACAATATTTAACGGGGTCTAGGAAGCGAGTCGAAGATAAGAGAGACTTAGTTTCTTCTCTTCCTGTAGATCTGATTACGGAGATTTTTGCAAAACTGCCGCCGAAATCCATAGCCAAGCTCATCTCCGTGTCAAAGCTCTGGTCATCTATTGTACGTGGGAAATATCTCACCGAGTTGTTTCTTTCTCGGTCTTTAACTCCGCCAAATTTTCTATTCACTCGGGGAATTCCCAACATCAGGATATTTTACACTCGTTCTCAGGATGAGCCCTCTTCTGATAATCGTACGACAAGCACTATTCCGAATCGAATTGATTATTTTTCCACGCCCGTTCGCTGCTTGATCTGTGGTGAAGAGTTAGAGAATAGTGTTTCTAAGGTGATTTGCAATCCCAGCACTGGTCAATTTGTAACGTTACCCAGATTCAAAACTATAAGGAGAAGACAACCCTATGACATAATAAAACACTTACTTGGATATGATCCAATTAATGATGTGTACAAAGTTTTGGGCATGACGATACCATATGATTCTGGAACGCATGTATCCGAAGAGCATCAAGTTTTCACTTTGGGTGCTAAAAAGAAAGCATGGAGAATGATTAAATGTAAGCATCCGCATTGGCCTGTTACTCGGGAGTTATGTAGAGACGGGGTTGTATACTATGGAGCTTGGTACAACAGTCAAGAAGAAGGATCTCTAATAGTGAGTTTCGATGTGAGAGCTGAAGATTTTGGTGTTATTAAGTTACCCCAGGATGTCGAAATTAATTTTTACCAATTTGAATTGGTGAACTACCACGGGAAGATAGCTTTAGTGGATACATCATTTACCCACGGCAATGTTGACATGTGGGTTTTGGAGGATGTGAAGAAACAAGAATGGTCCAAAATCTCTTTCTTGCTTCCTGATATAGCTTGGACTTGTAGTAAAAGCTTCGATTGCAAGGGTACGATTAGTACGGGGGAGATTATATTTGCACCATTGTGTTACACTAACCCGTACTTCCTTCTCTATTACGATCCAAAGCGACACACTGCCAAACGAGTTTATATTCAAGGAGTTAGAGAACGTAGTGCTGGAGATTATATCAAAGTCTTTTTGGACCATGTGGAGAGTCCTATGTTTCTTCAAAAGGAAATTTAATTCGCTCATCAATAGTTTGATGCAAATAATATCCTTTTGTTTAAGTCTCATGTGAGAGATCGGATTGATGGTACGTAGTCTAAGATAAGACCTTATTCCCGGAATTCTCCCATATCTAGTTTCCAATATTTATGATCAGTAGAATGTTATGTTTGTGGATCATGGCAAATATGTTTATGACTTTGATAAAAGTTTTTATGCCTTTTGAACTTTCTTTGTGAAGAATTATTCTGTATGTTAGCCAAATTCATGGTTGCTTTTCTCGGTACTGCCACAGAATCTGATTTTATAATGGTCACTTTTACGAGCTGCTTTATACAATTGGCCAAGCTTTCTGTGTAGCCTGTGCTGGTATCAGTAAGCCGTTCAACAGGTTTGGAGTTGTAGCGATGGTCGTTGATAATGAAAGGGAAAATTTCATATGCTCGTAAAGAGAAGATAAAACTTGAGGCCTATTTTCTTGCTTCAGCTTCTTAGTGAGCATGACTTTGCAATACTAGTTGCTGAAGAAAGCTTAAGACAATCGTTGCTCTGAGCTAAAGTTGTGTCAATTAGTTCTTACTATTTAACAGCTGTCCGAGTTACATTAAAAGCCTTGTCTTTCTCGCTGACAGACTCCACCACCTCTGTGACAACAGCGCGGGCCAACAGGAAGAAAAGCTTAGACTCTCTTTAGTGCTTAGAGTTTCAGCCACGGGAGGTGAATATCTGTCTGATTGCTTCGACCGCAGAGACATTCCAGCTCTCTACATGCTTCAAAATCTTTGTACCCCAAAACAAAAACCAGTGTTTGAATCATTCAATCTTATGTTTTCAAAAATACAAAAGCGCGAATTAGTGTTTATGATAGGAAAATTCTTTTTTCCTTACTTTGAAGTCTCTATCAAGTTCATAGACCGTGTTTCCATTGATCGATATCAATGGTCTCCATGGAAGTTTCAGGTAAGTCCTGAGAACATAATACAGTTGATTAATATAACGCAAACAAGTCGCAACACTTTCTTAATAAGAATACCTTAACTTCCAAGTTGCCAGAATATAGTTTCTTTGGGACGACTCACTCTGTAATTTTTGGTCAAATGGATTACAAGAATACTCAGATCATAGCAAAACCACATGGGACTAGGATCTATCTAACGAATGGGTATATAATATTATACCTTCTCAATATTTTGTAATTCAATGGATGCATCTTCGAGGAACGGAACCAATAATTTCAAGTTGCGTTCATACAACTCTGTACCTGCAAAAACGAAAAAGAGACTACTTTTATTCTCACATTCAAGATTTAGGATCTCGTAGTGTGATCTGATCGCACATATCTACCAAGCTGAGAGCAATGAAGATCAGATTGTTCCATCTTTTATTCAAGCAGATACACTAGTCATTTCGACACTAACTTGAAATTACATTAGAAACTCAGAAGAGGATTCTGTAAATCCTCACCTTGGAAGCTGATAGTTGGATCCTCGAAGACACAATCATCTGCGTAAATGGCAGAAGTGAAGATTCCTGGTTCCAATGGTTTTAAGAGTTAGAGTCTGAGCTTAGTTTGTGAATGACTTAATGAACAGTGTCATTTCATAGCTCTTAATATATACTCTTTTAAAAACCAGTCAGATTGTGTTTCACTAACAACAGAATCTAAAGTTCGTTGTGAAAAACAGAGAATCAAATACCTGTGACGAAATAGGCATTTCCATAATCTGATCTCAAAATCTCCACCACATCATCAACATCTCTAGCAGTAATCTCATACTTTGATCTGTAAACCAGTTTCAATCGATCTTTCATGAATCGACACGAACAAAGGGGAAAAATAAGAAACCCTGATTTGAAAGCTTTGAAGATTACAGATCCTTAGTCGTAGGGATGGAGGAAGAAGAGGAAGCGACTGAGAACAGTCGGAGCAATTCAGTGACTCCGCCGACCGCCCACTTCAATACAGCCGGCGTTTTCTTCTCCGGTGAACCAGAGAAGCATCGTGGCCGATGACCAATCCTCTGCAAAATGAATAATCCAAGACATTAAAAAGCGACGGAATCGGAAATTGCCATAGACATTAAAAAGCGACGGAATCGGAAATTGCCATTGATGATAAGCAAATCAACAGAAACCACTAACCCTCAAGGTCAATGACGAGCTGCTGATAGATATCTGGCAAGTCACTCCCGCCATTTTCTTCTTTACTGAGTGAAGAGTAAAACGGTCGTTCGCCGGCAATTAGCAACACCGCAATGTCTCCGCCGCATATTTCTATTAGATATTTTTGTGGGTTTAGAAAACCAATCCCTTATTATTTGGAAATGGAAAAAATGTACCCCTACACTTTGATTTATTTATTTTAAGTACACAAGCCCATCTCTTTGGGGGGTCTTTTTATCTATAAAAACAACTTCAGGGGTAATTTGTCATAATATTTTGAAAACTCGTGGCAGTATTTGATTAGACTGCGCTGGATTAGTTTCCAGTTTAATTTCCATATATACCATTGCTGGGTCTAGCTGATACAACGACAATGAGATTCTTGGGTAAAATGTTGGGCCAGGCCTGATTGCGGGTAATCCAAACTCGATCGGAAACATGGATCCTAAAGTCCTTAAATATTAAACACAATGAGGCGTGCAGGGAAAGTTAGGTTTAATAAGAGGAAAAAAGTAACAAGGAAGAAGAATCGCCATGAAAAGGGCGAAGAGGAAGGAGACGATCGGAAACAACCGACAGTATCTAACGGCATCTAGGAAACGAGACGAAGAAACCGTAGATGAGAGAGACTTAGTTTCTTCTCTTCCTGTAGATCTGATTACGGAGATTTTTGCAAAACTGCCGCCGAAATCCATAGCCAAGCTCATCTTCGTGTCGAAGCTCTGGTCATCTATTGTACGTGATCTCACCGAGTTGTTCGTTTCTCGGTCTTTGACTCGGCCAAGTTTTCTATTCATTTGCACAACTCCCAGGGACAGCCTCCTGGAATTTCACAATCGTTCTCAGGAGGAGCCATCTTCTGGTCATTGTAAGATAATCATTACTCCGGATTCAATTTCTAATCTTTCCAAGCCCGTTCGCGGCTTGATCTGCGGTCAAGAAGTAATAATAGATTTTCTAAGGTGATTTGCAATCCCACCACTGGTCAATTTGTAACTTTACCCAGATTCAAAACTAGGAGAAGACAACCCTATGACATAATAAAACACTTACTTGGATATGATCCAATTAATGATGTGTACAAAGTTTTGGGCATGACGATACCATATGATTCTGGAACGCATGTATCCGAAGAGCATCAAGTTTTCACTTTGGGTGCTAAAAAGAAAGCATGGAGAATGATTAAATGTAAGCATCCGCATTGGCCTGTTACTCGGGAGTTATGTAGAGACGGGGTTGTATACTATGGAGCTTGGTACAACAGTCAAGAAGAAGGATCTCTAATAGTGAGTTTCGATGTGAGATCTGAAGATTTTGGTGTTATTAAGTTACCTGATGATGTCAAAATTCGACCATCTCGTTACACTGAACTGGTGAACTACTACGGGAAGATAACGTTAGTAAAAAGATCTACCAGTGGTGTTGACATGTGTGTTTTGGAGAATGTCAAGAAACAAGAATGGTCCAAAATCTCTATCTTGCTCCCTGATATAGTTTGGACTTGGGGTAGAATCTTCTTTTGCAAGGGTACGATTAGTACAGGGGAGATTATTTTTGCACCATCCAACCCGTCTTTTCTTGTCTATTACGATCCCAAGGGACACAATGCCAAAAGAGTTGATATAGAAGGAGTTAGAGATAGTGGTGATAATGGCCTTACCACAGTCTTCTTAGATCATGTGGAGAGTCCTATGTTTCTTCAAAAAGAAGTTTAATTCGTTGGTGACTAGTTTGCTGGAAATAATAACTTTCTCTTCGAGTGAGATATTGGATTGATTGATAGTAACAGTCTAAAGATAATTCCTTAATACCGAAATTTTTCCATATTTAGTTTCCAATTTTTTGATCAATCGAATGTTATGTTAGTGGATTATGCAAATGTTTATGCCTTTTGAGCTTTCTTTTGTGAAGAATTGTTCTGTATATTAGCCAAATTCATAATTGCTTTTTTTGGTTTCTCCAAATCAGAGAGTAGACGCTAAAAGAAAAAAGAGATAAGCATATTGACTCTTTTTTTTACATCAGGTGTGAGCTGATTGTGTAGACAGTATACGTGAATGCTGAAAGTATTCATCCTTGACTCAAATATATATGGGATTTAGTTTTTTCGTACCCCGGACCAGTTCCTCATAGCAGATCAGTTTTGGGTGTTTTTAGTTATTCCTCATTTGTTGATGCACGGTACTATTGTGCCTAACACAAGATACACTTTATGCCCTTAATTTATAATAGAGCAAATTTAAAGTCATAATAATCGTAGATTTCTGTCTTGTATTTTGATAAAACAGAGCAAACCAACACACTTAAAACATGAATCCACATCTCAGCAGCAAACACAAATCATCAAATAACAAACTAGCTTGTTTAGTGTTGAAAATTAAATCAAGAAAACAAACAAAAAGAGTTTTACATACGTTATTATTATCCTTGAAATGAAATTAAAGTATAGGATCCTTGAAAAAGGCGATACTCTCGACGTGTTGAGGTGCAATACGGACATTACAGTCACCATTAAGAAAGAGTCCATAACGGCGTCTAAACGCTTCATCGTCTCCAATTCCTAGGAGCCTAACTCTTCTAATGTTATTTGTTTCAACATTGTAGTAGAAAATGTAAAAGGGTTGGACATCGCGTGACAGCAGCAATGGGGCCATAATGATCTCACCAGCTTTGTTGGTACCTGGAAAAGACAGTTGCATACACCCAACATAATCCCACCCAGAGAGGAAACACACATGTTTGCTTTGACCATTCATGTTTCTCGGCGTCTTCTAGTATCCATAAATCGAAAGTATTGAATTTAAGATAAGGGTTTCTCACAATAGAAGCTAGCTTCCCTTTGTATTCTATAAATATAGATTGGTAGCCCCAAACGACAAGATCCTCAGGTGCTTTGATATAACTTAGCTTTTCAGATCTAACATCAAAACACACAATACCTGGATTCATTGGTCGGGTTGGGCTATAAGCACCACGGTACACAACACCGTTGATGCATGTTCCGGCTGCTACCACACGATAAGGCGGAATGTTACATTTAATGTGTCTCCATCCTTGACCTCCTCCAAGTGTTAACACCCTGTGCACCAAATTAACAATACGATTTGGATTTGTATTTCGCTTTCTCGGGTACGCGTCTAGTACCTTGTATTGATCGTTAATTGGATCATATGCCATGCATCTGGTGCTAGAGGTTAAATTAATGACTTGCTCCGAGCTAGGGTTACATATCTTCGTCTGACCTTCAGCAGCTTTAACAGCAAGCATGCCATGGACAGAAGCGAAACTTGAAGAGGAATCAAATAACACTGGTAATGCCATCTCGAAATTAGCTACCAAAGAACAAGACTTATCTACCTGATCGTGTGAAAACGAGAAGAAGAAGACAAGCCTCTCCCCGGGTCTGCTCGACATTCCGTTACTCAAAGCACAGGGATCGCTTCGAGGACATAGCGAAGAAGGAATCGATGAAGTCTCGGCTCCGAATAATGGAATACCACATCTTCGACACGAATCGGAGCTTCATAAGAGACTTGGCAGGCAATCTAATCAGTATAGCCATCTTCAGATCAAGAGGGAGCGAATCTAACTTACTTGGGCTTGTGTCTTTCTCATCGTCCTCGTTTCGATCTCGGTCCAACAAAGCGCTTGATTCGACTCGGCAAAGGAGTTTTGTTTTGTTGGTCGACCTCGAAGGTAATCTAGTCACTCTAGCCTTCTTTCGATCACGAGCGATCGGATCTAACTTGTTCCGGCTGCTGCTACAGAAACTATCCTTCTCATCGCCCTTGCGTCTCATGGCGGCTCCCGACAAATCCTAAATTCGACTCCCAGAAGATTGTGCGAGATGAGAGAGGACCGCAAAGACCTAGACCTGTACTAGACTATATTGACTTTGGAGTTTGACCTAGACCTGTCATAAACTCTCACAAAATTGGTATTAGAGATTCAAATAACTTTTGCGGTTTAATTTAAAGCCAGATTCAAAGAACATATTGATGACATAAGAGATGTTCCACGTTTTACGTATAAAAATAATCATGTTTGAAAAGAAAAATTATGCTATAAATAAAGACGGATGTATGTAAATTTGTAAAGGGTAGGACGACTTAGTAAGAGATCTTTTGAAAGAATTTAATATTGCAAATGAGATTCTTCAGTCAAATATTAGGTTGGGCCTATTTGAGGGTAATCCAAACACACCTATCATGAGTCTATTTATTTCTGACTAGACGTGTGGGCTTCGGAATCTACACGAACCAAGTTAAGTCCGTATACATATATTAGGTATACGGCCGTTCACCGTTTTCACCATATACATCATTTATTTTCGTTTTTTTTTTTTATAACTTACCCTCAAATATTGTAGATTCATCAGAAAAACAATTGACTTTGGACTAAAAAGGAGCACAAAAACTCAGATCTCCCGAGTTTTTGAAACTAATGGACTTGAGAGTTATATCACACAACAAGATAAATATGAAATCATATCAATAAAAATAGTCAATAGAGTCTCGTAGCACTTTAGAGTTATGACGGTGCATCGAAACCAAACAGAACCAAATTCAAATCGAAATCAAACCGAAAAACACACATAAGAAGAAGCAAAAAGTCATAAACTTAGTAACTCCTGCCCCAATAAGTCCACTTCTTTGCAGGCTTTCCTGAAGCAAAACATAGAATCCCTACAACAAAAACACAATGTGCATTTGAGTTTCAAGAAATATATAAGCCGATATAGTTCTCTAAGGAACCGTAAGAATCGTGTTATGACCTATACCTTCTAGAATTTGAGGCTGATCAAAAGGAGAACAAAGAGTCTTAGCTGCTCCAATTTCATCTGTGGTTCTTGCCTTAACATCCTTCTCAACTTCCTAAAAAAAAAAAAACAAGACACCATTAAAAGACGCTTTCACAATACTTTCCATTATGTAAAGTTTTTTTGAAACATTACCACTTCGTCGCACCAAGGAGCTAATATGAGTTTCTTTTGGTTAAGTGCTTCAACAAATTCATCCCAAGTCTTTACAATTACACAAGCAGCGTCTCTCTTTTGCTTAGCTACATCAAACATGTGTTTCTGAATCTTTTCGAGCAATTCCTTAACATGTTCAACTAAACCTTTTCTTGGAACATTAGCCTTAACTCCATTGTCTCTTCTCACAGTTCTCACCTGTAAAGATTCATTCAAATAAAATGAAGCTACAATTTTTGTTTATCAAAATAAAAACAAGAGAAATATAATAACGTACCTGATCTTTAGCCAAATCTATAGGTCCAATTTCAATTCTAAGTGGAACACCTTTCATTTCCCAATCTGAATACTTCCAACGAGGAGAATTATTATCAGACAAATCTTCCTTCACACGAATACCAGCTTTGTGCAAGGCAGATTTTACAGCAACACAAGCTTCAAGAATTGCTCTAGTATCTGCATCTTTGAATGGTACTGGGATCACAATAACTTGAATTGGTGCAACTTTTGGAGGAAACATCAATCCTTTGTCATCTCCATGAGTCATTATCATCACTCCAATCTAAAATATTCCAAAATGATAAAGTTTAAAACTTTGTAGTAAGTACATATAACTAAAGAAGCATCATATATATTATCAAGAATTTGTTTACCGTTCTGGTACTGTAAGCCCAAGAATTCTGCCAAACAAATTCTTTCTGTCTTTTGTTATTCTCAAATGTGATGTTAAATATCTTTGCAAAAGTTTGTCCTAAACAATGTGAGGTTGCACCTTGTATACCGCGACCAGTTTCTGGTATGAAAGCCTAAAAACAAGTAGAATCCGAATTTATCGGTTTTGTAGAGAGCTTGTTAATTAAAACCAACTAGAGAAAACTTTACTTACCTCTACACTTGTGGTGTAAAGTGAACCTGCAAACTTCTCATTTTCACTCTTCATACCTTTTACAACTGGAACTGCAAGTTCATCTTCATAAATGTGACGGTAAAGTTCCAAAACTTCAAGAACCTAAACAAAAAGTTTCATATTTTTAAGTTTATATAAACTTGCTTTAGGTTGGAATTAAGGGGAACTAAACTATTACCTCCTTATCAGCTTCTTCTTTTGTGGCGAAAGCGGTGTGTCCTTCTTGCCAAAGAAACTCGCAGCTCCTGTGATTTGAATTCGAATATTTATCAAAGGTAACGATTAATCTTTAAATCGAAAACATATATATGAATAAATAAATACCTGATAAATGGAGTAGGTTTGCTAAATTCCCATCAAACAACATTGTTCCATTGATTAAGCTTCAAAGGCAAGTCACGGTGACTCCTTATCCACTTGCTAAAGTAAGGATACATCCCAGTCTCACTCGTTGGACGAATTGCGATTGGATTAGTCAAATCTGATTTACCCGCTTTTGTAACCCAAGCCACCTTTAAAACAATCAAAGTAAATATCAGGATTTGGTTAAAAAGACACACAAAAAAAATTAATCATGTTTATTTCAATTGGTTCCTAATAGAATGAGCAAACCAGAAACTTATATTTTTGTATTCATTTTTCACAAAGTTATTTTTGTATTCATTTTCACAAAACATATTTCAATTGGTTCCTACAGGATCTGACTGCCCATCACAGCTCTAAAGATCTTCGTTATATCACTCTCCTCTCTTGGCAGGCTCTCCTCTACGAGATATGGCGTGAAAGGAACCAACGCCTTCATCATCAAACAAGTCGTCCTTCAGAACTCATCTCATCAATCGTTGATCGGACCATCAAAAACAGGATATCATCGCTCCGGCAGCGAAACGCTCCTCTGGCGAGCCGTCTCCTTCAGATGTGGTTCTCGATAGTCTGAAAAAATAAAATTCTCTTCACTGTACATCGACATCACTGCAGCTTCCCAATCATCACAAGTATGGGGCCTCATCTATTTCACCAATTGGGTTCTTCTACTTTTTGTTCAAAAAAGGTTTCTGTCCACTACTTAATTATAGTTTAAACAATTAATCGGCTTGTAAAATGCACTCGTTTCGTTTTAATTTAATGCATAATCTTTAACAAAAAAAACAAAAATTATAAGAAACCCTAGACGGAAAGGTATAATGTTAAACTAACAAACCTCAGGAGCAAATCCTTCAATGTGATCTTTCTCCTTCTCAAGAACACTAGAAGATACAAACAATGGGAAATAAAATTCATCCACCTCTGCTTCCTCCATTGCAGCATCAAAGAATCTCTACGAAAAGAAAAAGAGTAGTCATCAACCATTAATAACGAAGAAATTGAGTTTGAGAAACAAAAAAAGAAAGATGAATTTTGTTTTATAAGTTACAAACTCACTCGTAAAAATGTTCCAAATCTTCATAGCACGAGGCCTTAGAATGTAACATCCACTTATATCATAGTATTGCGACATCTCACCATACCTACAAACCTGAAATTCCAAAAAAGAAAAAACGTTTCAGAATTAGGACAAATTATAGAAGAATGTGAAAGAAAACCACACACAAACCATACCTGAGAAAACCATTGTCCGAATTCCTTATCTTTCTTATAAGTAATGCCAAGACCGGTTTCATTCTTCTCCAGACCGTCTTCTTCTAAGTTCATTGATCTTGTCATAACACTCAATCCTCGATTATTCGTCGAAACCACTGAATTCTCTTCTTCTGCTTCTTCTTCTTTTTTTTCTTGAGTTATTACCATTGAATAAGCTTGTTCCAAGCTAGGCAAAGGATCCATGTCAAGGATTTCGCCTTTAACTTTGCTATAGATTGAAGCATCTAATCCCATAAGGAATTGATGTAATGTCTCTTCTTCTTCACGAGCTTTTCCGCAATTGCATCCAACGCATCGACACGTTAAGGGGTTGATCTGTTCGTAACTCGCGAGATCTTCCCAAATAGATTTGAGTTTCTCGTAGTACTCGTCAACAGTCATGCCTTTCCTTTGCCTGAACGCTCTTAACTCTTCCTTGAGTTGATGAATTTGAGCGTTGTTCTTCTTCATTGTGCCGGCGTCTCCTTGAGTCTTGCGAAAAATTAGGGTTTCCTTTTTCTGCGTATTGAGTAAACCTGAGAACTAATTGTCCCTTTTATAACATGTTCAGAGAATTTCAATGCAAGTTTCTCAGGGATCTCGAATAATGACTGTTTCCTATTATTAGGGATCTCGACCGTTAAAAAATATAAAAGCAGGTCCAGGAAAACCAGGTCAATTTCCGGTTTACGTTCTTTAGTCTGAAATATATACGAGAACCAAACCGGTTAAATTTATCCCGTCCCATTTTTTTTTATCCCCTAGACTTTGGAGATCGGAAAAGTAGGGTCTTTTGTGTATTAAATTAACTTCAGGGGTGAAATGCGGAAAGAGATATAACGTGTGTCTCTTTTTCGAATTTTCTAGTTTAGTTCTAGTCAATCACTCTGCTCAAGCTTCTTCTACTGTCACATTCCGTTTCGAAAGCTCTACAGAGATGGCCGGAGCTGATTCCACCGCAGATTTACCGATGAGGATAATCACCGGAGCTGACGCGTTTGGAGCGAGTCTCAAGGATGCGATGGTATCTCACCTCCGCTCTCTCGGCATCGAAGTGGAGGATACCGGAGTGAACTCATACTACTCCGCCGGATCTGAAGTCGGCCGCCGTGTCTCCGCTTCAACTTCCTCCGAAATCCGGGGCTTAGTGTGCTGCGGAACCGGTGTTGGAGTTGCGATGTTCGCCAACAAGTTCCCTGGAGTCTACGCCGCCACGTGTCTCTCCGTCGAAGACGCCGTGAACGCTAGATCAATCAGCAATTGCAACGTCCTCGCACTTTCCGGGATTAAAACCTCGCCGGAAACCGCCGTGGAAATCTTCGACGCTTGGATTAAAACTCCGTTCAAATCCCCTTGTCCTGCATCTGGATCCGAGCCATGGAACTCCGAGATCTCCTCTTTCCTCGACAGTTCCCTCTCCGAGATGTCTCAGATCGGAAAATCAACCAAAGTGATTGATCAAACAACCGCCTCATGCGCGATTTGCTGCTTAGCAAAGAACAGAGAGTTCACTCCAGTGGAAATCATGCCGGGAGGTTCGATGAAGATCGTGAGAGAGACGCCGACGTCGGCGATTGTAAAATTCAAAGCCGGAAGCGTAGAACCAGCGCACCACCACACATTCGGCCATGACATTATAGTCCTCAAAGGGAAGAAAACCGTTTGGAATCTGAGCAAGAAGGAGAAAGCTGATCTCGTTGACGGGGATTACTTATTCACTCCCGCCGGTGACATTCACCGAGTCAAGTATCACGAAGACACTGAATTCTTTATCACTTGGGACGGACATTGGGACATTTTCTTAGACGAAGACCTCGAAACCGCAAAGAAAGCCATCGAAGAAGGCAAAGAATCAAATGCTGTGTAGGTACAAATCGATTCAACTCCAGCAACAAAGAATGTTTGCCTCTCTTGTGTTTTTCAATGTGTACACGTTGCATTGTCTTTGTCTCTTTCTTTCGAATGTTATGTTATAAGCTTTGGGGACAATTATTTTTAACAATGCAAATGATTTCTCTTATGAACACTATATGACCACTTTTAGTCTCAAAAGGGTTCTCAAATCTTTCATCAATTAGCCATAGAAAATTATGACGTATGAGTTGTGACACGTGCAGGACCAAAGCTAGGCTTCACACAGATTATCTTTGTTTCTTATCTCTAATAAGCCTTTTTTCACACCATTACCATTTCTAATTTTCAGTGTTTTTAAGACAAGTATCCTGTTTTCTAATGCATTTGTATTTCCAGTCTCTACATTTTACTTGCTGGAAATACCTAGAACTTGAAGAAAATGCCAGGATTTAGAAGATTAACTCTACTTAGAAGAAAATGCCAAAGAGTTACTCTACATTAGAAACTAAGAACATTTGCATAGCACTAGATTTTGCTAGTTTTGAGAAAGGAGATGACTAATAACTTACAGAAAATGTCATCATCACGACACAACCCTAAACCAGAGACCAAAACATCGTTACGGTTATAACCAGTTTGAATATAGCTTCATCAATGCGGGTTTATTCATTATTCAGGAGTTACTCCCTTAAGTTGATTTTTTGAGGTCGGATAGTTTCGTCAATGCCTCTTGCAAGGGCTGATCAATCTTGTCTTTATTCCCCTGGATAAAATTCACAAACCATACAAACTTGGTTATTCTTCATTAGGAAAACTGAGAAAAATATAAACACAACAGTCTCAGATCATGGTGCGAGGACTAATGCATACCTTCATCGATGGAACAAAAGCATAAACTTCATCACTAGTTTCTGGGCAGACATTTGCAATCATACATATCTCGCCTTCAGAGACACCATGCTTTTTAAGAGGCTCAAGGATCTGTCTAACAGACTGAGGGTTGGTATAGCGACAACCATACGTTACATACTCGAGTCCTCTGTCGAAAGATCTGGAAACAACAAAATAAACTACAGATTAGCTAAAGACCATGGAAATAGAAAACATTTAATATTATTGTTGAATGGTACTGACACAGGAATCTTAATGGAAGGATCTCGAGATAACACAGCTAGTTGTTCCTTGATATCTTGTAGAATTTCAAAAGCTTCACAGTCCATCATGCACTTTGCATTCTCAGGAATCTCTGAAGAAAGACAACATCATCACACATGTTATACCAAAACGAAGAATGAAGCAGACAGAGAAATTAGGAGATGTACAAACCCTTTTCAGTCTTGAGCCCGAGTGGCTGAGATTCTTTAGGCAGAGAACTTTTGCTAGCCTTGTTTCCTTTCCCAGCTATAGATTCAAAGCTTAACCAAATCAAGACGCAGAACATAATAATAGCCAAGGATGCTCAAAAGCACATAATCAAGCAGATAAGAATTTCACCTTTAGCAGAAAACCCTAGAAATTGGTCATCGGATAGAATCTTGTAATTGGCTTCCTGTGTGCCTAAGAAGATGAAAAATTAAAACACACACATGAAAAATATTGGGACTTTGATTAGGGATGAAGCAGAGGAGAAGGAGCAAAAGAAAGAGAACCTAGATGGTCAAACTGAACTTTCTTAGTCTTCTTGGACTTGGTGGAGTTATCATCCTTGCTGGATCCTACAACAACAAACCCCAAAAACCGAGGGTTTAAAGACAATCTCGAGATAGAAGATGAAAAAGTGATGGGAATGGGTTGGAAATACAAAACCATAAGCGGACTTGAGAGACGGCGTGACTCTTTTTCCTCCTTTCTCCGACATTTTTGCCGATCGAGAGAGAAGCAGTGCTGGGGAAAAGTGTAAACGACGGAGATGGCAAGTCTACAATGCTCATTTAATTTTCGGCAGTGTACAAAATGGGCCGTAAATAGGCTTTTCATTCATTAAGCAGGCCCAAGATAAAAGTCAGAGATAAAGATGGTCAAGAAGTGGTTCCGTCCGACACGAATTATCTTCATTTTCAAAGTAAAAATCACGATCTATGTAATCTTGTCAATATCTACCTAAAACTTATTGTTTCAATTTCGATTTTTACACTAACTGTCAAAGAAATTAGCTGATTCATGCATTAAACATAAACGTCTTACTGTCTTAGTTAAACCATTAGCGTTTGATGACTCGAATAATCGTTTTAAGTTTTTAAACAATCAGTTAATCAAACGACGTTTGATATTAAGGAAAAAAATTGGACTCTTATGGCTTTGCATTGTATCTTTTTTCGAATGTGATAAGCTTTGGGAATAAATCATCTTCTGAATAATACAAATGGTTTTTCTCTTATGAACACTATATGAACACTGTAGTCTCAAAAGTGTTCTCCCATCTTTTCATCAATTAGCCATAGGAACTACTTTTCCATTCATTAGACAAGACTTAGCTCATCAGAAACTGCAGTTGCAGAGGTGGAAGAAGATGAAAGCTTCATGTTAAGCTCTGCTAGTTCTTCACCGGCTTCACAGATGTACGATGAAGCTTGTCTTCCCGACAATGTCGCTCCTTCCATACTATCTATGTAATCCTGCAACGAATCAAAAACCAAAACTTTCGCTGATTCTTCGGATTTTTCGAAAACGCAACAGTTCTTGTTTTTGTATTGTGTCACTGTAAAAGTTATTACCTGCTTAGTGTATGAACCAGCGAGGAAGAAATTCTTAACCGGCGTTTTCTGGTCGGGTCTGAATGGATCTTTACCGGGTGCTTCACGGTAAAGAGACTGAGCGATTTTGACAACTGATGACCAAGTGACTTCTAGACTCCGTGATGATGGAAACAACTCAGAGACCTTGAAACAAAAACATTTGAGATTCAATCAACAAGAAACTCAAAAGAGTTAATTTAACAAGCATGTTCGTTTACCTGCATTGCTACTTTCTCTATGATTTTATCGTTCGGTAATCGCATGTATGGATCTCCAGGCGTTAGAACGCACCTGAAACAAGATTTCAAGTCAAGAAACTTAATCAAGACACCAAAGATCGGTTTTTCGAAAGAAGAGTGTTTGTTGTTCTTACTGGAGCAAAGAGCCTTGTCCTTCAATGTAATAATCAGCAGGAGAAGCGAGTGCAAGATCCGCAAAGCAAGAGAAATCAGCATCAGGAGTGTAAAGAAGGTTATCTAAACCAACCGCTCGTTTCAACTGCCTACAATTTTCCGCAAAGACACAGGAGATTAAAAAAAAAAAACAACAAAGAACCATTCAATCATCAGATTCTTGAGAAAAACAAACCTGGCGAGTTCAATATCTTGTAACTCAGTGACCCAACCATTGTATCTGAGTTGTACAGTAACAACAGGTACTCCTTCGAGTTCATATATATCGTTGAAAAAACGAGATTCTCTCCATTCTTTCGGAAGTAACCTTTTGATTCCAGGTACATCACATGCTGCTACATACACATCAGCTTTCGCTATCTTCTTGTCCGTAGCCTTTACAAAAACAAAAACCAACATTTTATGTCAAAGTTTCGAGCTTTTTTCTAAAACCCGATGTCTAAAGCTAAACCCACCTTGGAAATTGCAAGTCCTGTGACATAGGTTTCTCCATCTGCTGATTTATCATAAAGTATCTCTCTGCAACCCCATCTTAGATGGATTCTGTTTTACAATGACAAAGATAATAAATATCATAGCGAGAAATCGGTTACTATCGATGAATTACAGACTCTCTCTCGCGTACCTGCCACCTCTGTCTGTGATATATTGTTTGATAGGACCACTCAAGTACATATCAGGCGAGCCTTTAAGCATACGCAACAAAGAAGCTTCGGTTTTGGTAGCGAATAACGAGAATATGGTAAGCATGCATCTTGCACTCATGTTATCGCAGTCTATGAAACCGAGTGCATAAGCAACAGGATCCCACATTCTCTGTATACTTGCTCGTGTCCCACCTTTCGACATGAACCATTCCGAGAAACTTATCTGCAAAAAAACAAAATATATCTCAGAAAATGTTATAGAGAAACACAAATAATAGTAGAAACGAGTAGAAACTATTACACTGTCTAGATTTCGAATGTCTCTCATTGCTCCATCAGGATCAACAAGAGCTTTAACGACCGGGCTTAATGCAAGAGCCAGTGAATTCCTTAGTTTGTCATAAGGCTGCTCAAGAAAAATCCGAAATCAGCTCGATATTGGTATGTAAATTTAAGAAATTATTTAAAAACTATGAAAAAAGTGTAACTTATAACCTTAATTTGATTTGTGACCAAGAATGCGCGAATACCATGAATAGGAGCTCCAACAGGAAACCGGAAGTCAAGCTCTACAAATTATATGCACAGATCAGTACAAGATGAAATCACAGAAGCGATTCATAAACGAAGAGAATGAAATGAAACTGTGACATACCTCCAATAGTGCCGTCTTTGTTTATAAATGTGTGAGTATGGTCTTTGACAAGAAGGTTTTTCTCAGCACCGACTTTTTTCATCAAGCGAAAGAGATTGTTGTAGCAACCAAAAAAAACATGTAATCCCATTTCGATATGGTTACCACGTCTATCTACAAAAGAACCAACTTTGCCACCAATGAATGTTCTTGAATCATATATATCCACCTGAAAACAATAACAAATATTTACACATTTCATGAAACCAAATCAAAGGTAAGGAACTAAAAGCAACTTTAAACTAAAACACACACACCTCGTGACCTTGATCGAGAAGCTCTACAGCAGTTGACATCCCTGCAAGTCCAGCTCCTATAATAGCTACTTTCAGCTTTGGTCCTTTGTACTGTATAGGCTCTGGTGGAAATAGCCCCTTTGGTGCTGCGTTTTATAACCAAACAGTCCAATGAAACAGTAAGAAAGACCGAAAAATCGCATTTGCTCACAGCACAAAGAAGCCTTATTCAACCATGAAACTTCAAATTGAAAACTTGACTTCTATTACATTTTCAAATATTAATTTGGTTTCTGCTACTACTTCTCAATGGATAAACTAAAACTGATTCGATAAACAAAAGAGAATTTTGGATTAACAAAAGTCTTGACCTAATTCTCCATTTTCCAATACTACTTTTGATTTACCTTAAGCATAGAGAAGCCACAGGAGTTTCGTTTTCCATATAAAACCTTTAGATTGGATTAGACGAAACTCATCATCTTCAAAATTGGGATTGTTCGTGGCATATAGCTAAGCTCTTTATTCCAAATACATGTCAGTTTCTCAAAATTCCCATAAAAAAGGCACAAATTTTCCGAAACTCTTATCCAATTCAACTAACCCAGAATCCAAAACAACGAGAGGAATCAATCTAACGCAGAGGAGACGATAAAGATTCAATTTTTTGTAAGTTTATTACCGTTAACACTCATGTCGGAAACATCGGAGTCGAGTGAAGAATTAACATGAAATTTCCGAGCTTTCGAAAGAGGAACAGAGAGAAACCTCGTCGCCGGAATTGCAGCGAAGACGATTGAAGAAGCCATAGCCAATCAACTGAGATAAGAGAGAAATGGTTTATTCACAAGAAAGGAAAAGAGAAAAAGAGAATTTTTTTGTTAAATAAAAGAGGAAGATTGACGAAGTAACAAACAACTAATGAACGAGCGATGAACAGATGATACGCTTTCTCTCCGCATAAACTCTGTGGAGTAACTGTGTTCAGTGGAGTTTTGGGTTTATTTTAAGATAATCAAACTTATAAAATTCGAAAACCAAAATCACTAACCTCCTTAAAAGGCTAAAAATCAAGAAAATTATATTTAACTTTTTTTGCACATCACAGGTTTTTTTAATAATTTTTTTCTATCTTAAAGACGAACAAATCTAACAACATTTTAAAATTTTAAATAGCTTATCTTTACTTGGTTGAAGAATAAAAATTCAACTGCGTTTAGAAAAAGAAAAGTTTAATCATATGTTCATTTTTAATTCGAACCAAAATCAAAATTAAAGATTAAGAAAAAAAATTGAACATTCACATACAATGTATACCAAAAAGAAAATACATATTGTTATGAATGTCAACGTTATTGTCATTTACTAAATTGTTTTTTACATTTTTTAAGTGTCTACGAATTCATGTTCTCTTCGAAAAACCATTAGGAATCTCATGTTGAGGTAGATCATTAGAAATCTTGGTATTTTGTTTTTTATTTTCTCTTAGTGAAATATCTTAGGAAGTATTTTTCGAAATTTTCACGATCATAGTAATTAGATTTCTCAAAACTCTTATCCTCAACCACTTTAAATGAAACTCTTGTATTCCTCCTTTCTGTAAACTTGACTAGGGATGCTAATGCATACGTTTTAAGTTTTCATTACTTTGTCCATATGATAAAAATCCTCCACCAGCAAATGATGCGGATAATGCCATAATTAGTTAAATCAATGTGTGGTTAGGATATCAAGAAAGAAAAAATGTTTCACTCGCAAAACGTCATGATCGTTAAATATATATATTATGATAGCAATCCCACTCTTTTTGAGTTTTCTGAGAAGAGAGACCTCCTATCTCAAAATATGTCCTCTTTCATTTGTTGTACTCTAGATGGTTTTTAAGAGTTGACCTCTTCGTGGTGAAGAGAAGTGGTGGAGGAGGGTTTGAATGGGTCATACAGAAAAGAAAGTTTATATTGAAAGTTAATTACGTTAGGTTCCATCCTTTGAGCCACTCATCCCCAAACACCATAAATGTCCATGAATATTGGAAATGATTATGTTGTGATAATAGTTGGTAAAATTGGTGGATAATTTGGTGCTTAAGCAGCTTTTGCAATATAGTCAGATATAATCGAAAAAACTGTGAAGGCAAAGATGGTTATGCCATCTTTTTCTTCTTAAGTTTTCTAGATTTAGCTATTATGCATCTCTAAGGAATTCTTAGCACAGAATTCAAAAGTAAAATTAATAAAAAAATTGCGGACTCCACGTTATACTTACGAGCTGATCCTTAAATTCTTTTTTTAAAGATTAGTATCTTCACTGTACACATGACGTGGTGCGCCGCGATTGGTCCTTTTTTTTCCACCGAAAAAATTGGATCCCACAAAAAAAAAAAAAAAAGTTAAGAACCCCATTTTTAAGATATTCTCATTGGAGCGGTTCTTAGTATTCATTTTTAAGGTGTTGTGAATTGAAGACGTATTTGGTATTTTGGATGGTCTTATGGGACTCTTAGTGTTCATGTTTTTGAAGTTTCCTAGAGATTGGAAGTCTACCTTAGGCATGTGGTGGGTTTTCCTATGTATTGGAGATCTTTAAGATGACACTAATAACATCGAGAAAAAATGACCCTCTAGTACCAATAACAAGATATATTTATGGATCATAAGGAACACCTTTGTATGTATAGAGTCGAAAACTGCAGTTTGGATGGATACAAGAAAGATATCAATAGCATTGCAATGCCTTTGCCTCTTATGAATGCGGATATAGTATTTTCAGCCTCTAGTGATAGCATAATGAAAGTGTGGGTTTCAATACTTATATTACAATAATCTTTATAGAATTCTTTAAAAATAAAATGATGTACGTAAAGATGGATGGTACACAAAAGAAACATCTCTTGGAAGGCTTATTTTGGCCAAACTGTCTTAGTTGGTCTGTCAAAGCATAAAATTTATTTTATCTTCAACAGTTCAATCTTCTATACCAAATTTTCATATAATTTAACGATATTTATTTACGACAAAAATTGATGAAAATTGACTGATTTTGTTTTTATTGCGGTTCCATTCATGTATATATTGTTATTGTCTAGAAAAAAAAGAAGACGCACATCTTTTTTGTTTTTGTCTTGATAAGATGTTCGTAACTCAAAGTAGGTAGGGAGACGATTATTAACTTTAAAATAATATCAACAACAATAATATATAGAACGAAAATGAAATTACAATAAGAAAATCAGATCCCATAATGTCAAACTGGGACCAAGCTTAGTGCAGGTCGGTCCAAATTTCAAGCAGAAAATTAAATGAAAGCATACTGATAATTAATCACTCACTTAAAGGCTTTATTGGAATTTCTGATTGTTGATTCTCGATGACTTGGTAACCTATCCGCGTGGTTTGAATATGGTTTTAACTTTCTGTTTGTATCTAATAATTTGGTCGAGTTGTTCGACTTCTCTTGCATTAACTCGGGTTTTAGACACTCATTATCATTGGAACTATTCCTTGCATCTCTTTTAATAGACGCGGTAAATTGGAGTTTTAGATCCCGTCGACGTAAGATGATTCGTATACGTTTGGGTGAAGCTTCTCAAATTCTTCTCTCAAGACTTGTGTCTGGATATTTGACGGACTAGTCTCTTTAATCATGATTCATGTCCTTAGTGTAAGGTATTGGTATATTGGGCAAAAATTTACCCTCTTATATAATCAGTTAATTTTTAAATATAATATTGATGACAAAAATTTATTTAGGATCAAAAGGGTCATCATCATTTCAACAAAAGGATTTGACCGTTTTGGTGGTTCAAAACAAAAATAAGAAAATTGGGTAGAACTAGGAAAAGTGAAAGGATAAAAAGAGGCAGTAGTAAACTATTTAGGAACAAGTTGGTAATTTCTCACAAACTAATAAAACTTTAATTTGTATTTTTTTTTAATACACGACCTAGTCATGGAATAGCAGACGTGTAATCCATATTTTTTTGCTCAAGTCAATGGAGACCAGACTCACGTCAATGACTCAATGCAAATCAAATTCAAGTCAATACTGGAGAAAGAACTCATCGCTAATCAATGTAATTATGTAAATCATAATACTACTAATTACCTTAAAGTTTTACTTCAAGAACTTGATTACGTTTTCAACTTTAGTCTCCAAAATCTCGGAATCTTTCCCTTCTCAAAAACAGCATTAAAAATAAAAAGAAGCAAACTCCAAAGCCTTGCATGGGCTCCTAGGATAGAGATAACTTCAACTTTTTATTCAACTATGAGACTAGGTCTGATCGTATTCTTAGGTAAAGGCTCGAGATAGTAGAAAAATAATGGTTCACTTTGTGCGTAATAAATGCATGACAACTACAACTAGTTATGGATCACCATTCCTTCGAGGCATCCGAAAAAACTCATACAACTTTTATTTTTTTATTATGACATTAAAAGAGTTAATAGTAATAAGAACAAATCAAAAAATAAATTACAAAAACCCTTGTTTGAAAGGTCTTTTTGTAAAGTAAGGTTTCTTAAAATTTTAAAGTAAGGCTATAATATATTTTTTTATAGCATCTTCCTATATTAATTTGATATTGAAATTACAAGGTAGTCAACGAATTTACAAATACAACTAATAGTTTTTTTTACAAAAGTCGATAAAATGAAATTAAACTCTGTCTCCTTCGTATGTAAGACTTACACGCTAACAAGTCAAGAAATCTATAAAGAAAACTGTTATTTTACTTTAATTATTTGAACTAATATCGAATATAATAAATATTTTAAACTAATTAGAAAAAAAATATAAATAGACAAACAAACTACGTGTACTCCTGTATTTTCCTTTCAACCATAGAAGAAATGACTGTTTTTGTCAACAATAACAGAGATGAGATTCGAACCAATGAGAGGTTGTCAAATGGGTAATTAAATATAATCCATCGATAAAGACAAAGTTACAAACTTACAACCCATTATTGAAAAAGTTAATTTCACACACATGGATTATTTTCTTTGCCATTTTTCATTTTCCTCACAGTCGTTTTCCGCCGAAGTAATTCGTAATCGTATATGGTACTTTGTATAAAATAAATAAATGTTGGTAAATTATTTAATGTTTAAAAATCACTGAACAGTGAAAACAAAGTCTCCTTTTTGTCTGTTTCTGTCTCGTTATTGACTACAATAGCATACATTCTCCTCTACTTCGGCGATTTGCCTCTGCATTTTTCTCCTTCTCTCTCTTTCTCCTTACCGGAGTCTTAGGCTTTTTCTCTAATCTCTTTCTCTCCTTGGTTGATGAATTTTCTCGGAGAAACTGGATCCATTTGAGAAAACCCAGATTAAATCTGTTGACAATTCCAAGACTTTTTCCGATGCATTTTTGAGATTGGGTTTTTTTCTCTTTCTTTGATGAAACTCATCATTTTCAGGTAAATTCCAACACTTCATTTTACGAAATTCCGTTACTAATCTGAAAGTCAAATCTGTGGCGTCTGATTTTTTCTTGGCCACAAGGTGTTTGTTGAAATTCCGCAAAGACAGAAAGAAGCTGGAATTGAGTAAGAAATGAGGGATTTTCCTTCTTGCTCTGGTGAAAATGGCGTTCAGATTGCGGATTCGTCTTCCTCAACCGCCGGAAAAAATGCTCAGAATTTGGTCGTTTGTATCTACAGTTGCCGCATCAGAGGAAGGACTTGTTTGATCACAGTAACATGGACTAAGAATCTGATGGGTCAATGTGTAACCATAGGAGTTGATGATTCTTACAACCGAAGTCTATGTAAAGTCGAGATCAAGCCGTGGCTGTTCACTAAACGAAAAGGATCCAAGAATCTTGAAGCTTATTCCTGTAACATCGATGTTTTCTGGGATCTCTCGTCTGCGAAATTCGGATCTAGCCCTGAGCCTTTAGGAGGGTTCTATATAGTTGTTGTTGTGGACAAAGAAATGGCTCTTCTTCTCGGTGATATGAAGAAAGAAGCTTTCAAAAAGACAAATGCTGCGCCGTCTTCATCATCTCTAGGTGCTTTGTTCATTGCTAAGAAAGAACATGTCTTTGGTAAGAAAACGTTTGCAACAAAAGCTCAGTTTTCAAGTGATGGCAAATCACATGATCTTGTGATTGAATGTGATACTAGTCTCGGTGATCCTTGTCTCATTGTTCGTGTTGATGGGAAGACATTGATGCAGGTGAAGCGGCTTCATTGGAAGTTCCGTGGCAACGATACGATAATTGTGAATAGGATCTCTGTGGAAGTTCTCTGGGATGTTCACAGTTGGTTCTTCGGTCTGCCATCTTCACCTGGAAATGCTGTGTTTATGTTCAGGACTTGTCAACCTGTTGAGAAGACTTGGTCTTTCACGCAGGTCCCTACGAGCTCGAAATCTCAGAGTTTTGGGTTTTCGTTGATTCTGTATGCTTGGAAGAGCGAGTAGAGAAGATGAAGAAGAAGGAGTTTTGAGAGTTCTTTTCTTTATATTGAGTGCTAACAAAAGATTTTTAAAAAGGAACTATTGATTCTTGTCGATTTATTTATCATATAATATGATCAATGAGTTTTATTTATATCTCCTTTAGAATGTTGGAATCCCATCAGTGAGAAGAACTTGATCTTCGTATATATCAGTTTCATACTTTCAACATGAAACTTGTAAAGACTCTTTGTTCAAAGTCCATTGCTTTGAGACCTTTGCACTTGTATCAAGGAACCAACTGTTCAGATACTCTGTTTTGTTCTTCAGGTGCCTAATGTCCCTTATTGGAATCAATAGTTTTAACTACATCACGCGTAGTTTTGGCTTATGGTGTCTCTTCTACTAGCATCCTTCTAGTAACAAAGTTCCATAGAGATATATTATGTCTTCGTTTTGTTTCTTGCCATACCTTTGTAAAGGCCAATGCTATTATCCAGCTCTTCGCGGTCTCTGTAGGTATAAAGAGTATTCTATCAAGGAATCTAAGGGGACATGGGTTTTGTACTTGAAGATTCCTGAATTGTGAATCATTAAGTCATGCTTCTTCAAGCTTTTTCTTGTTTTAGCTTCTTCTCTAGCCACCCAAGACTAGATTAGAATGGGCATCATCTTGTTGTTAATGGTTTTGGTAGAGTTTTCACTTGGTTCAAAGCAAAACTCTTCAAAGTTGTTTGAAGTGTTAAGTTTGTTAAACACTTTCCAGGTCAGTGCTTAAATGAATTCTTGGGTTTATCCTAATATTTTTATTAGAAACTGTTCTTGTAACATGAATCCGTGACTTGAGACTTTGTATAGCTTATATGATTTCATATCCACCCAAAGTAACTTTTTCAACTCTCTTTACTTGTAAAAACATCAAAGTTCATTTGGCTTGTCAAAGTCAGAGAAAGAAGATCTTTTAGAGCAAGCCAAGTTAACTTTATACATCACAAATTTCAATTTTTTAGATTTTGGAATATCTCTCAATAGTTGGGGGGACCTGTGACCAAAAACTACATACAGTTTTGTAAAGAATCTCTGAAACTGCTTGCTGTTTTGTTTGTTTAAACTCTTCTCTCTTTTGTTTTTTTTTGGCTCTTTTTTTTTTTGTCTGTGAGAATCTTGAAAAGATTAATGAGAAAGAAAGAGAGAGACAGAGATATGTCCTCTATGTGTATATAAGTGCTTCCTATTGCTACTACAAGATTTTTCTTTTGGGTCTTTGTGGAATCATCACATGTTTGCCTTTCTGTCTAGTTCTGTAGTAATAATGCCATGACAATACAATTACCATCAGTCTCCTAGACCACGCCACGTGGACCCCATCCAAAATGTACCTTACCGGAATTCGGTTCCGACCAAATTTCTGGTTCTTGGTCGACCTGATTTTTTTTTTGTTTAACCACGTTTTGGATTGACAAAAATTTGAGTGCTTCTAAAAGAATGTATAGTCAATTGTATACGTATACTTGTACAGTCAGCACATACTCGTACATAGTAGTGTAGAGAGCAAATGTATATAAGATACATGTAATTATTCATTTCTGAATTAATGAAGAAATACAGTTTATTTTGTTTCTATTATGGTATCAAAGCCATAAAGAAAAATATTAGAGTCCGACGCCGTGACAACTTTTCGCTGATTCCGTTTTTCGTTGATCTTTCTGATCTTCGTCGGAATCGATCTTCGATCTATTATCACAACTCGTTTCCGCTTATCTCTGTTATCTCCGATTTACTTCATTGTTTCATTTCCTCACTTTTCTCACATCTCTGATCGATTCTAACGTGATTCTCTTATCTTCTTTGAATTGAGCTCGTTACTGATCATCAATTGGAAAACGGAAGTGTCAATCGAAGTATGGCTCTAATACTCCATAGCGGATTTTGTACATGTTACCGAGATTTCTCCTCGCGACTCTCACTTTTCTCATGGAAGATATGGATCTGGTAAACGCAATGAACATCGTCGGTCACCGACAATCATAACTCGTACATCGCGCACCTTTGAAGTATCGGATTCTTTTGATAACCTTCATAGTCATTTTCATCTCCACAGTTTTGATCATCCTGGCCTAGTTTTAGTGTCCGATTTGCTAGAAGGTGGAAATTACGGAGTGTGGCTCATTACTATGAACACTAACCTAGAAAAGAAAAATAAATTAGGATTTATAGATGGTTCTCTTTCCAAACCTGTTGTATATGTTACATATTATCAAGTGTGGTACCATTCACTAGTAAAATTCCGAAAATATAAAAATATCCGTGGTTATTTAAGAATAGCCACGACATACCCACATAAAAAATCTGTTGCTATAGGGTCGTGGCTATGTAGCCACGTCTTTACCAGTAAAGGACTGTGGCTATATATAGTCACGACCTAGTCAAAGGACAATCGTGGCTAAACAATTACGAACTAGCCACGCTTTCTTAGTGGCCAAATAGCCACATATTTTAGCAGGCAATAATCTGTGACTAATTAGCCTATATTTTTTCCTCTTTAGCTCCGATTTTCCGTCGTATTTTCCGCATATATTTTTATTTTTAAAACAAAATTTACCGGAAAATAAAAACATATTTATCACGAAAATATTTTAAAATTGTTTAAATTTCAAGAAACACGAAACATAAATTTAAAGAACGTTCTAGAACCCCATATAATGCCTCGAATGAGTCGAGGATCTGTTATAACGCTCTCGCTTCTTATCCATATCGCGCCATTCAGTAACACATTGCTCTCAGATCTCCTTAGACATGAACGACAGACAATTTTCGGTTTTCTTACAACGTTGCAGGGCAGCAACGATCGAATTCTTACAGTGATGCTTCCAAACTCGATAGACGACATCCGTGTGGATATTATCCAGTTGAAATTGATACGAGAAGAGCTATCTAGTCTTAAAGCTACTGCAAAAACAATCGAAATGTTGTTGGTCGAGAGAGAAACTGATAGAATCATTGATTTTTTGATGGGATTAAATGAGAGTTATGAAAATATCAGAGGTCACCTACTCTCTCAGAGGTTTATAACATGTTGTATAATGATGAGTCTCATAGATCTCCAAGATTACACCTTTCCTGACGCATTTGCAACCGCACGGCTTTGAAGATTCAGAAAGTCTAGAGTTCACACCCTAATGAACTCAGTAGCAGGTCATGAGACGCCTCCCCCCCCCCTTTCTTGCATGTCCACCAATTCGATGAGCAAAAGTCTATACCTATCTCATCTAAGACCGAAAAGAAAACTCAAAGAAATTTAGAAGTAAAATATCCATTTTCTTTTTTACCTAAAACGATTCTAATTTAAGCTACAATACGTTTTTCAACCCTATTATAAAAAAATCCGAATCACATATTATAAATTATATTTAAATATTATTGATGTATAATAATAAAATATTTTATGACCTACAAGAGTTTCATTTAGATTTTGACATTTATAAAACAAAAAATATTAATGATTTAGTTTATAAAAAATTTGTTGGATTTTTTTTTTGTAAATTACTTAAAAAAATTAAAAGATTTTTCCAAGAGTACCCCATTGGCTATTAGAAACAAAATCTTGACTTAAATATTTCTTTTTATCAAACTATCAGAAAGTATATTTTTTACCAAAACAATCCAATAAGTTCATGACACATACAAGTATACAACTATAGATTGAGACAAAGTAAATTTACTTCTCAACAAATTGCTACATCTCTAAACATTAATCTCATGGATATTCCATTCTTAAATTTTATTCACTATAAATATCACAAAATCTCTATGGATATTCCCTTCATATATTTTATTCACTATAAATATCACTAAATCTAACTTTTTAATGATAAATACAGTCATTGTTAGCTATTCAATACATAACAAATGCACCTTTTTACAACAAAAAAAACAGACACAAACAAATCATGATTAATTTGAAAGAAACAATTAGGTTTACGTTTGTAGCAATGTTGATAGCATGTGTATTTATTAGCAACATGAACGTAGCGGTTGGAAAAATAATTGGGTATCCAGTTATACGTGGTGATAAC
This sequence comes from Euclidium syriacum, assembly GCA_900116095.1. Taxonomy (NCBI): domain Eukaryota; kingdom Viridiplantae; phylum Streptophyta; class Magnoliopsida; order Brassicales; family Brassicaceae; genus Euclidium; species Euclidium syriacum. The sequence goes on from FPAK01000003.1 coordinate 18,001,264, forward strand.
CCACCTGGCTGTGCTCCTGGCACGTGTCCACCCAAACAGCCGACGAGTCCGTACACGCGAGGATGCGGGGACAGATGTCGTCGTGGTACCCACCAGATCCTACGAAGATATAAAGAAACAACAAAACAAGGTTAATTTGTAATAATGTAGCCAAGTTCCATGCATGAATAAAAACTATATGGTTTTGCTTTTGTTTAATCCCACCTATTATTGTATTACATCTAAAAAAATAACATGATGAAATGTTTCTATATCCTTCATTTTGTTGGATTGTTTTTCTTTTCCTTGAGATTTGCTATAGAAATTGCATGAGAGTTAGATTCTAAAGATTTATAGGAACCCAAATTGGTCGAATTTTTAAGTAGGTTTAATATTTTTCACTTAAAAACTTTAGAATAGGATGGAGTGATGAAAAAATCGATGGCACCACACTAGTTATAGATATATTACTGATACAACAACTTTGTTTTAATCCAAAAACAAAAATAACAAAGACAAAGTTTGAAGCAATAAATACTTTATTAAGAAAAGAATAAGACTAAGTTTTGTTGTAAACTGATTGAAACAAATGAAAGGACAGAGTTTATAAGGCTTTTATGCAACTCTTATAAGCTGAAAATAAGAAAAGAAATAACTAGAATCAAGTTTTATGGCCGTTGACCATTATTCGTATTCTTCATTTATAGAAATTTTTTCAATCAATGATTCTCTTTAGCAATCCAATACAGCCACGAGTTAACAAAACACTATGGTCCCATTGTAGTCTTCTAATCACGTGAGATTCTCAAAAGAAATGCAAAAAAGTGTAACTTGTCTTAGTGGGCTCGATTTTGTGTTAAAGTGGCTCAAATGGTTTTCAACCCAAAATGTTTGTATCCTGACTCTTCTCCTCTTGAATATAAGCTTCTTGAGTCCCAAATAAGCCTCCTAAATGGTATTTGATAGCTGTTCTTGAGTTGATTGAGAGTTAACCAAAGGTGGCCGCCAAAAACTCCTCGATAGCCTTGTGGTGGCTGCTACAGTCTTCGTCTTCTACATGAGGTTTTGGGTCTTCATCTTCCGGTGAAAGGTAGCACTGTGAGTCTTCTTTTAGGTCCAATAGGTGGCTTGAGCTTTTGGTGTGATCTGGAAGGTGTTTGATGCCTTTGATCGCCACGTCGCCTTTATCGGGTAAGTTGTTGGGCAATGGCTTGAGCGCTTGGCCAACTGAGTGTTTTGCTTTTACCCGTGCCTCCACACCATCCGCCATTGTCACGTCTTTCTTGCTTCACACAAAAATCTTACTCCTTAAAGATTTTCAGCGTTTGATTAGGATTAGCCTCATACGACTTAGAATGTTCTAAATAACTTATCTATTTATTAGGGTCTAATGCCTAATATATACAAGTCAAGAGATAACTACACAATCTAGAAATAAGGAAATATTAATTCAATAATAAACACACAAAAATTGGAAACTTATCAGGAAAATGATTATGGCAGCATAGTACATGCCGAGGAGTGTAATTAGTAATGACCGTTTTTAATCCTATCAGTCCATGTAGTTTTATTTTTAAAACATGGTGTTTTCGTTTATACTTTTTTTTTTCTTTTGATGAATTGTAAATTTGATATAAATGAAAAATATTTACAAGGAGGTAAACCGGATGTCCTTAACCAACGACAGACAAAAATTACAGGAACTGTCTTCCTGTTTGTTAGAAAACAATGCAAAACACCTTTTTCCAAAACAGAGCAGAGAGGAAAACATTCCTCCACACGCCAACACCAATGGTTTTTAAATAGAATCCACTCAAATGACTCGAAAATTCATGAATGTGAATTAAAATTTTAAAAAGTAAAAAAAAAATATTACACTGATTTTAGTAGAAAGTCTAATCCGAGTTTACAAAAATTTACTACATCAAAGTGTCATTTATAATCTAGTTTGTAATCAGGCCCATAAGCGTTTCAGGTCACAAAGTCAAAGCCCTAATTCATTTACTTTTTATTTTATTTTTTATTAATCTGTTTCTAGAGAAACCACACCACGGCTTTTCACATTACTGTTTCCCGCTTTCCCGCTCCTCCTCCATTGAAATCTCCACCTCCTTTTTTTTTTTCCTCAGTAACCGATAGACTTTTCCTCTCCTTCATCTCCTTCTTAGGGCTTCGTTGCTTCCGTCCTTCAGAGTCGCGGATTTGCCGGGAAGCCCATGTGGAGTACGACCCAGTGAGAATTAAACCTCGCCGCCGGAGATGGACACACCAGATAAAAACCGCATCTCCGCCTTTTCCTTCCGCAACGTTGAGGTTTTTTTTTTTTCCTTTTTGTTTCTCAATCCTTTTATTTGCACTTTAGATTTCTATTTTCTCTCTGCCTGTGAAGGTTTCTTAGTGGATTTTCATGGATGTTTCCTTAATTCGGTCTTGTCCGTCAAACCAATTACTCTGTCGGTTCATAATTTATATGGGGTTTTAAATTTGGGGTTTCTGATCGTCCTCCTTGGCTTGATCTCCTACATTTCGAGTCGATGAGAGTTTATTTCTATTTCTTCTCCGTGAACTACTAAATTAGCAACTCTATGAGTTTGCTTGAAATTGGGATCACCAGTCTGAGCGGATGTGCATGTAGATGTTTTCTGAATCTCACTTGTGTTCATCGGAACAATTGCTGTTCGCTCTATAATTTATGTGGGGTTTTAGGGTTTATGAAGGTCCTCGTTAGCTTGATTTCCTACAATTTGATTTGATTAGAGTTTGTTTCTCTTTGTTCGTCGAGGGCTAACATTAACATCCTTCAGAGTATGCTTGAAATTGGTTTTTCCAAATTTCGTTTTTCAATTTCTCTGTAAATGGATCACTATTCATTATATTTCTATTTTCACATTTCTTTGTTGTTGAATCGAGTTGCATTGAGTTAGATTTCTCAGTTTAATCCTCCGTTAATCTGCAGGATTCTCCAGTTTTTCAATATATTAATGATCTCTCACCCATAGAGTCAGTAAAAGGAGCACGCGGTGATAATATCTTGCACTCATTGCCTTTTGCATCGCCATCATATCTATTTAGTTCACCGCAGCTTAACTCTTACCGAGATTCTAGATTTGCCATCAAAAGGTAACTTGATTTTTTTTTTTCTCTTAGTTGATAGGAAAAAGATTTGTTGTTGGTTTCTTATATTGTTGTGTGATTGTGTTCCTTTCTTTAGGCATCGTTCTCCAGATCTATCAAGTCCTGTAGTCCTCTTTGGTCAGACTGTAAACAACTCACCAAGTGCTCTACAATGCGAGGAGCAGCAAAAGTGTAGACCTGAGCAGTTGGAAAATGTTTCTGAAACCAAGCCGGTTAAGGAGCAGATTAGCTTAGCAATTGAGTTTGCGAATTCATTGAAAAATGGAAATGATGGATGTGATATACAAGTGGGTTCTTGTGATGAAGTACTAATAGACGCTGAAAATGAAACCGGAAGAATTGGATTGATACAGCAATCTGATGAGTTATGTAGACAGGTTAATCATCCACTTAATCTTGATGCTGATTCAGATGGAGTGCTTCAAAACGAAGAAATGGAAGCTGAAATTGGATCTGGTGGACAAGAAATTATGTTTGGTATTGCTTGTATCCAGAACAGCGAGCAACAGATTCCAAACATCACAGATCCTAGATCTAATTCTTTTGGTTCTGAGCCTCAGCAGTTTTCACTTTTCTGTAATAACTCTGTGAATGTAGAAGAGCCTGGAGGTTCTTGCAGTCTACAAGTTGCAGCCGGAGCTCCAGACGTCACTGTCAGCAGTTCAGCTATTGATTCAACTGCCAAAGATGAAGACAAGGACGAAACAGGACTCCAGCCCAGTCGCAAGGTAACAATTCTAATGTTTTTCTTTTGTTGAAATGTAGTGGTAAATCCTGATTTCACATTGGTCATTTGTACACATTGTGCTCTTTCATCGATGGGACTTGGTCATGCGCTTAAGCTACGTTTCTTTCATTCTTTACCTTTTTCGGCATAGTTTCCCAAAAGTTACTGAATTCATTATGCGTTTCTGGAGAGTTAGACTTAAGGGTGTTCTTATGTTAAATAATTTGTCTCTATATTGCAAGGGTGTTCTTATTTTCTTATCTGCTACGCATTGTATTGATTCTAGCTTTAAATAGAACTCTCCTGACTCTTGCAGCAAAGGAGTGTACGCAGGCGATGCTTGACTTTTGACATGGGAGGACCTCACAAAAGGATACCTTTGCGTGATTCCACAAATGATCTTCCTCTTGGTTTTACATCTATCAACAAAGCTCCTAGTCCTCAAGAGTGTTTAGACTCCAGCACACAAGATACTGATGAGTTTCTACCCGTACCACGAACTATTGGCTTGCACTTAAACGGTCTCGTGACTACCTCAATCTCAAGTGATCGAAATAAGTTAATTTTCAAAGACGGTCGTTTTGTCTCTCAAGGTTCTTCAACATTTCGTCAGAATATCAAAGAGGAATTCTCAACTCCTGTTTCTACGAAAAGAGATTGGGTTTCCTATAATAACAAAATCATGGAGAAGGCGGCTCCTGAGAGATCTGTGGAAGTAGAATGTTTTGATAAGGACATGCCAAGAGAAAACAGGTGACAAGTTATTTCTTATGCTCTTATTACAGACATACCTATGGATACCAAACTTATCTCTCAATTATTGATTAATGCAGGAAATTGTCTCAAGGATTCGACGAAGTTGGCAACTGTAAGCGTTGTAGATGTAGGAAATCCAAATGCTTGAAGCTGTAAGTTCTTTCCTTAACATCATTCTCCAAACACAATCTTCAAATGCCAAAAAACTAATTCACTTATTGATATCTTCTTCGTCTTGTTCATATGTACAGGTATTGCGATTGTTTTGCAGCTGGTCTATACTGTGTTGAACCTTGTTTGTGTCAAAACTGTTTCAACAAACCCATTCATGAAGAAATGGTTTTGGAAACTCGTCGACTGATCGAAGCTCGCAATCCATTAGCTTTTGCTCCAAAAGTAGTTTCAACATCTGATTCCGCTACAGATTTTGGGGTAAGATATATATACTCTACTATTTGCTGATGGAAATATAGCTGTTGAGGTTTGATTTTCTGTTCTCATGGTTTATATATACAATTATAGGAAGAGAATAGCAAGACTCCTGCATCAGCAAGACACATGAGAGGATGCAACTGCAAGAAATCAGGCTGCTTAAAGAGATATTGTGAATGCTTTTTGGTAAATCTTCGGTTTCACTGCTTTGTTTTCAAACTTTAATATTAAATGTCTTTTCACAAACCTGAACTATTGACTTTATCATCAAGATGGGCGTTGGATGCTCCTCGAGCTGCAGATGTATAGGATGTAAGAACGTACATGTTCACAAAAACTGTAAGCTTTCAAATACCATTCTCCGTTCAATCTAAGTATAGAATTGTTTTCATTATTCTACTTTCCTTGCGCAGTAGAATCTGATGCGGTTACAGTTAATGAGGAAGCTAGTGAAGATAATGGTGATCATGCTGATGCTTCAAGGTATCATTTAGTTCACTACATTGCAATGTAGATACTGATCTTTAGAAAACTAACATTTGTGTTTTTTGTTCTCAGCCAAAACGAAGAAACATCGAACGTGTTAGAGAGAAGGAACCTTATGTTGCTACCAAGTTCTGTAGCATTTCCTTCCTTAACATCACTGTGAAAGTTTGTCAGAAAATACCATTTGAGGAACCGAAGACTCCTGTTCTAATTAAAGATCAGTGTAAGAAAGGTGTTGCGGCGAAAGTGTTTGGTTTGATTTGATCTATCTTAAGTAAGCCTACTGTGTTTGGAAGGTATGGAAGATTTGTTGCTTAGAATGTGAACGTGTATATCTGTTTTTGCTCTCATCTTTCTTTAATTTTGCTAGTGTTTAGTTTTTTTTTTCCGTTGAAGAGAGTTTTGTAATGTTGTTAACTACTTTGTCTCCTTTCTCTTCTTATGCTCCAATATTTTCTTATGGTTCGTTATTCATTCTTCAAACCAAAACTCTATAAATCAGATTCATGGTATCAAAATATCTATCTTTTGGAATTAATAGCAAATTTAGAAATGTATTGAATTTAATAAACAGCTTATGTCAAATGAGTAGTTGTGTAAGATATGCTAAGTTCCAATTGAATCGAAGTTTGAATTTTGTTTAGTGTATTGGAGAAGAAAAAAGAAAAAAAGAAAGCGAGGTTAAGAAGACGTTTTATTTAAGTTGGCATTGCAATTTATAAAATAATACTTATCCTACATTGCTACTTCGGGGGAGAAAAATTATGACATTTACAAGTAGTTATTTTGCATATACGTTTATTTTGCATCCTAATCAACGTTTTATAACGAAAATATAAAAAACATTTCTATCTTTTTCATTTTTACGACAGAGCTAGAACTAAAAGAAAAGTTGTTCGATAAATTATCCAAAACTCGCAAGTTTTATACTGAGAAAAAGTAATCAATACACCAAAAAAGAACAGAGTTAAATCGACACAGAAGCATTAAAAACTAAAAAGCTTGTGATGAAAAATAAAAAGTGAAGTCTCAACATTTTCCTCAAAAAACCTCTTTTTAAGCTCCAATGATCTCAGTAGGTTCCTCGACCACGGTCTCATCAGCTGGCCTGTCTACCTTCACACCAACATCCTCAGCTGTGTAATCTCCATGAACCTACACCAATCAAAACACAACCATTCAATTCATATAATCTTGAAAAGATGAATCATAAAACAAAAACAAAGAGTATGTAAAATGTTTTCATCTTTCATTACATCCATGAGCTTTCCAAGGTCGAATTTAGGAGCCTTGAGGATCTTGACTTTACGGATGAAAACGTTCTGAAGTGGGTAGATGTTTTGAGTTGCCTTCTCAATCTCTCTTCCGATAGCTTCAGGAATAAACTTAGCAACAAGCTCCTTGAGATCAACAGACGAAGCTTCCTTGATCATGATTTCCCTCATCTTCCTGCGAATCTAAGTAATGCACATAAACAAAGACAGTAAGTATTAAAGAAAGCATGTCAAGAAAACAAAAGACCAATTTCGAGCTTCAACAGTACCTGACGGATCTGACTGGATTGAGCGTAGCAAGTTCGTTTGACCTGATTAGCACGTCTCTTGGTGAAGGCGATGCAGAAAAGCCTCAAAGTGTAGCTATCGGTGGTTTTAACATCGACATGGCACTCAATCAAAGTCTGCCACTTTTTAACCAATGACCTGAGTTTGTCAGTTGTGAAGTCCATGCCCTACAACAACATTAAGAAAAATGGAGGAAAAAAGTCTTAGCAGACAAATACATCAAAAATACAATGATGGGACAACAAATGTGATGCTTTTTTTACCCAGAATTGGCATAAAACGTTCCTGCCCTGAACATCTTCAGCTCTAAGACGGATCTTCCTGTAAGCGTTATCTTCATCACCTTGAAGATCAGCTAGAGAAATCTCGAAAACTCTGTGTTTCAATCCCTCGGAGGCAATCTGGTTGTGTTTAGAAAGACACAGAAATTAGATATAAAAGGATAATCAAGCTCAAAGAGAGACTACAGTATACTACAACAACAAACACTATCAGTTCTTGCTTCAAAATCGTAAGCATAACTTTATGATCCTAGATATGCATATTTCAGATGTCAATTTTTATCATAAATCTACAATCAAAGCTATACAATCAATCTTAGAAGCATTATGCATAGAACTAGGTCACAATATCTAACAATACCTCAATCGATTACCAGAAATGAACAAATCTACGAAGCTGAGTTTAAAATTACACGGATCTTCTAAGAGAGAAAGATAAATTACTTTGGTTCCCTGAGTTCTGGAAACAAGGGTCTTTCCAACATTTCTGTTGGTGAAGATTGAAGGAGCTTTCACATCATACCAATCCTTCTTGGAGAAAGGATCAACACTGCAAATCAGTGGTTTTGGAAACAAACCATTAATTCAAAACTCGTAGCAGATTCATATTCGTGTACTTTAAACATTGCAATTAAAAAAAAATAAAAGTACTTACATCTTCTTCTTTCCTCCCTTCCTACCCTTGGAGATTCTCTTGTTTTTCCTATATAAAAAAAACTCGTAGATCAGTGGAAATTACTTCGAGCTACAGAATAGAAAGTGTGAAACGAAATGAGCTTGGAGAGAAAAATTACCCGACGGCCATGGCTGCGGAGAATTAGGTCGACGATGAAGAGAGAAGAAACAAAAGATGAAAAACCTAAAGCTACGGCGCTCGCTGAATTTGTTTTAAACTCATCATCTACGTTCTAGGGTTTTGAGATGATGAATCAGACATTTGGGCTTTAATTGGGCCCATTAATTATATGATGGACTTAACGTAGAAATGTATTATTATAATTAGTGGTCCAATATGTATTTTTCTTCTATTTATAAAAATTTCTTGGTCTACATTGGAGAATCGAAAATTTCTGGGACTACAATTTTCCCAATTAGGTAATCTAATTACACACTGATCATAATTATACAAGAAGAAAAAACTCAAGAATAAGAAAATAACTTTTTTTGCTAATAACCATGCATGTGTTAAAAAAAACTTCGCTAAAATGTAAACTAAAACTAGGACCACCAATTGCATCAAGCAATCGGCTTTCTTAAATATGTCTCTCTCACAATAAGCAGTCGCCAATATAGTCACCACCATTTGAAAATAAAACGAGTTAAAAGCCATTAATCCACTCTTTAACAATCTTTTCTTCACCACATTTTTAGTTTCAATAAGGAACTAACTACTGATCGATATCCAACAACCTTTTCCATGTAACATATACGGTAAACTTCCTTAGCATTTCTAGCATTACCATACAACACCATCAAAGACTCGTAAGCTAATTTCTTCTTCGATTTGTGATCTAATGATAGTTCAGTTCTAGCCAAAAACTCCACGGCATTAGAGACTTAAAAAAACTTTAGTCAACTTTTTAAAAATATTTTGAAGTCAATAGTTTAGATAGTGATTAACATTTATATATTTTATATTTTATTAAAAATTAACTATAAAATTCTAAAATAAATCAATTTTAGGATTTATTTAGATAATAATTGTAGTTAATTAAACAATATGTCAAAACTCTCAAGCGTATGAATATTTTCTGTTATTAATCTCAATAGCTTTGAGTATATCTCGATACAATAGATATGGTATTTTAGTATTCCAACCTTTAAACGTGTATTTTGTGTAGTTTTATAAGATTAAGTGTATCTAAAAAACTCTGTAAGGTATTTATCAATATTTGATTGTAATGCGAAAAATACAAATCAATATGTGACGTTTCTTTAGGTTGGAAATTTGGAATAGTAGAACAGAGGGCGACTTGCAAAATATTTCATGGAAAAAGATAATTATTTCCTCACAAAAAAACATAAGGATTTAACCACCTTCACAAAAAAAAAAGCCTTTTTTTTTTTTCTCTTTTAAATCAGAAAATGAGCTTTTTGTTCGCTCCATATATGTCTACCTGTCTTTGTTTTCCCCTCCTACACTGCATTTGATTTTTCTCATTGAGAATGAATTTTTTGTTCTTTCGTTTAAAATTTTCTAAAAACGTTTCGCCATTTTGTTGTCTTCCACAAGACTCGAAAGGTCTTTAACGGGGAAGACTTCTCATCAAACGACTTGGAGCGTTACGTTATATTTTTCTTACTATATATATGTAGTGAGCCCCAAGACTAATATATCATCTCTACATAATTACTTTGCCTTCACAAATATGAGAGCTTTCTTGTTTCATCAGAAAATGAGCTTTTTTCTTTGTTTCTTTTTCCTCGTTTCAAGTTTCTCAAACACATTTGTCTCTGCTACACAACACTTGTGTCATCCAGACCAAAGGGATGCCCTTATTGAGTTCAAGACTGAGTTTGAGATCCGGAAGCCTGCTTGGAATTATTCATCTTGGATTTTTTCATCAGAAGACTTCTCTTATCCGAAGACAAAATCATGGGTGAATAACAATGAATGTTGTTCTTGGGATGGTGTTACGTGCGATACCAAGTCCGGCAAAGTGATTGGGCTAGACCTTAGTGCCAGTTGTCTCTATGGCGAGCTTAAACCCAATAGTAGTCTTTTTAGACTGCGCCATCTCCGTGATCTGAACCTGGCTTACAACAATTTCACCGCTTCTCCAATCCCAGCTGAGTTTGAGAAACTTAAGGGGTTACACAGACTAAATCTCTCCAAGTCTTCATTTTCTGGCCAAATTCCAAACAAGCTTCTTCAGCTAACCAAGTTGGTGTCTCTTGATCTTTCTTCTTTTTCTCCAAGATATATCTATTATTTCGAGTATCTTCCAAATTCTCTGTCCATTGACGAATCTTTTCTTCGTCTACTTGCTCGAAACTTGAGGAACCTTAGAGATCTAGATATGAGTATCATAAACATTTCTTCGGAAATCCCCCATGAGTTTTCAACCATGTGGTCTCTAAGATCACTACGCTTTAGGGGATGCAGCCTGTTTGGAGAATTTCCAAGGAATGTTTTTCTGATACCTAACTTAGAATCCATTAGATTGGACGGCAATCGAGATCTGAGTGGCAATCTTCCCGTTTTTCATGGAAATAACTATTGAAATCATAAGCCTTTTCTACACATCCTTTTCAGGTCCCATACCTGACTCCATCAGCAACCTCAAAAATTTGGTTTCTTTGGAACTTAACAACTCTGGTTTCTCTGGGAGGATTCCATCTTCAATTGGCAACCTTTCTCGTCTCTCATATCTTGGTCTTTCTTATAATAATTTCATTGGTGAAATCCCTTTTTCAATTGGCGATCTAAAACAATTGACAGACTTTGATGTTTCACTTAACAGTCTTAGTGGAAACTTTCCTTCCGCACTTCTCAATTTGACCCAACTACGTTATATTGATCTCAGTGCCAATCAGTTGACAGGTTTCCTTCCACCAAACATTAGCCAACTTTCTAAATTGGAGGTTTTTAATGCGGGTATGAATTCTTTTGTTGGAGCCATTCCTTCCTCCCTATTCACGATTTCTTCATTAACCCATATCTATTTGTATGATAACAAGTTCAACGACATCCTTGGGATTGAGAATATCTATTTGTTGCCTAATTTACAAAGGTTATGGCTTGGCGACAACAATTTCACGGTCAGTCCAGTTGACTTAAGTATCTTCTCGCCTCTCAGAAAACTAGAAGCATTATCTCTCTCAGGCATCCCTCTTTCAACAACAAACATAACGTCTGATTCGGATTTTCTATCGCAAATGGGAAGATTGGACTTGTCGGGTTGCAACATCACTGAGTTCCCTCAGTTCATAAGAAACCAAAGAGATCTACAGTCTTTAGACCTTTCCAACAACAAAATCAAAGGCCAAGTACCAGCATGGTTTACGTGGAAGCTAGCAGAGTTGTTCTCAGTGGATCTTTCCAGAAACTCTCTCAGTGGTTTTCATGGATCCTTATCAAAAGCTTCGTCAGCTTCGTCCGGGGGCAATTTAAATATAAGTTGCAATGCTTTCCAAGGACCACTCTTCATCCCATCAAGATCTATTGGGCATTATTATGCCTATAGTAATAACTTTACTGGAGAGATACCTCAATCAATATGTGGAATAAGATTTCTAAAGGTCCTAGATATATCAAACAACAATCTCCACGGCTCAATTCCTCGATGTTTGAAGACTCAGTTGGGTTCTCTTTCAGAGTTGACTCTCAGTAACAATAGCTTCAACGGAAGTCTTCCTGACATATTTATGAACGCTGAGTCTTTAAGGGTACTTGATGTGGGTCACAACCGATTGGAGGGAAAACTTCCTGCATCTCTTACTAGTTGTTCTTCTCTATTATTTCTAAATGTGGAGAGCAACGGGATCAACGATACGTTCCCATTCCAGCTGAATTCATTGCAGAATCTACAAGTTCTTGTCCTCCGATCTAACAAGTTTCATGGAAGGTTACACAAGGCTGATGGGGTTTGGGATGGATTTCCTGAGTTGAAAATCATTGATGCATCACACAACGACTTCTTCGGTAGCTTGCCATCTGATTACTTCATCAACTGGACTGCGATATCCGTGAAGAGAGATGATAATGAAGAACCGGAATACATTCATGGTGACGTTGGGTACTACTCACTTGTCTTGATGAGTAAAGGAGTATCAATGGAGATGGAGCGTATCCTTACAATCTACACGGCCATCGATTTTTCAGGAAATCAACTCCATGGAAAAATCCCTAAGTCCATTGGTCTGCTGAAGGAACTCCGTATTCTCAATCTTTCAAGAAATGCTTTCACGGGCCACATCCCACCTTCTTTGGCAAACCTGACGAATCTCGAGTCACTGGACTTATCCCAAAACAAGATTTCTGGTGAGATTCCTCCTGAGCTCGGGACTCTTTCTTCTCTTGCTTGGATAAACGTTTCACACAATCAGCTTGTAGGTCTAATACCACAAAGCACACAATTTCAACGACAAAATTGCTCCTCCTATGAGGGAAACCCCGGAATTTTTGGTCCTTCTCTTAAGGATGTTTGTGGAGATAACCACCATGCGCCAACATCAGAGCAATCTGAAGTGCCGGAGTCATCAGAAGAAGAAGATGAGGAATGGTTTAGTTGGAGAGCAGTGGGATTTGGCCTTGTACCTGGAGTTGTGTTTGGGCTGACGATGGGATAGATAGTGGATTCATACAAGCAAGATTGGTTCATCAAGACTTTTGGCCGAACCAAGCACCGCATCACTCGTTAGTTCACTCATATTTTTTGTTTTGTTTCAATAAAGTTGTATTTAGCATCATAAATAATCTGTTGTATATCAAGAGTTAAACAAGCGTGATGTATAAAGTTTTATGTTTAATAATGTATAATCAGATGAATTACCATGATGAATACTTGTTCTATTTGTATTAGTAAAAAGTGTTATTGACTGCAAATATTCCTTCAACATATGTATAACCAAGAGCAATAGCGAAAAGGAAACAAAATTATAAGCGTCAAAGAAAAAGAAAAAAAAGTGAAGAAAAGTCTGAAAATAAAAAAGCTAAAAACAAAACAACCATTGTTTGCTTCTTGTGATCCACTTTGTAACTTAAGAGATTTTCAAGCTTCTCAAGGCAGAAGTGAGGAGGTTAAGTTTGGCTGGAGATTTTTGCTTATACTCTTTCTCCAATACAGTTGCAGCCAGAGACTGAAGCTCCGGTGCAGCCATGTCCTTGTCCTCTTTGTTCCTGCCTTTCGAAACCTGTGCGATCGCTGATCCACACTGAAAAGAATTTCAGATTGTATCAGTTTTTGACAGTGGATTAATACCGGTGTGAGGAAGAGAGAGGCGCTTACCAAGCATATACCGAGAAGGGCTCTTGTGCTTTTACCACCTGTTAAGTCTATGGTTGCTGCGTAGTATTTCCTTGCTGCTATGAGATTTTCAAGTCCACCCATTGTGTAGAGAACCTGATTTTCAGGGATTGCACGCAAATATCAAAATTTTAGACAAATACCACAATACTAGAATCATACATCATCAAAGCTGTAACGAAAATAGAGTTAATAACACAATAATTTTCAAACTTTCGGATTCCCATTTCTGCTTTTGATGCTCAACGGTCCAGAAAATAGTTCAATCTTAATGACTTAAACATATATAAATGACCATTAACTTCCAGTCTTCAGATATAAGCGACAACAAATCTATTATAAGAGTAGATTCAATACAATGTCTTAAACAGACACTTACGTCGGCATATGCTAAGTGGTACAATGGAAGAGTAGGCTGAGATAATATGAGCTCCTCGTAGCAGAAAGCTGCTTGCTTGTACCTGTTACAGTTTATAAGTTAGGTTGCTATTTGTTGCATAATGAGTTGTTTTATCAAAAAGAGTCGAGTACAGAGGATAAAGAGAGACGCACATTTGCAAAGAAACATAAATTTCTGCAAGCTCTCTCCACGCATCATGATCAGCCATGAATCTACATTAAACAAGAGTAGAGTATGTGATCAGTAATGATACGTTTCCTTCTAGATGTACTTCTATTAGTCCAGCTTGTGGTTAAGTAGGGACTCACACTTCGAGATATTTGTTAAGATGCTCAATGGCTAAGGAAGGTTTTCCCTGTGCCTTGGCCATAGCCACCTTTCGTTTATGTATTACCTAAACATCGCGTTTTACTTACAACACTTAACATTTGGAAGCAGCTTGTGGGTAGTAGTTACGTTAATCAAACATGTGGAAACTTACTTGATCGAGTGGAGTATCCTCCAAGAGGCTCGTATATGCTTTTTCAGCCTCTTCCCACATTCCCTTTGCTTCGAGTAGTAATGCCTCGAGCTTGCCTGAAATGAGTTACCAAGATGCAACTCAGATAGGTGAACTAAGACCGAAAATTTTCTAACTAGACAAAACCTATGCGTATGGACATGTATATTTCAAATTTGAGAAATTCTTCTTACTTTTGAGAAGGAAATACAAGTAAATGGAAATGATACGGTGTTTTTATTTCTTGTTCCTGACCTAGTAACCAGTTCGTAGAGATTTATTCTAGAAGCCTGGAGACTGGATGCGAGGAAATTATGAAGTCCAACAAGGTTGAAATTAACTTACCAACGCGTTTGCTCTCTGGAAATTTCTTTTGCAGAACCTTGATGCAATTCTGCAAAAAAAGAAAACAAAGTTCGCCTCATTGTTAGATATCCAAATTTTCCTGAGCAGGCTTGAAAAGTGCCAAAAAGAGAATAATTATTTGGAAGGCAAAAGTGATTTTTAATGTAAAATTATGCTTTTCAATCCTTCGTTTACAACATTTACAAGATATTCTCTAGGGCAAGGAAAATTTGGAAAAAGACTTAAACATCAGAAATAGCAAACACATATAGTTCATATAGAATTCATAGCTGCAAGTGTAGTTCTTAAAATAAGACCATATAGTTCTCAAGGTTACAAATGGAAAGCGTAAAGGAAACTCACTTGTGCAGCACCAAGAGATTGACAGTCCATAGCTGCAATTGCTACTTGCTCGTATAGAGTCCATTCTGCACAAAACAAACCAAAAAAATGCTTTGCCCTTTAGTTTTATTAAAATAAACACACACACACAATGTGAAAATCGAACTCCATTCAGAGGCCAAACCAACGATATAAATGTTCTATAGAAAGAACAAACCCAAAAGATTCTTCTGGAACAAATGTCTTTGCTTAATTCATACCTTTAATCAGCTAAAAAAAGCTGTTTTTAGAACTAGTGATGAAACAGTGAACAATCAATCTAAGAAAACCAGATTTAACACAAATATAAATTTGAGCAGATAAAAGGTATCTAAAGTATCAGCCGGAAATGGAAGCAGAAGCATAAAAACTACTACATCAAATCCAAATACTTGAACTTCAATGGCTAAGAAAACCCGAATCCAGGATGCAGCGAAAAGAACCTATTGGAATAAACCAATTTGAGGTACAATTTAATCAAACGCAACAATATCAACTCATTCAAAGAATTTTGTTTAAACGAAACTCGATTTGCCGTAATCGGGTGGAGCTCTCACTATTCAGGAAATTAACAGAATATCAAAAAAACCAAGTAAATCAGAATCAACATACCGTCTGGACCAAGAGCGGATCGCTTTCCCGGATCGTTCAGGATCGAGAGACCGTGCTTGAGCACAATCTCTGATCGGCGAACCTTGAGCTTACGAACGAGGCATAGATACTCCCAAACTCCTCCTCCACCATTCTCAACCTGATTCTCGAGCTGGTTTAACTGTTTATCCTCCGTTTTCGTCACCATCTCTCTCTCTATCCTATCTCTCTCGCTCTCTCCGATTTGCTCTGTACCTATCAAATTTGTGGATCTGTTAGTGGGAAGGTCGATCAGGAAAGTCGCTTTTCTACAAAGACGACATCACATGAACCAGTTCGGTTTAATATTCGTACCGATCTGGTTTACAATATAATCGAATCCGAGGGATTACCAAACGGCGCGTTTCGATGAAACATATGATTCATCGGTGAACCGATTTGGTTTTGCGGAATTTACCGATTTTGAAAGATTGAAATCCTAAACCGGCTTAGTCAATGGAGATTGAAACGGTGCGTTTTACGAAGCATTCGATTTCAATTCTTTTTACCCTTTTTGCGAATGGAAGGCAATGAAATTAAACAGAACTGTATCGTCTTGTTTGTCTTCTCTGCTAAAACCCTACACGAGCTTTCACTGGACAACGACAATGGCGACGACAGCTAAAACTCATGAGGGTATGAAAACGGTAGATGAATCTGACGTGGGTATCTCCTGTTTCATCTCCCAGCTTCCAGGCTTCCGCGGAATTCTCAAACAAAGGTCTTGAGATCAGGAAACGCTTTTTGCTTTGTTCTTATAAACCAATTGTCTTCTTTTAATTAGCAGCTTAATGAGATTAGGCTTTTGTAAGATTTTTAAAAATTAATGGAAAATGTTTGATAGAGCTTAGTGATTCTTGATGTAATTTTATTTCTATGAACTTTGTTGATTCTTTGATAATGTTTTTATTTCGGCTAAATAGTGATTCTTGATGTAGGTGATTCTTAAATTTAATTTAGAGTTAACAAATTGAACCAAAGGAAACACTTTTCGTTTAAAATGAATTTTCTTTGGTATTTTGTGATCTATTTTGTTGTGAACTGATGCACACAGTGAAGATCATAGATTGATTGGATAAAGATTGAATTATTTGTTTGTATTTGTGTCTTGTAGATACGCAGACTTTATTGTTAATGAAGTGGATCTAGATGGCAACGTTGTTCATTTGACTTCCTTGGATGTCCCTCCTGAGACGGTTTGTCTCTACTTTAATTCACACTCACCTCATCCCGATTGATGTGTTTTTCTTTGTCTAGTGCCAATGCGATTTTGTTTGTTGATCATCTGTTTCAGGATGTGAAGGAGGAAGATAAACCGAAAAGTTCAGATAATGTACCCCAAAGCTATGCTTCTGCAATCGAGTCATTCAAATCAATTTCAAGTGTCAGTGATGCAGAGAGTTTGGAAGCCTTGATTAATCAAGTCACTTCAGGAATTGATGATGAAATCTCACCAGTTGTTCTTGAACCAAGTTCTGACAAGTCCAAGAGAACGGTATGAGATTGACTGATTGCATAATTACATATTTAGTTATCAACATTATCTTTTGACTTCTATACGAGATATTTTATTTATTTGTTGTACTACTATATTCAGGCAATCCACAACTTTGTTAAAGAAAATTTAAAGTGCTTGGTGACTGACACTGTCGATGGTCCTGACTCTACTTCGAAATGCATCCGTGTGCGAGTGAATTCAAAAGACGAAAACAGCAGAGGTAAAAAATCGAGAAAGCGTAAAGAAAGAGGCGATAAGCCTTTTGATAGCAGAGGTTCAGAGCATTGGCCTGAGCATGTTGGCAAGTTTCTCAGGTAGCATATACTGTATTGAGATTACTGAGTGTATTTTATGCATCATAGTCTCTGCAGTGCTTTCATTTGATCATTACATTGGAACTGTGACATATGCGTCCACTTGATTTATGAATGGTTTAACTTTATAGGTTTCATCTTTACAAGGAGAACAAAGATACACAAGAAGCCTTGGGATTGATTGGAAAGATGCTAGGAGTTCAGGTGTTTCCCATGGCTGTCTATCTCTAGTTTTTGTACTTTCCTTGATATGCTGTGTCTTGAATTGGTTCTTGAATTTTATAGCCAAAGTCCTTCGGATTCTCTGGAACAAAAGATAAGCGGTCAGTTTCAACTCAGCGTGTAAGTTATCTGAACCTGTTTTCTTGGTAAGATGAGTTTAAATTGTTACAATACAAAGATACATAATTAGAGAATGTTTGGGCTTTTAGGTAACGGTGTTCAAACAACAAGCTAGCAAATTGGCTGCTCTGAACAAAAGATTATTTGGGATAAAAGTTGGTGATTTCTGGTAAACATATATATTTTCTTGAATGTTTTCATTTTGACTTATTTTTTTGTGGTTTTAATTCTAATGATGATTGCTACCTGATTTTCAGCCAAGTCAAAGAGGGTCTTCTCCTTGGGCAGCTAATGGGAAACAGATTTACCATCACATTAAGGTGAGACTGTAACTGGACTTTCAGATATTGTAAAAGGAAACACTTATGATTTGCCTGTAAACTTCCAAATTCTCTTCTTCAAGAAACATTTTTGATCATATTTTGGCAATAACTTCCCGTATTCTTCAGAGGAGTGGTTGCGGATTCTGAAGAAACTATCAAAAAGTCTGCAGAATCTTTGGGAAAAGATGGCTTCATCAACTACTTTGGCTTACAGGTATTACTCTCTCTCGTGGAGCTGTATTAATGCATTATTTATTCTTTCTAGTAGCTAATACGGCTTGTATGGACAGCGTTTTGGAAGTGGTTCAGTACCAACCCACCATATTGGAGCTGCACTCTTGAAAGGAGAGTGGAAAGATGCCGTAGATATGATTCTTGATCCGAGGGAAAGTGATATCCTTTAACATGACCTGGTCTCAGCTACAATTGCTTAATACCTGTTAGAACTGTATTAATGGCTCTACAAATAAAGGAGCTCAGCGATGCATGGTTTTTCTTGACTTTTTTTCTCCTACAAAGAAATGAAATAAACGAGCTCCGGGAATATTACAAAGAAACTGGCGACATTGACGGGACACTAAGGAAACTACCACGATACCTCGTTGCTGAAAGAGCCATAGTAAGTATCCAGCTACTCCTGTATTGGTTTCTGCCGTTAAGAGCCATAATGATTCAGTTTTAATCTTTTGGCGTTTTGGAAACAGCTACAGTGTCTGAAGAAATGTCCTGGTAACTACCTACAGGCTCTGAAAGGCATTCCTAGAACTTTGAGAATGATGTAAGCGTTTGGTTCTTCAATATGACATGCCAAGCGTTTAGTGCACGGTTCAAGTTTTTTCTTAGCTTACTGTATATGTGATCCTCTTTATGCAGGTATGTACATAGTTATCAAAGCTACGTATGGAACAATGCAGCAAGTCTGCGTGTCCAAAAATACGGTACATCAGTAACTCGTATGCTGTTATGTTTGTTTTTCGATGGAGGTTTTAACTCTCACCCATTTGTTTTTTGTCGTCTGGCAGGGACAAGCCAAGTTGTATTGGGGGACTTGGTAAGTATAAAGGTAGATGATGCAACAAAAATTGTTAGCGGTTTGACTTCTGAGCACAAAGAAAACAACGAAGAGGCATTGGATTGTGACCAGTTAGATGATACTGCTGTTGTTGATCTTCCAGTAGAAAGGAGTGACCTTGTTAAGGTTAGTTTGGGATTGAAATTTTGTTGAATGAGATTAATGTGGTATTTTTTTGACATTCTCTTTGGCATTATTCATGTGTGATGCTCTCTTTTGTGTTCTTCAGGTTGTTGATATAAAAGATATCGAAGCTGGAACTTACTCGGCCACTGACATAGTCCTTCCTCTACCTGGGTAAGTTGCTGACAGATTTTGTCCAATATAAGATAGATTCAAAATTGTACTTCTTGAAACTTAAACACCTTTTTTTCTTTGCTTCAACAGTTCAAGAGTCATTTACCCGTCCAATGAAATTGCAGAAATTTATCATGATTTGGCAAAGAAGGTTTGTTAAAAGCTAAATTCAAGCATTTATACTTTCTATAAAAAATTAACATCTATGCTGATGAATTTCTGCTTTCATTGATCAGGACGGTATCAGCTTAACTGAGAGCATTCACGGTGTAAAGTAAAACTCCCATATACTCTATTTCTTGTAGATAGTCACTCTGCATCACTCCGAGCATATACTTTATTCTATTGTCAAATATTTTTTCAGGGAATTCTCAATAACTAGCATGACCGGTGGTTATAGACGTGTATTCCAGAAACCAATTGACTTTGAATGGTGAAATCTTATGTCTATACTCTGCAACTTCCTTCAGTTTTTGAGATAAAAGATTCTACAGAAGTGCAGAGACTAATCTATATGTGTAATTGCTGCAGGGAGTTACTGACTTACACTGACGGCAATAAACCATTGGCAGAGACGGATCTGGACAGGCTAACCATGGGAAAGGCAGTGGATAAGGTTGGATCTGCTGAAGAAACTGAAGATGAATCGATGAAATCCTGTGAAACCGATAGCAAAACAAATGAAAAAGACATTCGAAGCCAAGATTCTGAGCAGCCACAGATCGCGCTCAAAATGGCTCTTACTCTTCCATCTTCTTGCTATGCAACAATGGCAATTAGAGAGCTATTAAAGACGTCAACTTCTGTAAGTATTCAAAATCTGCTATTCATGGAGATTTATCTTACATTTAGTGCTTAAGTTGCAAATAAACGTCGAAATATATATCTCAACGTCTGAATACCGCTTTTGTGGGAATGAATTGCAGGTTGCATATCACAAGACACTAAACTAGGCCAGCACACACTTGTTGAAGCCATTTGCTCGTTATTTCGCTCTGTTTCAGTTGCTTTAAGGTTCTAATACAGGATTCTATCTTTTCTGATTCTTACATGTTTACATTCATGTATTAGCAAATGAAATTTTGTCTGAAACTTTTCATCAAACAGAGCAAAGTCTTTTCTTAAATTTCAATGTATCAGATACAAGAGAGGTTAGCTACTCAATACTCTAAAGTAGTTAACTTTGCAACAATTTTCCGAACATCTTCTGATTGAGAGAAACTGTTAAAAAGTGGAAAGTTTTTTTTTTCATTTCACGTCACAAGAAGTTAGAATTAGAAAATGATCCGTTTCCTCAATCTTCCAGCTTATTAGTAGTAGTAGTAGATTCCTTGAAGCTCTTAGACAACCAAATCGCTGTTTCTCTTGGTGAGACTTTCCCTGGACCAAATGGTCTAAGTAAGACATTCAGCTCATCGTACCTCTCATCTTGGAGCAATCTTGCACTGAATTCAAGCAATCCTTCCAATGCCTCAGCTCGTTGCTTATAAGAACTAGGATCGAATCTCTGTCTCCTTGCACCAGACGAAGTTCTGCTTGATGCTCCAGCAGTCGCGTTTTGATCAGACGAATCGCTCTTATTTTCCAGGTATGCATCTTCTTCGAACGCCTTCATAATCATCGCTCCTCTTACGTTTTTTTGGCCTGGTTCAAGAGTGAATTTGTCTTTTGTGATTGAGCAGTCTAATGGTGGCTCTGGAGGTGGACTGTAAGAACCTCTAGACGACGCTTTCTTATTCTTCTTCCCACTCATGACAGGAACAAAAGGCTCTTCCTCGTATGAAGCTAACGGAAACTCAATCTTGTCAATTCTTGGTGCGTTCATCGACACATCAGGAGATTTTATCTGGTATTGGAGAATACTACTGGTTTTCGAGTTGTACAGAGAGTCTTTGATTTCTTTAGCAAGTTTTCTTGAGCTAGGCATTGAAGCTCTACGAATCAAAGCCGCCGCTGGTTTTCGGTTTGAAGGATCACTTACTTGACCACGGTCATTCCTAGGCTGTCTCGATCTCAGAGGTGAAGCCGAAGCTCTCGCTGGAACATACCGAGAACTCTTTGAAGCCACTGAAGAAGTTCTACGAACAACAGTTCCATCACCGCTTTCATCAGTAGGCAAATCCACTTGCACAGGTTTTTTGACGGAAGAAGAAACAGAATCATCTTCCTGGTTACACCTAAACCTGCTTGGACCAAAGCTATGGCTTTTACCAGCAGGACGTCTTCTCTGCTCAGGAAAACTGTTTCTCCTAGCAGATTCAGATTCTGCAGGCAACAAATTATTACTTCCTGGACCATTCACCTTCAGATGAATCTTCTGAATATACGGCTGAAGCAGTGGTTGTCTGAGAAGCTCAGCAGCCTACACAGAAAGACAAGAGACGGTGTTTACTTCGTCAAAGCTATGTTCAGTTTCAGGTTTATGAACTAATCGGAAGAAAAAACATACGCTTGGTCTGAGTTCTGGATTTTTCCGAAGCATGCTCTTAACCAGACCTCGGCTAAAAAGAAAGAAACGAATTTTTTAATAGATCTTCACAGTGAGAGACAAATCAAGATCATATAAATAACACTTACAAGGCAGCAGAATATTGCGCGGGAAGTGGAGGAACGATTGATCTGTTAATCCTGTTTATTAATCCTTGCATGTCCTGCAAGACAGCCAAGAACCGTTAGAAGACTACTTCTGAATGAATATTTTACGCTGAGGAACGTAAATGTAAAGGTTTCAGAGAGCTTACGAAGGCTTTGAATGCAGGTTTCATAGCTGTCATTTCATACAAACAACATCCTGAAGAAAAAGAAGATAAAGATTTCAGATTTGATATTCTTTTCGTTATCTAGAGCTAAAGATTCAGATGAGAAACTTGCCAAGCGACCAAATGTCAGATTTGGATCCGTAAGGTATATCAGCTAGTAGCTCAGGGCACATGTAGCTTGGCGTTCCAACCACCTTAAGGGTAACGCTCAAACATGAGTTCGGAACAAAAATGAATATTGTGAAAATGGTAAAAGAAAGCTATACTTACTGAAGATGCGAGGTCATCTGATGTTAAGACCTTGGCTAGTCCGAAATCGCCTAGACGTATATCTTGATCCTTCGTCAAGAATATGTTCGAGCACTTGACATCGCGATGGAGAATGTGATTGGCATGCAAGTATTCAAGAGCCAGTAAGAGCTGAACAAGCCATTTGCAGAGTTTCTGATAACAACAACAAAAAATTGTAAAGATTCAGAAAATTTGTGCATCAAAGGCCAGAATCTATCAAACTTGTTTCTTTGCACAAACCTCTTCAGTGAAGTGTACGCCATTGGTTTTCTTTATCGCATCCGCCCTATAATGTAAAAGAAAACAGAAAAGTCAGTAAGTGTATCTCAGAGAACAAAGGCGAAAAAACTTGTTAGAAGGAAGAAAGCTTACATGTCTCCTCCTTTGCAATAGCCTATGATAATGCAAACATAGCATCCCTGAAAAAGCAAACATCCATACACCAAAACTTAAAACTCTTGTTTTCAAGTACTTCATTCAAGAAACGAAAAAGATATGTATAGATGATAATACCTTTTCAACCCAAGAATCTTTATATTCCACAATGAAAGGATTATCAATCTTCGAAATCAACTCCATCTACAAGGAAATAACAGGAGACTGTTAATCTACGGTCTATCAACATTTAACAACAAAGCAACACCAAAGGCCTTTCATTGCCTATACTAAGATCCTTCCAAGAGTTCAAATTCCATAATCGGTATCGATAAAGCGTAAATGTATGTTAAGTGTTTCAGAACACAAAAGAGATTATAAAACAACCTCTTGATGAGCAGATCTTCTTGTTCTACCAGTTTGGCGAGCAAGTCTGATTTTCTTCAAAACATACCTTTAAACAAGCAAAACACAGAAGTGAACAAAAACATTACAGAAGATTCAAACTTCAGAAAACATTTCACACAGTTCTTGTGTTAAGTACTTACAGTTTCTTCTCATGCTTATGTCTAACAAGAAGAGCTGAACCAAAAGATCCTTTCCCAATTTGCTCAAGAACCTCGTAATGCTCCATTGTTCAAAACCTCTAAATTTACCTCCTTTTGGGATTAATTTTTCGTCTACAAAAGAATCTGAAACCAAATAAAGATTAAAGACAAATTGTTATGATCAATTTTAATTTCTTAATCATGGTTCTTGTAAGCAATAACAAAAACCGTACCTTTCTGTACATTATAACTACAATATCAGATAGAATTTTGAGCAAAAGTGGTCAACAAAACCGGAAAAAAGTGAAACTCTCTTTCTTCGATTCTTCTAAAAAGTTTTGTTAGTAAATCTTTCCCAGACGTGCCGACCCACCAAACTTAAAAAAAAGAAGTTAATTTGACATGAAGACGAACACAAATTAGTCTTTTGGGGTAAAATTAGTTAACCCAAATCATAAAAAAAAATCGAATCTTTCGTCTTGAAACATGCAAGATTTAAGAAATTTCCAAAAGTTTTTTTTTGTGTCTGGTGTTGTAAAATCAGAAACAAAATCAAAAAAATCTAAGATAATTGGGGTAATTTTCGAATTTATTTACCCTCGCATTACACAAAATTTGACAACCCAGAGGATAACACAGCGAAGAACACAACATTTTTGCTAAATAAACAAGAAACGGTTACTTGGGTTCGAAAGTTAAAGACAGAGAGAAA
Organism: Euclidium syriacum; assembly: GCA_900116095.1. Classification (NCBI taxonomy): domain Eukaryota; kingdom Viridiplantae; phylum Streptophyta; class Magnoliopsida; order Brassicales; family Brassicaceae; genus Euclidium; species Euclidium syriacum. The sequence continues at coordinate 18,025,377 of FPAK01000003.1, forward strand.
GAGAGAGAACAAAACCTAAAAACGGCGTCGTTGTAAGATTTCAAATCGGCAGATTTAAAAGAAGAAGACGAAGGAGGAGGAGGAGAAGAAGTTGAGGAAACAAAGTTTCTGCATTTCGTGGAGGAAAGCTACAAAACGGTGTCGTTTCCGGAGAAGCGGCAAGGGTAGTGAAGAAGAGGCATTAGAAGAAAACGGAGAAGAAGGAGATGAAGAAACTGGTTCCCCATGAGACTTGCTCTTGCTGAGAGGAAAACGACAGATTTTGCTCGATGGGAAGTAAATAGAGACTTTCTAATTTTCATTATATAAAAAATTGAGACAACAAAATACTTTAATAATAATTTAATGTTTACAATATTAATATCTGATTCAGCCTTTTGTCGATATGATGTGACTTTAATTTTTAAATTTATTTTTTGGTTTTTGAGTTTTTAACGGGAAAAGAAAAGCATAAAATGACAAGTTCGTCTTGGGATAACATATAATTATTTTTTGTAGTTCGTGCATTACGACTTTTTAATATTATTTGAGCAATAATTGATTAGGTCGCGATTAACGAAATTTTTATTTGAAAGATTGTACTATTATATATGTAGCCTAGTTTTAGCTTTTAGGTATCACACAATACGTTGTTGGATTATATTTGTCATGTGTTGGCCGTAAACAAAAGTTTATGAATATTTTTGTTTGAGATATATTTTCGAATCTGTCGGATAGTTGAATTTTTTTTGTGTGTGAGAAATCATCGTTTGTTGGGTTAGGAGTAAAGTGTATGGTGAATGATTCGTTTAATAGGGACAAAACAATGCAAATATGAAAATACATTTCTTAAGGGAGGATATTCTTTTTTTTAGATTTCAGAATCTAATGAATATCCAACAAAAATAATATGATCGATCAAAAGAGTTTGGGAATGAAAAATATGAGTATGTGTCTATAAAACTTTTCAACGTTCAAGTCAGATCAACATTGTTGGTCGAAGAACCAATTTTTATACGATAATACATACATATCAAGTTATAGGTATGATCAAAATGTGGTTTGCAACCTAATATGCTTATTTGGTGAAGAATAAGGGAGATATATGGAAAGCGGGTTTTCGGAGTGGAACCAAAATGTAAAGTATCGTGGAGTTCTGGAGAGAAGAAAAGTATGAGCAAATAGAAGACAAAATTCTAAACATAGGGAAACATAGGTTACGTCGGTGTGCATAGGACGATGGGGAGACCCGTCATGAAAAATAGTTGAAGGACGCCATATTAGCGGCCCAACGTCGGTGGCATCTACTGATGCAACTCAAATTTCTAAAGATGGCACATTAGTTTGCATATCAACTGAGGTACACCAATGAGAGCTGTCTCATTGATTAGTCTACTTAACGCAGTTTATCTTAGGTCGATCCAATATGAACCAAACATCTTTAAAAGACATTCACATTAAACCCAAAATTATGATTTCGTAAGCTTTACTATGGTTCTATATTCATGAAAATTTCAAAAGGCTTGTACTTAAGTAATTAATCATTAGCTAGATCAGGGTTTTTATTGTTGAGGTGGAATTATCTAGGATGATTTGAAACGAGAGCATTTTACTCTTAGCCAAAAGAATTGTTAATTAAAGTGATTAGTTTTTAGATTTAATGTTATTGAATATTAGTTTCTTATCTGCAAACGAGAGTAAAGTTTAATTAAGAAATTATTAAATGGGTAACTGTCATTGAATTGGATTAGTCTATAATCAGTGGTATAATATTAAGCTTTTATAGTGTGTTTTAGGCATATAGTCCAATTGTTAGTATAGTTACCTATGATCCATAGTTATTCCATATTTGGTATGTGTTAGTATTTTTCCATTATCTTTGCTTTCTTACTAGTTTCTCACTATCTTTGTTTGTTTATTTTTCTTTGCTTTGCTTTCTTGTTCTAATCTTTGGTTTAATCATTTTTAGCTTTGGCTTAAATCGTTTAGTTAATTCAAAAGTTTGCACGCATTAGCTTACAAAAATTTCTTGAATATCTACTGTTTTAGTTTATATTGCTTTTGGATTGGATCCTTCAATGTTATTTCGATATAATCAAATACTTGTGACTTTTATTTTAGTTTGAATGCGTAAAACTTTTCACATAATGGCTCACAAGAATCCCATAAGACATTAAATATACAACTTTGATTCTATTTTCTCTATACTTGCTTTGCTTTCTTATTTTGATTTGTGGTTTAATCTTTTTAGCTTCGGTTTTAGCCGCTTAGTTATTAGTTTAAAGTTCTATAATTAAAATTTACTCGTTTTCTTAGTTTAGAGAATGTCTTGAATACATTTTTTGTGGTCTAGATTCGTTTTGGATACGAACCTCTTTTGTTATTCTCATATAATCATATACTCCTGACTTGTGTTTAGTTTGGGGTAAAACTTATTCTCCATCATGGTTCACCTTCAAGAAGCCGACAAGACACTGATTCGCACGAGAAGACACTTTCATCACATACTCTTTCGACTAAGATGTTATGAAAACCAAAACGGATTGAACAAGATGGGATAGTCATCTCATTATTTGAAGGTGAAGTATTATTGACATCCTAGGTTCTAATACTATGTTAACCGAAACTAAAGACATCAATCATGTCATCTAATATTCTTAAAAATATTCGTCTCGCCGTTTTGGAGAGAGGTAGGATGAAAAAAAAGAGGGAATGACTAATAGAGAGGGCGACGAAAAAGGCGTAAGACGACATCTCTTGGTAAACTAAGAGAATAATCATGAAACGAGATTTGATATGAGAAAAAAATCATTCATCTAACACCACACTCTCAATTCAACTTACTCACATTACCAAACTTATATTCTCTAGAAGGAAGGTAATGTGTCGACTACTCAGTTGATTCTACTTCTCCCACTTCTAATCCCCCCCCTTATCATCATCACACCACAAAGACTTCCAACACAATTTAGGAATCGAACATTTACTCTTCTAACTTTTACTAAAGTTGAAATTGGGCCTCCAAATTATTTTGATAGAGTCAAGAACTCAACTACCGCTTTCCTCCTGTAAATGTGACTCTACATCGGATCACATTACCTCACTGTGACTTGAGTTCAAAGAATCTTCAAATACAAATCTTGTTTTCTCCTCTCAGAGACATTTATGATCATGTTCTTTTCATATTAGCAAGTACGAAATTGGATATCTATTATTGTTTGGTTTGCTCTCTAGTGGACGAGTCTTTTATCCTATACTCGTCTACAATATAACGTAATTAAAATTCTCCATAAACAAATTAAATTTTTCACGACAAATAAATTCTACAATCTAAAAGATTTCGAAAATTCGACTCAAACAAATGTATAACTTATATTTTATTTCTCTGTGCTTGCTTTTCTTTTATTTTTTGGGACCAATTTTTAAATGAATACTAATAAACTGGAAAAAATGATTTTTTTTACTAATCAGATGATTTAGCGGACATCATGAGTTTCGAGTTAGATCGCAGGAACGTTATGTTCTAACTGGTTCTCGGATCAATGAGCGAGACCGACTAATCTTGGAGTCATGAAAAATGAGGTGAATACCCATAATTAGTGCCTGATATAATTGTAACTTTATTTCACGGTCTTACCTACCTCTATACAAGGATTGTGTTTGGAAAAAAAATGATACAGTTGTTGATGATGCGATCAACTCATCCACGTCAAACACGGTAAGCATTGGAATTAAGAATGATTATTCTTAAGGATCGTTATAAAATTTTCTAAACTGTCATTCTCAAAGGCACATAATGTTTCGGCACTGTCAATATCACGGTTAAGTCTACAGATTTAATAATTATCCATCTAATCCATCCACTCATGTTATTTCTTGAAATCAGGTTCATATATATTACTGGCGTGTTCCAAGCTTTTCAATAAGATTATTATGAGGTAGGCAGACATTAATATTGACGTTATTAAAATAACGCCAAAATTTATATTTATGTCTCCCATACTTGATTTTGAAAAAAAAACATTTGTTATAATCGCTTACAACTCACACATATATTTTTGGATTTAAATTCAGATAATAAAAACCGAAACAACACAGATATAAACCATTAGTGGCACCCAACAAAACTTGAAAGATCTTGTCCATCAAATGGCTGAGAAAAATGTTTTAATAAAAACTAAATTGGAATGCTAAAACATGCCTAAGAATAATATTCGTAACGAATATAAAATCATTAAGCAAAAGTATGTGATTGTTTCTGAATTTTCATTTTTTTTATATGTTATGATTTTTGCTAGTTTTTTTCGTCTTACTTCACACCCACTTATAACTTTTGCCTTTCTCCATGAAACTATTTATTAGACCTTTAGTTAGTTTAGAGCGAAGACAAACCGCGTGAGCATATTAAATTATAATAACCACGTCAACGAGAAATCCATTTTTTTCTGTTTAAAAGTTCACCAAATTACAGGGATGTTTATCCAATATTTAGGCTTGATTTACTGTACAATTTCAATCAAATTGTCGGGTTGTTCATTATTCAAATCCAATCAAATTTTAGCTTTTTTTTTTTTGTCAGCTTGTAGATATGTTATCTTCTTTGTCTCTTTACTGTGGTTGTACTGTGTACAGCATGTATGAATAAGAAAAATCGAAAAATGTAATCTCGAGAACAGAACACATGTATTATAGTAGACATGACTTTAATTTCACTAAATTTAATAATATTAACGTCTTGAACGGTACGCTTCGGGTCGTACCAAGTTCGGATTGGTACATATTTTTTTTAACCACTCAGAGTTTAGTCCACACTAATTCGTACCAAGTGTATACCAAGAAAAATAAAATTTGGTATGCAGTTACTGTTCATGCGGACCAAATTTTGCTTTGTAAATCTGTTTTTTTTATCCTCTCCAAAATATATGCATAACATCTGTACACCAAAAAGTCCGAAAAAAATTGTTTTGTTATATTTTTATCATTGGATAAAACCAGAAAACACACACCACACATAAATATTTTTCTAATAAACCCACACCACGCACTCGTTTTCTCTTTACTGACTAATCTTATCACGTGACTTTTTATTTTTGGAAGTTTTCTTCTCCATTATTTAAAAAGTAATGCTATTGCATCTAATGAATTCGACCTAAATTTAGAAGAAGAAAAAAATCGTTAAAAGGAAGCATCTTGCGTAGTTTCGTTAATCGGAATATAAAACGTTAGAAATAGAGAATGAAAAAGATAAGATCTTTATGTTTGTCTATTTACAAATTGACATTTTTTTCCATTTTTTGCTCTTTATATTTTCATTTCACATCATAGATTTATTACACTTACTAATTTTGTGAAGGCTTTATATACTTTAATAAATCTTTAGCCCCATTAATATTAGACTCTTCAATGATCGATCATATTGCAAATATGTTATGGGAGATTCGAAGTAGAAGATTTTGATTTGTAATTTTTTTAAACATGCTATTATTATTAGTTATAAGAAATATGTTATTACTAGTTATTGTAATTAAAAAAAAACTATTTCTACTTTTTAGTCCACTTTAGTACATACTATTATCTACTTTCACCATTCAAAGATGGTCCACACTAGTGCATATCAAAGTCCACACTTTAATACACTCCACACCATATCCACACTTGTACGGAATTCGGTGTACCAAAAATAATGATACACTTGATATGCACTAGTTCGTACTATACAACCATTCAAGGCCATTCAAGGCCTTAATCGGCTAAATTAACCTCATTGACTGAGATTTAAATATCAATGTAATTTTTCTTCATTTCAACATTTTTATTGTATTTAGATCTATGGAAAACATACTCTTCACTCTGCTCATAACAAACAAAAGTTATATTACCAAAATGAAATTTGGGCCCATAAACCAAAAAGACCAAAACTAAAATTCAAAGGCCCAAACATTTAGAAAAATGTTAAGATTTAGACTCTAAACTCTCGAATTATCAAAAAGCCCCAAAGTTATTTTCCTTTTTCCTGCTCGTCACGCATAATTATAAACCCTCACGAGTCATCCCTACTGGACGATCTCTCTCCTTAAACCCTAAGTCTCAACTTTCGAACCAGAAACGCAAAAGCCCTCACAATGGCGGATTTTCCGAACCCTTACACCGGAGATCAACAACAGAGGTACCGTCAGTACAATCCATACCAGCAAATCAATCCTCCACATGACTACAATCCATACCAGCAAATCAATCTCCCGTACCGTCAGATTTACGATCTCCCAACTTCCCCAGAATTTCTTTTCGAGGAAGAAGCTAACAAGAAGCGCTTAACATGCAGTGAGAATGTCACCTTCTTCGCCGGGTCGGGTTATCTCTCCGGAGCGATTCTCGGAGCCGCCAAGGGAGCAATCAACGGACTCCGAGCAGCCGAACAAGGCGAATCCCTAAAGATCCGAGCTAATCGGGTTTTAAATTCCGGTGGACTCTCTGCGAGACGCGCCGGAAATTCCTTAGGATCTCTGGGGTTATTTTTCGCTGTTTTGGAGAGTGGTGTTACGCATCTGAGAGACGGAAACGACGGTCCGTTGAGTACTGTGATCGCTGGTCTAGCCACCGGTGCGTTTTACAGAGCTGCGTCTGGCCCTAGATCCGCTGTGGTTGGTGGAGTGGCTGGAGGAGTTGTGGCTTTTGCAGCGGTTGCCGGAAGAAACATCGTCAAGCGATTCGCTCCTATCTGATGAGTGTAACTTTCCGATTCAATTTCACAATTTAAGGTTTAAGACATTGTTTTTGAGAATGAGTCAATCATTGTCTGAAATTAGGGTTTATGAATATCCGTTGTATAAAAATTGACATTCTAAAATTACAAGATTACCTACTCTGATTCAATTTCTGATGATTATGTTCTCAATTTTGTTGAATTCGAATGATTCTGAATCGAAATTGAAGAGTTTATTCGAAATGATCTCACATAAACAAACTCAATTGGGTAATTTTACAAAGGAAGAATTTTTAAGTTAACCTCACTTGTTCATAACTTCAACGCCATTCTTTCCGGCGATGATCACCGATGTAGCCATTCCCAGAAACAGACCATGCTCCACCACTCCTTGAAACTTCCCGATCTCTCTACCCGCCGCGAATCCATCCTTCAACGGATTCTTAAAATACAAATCGATTATGTAATTGCTATTATCCGTCACATAAGGTTTCCCATCTCCATCGACTCTTAGCTTCGCATCACATCCAAATTCCTTGAACAGATCTTGCAATCTAATTAGGTTAAAATTCCAGCAAAACTGAACCACTTCCACAGGCATAGCTAATCCACTTCCACCAAGTCCTGTCACAAGTTTCGTATCGTCAGCCACCACAATAAACTTCTCTGCTACAGCTTCCACCATTTTCTCCCGGAGAAGAGCACCACCACGACCTTTGACCAAATCCAGATTCGGATCCACTTCGTCTGCTCCGTCGATAGCGAGATCGATTCTCGGATGCGTGTCTAACGCAACAAGTGGAATCCCCAGAGATCGCGCTTGTTCCTCCGTTCGTTTCGATGTAGGGATGCCAACGATGTCGTAGAGTTCACCGGAAGCAAGGAGTTTCCCGATCTGATCGACAGCGAAAGCTGCGGTGGATCCGGTTCCGAGACCTAGAACCATACCAGGTTTAATCGCCTCTACAGCTTTCTCCGCCGCGAGTTTCTTCAAATCATCTTGCGAGAGAGAGACGGATTGAGCTTTGACGGAGAATGAAACGGAGGTTCTGGTGGAAGAAGTGCGTAGGGCAATAGAAGGAGTGCGTAGCGTAAGGTGAGAGGACGAAACGAAGGATAAGGAAGCCATTGGAGAGGAAGAGAAGTGACTGGTTGGATGGAGAAGAAACAAAATTAAAAGGTTGGGTTTTGACTTTTGAGTGGAAGAGGAAGGTAGAGGGGTAGTTTTATAGTTTTGTAGTTGGTAAGAGGGTATAATTGGAAATATAAATATTTAAAGGTCGTATTGGGTTTGGTGGATGGTGCGGATAGCAACCTGCTAAACCGATCAGAGTGTCTCTAATACGGTGTCGTTTAGTTTTTCTCTTCGACAAGATAAAAAACCTTTTTATTTCCTTCTACAGTCCAATAATTTTCAATTTCTTTCTTCGTCCACTTTCTCGATCTTCAGGGTTTCTTTGAAAGCGACGATGTCCGCCGAATCAGCCAGCGAGATTCCTAAGGGTCAGGTGAGTAAACAAAGCTTTGTTGCTTTTTGATGATTATCTTAAAAAAGGAAGTCGATTTTAGACTGGGAAGAATATCTAGGGTTGTTCATATCCATGGTTTTATGTCAATTGGGAATTTCGAATCTCGGGTCAAAGTTGCTGATGTATTTGATCCACTTGATTCTGTAAAATTTGATTGTTTTTTGGTTTGATTTTCAGGTTGATCTGCTTGATTTCATTGACTGGTCCGGTGTCGAATGCCTCAACCAAAGCTCAAGTCATTCTTTGCCCAATGCTCTCAAGCAGGTATATATTCTCTTATGCTCATAGTGTTTGTGTGAGTTCTTGCAGCTACTCGTGTTCTTATACTATACTTGTTTGATTGCCTCTATATATGTCGTCAGGTGTCTAATTATGAGATCAGATTAGATTATTTGAGTATAAATTGGGTGTTTGACTAAGTGATGAGGCATTTATGTCTTCAAAACTTGTAGGCTTTTCGAATTGTTTGATTCTCTGTTGGTATTTAGGATCTGAGAATGTGTTTACTGGTTTGTGTAGGGATACAGAGAAGATGCAGGATTAAACTTAGAGAGCGATGCTGATGAGCAGCTTCTGATCTATATTCCTTTTAACCAAGTTATCAAACTACATTCCTTTGCTATCAAAGGCCCTGAAGAGGAAGGTAATGCCTCTAAAGAAAGATTTATTATTATGATCTATAATGAAGAGTATATACACTTATTTTTGCTCAACTGTGAGATAAAACGTTGTTTGATTGTTACCTTTCTTCAGGTCCCAAAACCGTGAAGTTTTTCTCTAACAAAGAGCACATGTGCTTCAGGTAATGTGAATCTCTTCTTTTCCGTGATGAGATTATCTCGATAAAAGCTCAAACTCTCATTGAGATCTATTAAACAATACAGCAATGTCAATGATTTTCCTCCAAGCGACACCGCTGAACTAACTGAAGAAAATCTCAAGGTAAGACATTTCTGAAAACTAACTTTACATTCATTTGGTAACATTGTTCTGGTGATCTCTCTTTGTTGAGACTTCTGCTTTAATCCATTTACAGGGCAAACCAGTGGTCCTTAAATACGTCAAGTTTCAGAATGTTCGTAGGTAAGGTTCTTTTAACCATCTTCTGTGTGATATAATACTAACTCAGCTAAATCACAGCTTGAGCTAACTTTTATTTTTCTAATTCAAGCTTGACGATCTTCATCGAAGACAACCAATCGGGTGCTGAAGTTACAAAGGTCCAAAAGATTGCTCTCTACGGCTCAACGTAAGTCTCTCACATCTTTTTGTACAAGTTTGTTTGCTAAGTATTGGTCTTTTACTCCATTAATATGTTCAAATTACAGGGTTGAGACTACTGATATGAAGGGATTGAAGAAGATTGAAGATCACTGATTTAACAGAAGGTTTTCTAATCCTTTGATGATTACTAGCTTTTTTATTGTGGTTTCTTTCTTTTTAAATCAAAATTAGACGAGAACTTGCGATTTACCTATTTGCACGAGTGCAAAAAAAAAAAGAATTATATTTTCAAATAACATTTTGAAATTTCCTCTTGTTCGATTAGTCGGAGCATGTAGCCTAGTTTTGTATTAATGCATTTAGAGTTCTTCCACAGTGATGACACAAAGATTCTTAAATCAACGACGACATAGCTGTCATGTCTAGGCATACGAGGTAGTGATGTGATAAGGGTCAAGAAATATTCGACAGTCGAGTTGGGTTTCCGACAAAGAGTGCCAGTGGTTGTTACCATCGACCGTTTTTTATATTTAGAAATGGTAACATGTAGACAAACATTCAGTGAGGCGTAAGAGAACATTGCCTTCAGGAAGTGAAGTTGTCGAAAACATTGCCCGAGACGCTGCATTATGGTACAAGCCTAAAAATCTTCCAGAGTAATTATTGCTCGGTTCAGTTAAAATAATGTTAACTGTAAATTTGAACCAACTCGAAATCCCCAAATTATTAATCCCTTTAAGCGACGAAAAGGAAAACACCAGACACAAACACAGTAAAATATGAAAGAAGGTATCCGGAAAGTTTTTAGGTTTCTGGAATCGTAACCGCCATGAAAGGGTTTAAGGAGAAGGAGACGATTGGTAGCTGCCGAAAATATTTAACGAGATCCACGAAACGAGACGAAGAAGAAGAAGCCGCAGATGATGAGAAAGACTTGATTTCTTCTCTTCCTCTAGATCTGAAACTACAGATTCTCACGAAATTGCCGCCGAATTCCATAGCGAAGCTCATCTCCGTCTCCAAGCTCTGGTCATCTTTTGTACGCGGCAAGAATCTCACGGAGCTCTTCATTTCTCTGTCTTCCACTCGGCCAAGGTTTCTATTCACTATCGGAACTCCCAGCAAAAGAGGATTTCACTCTCGTTCTCAGGAGGAGGAGCCGTCGTCTTCTCCCAGTCCAATTATTATTACTCCGAATCCAATTCTTGGTCTTCCCCTCCGGTTCGTGGCTTGGTTTCCGGTTCTGAGGTGATTTGTAATCCAAGCACAGGTCAATTTGTAAGTTTACCAAAGATTCTATCAAATTCATCAACGATTCTATCAAAATCAAACTTCTTTGGATACGATCCTGCTAACGATGTCTACAAAGTGTTGTGCATTATAGTACCGTATCCTTCTCACTATCATAGACCGGTTGTATCTCAAGAGCATCAAGTGTTCACTCTAGGTGCTACTGAAAAAGCATGGAGAACAATTGAATGTAAACACCCGCATTGTCCTGCTACTAAGGATTTTTATAGAGACGGAGTTATATATTACGGAGCTTGGTGTAATAGTCATCATGAAGAATCTGTAATAGTGAGTTTCGATTTGAGTTCTGAAGATTTTGGTGTTATTAAGTTACCAGAAGGTGTCAAAATTCTACAGTTCCAAACTGAGTTGGTGAACTATCACGGGAAGATAGCGTTGGTTGATCGACCGTATACCGGTAATTTTGTCTTGTGGGTTTTGCAAGATGTCAAGAAACAAGAATGGTTCAAAATCTCTGTCTTGCTTCCTGATATAGATGGGAGTAACGTTTTCAATTGCAAGGGTACAATTAGTACCGGAGAAATTATCTTTGCGCCGTCTGAATACGCTAATCCGTTCTTTCTTCTCTGTTACGATCTCGAGGGAGACGGTGCCAGAAGAGTTGATGTTGAAGGAGATAGAGATAGTGGTGATAATAGCCCTATCACAGTCTTCTTGGATCATGTAGAGAGTCCTATGTTTCTTCAAAACTAGAAGTCCTTTTTTGTTCAAGTCTCATGTGAGATATAGGATTGATTGATAGTAGTAGTCAAAGATTAGTCCTTATTACTCTGAATTGAAACATTTGATTCTCTGATTTGTCTAGTCTTTTTGATTAATGGAATGGTATGTTTGTGGATTATGTTCAAATGTTAGGCTTATATGCCTTTTGCTTATGTGAATAATTGTTCTGTATATTTTCTGATTAATTCAGATTTTCATTTAATCATGGAAGCCTAATGAACTATGTTTTCATTACTCTGAATAACTGGCTTAACCTTTATTTTCGGGTTGATAAAATATCAGGCTTTAAACTTTGGCCATAATTGTAAAAAACTGATTACGCAATGAACCAACGCGAAACCGGTAACTCCCTTGTATTTATCATAAGGATCTTTTTGATACTAAAAAGAGAGGGGGTATTTTCTGTCAAATTTTAAAAATGAGAGGGTTGTTTTTAAAATCCTCAAATAGTAGGCGTGCGGAAAAATTTAGGTTTTTGCAAGAGGGGAAAAAAAAACGAAGAGAGGGGAAGAGAGGAATCGCCATGAAAAGAGCGAAGAGGAAGGAGACAATCGGGAACAGCCGACAGTATCTAATGAGATCTAGGAAACGAGACGAAGAAGCCGCAGATGAGAGAGACTTAGTTTCTTCTCTTCCTCTAGATCTGCAACTACAGATTCTCGTGAAATTGCCACCGAAGTGCATAACCAAGTTCATCTCTGTCTCAAAACACTGGTCATCTATCGTACGTGGGAAAGATCTCACCGAGTTGTTCATTTCTAGATCTTCGACTAGGTCGAGCTTTCTAATCACAAACGGAACTCCCACCAGCCGGGGGTTTCACTCCTGTTCTCAAGAGGAGCCATCGTCTGGTAATAGTATTACTATTCCGAATGCAATTTTTCGTCTTTCCACGCCCCTTCGCGGCTTGATCTGTGGTCAAGAAATAGGTAATAGTGTTTCTAAGGTGATTTGCAATCCCAGCACTGGTCAAGTTGTTACTTTACCTAGATTCAAAACTAGTGGAAGATATCCATATGAGCTACCACACTTCCTTGGATACGATCCGGTTAACGATGTGTACAAAGTTTTATGCATTATGGTACGATATCGCTCTCATAGACTGGCTGTATCCGAAGAGCATCAAGTTTTCACTTTGGGTGCTAGAGAAAAAGCATGGAGAATGACCAAATGTAAGCATCCACATCGTCCTCTTACTAATGAAATATGTAGAGATGGGGTTGTATATTATGGAGCTAGTAGGTGCAACAGTCATGAGGAAGACGAATCTTTAATAGTGAGTTTTGATGTGAGATCTGAAGATTTTGGTGTTATTAAGCTACCCCAGGGTGTCAAAATTCGACACTGTGGCCTAACTGAATTGGTGAACTACCACGGGAAGATAGCTTTAGTGGATCTCTATAAAACCACCAGTAACGTTAAGTTGTGGGTTTTGCAGGATTTCAAGAAACAAGAATGGTCCAAAATCTCTGTCCTTCTCCCTGATATAGCGAGAACATGGAGTAGCGTCTTCTATTGCAGGGGTACGGTTAGTACCGGGGAGATTGTTTTTGCACCATCAGTTTTGTATAACCCGTTCTTTCTTATCTATTACGATCTCAAGAGAAACAATGCTAGAAAAGTTGATATTAAAGGAGTTAGAGATAGTGGTTATAATGGCACTATCACAGTATTCATGGATCACGTGGAAAGTCCTATGTTTCTTTAAAAGACAAGTTTAATTCGTTTATGACTAAACTGCTGGAACTATTCTCCTTTTGTTCAAGTTTCATGTAAGATATAGGATTGGTAGTAGTAGTACTCTAAGATTAGTTTTTATTACTGGGAATTAAATATCTGATTCTCCCATATGTTTAGTCTTTTGATTAATGACATTGTTATGATTGTGGATTATGCAGATTTCATGCTTATAACTTTGACTAAAGTAAGTATGCCTCGCTTATGTGGATAATTATTCTGTATATGTTTACATATTTTTCCAATTGATTCAGATTTTTTATTTCTCATCAACCATGGAAGCCTAATTAACCATAATATGTTTTCATTCCTCAATATAACCGGCTCTAACTTTTATTTAGGGTTCGATCGCAAATATCAGACTTTGTACTTTGAAGCTCCACTAGGCATGGCTGCTGTTATTCGTGTCAGTTCCCTCCACCACATCTTATTATTTTTCATCGATATCATCTTTGTCTTCTTAGAATCACTACATAGCCAATTAGAAGACCAGACTTATCCTCGATCCCACCATCAATGGCACGAAAACTACATCCGCGTCGGATTCGTTGAAATTTTTTTCCACAAAAGACGCAGTTCATTTCTCCGGTGTGGTTTCGAGGTTTGCCATGATCCAGTATTCGGGATTGTACTGTTTAATCAGCAGATTCTCCGGGTATAATGGGTAATTCTCATGTTTCGGTAAATGGGATTTCTGGGTCGGATCGGGTCCAATGTTAAGAAATTCGAGAAGAAAAATAGAAGCGAGACGACAAAGACAAGAGAGAAGGAGAGGAATAAGCAAGATACCGAGCAAAGAGATCTCGTAGTACTGCTTGATTTTGGAGATAAAAACGAATTTTTTCTCAAATGTTTGTGGAACTGTTTGATTTTGGAGTTTGAGAAAGAAGACGAAGAAAGATAAAAAAAAAAATTTCCAGAGCAAAATTTTGTGTAGTTTTAGTTCGACGAAAACGACATCGTTCGGATCTTGTCGTCAAATTATAAACTCCGTTTTCGTGTGCCACGTAAGCAATATACACAAATACTGTATTGCGGATTTTTTCGGAAATGATGAGTTTGACTCGCACAAATTTTAGATAATGGATTGAATTGACGTAAAAAAATAAATTTGCTGGTTTTTTTCATAAAACCTTAGAAGAATATTGAGACAAAACACTAACAAAGTTGAAAGATTCCGCGGGATAAGCTATCTTTATTTGTACGGTCGGATGATGACTTGGGCCGGGCCTGCTTGCGGATAATCCAAGCACACCTATTCTCAATCCAAACTCGATCGGAAAAATCGGAACCTAAAATTCTTAAATATTAAACACAACTAGGCGTGCAGGGAAAGTTAGGTTTTATAATAAGAGGAGAAACATAGAAAGGAAGAAAAAGAGGAGAGGAATCGCCATGGAAAGGGCGAAGAGGAAGGATGCGAACGGGAACAGCAGACAGTATTTAACGGGATCTAGGAAGCGAGACGAAGAAACCGCCGATAAGAGGGACTTAATTTCGTCTCTTCCTGTAGATCTGATTACGGAGATTTTTGCAAAACTGCCGCCGAAATCCTTAGCCAAGCTCATCTACGTGTCGAAGCTTTGGTCATCTATTGTACGTGGGAAATATCTCACCGAGTTGTTTGTTTCTCGATCTTTGACTCGTCCAAGGTTTCTATTCACTTTCGGAACTGCCAATATCCGGGAATTTCACTCTTGTTCTCAGGAGGAGTTGTCTTCTGGTAATCACAAGACAAGCATTATCACGAATGGAATTGCTAATCTTTCCACACCCGTTCGCGGCTTGATCTGCGGTCAAGAAAAAAATAATAAGGTTTCTAAGGTGATTTGCAATCCCAGCACTGGTCAATTTGTAAAGTTACCCAGATTCAAAACTTTGAGAAGACTCAAAACTAGGAGAAGACATCCTAGAGACATAAAACATTTTTTTGGATACGATCCAATTAATGGTATGTACAAAGTTTTGGGGATGACGATACGATATGATTCTGGAACGATTGTATCCGAAGAGGATCAAGTTTTCACTTTGGGTGCTAAAAAGAAAGCATGGAGAACGATTGAATGTAAGCATCCACATTTTCCTGTTACTCAAGAGTTATGTAGAGATGGGGTTATATATTATGGAGCTTGGTACAACAACAGCTATGACTATGAGAAAAGATACTTTGTAGTGAGTTTCGATGTGAGAGCTGAAGATTTTGGTGTTATTAAGTTACCCCAACGTGTCAAAATTCTACAGTTTCATACTGAGTTGGTGAACTACCACGGAAAGATAGCATTAGTGGATACAACATTTACCCACGGCAATGTTGTCTTGTGGGTTTTGAAGGATGTCAAGAAACAAGAATGGTCCAGAATCTCTTTCTTGCTCCCTGATATAGCTTGGACTTGGGGTCTATTATACTTCCATTGCAGGGGTACGATTAATACTGGGGATATTATATTTGCACCACCCGCTTACATTAACCCGTTCTTTCTTGTCTATTACGATCCCAAGACAAACAATGCCAAAAGAGTTTATATTCAAGGAGTTAGAGATGTTGGTGATCCCAAGATTTTGTTTAACATCCATGGGAAGCCTGAAGAACCAAATAATTTGGATAGACGGTTTACAAAAGTGACTCGCCGTGGGACACCAAGGAAAACACGTGACAGGGTTTCCTATTATTATCCGGTTTAATCATCATTGGTTTAGTAACCCGGTTTTATTTATCTCTTTCTGGTTTAATTATCTTCCTCATCGTGACTATATATATGTAAGGCTTTTAACCCTTTCTGAGAAAAACATAAACAAAACTTCTTTTCTCTAAAATCTCCGTTCATCATTGTTTATCACCATCATTACCGAAATCCTTGTTCTTCGAGTCGATCCTTCTTCCTCAGTGGTCTGATTTCCAAATTCTCGTATTCTCGGTGAAGACTGCGTTGGATTATCCGGTCACTACGTATCCCGTCTCAAAACACCGCACAGAGTAAACAGTAATAGAGGTTTGCGGAAAGTTTTAGGTTTTCTAAGAGGAATCGCCATGAGAAAGTTTGAGCCGAAGAAGACGATTGGGAGCAGTCGACAGTCCTTAAGTAGATCTAATGAACGAGATAAAGAAGCCGCCGATGATGATAAAGACTTGATTTCTTCTCTTCCTCTAGATCTGAAGTTACAGATTCTTGCGAAATTGCTGCCGCAATGCATAGCCAAATTCATCGCCGTCTCAAAGCTTTGGTCATCTTTTGTACGCGGGAGAGATCTCACCGATTTGTTCCTTTCTCGATCTTCGACTCCAAGTTTTCTGTTCACTTTCCGAACTCCAAGCATCCATGGATTTCACACGGAGGAGCCATCTTCTGGTAATCGCAAGATTCATATCACTATTCCGAATCCGATTTCTAATCTTTCTCCGCCCGTTCGTGGCTTGATCTGTGGTCAAGGTTTTCATAATAAGGTCTCTAAGGTGATTTGTAATCCCAGCACTGGTCAATTTGTAAAGTTACTAAGAGTCGAAACTAAGGGAAGAAGAAGACGAACTAATGACATATCAAACTTCCTTGGATACGATCCAGTTAATAATCAGTACAAAGTGTTGTGCGCTATACAAATCTTTAATAAACAGCGAGTTTTTGTATCGGAGGAGTATCAAGTTTTCGCTTTAGGTGCTAAAGAAGAAACATGGAGGCCGATCGAATGGAAGCATCAATATTGTCATAGTACTACTAACGGGCTATGTAGAGATGGGGTTATATATTATGGAGCTAATTGCAACAGTCGTGATGAGGAAGAAGGATCTCTGATAGTGAGCTTCGATATGAAATCTGAAGTCTTTGGTGTTATGAAGTTACCCGCAGATGTCAAAGTTCATCGTCATTATGGATCTGAATTGGTGAACTACAACGAAGGCATAGCTTTAGTGGATGACTCGTACACTAAGAGTAATATTGACATGTGGGTTTTGAAGGATATCAAGAAACAAGAATGGTCCAAAGTCTCTTTCTTGCTCCCTGATATAGTTTGGACTTGGAGTAAAATCTTCTATTGCAGAGGTACAATTAGTACTGGGGAGATTATTTTTGCACCGAACTCTTTGGCTAATCCTTTCTTTTTGGTATATTATGATCTCAAGAGTAATAGTGCAAGAAGAGTTGTTATTGAAGGAGTTAGAGATAATGGTTGTGTTGACCCTATCACAGTCTTCTTGAATCATGTAGAGAATCCTATGATTCTATGTTAATTTCATTTCTCAAATAACTAGATTATTGGTGGATCCTGTGAGATGTATAGGATTGATAGTTGGAGGTTTTATCATCACTTTTGTGGATCTTTATATTCGTCTTTATTATTGGGATTGAAACATCTGATTCTCCCATATGTCTACTCTTTTAATCAGTGACATTGTTAAGCACTTAAGTTTGTGGATAATAGAAATGTTATGCCTATCACTTTTGATTAAAGTAAGTTATTGTGCATTTTGAGCTTTATATTGTTAACTTTTAGTTGATGTTTATTTTTGAGATTATGTAAATAATAAAAACAGAAAAGAATAAAAAGAAATAAAAGTCGTACTATTTTTTTGGACCGCATGTGAAAGAAGCTAAACACACATTTGTACCAGCTTCTTCGATTCCCGCCTTTGCAAGGTAAAAAAGTGATTCGATAATGTAGTGGCTATGGCCCACAATTCCCGCGTCTCTCATTCATAGTCACAAACTTCACATTCAAAGCTTTAGAAAGCAAGGAATCGAAATTTTAATGAAACGGTGACCAAACTTTAGACGCGTTTTCACATTAAGGTTTTATGAGAGGAAAGAAAAGAGGCTGAGGAATCAACCAACCATGAAAAGCGTCAAGAGGAACGAGACGATGGGGAACATCCGACAGTTTTTAACGAGATCTAAGAGACGAGAACAAGAAGCAGCCGATGAGAAAGATTTCATCTCTTCTCTTCCACTCGATCTTATACTACAGATTCTCTCGAAATTGCCGCCGAAATCCATAGCCAAGTTAATCTCCGTCTCAAAACTCTGGTCATCTCTCGTACGCGGGAAAGATCTCACCAAGTTTTTCATTTCTCGTTCTTCGACTCGGCCAAGTTTTCTCTTCGTAGTAGAAAAAGAGGAGTATGTTGAATTCCACTTGTTTTCTCAGGAGGAACCGTCTTCTTGTTATCTTAAGACAATTATTACTAAGGCTCCAAAGCTTTTTTTTCTCCCTCCCGTCAACGGCTTGATCTGCGGTGAACAATACTTGCAATATAAAGATACGGATGGTTCTCAGGTGATATGCAATCCCAGCACTGGTCAGTTTGTAACTTTACCTAGAGTCAAAGCTAAGAGAAGAGGACTCCTCGATGATATATCACATTACCTTGGATACGATCCGGTTAATCATCAGTACAAAATCTTGCGCATGGTTAGTGGACAGGTTGTATCCGAAGAGCATCAAGTTTTCACTTTAGGTGCCAAAAAGAGAGTATGGAGAAGGATCGAATGTAAGCATCCACATCTTCGAGCTACTAAAGGGCTATGTAGAGATGGGGTTGTATATTATGGAGCTAGGTGTAACAGTCACGTAGAAGGATCCCTAATAGTCATGAGCTTCGATTTGAGATCTGAAGATTTTGGTGTTATTAAGTTACCTGAGGATGTCAAAATTCAACATTACCAAACTTTGGTGAACTACCACGAGAAGATAGCCTTTTGTTGATATGTCATATACCGGTAACGTTGACATGTGGGTTTTGGAAGATGTCAAGAAACAAAAATGGTCCAAAATCTCTTTCTTGCTCCCTGATACAAATTGGAGTTTCAGTAAAGACTTAGTTTGCGAGGGTACGATTAGTACCGGGGAGATTATATTTGCACCATCCTTTTCAGCTAATCCGTTCTTTCTTGTCTATTACGATCTCGAAGGAAATAATGTTAGAAGAGTTGATTTTGAAGGAGTTAGAGGTGGTGGTGGCCTTATCAGAGTCTTTATGGATCATGTGGAGAGTCCTATGTTCCTTCAAAGGAGAAGTTTAATTCGTTCATCGCTACTTTGCTGGAAGTAATCTCCTTTTGTTCAAGTCTAACTCATGTGAGATATAATAGTTTTAGTCTAAGATAAGTCCTAAGTAACATCCAATTCTCCCAGTCTTTTTATTAATTGCATTTCTATGTTTATGGATTATGGCATATGACTTTGACATAAAGTAAGTATATAATGCCTTTTGAACCTTCTTTTTTGAATAATTATTATGCTTATTTTCCGAGTTATAAAGGTTTCATTTCTCAACCATGGAAGTCTGATAATGAACCATATATGTTTTCATTCCTCAGACTTGGAACTTTGGCTATAACTGGAAACCGTTTCTTTGGGAATTAGCCTCATAAACCCTAGATTGCTTCATTAGAAACCCAAGATTATTCACATTTTAGAATTTCTAAACGAGAAGAGAGTAATGGATAGTAGTAACACGAGACAAACTATGTTTATTTAAATTTAGTAGAGAAACAAGATGTTGCATAAGTTTGATCATATTTGGCCAAAAATCAAACAATCTTAAGCATTGGTGAAAAATCTAAGGGGATGTGAACTTGGTGGGCATTTTCTTTTGTTACTCATCATAGGTCTAATTCATTAAGAATATTTTTTCCCAAGAATATTTTTTCCCCATAATTTAATCCACTAATTTAGGAAAACAATTCATGTATATTGAATTGTAGATTTTAAAAGGTTTTTGGGTTTTTTAAAAATCTCCTGTTATTCAATTAAGGATTTTAAAATATCTTCCAAAATCCGGTATTATTGAACATGAGATTTATGTAAAGTCATTTAAAATCATTTACAATCCCTTATTATTCAAATAAAATTTTTTAAAAATCATATCAAATCTACTATTATTGAAAATGTTTGAAGTATTAGGATTTTTTTAATGACTGCAGGAGATTTTAGAGAATTTTAGAAAACTTTCTTAGTTAAAAATATAAAGATCCAAATCTTATGGTTTTAGGTAAAATTATTGAAAATTTTAATATTAAATAATAATAATTTCTTTAAAATCTTCCAGAACCATCTAAAATCATCAAAATTATCTAAAATTTTATTAAAACTCAAATAACTCTAAATACCAATTTTAATACCACTGGTTTTTTGGTTTTGGGTGTATCGTAATTTAGTTTTGGGCTTGGAAGCGGCATATATAAGACTCACGAGAGAAGATTCATATTCCTCCGTTTAAACACATTTTAGGTTTTTTTTTCCGGCCAAGAGGAAGTAGAAGCAGAGACAAGAAAAAAAAATGGCTGCGACTGGTCATCTCTCCCAGAAAGAAGCTGATATACAGATGATGTTATCGGCCGATGTTCACCTTGGTACCAAAAACTGCGATTATCAGATGGAGCGTTATGTCTTTAAGAGACGCAACGAAACTCTCTCATCTCTTAATCCCAACTTCATTGTATACATAATTCTCTATACAGACTCAATACAATTTCACGTTTACAGATTCTGTATTGATCTGGTACCTTCCGAATATGTAGTTTCTCCAATTTAGATAGTTCTTCGATATCCAAATCGGAAAATGTATTACTCTTCTGCAAATTTGACACCGAGGTTTCTGTATATTGGTCTTGTAGCTTTCGAATTTTGTAGTTTTCTCTCAGTTTCTGTAATTTATAGGCATCGGAATCGAAACATTAATGTCGATTTTGCTCCAATTTGAAATTGAGGTTCTGTATATTAATCTTATAGCTTTCGAATTTTTAGTTCCTCGCAGTTTCTATAGTTTTACTGTATCCAGATCGTAAACCAGTGTTGATTTTGCTCGAATTTGAAATTGAAGTTCTGTTATATTGAACTAGTAGCTTTCAAATTTGTAGTTTATCCCAATTTCTGAAGTTTTAGGTATCCAAATCGAAAAACCAATGCCTGATTTTGCGTGAATTTGGCATATAGGTTCTGTATATTGACCTAGGCTCTTTCGGTTTACGAAGTTGCATCTTTCGTGCTCCAGGTATTAACATTATCAACTTAGGACAGACATGGGAAAAGCTTCATATGGCTGCTAGGGTTATCGTAGCAATCGAAAACCCGCAAGACATAATCGTTCAATCAGCTAGACCTTATGGACAAAGAGCTGTGTTGAAGTTTGCTCAGTACACTGGTGCTAACGCAATTGCTGGAAGACACACTCCTGGTACTTTCACTAATCAAATGCAAACTTCTTTCAGTGAACCAAGATTGTTGATTCTCACCGATCCAAGAACCGATCATCAGGTACAAAAAAAACAAATTCATTTCAATCTTGG
Organism: Euclidium syriacum; assembly: GCA_900116095.1. Classification (NCBI taxonomy): domain Eukaryota; kingdom Viridiplantae; phylum Streptophyta; class Magnoliopsida; order Brassicales; family Brassicaceae; genus Euclidium; species Euclidium syriacum. The sequence continues at coordinate 18,046,865 of FPAK01000003.1, forward strand.
ATTCATATGAAGTGTGGATTTGTGATGTTTTTGTTTTTACCAGCCGATTAAGGAAGGTGCGTTGGGAAACATTCCGACGATTGCGTTTTGTGACACGGATTCTCCGATGGGATTTGTCGATATTGGTATACCTGCTAACAACAAAGGAAAACACAGTATTGGTTGTCTTTTCTGGCTTTTAGCTCGTATGGTTCTTCAAATGCGTGGAACTATTCGTCCAGCTCAGAAATGGGATGTCATGGTAAAAAAAATTTACTTTTTAAGAAGTGTTCTTATAAACACCAAAACAAAAGCTTTGATCTTGTTACTGTTGTGTACACAGGTGGATTTGTTTTTCTACAGAGAGCCTGAAGAAGCAAAACAAGAAGAAGACGAAGAAGCTGCTGCTCCAGAATATGGAATGGTTAGTGTTGGGGATCAATGGACCATTGCTCAAATCCCTGATGTTCCATGGACTGTTGAAGCTGAGCAACCGATTTCTGCTGCACCTGTTGTTGCAAGCGGTTAGAGATATAGACATGATTATTTTTTGTTCTTAATTGAGATTTTGAAGAGGATTAAGAATTTAAGATCATATTAGCCTTTTTTGATCTTTTCTTGAGACCTCTAACTTTAGGTGGTGCCATTTTTGCCAGGATTTTTTTTCAATCTATAGTTAATTTCTTTGTTTTACAATTACAAAGAACGATAAGATATTTTAATTTATGAAATTGACCCGGAACGATTCTATTGTACTCTGTTTCTATCAGTTTCCGGCGCTTATCCTTATTGTTGCAACGGTCAACCGTTAATTACCACTGAGTGGGAGATTTGACCTTATCGGTGAAAGTTTTAAACCGGGGTCAATTACAAAAGTCAATTATTTATAAAAGCGAGAACCATTTTCACTGTTGTTTTTTGGGTAAACAAAAAAAGGTGCTCCATAAATAAAATAAAATAAAAACTAAATATGAGAGAATTCCGGTTGTAATGAAAATTTTTAGAATACTAGTATCAATCTCACTCGAACAAAAAAGATATTATTTGCATCAAACTATTGATGAGCGAATTAAATTTCCTTTTGAAGAAACATAGGACTCTCCACATGGTCCAAAAAGACTTTGATATAATCTCCAGGACTACGTTCTCTAACTCCTTGAATATAAACTCTTTTGGCATTGTGTCGCTTTGGATCGTAATAGACAAGAAAGTACGGATTAGTGGAACACCATGGTGCAAATATAATCTCCCCCGTACTAATCGTACCCTTGCAATCGAAGCTTTTACTCCAAGTCCAAGCTATATCAGGTAGCAAGAAAGAGATTTTGGACCATTCTTGTTTCTTGACATCCTCCAAAACCCACAAGACAACATTACCGTTATATGACACATCAACTAAGGCTATCTTCCCGTGGTGGTTCACCAATTCAGTTTTGTTATAACGTTGAATTTTGACAACCTCAGGTAGCTTAATAACACCAAAATCTTCAGATCTCACATCGAAGCTCATTATTAGAGATTCTGTGTATTGATAATTGTTCCAAGCTCCATAATACAAAACCCCATCTCTACATAACTCCTTAGTAACAGGCCAATGCGGATGCTTACATTCAATCATTCTCCATGCTTTCTTTTTAGCACCCAATGTGAAAACTTGATGCCCTTCGGATACATACGTTCCAGAATCATATGGTATCGTCATGCCCAAAACTTTGTACTCATCATTAATTGGATCGTATCCAAGGAAGTGTTTTATCTCAACGGGATGTCTTCTCCTAGTTTTGAATCTGGGTAACGTTACAAATTGACCAGTGCTGGGATTGCAAATCACCTTAGAAACACTATTCTCTAACTCTTCACCACAGATCAAGCCGCGAACGGGTGGGGAAAGAAAAGAAATTGGATACGGAGTAATACTACTAGTCCAACGATTACCACAAGACGGATCCTCCTGAGAACAAGAGTGAAACCACCGGATGCTGGGAGTTTGGAAAGTGAATTGAAAACTTGGCCGAGTCGAAGATCGAGAAAGGAACAACTCGGTCAGATATTTCCCACGTACAGTAGTTGACCAGAGCTTCGACACGGAGATGAGCTTGGCTATGGATTTCGGCGGCAGTCTTGCAAAAATCTCCATAATCAGATCTACAGGAAGAGAAGAAACTAAGTCTCTCTCATCGGAGGCTTCTTTGTCTCGTTTCCTAGATCTCGTTAGATATTGTCTGCTGTTCTCGGTCGTCTCCTTCCTATTAGCTGTTTTCATGGCGATTCCTCTCCTTTTCTTCTTACTTTCTATTTTTTTCTCTCTTATAGTCTTATGAACCCTAACTTTCCCTGCACGCCTAATTGTGTTTTATATTTATATTTAAGGATTTTAGGATTCCTATCGAGTTTGGACTGAGATTAGTTGTGTTTGGATTACCCGCAAGCAGGCCCGGCCCTAACTTTCCCTGCATCACGAAGGTTCTCAACTTCCAATATTAATTTCCAATATTGAATTAAATAATCAGCCAATATTGGAAATAATTTCTAGTACATCACGAAGGTTCCAAATTTCCAATATTATCGGACTGTTATTTTAGTAATATGAACGCTTTCACTTTCACATAATCACGTCCAATTGAACTTTAACTGGAATTAGTTATATATACACTAAAGTTTGAGGAAAAAGAACAACACTAACCAGCTTAAATTAAAATAATCAGCCAATAAAGTTTTAGTCCCATCATCTAGAATAACAAGAATAAGTAGTGTACATTCCTTTTCTCGAAGATATCAAATAAAACTTAACATTCTTGTATGTGGGTTACATGTGATTGAGGTGGTAATAATAGCTAGGCTTGGTTGGCTAAGTAAATGACAATACTATAATAACCACACAAAAATAAAAGAATATTATTATTTAAATTTTAAATTTTGTTAGCCGAAAGTGAAACGGTATCCAAATATGCGTGTTACCAAATTTCTAACCAAAAGAATTTGGAAAAAATATGTTCTTAATCATAACACTTTTGCAGTCTTACAGTTCATGGTTCACATGCTAACTCCTTTCTTAATTAATAATTATAGATCAACTAGTCTAATTTTCACACACACTCGCATATATATACTCTTCTTTAACCAAATAAAAGGTCAATTTTTTTTTTTTTTTTTTGCAACCAATATAATGCATTTTTTGAATTAGTATTCAACTAATTCTAGATAAGATTTCTCTAAATGTACCAAAATATATACTTTTGTTCGTGTGTGATAATTATCAAAAAATTAAGTTAATAACAATATATGCAAAATAAATCTTTATTTCATTTCCACCTTTTATATACATACACATACAGAGAAAATCGGTGTTGTATGTGTCAGCATGCGTTGTCTATAGGCGTGACAATATTCAATTTGCATCTAATTTATCTCTATAGTTAATAAAACGGGACCACAAACAAGTTCCATGTTCTTACTTTTTCAACTCCCCAAATGCTTCCTTTCTTAATCATACTCACTACTAATTACCTTTATACTACTAAATACTTTGAGATTATAACTTTATTATATGTTTCCGATCCCAATTTGAATTGTTGAAAAGAAAAATACTCAATTTACAACTTAAATGGAATATATATGAAAATAGGTGTAGAATTATATTTGGGAAAGATGTATAGTAATAACTAGCTAGGGTATCTAAAAGACTTTCATTCACTTTTTAAGGTTTTCAAAATTTTTTAAAATGAAATATATAAAAATTGGATGAACTTACTTGTAATTATGAACACTATGACATATGTATATGTGAATATATGATTAGATGGAAAATGAAATTATACACATGTGTTAACTAATAATTGTCCGTTAATGTTGTGAGGAACCAAACACACACAAATTTTTTAATTAAATCATTATTTTAAAAAGCTTAAAACTCACATCAGACCGACCATGTACTTAAAGACAAAAGTTTTAATTAAAATAACTTTATAACAACTTATACTATAATAATGTTCGAATCATGATCAATGATTCATTCACAAATTATATTCACACTCTCAGGCTTCTCTACTATTTATACTCTTCCTCTTTATCCCCTCACTACTCACTCAAAAAGAAGCAAGAAGCTCACATACAAATCCATGTTTATATGTAAGTAATTCTATACATACTTATATTTATGTATGTATGTATACCATGCACCAGTAGCAGTTAAGCTGCCAGCATGATCTTGTCTTCCTCTCTTAAGTTTCGTATATTATTTAGGTCAATAAAGATTATATGTTTTCTTGTTCTTGATTATGAGATTATATGATCATAGCTTAGAGAGAGAGACTAGGTCATGCTGGTAGTTTCACCTGCTAATGATTTGTAGCATGAACAAGAAAGAAGATATGCATGGACAAAAGGAGAGTACAGTACTTCTTGTATATAGTGCTTTCGATTCGAAAAGAGGGTCTCATTTTAAACCATAGAGAGTAATTAAGCAGGTAAACATATATTACTCATTTTTATTTGATGCTTTAGAGATTTGTTAAAGGTATTTGAATTTTCTAACCATTTGTGTTTATGCAATATTTTTCTTATTAATTAACTTATTTTAATTAGATAGTAAATACTAATTTTATCTAAAAATGCAAAAATTTATAAGTTATGTTATTTTTTTAATCTTCATGCTTTCAATAAAAAAAATACGAAGGATATTTCATGTAACCCTCGTATTAATGTTATCATCATGCATTTAGCAGCGCCTGGAAGTAATTTATTAAATTTAGGAATACTACGTATATACCGAGACTATAAAACAAATGAATTGAAATAGAATTGGAACCTAAGCCTTGGTTTATAAATACGTGAATATTTGATTACGAAAATATTTATTTGTCGATGAATACAACACTAATTTTTCAGGCCAGTTCGTGAAATCCGAAGCGAGTTTTCCCACCCTTTTATAGCGTTTCTTGTAACATGTGGCTCTATATTCGAAATTCAATGTATAATTCTTTAATTTTTAGATCCTTCTATGATTTGCTTGTATGATTACGATCATTTCGGTTGGCTCCACTTTGAATCTCCTCTTGTTTCGAGCTATGTCGTAGTGGGCCTAAGAAACATTGGCTTCGAGGTGACATTTTCGGTTAAGAAAGAGAGAAAAAAAAGTAAATAGTAATCTTGTGAATTAATTGATAAGATTGATGTGTGTGATTCAATCAATTGAAATTTTAAATGAAATAAAATTAGAGATTTTGTCTTTTGTAAATCAACAAACAAATAATTTATTTTGTCTAAGTATGTTTTACTTTTTTTTTTGTTTTTTAAGGTTAAATCCCTCATTAAAAAATTCACTAGACGCTAATTGAGTAAGAAAAAGGATTTAATGCCAAACAATAAAACGACGGATTAATCAGAGAACAAATTTTATGGACTTTTTTTAATGTTTTTAACCTGTTTAGCCACTTAATTTATAGTTTTGATATAATATTGTGTTGAAGATAGTCTAAACATATGGAAACAAATGCTAGACCAAGTACATTATGATTTTCATTAAAATTATGAATATAAGTTGAACTTGTCAAATTTTAGACCCAGTTTATTTTGTTTCCAAGAAAATGTGGTTAGGCTTTTGTCTAAGCAGGAATTAATCGGCCTAGACAACCAAAACACTAATATTCGATTTATTGACCCGATCAAGCTTAAATCACGGTGGAAATGACACGCGGAATACCTAAACGTCCGATTGCATTTTAAAATGAAGGATACAACTTAAAAATAGGCACAAATGAATATTCTATATCAATAAAAATAAATATAGAGATATTTTTGACAAAATATTTTTGCTTCTTTAGAGTTTAGATACACTTTTCTTTTATTTATAATAAGAAATTATGAGCACCATCCTTAATAGTAAATTTGGAAAAGAAAAAAACTAGTAAGAAATCAGTTATTATATCTAAATTGTTTACAGTCTTTTGATGTGTTTCGAAGCGACGAAAAGTTCAAGATTCAATTAATTATTTAGAGGATAGTTCCATCAAAATTAAAGTATTAAGAAAAGACAATACCATATTTTATCTGATCGTATGAATAAAATTTTTTATATAATCATTAAATTATGATATTATTAGGATATTGGCATATAATTTTTTAAAAAATTATTACCGTATTTTCTAATCAAATTTAATAGTAGCCATTTGGAAAAAAAAATTACTATTTTATTATTTAATTAATATATGGAGTGTTATTAGTATAAATATTAATTTATTGAGTTTTACTATAATTTGGATATTCTATTCTATAGATTAGATATTATGAAAACACACACCAACATGCAATAATTCATAACTGGACCGGACATTGATTCGGCATTGTCAATGAATCATTGGTCGGACCGGTCGAACCGGTTGGACCGGGTTTTCAATTTTTTAAATATATATATATATATATATATATATATTTTATAATTTTATACATAAGAAATTGATAAACAAAAAATTATTATGAAATAAACAAATTGAAAGAGGTTTGATAATATTTCTAAGAAACATAACAAAACCAGTAAATCAAAATATAGCATCAAAAATATTAAAATCTCCTTATTCATTAATCATTAGTCTATCTTTGTCGTGAACCTCTCTCTATTTACAAATTGATCAATTTTATTAAAAGATAGAAAACATAATAAGTTTCAAAAGACAAATAACAACAATAAAAAAGAAACATAAGTTAATAACATAACATTCTAAAAAAATAACAAATTAAAAGCATATTTTTGTACCATTTGTTATGGAAGAAAATTGATAAGACGTTGGTTTAGTGAAAGAAAACTTGAAAATGAGAAAGAGATGAGTTTGATTCTTTAAGATTTTGACTTTTGATTCAGTTAGAAAAGAGAGATACACATTAATACTATTTATCTTTTTAAGAGTCACCAATTTTCTCCATAAAACAATGAATAATCATAAGCAATAACTAAATTAATTAAAAAAACAAAAAAAAATTTGTAAACCCGATTTTTCCGGGTTTCAGCGGTTTTTTGCCGATTTTACCCAAATCCAGGTTTAAACCCAGCTCGGAACCGGTCTTGTGAGCGATTCTCGGTCGGACCGGTCCGGTTTTCGGAACATTGCCTACAGGCTAGTAAGTATTATGAACCAAAATCAAAATTAATCCCAAAATCAAAATTATTTTTCCACGTCGTCGTTTCGTTTAGACTCTCTGTTTCAGACAAACATCACTGAAGTGGGTAAGAACATTTTTTTAAAGATTTTATCCTGTAATATCCTATCCTTTTGATATAAATAATTAAAACAAATTTATTATTAAGGATTGCGTTGAGAGAAGATTACAAAACGTGTGGTCTTCCTCTGCTCCTTCGTTTTCCCTCCCGTCTCCTTTCTCATTTTGCGTTTCGCGAATTCGATTCTTTCTCTGAAAAATTTCGCAATTTCACTTCTGGGTTTCTCATTTCTCCTCCGAATTTCCCCAAATTCGCCTCCTTTTCCTCTAATTCACTCTCTGTTTTTTTTTCTTGCTCACACAATCCATGAAACTTTTTTCTCGGGAAAAAAACTCGACATGACGCCATTTTCCTCAGAGCTCGTCGGTTTCACTATCCCTTTCTACTCCAAAACCCAAAAATACAATCCGAATTCTCACGGATTACTAAAATTCCACAATCGAAGCTTCTCAAACTCTTACCCTAACCACGACAATGTTAAACCCTATTCATCATCATCTTCTTCAGGATCAACAACAAATCTTCAAGCTTCCACCACCACAGACGAACGAAGACAACAAACCCATTCACAAACTCAAGGATTCAGAGACACCCAGATGCTCAAAATCTTCCATCGATCTTGCCGTTCAGGAAACTACATCGAATCGTTACACTTACTCGAGAACATGGTACGTAAAGGTTACCATCCCGATGTTATCCTCTGTACAAAGCTAATCAAAGGCTTTTTCACTCTAAGAAACGTTCCTAAAGCCGTTAGAGTTATGGAGATTCTCGAGAAATTCGGTCAACCCGATGTTTTCGCTTACAACGCATTGATCAATGGATTCTGTAAAATGAATCGAATCGATGATTCAACGAGGGTTTTAGATAGAATGAGAAGTAAAGGGTTTAGTCCAGATACAGTGACTTATAACATAATGATTGGTAGTTTGTGTAGTAGAGGAAAACTCGATCTTGCTTTAAGAGTCTTAGATCAATTGGTAGTTGATAATTGTCAACCTACGGTGATTACTTACACGATTTTGATCGAAGCTACGATGCTCGAAGGTGGCGGTGTTGATAAATCTTTAAAGCTTTTGGATGAAATGTTGTCTAGAGGTTTGAAACCTGATATGTTTACTTATAACACAATCATTAGAGGAATGTGTAAAGACGGAATGGTGGATCGTGCGTTCGAGATGGTTCATGATTTAGAGATTCGTGGTCTTTGTGTCCCCGATGTGATTTCGTATAACATCTTGCTTCGTGCGGTTTTGAATCAAGGGAAATGGGAAGAAGGTGAAAAGCTTATGAGTAAAATGTTTTCAGAGAATTGTGAACCGAATGTTGTTACGTATAGTATCTTGATTACTACGTTATGTCGCGATGGGAAGATCGAAGAAGCGTTGAATCTTCTTAGGCTTATGAAGGAGAAAGGTTTAACTCCTGATGCTTATAGCTACGATCCGTTAATCGCTGCGTTTTGTAGAGAAGGTAGGTTAGATTTAGCGATCGAGTTCTTGGAAACGATGATATCCGACGGTTGTTTACCGGATATTGTTAACTACAATACGGTTTTAGCTACGTTATGTAAGAACGGAAAAGCGGATCAAGCGATTGAGATTTTCGGGAAGCTAGGTGAAGTTGGTTGTACACCGAATTCGAGTTCTTACAATACGATGTTTAGTGCGTTATGGAGTAGCGGAGATAAACTCAGGGCCTTAATGATGATATCAGAGATGGTTAGTAACGGGATTGATCCAGATGAGATTACGTATAACTCGATGATTTCGTGTCTTTGTAGAGAAGCAATGGTTGATGAAGCTTTTGAGCTTTTGATCGATATGAGAAGTTGTGGGTTTCTTCATCCTTCGGTTGTTACTTATAATATTGTGCTTTTAGGGTTCTGTAAAATGCATAGGATTGAAGATGCGGTTGATGTTTTGGAATCTATGGTGGAGAATGGATGTAAACCTAATGAGACTACTTATACTGTGCTTATTGAAGGGATTGGATTTGCTGGTTATAGAGCTGAAGCTATGGAGTTAGCGAATGATTTGGTGAGGATTGATGCGATTTCTGAGTATTCGTTTAAGAGATTGCATAGGACTTTTCCTTTGCTTAATGTTTTACAGAGATCTTCTCATACTTTTGGACACTGAAGTTAAAAAACCAGTGGAAGTGGTAAAAAACGACATATTTTGTTGCCGTTTTTAAATCATAATGTGGAATGTGAATTTTTCTGTTTTTTTTTTTTTTTATTCTGATTTTTCTTTAAACAGAAATTATACTTGAATTAACCAGATATTCAATAAGATTGGTTAAAGATGTTCGTTCGAAAAATAGATTAAAGATTTCTTTCTTTTTTTAATATATTTTCCTTTTTTTAGCTTTCGTTTTTCCTTCAGGATTCATTGTATATAAATAACAAACAAAGCAAACATTCAATATTTACACATATCTCTTTTAACAATGAGTAACATCAACGATTAGTAGTGAGATTATGTCATTCCTTCCAATAGCGAAAACAGATTGTGGCGACGAGTTCGTTGTCATGGACTTATCTTTGGAACAACAAGATATTGATTGTGTAGAGTGTTGCGTTAACTCCTTTGTAGAATCTAAACGTCTTTTTATAGAACATGTCCCTAACTCTGGTTTGAGGTTCAATAGTTTTATGTCAAGGCTTAAAGCTGTTGCCAGTATTAAGTGCAAAGGAAGAATACAAACAGATAAAAAAAGACCATTCTATTCGTAAATGATGCAGAATTGCCACGTTCTGTTATATGGACCAAGTTTCTCGGAGGGTATTCTCTCATAAGTTATTGCATTTCGAGCACTCCTTGGTAAATTAGTACCTAACGAACCCCCAAATTTGAAAACCTAAACAGAGGAAGCTTGCTTGGCCATGAAGAAACAAACGAAGGGAGAATGTGTAAGCGAACCAATCCGAATTGAGTAAATCAAGCATATAAAAAATTTATACAAGTTTATGAGAAGGTGTTATTCGTTCATTAATTTTAATTGATTTGGAAATTTAAATTTTTTTGTCAAATCTATTTATTTTAATTAGTATTTACAAATCCGTAAGTTTTACTTCGGATTTGAGTCTTTGTATTTTTAATATAGAAATCCTTTCAAATCCACTAAAATCTATTGTAAAATCAAATCCATAAATAAATTCGTATGATTGAATAACACGTGATTTGAATTAGTATTTATAAATCATATAACCAATAACATTGAATTTAAATATGTATTTTAAAATGATAGAATCAATAACACTGGATTGACTTGGATTTCCAAATCCATTAAAATACACAAACCAATAACCCCTACTCAGTATATTTTGCAAAATGAATCAAGAACGTTATCTTATAGCTATTCATACCGTCTCGTTGTAGATCCATCTATTTCAAAAATTGCTTAGAAATTTGAGAAATTCCTGAAATAGATAAATAGATAAATAGATAACCGTAACCACCTTATGAGAAGAACACTTTAGCAAAGCAATTGTAAACTCGAAATAAAGATTACCCTAGTAAAACAAAATTATATTAACTTTTTCAGTTTTTTCTTTAAATTTTTTTTTTTAAAATTATTAAGAGGTTTTGGGTCGAAACCCGTACATCCCCTAAATCCGGGAACATATCATGTTATATGGTTCCATCCCAAGCGTCACTCGATCCTGTAACCTTTAAAATTTTGCCTAAAATGTATACACCCACCATGGGGCTCGAACCCACGACCACAAGGTTAAGAGCTTGCGCTCTACCAACTGAGTTAGACGGGCTTTTTCTTTATAAATTCTAACACTCAATCTCCACAAGTCATCATATATATTAAAACTTGTGAAGCTCTCACACGATTTTTCTTTTAAAAAACCCCCCTATCCACATCTTACGTTTTAGCACTCTCTCAATTGCTTGAAACGCCTCCTACCAACCCTAAGATATATTTATAGATAATAGAAATTCAAGATATATTCCTAAATAACCTATACAAAGAATTTAAAGTTAACATTTTGAATTAACCTAATTTCTTTTTCTCCTAAAACAAGAATATCCTCTAAATCTTTTAGAAAATAGAACGCAAGTAATATACAAATACACAGTAACCCTAATAGGTTCTCTTTTAAGCGAAGTCGCCATGGAAAGAGTTAGGAAGAAGTATCTTACGAGGTCAAAGGTAGGAGATGATAAAGACTCTCCTCTTCCTGTAGATTTTATCATAGAGATTCTTACGTATCTGCCTCCGAAATCGGTGCCCAAGCTCCTCTGCGTTTCAAAACTCTGGTCATCTATAGTCCAAGGCAAATATTTCACCGAGTTGTACTTGAATCGATCTTCATCTCGACCTCGTCTTCTTTGCCAGTTCGAACGTCGTCACATGTGCTTCTTTCACTCTTCCTCTCAAGATAATCCGTCTTCTGATGACAGAGTAAGTATTACTCGGAATCAAATTCCAGGGAAACAAATTTCTACACCCATTCGCGGCTTGATCTGCTCTCGAACTTCTTCCGACGTTGTGATTTGCAATCCTTGTACGGGTCAATACATAACTTTACCTAGAGTCGAAAATTTGGGATTTCGAAGTGGCAAATCATGTTTTTTTGGATATGATCCGGTTAATGATCAATACAAAGTGTTGTGCTTGTTGGAAAGATTGGGTAATGGGCCAAGTGTAACTGAAAAGTATCAAGTTTTCACTTTAGGTGCTCAAAAAGAATGGAAGATGATCGAGTGTAAGCATCCACATTGTGCAGCAACTAACGGACTATACAAGAACGGGATTGTATATTACGGAGCTTGGCATAACAGTTCACATACAAGATCTCTAATAATGAGTTTTGATTTGAGAACAGAAGAGTTTAATCCTATTAAATTACCTGAGGATGCCCAAATAATACACAATTTTTTGTCTAGATTGGTGTACTACAAGGGAAAGATTGCTTTAGTGAAGGCACCATCTATGGCTGAATTCAACTTTTGGGTTCTAGATGACATCAAGAAACAAGAATGGTCAAAAAAATTCGTCTTGGTTTCTTCTTGGAAGGATTTAGTTGGGGATAACATATTTAATTGCAGGGGTACTACTAATATCGGTGAGCTGATATTTGCACCGTGCGAACCCACTGACAAGTTTTTTATTCTCTATTATGATCCCAAAGAAGGCAAGGCCAGAAGAGTTGAAATCGAAATGACTGGCGATGTCTTGGTTGGTAAGGGTGTCTTCCTCGATCATGTAGAGAGTACCTTTCTTTTCCCAAGGAAGTTTAGCCGTTGATGAATAGTGGTTGGTATTTGCATGAATGAAATCTTTTATGTTCAGTCTCATGTAAGATATCAGATAGTATTATAGTCTTAACTTAAGATGAGTCTTTATTGGATATATTCATTTATTTTTAATCTTTTCTATCGGAATCACAAAGAGCAAGAAACAGGTGAGGAATGTCTATCAACTGTTTAAACAGTCTTTGGTGCAAATTAAGTTTGCTTAGTTCTTCCTCTATTACATAACATACATATCCACTGTATTAAAACCCTCATATAAGCATCAGTTCCTTTCATTGAAGAAACAAATATTTAATTCATTTAACGCCATCTAGAATAGCAAAGGGTCGCTAATTGCTAAGCATGCGTCTCAACGCACACGCGCATACTAACAAAATAAATGACATCAACAAGATGACGACAGTCTCATATGTAATATGTAATTAACACTTTTATAAAGTAGTTTTAGAATGGTGCCAAATGTGATTATTTTAATTGTTAAGCCGTAAATCATACTATATAATTTTAATAATTATATATTTAAATTTTTGCACAATGTAGTATCGCACCAATTCGCCTACCTAAACCTTACAACCGGGCCAACCCGACCTGATAACATCATGTAAGTAATCCCACAAAAAAAAATCCTCAAACCATTTCGAAAAAGTAGGATTAACCCATCCAATATTAGTTTACTATTCGGGATGCGGATAATTCATACATCAAAAGATAAGACTTCTATATATCTCTCCCAGGGAATTCGTATCCATTTGTCCTTGAGGATACACTAAAAACATATATATATATATAAAAAAAAGTTATCCTTATATAAACATAGTTAAGCGTTAAGACTTCGTCCTTTGTCTAACGAATGCTTAAAACGTTTTAGAACACTAATTACAAAGAAAAAGAAAGATTGGAATAGCGATTTCGTTAGAGAAAAAAATGAATCTTGGATCATGTTATTAAGATAATATAAGTGGCTCCTCGCATGGTGCCAGGATTAATCATACATATAGTCTATAGAAAGTTTTATACACACTTCACCTAATCCTAGAGATTAAGATCGTAAACGACAAAGCGTAATGACTTTGTTTATTATAAGATAAATTAAAAGTATCTTGAAACTAATTACCAAACCAAATAATCAAAACAATTCCACATCACAATAATACAAAATAAACTTATCTATCAGTACTTTCCTGATAGAAAAGCCAGAGATTTCGTGACAGCTTCATCGGCAACTCTTGATAAATAGAAAGTGAATGAAACCAAACAAGAGCACACTTGCTAAGTTTCAAGAGCAAAACACATACACAAAAATTGTTTCGTGTAACACTGGCAAAAAAGTTTCTTGAAATGCAAGCAAAACACAACAAAATGTTTGAAACCAAAGGAGCCATATGGGGATTAACCGGCACGACGTTGACGAGCCTTATGTTCATCTTGGCGATGTACAGACGATACGTGCCTCACCATCTCCGAGTCTACGTGGAGAAATACGCTTACGAGATGATGGGTTGGGTCTCGAATTCCGTTCACATCAAATTCTCCGAGTATACAGAAGAATTAGGTCTCAAGAGAAGCGAAGCCTACGATGGGATACGCAACTATTTAGCCGCAAAATCCACAGCTCATGTGCAGAGATTAAAGGCCAACGAATCGAAAAACAACAAATCTTTGGTGCTTAGTATGGACGATTACGAGAAAGTCGAAGATGTGTTCGAAGGTGTGAAGGTGAAATGGTATTCGAACGTGAAAGTGACTGAGACTCAGTCTAATTGGGGTAGAAGCAGCTCGAAAGAGAGAAAGTTCTTTACACTTACTTTCCATAAGCGATACAGAAAGATGATCACAAAGAGTTATCTTGAGCATGTTTTGAGAGAAGGCAAAGTGATAGGGTTAAAAAACAGAGAGAGGAAGCTTTACACTAATAACCCTAGTCAAGATTGGTTGCCTTGGAGAGCAGGGAAATGGAGCAATGTTCCTTTTCATCACCCGGCTACTTTTGAGACCTTAGCTATGGATCCTGACAAGAAAGAAAAGATCAAGAAGGATTTGTTAAAGTTTAGCAAAGGAGAAGACTACTATAGGAAAGTTGGAAAACCGTGGAAACGCGGTTATCTTTTGTTTGGACCGCCCGGGACAGGGAAATCAACAATGATAGCCGCGATAGCGAATTTCTTGGACTACGATGTGTATGATCTTGAGTTAACAACGGTGAAGGATAACTCAGAGCTGAAGAGGTTGTTGTTGGAAACAACAGGGAAGTCTATCGTTGTTATTGAAGACATTGACTGCTCTCTTGATCTTACAGGGCAGAGAAAGACGAAAAAGGAAGAAGATGAGGAAAAAGAAGAAAAAGAGGATAGGAAGTCTAGGATACAACGAGATGAGAAACAGAGTAAGGTTACTTTGTCAGGGTTACTAAACTCCATTGATGGGTTATGGTCAGCGTGTAGTGGTGAGAAGATTATAGTGTTCACAACGAATTTTGTGGATAAGCTTGATCCGGCATTGATAAGGAGAGGAAGAATGGACAACCATATTGAGATGTCTTATTGTAAGTTTGAAGCATTTAAGGTTTTGGCTAAGAACTACTTAGAGATAGAGTCACACGATATGTATGGAGAAATCAAGAGATTGCTAGAGGAAACCGACATGTCTCCAGCTGATGTTGCTGAGAATTTGATGCCGAAAGCTGATGAAGAAGATGCTGACATTTGCGTTAAACGTTTGGTGGAGACTTTGGAGGAAGAGAAGGAGAAAGTGCGGAAGTTAGCTGAGGAAAAAGTGATGAAGGAAACAGAGCAAGAGGAGAAGAAAGTGAAAGATACGGATTAAAATCTGTGAAGTGTCTCAGAAAAATGGTAATAAACTAATAACTATTGTGTATTGTGTGTTATAGCTTGTACTTTGGTATGGTGTTGTGAAATAAAAGTTTAAATGCAAAAAACGGCATATTGTGTTGTCGTTTAGCGTATGTATGGAACAGAGCAGATATATGATCATACCAAAATCGAAACAAACCGAAATTGTTTAGGCTCTTCATTTCTTGAAACTACCCAAAACTCAATCCTTTATTCGAAATGCATTAGCTTTTGGTCTCTCTGTTTCTGCTCTATGTTGTTGCGTCGAGGAATTAGGTTGTTTGCTACAGAATCTGTGAGCAAGACGACGAAAACAACCTGGGATCCTCTTCAATCTCTTCAGCTTAATCACCCATCTCTAATTCTACTCGAGAATCAATGCAATTCCAGGAATCAATTCAAACAGATTTTGGCACAGATCATGCGTGTCAATCTCATTGGCGATACATTTCCAATGAGTCGTCTTCTCTTGTTCTCAGCGATCACATATCCAGAGAATATCGATTTAGCGAAGCTTCTGTTTCTTAATTTCACTCCGAACCCCAATGTTTTCGTTTACAACACCATGATTTCTTCTTCAAGCTCGAAGAAGGAAATGTTTGGTTTCTATAGTTCTATGATTAGGCGTTCTGTTTCTCCCGATAGGCAAACGTTTCTGAATCTCATGAAAGCGTCGAATTTTCTCTCGGAAGTGAAGCAGATTCATTGTCATATCATTGCTTCTGGGTGTTTGTCATTAGGGAACTATCTGTGGAATTCTCTGGTTAAGTTTTATATGGATTTAGGAAGTTTGGGTTTTGCAGAGAAGGTGTTTGATATAATGCCTGAACCAGATGCTAGCACTTTCAACACTATGATTGTTGGGTATGCTAAGAAAGGGTTTAGTTTAGAGGCGTTAGAACTGTATTATAAGATGGTTAGTGATTATGGTATCGAACCTGATGAGTATACAGTGTTGGGTCTGTTACTTTGTTGTGGTCAATTATCAGATATTAAGCTTGGGAAAGGAGTTCATTGCTGGATTCAGAGAAGGAAACTAAGTTCTTCATCTGATTTGATTCTCAACAATGCTCTTTTAGACATGTATTTCAAATGCAAAGAATCTGGTCTTGCGAAAAGAGCTTTCGATGCGATGAAGAACAAGGACATGCGTTCTTGGAACATTGTAGTTGGTGGATTTGTTAAGCTTGAGGATATGAAAGCTGCTCAGAGTGTTTTTTATCAGATGCTGAAACGAGATCTTGTTTCTTGGAATTCTCTGCTTTTCGGTTACTCGAAGAATGGATATAACCAAAGATACGTTAGAGAATTGTTCTATGAGATGTTAATGGTTGAGAATGTTCTTCCTGACCACATCACTATTGTAAGTTTGATAAATGGTGCAGCAAACAACGGCGAGTTAAGCCAAGGAAGATGGATACACGGATTAGCGATTCGTCTAGGATTTAAAGTTGATGCCTTTCTTGGTTCAGCTTTGATTGATATGTACTGCAAATGTGGTTCCATCGAGAGAGCTTTCATGGTTTTCAAGACGGTTTCTGAAAAAGACGTTACGCTATGGACAACAATGATAACTGGATTTGCTTACCATGGAAATGGCAAGCAAGCTCTGCAACTATTCAAAGAAATGCAAGAAGAAGGCATTGTCACACCAAACAAAGTCACTCTCCTTGCTGTTTTAACAGCTTGTAGTCATAGCGGACTCGTGGAGGAAGGATTAAACGTTTTCAACCACATGAAGGAAGAATTTGGAATTGAACCTGAAACGGAGCATTACGGAAGCCTTGTGGATATGTTATGTAGAGCAGGGAGAGTAAAAGAAGCGAAAGAGATAGTTGAAAAGAAGATGCCTTTGTCAATGAGAGCAACTCAATCAATGTGGGGATCTATTTTAAGCGCTTGTCGAGATGGAGGAGAAGATATAGATATCGAAACCGCAGAGATGGCTTTAAGAGAATTGATGAAGTTGGAACCTGAGAAAGAAGGAGGATACGTTACGTTGTCGAATGTATATGCAAGTGTTGGAAGATTTGGATATTCAGATAAGATGAGAGAAGAGATGGAGAGCCGTGGAGTGAAGAAGGTTGCCGGATTTAGTAGTGTAGTTGGAGTTGAAGGAATTCATAATAATAGCTTTGTGGCTACTGCAGAGAAACAGAATCATCCAAGATGGGTGGAGATTAAAGGAATGTTGCAGAATCTTTGTAATGAAATGAAGTCAAAATTAGATCTTTTGAACCTGTTAGAAACATAGATCAAATTAGCTATTTTTAAGTTAACTTTCTGTAGAGTATATTATATAACTTTAAATCTTAATTTTTACCAATCTCTTGAGTTTCATGGAATCTAAAAAAATGTTTGGTAACGAAAGAAAATTACTAATCAGAACTCAGTAAATTCAGCTAGAAGTGGGTAATTTTGAAAGAAATTGGATAATCAACAACACCAAGAGAGCAAGATGATAAACTTAGCCTCTTTGTCTCTTTACTCAACTTCGTCCCTCTTGCTTTGTAATCTTTTCCAGCTCCAACCTCTAACCTGAGAAACATAAATCACAATATAAATCACATCAAACAATAACAACTAAAGATTTCATTACGAACATGAAAGACATGATCACACACACCTTTCAACTTTACCCCAAATCTCTCCATTTTCATGTCTTTGTAATGTAATCTCCACACACCAAACCTCTGTTTGTCTACTCGAACGGTCTTTTTTATGAAAGAACAAAACCAGTTTCCCATCATAATTCACCATGTGTGACTGAAAACAAGCTCTAATCTCATGTAAAAATTCTCCCACACCTTTCACCACTCCCCAAAGCCTCTCCTTCGTATCATACGCTCTTAACTTCTTCTCTTGATAATCATAGTAGTACAAGACATCATCAACGAAGCACGCACAACTCCACTTCTTAGAACTCAGAATCTCGTCTGTTTCCCATTTATTTTCCTTTGGACTGTAAACAAAACTATTAAATCTATCTCTCATGTAAATCTTATCTGCTGTTGCCACCACACAACTAGGCGACACTTGACCTATCTCCATGTCTAGCTTCGTAATTTCACGCTCCCACAATTGTGTTTCTGTATTGAACACCACCATGACCTTCTTCTTCATCTTCGGGTCTCCATAACAATGTCCAATTACGTAAATTTTCCCGTCGATGGATTCAGCGACTATATCTTCCATGGACACATGCATGTTAGGTAGGGTCTGCACCTTATGAGATCTGGAGTCAATACTTAACAAACCTAACGTCATATCTTTACCGTAAATACCAGCAAATACATATATCTTTGAACCAACAGCGACAAAGCTTTGATAGCAACGCATAGCTGGAAGCGACCGGATAAGGACCAAACGATTATTGTTGCTTTTGGCTTTCCGGCGAAGAATGTAAAAACGGTGAGTGTTGGTCTTAGGGTTATAGAGAAAAGCATTGAAACAAGCTTCAGTGCAGCCTAACAAGGATCGTTTCGCGTATAGCTCAGATGAGGAAACGAGTGAGAAGAAGTGTTTAGACACGAGCGAGAGATTTAAATAGTTGCATCTTGGCACACGCGCTAAAATATCGAGGGTAACGTCATTGGGAAGTAACGTAATCGAAGACGGCGACTGTTTCTTCTTTACCCTAATTTGGGAAGACATATCAGATCAGCAATCAACGAAAGAGAAGGAAGCGCGCGAACCTCTAATTCCCTCTACTAGTTCAGAATTGAATCGCGGCTTAAGAAAAAGGAATCCTTATATATTAGGGTTTTGAAGAATTAAAAACGAAACAGACCGGTGCCTCTCAGATTCTACAGTTATGGTTCTCTCTCAACTAGGAGTTTGCTTCAGAACTGGTTTCGACAACTTTATCATCGCCTCTTTCTCCTCTGAATATCATCTCGTTACCATCGAACTAGGTTGGGTTTATTATATTCGTTAAAGTTCTTTTGGGTTCCTTTTCTGAAAAGACAATTCTAAAATGGGCATGGAAGTTGGAACATTATGGGCCTTCTTGCCTAATTTAAATTAATGTAAAATCATTATAAAAAAAAAAAGAATTAAAAACTTATTAATTAATTAATGAAGAAAAATAAAACTTATAAGAAATCTATTTAACGTCGTTATATAATAAATGGTTTTCAATAATCCATACGTGATTAATGGTGAATCAGCGATAGAATCACGCAATCTCTCCTTAACCATGATAAGAAATCATGACATAAGTTTCAATAAATCAATTAGACACTTTTTTTTATAATACCAAAAATTGATCTCGAATACTTTGTTAAAGAACGCTTCGAAACTTGTCGAGAGGTGGATAAAAGGAAGGAAGATTGTGTTCTAGAGAAACTTATTAAAACTAGTCGTTAGAGAAATCCCTAACACATTAAATCCAGAAAGACACCAGAAATCGAAAGGCCAAATAGAACAAAGATCGTCACCTTTACTTCATCTTGACTTAAGAAACTCCTTGACCCATTCAATTTTGTTATCAAATTGAAAGATACGTTTTAACCAAATCTTAAGTTATAATTTGATGAGTACGCTAAATTCAACTTTTCTTGGCTCCCTTTTGATATTGACCTGTAACAAATTGAGGCAAAACCTCTAATATCATACTGGAAAAAACTCAAAAATGCTACAAAGTCCCAATAAAAAAAATAGCAGAAAGTCAACATTATGTACACATTAAGAAAAATAAAAGAGAAACCTATAACAATTTTTTCAAAACTGACAAGAATATTACCAATTTTATATGGTGAATTCCTTTTGAAGACTGTTATTATTATTATTATTGTTATTACCTTCTCTGAGACCTTGAAGACAAAGATGCAATGTTCTCTGAACACTATCTGCAACCAACTTGAGTTTCCCCTGAGTCAAGTCTCCAGCTGTAGAACCGTTGACTTCAACTGTACGAGTCACTCTCTGTTTACATTTCTCCCAATCATCAACTCTTTGCCAACAAGCTCTACCTCCATGGCTTCCTTCCATTCCAAGAAACGTCACGCTAGGGTTTTCCCCAAAGGTATATCTCAACCTAACCGATACACAGTAAGGCAGCCACGCGGCTCCTCCAGCAGCGTTTATGTGAGGTATATGAGCAGGATCGAGAACCACGGTTAACGCGAAATCGACCGAATTGTGAGGCCGGTCGAAATGGATATTGCTTTTAGCTGCGGAGTTGCTGTCGAAATCTGTACCGGAGTGATTCTCTAGACATAGCTCGATTCGAGGTCTCTGTGCGGGAGTGATCTCTCCGGCTTGCTGCGATTGTGATAATCCTTTTTTCCAAGCTATTAGTTTCAGAAACTCTCTTAAGACCGAGATCGGTAACGTGAGAAGCGTTATGAAGGAAGCGACTCTTGAAGCATCGTAAGGCTCTGATGCAACACGACGGCTGAAATAATCGCAGATTTCTCCGATTTCTGATGGCGTTAGCTCCTCTTGTGCCGCAGTTGCGGTGGAACCGCCTTGTTGCTGTTGCTGGTTGTGATGGAATCGTCTTACGCTAAGAACTTGAAGAAGAAGCTGAACTCTATGGACACTCACCGCAAATACATAGCCACTACATAAAAAAACAAAAACGATTAAGGTTCAAACACACATACTTAAAGAACAGAGTTTTAAGTTTCTTGTTTATACGGCTTACCCAACGAAGAAGCGTAAAGCGGGTTGTTCTTGGTCTAAATTCAAGAGAGCACCTTCGTTTTCCTTCAAGATCGAACCTAAGATCTCTCTTAAGAGATCTGGTAACTGAGCAAATAGCCATAGTACTCCAAGATATTTAAGGATACCGCGCAAAACCTTTTTAAGCGCTACAAGTGGAACCCATCCACCTCCATAGCCACCATCATCACCTAAACCAATAATCGCTGTGTTTAATTCTCCTCGTACATGTGCTGGTACAGCAGTTCCCGGTGTTCTACGCATAGGCAATCCCGAGCCACCAGCCCCTAAAGATCCTGAAGCAGCAACAACACTGCTTACACGGTTCATCGCTGCTCTTGTCATTGCACTAGAAGGGGAGAAGTTAACTCTGTTTGCTCCACTGTTAACAATCGGGTTTAGATTTGTTGCTCCTTGGCTACCTCCTGTCAGATTCGGTTCTAAACCGTTCAATTCTTGAGCAACATGCTCCATGATGAAAGGTCTGAATTGGGGACATGGCAAGGATCCTCCAATAGAAGCACCACCTTTCGGTGGAGTCGCTGGTTGTAACCAGACTTGATCTCCAGCAAAGCATCTCATGTCTACCGCAAAACGTTTACGGTATATGATCCTTATCCAATAAGGTCCACGGAGAACCACAGAGACATCGATGGGCAAGAGAGAGCTAGGAACGATTCCAGGTCCGCTTCTCCCTGCAGCTGCTGCTAGCATTGCAACTCCATGGAGACTTCCACTGAGTGGGCTTGGAGCAGAAGAAGAAGCAACAGTATTTCCTGAAGCAGATTGGCCAACAACGTTAGGAGCTGTTGAAGTCGAAGGAGCGATGATTCCTTGAGTTGATTGTCTTGAAGACACTGTAGCAGGTACGATAGGCATACCAGTGGCAGTACTAGCTCGAGCAGGACGAGTAGCTGCAGCTAATGCATGCAAAGGCCCCGTAGTAAGACGAATGCAATCCAAAAGAGATTCTACCTCTGCTCCATTTATAAAATCCTCCAAGAACTGTACAAAGAATAACACACAATGAGGAAATGCATAAACTTCACAACGAATAATTCACATACATGAAGATATCAATTGTTAAGTCACCTTAGTATGAGGCCAATGTTGCTCGGGAGAGACATGCATGGTGCAACCTTCTTTACCTGATTCCCACTCAACAACAAAACGCGCCAAAACGCCTGAACCAAAGCTAAACCACAGGCTTGTTAATCCTACTGCCTCAATCTTGAAAGCTCTCCATCTATCAACTGGCTCACTCGTGCCTTTCCCTTTATTACTGGACTCTTCTGGTTTTTCATCTGGCTTTATACCAAGTAGTTTCCGCATACCAAGAGCAAACATTCTAGCATTTGAAAGCCTCTGTATGTCCGCAACAAGCTTTTTTATACTATCGGCTTCCACAGATTGGTAACTCAGAACAACACCTTCAGGGTCGTAACGGATATGGGAATCAATATCAGACGAATTCGCAATGTGAACTCCAGATCCCCACGGTGTGGATTTGCTTCCTTTTTGAAGTTCCCAGAGATCCCTAAAGTGTTGGTCATTAATTTTCACATTCCAACACATATCTCCAGGTCTACCAAGCTGCAAGCATATAAGTTTCCAGGAATCATTTTGAGCAAACGGCAGTCGAAACCATATGTCTGAAAACGCATCTCTTAGTCCCATTTCCTCCACATAATGAATATCCAGTGCTTCCATCTGACTAGTTAGTTTGGCATGCTTTATAGCCAACGAAGAATGCCTGACCACGTGGAGAAGAGCATAGACAAAGACGCTTGAAGGTGCATTCCCTTTGTTTGCTTCCGCAATGAGATCCCCATAGCTGCATCCGATAAGTTTTGTTGATGTTGCCGCGGGAGTGGATAGGGCCTGTGACGGAGGGCTCCAACTCTTTTCTAATTCACTTGACGCCGATTCAGAAGTTTTTCTTCTCTTATTGGGACTAGAGACACCACCTACTCCCTGGAGAGATGGAATCAATCTTAGCAAATCTGAAGCTGAGCGTTTCCGGGACTTTTGGTCTGAAGAAGTAGCAAGACCAGCTGTTTGTGCAGCAAATAAAAGACATTAGGAATTCCAATAATTGAGAAAAGTTCAATGAAGGTAAGAAAAAAAAAAAGAGGCTCTGGAAATGTTCTTACATATGGGAAGAGGTAACATTCTACTGCCTAACTCAGAGACTCCATTCCCAGCAGATATGGAGGGAGACAAATTATAAGAGTTAGACTGTAAGGGGCCCTGCAGATTATACATCGAGTCTGATTGATAGCTAGTTGACAATGGAGCCTTTCCGTTAACAGCAGAGAGATTCTTGGGAATTGAACCATGCCCATCACATGAAACAAGAGCAGATGATGTCTCTTTCTGAAGTCCAAACACTTCATCTACGATGCTAGAGAAACTCAATTGATTTCCACTCATTTCTGCCAAATCCTCATCGTTTAATCGAGGATGATGGTTTCCAGATGCTTGATTTAATCCCTCAGTATCTGAGAATGAGGAAGCAATTTTAACCACATCGGATGGAATCAAGTTAAGATCATCTTCCAGAATCCGTATCTGCCCAATATCAATTTTCTTAACTCGCAAAACATTGCTCAGATCATTGAAAGACTGAGGTTTCCCCGAGCCATCCACCTGAATTTCCGCTAATTTAAACAAAGGTGTGAAGTCCTTTTCGAGCTCCATGAGCAAGAGGTAAGAGCTATCACAGTCAGGGAACCCCAAAGTAAGCATGTTTGACCCATCCGAGAGATTTTTAGGAGCTTTATTTATACCAAAACCATGTTCATAAACCTGCAATAAAACACAAAAGTCAACGCTCTAAACTCCAAAAGGAACTTGAAACATTAAGCTGAGGCAGACGTTTACTACCTCAAGGCCCAAAAATTTGGCAATTGCAGCAAATTTATGCAAAATGCTTTTGCTTCTCAGGTTAATAAAGGCGTCAGCTGCAGATATACTTCCTTGATTTAAAGCATCCCCATATTCCTCCAAGATGGAAGGAGTCAAGATACTCGTGGATGACTTAAGAAGAAACCGACCAGTCCTGCAATCATTAACATAAAATGAGAAAAGTCTGGCTAAAATAAGATCTCTCTCTATATATACGTAAACACAAATTTTATACCTTATGTTTATCCCAAGTGTGAAAAATGAAGATCCATAGGCGCGGACACGTAAGACCTCTGGCTCTACTCGTTCCTTAGGATCTACCATGTTACCTCTCTAAAAAAAGGATAGAAAGGAGAATTAGCCAATTATATTCAATTGAATATTGAGAAAATTAATAGTGAAAGAACGATGATCATTCTATGTAATTCTTACGGCTGACAGTTAACTATATCCAAGAAATAAACAAATTATAATCGAAACTTAGGACATAACATCTGTGAAAATAAAAACTTCCGATCAGTGCTTAATCTACTGTTCTCTAGTATAAAGCCATGAAAAAATTAACAAGGGCTTGTCTGACCACAGTAGTAAGCCTAAATCTGACTATTGAGTTTTGTTTTACCTGAGTGCTAGGCTCGTCCAGGAGGGACTGAAGGACAACATCACTATCAGCTCGAAAAATACGGGAATTCTTCGAAAGTTCTTTCTGAATTACAAGAAGGCGGGTATATCTGTTGCAGCATATAGCTTTAAGCAAAAGCTTCTCCACATCAATGCAGCTCTGATCAAGAGAAAACTCGGCTTCCTTGCCAGTAAGTGGGTCAATTACAAATGTGCTGTGAAGACACTTAATCCGAAGATCTGACCCAGGTTCAATTTTTATGAATGGACCCGAACTTTTATCAGAATCTAACCAGTACATAAGTTTCACTCCTGGCGTTCGAAGACTAACAGAATCTGCCTCTCCTTCTTGGGTAGCTGGTGTAGTGCCAGTATCCGAAATTAAGTCGAAGCGAATTGCATCTTTCCATCTCCCCTGAAGAAGAGCTCGGACCTGCCTTATGACTGTATCCATAACAAGGGCAACGCAAAGCTCATGAAGCACCGAATATAATATCATGAATGGATTTTCTGCAACTGACATTCGACGCTCTAAATCATCTCCAAGGATATGACGTCTTGTCATTTCGAGTTTAATTGGGCCACTTCTTTCACCAACAAGCAGATCCAAATGCAATATCCTCCACATGTTTAAGTGACCTCGGTAACCAAGAGTAACAAGAACCTTAAATTCCCCATCGACCGTTAAGGTAGCCGTACCTCTAGAAATTTTCACCTCACTTATTTCTCTTGGAAGATTGGTTTCAAGTAGTTTTGAACGTACAAGTACCTCCAGCTTTCTTAGTGCTGGTTCCTGCTGTTTCTCATCCAAAGAACTCTGCATTCCTACGTCGTCTAGACACTTTGGCAGGCGCTGATAAGATCCTGTCAACAAAACTTCAATAGCAGAAGGAACGTCATAGACAGGAGCACGAGCTTGTTGTAGACCTTCATGCATGAAAAACAGTGAATCCGCAGCTTGTGTGAAGCATATATCATGTGCTGATAATGTGCTCCCAAGGTCTTGACAGTAATTTATGAGAGGAACCTGCAAACCAAAACGTACAGCCAAAAGTAAATAAGCAGCTAAATAAATATTATGATTACTTGCTCCGTAAAGACAGTGAACACAAAGCAAGCATCAAATCTAGTGAACACAAACTAGCACGAATCTAGTAAAATGTAGAGACTACGTAAATTACAAATGTAGGCACATTAGCCAAAGCAAAACAGCTTAGGTTTGCTTTTCTATTCGTTGTTCCGAGAATTAAGAAAAAGCTGCAGCTTCAGCAAACACCTAGGCTCAATATGCTAGAGTAATCACTAATCAAAAGGCATAACTTCTGTCTATTGCAATGAGACACACATATATCTGAATAGGTTTCCCTTTCTTTGCCAATCCACAACTTCCAGTTAGCAGACAACAAAAAAAAAAACCATCAAGGTTACACAAATGGAGCTTCCAATTCCATTCACAGTCTGTAAATCAGTCCACCACACGGCTTCAATATCTATGGATCGTAAAAAGGATACCCTAATCTTGCCACCATATCTGATTCCAATCCAAGAAAGCTTTCGTACTTTCTCTCTGACCCAGGAACCCTCAAAATGTTGAAAACATTGTAACAAAACGGAGAACGAACAAACCTGTTTACACCACTTAGCGAGCGCATTGAGGCGAAGCATACGTTGCTGAGTCTTAACGACATACTTAAGGAGGCTAACTTTCTTATCAGTATCAGAAAGCTCCGTCGACTTAGCCTTTTCCACGAGTTCTTTGAGAGAAAGGAACGATTCCTCTGCGGCTCGACCAACCAAAGTGGAGAACTCCACCGTCTGTTGCCCTAATTCCGCCATCGCGGACAAAGCGACAAAATCGCCACCCAACCCCCGATTCAGAAACTTGGGAGATCCACGATTTCAAAATTAGGGTTTTGTTCCTTCGCTTCTCAACCCCACGCGACGAATTGCCCAAAGAATCCCTTTTCCAGCGACCGGATTTGATTCGGACAAGATAGAGAGAGGTAGAAAGAAAAGGGTTTAAAATTGGGGAAGAGGAAGGAAACGTTGAACGGAAAGATGATAAAAGAAAGACGAAAAAAACAATCTTTGATGAAATTGATCGACTGAACGGGAAAATCTAGTTTTTGATGGGTCCCATTTTATCCACGTAAGCACGAAGTCGCGATACTGTCTACTACACTTCTCGACGAGGCCATTTTTATTTTCAGCCTATTTATGCCTTTTGTAATCATTAAATAGTTTTTGATGGTACATGTTTCCCACGAATTCCCTAAGAATTGTCTTGGTGTCGACATTCTTTGGAAGTTCGTGAAAAAATTATCGTAGAAGCATTCATGGGAAGCTCATGGTAAAAGGGTAAAAGATTATCCACGGTTACCTTTCATAAAAAGATCGATAAAAAAGATTTAAATGGTTACAATATAACGATTAGTAACTAAAATCCACATCAACTTCGTGGAAAAATTCGGTGGAAATTTCTTAAAAACTTTATTCTAAAATCCGTAGAAAACTTCCCACAAAACTTTAGTTGGAAATATATATAGCAGTTATTTTGTGATTGAAATTTTCTTAGCCAACAACATCTATAAGATTGTCTACATCATCAACATCCGCAAATGACAAAAATAACTTGTCATGACATGCGACTTTAGTCGGAGTAAAACAGATTGCAACCCAGACCATGTAGGATTAGAAGGGCGAGTTTTTCGAAAAAGCAGGAATTTTAGATTTTTAGAGGACAAGATAAAATTAGCAAACTGTTTCGAGTTGAATTGTGTGAAGATATCTAAAGATAATGGTTGAAAGACATACGACATAATGGAAGAGGTCATTGACCTAGCAACTTCGACAAAGACTCTAGACTCTTCTACCAATAGAAATTGTAGATAAGTATATGATTCACTACGAGAACGACAAAGAGGCCAATCAAGACGACGTCGAAGGAAATTGCCCTCGACTTTGGAATTATAATGATCTCGAAAGTTGAGGTAGTAATGCATGATAATTTACATAATGCATAATGGGTAAATGGTGCTAATAAATGTAATATATAATTAATTAAATATAAATTCTTTGAATTTCTTCTCTAGCTTGATTAACAATATTTAGTTTAGGATTCTATCTCGCCGTATCATCTATACATACGATTTGATCACAAATTATCATGCATGTCGTAATTCTACATCCACTTCATTTTTTTAATCTGTTTAATTTATATTCAATCCAATAAAATATAAAAGAAATGAACTTATTTACCGGTGGATTTATTGTAAATACCTGAAGAAAAGGAGAAGATATGATGTAATTGGACTAGTGCATGGATGATGATGATCGATTGAGAGATATTTCTTAGGATTATGGGGTTAGAAAGTGTTCGCCCTCTGTATATTAGCCTCTTTACCTACAGTCACAATCAAATATGAATTTTAATAGATTTATTTTTTCTTTTTTCTTCGTATGTTACAATTATCATCACAGATATTAGATTTATCTATGATGATCAACCAATCGAATTCAAAAACCTGCAACTCATGCGATTACGATGAACATCTCACCAAGAATGATTTCACGATGCAACTCTTCCTGACATACGGATTTACGATGGACAATTCTTCTAAAAAAATATAATAAAAAACAAAGACAAATTAATTTATTCAACGATATATTTTTTGTTCTTCTTATACATGGTCAACTTCTTATGTATGTACCTTTAATGGAATTTCCATCAATACATCTTTCGGTTCATAGATACTTTTTAAGTGATACTTACAAAATGTTTTATTTAAAATTAGCAAATTTATTAACTTATTTAATGATAGATTTAATAATAATGTTTAACAGATTTTTTCTTTAATTTTATAGACCCGAATCAATATTTTGACAGATTCCATGAATGTACGGTATTGTTTTGATGGATTCGCTTGGGTTTGTGTTTCACAATGGTTTACACATAAATATATTTGGTAAAGTATCTTGCAAGATCTTAATGTTGAGGGTAAATTTGTACCCCGAAAAAGGGCATGGCCCATATTCCTTATTAGGCCCATCTTCCAAAGTCTCATCCTAAAACCACTGAGGTTTTGCTTGCCTCAACTCGACGTCCGATGGAGCCACGTCATCACATATTTGGTTCTCATTCCCAATGCTAAATCCTTTAGATTAATAAGCATACTTTGTTGTGTTTGGAATTAGATGATCTAGTGAACTTGGAGACTTTGGATGGTTTTTCAACGAAACACAGTAGTGTGATAAACTTCCTATGTATAACTAGGCTTAGAACTCTCAGTGCACATCTCAGCGAAGAGGTTATTTCTGAAGCTCTGTCGTCGTCTCTTTGTGAATTAAGAAATCTCGAGGAAATTTTCTTATTAAATAAGGTTGAACATTATAGAGAAATCGTTATGGATTTTATTAATCTAAAGGATTTAGCGTTGGGAATGTGTATGTCAAGTTTTCCTCAATTATGTTATCTATAACTAATACATCAAGAGATGTTGGAAGAGTGGATAGTAGAAGAATGGTCAATGCCATGTCTTCAGACATTGACTATAAACGATTGCAAGAAGTTGAAGGAGCTTATGTGTGGGATCAAGTGCGTAAATTCCTTAAAGGAACTCAAGATAGAAGGAATGAAGAAGGAGTGGACATGTAAATTGGTATTAGATGGCGAAGATTACTACAAAGTAAACCACACATTCTCAGTGTTCAATTTATCAACTATGAAAAATGATTTAAGATGTTGCAAAGCCTTAACAAGCCTCTGCAAAAGACTAGGTAAACAAAAGCGATCATTTGATGTCTTTTTAATAAATTTAATCAGTTATATCTTTGAAAGTTGCAATATTCTAGTTTCTAGAATCGTTACGCGCTCTTGAGTTTTCATGTTTCTATTTACGTTGTTTGTTGTGGAATTTACGATTTCAAAAAGCTAAAGAAAAAGTGAATTGTATTGATTCCTTGATGGTGGAGAGTTTGTTAATGGAAAAATGGAGAAGTATAGTAAGAAAGCAACAAACCTAAAGTCATAATTTAGTAAACCAAACAAAGTTTTTATTATTCATCTATGTAACATTGTACTTTTTTACATAGCATATCTCATTTCCTATTTTGACCATGTAAGATACTACAAAAACTATAATCAACTATACTATGTGCATTGTGAAGTGTTTTAATTAATCGTTCTCGTAAACTTTGTCTGCGATTTATTAAAGAAAGAAAAACAAAATAGTTAGAACATTTCATACATATTAGTATTACAATCCAAAATGTACACAAATATCTCTTGAAACAGAAGAGAATGAGAGATCTTTGAAGGATATATTGTTTTATTTTATTTTTTGTAAAAATGTCAAATTTATTCAAAAAAAACTCAGTTTAGCAGTTTACAACAACATCTATCACAACCCAAGTTGATGTGTTTTATGGTAAGAAAAATAAGTTAAATTTAAAAAATTTACAAAATTTCCAAAGTGGGATCACAATCAAGAGATTGAAAGAGTCCTTGAGATTGAGATTGAACTTGATGATGATGATGATGTCCATATATATTTGCAACTCATATAGGAATATCTTTTCCAGTCAATTCAATGTTCTATATTTATTTTTATCTTTTTGTTTGGTCAAAATGGATTCATAAAAATATTATTCAACAAAAATTGCCACATCTTTAATACTTACTCTAAACATTAGTCTCTATGGACACTCTTCATCATTATAAATATCAAGAACTGGACCTTTTTATCCACAAACACAAACATTATTTGCTGTTTTATACACACAAATACATTAAAGTACATACAAATCATGATTAATTTGGAAGAAAAAAATAGGTTAACGTTGGCCGCAATATTCTTAGCATGTGTGTTTATTGTAAACAACATGAACGTAGCAGTCGGAAAAGTAATTGGGTATCCAGGAATAGGACGTGGTGATCTTCCTTGTGATCCTACTGACCCGTCGATCAAGTGTCCACCCAGACAACCGACGCATCCGTACAAGCCAGGATGTGAACCAGAGAAGAGATGTCGTGGTTCACCTCCACCAATTTCTTCTTAAACAAGAAAGATACAATTAACCAAGCTCATGAATAAACTATAGTTTTACTTCTGTTTAATCCACATTATATTCTCTATATCTACGTACCCTTTAAAATATGTTTCAACGTGTGTGTTGTATTACAATTTGCAATATACAACTGAATAATGTTTCTGTTTCTCTTTTATATATTGTTGGAGTTAGATCCTTGTTAGTGGTCATTTAAAACAATTCAGATTCATCACTTGCTTAATATTAATTATCTAGCTAAACGAAAATTATAATGCTGTTATCATATAGTGATATAATATTACCAGCTTAACACCAACAAATAAATTTAAAAGATAGATTCCAATCATTAATTGTTCTATATATAAACTAGTAGTGGACGTTATGTAAGTACTAAAGTATTACGATCTAGTGTCACCACTTTTCTGTCTGAGCAGGTTTTACTTAGATTTCATCTTGTAATGGCACTCTCATATAAACTATGTTTTTTTGTTAAAAGTCATATAAACTATGTTGACCAATAAAAGGTTTTCTATAAAGTCTATACTTTTTGTTTGTCATAATATGTCTAAAATTTGACATAATAATAATAACAATATTTTTATGATTACCCCATTTTATGTTATTTTTCCCATTTCGTTTTCCTAACCGGAACGGCGGTTTATCAACCTTAAACGAAAACCAAAGGCAACTTCATTAAATCTCTTGGCTAATAATAAAGATCCAATAAACTTTAATTTGTGTGCATGCTTTCTGGTTTTAATATATGCCCAAGGTTAAAAAGAAAAGATTTAAATACAAAAAAAAAAAAATCTTAGAAATAATTCGACGGAAATAAAAACTAAAAAGCCTTAGTTTTCTGAAAAAACGGCACCATATTAACACTAGACTCAAGCCACTACTCTCATTTTCATTTGCATATATAAGAGGAGACTCAGTAAATACACGTCTACCCACATGATCCACAAAAGACATAACAGCTTCTAAATATATGAAATCGCAGACTTGCCAAGAAACACATCAATATTATATAAGCATGTAATAGTATAGTACTTTAGCACACATTGATATCACACATGCATTTCACATAATCTCTAACACATATTCCTTTCCACTTCCTTTCTTAATCAGCCTTCTTAAACCTCATGCTTAACTGCTTAAGCACCCAATCCTTTCATGGTTTCGTCAGCCCATTCTTGAGCTACAACATCACCTTACCATCCCTCCTTGTAAACCAAATATTATTTCTTTTTGAAGATTTTGGCTTCCTAGCTGTAATGACAAACTCGTATATAAAAGGTTTTTATATTAGCTACGATTTTATTTCTATAGTCAATAATGGAAGTTATAATAAGAGAAATCAAACAACGAATTATCGCCTTTATTACTTAATTACTACAATCAAAATGACGTTAATTTGTTCTCCTCAGATTGATTTATTAAACGCATAAGTCGTATAATTAACAAGCTAATTACGTTACCAGTTATGTTATAATTAATCATTTTCAACAGATGAAAAAAAAAAAATTAAAACCAAAACCGTAACAACAAAATTAAGAAAAAGATTCTATTAAATTAAAAACAAAGAACTGTTACTGAACCAAAAACCAAGATCGAACATCTTATTTTAAAGCTGGTAGAATAATAACTTATTTCTTCCACTATGTTAGAAAGTTTTCCAATCTTTCCACCCGAAAAAAAAAAGATCTAAGAAAATAAAATCATGATGCTAAAATCAAAAGACTTTATGCTTGTGACAATTTTAATCGTCGTATGTGTGTTTACAAGCATCGTCAATGCGAGAAACAGATATATAAGCTATTCAACGTTACATCATGGTGATTATGACCATGCTTTTCCTTGTGATCCTCAAAATACCACCAAGTTATGTTATTTGCCCAGAAGCTCAAATCCATACAGACGAGGATGTGAGGCGGCCACACGATGTGAACGTTCAGATTATTCAGATGATCAAGAATCTCTGTTGAGGAAACTTATAGAATTACTTACCGGGAAAATGTTGTAACCACGGAGATAATTTTTTTATGCAAATATTAAGAAAGTGATGGATAAAGTTCTTAAATTTTGTGTTTGTTTGTTTTCATTAGATCTTTGTATAAACTACAAAAACAGAGAGCTTTAGGGAAAGATTATGTTTTACAAGCTGTTGTCGAAGTTCGAAGTTCAAGTTGTTTCATTTTATATTTTATATGATGTTTTATCTCGAATAGATTTGCAAATTACTAATGATATCATTGATGAATAAATTTTTTGTTTGTTTGTTCTCATTAGATCTCTGTATAAAATACAAAAACAGAGAGCTTTAGGGAAAGATTATGTTTTAAAACACTATATTAAATTTGCAAATTCTCTTATTCGAGATGATCAAAATAATATTCTACAAAAACTAATGATATCACTGATTTGTGAGAAATAAAAAATACATTATTAGAAAGAAAAAAAAAAAAGGCTCTTACGTGTTTATTCACCTGATTCTAAATAAAAACATACAAGACGTGGGTGGTCTCAATCAATTGGCTTGCTACGATCAAGAACAACCAAAAACAAACCCCGAAATTCTTTTGACCATCCCTAGTTTAGGTTGTGATTTTGAGCAAGTATAGATTAGCTAAAATTAGGATCCCGCTCTAAGCTTTATATATGAATCCACTTAATTTCTCCTAATTCACAAACAAACAATAAAGACAAAGCAACAAGAAGAAGGATCAAACCATATTTGACCGAAGAACTAAAAATGAAGGCTTGGATGATATTCTTGTTGATGATTTGTGTCGTTGTGATTGTGGATCAATCAGAGGCTCAAGGCCCAAAGCCAAAGTATTTAAACTTAAACCCGTGCACGCGTCCCAATCCTCCGCCGGGTTGCAACAATGGCCACCGCCAAGCCCCGATCCCTGTTAATATGTACCGTCGTGGTTGCTCTAAATCTAATCGGTGCAAACGAGCAGCTTAAACTACATCCATCTTCATTTTTCCTTCTTCGATTGATGTTGTTGCTTTTCATATTAATACACTTATATAAAATCATGATGTTATACATAATATGATATTTCTATTTTGATTATAAATTTATTATTTCATTTTCTTTTCAAAAGATCATGATCTTTTTATACATTGAAGTAAATCTAGACACAAGGGTTAAACATACTTTGTTGTGCTTGGAAAAGAACAAAATTAAATTTTCTCAAACATATATATAGGAGACTGTTGACAAACATAGATTTTGACCTATTTTGAAAAGTTTGTTTATAGGCATTAGATGTCAAATTATTTGGTTTTGCATATTTTTCGTATTGAAATAGTCTAATAAATATAAGGATTCATTTTGAGCCAATAATCAAAATTATACCAGAATAAAAAAAAATCTAAAATGTGAGGAAACAAAATCAATTTTTTTTCTAAAATGTGGGGAAAAGGAAGCTGCCAAAAATCCAACAAACTTTGGACTTCGGGACTTGGACAAAAAGAATACTACATAAATTACATTTCCAACAAACCAAGAAACAACGTGATCAAAGATACAAGGAAAGAATTATGACGATGATCCGCATATGATTCGAAGGGGTTGTCAACCGCCAAGATAAGTGCAAAGAAAACTGAGAAATTTGGTTGTGATTTTGGGTGAAAACTGGATGAATCTCAATAAGAGAGAAAATAATTTGGAACGGTACTTTATTTCTAGGGTTTCCTAGCTAGTTTGAATTATTGAATATTACAAACCCTAAAATGGGTCATTAAGCCAACTACAAAAGCATGAAGCATCGTTATAATCATGTCTTCATAACCAAAACAAATTGGAGGTTTTATGATGTGTTTCTTCCTATTATCAATGTTCTTCTCTTACTGTTCTTACATCTCATCTTCTACCTCGGTAGGATTCTCATGGATGAGTGATGATGATCTAGTCTCACTAGAATCTTCCTATGTTGTTCCAAAACCCGTGCTAGTCTCAATGCTTACATGCACAAGCTATATGAGCTTACCTGCTGCAACATATGTTGCTCATCAATCATAGCATCGAAAACTATCCCCATCTCCATATCTACAAGTCCCCATAGTTTTAAGCGTTTCACATATTTCTCAAAATGTAGAAAATCACTTTTTCACTTATACTCCAATTTTGACCACCTATCGTTAGGAACTAACGTATATGCAGAAAAACAAAATATCCTCAAGCTTCTATCATATTCACACCTCTTCAACTTTGGTAGCCCTACATGTGTCACATACTAATACCTGATTTTGAAGTCATGCATTCAACCTCAAATACATTGTTTTTTTTTTGTGTTAGAGCGGCTCGTTATTTCACTAAAATCACTATGTTGTGGTGTTTTCGAATTGTAAAGTGACTCCGAATATCATAGTCCTCAGAGAACTTCTAAAACTCTCAATTAAATGTAACTACATGCCATTATATGTTCTCATATACTTCCCTTGCCTATCTATATTATTTTCTACCTCAACCTTCCAAATTTTGAACTACCTGAACACTTTAGATTTTTGTTTCATATAGTAAGACAAAAAATTCTTGTAATAGTCATCATAATGATGAAAAAGTACTAGCATCCAAGACCAACCTGACTTAAATCCCAACAATATATTAAATATTTAGAAGCATATTTTAGTAAAATTTCCTTTGGCTTAGTGGTAACGGCACATGTAGTTTTTCTTTCATAAGACAGGTTCGAAAACTCATCATGTAAATTTTAGAAAAAAATTTAGTGGACTTTAGTTTAAGGAGCAATATTTTTCTTATCGACTTTAGGCATCACATTAATTTGGGCCGGCCCTGCTTGTATCATTCCATTGTGTATTCTATAGTTAATCTCCATTCATCAGAGACTTCATAAAACCCTTTGTGGTGGTATAATAGTCTTTAAAGACACCTTAGACTACTTTCCCAGCACGAAAAAATTTCATAACTCTATTCATGCTTTTTAATATGTATCAAACACATGCCACATAGTTATGTCACTAGATCCCAAAATCGCACCTACAACTCCACTTACCATTGTACATTCTACCAAAATATATATGCTCTTTGTTGTAATTTTTCATCCATCAGTGTTATATATTCTTTGTATACCTTCACGCAATCATCATTTGATTCAAAACTAAACTCATATCTATGGAAAGTATACCAAAAGAGATCATATTTTAAGCCTCGTTTAGAAATCTACACTATTAAGTACTTTTTCAAGCTACAATCTATTATTTATGGATAGAACAAAATGAAAGACATCATGGTTTTCCTCTTTTCTCACAAGTTGATCCAACTCATCGATAAAGCTATCAGGAACATATTTAGCTCATTTAAACTTCTACGGAATGCTCGTTTTGAGGATGGTCTCCAATTATGGCTTGTGTCTCGTCCAAGGATTTAGAATCTCTATCTAACTTGTATATAGTTTATATCGGTTGAAAATTTATTCGCATCTCTCATGTAAAAAACGATTTTAAAAAAATATATTTTAACACTTTATACCAAAAAAAGATATAATTTTTTTCTTGGTTGTCCGACAAATCCTTACATCACCCAAATTTTGATGATGCCATCATGCATGGGCACATTAATCTATTCAATACCCATGATACGACATGAATTGTTTTAAAGATGGATTGAAAGATGTGTGTAGACATGGTTGTTTAGGAAATGAGACAAAATCTAGTAGATAAAATTCGAAATGAGTAATTTAATTGTGTAAAATTATTGCATGACTTACATATTCAATAAAATAAAAGACATAATTCGAGTAATAAGTTGGGTTCGAGTATTTTTGATACCAAATATCATTACTTGAACTCTCACTAACTATTTCATGTAGTCGTCGGTTAATTGTCATACTTGGGGAACATATTAAGAAAAAATCTTCGTCAATGATCCAAATGTGTGTAGATTTCACAAAAGGAAAGAAGATTATATATGTTGTAAGAAACCAACCACGAGAAGGATTCAGCTTCTCGAGTTAATACATACTAACATATACTCCCTCCCTCTGTTTCTAATTGTTAGATGTTCTAGATTTATTTTTTGTTTAAAAAGATAGATGTTTTAGGTTTTCTATGTATTTTTTACTAATTAATGATGATATATTACAAATTTCAAAAAAATTAATTAGATTTGTTGGATTACTATTGGTTTAGAGTTATGGGAAAGTGTTAAACAACAAAAAGTAATGCATTTATAGCTAAAAATTAAATTTTTTCTTAATATGTGTAAAAATTCTAAAACATCTAATAATTAGAAACAGAGTGAGTATTACTCTTCTCAAGTTAATACATACTAAAATATATAATATATTACTTTTTTGATACTCTCTTGGAACTGTAAAAAAAACCATTATTACTTTTATTGATGATTTCTCAATTCATGGATATACATCTACTACGTGAAAAAGTATAAATCTGAATATCTTAGAGATGTTCAGTTGTTCACTAACAATGTGGAAATGCAGTTAGATAAGACAATAAAAATTATGACAATAAAAGTTATGAGATATGAAAAAAGTGGTAAATATTATTAAAAATTTAAGGAAGGTGGTAAATATATGGGTGGTTATACAATTAGAATATTATTTTGAGATTTTTCAAGAAAAAAATTTAACTCAATTTTAAAATTAATTTCGTTTCTACTTTTTAAAAAAAAATTCTGAACATCAGTATTTTTTAGCAGAACAATAAATTAGTATAAAATTTTTAAAGTTTCTTTTATTACATAAAACTCATTTTTGAAATTTTTAAAGCTCATTTTTAAAATATATTTCCTTTTTCTAAAAATATTAAAAAAATATATCATGACAATGAAAATCAAATCTGCAAAAAAATCTCATGCATTATTCTTTGCAACGTCATCACATGTGAAAAACTCCATAAAAATTAAAAATAAATCTGTTACAAATCAAATAAATATGTTACACTAAAATATTAATTTTGTAATTTTTCAGCAACTATTTAAGTGTTGCAAAGTTAAATAAATCCGCAACTAAGACTATAAATCTTCGAGACTACATTTTAAATCTACAAATTAAATCCGCAAATTTTGAAAAAAAACTGCAAAAACACAAAAAAAATATTCGATACTTAAAAACAAATCTTCAAATAAAATCTGCAAAATATTAAATCTGTTACAATGTAACTAAATCTGTGACACTACGTACTATTTTAATAATTTTTTAAACATTTTTTTCTTTGATGCAACAAAGCAATAAATCTACAACAAGTAAATTTAAATTTGCAAAAACAAATCCGTAAACAACTAAATCTGCAAAACAAATCTGTAAACAACTAAATCTGCAAACAAATCCGCCAAAAATAATTCTTCAACATATGTTTGCAAAATTTTTAAAAAATAATATGCGGTTTTATGTGACATTTTTGTAAATATTTGATTTTTCGGTAAAAAAAAAGTAATGACAATTCTGTAAATAATTTTTTCCTATCAAATGATTATAAATATATTATAGGTACGAAAGTATTCATTTTAACGGAAAAAAAAATAGTATTAATCTAATAATTTTAGTATTTTTTAGACTAGTTAAGTAATTGGAGCATAAAGAAAATAATATCAACTTGGAAATTTATCTACACTATAACCAATTCAATATGGATAAAATTAGTTTCCTTTTCTTTGTTGATAAAATTAGTTTCCTTTTACTTCTATGAAATCTCTTATAGTTGAATTACATTAAATTGAAAATCTGATAGATTTCATGATACAATCGTAATAATTACAATTACGGCCCGAGATGGACATGCCAAGAGGTGTGTGTGTGGTTGTAAGGACACGGTAGGTTGGGACGACGTTGACGCCATTAAGGCGATCAGGGGCACTACCTAATATTCATGCATTTAGTTTCGGTCGAAGTGATTGCACACGTGTGTACCTGTAATGTTATTGGACACTGAAACAATGAACGAGGTATTTCACTGGGGCCAGCCCACACGAGGGTATAATCTCTACCTTATCTAGTGTTGGCGTTTTCGGCCCATGTGGACCCATTTATCTCCTCCTCCTCACGTTTACATACAAGTGATATATCAATTTATCATCTAACAATCTTTTCCGTTTCTGTGGTTGTGTAATTTATAATTTTTTCCAAAAAAAGTTGTAGTTTTTTCGGATTAGAAAACTTCAAATATGGTACTTGGGAGTATTTTTCTTAACTATAATCAAAATTTTGTTTTCATAGATACTATATATGTTTGTGTATTAAACTCTTGGAAATTGTAGATTTGAGATGAAGTCGTTGTCAACTTGGGTTTTAGTTTTCCTAGGTCAGATTCTTCCATCGTAATCATGCATGAACATGTTAGTGTTTAGAAATAAATGATGTTAATGATCAATATGCTTTTTAGTAATTTGTAATGAGTAATTTTATTTTGTATGCTAATATTATTATACTCCTTCGTGAAAATGTTATTACCGTGTTTTTGGGTTGACGACATGGGCTTGACATGTCCCGCCATACCACATCACATGGTTGACCATGTTATTTAATGAATTCTATAGCTTTGAAACTTGTGTAACTCTCTTTTTAACTAACTTTTTCTTTTTTTGTTAAGGCTCTTTTTTAACTAACTTAAGGCTTTTTCTTATTTACGTAATTGCGTTTGACGAATAGGGGCATTTTTATACATTCACGTGCTGAGTTTATCATTTTTATTATTACTAATTTACTAATCATTAAAGTGGCAAAATTATTGATAGAAAAAAGGTGCCAACATTTACGGTTTGAGTCAAATCAATTGATATATATATATATATATAATAATAGAATTGTAGTCATAAAAAAATAAATTAGTGTAAATTGTATCCATAAATTTTTATTATGCAGAGTTTCGATTTAAAGTAGATTAAAATGCGGTGTGCATATATATGCATGTGTCAAAAAACGGATTCTTTATATTTTATAGATAACACTAACAATTTATAGAATGATTGCGACAAGATGAGATGTTACAAATCAGTTCATCTTCATTAATAATTAAGTAGATTACTAACACAAAGATGTTTAGT
This sequence comes from Euclidium syriacum, assembly GCA_900116095.1. Lineage (NCBI taxonomy): Eukaryota > Viridiplantae > Streptophyta > Magnoliopsida > Brassicales > Brassicaceae > Euclidium > Euclidium syriacum. Next base: position 18,086,456 of record FPAK01000003.1, read on the forward strand.
TAGTAAGATTCGAACCTTAGCATAAACCCACTCAAACAAATTTAACCATAATTTGAATGTGAGCACTATTAATACTACTTGGTTGTGTGTGTGTTTTTTTCTATACTAAAAAACCCATTTATAGATATTTTCGATCGTTGTGTAACAATAGATTTCATAACATCATTACTTTTAATTTGTCATATCTTTGTTCTGTAGTTTTCATAAAATTTCTCCAATTTGACTGTCGAGTAAGTCATATCTAGCCTTTCCCTTAGTAGCTCTTAATTCAACAGGTTAAGAATTAATTAACATTATATTAAGTTATTCGCAACATTATATTATGTATTACCCTAATCATCGATCGGATGGAATGTCTCCTAATTACATAATGCAAGTCATCTGAAATTAGTGATCATGTTTATTCATAAATTAGTTGAATAGTATTACATTAACGCATAAATTTATTTTGACTTCACAATAGTCCATAAATTAACAAACAAGACAGAGGCACATGGGAAGTTTAGTACGAAAGCGCCATGGCAGACAAAGACTTTAGTTTATTTAAAACTTAAATTATTATATTTCTTTATTTTTATAATTTTTGGTCGGTATTTAAATGAAATAATGTAAAAAAAAAGGTAGGCATAGCGTTTGTGAATGGCGGGCCCCATAAGAAGGACAACGAATCCATGGAATCAAAACACATGTTTGAAGCTGACAACTTTCAATTTTTTCTCATCTGTGGGTCCCATAATGTCTTAGCTGTTATTTTTATTCCTTTAAAAATTAAACCATTATCGAATAATCAAAATAATTTCCGACAAAACACTCTTTCTTTTTTTTGTTAAAAGGTTTTGTAAACAAAACACTCTTTCTGTTAATAATATTTGTGTTCTTATATTCTGGTATTATAAAAAGAATGAAATTTCCAATTTTTATAAAAAAAGTTTCGCTAGAAAATGTTTGGTTAAAGAGTGATCAATACTAAAAAGGAGAGAAATACATTTTCTACTAGTAATAAAATAAGTTAATTTGTAAAATAATTCATCTTTTAATGATTATACGAGTAATTTTTTTATCATATGAATTATTATATTTTATTGTTGGATGTCTAACTTAACTTTGTGTTGCATAAATTAAATATTCAAATTATAAATAAGATGATACAGAAAAAACTATGTGGTCAACCTATAAATTAAAACCTTTTTAACAAAAAAAAAAAACCTATAAATAAACATTTACATAAAATAGTAAAATAAAAAATTGTGCAATATCTTAAAGTAGTTAATGAGAGAGAAAATCATCTAAAATTTATATCACTAAGATAAAAAAAAAAAAAAAAAGTTACCAACCATAAAGAATCAAGATGTCTTCTATAATATGCAGAGGAAGGTGCTAATAACTCTCAAGATAAGGTCATAGAGGTTAATGTTGCACCAGATCTACCAGAGGTTACTTCCTCATAAGTGGCTCAGGTCACTTCTATTGTTTTGGCCCAAGCCATTGATACTTCAGTTATAACTATTACGGCTCATGATGCTATTACGCCTACTCGTGCCTCTCCATGTGTTGAGGTACCAGCTACTCTACCACCAGATTTTTTACCTACTATTGACTTAGTGCAAGTTATCACTATCTTCTCTACTACTATGTTCCCTACTTCTCAAATTGTTCCTACTTCCCCTAAATCAGACTCATTGGATTATGAAGATGATTAAAGGATTGTCATTCGAGGTAATCAATTTTCCACTTTGACATAGGAGACTTTTCAGAATATGAGATTGGAGACTCCTCTCTCAAATCAGGAGGAGGAAGGCCTATTAAACCCACACAAAAAATCCAAGAGATGCAATGGATTTTGATGGGAAAGCAAGGTAAAAAAGGACGAGGTAGTCGAGGCGGTTGCGATCCTCCATCTTAGAAGATTTAAGAATATTTTTTCTAATATTTCTATCTTATCTTTTCTAATGTATTCAATCGCTTATTTAACTTTCAAAAACTGTATGACTTAATTGTCATAGCATTGTACCTTTAATATTTTGCAATTTCAATAGAATATACTTTAAAAAAAAAGTTACCAGCCATTTACGGCTATAGTTTTTCCTTGCTAATTAACTACTAATTTTATTTATTTATTTTTGGTGGATAAATTCGAAACAAAAAAGAAGAAACCGTGCCAACTTGGCCTTTGCCCACTGGCTTGGCCGCAATTATTCTCAGGAAAAATGACGCCATTCATGACATCATCATCTCCCGACAACACTCTTTACGGTCCAACCAATCCCAGCATCCACGTGGAAGCATCTTACCCGTTCAAAATAATAATTCCCAATGATAGAAATCGATATATATTTTATACCACACAAGATCCAATATTCAGCCCCTTTATTTTCTGCACATCTCACATCCTTCTCTCTTCAAAACGTTTTAGTTCCAAAAAACAATCACAAGAATTTTTTAGAAAACCCTAGAAATCTAAGAATCTCTCTATATCCTCACTCGTTTTGCGATTTACCTTATTTGATTACTCGTTTGCTAATCAAAATCAAAGCAAAATGATTAATTTCGAGGCTACGGAGCTCCGTTTAGGGCTGCCGGGTGGGAATCACGGCGGAGAAATAGCCGGAAAAAATAATGGAAAAAGAGGATTTTCTGAGACCGTTGATCTCAAGCTGAATCTATCATCAACGGCTATGGATTCGGTTTCTGAAGTTGAAAATATGAAGGAGAAGATCGTAAAACCACCAACCAAGTAAGAATTTTCAATTCAAATCTTCATTTCAATTCATAATTTACTTTGTTACACGTATGAATATCGGGTTAAGTAGATTAATACGAGCTGGTTAGTGATTTAGAGGTAGATAATTATGGATTAAAAATAGGTTAGGATATTCGGAACAATTATGCAAAATAATTCTCGTGATATCTGTGGTTTTTTGCTCCATGTTTTCAACAGTTTTACAAATATTATTTATATATGATTAATTAAATAAATATCCATACGTAGCTAGGTGGAGTGTTCGGCTTGATTTGTTTTTTGTCGGGAAGAAATAAGAAAAATACAAAACATAAGGAATCTTTCTTTATTTTGAAAAAAAGATTAATGATTAGACAACTACAGCCACCTAACATTCGACACGTGTAAACAACTAGATCATTTTAAATTCCTCAAATACATTATTAACTGATAATTAAAAATATCTTGTGCGGAATTTCAGGACACAAGTTGTAGGATGGCCACCGGTTCGATCTTTCCGGAAGAACGTCATGTCCGGCCAAAAGCCAACCACTGAAGTCGCCGTCGATAGTACCGAGAAGACTTCCGGCAGTAGCGGACCCACCTCCTCTGCTTTAGCCGGCGCCGCCGTAGCAGCTTACGTGAAGGTTAGCATGGAAGGCGCACCGTACCTAAGAAAAATTGACTTAAAACTCTACAAAACGTACCGAGATCTCTCGGACGCTTTAAGCAAAATGTTCAGCTCTTTCACAATAGGTAAATAATTAATTAAATAAATAAACAATATTTCTCTATAAAATTATAGTTTCTTTTTCTAAATTGTCTCTAAAATTTTTTTGATTTAATTTTCAGGGAATTGTGACCCACAAGGAATGAAAGATTATATGAATGAAAGTAAATTGATCGATCTTTTGAACGGATCAGATTATGTTCCTACTTATGAAGATAAAGATGGCGACTGGATGCTTGTAGGCGACGTACCATGGGAGTGAGTATTAAATTAATTAATCTTTATATATATATAACTTTTAAGTAATATGATACTTTATGTATCTTTTTTTTTGATAAATACTTTATGTATCTTTAGATAAATATACTAATTTTTACGTTTCATTTGGTTTGTTTTAGGATGTTTGTTGATTCATGCAAACGTATAAGAATAATGAAGGGATCAGAAGCAATCGGACTTGGTTAGTATTTTTAATCTAAGATTGATTGCATATAACTACATATATACTATAAGAATAATTATATTTAATTTACATTTTTCGATTTTTTATAACAACTAATTAATCAATTTTCGAATTTTTTTATTGCAGCTCCAAGGGCATTAGAAAAGTGCAAGAACAGAAGCTGAGAGCTCTTGACGACATTTCTTGTTATTACGTACCCAAAAAAAAAGAAAAAGAAAGACCGGTTCGATCGGTTGGATATCTCAAACCGAGAAAAGCCAAACCGGCTCGAAACTACTGTTTGTTTTCGAGTAGGGAGTTTGCGTATAATATTATAAAATAATAATAATAATATTGTGATGTATTTACATTTTTATAAATTCTAAACCCCTTTTTGTTATATGTATTATATATATATACATATATAAAATGTATTTTGTTAGGTTGCATCAATTTCTCTGTTTATTAAACAACTTTTATTTTTACGCATTATTGTGTTGTCTATATGGTCAGTGTCCCCATAAGACATCTTAATGTGTTTACTTTGGCGTGCCAAATTATTATTCACGTTTACTGTTTTTTTAATGTCTGTCTTTCTTTTCTTTTTTTTTGTTAAAGTGTCTTCTTTTTTTTTTTTTGCATTGTAAACTCATTATCTCATTTTCGGCCATCTTTTTGTTTTGCGGTTTTATAAACATTTCAAGAAGTGGAGTTAAACTTAAATGACATGAAAAAATTAATAACGTGAAACAAATACTTAGTGTTTACATATCTTGGTACCACTCATGAATAATACTAAATGCAGATATATATTGTGGACCGCATATATACAATTGCAACAAACAAAAAGAGAGTGTTTGACCCATTTTCTGCTCGAGTTGAATATGTTGTTATAAATTGACGAACCCATACTTCAATTTATTGATTTTCTTAAATCTTACATTTATCACTTGTTGGTATTTATATTGTTTGTTATGAGAAACTTTAAATAGATCAAGGTTATGTGTGTGCCTGTGTGGATCGTGGAAAGGGGCAAGAGCATGTGGATAATGTAGAGTTGTTGGGGGACAATATTTTAATGGATTGTAAATAATTTTTTATAAAATGTCTATAATATATGTATGCTCCATTATTGATGCTTTCCGCTGTCATCCATCTCCTCAACAAATAACGAGTGACAACGACGATATTTCGTTTTATTAATCTACCTATAAATAGATTATTAACCAAAATTTATCAATAGTGACTTGATGCCCAATATTAGGTCTTATGAGAAGTTTATTAATCCATGAAATTAGGGTTCTTAGAACATCTCCAACCGTATTTTTGGTGGAAAATCTCTTATTTTTAATGAGATCCACAATTTTTGATTAGAAAAAAAAAACTGAACGAATCATAATCTGCCACATAGTGCACACAGTCAAGAAACGGTATCTTAAATAAGACACCGAAAAATCGGTCATTTTATCTGGTGGGGTTCAAAAAAATTTTATTAATTCTCTTTTTTTAGTTTCTATATTAAAAACTCTCACTATCTCCCATTGGAAATAGTCTTAACAAGTTATAAGTATCAATGAACACAACTCTGAGAATCACTATCAATCTAAATTCTATGGCTCTTAGTAACAACTTAAATCCCACAATGAGCTATTTCTATTTTATATATTAGAATCTATCTATCCTTAGTTCATTTAAGCTTGGTCTATACTTGCTTTGAGATTGCTAACACTTTCAATGCATGAAATTTTTTTTCATTTTAAATAGAAAGACCTTTCAACATAAAACTTAATATGAAATTGTAATTTTGTTTAAACATTTGGTTGATAATCTTAATTTGAACTTATATTCCAATGTGGCAGTTCTCTATTATCCCACTCTAGGTCAATAACACCCAATGTTGATGGTGAATCTGATGGAATGTATCAGTTTTTTTTTTCTTTCTCAAATGTGGAACTAAAATTATATCTTTGTTGTCATATTTATATTCCAAAGCAGTTGTTTTTATCTAATGTCTTTTTTTTGGTTTTTTTTTTGTTAGCTTGTTTTTTTTTTCTTATCAAATTTAAATGATTATAACGAATCGAAATAATTGTAGTAAAAACTAAGTTAACATTCAAATCATTACAAAAAAACCTAATTTGATGTTCTAAAACAGTACTTGATATACTTATATGCTTCTTTGAAATCAATTATAATATCAATATATGTCTTTGTTAATAATAATAAGTTACTAGATTATTTTCGCACCATGCTCTATATTAACTTTTTTTAAGAATATTGATTTAGGTATTATATATTTTTTAAAAAATATTGATTTAGTTATAGTATAGAATTTATTAATTTAATGATATTAAAGAGCTATTTATTTGATGATGTTTCATAAAATAAATTATATTTAGATAAGTTTATTTTCTCTAGGCTTTTCCATTTCTAAAAGAAAAATTTGTCTAAATTTAATATTATAGTATCTAATATTAAAAAAATTAGTGAATATTATTTAAATATTATTAAAAACACTTCCAAAATTTTTGTAAACTTTTTAAAATTTTACAAAATAACCCAAAATATTCAAAAAAATTTCGAACTTTTTTGTTCTCACTATTTTTCTTCTCGTCCCTGAATTTTCTCTCCTTTTTTTTATTAGAAATACTTTGAAAATATTTTTTCAATACCCGAATTACTCATTCCTATTATTTCCTTTCACACTTCCAAAAATGAACATGCATATTTTTTTCTGCTAAAACCCTCTGGATTACGAGATACTTAAGCAGCAAAATCACGATATCTCATACAAGCTAGAACAAAGCCAGTGCAACTCGGACACTTGAAAATTTATATTACTGGGCTTTTAGATGGGCTCGATTTGGTGTCAAGCTCATTTATGCTGCCATGTAATTTTGTATATATAAAAAAATCATATATATATAATGAAAATCAATGAACCGATTTTGTTAAACATTTTAGTCAAAACGATCGAATTCAATGTCAATACAAATGAGAGCGACTCTTATCTACCGTGCTGCTATTTTCTACAAACAAACAATTACAATTAGCCGCCTCTCATCATCACCTGTATCGTGATATAAACCGTCGGATCAGATAACTTTGATCAGCAAGATTTTGTCTAAAGAGGTCATCGACGGTTGTAAATTGAGACAATTCTCAGTTCTCACTGGAGTGGAGTTTCACAAGTCACACCCATCACGTCATATTAATTTCTCGTAAAAGAGCATATGCCAAATTGATATCCCAAGGTGATACTAACTTCTCATTTTAATTGTCTTTTGCAAATCAAGGTGACTTTTCTAAATTTACAAAATTCTAACTTATAATTCTTGTATACAATCATATTATCGGAGGAGAGGCCAAAGCAAAATTTGTTAGGAATATCTTCTAAAAACGTAATACCTTAATCGAATTTAAATTTATCAACTAGCAACATAATTGATCTAGTTTCTCTGATCAGTTGAATTAACCATTTTTGAATCTTTTATCTATTTATGTTTCCTATCTAATCCAACCAAAATTTTAACACAGTTATATGATTCAAACACGTTATTTCTAACGTCTGCAAATTAATTAAATAAAATCACAAGAAAAAAACAATATTATTTATCTTTTTAATCAACATTATAATAAAATTTACTAATGATACATTTATTATTATTATTATATATAGACGCATGCATTTTAGGTCACCAAGAAGAGCAAAGAAAAACCCAATTCGATCATCATGAATATCACACTTAGCATAACAATCATACTATTATCATTCAAAGTGGCTACGGTGGTCGGACAACAATGTGGCAGTCAAGCCGGTGGTCAGACTTGTCCCGGCAACATCTGCTGCAGCCAGTACGGTTACTGCGGCACCACGGCAGACTTTTGTTCACCGGAGAACAAGTGTCAAAGCAATTGTAGGGGAGGCGGCGGGACACCACCAACACCACCAACACCACCAAGCGGCGGAGGGGAGAGCGCGTCAAACGTACGCGCCACCTACCATTTGTATAACCCGGAGCAGAATAATTGGGATTTGAGAGCTGTGAGTGCTTATTGTTCCACGTGGGATGCTGACAAGCCGTTAGCGTGGCGGAGAAAGTATGGTTGGACTGCTTTTTGTGGACCGGTGGGTCCTCGTGGTCAAGCTTCTTGCGGCAAGTGTCTAAGGGTAAGTACTAAGTGAACTATGTGAAAATTGGAACCAAAACGAACACATATACTTAGATTGATCGGTTCATACAATATATATGGACATACGAAAACTAAAACCCTGATGATGAAAAGTTATGATATATACTTACAATAAAAGTTTATTTGGATTGACACTTAAAAGATTGATATTTACAAACATAATCACATTTTCATATATAATTTAACATAAATATTTGGTGTCAAAAAAATTCTTTAAACATTAATATCTTTTCATTAGAATTTTAGTTTTATACTTATATATTAGCATTTAGCAAGAATGGAAGAAACATTAAATATTTTAAAAATTTCTATAATTTATTTTCAATATTGTAAATATTGTTAAATCTTGATTGATTTATTATTTTCAGATAATCTCTTTTTATACAAATGCTACTCTTTTTTTAATCTCTTTTCATGTATATAATATAATATAATTTTATTTTTAACGAAGTCGATTGTGTCGTGTTACTAAATTATTTAAGTTGATATCTTATAATTGGTTTAAAATAGTGATGAATTAATCAGTAGATGTTTTAAATAGGTGAGAAACACAAGGACAAATGCAGTAGTAACGGTGAGAATAGTGGACCAATGCAGTAATGGAGGATTGGATTTGGATATTGCAATGTTCAATAGATTGGATACTGATGGTGTTGGCAATCAACAAGGCCGTCTCATTGTTGACTACCAGTTTGTTGACTGTGGCAATCAACTCATAACTGAGCAGCCCCAACTCGAAAATTTCCTCGTTTCGGTCATCGATGGCGTTTGAAATATTATTATGTAATGGTTTTCAAGATCAAGATCCGTACAATGATCTTGCATATAAATGTTATCGACAAATAAAAAAGGATATGTCCCATAGAATAATAAAAGTCCACTATGGTTGCTACACTTGAGAACTTAATGTACACGATCTAATACGTATAAATAAATGAAGGAATAGTAACTGAAAACAATTACATCAATTATTTTAGGATCATAATAACATATGATCATTTATAGAAGTGTAAACATGTCATCATCAAGGTGGTTTCTAATTCATTGTTGGATGTTACTCTAGAAATTTTATCACAAATAACTAAACCAAAACAAAATTAAAACAAAGAAATTTTCAAAACATATACTAAAAGATTTTGAATCGAGACTCGTACATCTTTCAAACCCGTAAATATAACCATAATATTTTATATAGTCTCATCCCAAACATTACTCATGCAACCTTTAAATAGAATAAATCATTAATTAATATATTTTACAAATAATGGTTTTGACTGTTTTTTTAAAAGACTAATTGAAGAGGTTTGAGTCAAAATAAATGCATTCTCTTCTTAAAAAAACATTTTCTCTTATTCTCAAATGGAAATTGCATAATTTTCAATTAACTTAAAATTCACTTGATATGGTAGAATTAATGTTTATCAAGTAACATTGTATACACGTAACATGATTTTGTAGTACATTGATATTTATCTTTAAATTTTCCTTGTAAAAAGAGATTGCTATCTCTTATAAATATACAAAAGAATACATCACATCCTCTATCTTTTCTTTATTGACAGCACGTTGTTAAAACGTTAACTATTTTAACCATGAAAGATCACGATTTATCTAGATTTGCAATATGCTTGTCAATACCCTTCTCTTTTGTCACCTCATTAATCTTCTAAACATCCTCGTAAAAAACTTCCTTCATTTGAACCATCCCCAACTCTCTATTGAAACCTATTGAAACCTGTGAAACAGCCACAACATTTGTTTCTTACTACTGCTTTGTTTTCACAACATAACTAAGCAAAAATGTCTCTGAACCTTTATCCTTTGTGAAACCTAAACCATCAAACGACTTCTCCCCATTAACTCGCTTCTCCTCTATTGTATGTCATTAGATTTACTACCGTCTTTGTCGCTTCAAGAGGTGGAGGACATGAGGAACCCATGTTTCGACACCACCATGATTTCCCAATCCCTAATTTAAACCGGAAGAGAAGAAACCTTTAGATCGCCAACAGAATTGCTTCCAATCCCCATTTTATTTTTTCAAATCAATGCCTTTTTGAACTACGTTTTCTAAACATTCAAATTTGTAATTGAATCTTTTCTAAAACAGGTGATCGAATTTAAATCTTGCAAAAATTATTTATCTGATCAGTTGAATAAACCATTTGAGAAAACATATTTTATATATTTCTGTTTCCTATCCAAATCCAACCAAAGATTTTAACACAGCTATATGTATATATATTTTAACGTACATGTAGTTTGATTCAAACACGTTATCTCTAACATCTACAAATCAATTAAATAAAATCACAGGAAAAAATATTCTTATATACCTGTCTTTTTAGTCAACATTATACTTATTAATTATTGGGACTGTAATTATTATTGTTATATATACATGCATTAGATCACCAAGAAGATAAAATCCAAAATCAATCATGAAGATCAGACTTAGTATAACTATCATACTATTGTCATACACGGTGGCTACGGTGGCCGGACAACAATGTGGCCGTCAAGCCGGTGGTCAGACTTGTCCAGGAAACATCTGCTGCAGCCAGTACGGTTACTGCGGCACCACGGGGGACTACTGTTCACCGGACAACAACTGCCAGAGCAATTGTTGGGGAAGCGGACCACCACCAAGCGGCGGAGGGGAGAGCGCGTCGAACGTACGCGCCACCTACCATTTGTATAACCCGGAGCAGAATAATTGGGATTTGAGAGCTGTGAGTGCTTATTGTTCCACGTGGGATGCTGATAAGCCGTACGCATGGCGGAGCAAGTATGGTTGGACTGCCTTTTGTGGACCGGCGGGTCCTCGTGGTCAAGCTTCTTGCGGCAAGTGCCTAAGGGTAAGTAATTTATAGAACTTCTTTTGTCACTGTTCTTTTTTTTTGACCAATAAATTTGCGTAAAATATTAGAACGTAACTGAAGTAATTCATTTTTGTTGTTACCGATTTCCGAATTTGGGCCAAAACTTATGTTTTGTATAGCATTTATTGGTTGAGCTAACCGACGCCGGATTAATTTATGAAAGATGCATATATATGTTCCAACTCAATTTGTTTTTGATCCAAACCAACTGAAAACTGAAACCAATACTCATACGTATATCTAGATTGAAGAGAAGTTTTGTTACTAAATCCAAATAAACTAACCTAAAAAAATAAGATTTTTATACAAAAAAAAAAAAGGATTTTATAGCTCCAAGTTTTAGTAATTTCTTATCTTTTTTTTTTTATTATCGTTTTAATTTTAGAACCGATTATTTATTTTATTCTTCTAGAAATTAGATTTTATAACTTTACTTTTGTAGATCGTTTTTCTCTCAAGATTGGTTAACCAATCAAAAACGATGATTTTTTTTTTAATTTAAATGTGTGGTTGGTAAAAAAAAGATGTTATTTAGGTTTATAACCATAATCATATACTATTCATACGTAATTTAAGATAAATCTACCTTTTTATCAGAATTTTACTTTCCTACTTATTACCAAAAGAAAATATAGAAACATTATAAGTATTTGTTGAATTTTGATGATTTTAGTTTTAGTGCTCCTTGTTAAGATAATTTTTCTTTCAAATGCTATTTTTCATTTCTCGGAGTACATAATGTATTGTTAAAAGATGTCGATTTTGCCGTGTTAACGAAGAATAGGAAGGAATAATAATTTATCTGGTTTTTATAACCGGCTAAAAATAATGATTAGTTAACCGGTGAATGTGTTAAATGGATGATGGTATAGGTGAGGAATACAAGGACAAATGCAGTAGTAACAGTGAGGATAGTGGACCAATGCAGCAATGGAGGATTGGATTTGGATGTTACAATGTTCAATAGATTGGATACTGATGGTGTTGGCTATCAGCAAGGCCATCTCATTGTCGACTACCAATTTGTTGGTTGTGGCGATCAACTCGTGATTGATCAACCCCAATTCAAAAATATTCTTGTTTCGGCCATAAATGATGGCGTTTGATGATATACTATGTAATGACTTTCGAGGTCAATATCCGTCAATAATCTTTGTATAATGACGATAAAAATGAGTTTCTGGAAATAATAAAAGACCTCTATATCGACAGAATATGTTTGTGTTGTTCTTGGCCGTTTTATAGTTTTTCTTTTTTAGGTACTGATATAAAATTCATATTTCTGTAGTTTTCTTTTGTGCAAAGTACCTAATTTTTATAATACTCTTATAAAAAAAGTTGTTGGTTTCGTAAATATTCCTTTCTTAATTCCAGTAAGATAAATCTACCCCAATTAAACGTTATGGTGGTCACACATATATTTATATGTGTTAAGTCTTTAGAACGTCATAGTTAATAAAATGAAGATGTCATGGATCGCATCTAAAGGTGGGTACAAGTCGGACGTCTTGAAATTTTAGAGTGTCAGAATCCGGATTCCGAAAACTATTATTTAGAACCAAACCCGTCAATAACCGCGAATACCCTCATCCGTCCAAAAAATTTAAAAATAATTAAAATAATTTTATTAAATTATTAAAATGATAAAGTAAGTCAAAATATTTTAAAAATAAAATAAAATAGAATATATCATATAGAGGAAAGTTCAAATTGATTTTTATATATTTAAAAATATATTTGTAATCTATATTTAAGAGAATAGTCTAAATTTTTTTTTTTTAAGATTTAGTTTTTGTATATTTTAAGATAGCTTTCTATTTATTATAAATGATTTATATATATTCTAAAAAAAATATATATGAAATCCGGCTCGGATCCGAATATTTTAATTTTTAAATTTGATTATACGAACTTTGGGTATCCTATATTTCTAATCAAATCTCGGATAATTTTTTCACCTCTACCAGCACTAAAGGGTATAGCACTAAAGGGTATAGATATTAATGATAGTCTTGACTCTTGGAATAGACGTGCACGTTTCCACTTATTGAATAATGGTAACTTGGACCGGGACTAGCATAATACGATTAAATAAGCTCGTATTAAACTCAAATAATATAATAGGATTGGAATGGGGGTAATATGAAATACGTGAAAATAAAAAAGGAGGAAAAGAAAACAAATGCTTCTTCGGATGAAGGGAAATGAGAAATTAATAAATAATAATTATTATTTTACTTTTTTCCACTGAGAAGGGGAAGGAGTTATTTAGTTAAGAGATAAGACCAAATTCATTGGTAAGTTTAATATTTTGAGGTTCTTAACATTTTTAATTAATTTGTTTTTGGAGTCCGTTATTTTCGATAAAAAATAAAAAATAAAAAAATCGGACCAATCCTATTTCGCCACTTGACGAATCCCACTAGTTACGGGTTTTTAAACAAGAGACTTAAGAGTCTGGTTCTTAACAAAGTGGTGGGATCCACTATTTTAATATATATTCTCTCTGTTCTGAAATTTTTGACTTTCTAGAGTTTTATTTTTGTTTTTAAAAATTTGATTTTCTGAAATATAATTAATTGTATTTAGGAAAGATAAAATGACAACTAAGCAATAGTTTGCATAGGGAAGGGAAGAGAAAGTGTTCTTAATATATTTTAATCAAACGTTATATTAAGACATTTTCAACACAAAAAAAAAGAAAAAAATCAATAAAATAATTAATTGAAATAAACATTTAATTTTTCTTAATATGTATGAAAAACTCTAGAAAATCAAATATTTTAAAACAGAGAAAGTATATTTTTTTTAAGGATATGGGATTAAGAACCCTGCATTAGACTTGCCATAAAATTACTTATATCCTGGTAAAATCATATCCAAAAAATTACTCACTCCCTAGCAAATGTGTTTGTGAAATATGTTTTCCAAAAGTGTCATAGTGTAATAAACCCAAGAACAAACCATTAAACTATACACCCTTGGTTACAATAAATTTATTCCCAGCAAAAAATTTGTTATCCTCTTATTTTTTTGGGTGCAACTTTCGAATATTTTTTTGTTAAAGATGCAACTTTCGAATATTACTTCAAATTGACAACTTTAACCGCCATGGAACGTGAAATAAGGGACTAGAAACATCTCTCAAGAATAGTAAGTGCATTGAATATTCAAATCAAAGCCAAATAAAATCATAAACAACGGTCCAAATTGTTCACTAGGCTAAACTTGTCATTCATCGTAAATAATTTATTATAAATAGTGTTTCATCAATTCTTTATTCTATCACACATAAATTAAAGAAAGAAAAAGGGAAAACTACATAGAGAAAGAATGTCAAGACTTAGTTTCTGTGTGTTGGTGTTGCTATGTGCGTTTGCGGCCAAAGCAGCCGCTCAATCTGCAACCGGCGTAAGAGCAACTTACCATTACTATAATCCTGCACAAAACGGGTGGGATCTTTACCGAGTAAGCGCGTATTGCTCCACGTGGGATGGGAACCAGTCGCTAGAGTGGCGTCAGAGGTATGGTTGGACAGCTTTTTGCGGCCCGGCTGGACCCCGTGGTCGTGACTCTTGCGGCAGATGTTTAAGGGTGAGTTATTTTTATTTTTTTTTAAATCACGTTTTGGAAACGCCCTTTATTTGAATTGTGCATGTGTAAATATGTATACATGAGCAAAAAATTTAAAACGAATACGCAGGTGACCAATACTGCGACGGGAACACAAGCGACAGTGAGAATCGTTGATCAGTGCAGTAACGGCGGTTTGGACCTAGACGACGCCGTTTTCAAGCAGCTTGATACCAACGGCCAGGGATACGCTCGTGGCCACTTAATTGTCAACTACGAGTTTGTGAACTGCTAAAAGATCTTCAAGTTCATGTTCATCTAATGATCTTCTCATCGCATCTACTTATTATTACCGTTAATCAATAAAGTTAATAAGAGAAAATACAAGTCTCGAGTTTTATCTTTCATGATAAAGATAAACCAATGTGATTGAAAAGTTGTTATGAAATAAAATGATAATTATATAAACATACATGTCTAATGCCAAGAATTTGCCTACTAACTCATACATCTCGTAAAATACTCAACTCTATATACTAGATAGATGATGAAGGCTCACAGGACAAAAAAAAAAAAGATGATGAAGACTCATATGTCAGACGAATAGTGTAATGAAATATTAGTGAAACTATAAGATAACGGAAACATTTGAGATGATGAACTAATTTATTTAGTGTCTATATTTATCAAAAAATTCAAGGCAACCCATTTTTATGTTATACACTTTTTTTTGGATACTTTTCTAGTTTTGTTTCATTATTATTTTTTAACCAATGACACATATACATACCGAAATATAGTATTTTAAATGATATAACAATATTTAATAGAGATTATGCACTAGCTAATTATTTCATGGATCCGCCTGCTATAATTTGTTCTTGAAATAGTCTGCATTAGTTTAACAAACCTAACTCAAATTAAAAAATCATAGTTCCTTTACCTTCTTATCTTTTTTTTCGTATAAGAAACTAACTGCTGAAAAAACTTTTGTTTAAACTTTTGTTTTGGTAATATAATTCAAATTCTATCAAAAAAACATAAAAATTTGGTGGATATGATAAGTTGTAGAAACAGAGAAATCACATTTCAAATATATACTATCTTGATATAACGATATTTAATAGAGATTATGCCGCTATAAATTTTTTCTAGATACGCCACTACGCGTGTATCATATATAACATAATAATGAAACATAAAAATTTGGTGAATATTGTAGAACTAGAGAAATCACATTTTCAAATTTTGAAATATTTTTAAATTTTAAGTATTTGTTCCGAAAAAATCCTCGAATAACTTAGACTAGATATTAAACCAAATAAATAAAACAAAGTACTCATTACTTCATTAGTCATTACATTAACACTTACCAGCAAAAACAGGTAACAAAAACTTAATATATACATTAACTGATCCAAAATTTCCGGGTACTTTAAGATAAGGACAACGTACGATACAAATAACGCCTAAAGACTAAAGAGACATGACAAAAACAAGTGTCCTCTCTAATAAATGCTCAATCTTACTATCTTAAAATATTGCAATTTCCACCACAAAGCTTGATAAAGCCGCCATAGCCATCTCTAAAATGTAGTTGTAGTCCTTTGACAATTCAAATCTAAAGAAAATTATTCACAACGGTCCAAACTTTTTAGTATAACAATTTTTTCATTCTACAAAAGATATCCCTTATAAATTTGATCGTCTATCTTTGATTCTAATCAAAATATACTTTAAAGAACTAAAAATATATAAATATCACCAATGGCAAGACTTAGCATATGTGTGTTTGTTTTGATATGCGCGTTTGCGGCTAAAGCAGCTGCTCAGACCGCTTCTAACGTACGAGCAACTTACCATTACTACAATCCTGCCCAAAATGGTTGGGACCTTTACAAAGTAAGTGCGTATTGCTCGACGTGGAAAGGAAACCAACCACTCGAATGGCGTAGGAAATACGGTTGGACTGCTTTTTGCGGTCCAGTTGGACTGCGAGGACGTGACTCTTGCGGTAGATGCTTAAGGGTACGTAGGTCACTATGTTTTTTTTTTTATAAAAAAAGTCGTCATCTTATAACAAAAACATATTTATAAGAAAAAATAAAGACGGGAAAGTTGCATATATTCATCTAGTTTCTATATAAATATTTTTGATACGTAAAATCATAAAAACAAAAACGAAAAACGCAAATGCAGGTGACCAATACTGCGACTGGAGCACAAGCGACAGTGAGAATTATAGATCAATGCAGTAACGGCGGCTTGGATTTGGACGACGGCGTTTTCAAACAGATCGACACTAACGGTCAGGGATACGCTCGTGGACACCTAATTGTCAACTATGCGTTTGTCAATTGCTAAAGAAGAAACTCTTCAACTTCATCCAAATCACATCGCCTTGCATCTTATTCACCTTTCATAAACTGTAAGATACGAATATATATCACGAGTTTTATGTTTCGTCGTAAAGATAAATCCATTATTGCTTGTGTGGAATTGTATTGTAATTTGTATGTTATATCAAGTAATAAAATGATAATAAGATCAGTATAAACGAGTTATAGATGTCTTGAATTTACCTATTTTCTTCTTTTTTTCGAATAACCTATTTCCCTCTAAAAAGTAAAATCTCTATATGACAAATGAAAATTCAAAACGAACCTCTTTTCATAGTTTTTTTAAATATCTTAAAGAAGTCTAATATTTTTACCAAAGTTTATCTAATCTGTAAACTCGGACAATTTCCAAATCCAACCACAAACAAAACTTTGTTCCTTAAAGCTCTTTAGTACATTAAGTAAAAATAGGCAAACACTGCGTAAAATGAAGAGACAAATATAAGAAGCAGATCAAAACTTTCACCACCTCTCAAAGATCTTATGATTTGGCCTCAATCTTGTCCTTGCCGTGAAACTTCCTTCCAGCATCCACAGCTTCTCTGTAGAATAAAGAGAACATATCAGTCATCTCGAAAACTCAATATAAAGCAATAAAGAATCAAGCATTGTTAAAGTGTTTCTTTCATATACAAACCTGAAAGCATCAACGAGCTCTTTACTCTCAGGACTTAGCAATACTCCTTCGTAAAAAGCATTGGCTGCTTCGTCGAATCGCTGGAGATTTTCATCGCCAAATCAGTGAATTATATGTTTTCAATGTTCAAAAAAAATTGAAGCTTTTTTCAAAAGGGTTTTTACCTGTAGCAAACGCAGAGCAGCGCCTTCTCTGAAACAAGCTTTAGGCCAATCAGGTTTTAGTTCTCTGCAAGTTTTAGCATCAGATAAGGCATGTTCAGCTTGTCCTAACCGTAACCAGCAAAGACTCCGGTTTGAGAATAACGTATGATCCGTCGGATCAAAATCAATCGCCTATTATGTTCCAAAAGAAAACGTCACAAAATGGTCTAAGAATCTTGGAACAAAGCGTTGAGTATTTGACTTACTTGTGTGTAAGCGTCAATGGCCATATGGAAATCTTTTCTGTGGAAAGCATCTTGTCCTCTTGCTTTCGCTTCTGCAGCTTTCGCCTTTGCTTCTGGAGAGACTTCAGGAAGATCTTTCTTGATCCCTGTCTCTCCGGATTTCGCTTTGTTTGAGTTTTCCTCTTGTTCATTGTTTGATTTCATGTGAGCGAGAATTCCGTCTACTGACCAATCCGAAACAGATTCAGGTTTCGTTGTCAACGGGAAGAGAATCTCAACAACCTTTCTGTTCTCTCTTAAAGCCGCAACATCTAATGGCCTATTACCTTCCTGCACATTACAGAGTTCAAAGTCAAAATTAATCGAGAAATTGTATTCATTATGGTTCTGAGTTGGATTTTGACCTCATCTTTCTGATTAGGATCAGCACCGGCTTTAAGCAAACAGTTGATTAACTCGAGACTTCCAATATCAGCCGCAATGTGCAACGGTGTTGCACCACCAGCAAACACGTTAGCTTTAGCCCCCGCCTGCAAATTACAAACTTTTCTTTGTTAGTTTCTGATTTTAAGATGTTTAGCAAAACAGAAATTTAGGAAGAAGACGAAACCTTGACTAACAACTCTAAGCAAGCTAGAGAACCAGCAGCAACAGCGGATAACAATGGAGTGATATCATCTTCGGTTCCAGCATTAGGCTGCAGAATATAACCATTAAAGAAACAAACTTTTTCAAGAAACTACGGTTTATAAAACAACTCTAAGAAGAAGTTTTACATTTGCATTGTGCTCTAACAAAACTTGGACAGCTTCTTTCTGGTCGTGACCCGCAGCCCAAATTAACGGCGTGCCAGAGTCGCTTTGAGAATCAACGGAAACACCTCTAGAAAGCAATTCTTTAAGCAACTCGATTTCTCCTAAATAAATGTATCAAGAAGAAAGGCATATAAGTGAAACTGAACTTATGACCTGAGAAATTGAAATGAAGTAAACCAAACCTGTTCCAGCTGCATGATGCAATGCAGTGGCTCCTAGTTCACTCGCTATGTTAGGATCAGCTCCGTGTTCTAAAAGATACTTTGCAGTTTCAATCTGTCCTTGCCTCGCAGCATGAATAAGCGGTGTATCGCCTGTCAAGAATCTCACACAGATCATTCATGTTTTTTCAAAGCTAATGAATTTAATAAGGAAGAAGATAAAAGAAAACAAACCAGCTTCGTCTTTTGTGTTAACGTCGAGTTTAAGCTCTTCTAAGAGATATCTGCAGATTTCGATTTGTCCTTCTCTAGCAGCGAAGTGAAGCGCGCCGCGTTTGTTAGCGTCTTTGATACTCTCAACAGTTTTTGTTAAGTCTTTGCCTTCATCAAGCTGCTTAGCCACCTCTGTGTTTGGAGAAAAGAGATTATTTATATATCAAAAAAACAGATTTGTTTTGACCTTTAAGGATTGTTAAAGAAGAACGAAACTCACTCTTAAGGAACTCGAGGTTTCCTGTAATAGCTGCATTCAGGAATTGCTGAACTTTCTCTCTCGCTAGAACAATAAGGAAATTCAAAAACCAAATTTAGAGATTCAAACTAGTGGATAACACCCAAAATCAGAGCCAAATTTTATAACATTAAGCAATTCGAAATTTTTCATGAGATCAATTCAAGTAAATAAAACTTTACAGAACCCAGAAAGGAATCTCGAATTGAAAAGACAGATTCTAAAGCAGACCTGCAAGAGCAGCAGAAGCATCAGGAGCCATGGCAGATTTATTAAACCCTAGCTGAGATTTCGTGGACGAGTTAACGGAACTTGTGAAGTTGGGGTTTAGCTATCGGAGTAAGTTCCGTTCGCCGATATCGGAGTTTTGTTTTGTGTCTAATTGCACGGAGGCTTCATCTTCTAGGTTTTAAGATGATTCGAGAGGTTCTTTCAATAAATTTTTGAATTTTTCACACCGTTGCATTATACTTTTATTATTATCAAATACGACCATTAATTTATTTTTGTTACCAAATACACCCTAACTTTTAAAATTCTCGTGTTTTCTCTGAACGTTTAGAATGGCTCAATATGAGCCGGAGCACACCAAAGGCTTTCATTGGTCCAAACACCTGTTTAGAACCACAATGCTTCAAAGTACTATCAATCACCACAGCGTTTTATTGTAGTGGGTGGTAAGGACGTTTGTAAAAAGCAGATGAGAGAATTCGAACATAATGAGAAATTAAACATTCATTTAAAATACAAGAGAAATCTTAGAAAAGTAAAACAATGGATTAAAAACACTAGGTTCAAGAGAATTCGAACATAATAAAAAAAAGTAAACCAAATAAATCAAGAACGGATGTAATTAAACGCATTCTAGAACTAAGAACATTAATCTATAAAAATCCGTAGAATTAACTATTACGTCTAACAACCTAAGATCCTAAATTTCTGTTTGAATTTTACTGGTTAAATATGTATTAGAGTCCAAATTTGACTTGTTTACAAAACATCTTAACATCAGCTTCGGTTGGTTAAAGATGTTTTGCTCACTAAGTTTTTTAAGGTAACTTTCTACACTTCCGATACTAAGTTAATTATCCTAAGATTACTAACTAGGTGATATATCTAGACCAAAACAATATAGATGAAAAATAATCCCTAATCAACTCCAGCATACACCACCATGTATTCTTCGCAGTGTTTTAAAAAGCGCCCTAGACGGCCGCCTAGTTACCGCTTAGGCGCTAGGTGTCTAAGGACCGAGTCGATTTGCTTAGAGGCGCTGGTATTAAGCGGGGCATGAGAACTAGTGGTTTGAGCGGTGCTTAATCGGGCTCGGCGGCTTAGTGTTATGTTTTTTGTTTAACAGAAAAGCTGTCATAAACGTTTTCAAAGTCGGCTGTGTAAACTTAAAATCTGTAACGAAAATAAAACCCTAATCTGAAGAGGAAGACGATTACATGTCCGTATCATTAGTTATGCACGTGGGGGTATTAAGAGTTAATGGGTTTTTAACAGACTTAATATGTTGTAAATTCAGCCGTATGTTTACTTATAGTATTTGTTCAAGACTTATTTTATTCAAGAAAATTTAAGAATATATTTTTTGATAGCTACTAAAAATACTAGTAATGATGTAGTTATATACATTTATATTGGTTTACCTATCAAATGCATCTATATATATATATAAACGCCTAGAACGCCTAAAATCGTCTAGGCCCCGACTAGGCGTTCTAGGCGCTAGGTTCTAGGTCGCCGCCTGACTAACGCCTAGCGCTTTCTTGAACACTGATTCTTCGTAAGCTTTGCAACCTACAATCTCGCAGAATTGTCCAGATTCCATCATAGCTTGTAGTCTCATCGAGGGAATATCGATCAACTCTTTCTCTTCATAGTCATGAACAAGTCAATCATCTCGACCCGGTTTTCTTCCACTTTCCTCTTTTCTCATTTCCTTGGACTGGAGGCTCGCTTGCTTCACTTCTGAAGAGGGAAGGTACGTACTTTCTAAGAGTGTCATTATTTTTTATTTTTGGACAGGCTCCATGAGACTCGAGAAATGAAGGTCGTAGGCATCAAAAGCCGGACTCATTTTCTTGCTACCCATATCCTTTTTTCTCTTTTTTTTTTCTTTTATTATAGGCTCTTTTCTCGAATGGAAGAAAAAAAGGAAGAAGGAACAGTTACTGGTGATCAGGCTGAAAAAAAAGTCAAGCTCAATGATACGAAACCCTAAATAAGAGTGTTAAGTGCTAATCTGGCTCAGGTTCTTTTGATTCTTCTAGAATTATGGACATCTCTGGCATGCTGGTCAACATTTGGATTTTTCATTAGTCAAATCTCAAATCTGCTAGAATGGTCACCCTTAGACAATTCTAACACAATAATTTCAAGAAAGATTCACCGTTTCACTCCAACAAGGTTTTTGACTCGATAAAAATAAACTGACTAAAAAAACATCAAATAACTCAAGAAAAATAAACCAACACATTAGTAACCAATAGACGTTTTCCCTAAACTTACTCCACACAGTCCCTAGGTCTCTCTTCACCTGGCTCGGGATGCAGTCTCCTCTGTGCCTCCTCCATGCTCGGAACAAGGGGGGCTCGGAATCTTAGAAATAGCCCAAGCGAGTTGATTCATCATCCCAATGTTCTTCCTCAGGCTCTCAGCCATCCAGACCATCCATGCTTGCTCATCATCTACCGCAGGATCAACTGGAAGTGTGTAAGCACTTGATTCCGCAGGTAAGAGTGTCTGAAACCCAAAATCTGGTTCTAAACAAGCGGACATTGGAATCATAGAAAGAGCTCCCCAGTTTTGATGCATCATTCCAATGTTCTTCTTCTGGCTCTCTACCATCCAAGCCTTCCAAGCCCGCTCATCATCTAATGGAGGATCAGGTGGAAGTCTGTAAGCACTTGAGTCGGAAGGTAAAAGTGTCTGAACCCCAAAATCTGCGCCTAAACAAGACGACATTGGAATCTTAGAAAGAGCTTCCCTTAGTTGTTTCATCCTCTCGTTGATATACTTATTGCTCTCAACCGTCCAGGCCATGAATACTCGATCATCACCTAATGGAGGAGGAGTAGGAAGTTTGTTAACATACCAGTCATCAGGTAAAACTATCTGAAACACAGGGGAAGCTCCAGCAAGATCTGCCAAATTAGCAACAAAGTTAGCAAAATTACGCATGAAATTGTATTCATCATCAGATTAAATGAACTTTCTCCTTCGCTAGAACAATAAGGTAATTCAAAACAAAACTCAGAGATTCAAACTAGCAATGAAACTTATATACCCAAATCAATGCCACTTTATAACATTAAGCAATGCAAAATATTTTCGATTTGGTATCTGAGTTTCTAAAGTTCTAGACTTTATGGCTATAGCAACGAAAGAAAAAAAAAAGGCGAAATTTTCTTCATGAGATCAATTCAACTATATAGAACTTAACCGAACCCAGAGAGGACTCTCGAATCTAAAGACAGAGTCTAAAGCAAGACATGCACGAGCAGCAGAAGCATCAGAAGCCATGGCAGATTTTATCTGAGATTTTGTGGACGATCACCGAGGCTTCTTCTCCTAGGTTTTATAAGAAGATTCGAGAGGTTTTTTATAAACTCTGGTTTCTCTCTTGCCTACAAAGAGTTTTTTAAGTTTCGGAACTAAAAGCGGTCAAATATTCTGAAAATGTAACGATCTGATTAGTAAATATAGAACGATAAAGATTTTTAGCAGTAAATAATCGCAAAACAGTTAAAAGTAACTATAACCTTTTTATGTGTTTGGTCTTACCGTCTTACCGACTGATAACAATAAAGTCGTATACCATGGGCGACACACAGCCATATTTATTTATGCAGCTAAAAGTTATCATTACTCATTAGGAACCGAAGGAATGTTTTGGTTAATCTTCCATATTTAAAAATTTATTTAAGACGTGTTGTGTTTTTTCTAGGATATCTTTTATGATAAACTAAAGACATGTATTTATAGACGTAGAGAGGACCTAATTCCTTGTTAAGTTTTCCTTATGATTTAATCTCAACCGTTTATCAAAGTAGAGATTTATTAGGAATACTCCTTCATTTCCATTTTAATTGGTTTAGCAAATATACTAAATAATAAATAATAGTAATTTCCAATTTAAAAATGAATAACTATAAAATTACATTATACGAAAAGGAAATATGGAAATATTTCTTACATGTTGACGTCAATATACACTTTACAGGAAAAGGCTTCAATAATTATCTTGCTACCGTTGGTTGTTTTGGAAATAGATTAATGGGTTGGGATTTTGACACCAAAACATATGCGATTGTACGTTTAGTTTTAATTACGTACCATACATACATCATACATGGACATTATCTATATATATGAAAGTTAAACTTACTCAACGATATTCAACCACTCGCGCGTGTTGTCTAATATTTGCAAATATTCGAATTGGAGAATCAATTTTGATAGTCGTTTCTTGTGATCCAAGTGTATAAACGAGACTTGAAAGGTTTTTTTTTTTTTAAGTTTGTATTGTGAAATAAAAAGATCGGTCTTATTTTATTTATTTATAGATTATAATAAATAAACTTATCCTTATTTTAGCAATGTATGTTTAAGATCCTAATCGGTGGTTTCACTTGCCTATGTTTGGGAGGATCAGGCCTACACCCTAGAAAAGTGCAGAAAGTACTGCTTGGGTTGATATGAACGGTGACGCCAGTACCGCTAAAGTTACAAGCATGTTCAGCACAACCCTGGCTACTATAATAAGCACTCATTGCGTAGGAGGATCGAAACCACATAATGTCTTTGTTGTAACACTTGCCACCAGGTGAGATTGGTGTACAATCGATTCCTTGGCCGCATGCCCAATCAATATTCGCTTGTTGTTGTTTCCTTGATGCGTTCAAACTTGACAGACACCATTTACCATAGATTTGTTCATCATCATTTCGTTGGACTTGGGATGTCATTGATGAGAGTTGGAAGTTCAGGACGGAGACTATGATGAAGAGGAAAGGGAAATTAAAAAACGGTGACGTTCTGGCCATTGCTTGTATGATAGTAAACAATATTAGGTTAAGGATATGTATTTATACTAGTGTTCAATCTCCAATTCTATACAATTATGGATTTTTTGAACAACTTTTTTCTATAATAGTATCTAGTGTTATTAAATATATAAGATATTTAATATCATACCAAAAGGGGAAAAAGGGATCAAATATCTTACTAGTGTTAGATTACTTTTTTACTTCCTACATTGTTATTCATATCATATATTGGACACCATAACTATAATCTTAATGTAGATTGGCTCATGATCTAGATAAAAAAAAAAGGATCAAATTCTCATTTTATTATCCAATCCAAGACCATATTGTAATCTCTTTTGGTATACAGTTTATGAACAAGAAAGCTTTTTCTTTTTCTCATCTCGTGTTCCCTTTGCATAAAGTATATATACAGAGCCATAATCTTCTCTTTTTGTGAACTTTTCTTTCTCCCAAAATTTTCCATCTTTTTCTTCTTAGCTTCCTTGTTTTCTTCAGAATCCTAATTATATAAAAAAGGATTCTTTCTTCTTCCTATCTCTCAAAAGGAAAAAATCTGAGTGATTGAGAAAAAGCTAACAATCACATATGCACTCCATTAATAAGACTGCATTACAGAACAAGCAACTGCTTGTGCCCAGTGTCTCAATCTCTGCTTCATCTGTTGAGGATTGTCACCTACACAACAAAACAAGAACCTCAAATTCATAATCTTGATCATAGTGACTAAAGAAAGATAATCTTTTGATCATTATAATTTTTGTATTACCTGGGCATAAGATCTTCACTGAATCTGAATCAGTTTTCTTGGGGCTACACGGTATACTGTTAGAGAAAGTCGACGCAGACACACTGCTGCTACGGTTACTGCTACTAGGTGAAGGAAGAGGCGAAAGCTGACGATTCACCGCAAAGTAAAGATCAAGAGCTGGTAATGTATTGCAGAGCTTTTTTGTTCCTGCTTCTTCATTGAAACCGAAACCAAGCTCGATCGATCCTTTAAGCTCGTTTAAATCCTCATCGGTTAGTTTCATCGTGGTATGGTCACTAAGATCATCCGAAACTCCTTTATCAAGCAACTTCTTCTCTTGAATCATTATCATCTGACGTCTCCTTCTTTCCCAAGCAATGTCTCTTGGTGTCTCACACATAGATAACTGTTTCGGTAACCGTTGTTTCGGTTTCTGTGAAGCAACCGGCGTTGTTGCTGCTGATCTTACCTCCGGAAGTGACACTGCCGGTGTCATGATTGGCAATGTAAGTCCCTCTCTTCTTCTCACCATTTTTTTACTTGATGTGAGTGACCAGAAAGCTATGAAGAGGTTATAATGGCTTGTGAAATGCAAAATTAGGGTTTGTTCTTCTTTTTTCTATTACCAAAGCTTTGGTTTTTGTTTAATGTTCTTTGTCTGATGGCCGCGTTAGAACAATATTACGCGGCCAACAAAGAGAAATGGGTCGGGTTGATTTCAAGATGTTCTTCTTTGATGCCCTTTTAATCTACTTGGATTTTCTCCCAACCCGACCAGATAAACTTTGAAGAAACTCGATGTGCTTTAATGGAGGATAGCAAATTAGTTTCCACCACTGGAATAAAGAAGACCCTATTTTTTTCCTCCATTGTTTAAATTTGAAATGATTGACTCAACCACATCTTTAGGAAGACTTTCTTTCTTTAGTATCCCTTGACCACTCCAAGAAAAGAGTTTCTATCAAGTCATAAGTCTTAAGCAATATGGTTAATGAGTTTTCTATATTTAGATTTAATGAATTCATGTTTTAATTTCTCTAAACTATATACTAAAGATAGTTTTGTTTTTCGACTAATCCTCTCCTCCATGGATTCTCTAACTACTTCTGTTTCTCTTTTCAGAATGAGAAAACACCAGTAACCTTCATTGCAACTAACTAGAAAACGCGAAAACAAAAAAAATAGAAAAGGAAGACGAACAACGTACCTTCACGATTTCTGTCTTGCCTGGTTTTTTTTGCCTTCTTCTTGTTAGATCCCAGGCAAGTCCCTGTTCTTGAGTTTCCATGGTTAGGTCATAAGAGAAAAAACAAAAGCCTTTCTCGATCTCTTCTCGTGTAGGCAAAGAGAGTTTTTCTTACCCGTTGATGTATCAGCCATGAACGGGATTCTTTTTCCTCTTGTATGTCTCTCTATTCTCCTGGTTTCACCAATCAGATCTTACGGTCAAGATTTCGCTTTAACCTGCGGAGCAACAGAAGCTGCTACTGATCCGGATAAGAAAAAATGGGAACCAGATACAAAATATCTCAAGACGGCAAACACGATTCACGCGACAGCTTCGTATCAAGATCCTTCGCTTCTCTCTACGGTTCCTTACATGACAGCTAGAATCTTTACAGCTCCAGCGACTTACGAAATCCCGGTTAAAGGAGACAAAAGACATATACTCCGGTTACATTTCTACCCGTCAACATACACCGGACTCAACATTTCCAACTCGTATTTCGCTGTAGCGGCCAACGACGTTACGCTTTTAAGCAATTTCAGCGCGGCGATCACTTGTCAAGCCTTGACACAAGCTTATCTGGTTAGAGAATATTCTCTTGCACCTACAGCGAAAGATGTCTTGAGCATCACGTTTACTCCATCGGACAAGTCCAAAGACGCATTCGCTTTTATAAACGGTATCGAGGTGATTCAGATGCCGGAATTGTTTGATACCGCGGTTCTCGTTGGTTTCGCGGATCAGACAACGGATACGAAAACCGCTAATCTTCAGTCGATGTTTAGGCTTAATGTCGGTGGTCAAGATATACCTGGAAGCCAAGATTCCGGTGGGTTGACGAGAACTTGGTATAACGATGCTCCTTACATATTTGGGGCAGGTTTTGGTGTTTCATATTCAGCAAGTGACAAATTCAGAGTCAATTACGATACAATGCCGGTCTCTGTAGCTCCACCTGACGTATACAAAACCGCTAGATTTCAAGGTCCCAACACAGATCTCAACATCAAAGCGAATCTCACATGGATGTTCCAAGTCGACACGAATTTCACTTACATCGTTAGACTCCATTTCTGTGAATTCCAGCTTTCCAGGGTTAACCAGAAAGTATTCAACATCTACATCAATAACAGAACAGCACAAGTTTATCCTGCTGCTGCAGATATAATCGGATGGGCAGGAGAGAAAGGAATCCCGATTTACAAAGACTATGCGATATACGTTGATGCCAAAAGCGGAAACGAAGAGATCTTACTTCAGATGACTCCATCAGTTGAAGCTAAACCAGAGTATTTTGATTCGAGTCTTAACGGGTTAGAGATTTTCAAGATGGATACCATGAAAAACCTTGCCGGTCCAAATCCTCAGATATCGGCTATGCAAGTTAACGACGAGGTTAAGAAAGAATTCAAGAGCGGAAAGAAAACAGCTTTCATCATCGGCTCAGCTGGAGGAGCGGCGGCGGTTTTACTCTGCGCGTTGTGTTTTACAGTGTATCAGAGAAAACGAGGATATCAAGGAAGCGACTCTCATACATCGAGTTGGCTTCCGTTATACGGAAACTCAACCACATCGGGAACAAAATCAACTATCTCAGGGAAGAGTAACAATGGAAGCCATTTATCAAATCTTGCTGCAGGTTTATGCCGGAGATTCTCATTACCTGAAATCAGACACGGAACTCAAAACTTCGATGATTCAAACGTCATTGGAGTTGGAGGATTTGGTAAAGTCTACAAAGGAGTTATAGACGGGACAACCAAAGTAGCAATCAAACGATCAAACCCTAATTCAGAGCAAGGACTCAACGAATTCGAGACGGAAATCGAACTTCTCTCGAGATTACGCCATAAACACTTGGTGTCATTGATCGGGTACTGTGACGACGGAGGCGAAATGTGTCTCATCTATGATTACATGGCGCTTGGAACACTCCGTGAACATCTCTACAACACGAAGAGACCACAGTTAACTTGGAAACGAAGACTAGAGATCGCAATTGGATCTGCAAGAGGATTACATTACCTTCACACAGGAGCTAAATACACGATCATACACAGAGACGTTAAAACCACTAACATCTTGTTAGATGAAAACTGGGTAGCGAAGGTTTCCGATTTCGGTTTATCCAAAACCGGACCTAACATGAACGGAGGCCATGTAACAACCGTCGTCAAAGGGAGTTTCGGGTATTTAGATCCAGAATACTTCAGAAGACAACAATTGACTGAGAAATCAGATGTTTACTCATTCGGAGTTGTTCTATTCGAGATCTTATGCGCTAGACCAGCGTTAAACCCTAGTTTACCCAAAGAACAAGTGAGTCTCGGAGATTGGGCGATGAATTGCAAACGGAAAGGGACTCTAGAGGATATAATCGATCCGAATCTGAAAGGGAAGATTAATTCGGAGTGTTTGAAGAAATTCGCAGATACGGCGGAGAAATGTCTCTGCGATAGCGGATTAGAAAGGCCGACGATGGGAGATGTGTTGTGGAATCTCGAATTCGCACTTCAACTTCAGGAAACTGCTGATGGATCTCGTCACCGGACTCCGACTCATGGTGGAAGCTCTGAAGATGTCGGCGGTGGGGGCGTGACGGTTAACGTCGCCGGGAGAGAAGAACACGACGTGATGAGTGACCTTTCCTCGGAGGACAACAGTGGAATATTCTCTCAGATTGTAAATCCCAGAGGACGATAAGGTAATTACACCCAAACAAATACATTACCGCTTTTGTTTTGTTTAGTGTTAATTAACATCTTAATTTTTGTTTTGTTTTTGTGTAATTGACAGGAAACAAAAAGAAGGAATCTGGAAAAAAAAAAACATGGATGTGATTTCATTTACTTTGAGTGATATTTTTATTAACTAATAATCAAAACATTTGTAAAATTTATATCCCTTTGTGATATTACATGTAATCAACAACGTATTGTATTACGATTCGTAGTTAGAATTTCCTACAGTAATTTTGTTGGATGAGATTAATTTTTTTTTTTGAAGTTTATTTATTGTGAGCTAAGCTATAATCAAATGTCCGTATTAGCAAGACATTAGAGAGCGAATTTGAATTTCTATTAAAATGGCAATTATGGTTTAGATCGGTTAACGGCCAAAAGCAGGAATAATAGATATTTCCAATTTTACCCTTATCGGAAAATGGAAAAATCCACAATCAATGCGATATAACCCTAAGCTAATGCTTCATCACACTTTTTCACTATTTTTCTCTGGTTAACCGTTTCTCCTCGCCGTCGAATTAGCCATTGTCTCTCCGTAACTCTTCTCGTCGTCGAGCCTTTTAGGTGAATTCGAGATAGAGATTGGTGTGTAAACTTGATTAAATCGCCATAGGTTGAAGAAGAAGAGAAATCACAAAAGAGAGCTCCTACTAATCCGAGTGATAAGCATATGGCCTCTTACGGTGGTCCGTCAATGAATCCACCTATGAGCGGCGCGGTTTCCGGGTCTGGTTCTTCGATTAAGCAAGTAAAACTGGATAGGGAAAGCGAACTCAGGATCGAAGTCTCCGAAGAGCCTCTGAAACTCCGTGTTGTGAATGGAACGGCTGAGATTTTCGGCTCTGAACTGCCTCCTGAGATCTGGCGTACCTTCCCTCCTCGCCTGAAATTCGCGGTATGTGTCAATCCCTAAGTTATAATATTGGTTTCTGTTGCGTCTTGTTAATTTGTAGATAACGAGCTTTTCTTGATTTAGTTGTTTTTATGGTTATCTATTAAATTCACACTCTGGCCTTTATGATTTGGTTTGGGTTGGATGAAAAGACTTAAGCTTGAGGTAGTAAATGAAGATTATGTTGCGTAGTTATGAATTGTTGTTTATAGATCACAGTTCTAAAATCACCATTTTGTGTGTTTTGATTATTGCTAGGTTTTCACCTGGTATGGAGCAACAATTGAGATGGATGGTGTTACGGAAACTGACTATACAGCAGATGAGGTAAGTTTCTTGTTTCATTCCCTCAACTTCCTTTATCAAGAGTGAAACTCGATTGATTTACTAACAATGTCTCGGTTTTTTAGACACCGATGGTCAGCTACATTAATGTGCATGCTATACTAGATGCAAGGAGACGTTATGCTAAAGCTTCCACTTCTGATGACCCAGAATCTTCTCAGGTAACTTCTCTTCGATGATCTTGTTGTTTCATTTGATATTAGCGAGTTAAAATAGATGGTTTTTAAGTATCTGTTTAATGCAGGGACCTCGAGTTATTGTAGTAGGGCCTACGGATTCCGGGAAAAGCACATTGACAAAGATGCTTCTTAGTTGGGCAGCCAAACAAGGATCAAAACCTACATTTGTAGACCTTGATGTTGGCCAAGGCTCGATTACAATACCAGGATCTATTGCTGCTACTCCTATTGAAATGCCACTTGATCCAGTTGAAGGGTTTCCTCTAGATATGGCACTTGTGTACTACTACGGCCACACAACACCGAGGTAAGTGACTTTCAAGTTTCTTTTTCCGCATCATAGGATATTTCTCTCAGTGAATAAAATTTTGAAAACTTTGTCTATGGTTTTTACTCTCTCAGTAACAACATTGAACTGTACAAAACTCTGGTGAAAGAGCTTGCTCAAGTGCTGGAGAGACAGTTTACCGGAAACCCTGAATCTCGTGCTGCTGGAATGGTGATCAACACAATGGGTTGGATCGACGGTATCGGTTACGAGGTAAAGTTAGCTCCTTTTTACTGTATTTTCGGATCAAGTTTGCTCCTTTATAGTGTATTTCCCTTGTGCAAACATTTTGGTTAAAGAATGGTTTCTGCGTTTGTTTTTCAGTTGCTTCTCCACGCAATCGAGACATTCAATGCCTCGGTTGTACTTGTGTTGGGTCAGGAGAAACTCTTCAGTATGCTTAAAGATGTGCTGAAAAGTAAGAGTAGCGTCGACGTGGTGAAACTTCACAGATCAGGTGGAGTTGTAGCCAGGAACGTTAAAGTCCGTCAAAGATCAAGGAGTTCTAGAATTCATGTAAGTGATTTCAATTTCGTATTACTCCAACCTTGCCTTGAGATGAGATGCAATTTTAGAACTTGTAGTTTGTTTTTGCAGGAATATTTCTATGGTCAATCGAAAGAACTCTCACCCTATGCCAATACATCGAGTTTCAATGATTTACAAGTGTTCCGCATTGGTGGTGGACCACAAGCTCCAAGATCGGCTCTTCCAATCGGATCTGACCCGGTTTCTAACCCGTTGAGGGTAACGCCTGTAAGTATCGATGACCGGGATCTACTGCATTCTGTACTAGCTGTCTCATATGCAGAAGAACCAGACCAGATCGTCTCAAGGTAGTAATCTTCAAGAAACTCTGATGTTATTTCCAAAATCAAAAGCTTTTGTATTTTTTTTTCTGGTTTTTGATTTCTCTTTGTTTCTCTTTTGGATGCAGCAATGTTTCAGGGTTTGTGTATGTGACGGAAGTTGATGTGCAGAGGAAGAAGATAACATATTTAGCACCATCACCTGGGACATTGCCTAGCAGGTTCTTGGTTGCTGGATCTTTATCATGGCTTGAGTCATTAGAAGCAAGAAGATGATGTTTCAATTAGACAAGAGATAAAGACATGTTTTGTATGCTTGGTTATGTAACTTTAATTACCGACAGCTTTTTTAATATAAAATGCAGAAAGTTCTTAAGTTTCTGAGTTTAAACTTTTAAAGATTATTATTCTTGTGGATTAGATGAGTTTATAGTGTTTAATGGTGAATTTTTCTGGTAATAAAAACAACAAAATTTTATACTTTTTTGTTGATTCAAAAGTCATTTATTTAGTTCTTTTATTCAAGTAAATAACTTTCACATTCTAAATCACTTTAAAGTGTTTTGTTGAATAAGTTCTAAGCAAGAATCGGATCCAAGGAATATTAGAAGTTCTGTGTACGCAAGTTGAATTAATCTTTTGTTTTAGTTGTGCTTCTCCATAAAGGAGTGATTATTAATCTGTTTAATGATATTCCTAGTCCTAGAAATACAAATTAAAGATAGGAAAGCATTTACCGTTGTAAAGGCTTAAAACATGGCCAAAGTATAGTGTTTAGTTTTAATTGCAAAATGAATTATTTTTTCTTGATACCAAAGCAATGGCAATAGCTTTTTAATTGGTTTTTTTTTTCTTTTTCTATTTTAGGTTTTGATTTTGATTTTTTTCTGTATATTTTACTTAATAAAATTGAATATTAATTTATTTAACGTTTGTTTCCAACTATATTATTCAAGAAAGAAATTTGACTTGAACAAGAAATTAATTTTTTTTTCTTATATATGTTCAAAACCACTCTACATAAAGTTTGGTAATAAATATAAAACAATATTTTTTATAACAAACAAAAAAAAAGCAATATTAGTTCCAACAATTTCATTGTGTTTTATTAATAATTTGGAAGTTGGAAAGATAAATGGTAGAAGTGAATTTAGAGTAGAAGAATTTAAGATTTGACTAATTAGTTTAGGTGAATTTTTCAACGCCATATATAACTTATTTTAGGTGAATCTATCAACCTTACATATAACTTACCTTAAACGAACTTTTTTATGTCATCTGTAAATTTACAAAGTACTTATTAGATCCAAATTAATTATAACCCGAGTACATTAAATGGGTAAGACCATTAAAACCCATACCTCCTAGTATTTGGTAAGACTACGTTCTCATGTCAAAACATTGATAAGATCAAAACCACCCACATGTAAGAAACATAAAAGACTATAGATTCTGCATAGTCAAAAAAACTAAACTAGTCTCACAAGGTTCAATGTAGCTTTCTTTAGTCACAAAGCACATTCCATATCTTGTTTCCGACAATTTTTCGATCATTTTCTTCATTCACTGAAAACCTTCACATTCCCTTAATTCTTGTTTCTTGAAGTGCCTGTGAAAGAAAAAAAAATATAGCTAACTATCTTTGGATCCGATCTTATATTTTTAACCTTTTATTCCGTGTATTTTTTTTTGCACTTTTGACATAGTTATCCCGTGATCTACTTGAAAGTCGAAGAGTTTTGTAAAACACTTTAAACATATTTCCTTGATCTTCATGTGTTTGTTCTCTAGTTGAATGGGTTGTGCAACTTTATTGTAAAATAAATGTCAAAATGCCATATACTATTCACCAAACCCCTATTTTTCTAGTCTATCCGATAAAAATATATGTTACATGCTATCAATTATTTATTTGCGGAAAAAAAATGAACCACTGATTCAAAGAGTGCAATTTTTTTTGCCAAATTCGGCTCTTAATTATCTATCAACGTTTCCCAATTTAAATTCACATGCTACAACATATTGTATTCTTTTAATAGCCTTTCTAATTTAAACCCAAACACATAAATGCAGAAAATCCTAATCATTTGACTAACCATTAGATATAGGAAGAAAGTATCTTATCATTATAAAGATCATAAAAACAAGAATAAGAAAAATATCATATAACAACAAATAAAAACAACCAAAAAATAAAACAGTAAGAAACAAAAAATAGAGCCAGTCAACAATCGTGGTACAACGTGCAAAGGAGAAGACCGAATGGGATAAGACACGTGTCGAGATCTGAACCGTTATTTTCCAAATTAGGTGATCGGAATTCGATATTTCGAGGGGGACACGTGGGACCACAGGTGCACAATTGACATCTTCTTTTCCTCGGCGATTTCACGAGATATATTAGGCGTGAGAACTATTACACAAATGTTGTCGTTTTTGACATTTATTTACAAAATAAAACTGTGATAAAATTTAAATAAACGGAAATTGATTTGATCATCATTTGAAAATAACATATTTTAGATGCTTTTTGCATACATCTTTTATTTTATTCGATGATATGTTATTCTACATAATATCGTGTTTTACCAAAAAATCATTTCTAAAAATATTATCTTCACAATTTTGCCATTATATATTTTGCAATAAACACATAAAATTGAGCTAGCTATCTACTTAATTAATTTATATTCATTAAAATATAAACAACCGTGGAAAAAACTAATCCATTCTCTCTTTTTTTTCCTCGTTCTTTTTTTTTGCTATTGCAGGATTGATCTAAAGATATTGGTAATTAATTACACCTTTAGCTTTTAAAGATTTCCAAATATATAAGATTTTAAGATACTTTTTCTATTTTATTAAACAAAAAAGATACATTATCTCATTTTTGATACGGTTTTAATGATTTTTAATCATTTTAATTAGTACGAAAAAGAGTAGGTATAAAGTAGGTCCACTAGTAGGACCCACCACCAGAGCTCTGTTTTTTTCTCCTCTCCTCTGTAACTGCGACGACGACCACTTCTCTGCTTTTTTATTTTATTTTTATTGTTCCAAGAAACTGCTTTAAGTTATTATTATTACAACTTTTACTTTTGAAATTGATTGAATTTTGGTCTCCTTGAGATTTGAAATTTAATAAGATGAAATCTCAAATAAAAAGACTTTTATTTATTTATTTTTTTATAATTTAAAATAATTTGTAGTGGTGGTAGGGGAATTTTGAGTAGAAAGTGTGAGTCTACCTCTTCCCCACCCACAAAGTGGAAGAAAAGCAAAAGTCTTAACCTTTGACACCTTTTTTCTCACCATCTCTCTCCATAAACAAACAAACAAGATAAATCTTTCTCTTTATTTTATCCTTAAAATTCTTGAGTGATTTCTTTCGTTCTTGCTCATGAGCTCTAATTTTTTTTTTCTATCTTCTGGGTATTCTTAAAGATCTCATTTTTCTTCCTTTATTGCTCTAATTTCCTTCTGGGTGTTCAAAAGATCTCATCTTTTAAAGCTCTTGAATTGTTCAAAGTGATTCTGGAGAGAAAAGTTCAGCATTTGGAAGAAAGTAAACTCATGGTGATTGATTTCTTCTTAGGGTTGTCTAGGGTTGAGTTTTGGGTATTTCAGGCTACTTGGATTTGATCTATCGGTTTTAGATTCACTGGGATTTTGAATTTGGGATCCTTTTTTTGTTTTAGGTTTGGTTTGGGTGTTAATTGAGTTTTGTGAATTGAGAAATTAGGGTTTTTTTTTGTTGTTGTTTCTTTAGAAATGGAGGAAGTTGAAGCTGCTAACAAATCAGCTATAGAAACCTGTCATGGAGTTTTGAATCTCTTGTCACAACAAACCACTGATCCTAAATCTCTAATGGTTGAAACAAGAGAAGCAGTTTCAAAGTTCAAGAGAGTAGCTTCTCTTTTAACCAGAAAGTCAGGTCACATGAAGTTTAGGAGAATCAACAACAATAAGTTTAGGTCTTTTCCACAACACATCTTCTTAGAGAGTCCTATTTGTTGTGGTAATAATGATTACACTCAAATTCTTGCACCAGAGCCACTTCAAATGGTTCCAGCTCCTTCTCAGTTGATGCTTGGTCACAAAATGTGTGTTGACAAGTCGTTTCTCGAGTTAAAACCACCACCTTCTTTTCGAGCTCCTTATCAGTTAATCCATAACCATCATCAGCAAATAGCTTACTCTAGGAGTAATAGTGGCGTAAACCTTAAGTTTGATGGATCTGGTAGTAGTTGTTATACTCCGAGTGTATCAAATGGATCAAGATCGTTTATTTCTTCTCTTAGTATGGATGGTAGTGTTGCGGATTACGATA
The DNA here is from genome assembly GCA_900116095.1 of Euclidium syriacum. Lineage (NCBI taxonomy): Eukaryota > Viridiplantae > Streptophyta > Magnoliopsida > Brassicales > Brassicaceae > Euclidium > Euclidium syriacum. The sequence continues at coordinate 18,122,570 of FPAK01000003.1, forward strand.
GAAGCTCTTTTCATTTGACTGGATTGTCTCGTGGGTCTGATCAGATATCGAATCATTCACGGAAAATGTGTTCTGGTAGTTTGAAATGTGGAAGTCGTAGCAAATGTCATTGTTCCAAGAAAAGGTTCGTCATTTGTCGAAATGTAACCTTTAAATATGTTTTTTGTTATCTCATGTAAAGATTTGATCTTTGTTTACAGGAAACTGAGAGTGAAAAGATCGATCAAAGTGCCTGCAATTAGTAACAAGATTGCTGATATTCCACCTGATGAGTATTCATGGAGGAAATACGGACAGAAACCGATAAAAGGCTCACCACATCCACGGTATGTATTTATATATACATGTTTTGATTTGATGGAAGAAACTCGATCTAAATATGTGTTGATTTTGATATTTGGTTTGTTTTTTTTTGCAGGGGATATTATAAATGTAGCAGTGTGAGAGGTTGTCCAGCGAGGAAGCATGTGGAGAGATGTATCGATGAAACATCGATGTTGATTGTGACTTACGAAGGCGAGCATAATCATTCGAGAATATTGTCTACTCAATCAGCTCACACTTGATGTAGAAACAGAGTCAATGCCTTTGTCTTTTTTTGTTGTTGTTGTTGTTGTGTTAAATGAATCAGATTCAAGAAAATTGGTCGTTGTAGCTGTGATTTGCAATTGTATATTCCGATTTGACATGAGTTATAAGTGCAGTACCAAAAAAAAAAGAAGCGATCATGAATTTGGCTTGAGCAGAGCGTTTTCATCTATATTTTCATAACTAAAACAGAACAAGAACAATTCTTCACAATAGAAAAGCTCAAAATGCATGACAACTTTAATCAAAGTCATAAAGATTTGCAATTCACAAGCATAACAATGCCATTGATCAAACGACTAGACATAAGGGAGAATCACCAATCCAATATATCTCTCACATGAGACTTAAACAAAAGGATATTACTTCCAGCAACAGAAGCAAACTGGTCATGATACTTGGTTTTGAAGAAACATAGGACTCTCCACATGATCCAAAAAGACTGAGATAGAGCCATAATCACCACTATCTCTAACTCCTTTAATGTCAACTCTTCTGGCATTGTTTCGCTTGAGATCGTAACAGAGAATAAAGAAAGGGTTAGCAAAATAGGATGGTGCAAATATAATCTCCTGTACTAATCGTACCCTTACAATAGAAGATATTACCGCCATATGATAAATCGTACTCTGCTATACCAAGGAGCAAGAAAGAGATTCTGGACCATTCTTGTTTCTTGACATCCTTCAAAACCCACAAGTCAATATTACCGGTATATGATATGTCTCCACTAAGGCTATATCCCCGTGATAGTTCACCAAATGAGTTTGTAATAACGTCGAATTTTGACATCCTTAGGTAACTTAATAACACCAAAATCTTCAGCTCTCAAACATCGGTGGCGGCTGCTTCTTCCTGTCGTTTCTTAGATCTCGTCAAACACTGCCGGCCGTTCCTGATCGTCTCCTTCCTCTTCACCCTTTTCATGGCGATTCCTCTTCCTCTTGAAAACCCTAATCACTACTTTCCCCAACCTTTCCTCTCCTATCGTGCGGTGTTTTACTATTTGGGAATCAACTAATTAAACTCTACTCAGTAGTCACTACTTAGTAGTACGACTCTCCTAAATGAATCTGCGTTTGACGAGTGTTACAAGTGTTGTGGTCTGTTTTTTTTTAATAAATTTTTTGGTAAACGTTTTTTCTATTTACATGGTTCGTCTGACTCAGCACAGTTGGTAGGGAACCAACAACTATTAAACATGACAAGAATATTTGGCGGTTGTATGACAAAGTACGTGACGTGGGGATACAATTATTTCGAGAACGATTTCAATTTATATATTTAAGTATGATGAAGAAGTTTGGATTTTGAGGATTGGCTGCTCCATGGATGTGATGATCCTTTGGAAACTCGGTCTCATCTTTTCTTTGATTGCAAATTCTCATAGGATGTTTGGTCTCAGCTGGTGAGGAAACTAATGGGGAGGAATTTTACAGGAGGATGGGATCAGCTATTGTTTTCTTTGAACCAATATTCAAAGGATGGGGGTTTTCTGATAAAAGATGTGTTCCAAACGGCGGTGTATTCTGTGAGGAGAGAGGAACCGTCGAAAACATGGTGGAACTCCGCTCCCGGTTGCAAGTTTGGTGAAGATGATAGATAAAGAGGTTCGAAATAAGGTTACGGTGCTGAGGGAGAGAGGTGGCCAAAGATATGATAAGTTTATGGAACTTTGGTTTGCTACAAGATAGAAAGTGATTGTATAGGCAAATAAAGTTTACAAGTCTGAAAAGTTTGGCTAAAATATAAAGCTAAAAAAGACGGCATCTTTTGTAAAAAGTTTTTTGATAATTTTACATGAATTTTTTTTTTAAAAAGGATATATACAAATGTAGAATATCCTCGTTAACTCACACCTTATGTAGAAACAGATCAATGCCTTGTCTTTGTTGTTGTTGTTGTGTCCACTGAATCAGATTCAAGAAAATTGTTTTTTGTTTGTAGCGTCGATTTGCAATTGTATATTATGCTTTGACATGAGTTATAAGTGCACTTGTGAAAATGGGATTATGTAGCAGTACCAAAAAAAAACAATCATGAATTTGGCTTCAGCAGAGCATTTTCATGTATATTTATTTAGTTATTCATTGATCAAAAGACTAGACCATATAGGAGAATCAGATGTTTATGACTTATATGAGAACAAAGGGTGGAAATATAAACTTCAAACTCACTTGACACTAAAAAACATTGTAGTTAAGGTATTATGAAACATTGCAAACTCTGATTACTGTCTTCAAACTATACTATATGTCTTCAAACTATACTATAAACTCGTTGTTCTGATTACTGACGACTTGAGAAGAACAAATGACCAACAACAGTCTCTTCAAAGGCAGCATTAATACGTGAGTACTCCACCATACGCCACCCCGTCTTCAAATTGTTCATGCCAAGAAGCTATTACGCTTGTAATCAATTTTGAACAAACATCATGTTTGTTTAAGATGTCATTGTATAGAGCATAATCATACAACATGTGACTTTTCATTTTGGTGGAAATTTTGGTATTATTAGATATATGAACCTTTATTCATTAGTTTTTATTTAATTTTTAAGATATAATTTTAGGGATTTGGTGATTCTTTGCTTTTTTACTTCAATTATTGATTATGTGATTTAAAATTTTTGATTTCTATGTATAATTGAATATCATTCTTATTTCTATGTAATTGAGTATGACATTCATGAACTTGTCATTAGTTTTAGATTTTATTTATATAATAATACAATAATTTTTAATCCTTTGGTGTACTAATGACATGCAAAATTCTCTATTATATGTAATTTGAGTTTATTTTTCCTTCTCATACTTGTTTTGTTTAATTTTAAATTTCCATAATTAATTGGTCTATTATTAGTTTATATGTTATTATCAAAGTTTGAATTTATTATAAATTTTAGAAAATAGAATATTTTGGTGGTGAATTTTCAAATTTTGATGGTATTTTGTCTTTTTATTTTATTAAAAAAAAATTAGTTTTCTAAGCTTTAAGAATATGAGTTAATTTTCAAATTATGAATTCATAATTTAATTATAGATTATTAAGTCAAATCTTTTAGATGAACCCGAGTTCAAATCCTTATTTTTAGATTTTTAAATTATTAAATCAAATCTCCCTAAGAACCTTTGTCTTTTTTGTTGTTGTTGTTGTGTCCAATGAATCAGATTCAAGAAAATTGGTCTTGTAGCTGTGATTTGCAATTGTATATTATAAGAGCACTTAAGAAATGGGATTATGCTTCAGCAGATCATTTTCAAGTTATTGAGTTATACATAACAATTCTTCACAACCGAAAATCATAAACATAACATTTAAATAATACCACAAGCATAACAATGCCATTGATCAAAAGACTAGACCATATGGGAGAATCAGATATCTGAATTCCAGTAATAAGTACTAATCTTAGACTAGTACTACTACCATTCCTATATCTCACATTTGACTTGAACAAAAGAAGATTAGTTCCAACAAAACTAGTCATGATGAGCGAATTAAACTTGGTTTTGAAGAAACATAGGACTCTCCATATAATCCAAAAACACTGTTATATGGCCAGCAGCACCACCATCTCTAACTCCTTCAATATCAACTTTTCTAGCATTGTTTCTCTTGAGATCGTAATAGATAAGAAAGAACGGATTATCCAAAACGAATGCTGCAAAAACAATCTCCCCGGTACTACCCGTGCCCCTGCAATAGAAGACGCTACTCCAAGTTCTCACTGTACCAGGGAGAAAGACAGAGGTTTTGGACCATTCTTGTTTCTTGAAATTCTGCAAAGACCACAAGACAACATTACCGGTATATGATGGTGTCTCCACTAAGGCTATATTCCCGTGGTAGTTCACCAATTCAGTTTGGTAAGAACGTCGAATTTTGACAACATCAGGTAGCGTAATAACACCAAAATCTTCAGAGCTCACATCGAAGCTCACTATTAGAGATTCTCTGTATTGATTATTGTTCCAAGCTCCATAATATACAACCCCATCTTTACATAGCCCGTTAGTAAGAGGCCAATGTGGATGCTTGCATTCGATCTTTTTCCATGCTTTCGTTTTAGCACCCAAAGTGAAAACTTGAGGCTTTTCCGATACAACCGGTCCATTAGAGCGAAGAACATACCTTATCTTCATGCACAACACTTTGTACACATCACCAACAGGATCGTAGCCAAAGAAGTGCTTTATCTCACTGCTATGTGTTTTCCTAGTTTTGACTCTGGGTAAAGTAACAAATTGACCAGTGCTTGGATTTAAAATTACCTTAGAAGCATCATTACCTATCTCATTACAGCAGATCAAGCCGCGTACGGGCGGGAAAAGATGAGTAGGAGCAGGGCCGGCCCTAATAGAAACCTTGCCTAAAGCAAAAATTTTTTTTTTTTGCTGCCCCCTATTCTCAAACCCGCAACCCTTTAACCAAGAATGAATGCTTTTAACCACTACACCACAATATACTTTTATCACATTGATGCCCTTAAAAATACTTATTCTTTGCTGCTGCCTAAAGCCCATGCTTTTTGGGTTTTAGGTCAGGGCCGGCCCTGAGTAGGAGTATGCGGAGTCGTTTTTGTCACATGACGATGATGACGAGAGAACGGTTCCTCATGAGAATACGAGTGAAATTCCAGAAAGCTGTGATCATCGAATGTGAAGAGACACCTTCTCTCTACTTTGACTCCACTAAAACGATTTTAATAAGCAAAACCCTAACTTACTACAATGGTTTGGTAATCTATTGTTCCTGATATAAAGAGGTTGCTACAAAGCTCACATGGATTAAAGAAGCTAACATTACACCCAAACAAATATCGCAACAGAAAATCGGAGAAGGATTTTGACAAGTATTTGAATTCACAAGTCTTGAATCTTGATCAATGCAAAGACCAAATCTTTCCTATGTAAGGAACTTGATGCTCTACCGATTCAACAGGAACTCTGTTTTTGCTTGCACCTATTTGAACACTTTGTATGCATCATTAACCGGGACCGGGTCATATCCAAAAATGCTCGATATGCTCTTTCTCCTAGTTTTTACTCTTGGTAAGGTCAAGAATTGACCAGTACTAAGATTGTCAATCACCACGAGAGGAAAAAAAAACGAATTTTCACTTCAAATTAGATCAAATTTGTTTGTTTGCTTTTTCCGAATTTGTTTCCAACATGATTTATGATTTCCGGAACACCCTAACTAAAGAAGTTATATTTCATCATGGTTGAAAAGGATACATGTAACAATCGGAGAATTATTTAATACATACACGCCAACATTCGTTGGGAGATATAGAGTCAAAAAGAAAATCAAAATGATGATGAAGAGATCTATCTAACCAAAAATAAATCAGATAAGAAAACCGAAACTTGTCAGCTCTACACAAAGCTAGAATTTGATTTCATAGAGTCATAACCACTGCATTTGCATAGAATGTCATTGATCAAAAAGCACGTAACGAATGGGCGACCAAGTGTGTCAGACTAATCGTAAACTACTACGTACTGTCAAAGATCTGAAATGCGACTTGAACCAGAACGAGAATATAGTTGGAGCGAAACCGGAAAGCTTTTCATCAATGGACCTTTTGGCAGAACCATAGGACTCTCTACATGATCCAAAAAGACTCGGGCGTAAACAAAGTCATCTCCAAGTCCTTCAATCTCAACTTTTTTGGCATTGTTTTCCTTGGGATCGTAAGATATAATATAGAACGGGTGTGTGACAGGTTCCGGTGAAAATATAAGTTCACCGTAACTAAGTCCACCCTTGAACTTGAGTGTTCTATTCCCAACGAAATCTGCCCAAGAAGGAACCAAGACAGAAACTTTTGACCATTCTTGTTTGTTTGGCATCTTCTAGAACCAGCAGGTCAAGTGTACCGTTACAGGTGTCACTCGTTAATGCTATCTTTCCACTGTACTTCACCAGATTGTAAAACTGTAGAAGCCGGACATCTTTTGGTAACTTAATAACATTAAACTCTTCAGATCTCAAATCGAAGCTTATTAGAGATTGTTCATGCTTGTTGATCCAAGCAAAATAATACACAACTCCATTATTGCATATTCCTTGAGTCCAATGATCAGGACGATGAGGATGCTTACATTCGATCATTCTCCACGTTTTTTGTTGAGATCGCCCTAAAGTGAAAACTTGATGCTCCTCAGAATCAAATCCTTCAGTACGAGCATGAGGCCCATATTTTACGGTCATGCACAACACTTTGTATACATCATCAACCGAGTCATATCCAAAGTAAGTAGATATGTGTCTTCTACAAGTTTTGACTCTAGGTAAGGTTAAGAATTGACCGGTACTAGGATTTCCAATCACCACTTTAGTATCATATCGACAACAAATCAAACCGCGGATGGGTTGATAAAATTCATAATAATGAGTCGTTTTCATTGTTTTCACGTAGTTTCTTAGAACTCGTGATACACCGAAGATTGTTCATTTCTTTCCTCCTAAGAGCATGTACAACAAACGTTTTTTTAAGAACTTGCACCGGACAAGGCTCTTATTTAAGAGCTGGTTCTTATACTGTGTAAGCTACATGGCAGTATGATATTAGTTTTTTTTTTTGATTTTGTTCCATCGATAAAAAAGATAAAAAAAAATAATAAAAAAAAACCTAAGAAATTGCACATGGTCTAACTCTTTTCATGGCGATTGGAAATTCCTCTCGCTGTTTCTTTTCAAATCTAAACCTAATATATTTTACCTGTTATGAAATTTGCATAAAAGTAGGTTATAGCCATTGGTTTATCCAAGGTCGGTGTGATTCTTCGAAGCCCGCATAGCAAGTTTTATGACAGATCCAGCCCAAATAGAACTTAATTACATTAATCAAAGTCATAAGCATAACATTGCACTTACATAATCCACCAGCACACAATACCATTGGTCATAAGACTAATTTAACTACTAACATCAGAGATCTTACATGAGAGTTAACAACAACAACAACAACAACAACAACAACAAAAAAGATGAGTTCAAGCAACACCAAAAACAAAAACAAACTAGTCTTCAATAGATTAACTTACCTTTGGCAGAATCATAGGACTTTCTTCATGATCCACAAAGACTATGATAGCAGAATCATCATCATCTATAGTTCCTTCAATCAAAACTTTTCTGGAACTGTTTTCCTTTAGATCGTAACAAAGAATGTAGAGCTGGTTAGGGGGATAGTAAGGTGTAAATATTAACTCGCCAGTACTAATTACACCCCTAAACAAGAATAAGTCACACCCAACTAAATCTCTCCAAGAAGGAACCAAGATAGAAACTTTAGACCATTCTTTTTTGCTAACATCTTCTAAAACCCAAAGGTCAAGTGTACCATGCATTGTCTGGGTTGTTAATGCTATTTTCCCGTTGTAGTTCAACAGATTACAAAATTCTCCACCTCGAGCAGCTTCAGGCAACTTAATAACATCAAAGTCTTCAGCACTGAGGTCGAAACTTATAAGAAATCTTTCATTGTTGCTCAAAGCTGAATAATACACAAACCCATTCTTGCATATCCCTTCACTTCCAAGACAAGGATGATGAGGATGCTTACATTTGATCATTCTCCATTTTTGTTTAGCTCCTATAGTGAAAACTTGATGTTCCTCCGACATTGGTTTGTTAGATTGATAAGAACGAACTTTTTTTACCGACATGCACAACACTTTGTAGACCTCATCAACCGGGTCATACCCGAAAAAGGTCGATATTCTTCTTCTAGTTTCGGGCAGAGATTGACTCGTAGTTTGGACTTCGGGTAGAGCTACGAATTGACCAGTACTAGGATTCCCAATCACCACTTTAGTATCATTATTATCATAACAACAGATCAAACCATGGACCGGTTTACAAATTCGGTACCTTGAAACTGGATCTTGAGTAAAACTTACCCTATGGTTGTCAGAACAAGACCGATCCTCCTGAGAGCAGGATTGAAACAAGTGCATCCCGCCTGTGGTGAAACAGAGCAGGAATCGCTGCCGAAATGAAGATCTTGTCAGGTACAGCTTCGTGAAGCCTTTGCTGCGGATGATCGATGACCATAACTTAGAAACGAAGAAGAGATTGACTAGGGATTTCGGTGGCACTTTCCAGAGAATTTCGTTTTTCAGATCCAGTTGAAGAAGAGACAATAGGTCGTTTCCATCGCTTTCTTCTCGTTTCTTGGATCTCGTAATGCATTGTGGATTGCTCTCGATCGTCTCTTTCTCCTGGACCCCTTCCATGGCGATTCTCAGTTCCTCTCACAGTGTCGTTCTCTTTTACTCCCAAAAAAACTTTTTGTATTTTGTAGGAGACAAGAACTAGAGAGGACTATTCTGTAAATAAAAGAATTGCAAATAAAATCTCTAATTTTAAAATTTTACAGAATAGTCCTCTCTAGTTCTTGTATCCAAAGAGCAAAATTTTTTGTTTTGTTTTTGAGTTTAATCAGTCTACGGTTATTTAATAACTAAAAGTTATATCACAACACTGATGCCTGAAGACTGTCATGAGAAATACGAAATACACTTGATTTTATTTTTTGCAGAGCTTGAACAAAAACTTTCATCTATAGAACCAAAAAAAAGACTGAAAATAATAACTCTAGTCACTGTGTATTGCTTCATGATCAATTAGCAGTGAACTGATGTATTCATATAAGTTGATATATATATACTTTGGCTTCTTCTCTCCCACCGATGTTTAACTAGGAAACTGTCTAATATCATGGCTATAAGTCATTTAGTTAAACTGAAGGCAAACTCTTCTAGATTAGCTCCACATAAAACTAAAACCTACATTAGTAGAATCATAAGCATTGCATTTGTATAATATGATTCCAAATAACGAAACATTCATTTATGAGATAAAAGCTAAAAAATTAAATTAATTTAATGATGAAGATCCATCTAACCAAAAATAAATCAGATAAGATAACCGAAGCTTGTCAGCTCCACACAAAGCTAGAGTTTAACTTACCTTAGGCAGAAACATAGGACTCTCTACATAATCCAAAAAGACATGGGCATAAGCAAAGTCATCTCCAAGACCTTCTATCACAACTTTTTTGGCATTGTTTTCCTTGGGATCGTAAGAGAGAATATAGAACGGGTGTTTGATAGATTCCGGTGAAAATATAAACTCACCGGTACTAAGTGCACCAATGAACTTGAATGTTTTACTCCCAACCAAATCTGTCCAAGAAGGAACCAAGATAGAACCTTTTGACCATTCTTGTTTGCTGGCATCTTCTAGAACCCGCAGGTTAAATGTACCGTTACATGAGGTACGCGTTAATGCTATCTTTCCGCCGAAGTTCACCAGACTATAGAAATTTAGAAGTTGGACATCTTCAGGTAACTTAATTACATTAAAGTCTACAGAGGTCAGATTGAAGCTTATTAGAGAGAGTTCATGGTTTTTGATCCACGCAAAATAATACACAACTTCATATGTCATTGGACAATTTTTCAAAGCTTGACGTATTAGACATATCTCGGGGTAAAATTTCTAGAGATCTTGGTAGCCTTTTTTTTTTCTCAACCACGAGTTTCTCTGAAAACACTCATGAAGGGTCTAATGCCACGAGGCACACAATTTCAAAGCCAAATGGGTAATCCCAAACTCCACTGTCTCAAGGAAATATGTGAAGAAACTCATGTCTCTAGAACAAGGACGTTTCGGAACTAGAAGACTAAGTGATTAATTGGATAACAACAGCAATAACCTATGAACCTTACTATGTAACTCAACAAAGCTTTAACAACTATTGCAAGAAGAATCTACCTTGAAAGAAACATACTCTATCTACATAGCTTCTTCCTTCTCTCCTACCACTCGTGTCAAACCGAGAAACTGTTACGAGGACTTAACCTGACATGTAAACAGGTTCAAAAGTCCACAGTCCATATCTATCAATTCTGGTAATAAGGATATCCACAAGCATAGAAAATCAAACGATGATGAATGCAAACACAAGGGATATCCACAAGCATTGATCAGAAAACTACACGAATTGCTGAATCAGATGTTTCAATCCTAAGACTACCATCCGAGATCTTAAAAGAGACTTGAATCAAAAAGAGAGATCAACTTACCTTTGGCAGAACCATTGGACTCTCTACATGATCAAGATCAACTTCAATCGATTCAAAGTAGTCTCCAACTACTCAAATAAGAACTTTTCTAGCATTGTTCTCGTTGAGATTATAATAGAGGACATAGAAAGGATAAGTCGGAGAGCGAGGTGCAAACACAAGCTCTCCGGAACTAAGTGCACCCCTGAACCAGAATCTGTGATTCTTAACCAAATCAGTCCAAGAAGGAACCGATTGTGATAGGATCTTCTAGAACGAACAAATCAAATATACCATTAGCAATACCATCAGGACACTGACTTGTTATACCAATCTTTCCTTTGTAGTTTACCACGTCACAAACCTCATCACGTCTCACATCCTCAAGTATGTTAATCACATTAAATTCCTCTAACCTCATATCAAAGCTCATAAGTGATCCTTCAGTATTGTTGATCCAAGCAAAGTAATACATAACACCATTTATGCATACACCTTTAGTTCCATCAGGTGGGCGATGAGGATACTCACATTGAATCATTCTCCATTTTTGCTTAACTCCTACAGTGAAGACTTGATGTTCATCTGACATAACTCATGATGCACGTTTTTGACTATTATGTTTCACAGTCATGAACAACACCTTGTAAACATCATTAACCGGATTATACCCTAGATAGATACATCTACCTTGTCTTCTATTTCTGACATTGGGTAGAGTTACGAATTGACCCGTGGTAGGATTAACAATTGTCACATCACTAATATCTTGAGAACAAATTAAACCATAGACAGGTGATGTAAATCCATAACGGAGACAGAGACTCGGAGTTATGCGATCAAAGGCGGCCCTGACATAATAGATAATAGAGAATGTAGGCGGAAAAAAAATGAATGCCCTCTACAATACATTATAAAGAAATAGTAAAAAAATAAAAACTATTATTCAAATGATTTTGAGTATCCAAAAGTAACATAAAATGACTTCTCTAGCTAAGACAAAATCCAAAAAAATAATAATATGAAATTGATAGTTAAACTATCAACTAATGCATTTTTCATACAAAATCATTCATCAAACTTTGATAATCGAGTTTATTTAAACCATGTCCATTTCAATTGATGATATAGCTATACCATTCAATATTTTTTTTGATATAGTTGATCGTAAGTAATTTGAGATAAACATAATTATCATTTAATAATTTATATTTGAAAGTAAATACATATCATAGTTGAAAAACTGTTCGATGAAGAGAAAACAAAGGAGAGAAAGAAGTTTAATCCTATTGAATTTAGAATTATTTTGAGAAATCCTAATCGCATAGATTTTAAAGATAATTTACCAAATACTATTAATTGAGGTGGTATTTGAAATCATTGATTTTTACTATCAATTGTCTTTCACATCATCGAAAATCAATTTTGACATAATTTATTATGAAATCATAGTTTTCCAATAAGATAGGATTTAAAGAAATTTGTAAAAATTATTAATCTAATAACATTGGATTTTGAAATAATTTATACAAATGTTAAACCCAATAAGCTGATATTTGAAAAAAAAAAATTGAAATCCTTTCAAATCCATGATCCAAAATGCCTCATATATTGGAACATGAATTTGAAATTATTTTCAGAAATCTTAATCGCAAAGATTTTAAAGAGATTTTACTAAATACTATCAATTGAGATAGTATTTGAAATCACTTATTTTAACTATCAATTGCCCCTCAAATAATTATAAATCAATTTTGATATAGTTTATTAATGAAATCATAGTTTTCTAAGAGTCTTGTCGAGACGATGAGAGACGATGAGAGACGATGAGAGGAAAGCTAAGTTAAATAAATAATAAATAAAATTAGCTTAATAATATATATTAGTTAGATATGACCACTAAATATTTTTCTTAAATACTTTTTTATTCTCAATTCATCTATAGCTTTGATTTTTTTCTTTGTATTCATCAAAATAATTTTTTATTTGATATATATTTGTTTTTACGAATGGAGATCCTAGGCAAATATTTCATTCGCCTTTGCTCAGCTCCGTCCCTGTATGCGATGATCTGAAGATGGATCAACTTGAGGACAGGAGTGAAAAGACCATGAGGTCTGGTAGACAGTGCAAAGAAGAAGAGGTCGATTCAAAGATTGAACTAGGTACGACTTGGTGAAATCTTTGCTGCTGGTTACAGATGACCAGAATTTAGACACGAAGAAGAGCTTGGTTACCGATTCAGCTGGTACTCTGGAGAGAATCTCCATTTTCAGTTCTTGAAGAACCGGAGAAAAGAAATTTTTTAGGATCGTTCTCGATCATCTCCTTCTTCTCCCTTTCCATCGCGATTTCTTCAAAGAACCCTAAAATCGCGCGTACTCGATGAAGAAGAAGTTGAGAAATGAATTTTGGTCTGGAATAAGCAAACGTCATTGTTTCATTTCTTAAAACATTGTCGCTTTCGTCTCTCAGATTTGTGTGTTTTAACCGTTTGCAGCTAAAACGACACCGTTTTCGCAAGATGATGTTGTTTTGATTTGTGGCAAAATAAATGAAATTAGGGATTTGAAGACAAGAGCATCTCTTTTTCTGTTTTGAATTAATGTTACAATATATTATAGAAAACTTCCAACGTATTTACATGACGATCTTTAAAACGTTATTTTGAAAACAAAGTAAAACTCAAAGCAAACTAAGTAAAATCTTGTTTGACAAATGATAAATCACAACTCACTTCCCATAAGAAGCGATATATCAAGAACGGAACCGTCGGTTACATTTTCGCACTAGCTTGAGCTTCCAAAGGATCCTTCATATAATGGATCGAGACTTCCAAGATAGAGCATCTTCATTCCGAGGGAATAAACTTGAGCTTTGAAGCCTTCTTCTTCTACAATTGGTTCCAATATTATTTACATATGTTCAACATCTTGCTTTCCCTGATGGACCTCTGTAATGGTATACCCGTTAACCCAAAAAGATGTCAATATTACCGAATTTCGGAATATGATTTTATTACTTGTTGTTGAAAAATTTAGAGGAGTAGTATTTGACTACGTTTGGGAGAAAAGAACGTGAATATTCACTTTAAGCTAGGTCAAATATAAGACTGCTCAAAGGATCGAAGTTTCATTGGGAAAAGTAATGCTCCATCAACCTCATACACCTGAAAAATATTTAACGTAGAAATCAAAATACACATAACATTCTTAGTAAGATGAAAGCTAGAAAAGAAAAAACAAAATCAAAATGATGATGAAGATCCATCTAGCCAGCACACAAAACTCTTTCTTTTTTCCTCCATTGTAGATCAAATCTTAGAACAACTTTTACTAACAAACAAAATGTAGATCAAATAAGAAAGTCAAAGAGCTTGTCAACTCCAAACAAAAATAGAACTTACTTTAATCAAAGTCATAAGCATTGCATTTGCATAATCCACCAGCATACAATGCAAATTGATCAAAAGACTGATGTCATCAGCGGATTCATTTACCTCTCGGCAGAATCATAGGACTTACTACATGATCCAAAAAGATTTCGGTAACAGAGTTCGCTGCTCCAGTTCTTTTAATCGCAACTTTTTTGGAACTGTTTTCCTTGAGATCGTAATAGAGAAAAAAGAACGGAGTAAGGGGATCGTACGGTCCAAATATAAGCTCACCGGTACTGATTGCACCTTTGAACATGAAGATTCTATTCCCAACTAAATCCGACCAATCAGGAATCAAGACAGAAACTTTCGACCATTCTTGTTTGCAAGCATCTTCCATAACCCACAAGTCAAGTGTACCATTGCATGACTGACTCGTTAAGGCTATCTTCCCGTTGTAGTGTACTAGTTCACATTTGAATGATAGATGTTTAGCATCCTCATGAAAATTAGTAACATTAAAGTCTTCAGAGCTCAGGTCGAAGCTTATTAGACATTGTCCATGGTTGTTGAATGCTAAATAATACACAACTCCATTCAAGCATAGGCTTCTAATTGGAGTAGTGAAAGCATGGGCATGCTTACATTCGATCATTCTCCATTCTTGTTTAGCTCCTAAAGTGAAAACTTGATGCTCCTCCGACCCAACTCGTGATCCATCTTTGCCAAGTAAACGTACCGTCATGCACAATACTTTGTAGAGATCGTTAAGCGGATCATACCCAAAAAAGGAAATTATCCATCTTCCCTTAGATTTGAGTCTAGGTAAAGTTAGGACTTGATCCGTACTAGGGTTTCTAATCAGCAATTTAGTACCATTTCGATAGCAGATCAAGCCGCGCACGGGTGGAGAAATAACATGAATCCATCCCAGATTTGGAGTAATACTTATATCATCAGAAGACGGATCTTCCTGGGAATAGGAATGAAAGAACCGCATCTTTTCGTGGGCTACTGTGAGAAGAAGACGTGGCCGAGTTGAATAATGAGCCAGGTACAACTCGGTGAAACCTTTGCTGCAGATTATCGATGACCAGAATTTAGATACGCAGATGAACTTGGCTACGGATTTGGCCGGCAGTTTCAAGAGAATCTCTGCTTTCAGATCCACAGGAAGACTAGAAAACAGATCGTTTTCATCGCCTTCGTCTCGTTTCTTAGACCTCGTGACCCTTTTCATGGCGATTTGATTTTCAGTTCCTCTGGCTGCTTCGTTCTTTCTTACTCTCTAACCCTAATATATCTTTACTGATTTTAATATTCCATTTAATATTTGGGGTTTGCAAATAAAGCACCCTCCCTTTTTAATATTTGACAAAAAGTCCTCTCTTTTTTGGTCCGCATGTATTGTTTGCGAATTTGCTAAAATCTATGTATATGCATCCATAAACTTCTCAAATCGTTATTCTCCAACTCGTGTTTCATTTCACACTTCCCAAACACTCTTACTTCTCAAACACGTCACTGGTGCTTCTCACTTTTTTCAAAGCCTGAACGAAAACTTTTTATAACGATATCGATTCAGCAGTTTCTTGCTATTTCTGTTTTCATACCTAAATGCAACAAACACATATAGAGTTATAGCATCTCTAATCGGTCGAGAGGAATGATGAAAATGGTGAGTCGGTAAATGGAAGCTGAAGTCGCTGCAAACTTTGCAAACCTAATCTGCATTGATGAGTTTTGCTTCTTGGTCAAGTAAGACTAAACTGATACATTCATAGACGTTGATATGCTTTATCTTGAGCTTTGAAGCCTCCTTCTTCTACAATTGGTTCCAATTACTTATACATTTTTCTTTCACTAGTTCAGCCATCTTGCTTGACTATCTCACTCGTCTAGGCCATTTAGTCAATGCATCCATCCTCTTAGGAAACTGTTGATGAATGATTTCGTTTAAAAATCTTATGGCGATGAACGTCATGCCATTTTTTCTGGTTTAGCATCAAGCAAACTGTGCGTTATATCAAGAACGGAACCGTCTGTCATATTTCGCACTAGCTTGAGCTTCCACAGGTCCTTCATACAATTGATCGAGACTTCCAAAATAGAGCATTTTCCTTCCGAGGCAATAAACTTGAGCTTTGAAGCCTTCTTCTTCTACAATTGGTTCTATTCCGAGGCAAAATAGAAATTACTTTAATCAAAGTCATAAGCATTGCATTTGCATAATCCACCAGCATACAATGCAAATTGATCAGAAGACATTAAATGGGTGAATCAGATGCCTCAGTCCTGGTAACAACTAGTCTTAAACTACTATCTGAAACCTCGAAGGAGACTTAACAAAAAAGAAAAGAGATAAGCTCGGGCAACACCAAAGTCTAGTCATCAGCGGATAAACTTACCTTTTGGCAGAATCATAGGACTCTCTACATGATCCAAAAAGATTTCGGTAACAGACTTCATTCCATTTCCTTTGATTGCAACTTTTCTGGGAATGTTCTCCTTGAGATCGTAATAGAGAAAAAAGAACGGAGTGTAGGGATCACACGGTTCAAATATAAGCTCACCGGTACTGATTGTACCTTTGAACATAAACATTCCATTCCCAAAAAAATCTGACCAAGAAGGAACCAAGATAGAAACTTTTGACCATCCTTGTTTGCTAGCATCTTCCAGAACCCACAAGTCAAGTGTACCATTACATGACTTATTCGTTAAAGCTATCTTTCCGTTGTAGTTCACTAGTTCATAACATGGTAGATTAACATCTTGAGGAAACTTAGTAACATGAAAGCCTTCAGAGCTTAGATCGAAGCTTATTAGAAATCGCCTATAGTCGATCATAGCTATATAATACACAACCCCGTTCAGGCATAGGCCTTTAAATGGGTGAACATAATCATGGGGATGCTGACATTTGATCATTCTCCATTTTTGTTTAGCACCTAAAGTGAAAACTTGATGCTCATCATATACAAGTCGTCTTCCATGTTTTTGTAAAAACGACGTCATGCACAACACTTTGTAGAGATCATTAACCGGATCATACCCAAAAACGTGATATATGGTTTTTCTCCTAGTTTTGACTTTAGGTAAAGTTAGGAATTGATCCGTACTATTATTCCTAATCAGCATTTTAGTACCAATTCGATAGCAGATCAAGCCACGCACGGGTGGAGAAATCGCATCAATCCATCCCAGATCTGGAGTAATACTTATCTCATCAGACGGATCTTCCTGGGAATAGGAATGAAAGAACCGCATCGTTTCACGGGCGACTGTGAGAAGAAGACGTGGCGGAGATCGAGCCAGGTACAACTCGGTGAAACCTTTGCTGCAGATTATCGATGACCAGAATTTAGATACGCAGATGAACTTGGCTACGGATTTGACCGGCAGTTTCACGAGAATCTCTGCTTTCAGATCCACAGGAAGACTAGAAAACAGATCGTTTTCACCGTCTTTGTTTCGTGTCATAGACCTCGTGACCCTTTTCATAGCGATTTGATTTACATTTCCTCTGGCTGCTTCGTTCTTTCTTACTCTCTAACCTAATATATCTTTACTGATTTTAATAGTCCGTTTAATGTTTGGAGTTTGCTAAAATAAAACACCCTCACTTTATTAATTGTTGACACAAAGTCTTCTCTTTTTTGGCCCGCATGTATTGTTTGTGAATTTGCTGAGTCTATTATATGCATCCATAAACTTCTCATATCGTTATTCTCCAACTCGTGTTTCATTTCACACTTCCCAAACACTCTTACTTCTCACACACGTCACTAGTGTTTCTCACTTTTTCAAAGCCTGAACAAAAACTTTTTATAACTACCACAGGTTCACCAATTTCTTGCTATTTCTGTTTTAATACATACATGCAACAAATACATATAAAGTATACAGCATCTCAAATCCGTCGAGTGGAACCCAAAGTTGCAAGCTTTTGAAAACCTAATCTGCATCAATCCGTTTTGCTTCTTAATCAAGTAACTCTAAACTGATGTATCATTCATAGAAGTTGATATGCTTTAGCTTCTTCCTTCTCTTCTCCCACCGATGTTAAACCAGGAAACTGCCCAATATCATGGCCCGTAAGAGAACTTAACCTATCATGTAAACTGATTGCAAACTCGTCTGGATTATCTCCACCGTTCTGCAGAAAATCCGCAATCTGAAAAAGATAAAAATCATTTGTTATCTTTTCTTCCTTCATGAAACCTTGAAAAGAAGATTCACAAGAAGCTTCTTACATGGTTTCCTAGTGCTGCACCACTTAAAGCTGCAGATTCTAAGTTAGAACCGAGAAGCCAGTCACCGCAAATACCAGCACGACCTTGTGGATCAAATATACATGGAACTGCAGGAGTGTTCTTTGGTAAAGCTGCTCCCCTGTAAACGAAAACCGAAAATCACTCCACAAAAATCTTCAAAACATTTAAGCACCATTAACACAATTTCCAATTACCATAGTTGGAGTCGTGTATAAACCGGTTTAGGAAGCGAGCCTTCAGGTAAGCCTAATGCCAATTCTACACCTTGAAGCATACCGGCTTTAACTTTCTCTGCCGTGACCGTTGGGATATTTTCCTATAGAGGAAAGAAACCATTTGATTTCTGCGGTTGTAAAAGCTTTGAAGAGACATAGATACAGAGACTAACCTGAGGAACTTTGTTCTGTTTTCCATATGTTGCAGTACTAAAGAAAGTCCAGCAATGTGGAGATTTGTTATTTCCAAGCTTTGCAGAGTTATTTCCCATCCAAGACAAAGATTCAACTCCTTTCACAAACGCTCCTTCGAAGTTCACTGTAGGAAGAGGATCATCGAAAGCTGCTAATAACGCCCAAATCGAACTCAGATCCAGTTTCTAATAAATCAAAAGAGGATTGTATCAGTTTATAAAGATTAGATATTGTCTTAAGCTTAGTTTTTAGCATTTACCTTCATCTGTTTAGCAACTAAAGGCAAGCCTGAAGCAGAAAGTAAACGATTCGCACATTTACCTGAAAACAAAAGATGTGTAAACAAAGCTTTCTGAAACTAGCAAGAGAGAAAAATCGATAAGCGTTTCTTACCATTATGAGCAATGACGATAGCATCAAACTGACCACGAGGTGTTCCATTTTCACTTAAATGCCACATTCCATTTAATGGTTCAAGCTTACTAATCCAACAAGGTCTCACCAAATTCACCATTTGACTCTACAAGAAAACCAACCAGTAAATCACTTTTACTTTGAAGCTCATAAAGATTGACATTTTAGATCGGAATCGTTTCGCGAACCTCTAGTAGTAATGAATCAGCGAGAGATCTCATTCCATTAACAGCAATGTATCTTGGAGATGATGATGATGATTGAGGAAATTGTGTGAAATTACCGCCGATTTCAAGCTCTCCCACAACACCATTCCACTCTCGAATCAGTCCTTTCTCTAACCACTCATCGACGTATTGGATAAATCGAGAATCGTTCGCAGTGAAGAATTGAGCAGCGTGATCGAAAATTAGTCCTTGTGGTTCAATAATCCTTGTTCCAAGTCTTCCTCCTAATCCATGTATCCCCTACATAACGAAGCAACACAAGAGATTCTTCAATTGAGCTAAAAAAAGCTTGGATTTGAAGTGAAATTACAAAACCCAAAACACCCAGAAACCACAAATTTGTCATCCCCGATTCTACCAATCTCTAATTTCAGAATCAATGAAAGTTTGCAAAGAAACTAAAGAGACGAACCGTATCGAAAACTGTGGATTGGACGCCACGAGCTTCGAGGTTCAATGCGCAGACCAAACCGGCCATTCCGCCGCCGATAATCGCAACTTGGGGGTCATCGGAGATCCGCGCGGTGAAAGTAACTTGCTCTTGTAAGAACGATTTCTTGAGGATTGACCTTCTAGAAGTTCCATACTTGGAGGATTTCTGTCGTTTTTGGAAATTAGGGTTTCTGCTGCTTGGGTTTGACTTACCAGTGTTCTTCTGTGAATCGCAGGTTGTTATAATTTTCCTGGTGGTGGTAGATAAGTCAGTGTTCCTGGGTTTAGTTAGGGTTTTGAATTTGAGAGGCTGGAGAAATGAAGACGACAGAGGAAATAAAGAAGTGGCCATGGTTTAATTTTGGAGGGAGTGCCCAAGATAAAAGGTTTTACTGAGATTTATGATTATCTGTTTATCTTTTAACAAATTAAAAAAATATATATATATATGCAATCGAACATTCCAATTCCAAATAAAATAATCGTTATAGTTATTAGTCATCACGGTTTCTAAAACAATTCGGTATATCGAAAGAGGAAGAGGTGTGTTTCCGAATTATGGCCACGGTGGTCGTCGTTCAGACGGCAGACGGCAAACGGAAAAGTGCTAGCGGTTTACTAAATTTATTGATTATAATCGGTTTGGTTTTGGTTTTTTGGGTTTTCTTATTTGATTTACCGGTCTAGGACAATTGTTTGAAGCCGGTTTTATTTTCTCTTATCGTTGCACATTAATGCATTAACCAAAGATTTAGCCAATTTGCACATAAATCAACTTAACTTTTTCTTTTCTAAGTATGTAAAAATATATTCCAAAACAAAAACATTTTACATCAAATTATTTTAATGTTTAGAAAGATCATAAACATTAATAATATTCCGCACAAAATCTTTCTCGAATCTTTTGTCATCCATCACCCGAACTGAACTTAACCGATTCCTCGCATGTCAATCTTCTTGCTATTTAAATAACTTGGTTACTATAAGTTAGTGAAATCGTATTGGCTATTGGGTTAATACTAGTTAGTAAACGATTTCTTGAGGATTGACATTCTAGAAGTTCAACATTTGGAGGATTTTCGTCGTGTCTAGAAATTGGGTTTCTGCTTCTCGGGTTTAATTCCCAGTGTTCTTCAGGGTTTAGCTAGGGTTTTAAGCTTCAGAGGTTAAAGAAATGAAAAAGAAAAAGAAAATAAAAAAAACAGAGTGCGCCTTTAGGTCGTTAGTTTGACATAGTTGAGATGTTGCATTGATTTGGGGATTCATTTGAATGTAACAGACGAATAGGCAATACGATCGCATAGAAGACCTAATCATCGCGTCGAAATGCTAAAATATTGAAAATCAGATCGATGGTATCCGAGAAAGGAGGCTTGCGACATAAGACATTGTCCTATGGAGGGGTTTGCAATGTACTTTCAAACCATGTTTTAGCTCCTTTGAAACTTGGAAATTGGTAAGAAATGCACAACCAATCTAGACTTGGTATAAGGGTATTTGGTTTCCTAAAGCCACTCTCAAATACTATATTCTAGCTTGGCTTGCTATTATAAATCGCCTTTCGTATGATGAATTGGAACCGAGGCATTGATCTTTCTTGTGTTTTTTGTAAACACCAGATGGATGGAGACTATGAACCATCTCTTTTTGAATGCCCTAATATTATGGAAGTGCGGGATCTAGTTTGAAAGATGTTGGGTACAAACTTCAAATCGAGTTGGGACGAAGTGATGGAGCTCATTATCGACGATTTCCTCGATAAATCGATATGGTTTATGGTAAGATACTCTTTTTAGCAGTACATTTCATTTGACGTAAGAGAAATGGTTGGCGGCATGGTGAACCCAGTACACTACCTACACGTTTAGCATCAATGATCGACAAGGGTATCCGAAATCGAATTTCGACGATATGAGAAAACCGGAATTGAGATATGCTTCTCCCATGATTTTTTTGGTTTGATTCTAGATAAAGAAGATGTAATAAGAGTTGTTTTTTTCATTGATTTATTAGTTTTAGTTAGATAAAACTCAAAAAGCGAAACTTCATTGTAAGAAGTTTTTTTTAATTAATTTTAAATATTTTAACAAAAAAATATAAAATAAAGAAACCGAGTGAAATATTATCTGTCTATATCTTTTTTTTTTTCTCAAAAACAACTTTTCATTAATTTTATAGAATGTCAACATACAAATCATTCCAAATTTATGTAGAAGGAATAGAAACACCACCCTCAAAGGAAGACATACAATGAAAATGAGCCAAAGAATGGGCAATATGATTACAATATCGATTTACATGATGAAAAGAACAAAATACAAATTTCAGCTTCCAAAAAAGAATCTCTTTGACCAGGTTAATAATAGATCTATCATAGGAGTTTCCTTCTAAAATTTTCACCAGAACTTGATTATCCCCTTCAAAAATTATCTTAGTGAAACCCAACGACCAAGTATGTTGCATTGCCATAAGAAGAGCTTTCCCTTATGCTTCTAGAATTGACGCCGAAACTTCTATCTTTGAATGTCCCCATGATATTGCATTACCTGCATCATCTCTAACAATCCAACCCGAAGTTGTTTGTCCTGTGATTGAGTTGTAAGCCGCATCATGATTACATTTAAATACACCCGGTCCCGGTTTCTCCCATTTATTGATAATAGCAGGTAAGGTATTTATGGGGGAAACGGATTGGGGATCTATATTAACTCTTGTGTTAGTCTCATTAAAGAAAGTCCGGATCCATTCCCTTGTATTAGCAATAGCATATTGAACATCTCTCTTTACATTTACCGGTTTATGATCAAAGATCAAATTGTTTCTTGACTTCCACATTCTCCAAAGAATCCAGAAAGGAAGAAAACGATGAAGAGACGATAGTCTTGTGTCAGAAGAGAGATCTAACAAGAATCTAATCATTTCTTCATTGTCATTCAAAAAAAAGAAAGATATATCATAAGGAAGGTTGCTCTGCCTCCAAAACATTAATGAGACCGAACATTCATAAAGTAGATGAGAGATGGTTTCTTGACCATTACAACACCTTTGACACGTTGTGTCAATATTGACTCCTCTCGTAATTAATCTTTTTGTTGTGGGTAATGATTGAGATAGTATCCTCCATAAAAAATGTTTTATCTTCGGAGTAATTTTCAACTTCCAAATCTTTTGTTTTAGTTCTGGATCTCCATGAGGCTGATTTAGGATTCCTAGATTATTATCTAAGTCTTCTACTGCATAACCTAATTTCACCGTATAAATCTCAGAGGTTGTGTAGTCCCATATTATTGTATCCTCCACCATTTGTGTAGGAAGATAAATTGATTGGACTAAATCGACATCAACTTGGTTTAAATGCGTCCGGAGAGCATCCAAATCCCAAATCCAACGAGAATGTACCTGGCACATTAAGTCTCTAACCAAAAGATTAGGATGATCAATTGCTGATGAAGTGTTGATAGCTGGTCTTGGTGGGGAAGTTGGAATCCAATTATCTTTAAATACTCTTGTGGTTAAACCATTTGAAATGTTAGAACGTACACCTTTCTTTAAAACCTCTAAGCCATGAAGGATAGATTTCCAACCAAACGATTGTTTTTTCTTTGTTGTATCTTGTAAAACACTAACATCTTTGTAATACCATGCTTTAAATACTTTTGCAAACAAAGTATTTGGTTCTTTTAGTAGTCTCCATGCTTGTTTTGCCAACAAAGCATCATTAAATTTCTCCATGTCTCTGAATCCAAGTCCCCCATCTCTCTTTTGTCTTTTAAGTTTATCCCAAGCTATCCAAGGAATACTCGTGTGTCCTTCTTTTTTATCCCACCAAAAACGTAGAAACAATGAATCTATTTCCTGGCAGATCGATTGTGGAAGTTTGAAGACAGTCATGGCGTAAACAGGTTTAGACATTGCCACTGATATTAATAGAACTTCTTTCCCAGCAGGAGATAGATATCTTGTAGACCAATGTGATGTACATTTTTTAATAGAGTCTATGATAAATTGAAACATCTCCTTTTTCTTTCTACCAAATTGGTCCGGAAGACCAAGATATTTTCCTCCTCCTCCCTGGTTAGGAATAGAAAGTTCTCTGCAAAGTTTCTCTTGTGTATCATCCGGAATACGACTCCCAAAGGTTATTGTCGACTTGGAGGGATTAATCTTCTGTCCAGAAGCATCTTCATAAGCAGCGAAGATTTTCTTAAGAGTTCTACAATTTGTAACATTTGCCCTACAAAAGAATAAGGAATCATCTGCAAACATAAGATGTGTGATTGATGGCACTCCATTCCCAATCTTTATTCCCTGGATTCTATTTTGATTCGATGCTTGTTTAACCATATGACATAATAGATCAGCACATAAAATGAATAAATAAGGGGATAAAGGGTCTCCTTGTCGGATTCCTCTCTCTGGAATAACATGTCCTCTGGGATCACCATTGATAAGGACTGAATATGTAACTGAACGTACTAGCCCCATAATCAAATTAACCCATGTTGATGAAAAACCAAATGCAAGCATCGTTTTTTCAAGGAAGTTCCATTCAACTCTACCATAGGCTTTGGTTATATCTGTTTTGATAGCCATGTAGGTTTGAGAAACTCTCTTTCTACTTTTAAGTGAATGCATAAGTTCATGAGCTATCAAAACATTATCAGTTATGAGCCTTCCAGGAATGAATGCAGCTTGTTCCTCTGAAACTATCTCTGAAAGATAAACCTTTAACCGGCCAACTAGTAATTTAGAAATGATTTTATATATAACATTACATAGTCCGATCGGTCTATAATCAGAGAGAGTTTTTGGGTCAGTGATCTTAGGGATTAAGCATAAGTTAGTGTGGTTGACCTTTGAATTCAAAGTCGCAGTATTAAAAAAGGAGCGTACTTCTTTACACACTTCTTTTCCTACTATATCCTAACATTTTTTATAGAACTTTGCTGTTAAACCATCTGGCCTTGGAGCTCTATCTGCCCCAATCGAACAAAGAGCTTCAAAGATCTCCTCATCATAAAAATCGGCCGTGAGACTTTGATTCATCAATGATGTGACTGTCTTGGGTAAACTTGCAAAAATATTTTCATCTGTTCTTGTATGAGATGAAGAATAAACAGATTGAAAATATTTCTCAGCTTGATTTCCAAGTTCTTTTTCTCCTCTATATTCCACTCCATCATCATCTAAAATAACTTTCATACGATTCCGACTGGTACGAGTCTTGACACAGGCCTGAAAGTATTTTGTGTTTCTATCTCCATATTTTGACCATCGAGTTCTGCTTTTTTGTTCCCAATATTGATCTTCTTGACGTTGTGCTCTCTTCAACTGAAAACGTAGAACCTTGACTCTTCGAGGATTTGGATTAACTTTCACGAATTCCATTTCCATATCTTCTTTGATCTCTTCGATATTTTTTGCAGAATTGAGTTTAATATTTTTCTTGAATCGGGACATGGATCGACGACATTCTTTGATACGATTCGAAATAGATGCATCTAGACGGCAATTACGAAAATTCCATCTTCTGATGACCGATTGCTTGAAACCAGGTTCTTCAAGAAGTCTTTTATCAAAGTAAAAGACTATGTTTTGAGTTGTTATAGATTCTGCTTCAATATCTATAATTAGTGGACGATGATCTGAACATGAAAGATATGGTAGAAAATGGACTTTAGAGGCTAGAAATAAAGTTTTGAATTCATTGTTTGTTAATGCTCTATCTAAGCAAACTTGAATCATTTCATCTCCTCTGTTTCCATACCAAGAAAAGCAATTACCCTTGGATTGCAGGTCTGTTAAATCACAACTTGTAAACATGTTTCTGAAATTGCGGAATGACCATTCTCCACGGTTTGGTCCTCCTTTTTTCTCTGTGTTATTTAGAATTTCATTAAAATCACCAACAAGTAGTCATGGCCCTTGTCTTTGTGAGTTTAATGTTTGAAGTTGATCCCATACTAAATGACGATGTTTTTGTATAGGATGACCATAAACACAGGTAAAATAGATAAAAACACCATTTATTATTAAAGATAAGTCAATGATTCGATTACAAGATGATAAAACAGACACTGCGATATCCTTTTTTGCAAGGATCGCTATTCCGCCACTTTTACCTAATGGAGGAACTACAACAACAGAAACAAATCCTAAAGCTACTGAAATATCATAAACAACATTGTTTTTATTTTGAGTTTCGATTAAACATACAATATCTAGGCGATGAAGACGACATAGTTTATTAAGATCTTCAAACGTAGATGGTTCTGCGAGACCGCGGTAGTTGAAAGATCCGACTCTCATGGCACCGGTGGGGGTACCGGGCCCCCCGCGCCTCCGTCTGTGCTGTCCGAATCTCCTAGGTCAATTTTCACAGTTTTGCTTTTCTGGCTCACGACCACCATTGTTTCCGGATCTTCCTCGATGTCATTTCCACTTCTTTTCCTCTTTAACGAAGAACTTGCTTCTCCTTCCTCATAACCTGCAACAGATTCAGAGACAGGGAACTTACCTTTGGAATACTTGGCATGTAAATAGCGAAGTCTCTCAGCGGTTAGTTCCGTGTCTTCGAAAACATCAGGGATTTCCGATGAGTTCATGTAACTCTGTGCGTACTGTGTCATATCTTCGTCTGTTGCGATGATTGTAAGAGACTCTGAATTGTTCCTTGTAAGTCCTCCTGATGTTCGAATGGGAGAGTAAACTGGTGAGTAGTAGGGAGAAAAATCATGAACTCCAGTGATAAAATCTCCATCCTTGTTCTGTCTACCGCCGTTTGGATCTTCATGTATGACACGGGAAACCACAAAACTGTTATTGTCACTGCTCTCTCCTTGGTTCACATCGTGTGATGATTCCATCGCATCTGCAACATCGTTTTGGTCTCCATTGTTGCCATCGTTATCATATGAAGGAGGCCCATTATCATCGCCGTCATTATCTTCGTCTTCATTAAACTCCAGAGTGCATTATCGAGCGTCATGAGAGAGAAGACCACATCTTGCATAGAAATTGTGAAGCCTCTCAAACTGAAACTCCACCATCGTGTTTACTCCTTCTGTGAATTGAAAATTACGACGTAATCGCATTGGTTTATCAATATTCCACAACAGTTTGACTTTTGCAAAATTGATTTAATTTGTGTTCTCATCAAATTCAACGGTCTGGACTTGTCCCATCTGACTACCTACATATGCCACCATCTCCTCAGATAGGAAATCAAGAGGAATTCCTTTGATCTTAACCCAAAAAGGAATGATTTTGAGTTCTGCATCGGTGATATTAGGAAACCATCTGTGCACAGAGATCATCCAAATCATTGAATGCCCATAGCCCTTTACGAAAAATCCAATTCATGGCTTCTTCCGACTGGAAGACAAATTGTGCACGACCGTTTCCTAACATCCGGCCTACACATGAGTTTGTAAAACCCCAACCTCGGGGTAGATTTGCGTTCAAGGCACGCAAATTCTGTTTTCGAGGGTTGACAGTGACAACAATCAACGAGAAGCGATTACCAGATTGTGCTTTGTTACGGAGAGACGCCGGTGGAAGAACAGGGTCATCTTCGAAACCCAAGTTGAAATTTTGCATTTTCTGGTTGATACGATCACTCATGATTTTAATTTTAGTAACAGTAAGTAATATGATTGTGTCTGAAAATGAAGGAGATTTATAGAGAGAGATATCAGGAGGCTTGACAGTTTTAGAATCCACAGAGATTTCAGGGATAAACAAACCGTCATGAACAACCGTTCGTAACGGATAGAAACCGTTATTCCTTTTAAACAACAGAAAAAAGCCGCCTTTTGTTATCTCATTTAATGATCTCACTCCTTTTTCTGTTTTTTTGTGAGTAAGGGAAGAGGTCGGAGAGAAATTCCGATGAGAAAAGCACCGGAAAGAAGAGATTCTGGTTGAATCGCCATTACAGTCGCCATGGCAGAGAAACGACACCATTTTTTTTGCCATACAAATTTTTTGTATGTAACTGTTCAAAACAACATTAATCCTTGGCCTCCCATTATCTGTCTTTATCTTAAAAGTAAAAAATAATGTAAAAATATGCATTCCTAATTCAAATTAAAATAAGTTATAGAACATATAGTCACGTCATGGCGGTTTCTAAGACAATTCGGTGTATAAAATACAAGAAACAACACACGGAAACGAAAGAGAAAGAAACGAGATTATGGGTTTATTGAAGAAAGTATCTTTGCTCTTATGTTTTCTATTTGTTCTCAATCTTCAGCATCACTTTATTCACGCGCTCTCTAAATCAACAACACGTTTAGTTTCGGATGATCCAAAGCTTGACAATCTCCCCGTCAAGGTAGGTGAATCGCAGCCGGACGGTGACGCATTCGCCAGTAAATCAAGAAAATTAGCAGTCGTTGCTAAGAGGGGTTTCGGCGGTGGACGCAGCTCCGGCGGAGGACACAGCTTTTCTGGAGGACTTGCTTTCGGAAGTAGAGGAGGACGCGGCTCCAGCGGAGGACGTGGTTTCGGAAGTAGAGGAGGACGCGGTGTAAGCGGAGGGATACACAGTGATGGTGAAAGAAGTAGTGGCGTTCGAGAGAGGTCTATTGGAGGAGGAAGAATAGTAAGCCGTGGGTTTCCGTATTATAGCGGTAGATCGCACCACCGTCACCGTTGTCATCATTCAAACGACACTCGTTGTTCAGACGGTAGCCGGGAAAGTGCTAGCGGTTTGTTAGGTTTATCGATTTTAATCGGTTTGGTTTTGGTTTTTTAGGGATTTCTAATTTCATTTACCGGTCTAGGACAATTGTTTGAATCCAGTTTTACTTGTTACTAGTTTTTACTCTTATCTTACAACATGTAGATATAGCGTTCCAGGTTAATGCATTAACCAAAGATTTGACCAGTCTACACTTAAATTAACATAATTTGGTTAGCTAGTAAAATCGTCAAAAGAACTGAATTAACTGCAAGGACCGTCAATTTTTTTAAAATAGTTTTTCTAAATTTATAGAATCTAAAACAACTTTTTTTTCCTCACAATTCTCTTATTTCCTTGATCAGAAAATAATATTTGAATTCAACTTTTTAGATAGATTCAAAAGACGTTGTAATAAGATCTTGTTTCATCAATAATACAACTATTCTTCGATCGTTCTGTAGTGTTTTACTGTCTTAAACCAGGTCCAAAAGTCACCGAAACACGTATATAAAATTAACTCATGAGGGTAAACCTTACCAATTTATATCTGAGTTACGGATTTCCATTATGTCTTGGAGTTACATGTATGATATGTGTTAACATACTTATATTGTTGATTTATAAAAATTTCATACAAAACTTTGAAATTGTGGCCAAATATACATTATCCATGACGGTAAATAACATGCCATCCATACTAGTCATTCATGGTCCACCAGCACATTGAGTTCTTTTTGTTCTTCGCAAACTAAGCGCGAAGAGAATAAGGGTTATGGTGGAAAAAATTATAATCACAAAATGTCTGGTTTTAGGAATTTTTTTTTCTAATTTTGCCTATTCATAGATTCTAGTCATGTAATAATATTTTCATAAGCCTTATGGTTAAACTAATTCTATATATTATTATTTTGTGCTGAATAGTTTAAACCAAATCTATATGCACAATGCACATACGGAATGAACATAATTTTTATTAGGAGAAAATTGTTGAAAATGCCACAAAAATGAATTGAGTTTTGATTAGAAACAAATTTCGAATCCAATATCGATAATTTTAGAAAAATCTTAATTCCACTACATACCAAATTTTTTAGGGAAATTGTGGTATGAGATGATGGATTTTTAATTTTGACTTTGAGTTGTCGTTGGTTTATTTTTAATTCTAACGCATAGTCTGATCAGATTTTTAAAATTTAGGTATAAAAGTTTTGAAATTCAGAAGTCTAGGTTTTAGTTAAAAACAAATCATAATTACACACCCGAAACTTATCGAAAACATGCGACAGAAACTGGCCATATTTCATGAAAGCTTTTTATAAAAATCCTTCTCAAATGAATGGACACGTAACATAATTTAAATTTATATATTTAACAGTTAAAGGCTTAATGCCATATATATCTTCTAATCAGTCTAATAGTGCTTTTCCACCGGAAAGAAAAAATATTAAATATACATTCAAATATTTAAATCAGGATAATTTTTTTGATGTTTTTTAGTCAGGCGGTTCTAAAGAATTCGTTGTATAAAATAAACAAGAGACACGGAAATTGAAGAAAAGCAAAAGAAATGATGGATTTGAGGAAAGCATCTTTGCTTTTATACGTTCTTCTATTCTTTCTCCATCTTCAGCATCACTTTATTCCGGCGACCTCACGACCTGCCACGCGTTTAGCCTCCGTTGATTCAAACCATGACAATCTCCCAGTCCAGGCAGTCGAATCGAAGCCTGACGACGATGCATTTCTCGAAAAATCAAGGAAATCAGCAGTCGCTGTTTTAAAGGGCGGCGGAGGCGGTGCCAGAGGCGGAGGTAGTTTCGGTGGAGGAGGACGCAGTTTCGGTGGAGGAGGACGAGGTGGAAGCAGAGGAGGTAGTGGCGCACCATCGAAGCCTTACGGAGGAGGAGGAAGAGGCGTGATTCCGTTTTACGCGGGTGGATCGCACCACGGTGGTCGCCGTTCAAGCGGCGGCCGGGAAAGTGCTAGCGGTTGGTTAGGTTTATCAACTTTAATTGGTTTGGTTTTGGTGTTTTAGGGTTTTTTTTTCTGTTTGAATTACCGGTTTAGGTTAAAATGTTTGATACCGGTTTTGATTTCCACTGGTTTGTTCTGCTAGGAGAATATGCAGTAATATTCTCACTAAGAATTTCTTAGCATTAAGATTTTCTTAACCTGTTCAATCCGTAAATAATTTGATTATAGAATATTTCAAGCTTGGATTCTGAAATTTCAACCGAACGACACTCAATTATACAAATTTTTCAACATTAGGAGGTTTCTTCAACAAATCAACATAAAAAGTTTTTTCACGTTACAATTAAAACCGAGAAAGACGGTTACATTGTGAACCAAACATATACCGGAAATAACCGATTAACAAAAAACAAAGAGTCTTTGTTTTTGAATTTAAACTTTTCTCCGGTAATAAGATCAGAGTTAGTTTGAGAGTAAACACAGACAGACCAACAACAAAGCATCATCATTGTTTCAAGCCTCACAAGTTTCTTCCGTGGACTCATCAACCGATTTCAATCCAGCTTTAGCCTTACCAGATCGAACACGAGAACCATCATGCGCCGTGACATTACCGTTCTTGTTCTTTGGTTCATCTTTGTTCTGAACTGTTCCAGTGCTGTGTCGGTTCCGGTTAGCGACTGTCTTCAGAATCTCATCACGAGAAGTCGAGCTGACTGCGTCGCTGAAGCTTTTTCTCCGAGAAAGAATGAGTTTTGGCGATTTGGGACGCGTCAATGGAAGCTAAAAACGAAAAACAGAACATAAGTTATTACTTAGCCACAAGAACAATGCTTGAGATTTTTGTGAGTTTCTGAGTAAAGAGTTCGAAAAGATACCTTCTTGAGCTCGGCTTTCACAGGAGGCGCCTCGTAGTAGAAGTTAGGAACGGGTTTAGCCTTAAACTTAAGATTCTTCCTAAGTTTTTTCAACGCTGCTTCTTGTTCTTCCTACAAAACCATCAAGGTTTTCGATTTAGAATCCGAAAAGACTGAATCTACGAAGAAAGTTCGTAGTTTTTACCTTTTGCCTTTGTTCAAGCTCGATTCTTTCGGCTTCAAGCGCTTGGTTTTTCTCTTCAAGCTTTTGGTAATACTAAACCACACAACAACAACAACAACAACAAAAAACCAATCAAGAAACAGAACAATAGTGCAAATTATGTTTCGAATTCGGATTTTTACGCGTAATCAAACCTCAAAGAGCTTGTTTACTAACCTCTCTACGTTTCTCAGCACGTTCAGCACTTCTAAACGTTGGAGCACTTCCATGAGTCACTCCGGATTTACCCATCCTCATGGAGTTTGCGACGCTGCGAGTAAAAAACCGTTAACGAAAACATTATACATACATAAACATCAAATGAGTAAGAGGGTAAGCAAAAACCATACGAAGAAGCAATGGAGCAATTATCATCGTCATCGATATGCTTCTTGTTCTCGTGTTGCAATGGCTTCTTCACCACAGAATCGTGCTACAGAAACAAAGAACATAAACATACGGTTCAAAATCGCTTTCAAGGTTTCAATCACTTACATAAGATCTTCTTGAATTACTAGTTTTTTACCTTTGAGACTTTAGTATTTGCGTTACGAGCTTTAGGAGAATTTTGAGCTTCGATTTTCTCAGGAGTTTCGATTTTGGGGGTATTCTCGGAAAGAGAATCTTCCTCGGTGCATTCTTTGACTACAAATTCTTCCTCAGACTCCTCTGCAGCTATCTTAGGAGCAACGTGAACTCTACCGTTTGAAACGTCAGCGTTTCGGTCCATAAGCACCTCAACAACTTCTCTTCCCATTCCACTGCTTATAAATCAACCAACCAAAAACAAAACACAAATAATGAGTCAGATTCTTACACAGATTCACAAAATCCCAATTCAATTTGTAAGATCTAAAAATTTAAAACAAACAAAAAACGACTTTTTTTCTCACATTTCAAAGTTCAATTGTAATGAAGAGAGATTTGTTCAAAAGTAAGAACATTCTCGAATCTGAAACGGTACGGAAACTGTAGAAAGAACAATTCAAAAAGTGAAACCAACACGCATAAACAAAACCCAGATGAAGAAATAGTCAAATTTTCGAAACAAGATCGTAAATTTTGAAAAAATTAAACAATTTTACAGAATAGAACACGAATTATCGAGAGAAGAACAAGTACCTAAAAAAAAAACAGAGAAGAATAATTCAAAAAATGGGGAGAGAAATTTGTGTTCTTACAAGAAAGACTTGTAGGATCAGAGGGAAGGATTCTTGTGCACAACCTCTGTCTCCTCTCTCTCCGATAGCCCGTGAGAATTTTGCAGACAAAATAGAAATGAATGTCTTTATCCAGAACAAACTTGTCTCCCTCTCTTTCTCTCTCTTTTCACAATTTGTTTTTTGTTTTGTGTTTTTTTTTTTTGGGCGGTGACTATTTTGGAAATGTGTTTGGATCTGTTAAGCTTGTTGGTTATTTTATAAGACTTTTCGAATTTGAGCCGTTTATTACATTATTATTATTTTTGGAATTTCTTGGCGCTTTACACCACTTTGATTTTGTTTTTTATCTACTTATATAATAATACTGTAGGATTCTTCTTTTTTAAAAATCAGGATTTCAAAAAAAGTATACTCACCCTAATAATTGAAGATGACTTATTTGTTCAATTTTTCTTTTGAACGTGCAATGGTATTTTTATTAGTAAGTATATTTTATCACACATACTACAAAAAGAAGAAGTGATATTATACTATAAACTAGTCCATTATCAGATAAATTGTTATGGTACTCCCTAAAGCCACACGCGAATCGATGATGTCTTAAGTAAATAACAATTACTTAGTAAATAATATAGTGAAATTGTTAATCGGTATTCTTTTTGCAAAAAAGTATTGTGAGATTTTGCTAATTGGTTTATTTCTGTATTAAAAATGTACTACATGTAAATCTAGTTTCGTCTTACAATTAATTAATTGAAAACAGATGGACTTAGTCTGTTTGGTAATAGCTTATTTTTTACAATTAATCCAAAGCTTACTGTTTTGATTTTTTAAAAATTTTACAGT
Source organism: Euclidium syriacum (assembly GCA_900116095.1). Lineage (NCBI taxonomy): Eukaryota > Viridiplantae > Streptophyta > Magnoliopsida > Brassicales > Brassicaceae > Euclidium > Euclidium syriacum. Next base: position 18,156,130 of record FPAK01000003.1, read on the forward strand.
GAAATTATGTTAAGAAGTTACAGTGAAAAGTGATCATGATTATTTTTCTAAATTTCTGGTTACTAAATCTGAATGATTACATCAAATGCAAATATTCAGTTTCATCATAGGTATTATTATATCTTAAACGATAAGCTACGTAACCTGATGAATAACGACATCAAACTTCAATCTATTACAACTAGTTTTGAATTATAAACAAACAAAATATTTTGAAAAAAAAACCAAACAAGATACAAACACAATAGGAAATTATGTTTATTTGTTTTTTTTTTCTTATAGTATCAAAATACATACTCAGTGAGATAGCATAGGGCCCTTTCACAGTCACAAGACTAATACCAATGTGACAAATACCTCATTTAATATAGTAACCATAAATACCAATGTGACATTGTATCCCATTTATTAATTACTACATCTCGACGAACGTGATACGACTATTTAACCATCTCTACTTTTTTGAATTTTTCACATAAGTATTCGAATCCATTTTTTTTAATTTAGTGTCTATAATTTGCTTTCTGTGTATAGCTCACACGTTAAAGTATAAATATCGGTCATCTAATCTGTATTTTTTATATGGGTTTATTTGCTGGAATGTAAAGGACGTAAATCGTGTACTTTGCTTTGTATTGTAAAAGAAAACAATAAGCTTTAAATATGCTTCTTGCCTTTTCGAGTTCAAACCACAAGAGTAATTCTTACTTTCCCTCGCTACTTTGTTTAAATCCTGCACCTTTTTCGAAGTATTATTTTCGAATATGGTGCGTGGCCTTTAAATGCATAGACAGTAATATACATGGTACATTTATTTAGATATATATATACACACAATTTTTTTTTAAGCCTCGATATATATTTTTTGTTATTTTTTAAACTTGCATATTTCCCTACGTTAGTAATCTCAATGTTTTTTTTCAATTTTTTTTTGTTTTTTTGTTGTTGTAAATTTAATGATCTCAATGTTCATAAACAACATACTACCTTTATTGGAAGAAAACAGATTGAGTTTATATTTTCCCTGACAAACTTCACACTCAGATTCAGTATACTTATTAACTAAAAAAACCATTGAGCATCAAGAATTCAAAGTCGAGACTGGGAATGGTGAGACTTGGGCATTCTTTGTCTATCTTTATGGATTGGTCATCTTTGATTTCTTGGTTATTATCGTCTTCGGTTAATATCAAGACGATTCTCAAGAAGTTGGTTATGCAGTGCACTGTTTATCTTCTGTGGTGTGAATGAAATAATAGGATTCATCAAGTTTCCTCTCAAACCCCTCAGATTTTGTTTCATTCGATTGATTGCTGTGTTAGGGATCGTATTTTGAATCAAAAGGATAAGAAAGCTCTCCGGCTTTTGTTATCCAATTGGTTTGCTTATTATTAATAGTGTTCTTGTGATGGTTTCTCTTTTGTTCTTTTTAATTTTTTTTTGGGGCAAATGAGATGTAAATAGACTGTGTATAATTTCTTTGGCAATTAATTTAATCTTTATAAATAAATAAAAAATAATTCAAAGTTCTTAAAACATAAAAAAATATTTAGGAATTTGGATTAAACTAATTAAGAATATAATATTAAAACTTATTTTTTGTGGGGTTATCTTAAATCGAAATCCAAACTAATCCATGATGGGCTCATGTGAAAGATCGGTTAAAGAGGTATACCTTGTAATTTCGTAGTTTCTTTACTCTTTATAAGTTATATTTTTCGTGATCATACACAAATCATTACGTATGTTTTTAGAAATAAATATTTGATCCTCTATTATATATTCTTAGTTGGGATATGAAATCAACGATGACAAATTCAACAACATTTTTTTCTGATTTAAGGAGTTAACAAAACGAACAAGGGTAAGTTTTTGTTCTTTTGTGGCAGCAAGCTCGATTTTCATCTTGAATAAATGGATGTGAAAAAAACTTTTTTTATGAGAATTTGGAGAAATATATGTATATGAAACAACTTGAAGGATTTGTGAATCCGTGAGAGTGAAATTTTGTATATAGATGGAAGAAGTCTTTTTACGGGTTCAAGAAAGTTCACATGCATTGGTACTAATAGTTTGACTCTCATATGATGAAAATCAGACTACAAAATATATGTGTATTTTTATTATGTTTGTGTAAGGTGCCTTGATAGCCTTACTCTCATATTTATTTATGATGCTATCTATATTGATATGCTCATTGATGAAAGAAATATGGATGGTATCTTTTAGCTGAAAGGATTATTGGGAAGAGAGTTGGAGATAAAAGATCTTGTAATGCAAATGAGATCTTTGGGATGGAGATTTGGAGGGAGAGAAACTCTAAATTTTTTTATAGATGTCTCAAAAGTGCTACAAAGAAAAGGTTCTAAACATTTTGAAATGGCAAATGTGAAACCATGGAAATGGATTACACTTTTCACGAGTAACTTTAATCTTTTAGCGTCTTCATATCTAAAATCTAAAAATATCTCCTACAATATCTTTGAAAGAAAAAATGGGGTGAAAATATTATCAAAGTTTAATCTGATAACCTAGTCTACTGATGAGGTCATCAAACCAGTAGCTGAACAAGAGGTCAATCAAACCCACCATTCAATCCACATGGAGCCAAGTCATGCCCAAAAGTCCAAGGAGACCTATGAGCCTTGTAATGACCAAATTAATCCCACTATCAACTGTTCCAGCCCAAAGAATACTTGGACTACATTCTTAGCTTAACTAGAAGGCTCCTCAAAGTTGAATCAACCCAAAATAAGTTTTCATGAAGGAGATATTCAGTTCTCAAGTCGGGTGATTCCCAGCTTACCGGATTCGGACCTAGGCGCGCTATTTGAAGGATTCCGACCAAACCAAGTGGAATTGAGATATGGACCAAGTTGTCATGAAATCCTAACCCATCAGAGACTCAATGGAAGTTGGATTCATGCTCAAACCAGTTATGGTTTGGAAGTTATTCAAACCGAATTATTCTCGGCTTGCCTTATTTGGAACCTTGGAGAATAAAACCACAACAATCACATTTATGGCACCATGAGGACGTGATAAAGCCTATCTACATGATCGATAACATCCCAAAGGCACACCACTTCCTCCCCAAGTTGTCTAGATACAAGGAACCTCCCAAGTTTCCTTATTTGGCCAACAATCAAGAAATAATGGTCATATCAATCAAGCCTTTGATTGATTTTCTTTGATGTTGATTGATTTTCTTTTATATTGATTTATTTAGAGAATTATTGTTTTAAATGTCCTAGTAAGAGTCTATATAAGCTCATCTCATTTCATTGTAAAAGAACAACATTGGATCAATAAAACTGTTTGTTTTTGGTTTCACCAAAGTCATGTGCTTCTTTGTCTCGTGAGATAAGTCCGAGCCTAGAGCAACCCCTTGAAATATCATCAGGCTTCCGCACCTGTTGTAGTTCAATTCGATCCAGCCTCACCCCATCCTATCCCGGATTAGCTAGAGAGGTCCTTAGACCAAATAGCGATCCAACCCTCTTTTGGCTCAAGACTTTTAGCCCAAACTCATTTCATCTACCTTTAAGACAACAAAACAAATAAAATTCATTAATTAACACAAAGTAATTATAGATTCATACATTTTTTACATAAATATTTGGTGAAACTACATGAATGCTCTAAATTAACACAAATTATTTGGTAAAGTTACATAAAGGTTTACTATTTATGTTATGAGTAAACTTATTAAAACATATGGTGTATATAAATCAATTCTTTTTAAGAGAGCAAGAGTTGTTGGGTGTAGCAAGCCTCACACATATACTCCAACATTCATGAGTGGTGTCTACGAATTTGGGATAACCCAAACCTGTACAACAAAACCTTTTTCCATGTGGATAACAAGGTGGAGAGTTATATTTTACACCTGTTAGTAGATTTCATAACGGATCAAAACCTACATAAAAATAATAATAAGATTTTAGAAAAGACTATGATTATAGTATTAATGATGAGGAAAAAAGTGATATATCTATGTATCTAACATTAACATACATTCATAAAAGCTAACAAGACAAACGAAAACAACACAAAAGATAGCAAATTTGGATGACGACATTGGTGATTTTTCTAAGCGATCGAAAAAACGTGTTGTTGATTTACTTATGGTAAAAACCTTATATATATATATAAATATATCTAATTAGTACATTCTTTATTGGTATCCGGAAAAACTGTCATAGTATATTCTTTGGTTAGTATTGTTATTTCTTTTCTATTTTAGATATTGATGTTTACATCAACAATTTTTTTCTCGTTGAATTAACCACAGAATTTTGGCTAAACAAAAATGTTATTTTTAGATTTAGCCATCGATTATTTGGTCAAAATTTCTATTTTCTTACTACTTAAGATGTTTACCAATGGTAAAGTAGAGTGAACCGATCCTCAATAAATGGGAACTGCTAACCTCTTACCACTTGGTTTATAATATTGAAACTTGTCAACCGAAAAAGTTTTGAAACATATTTGTTCTACCAACCAACATAACATTTTAAAAATTTAAAGCAAAAACGAAGATGATATTAAAACTAACTAAAATGATTTTGCATGTGCGTCAAATTTCTAGTATTCCACTATACAGTATAATATTCGTTTCCGCTTTATTTTCATAGGTTAGAGTCAAAAGTCTAATCCCGATTAATATATAACACATTTTTTCTGTTGGCAAACGTACCAATATTATTATGTCAAATAAACAAAGAGTGGTCCAAATTTTCAAAAATCAAATTAATTAACATTTTCTTGTACTTGCAAAAATAATCAGACACAAAAAAACAAAAAAAAATCTTTATTTTCTTATAAAAAATAAATACAAAGCAAAGCATATGTATGAATAATTGCCAGAAACGTCCAATTCCGACCGATAACGTATTGTGTTTGGAAAATAATTCGAATAACGTAGGACCCACGTCGCATTGGAATAACGTAGGACCCACGTCGCAACTCAAAAATCAGAAAATCTTTTTCTCCTTTGGCGGCAAAATTCTTAACTAGGAAATCAAAAAATACAAAAGGCAAATCGGTCGGTTGGTCCAACACATGGTCCCCGTAAAAAAGGTTTTGCCTATGAAAGTGTTATCTCCAACGAGATTTGTATCGTGGATATGAACCATCTTCTACGACCAACTCTTTTCAGTCAAATAATTTATCTACCGACACGTTTTTAAAATTAATATAAACCCATTCAGCAAATTCAGCCATTTTTAGTTACAAAGTCCATGTTTTCAACGAAATTTTTGGTTTTAAAACTCGTAAATATCTAGTTAGTTCTTCTCAAAATTCCAAAAATTCAGTGGTTATAGCTATACACAAAGAGACTAAGAATTGTTAACTAGGTTTCTCTAACAAAATCAAATGTAATGCAATCATTCACACTCAATAACATAGTGCGTGTGTGATACCGAATTGCCGATGGTATTCCGTAAAATTGATTTAAGAAATATAATTTTGTAATATAGTAAATCACCAGTTAAAATAATTATCCGTGAAAGCTCTATTGTTCATATATACTTTTGATTGGTATGCATGTAATAAAATAACGAAATAGTCGAATGAACGAGTAGCAGAAAGAACTGAGTTTAACAAATTTTTAACTAAAATTAATGATAAAATATTAAAATGGCTTTAAATTCACTAATGTTGTTCTGTTTTGTAAGTTATACTTATAGTACATTCATGTAAATATAACATAAGAACATGAAAATTTTAAATTTATCAATATTTTGAATGGTAAGATAATAACAAAATCACATTAATAAAATGTGAAAAATGATATATCCTTTCATCTTCAACTAGAATATTATGTCATATTTCAAATCTAAATTTCCGAAAGTTTTAACAACAAAAAATATTATGTCATATTTCTTTTCAGAAGATATCGACTATAATTTATCCTTAGTAAAAAAGGTGATGCCTCGAATTTCTCTATTTTTATGAAATTTATAGATATTGACAAAATGTCAGGCCCATTGAACCTAACATGTATCTAAGGCCCATATTGGTTCACAAACGTGCGCAACCGCTGAATACCTCACAAACATCGGGGGTAACATCGTCATTTCAAAATCACTCGAAGCGAGATGAACCAATCCGTCTTTCGCTCTTACTCGGTCAACAAACCACTCAAGGACGAACACGTGTCACGTTTTATTTGGCTTCTTGAAAGTTACAACAAGTGCTATATAAATGCCGTTTAGCCTCGTAACGGTTTTCTAATTCCCAGAGAGAGTAACAAACCGAAAGCGATCAAAGAACTTTTCCCGCTAGCGAGAGAGAAAGTCTTCGAGAAGTTTACGCAGAGAGACTTAGAGTGATCGATAATGGCGATGGAAGTAGCAACACCGGCACCGGCACCACTCACCGCACCGGAGAGAAACATCGTCCTCACTCCGGCAACGACGACCATTGCTGAGACTCACAAGAAGAACAGGATCCAAGTCTCCAACACGAAGAAACCGTTGTTCTTCTACGTCAATCTCGCCAAGGTACATTAATTCCTTGATCGGAATGAAAAAATTCTCACCGGATCTACAGTTTTCCGATCAGATTTATCTCTGTTTCTCGTAATTTTGTTGGCTGATCTGGTTTTCAGAAACGTGCGATTCGCTTGATTTAGGATTGTATAGAGTATATCTAACAGTAATTTCGAATCGAACACCAGTATTCGCTTAGAATTGGATTTCGCTTGCCTGATTTTGTTTCCGATCCGTTTCTCGATCATATCTAGTAATGATCCTGGATCGTTCTTTATGGTTTCGATTTGAAATAAACGGTTTGTTATATCTGTACGCCAAGTGTTTGTTTGAATTACTCAGAGAGTAACTGGAAATTTTCTGAATCGATCGTTGTGATTGCATTTCCTCTGATCCTTTCGTCATCTGATGCAGAGGTACATTCAGCAACACAACGAGGTCGAGCTCTCTGCTCTTGGAATGGGTAATGTTTTAACTATTAACTAAATCTGTACGCAGGATAGTTATTCATATCGGTTTTTTCGTCTTTGTGTATTGATGATATTACTGTATCTTCTGTATACAGCAATCACAACTGTGGTAACAATCTCTGAGATCTTGAAGAACAATGGACTTGCAATAGAGAAGAGTAAGTTAAAACGCTCCTTTCAATCTTCCCTATAACAAAATCTTAAGTTCAATTCAAGAATCTGTTTCATCTTTTGTTCTGTTTCATACCAATAACAGAAGTGTTGACCTCGACTGTGGGAATGAAGGATGAGACCAAAGGAAGGATGGTGCAGAAGGCAAAGGCAAGATTCATTCTTCTTTAATATCATCTTCTTGAATTGTTTGACTTCTTATTTTTACATTCTCTTGTTGCAGATTGAGATAGTGCTGGGCAAATCGGACAAGTTTGACTCTTTGGTGCCACCAGTGACCAATGGCAAAACTCCGGAGGAGGAAGCTAATGCTGAGACGGAGGCTGCGGCTGTTGAAGAACAAGAAGAAGCTGCAGCAGCCACCGAGGCTTAAGGAAAAGATTTGAACAATGGGTATTAAAAAAACACATCACAGTTGACAAATCGATTTCGTTTTCTACTATGCTTTTGTTGTTTTTTTCTTGTTTCGTTTGTGAAATATCGAACATAATACTCTAGATATTATAGTAAATTGTTTGTTTTAGGAAGAAAAACTCCTAGTATTCTACATTTGAATCATATTGATATGAATTTTTCACAATTTTTTCAGTGTTCTGTTTTCTCGATGAGAATTTTTTAACTAATCGTGCTAAGCAGTCATAATAGTTGTGAAGAAAAATATTATTAATGATAAACTCCACAGATACGAAAGAAAGAAGAAAAAGACTAATTCTTCACAGTCACTGTCTTGATAAACTCCATAACCGTTGAAACTAATTGAGTTTGATGTTGTGTAAAACCATGATTAGCTCCTTCTATAATTTCAAGCTCGTGATTGGGAATGATATTCGCAAACTCCTTAGCATCTTCCACAGATACAATTTCGTCTTCTGATCCATGAATTGTTAAGACCTTGCATTCTTTGTCAATCTTGAGACAAGCTTCATGCATATTAGTGTTTATCCTCTCCATTACATTCTCCATAGTAACACGAAACTCAATTTTCCCCGTTTTAACATCGATAAACCCTTGTTCCTCAATTCTTTCTAAATAACGTTCTCCAATATTAGCCTCAATACCTTTCTTCAAATCAAAACGTCCCGAGATATTGATTACATTACGAATATCATGATATTTTGAAGCGTAGAGAAGAACCACATCACCTCTTCACTATGTCCGAGAATTGTATTCACAACACGGTCTGTGTTTTCGAAGTGTTTGATAACAGAATGTAAATCTTCAACCTCATAGTTTAATTTACCATAACCGAGACTTCCTTCACTATCTCCATTCCCTGAGAAATCAAAACGGAAAGCACTGATTCCTTCTTTCTCTATAGCGGTAGCTACGTTCTTCATGAGTCTGGTATTCCTGTTGGATAACCTTCCATGGCATAAGACCACAATTTCTTTTGAACCGGTTTCGTGAAGCTGACCAACGAGCTTCTCGTTGTGGCTGTTCGTAATCACGATCTTCGACTTCATTCTTGACTGCGATTTGTGAGATTACTCTTTCTCTAAAGAAAAAAAAACGTAAATCGAGATCTGTTCTCTAAACAAAGCTTAAAGTTTAGCCTTATATATATATATAGAACAATGGAATGTCACGTAGGATTAGGCATAAGAAAAGGAAACAAGATTTTTAGAAAAAGGAATCGAAAATAATCTTGGAAAAGGAAAAAAACAACCCCTAATCGGCGGCCAAAGTTCAGAAAATCTGGAAAAAAAATCGTTTTTGTTTAATTTATAGTGATAAAGAAGTTACAATGGGCCTTAAAGCCGACTAAAGGCCCATACTAATTGAAAGCACGATTCCACCGTATCGACTTCGATGAACGGTGGAGATGGATCATCATCATCTCCTTCTCCGGTTGTTTTTATCAACGAACGAATTGCGTATAAGCTCAAAGGATACTTCAATTTTAGCTAAAGAAGAAATCGCTAAAGGTGTTAGAGCAGAAGAATGGGGATGAGGCGCTTCTTCATTACAGAAATGCTCAGAGGATTTGTTCTGTGTTTATTGGAGATGGTTATTTTACCCTCAAAACGAAGAGATTTGTTCACTGGTCTCCGGAGACCTTTTTATTTAAGAGGCTTTGTGTCCCTGTTGAATAAATTGTATTTTATTTAATTTTGATAGTCTTAATGGTTTTCATTTACACTTTAATTAACAACTAACAAGGCACACATTATAAACAAAAGAAGTCATGTCAAGATTCTTCAAAACTCTGTCTCGAACAGAGTACTCTGTTTTGACTCTATGATTTCGTACCTTGAGTTTAAATGTTTGTGATGATTATGATGTGCGAAGTTTCAGATTCTTATAAATGAAGCTCCAGTCGTCTGTAGAAACGAGCATATAAGGTCACATGTCAGCAGAAATTAATGCAGAAGTCAAAATTTCACAAAACCTATATCTCCAAACTAACAAAAATACAAATATTCTCGTATATAAGGAATCTTACTCTCTTTCCCCCTACAAAACTTGACATTAGGATATTGCCTATCTCCTATTTGTCACTCCAGAGCTTGAACAGAAAGACAAGTTTCCAGAATTTCCAGCTGGTGATTCGCTATGATATTCGCAAACTCCTTTGTATCTTCCATGTAGTCATAGTAGATTTCAATATTCACAACATTAGTGTGGTGAGTCTGGTGACGAAACCTATTCATGGGGAAAAAAAGAGAAAGAGAGAACTACTCTATCAAATTTTAAAATAACAGGTTTTATTTGCCAAACCCTAATTATTAAATTTAAGGGCACACACTTCAGCCGTGAGCAACGAGTTTTTATTTGCCCGTCAAAATAGTTGGAGTAAGCTTGAAGTAAAGGTGTTCAATTGACCACATCTTCTATCTCAATGATTGTCCAATTACATGGTGTTCTCAAAAGCAAGAAACAATAGCTTTGTCATCATGTGAAGCTGAATTCATGACTGCCACTGAAGCAGCTAAGCAGGCAATATGGTTTCAAGAACTTTTGGGTGAAGTTATCAACAAGTCATGTGAGAAGGTAACAGTGTGCATTGATAACAAATCCGTTATAGCTCTTACAAAGAATCCTGTTTTTCATGGCCGAAGTAAGCATATCCACACTCGATATCATTTCATTCGTGAGTGTGTTGAGAATGAGCAAGTTGAAGTGAAGCATGTACCTGAAAGTGAGCAAAAGGCGGATATCTTAACAAAGACACTTGGAAAGATCAAGTTCAAGGAGATGAGAGATCTCATTGGTGTTAATGATGTTGCAAGATTTGACTTCAAATTTAAGGGGGAGAATGTTGGAGTAAGTTTGAAGTAAGTAAACCTTATGAAGATAGGAATCAAGAATATATATTTAGGAGATATTTAAATATATTTACATATTTTAGGAGTTATCTAATATGTAATATTTCCTAATAAGAGATTAGAGTTTTGGTCTTGATTCTTATATATATGAGGAGATGTTAAAGTATGACATAATTCATTAGGTTTTGAGATTGTGAGAGCTTAAGTTTTGAGAGATTTTCTGGAATTCTTTATAAGTATTTTACAAACCTAACGATTCAATAAAGAGTGATAAAGAACGACACTATACGAGAGGAATTGAAAATCATCATGAAAAGGGCTAGGAGGAAAGAGACGAACGGGAACCATCAACAGTACCTAACGAGGTCTAAGAAACAAGACGAAAGCGATGGAAACGACCTATTTTCTCTTCTTCCTTTGGATCTGAAAAAAGAGATTCTCTTGAAATTGCCACCGAAATCCTTAGCCAATCTCATCTTCGTTTCTAAATTATGGTCATCGATACTCTGCGCCAAAGATTTCACCGAGCTGTACATGACTCGATCTTCATTTCGGCCGCGATTACTTTTCGTGACCAAGAAACAAGGCATGCAGTTATTTCAATCCTTCCCTCATGAGAATCAATATGCAGATCATCATACGTGGAGGGGGATTGATCTGTTATGGATATGATGGTAAAGTGGTGGTTGGAAATCCTTTCACGGGTCAATTTGTCACTTTACCTAGAGTCAAACCTAGAAGAAGAGGCATAACAACCTTTTTTGGGTATGATCCGGTTAATGATCTATACAAAGTGTTGTGCATGACGGTGAAAAATGTTTTTCCAAGACCAGGAGTTGTTTCGGAGGAGCATCAAGTTTTCACTTTAGGAGATGAAAAAGCAAAATGGAGAATGATCACATGTAAGTATCCTCATCTTCCTTTTCATGGAACTAAAACTAAAGGGCTTTGCAAGAATGGAGTTGTGTATTATTTTGCTTGGATGAACAAGCATGAACAATCTCTAATAAGCTTCGATTTGAGATCTGAAGACTTTAATGTTATTAAGTTGCCTAAAGATGCCCAGCTTTTACAGTTTTACATTCTGGTGAACTACAGTCAAAAGATAGCATTAACGAGTCACTCCTGTGACGGTACACTTGACCTGCTGGTTCTTGAAGATGCCAGCAAACAAGAATGGTCAAAAGTTTCTGTCTTGGTTCCTTCTTGGGCAGAATTAATTGGGAATGTACGCTTTTGGTTTAGGGGTGCGACTATAACTGGCGAGCTTATATTTGTACCTTACAGATACTATTTCCTTAAGCCGTTCTATATTCTCTGTTACAATCTCAAGGAAAACAGTGCCAGAAAAGTTGTGATTGAAGGAACTATAGATGATTATTTTGCTGTTGATGTCTTTCTCGATCATGTAGAAACCCCTATGACTCTGCCAAAGGTAAGTTAATCTGTTGACGACTTTGTTTTTTTTGGTTTTGAGTTGGATGACTTAGTTTTTTGGTGTTGCTTGAACGCATCTCTTTCTTTTTGTTCAAGGCTCATATAATTTTTTTCTTTTTGTTAATCTGTGGATTAGTCCTTAATTACTATTGGGACTGGAACATCTTAGTCACCCATTCGTTCTGTTTTGTCACCAATGACATTGTTGTTTCCTTGCGGATTATGCAAATACCATTAGGACTAAGTTAAGCTTTTTATTTTCTTATTTGATTTTGAGAAAGAAAAGTTTCGTATTGGCTAGATTTTCATCATCATTTTGATTTTTCTTTTCAGAGAAAGAATAGTATAGTATCTTCAAGAAAAAGGAAAAAAGAAATGTTTATCTATAAACACAAACAAAAAGGAGGAATAAGGCAAAATGTATGTACTTATTTATATCATTCTCAAAGAAAAAATTACTAGCTATTTTTCACGATCACTGTCTTTTATAAATTCCATAACTCTTGAAACCAATTGAGTTTGATGTTGTGTAAAACCATGATTAGCTCCTTCCAGAATTTCCAGCTCGTGATTCACTATGATCTTCGCAAACTCTTTTGCATCTTCCACGGGTACTAGATCGTCTTCCGATCCATGAATCGTCAAAACCCTACACTCATCGCCAATCTTGAGACAAGCTTCATGCATATTAATGTTTAATCTTTCATTTAAACTCTCCTCAGTAGCACGGTACTCAATTTTTCCTTTTTTAACATCAATAAATCCTTCTTCCTCGATTCTTTTCAAATAACCTTTCCCAAGACTCCACTCTATACCGCTTTTCAGATCATAAGGTCCCGAGATATTGATTACGTTACGTATATTGCGATATTTCGAAGCGTAGAGAAGAACCACATCACCTCCTTTGCTATGTCCGAGTATTGTATTAACCACACGGTCCTTTTTTGTGAAGGTTGGATAATAGTATGTAAATCTTCAACTTCATAGTTAAATTTACCATAAGTAAGACTTCCTTCACTATCTCCATTCCCAGAAATCAAAACGAAAAGCACTGATTCCTTCTTTCTCTATAGCAGCAGCTACGTTCTTCATGATTCTGGTATTCTTGTTGGAACACATTCCATGGCATAAGACCACAATTTCTTTTGAACCGGTTTCGTGAAGAATTCTAACGAGTTTTTCGTTGTGGCTGTTCGTAATCACCGTCTTTCTGACCATTTTGATTTTCCTTGAGATTAAAGAAAAACCTTTACAAAACCTAAATCAAAATCTGTTCTCTATACAAACCCTAGAGTTTATAGCCTTATTTATAGAAAAGTAAAATCAAGTAGATTTAGGAAATAACACAATGAAAAAAGGAAACAAATATCCTTTAGAGAAAAGGAAAAAGAAACCCTAATAATCGGCAAAAAAATTCAGAAATTCTTGATGGCGATAAAACGTTAAATGGGCCTTAAAGCAGACAAAAGGCCCATATTAATTGAAACCTATCGCTAATTTTATACTGATTAAGAGTCGATTTGTTCAGTTGGTAACTCTTTTGACAAAATTAGAAGGTAATTGTATTTATAAGGACTAGTATGTAATAAAGTAGAAGCTCACTATTTCTCGATCTCAACTTTAAGATAATTTTTTTCACCCGCCTCCATTGTTACCGGAATCTCTCTCTTTCTTTCTTTCTCCGCCGAACGAATTTCTGTTTGTTTGAAGGTTTTGTTCCCTCGATACCATGTAAGTTCACTGTGTTATCTTTAAGCTTCTGTGCTATATTTCTTGCTATTTTCCTTTTTAATTTTAGGGTTTCTCCGCTGGGTCTATGTGCGTCGTTGTGTTAATTTAGGGTTCTTACTAGTCTGGGTTAGTCCAGCCACGAAATTTTGTTGTATTTCAAGTACTCTGGTCGAATTTCCAGAGTTCCGTTTTAAATAATCGGTGCTTCTCATAGAAATTTGATCCAGTCTTCGGAACTTGTCTTTGGAGCTTACTGCGATTTTTTTTCGATAATAGATAATAGAATTCTTAGAGATCTAGGTTTAGTAGTATCTTTTTTTATGCTACTAGAACTCTAGTGTCATCAAAAGCATGTGTAATTTCTCACCCATACATTGTGATTCAAGTTTAGGGTTGTGTTTTCGGGAGAATAAGCTTAGGCTAAGTTGATATCATTTCTATGAAACTGTAACTTGAGTTAGAACTTACTATGTTAGATTTGGATTATTGGAGAAGCTGATACTTCTTTAAATGCTGTATAACTTTTCAGGGAGCAAATGAATTATTCAATGTAACTTTATCTGTTTATATATGTATAAGGGGACTGATGTGTGTGTGTGTCTGGGTTTTGATTTTGTTTCAGCGCTGTACTCATGGCTGAATCTGAAGATCAGCAGAATTTTGTTGCACACAATGGAGATCAAGTACCAGATCAAGGGTTAGATGAGTTGCATAATGGGTTACAGTACCAGGTCCATGATGAGACTCTTGGTCACCAACCATACGAGGTTCAAGATTCGATTCTTGAATCTCAGCAGTACGAGGTTCAAGATCCGATTCTTGAATCTCAATTAGAGTACCAAGGATACCAGGTACAGGACCAGTCTCATGAAGGAGTCCAAGATCAGCCGCAAGATGATTTACAATATGAGCCACAAGATCACGACCAGTATCAATTGCAAGACGAGGCTCATGATCAGGCCCAGTATCAGGTGGAAGATGAGGCACAGATTCACAATGGTGATGAAGTGCACGATCAAGAAGGAGATGGCGAAGGAATTCCTGAGGATGGTGAGCCTCTACTGAAATCAGAGTCTGAAGGAGGTGCAGCAGGTGGCGGTGAGGAGAAGAGGTGGCCGGGATGGCCCGGAGAGACAGTGTTCCGCATGCTGGTTCCTGCACAGAAAGTGGGTAGCATCATTGGTCGCAAAGGTGATGTCATTAAGAAAATAGTTGAGGAGACAAGGGCTCGTATAAAGATTCTCGATGGTCCTCCAGGCACAACCGAAAGAGCTGTAAGTCTCTTAAATCTCTTTTCCCCTGGCCTTACGTTTCATGTTATATGAGTTGCTGCTATTAGTATAATGCTCTTGAACGAAAACTAAAATCCTAATGATAGAAAGAACTAATATAGTACAACATATAAACTTTTCCGGCTGTATAATTCACTGATTTAAAGTTATCAGGCTCTAGCTTCTGCTGAAAATGTAATAGGCAATGAAGTTTTAGTTTAAAGACAACCCTTGATCTTAATAAAATGTAAGTAAACAGATAGGAAACTGCACACACCCTAACTTAAAGAAGTTATGAACAAAGTCATGCAAGAAAAGTGATTTAGTTTGGCTGGGTGATAAGATTCTGAGCTGCTTAAAAAAGTGTTGAAGAATGTAGTGCATCAAGCGAGTAAGTAACTTAGTAAGTAACTTAAGCCTTTAACGAGTATAGTAACCGGCAAAGTGAAAGGAGGAAGATAATCGACGAAGTTGATAAGATGTGAGTGTAGGGTTCCCTTTATTGCTGTGATCACCATGAATCTGTGCAGGTTTCATCTTGCAAGTTTTATGGCAACAAATCAATCATCGGTAAGGTCTCAAAAATGAAGAACCAAAGCCAGATGGCAAGGGATTCAGCCTTGAGCACTACAAAGTGCTGATAAGTTTATCCGAATAGGCAAGATTCTTCTTGTGTAAACCTCAGTGCCATGAAGATCTGCATTCTTTCTGGTAACTTCAGTACCTGGATGATTGATGTCTTGCTGCAGACTTTCTGCAGCATGCAAGGACCTGCTTAACCGGATGTAACAATATGTGGACGATGAGAAATATGGTTTAGGCAACAATTGAGTAAAAGAGAAATTTTAAGATTGCATGAACTTTGAAGAGCTTCACTAAGTAATGGCTGCTATGGCATCTTAAAGGCGATAACCTAATTACAATGGTGGAAAAACTAGAAACGAAGATCATAAGGAAATAAACATCTAACTGAGTCTGTACTTACTTTGGAATTTTCTTTTAAGCTTTGAAAATGATAAATCACTGTAGAGACTAAGATAGCTGTTTGTGATTTGTTTTAAAGTTGTTTGCTAATTTTGTCTTGTCTACTTGTTGCCTCTTTTTTCGACAGGTTATGGTTTCTGGAAAAGAAGAGCCTGAATCATCTCTACCACCTTCAATGGATGGTCTTCTGAGAGTCCACATGCGGATAGTTGATGGTTTAGATGGTGAAGCTTCTCAGGCTCCTCCTCCGGGTACAAAGGTTTCAACAAGGTTACTAGTCCCAGCATCTCAAGCTGGAAGTTTAATTGGAAAACAAGGAGCAACAGTTAAAGCTATTCAAGAAGCAGCTAATTGTGTAGTCAGAGTTCTTGGATCAGGTTTCCATCTCTTAACACAAAACTCGTTTATTCACTTCTTCATTGGTAAGTAAATTCTTACTGAAATCTCTTTTACTGTAGATGATTTGCCGGTTTTCGCTCTTCAAGATGATAGAGTCGTTGAAGTTGTGGGAGAACCAACAAGTGTTCATAAATCCTTGGAGCTAATTGCATCACATCTCAGAAAGTTCTTAGTTGATCGTAGCATCATACCATACTTTGAAAATCAGATGCAGAAGCCAACACGTCAGATAGATCACATGCCACCGCCACACCAATCCTGGGGTGGTCCACCTCAAGGTCATACTCCAATGGCTGGCGGAGGAGGACCTGGCTACGGTCATAACCCACCACCTCCATATATGCAACAACCACCGAGACACGATAATTACTATCCTCCTCCTGACATGCGTCAACCTCCAATGGAGAAACAACCTCATCAAGGTATCTCTGCTTACGGAAGAGAACCTCCTATGAATGTTCATGTCTCAGCAGCTCCACCTATGGTCGCGCAACAAGTTACACAGAAAATGCAGATTCCATTGTCGTACGCAGACGCAGTGATTGGAACATCAGGTTCAAACATAAGCTACACACGACGTCTTAGTGGGGCAACAGTAACTATTCAGGAAACTAGAGGAGTACCTGGTGAAATGACTGTGGAAGTTAGTGGTACTGGCTCACAAGTCCAAACCGCTATGCAGCTTATCCAGGTACATTCTTAGTTAAATATTCAAAATTAAACCGGTTCAACTTAAAATTAAACCGGTATTTTTGTTTATTGATGATAGAATTCTATGGCTGAGGCGGGGGCACCACCACAGCAGCCACAAGCTGTAGTAGCACAAGAGCAGCAAGGATATAACCCGTACGCAACACATGGATCGGTTTATGCTCCGGCTCCAACAAACCCGCCTGGTGGTTATGCTACAGATTACAGCTCAGGCTATGGTTACTGATCAAAGAGTATTGTTTTTTTTTTCAATAGAATGTTTTTAATAGTTGCAAGGAAAGAGTTGAGAACGCTAGAGAATGCCTAATCGAAGAGTATATGTTTGTTGTTAGCGAGCACTCTGGTTTCTTGAATCAAGTTATTATTTTATTTTTCAGTCGTGTTATTTATTTTTTTTGAGACGTACGTGGTGTTAATTTTTTCTCGTTTGTGTAACGTTTCACTATTGTCTTTATTATTTTTCCAAGCAATTTCTGATTTTGGTCAAATGTTAAATTTTTCAAGACAGCAATTTCTGTTTTTGGTCAACAGTGCCGTGCCCAGGGCCAGGGTTATAGGGGCTTAAGGCAAAAATATATTTATTTTGGAATTCCATGTCTGCTTCATCGAAAATCTCGGTTTCTCTAAACTGAGTTTTCTTGGCGCCGCCACGTGTGTGTGTGTTTTTCTTTATCGTGCATGGTGAAAGAATAGTGCGATATCGTGTAAAATAATGCGTCATAAGATGAAATAAAGTTGATATATTTAGAAGAAACAGTGAAATTCAATGTTATTTCTGAAAAATATTTAAAATATACAACTTTTTAATTACGAATATTGAATACAATAAAGTCATTGACTATAATTTCTCTATCATTAATATAGAATCTTTAGAGAGCATACAAAAGAAGGGACATGAACCATAACATGGTTCACAAAACTTGACGTGGGACGAAGTCAACTAATCAAACAATAGTAGACGACGACGGTCTAGAGCTTCTCTAGATGTATGGCTCTGTTCATCTCAACCAAATTTTAGCAGACTGCATAGAAAAAGTTGAATCTGAGTCTCCTTTCTCTTCAACAAATCCTCTTTGCATCAGGTTACTCTGCAGATATTCGTAAGACATCCTTAAGATCTTGATATTTATTCTTGACACTTTACGAACTGTACGTTGTTTTGGTTGCAGAAGCTACAGCATGATGGATTGGGGATTTCTTGAAGCTGCAGCTAAAGGAGACACTGATCTCATTGACCTTACCAAATTTCACCATTCAGATTTCGACATGGTAACGCCACAGAACAACAACGTTCTTCACATTGCTGTTAAGCACCAGAGGCGACAATTCACCGCAGCCATACTTGGTCTTTGTCCATCACTACTCTTTAGAGTAAACAACAATGGAGAAACGCCTCTCCACGTGGCAGCTAGTGTAGGCTCCTTTGAAGTTTCGAAACTTCTTGTCAATTCAGCCAACCAAATAACTTCAGATGTCGAAAACCAGGAAATGACGGATACACGGAAGCAGATACTGAGGAGTAATAATAAGGAGAACGATACTGCGTTGAATGTTGCATTAAAGAATGGACATGTTGATGTAGCTGAGTTCTTAGTTGAGGAAGACACAAGATTGCTAGATATGGTCAATAACCACAATGAATCTCCTTTATACTTGGCTATTGAAAGAGGGCTTTTCGATATTGCTTATCATTTTTTGGAAAAATCTCCTTTGATTTCCGGTAAAGGGCCTAAAGGTATGAATGCTTTGCACGCCGCTGTGTGTTCCAACCTTGTCAATACTGGTAATTCTTTTCCTTTTTCTTTTGGAATCAATCTCTGTTAATCTTTTGGAGTTTTATAAGTTATGCAGCTTTAGTTTTATGAGATTTCAACTTAAAACCAAATTGACAATGAGTGGATTGATTCATATCCTTTATATATTACTCTAGGTCTTATCTTATGTATGATGTGAGATTCTTTACATGTAGATTTTTGTTGTTTTGGTTAAGGTTTTCTGAAAAAGTTGATGGAGACAAGGCCGGAAATGATCAAAGAAGTCGATATTATCGGATGGACACCTCTTCATTATTCGGTATGGCTAGGAAAAATCGAGATAACTCGTCTCTTGCTTCAAAGAGATAGCTCGGCTGCTTATATATCTGATAAGGAAG
This sequence comes from Euclidium syriacum, assembly GCA_900116095.1. Taxonomy (NCBI): domain Eukaryota; kingdom Viridiplantae; phylum Streptophyta; class Magnoliopsida; order Brassicales; family Brassicaceae; genus Euclidium; species Euclidium syriacum. The sequence continues at coordinate 18,175,219 of FPAK01000003.1, forward strand.
GACAATGTCCACTTCATCTTGCGGCCGCTTCTGGTCAAATCGATGCATATAGAGAGCTTGTTCGTAGCTGTCCTTATGTTTGGGAACTAGTTGATGGTAAAGAAAGAACATCTCTTCACTATGCAGTCATATCAGGACAAATAGGAATAATTCGCTGTATTCTAGAGATACCACATATATGTCTTCATCTGTTGAACGAAAGCGATGTAGATGGAAACACGCCATTCCATCTATCGGTTAGTCACAAACGCTACGCGATTTTGCTGCTTCTTTTGCGTAACAAGAGAGTGGATAAACGTGTTATGAACCGCAATCACTTGACAGCTTCCGAACTCTTTTACTCTCAAAAACAAGAGGTACATTACATATTTACATGGGCTTCCAACTCAAAACTGTATAACTTTGACGTGTCATTTGAGTCATTAAACTTCTTAGCTTTTAAAAACTAGTTTGTATAGGTTTACGCTCAGTTATTTTAATTTACACACATGCGGAGAATATTAGTTTTATGTACGTATCTTAACAGTTAAGGTGCTCGTATGTTCTCTTCCTAACCAATATGTTATGGTTTTGATTTATTCAGATTGGTTTCAAGGTCGCAATGGCCTACTATGCGCTACAAAAATACTACAAACAACCGTCTCAGCGAAAGAAGATGGAGACAACAACACCGAAGCAAAATGAGGAAAATCGTCTTGAAGAAAGCAATAAAATAAATGACGGTACAATGTACGAGGTTCATTTACTTGTTGCGGTTCTTGTCGCAACCGTAGCGTTTGCTGCAGCGTTCCAATTACCTGGCGGCTACAAACCGGACGGTACACCTGCACTGATGGAAGAAACAGCTTTCAAATGTTTCTTGGTGCTTGACACAATTGCCTTTTGCTTCTCAGTAACCACAGTCTATTACTTGTTCTACGCTTCGAGAGATGGGTTTCGCGCACGCTCTGCCTTCCTCTACATGTCCGTACTGTTAATGGTCGTGTCACTGATTGCGATGGTGTCTGCGTTTGTTTCAGGAATGTATCTGATTTCGTCCAAGTCGAGAGTATTAGCCATTGTACCTTTCTTGATGGCTGGACTCTTCCTCTTGCACGGTTTCATCTACTGGTTCATTGATCCACGAGGCAGCTACCTTTTTGGCCTCGAACGACCTCGCCGGTTTCTTAGGAAACTAGTCTTTGGCAACTCATTGTTTCATATTTTAGTACGTGACTGAGAGTATGGAGATTAATTGTAAATCATTTTTCCATGTTTTCACATTTGATGAAAATAATTTATTTTAAAATAAAAATAAAGTATATTTTAAAATGAAAAGAAAATGCGTTTAAATTAAGAATAGATCCGTGAACTATAAGTTGGTAAAACGGCTTAGATCTGTACGTTTTGTGAAGTAAAGTTGAGTAATTGTGAGTTTGTTAGTTCTAAGCTGAGACGATGAGGTGTGATCTACTTTCATTAATCTCAGTAATCTTCGCAACATTTAGAATTTTAGGAAACGGATTGTCTTAAGAGGGGAAGAATATAATTATCCAGAAAAGTGTAATGATATAAAGCCGGACCATTGTGGTATTGTTTGTGGAAAAGAAGAGCCCGAATCATCTGTACCTCCTTCAATGGATGATCTCCTATGAATGTGCATGTATCATATTCCTAGAATCTCTTCAAAATGTTTTGAAGTTGATGTCTTTGGCGAATCTGGCTGATGAAGATTATATATTTGTTTTTTTTTCCCATCAACTTACGCAGCAAATGTAGAATACATATTGTCTTACGCAGACGTTGTGATTGAGACATCATGTTCTGTCAAAATAGAGGAAAGCTTGTGTATTCATTGATTAGACACGTATTTAAAGTTACAATGGAAGCCCTAATACATACATAAAGTCTAATTTAACCTCTATACTTAACATGGAAAATATGATAGATTTCTCTAGTCCAATATTCCCCCAAGTTGGAGCATAAAGATTATGAATGTTTCAAGTTGCGAAAAATCCAACCACTGCACTACAAGAATAGGATTCAACTACTTCACTACAAGCACTTTTTGTTAATTTGATGTCCCTTTTATTATTAATAAAGTGTGATGCCTAAAGCATCCGCTTGATGGACTTTAATCGAGTTCTAATTTATAAAAATTACCAACATGAATAAATATACCAAGCTGAGCTAGACCTGCCGAGTTGAGCGAGAAGACTGAGCTCAAGTTCTTTAGAGCACAAGAGTTTTCTTCACATACTTCATTATCTATCTTATTTTCTAACTGCTTAACAATTAATCTAAAGCTAAATACTCTAACAGAAAAGGAGAGTACAAAACCGTAAGAAGATCAATATAAGAATGACAATATATATATATATTTTTTTTGTCATCTGAATTATTGAATCCAATATATAAAAAAAATATTGCAAGATTGGTCAAACAAATAAAGAACAAAATCTATAAGGTTTAAAAATTTGAAACGTTGTTATCTAACGATAGTTGTAATCCTTGTAAACAATGTTGATATATTTCAAAATGTAAATTGCTAAAATAAATAACAAAATAAAATTTAAAATATTTAGAAATTTAAAAAATGAACGGTATATATCAAAAGAGTTTATCCAACGATAGTTGTTTGTCTTAAAAATAACGTAGAAATATTCCAAAATGCAAGTTGGTAAAACAAGTAAGAAATAAAATCTACAATATTTAAAAAATTAAAATACGTGAACGGAAGATATTAAAAGAGTTTAATCCAACGATAATTGTTTGCCTTAAAAATAATGTTAGTTTGACTCCAAAATATAAGTTGGTAAAAAAGTAAGAAATAAAATCTACAATATTTAGAAATTTGAAACACATGAACGGCATATATCAAAAACGGCATATATCAAAAAAGTTTGATCCAACGATAGTTGTTTGCCTTGAAAATTGTTTTTAGTTTGACTCCAAAATAAAAGTTGATAAAACAAATAAGAAATAAAATCTACAATATTTAGAAATTTGAAACACGTGAACGGCATATATTAAAAGAGTTTGATCCAAAGATAGTTGTTTGCTTTGAAATTTTTTTTAGTTTGACTCCAAAATAAAAATTAGTAAAACAAATAAGAAATAAAATCTACAATATTTAGAAATTTGAAACACGTGAACGGCAGATATCAAAAGAGTTTGATTCAACGATAGTTGTGTGTCTTGAAAACAATGTTAGTTTGACTCCAAAATTCTATAAATTAACGATCTTGCTTCTTCTTTCTTTCACACTTAGATATCAAAATTTTATTGTCTCCTATGTTAAAGATTTATATTCATAATTTCCTTCATTCTTTAAACCAAACAAAAATTCTTTTCTCTTATTCTATCGTTTACGGTTTATTCTTAAAAGTCTTAATTTTTTTTTCGTCTTCAAAATGTGTGTATGCTTCAAAAATCCAGAAATCTGAAGATGCCGGGTCTCGAGTAAAATCTAAGATCCATCGTAATCGGATTCTGATATCATAATTTTATGGTTATGATATTTGGATTCGAATTCGGATCTGAATCATTAAAATATATTAAATATTTAAAAATATTACTTTTTACTTATCGTATATTTTGTTTTCTTTTATTTTTAAAAACTATTAAATTAATTTATTTCTCTTTATAATATAATACAATATTTTATTTTATTCTAATTCTCATCTATAATTTAATTTAATTTTTATATTTTTTCGACTCTATAATTTAATTTAATATATTCTTCTTTTAATCCCTATAATCTAATATAATAATTTAATTTAAAATAAATAAAACTTTAGAAATGTAGTAAAATTAATTATTAATGGGAGATTTTTATTTCTCTTTCAAGCTTATTAGCAAATACTCTATTATTTATTTTTAACTTCGCTTTAGCGATGTTTTGTAAAAGTCTTGCGATCATGTTTCATTATCGTCGTGTCTTGAGTAACAACCTGTAGACAAAATACCGAATAATTAACCATCTTCCATAATAAAATAGTCAATATCGACGACCGTTTCGATGTGAATTCCCACTACATTCATTTTCCTCAATAAGTAGAATACGTCTTCTACTTCACTTCTAATACCATTTCTTTCCTTCATATGAATTTATGAAGAAGAGAATTGGTCTATGAACTTAAATAGGTTGCGTTTTCTATCTTTTTAGGAAAATGTTTGTTGTTCGACTTCACATCTAAATGGTTTTTGACATTTTACTACTAAAGAAGATTTGCAATATAAGGTCCTTTTAGCTACAATTGTTGTTACATCGAGACATTACAATAAGAAACATGATCTTAATTCTTTTTACTATTAAGCATAGTGAAAGAGGGAATAGGAAATAGTATCAATGTACGACGAAGTTGTAATGATTTTAAACAATAATGAGAAACATATTTATAATAAGAAACATGGTTTTATGAAGAACTCATTAGTTAATATATTAATAATAGTATATTAATAACATATGGTTATAATAATTTTGTGCATTTATAGTTTTGGAAAATTGTTTGACATATTAACAAAAAATGTAAATGTTTGACATTATAATATTTGTCACTGCCTATAAAAAAAGTAAATATTCTAATATCTTTTGGTTTGCGTTGCGTGTGGTTGTGATTAGTTTAAAAGTAAATCAGTTAATTACTAAGATATAATTTTGATACGAACCATAACTTCCCAAATATTTTCTCTCTCTAGCCTCCTCCATTCTCTCTTTCTGTCGGCGATGCAGAGGCTATCGCTAGACTCATCAGCTACGAAGATCCATAGCTATGATGACGTCGATGACTTGAAGCGGAGAGAATCGATCTCCTCTTCTCCTTCTTCTTCATCTTCCGCGGCAGATTACGACGATCATGAGCTCAAGGACTTTAAGCCGCGTTTTCCGACGACGCATCAGAAGCAAGAGAAGCTCGTCCACTTCATTCCTCTTCTCACTCTCGTCTGTTTTATCATCCTCTACCTCTCTTCCCACTCTCCGTCGCAATCAGGTCCGACGATCTTACTGCTTTTGATTTTTCATCTGTTTATTGAATTCTGATCTGATTTCAAATTTTCTCAGATTTGGCTCAGTTTAATGGATTCATGCGTTCTTCAAAGCATCTAGGTAAAATGCAGATTACTCGTACTTGATTTCGGAATTTATCATCGGTCTTTCGCACTGTGTCGAATTTTGATTCTGTAATTTGAATCGTAAAAAGTTTCTGATCGATTGTGTTTATTTCTCCATTAGAATCCGACGGAAATAGCGATATCTCTGGATTTATCAGGGGCGACGCTTTGACAATCCGTAACAGCATAAGGAACTTGCAAGAGATGAAAAGCGTTGCCGTGAAATCACTTCCTCGTCGCCGAACCTCTCACCGGAAAACCGCCGATTTCTAACTATTTATCACATCTTCATCGTCTTCTTATATTTTATTGATCGCTTGCATGTCGATTTGTTCGTTCAAACTCAAAATTCGCGAATCGCGTTTCTGTTATAAGTTCAAAAAAGAGGATGCGGCGGATGTAGGGTTTGCAGAGTTTGGGTAAGGAAGAAGATAAGGGTAGTTTTGTCTTTTAAACAAAGATTATAAGTTTCTGATAGAAAGATAAACCGGAATTTGCCTCGCCGGTAGATAAAAAAGAGAGTCCGACGATGAATTAACTAACCGTAATGCTAGAGTGCGCTGTGCCAGTGAGGCTTATGTTACAGTTGAGTGAAGTAGAGTAGCTTAGCCTGCGCCTATGTGTGGTTGTGCCATCCAGCTGTAGTTTTGGACCGTTACAATTCCAACTGGAAAGTCTCGTCGCTCCATATGCAATTACGCATTAATTTATTAGGAGTTAGTGAAATTAAAAATAATATTTTTAAATCTCAAACCGATCAAATTACTGATAAACTAAAATTTTGGACGAGTCCAATCTTAAAACGTAATATGCCAAGTGTTAATTTCGGTTCGACATATCAACGTTATCGACTTTATCGTTAGGGTCCACTCGAATTATTTGATTAATTGATTAGAGAAGAAGAAGGCATTTGGTGACAGAAGTGATACCACGCGATCTGTCATAATGACGACTGTCATTTTAGCCCACAATCATCACTGTGACGCTAGCACCCTCGAATTTGTATACGTGGCAAATAATAATTGGCTACTTTACCTTTAACCTTCATTTTTTGTTTTATCTTCGTGTCACAGTTCCTCTAATTATTTTCTTGTTTTAACGTCACTTAGCAAACAGAGTATATACTTTTTGTCATAGGATTCGTTCTTGTTTTCCGTAGAAATATATAGAAGCATAATTATTTATTATTATATTAAAGATATCCTTTAATCTGATGCAAATGACGTTGACGTGTGTTGACTAACATAACATCTAGGAGATTCTTTGTGGAGTTTGTCTCATGTGCCATGAAAAGCCAAATGTGTCTATTGATTATTGGCGGTGTTTTTACCTTTTACCTTTTTAGTGAATAACATATATAGCTCACAGTTTTAAATTCTGAGAAACGTAAACAAATTAATGCAGTACTGCTTAAAAGATATTCTTCTACAGTTCTACTCTCAGAAGCAAGGGGTACATTACATTTTCTTTTTGCTCTCTCAATGTGTTTGAACTATCTATGTCTCTCTTAGGCCCAAACCAAGCCCATTAGAGCTTTTAATTCCATACTACTCACCACTAAAAACTAGCTTAGTCAAAAGTGAAGATGTCCTTAGATTAAACTATTGGTTTGTATTCATCGCCCTATAAAAACCTCGTATAGAGTTGGCTCCAAAACAAGTCAAAGCAAAAAACCAGTTTAGTATTGAAGAATTAGAGTGAACTCGTGATGAACTTTGTCTAGAGTTTCTTTATTAATCTCGTGAATTAAATATTACAAATCCTATAAGATGTTTCATTTAAGCTACACAGTAAAAATATGATATATTTGAAAATTTTCTATTTCTACAATGCATGGCCATTAAGTTTGTTTTTTCTGGTCGCTTTGTACAACAAGATTAAAGTATTTGTTTGTTCTTCTCCTAACTGATTGTGTCATAATTTTTGTTTCTTCATATTTCATCATCACGAAAATTCGCTTACTATACATTCGTCAGGATACGAAAAAAAGCCCTTGATAACAAAGAAGGTGAAATATCTATACAGTATTTGATAATTCTAATATATTCGACCATTTGAATATAAATAGAATAGGCGTGAGAAAATAACCTTTTTATTTAGTAAAAAAGTTTAATTAACAGATAAATTTAGGAAACCAGATATGCCAAAAAATGATTGATATACGACCTCGAAGAACCAATTAAACAATAATAGATTGATGATGAACACGTACACACGGCACACTAACATTAAACCAACACAAAAAGCTTAATTTATTAATAAAAATTGCAGCATTACATTTTCGATATAATATTTTCTAGTACAGAATGCTAATCCAAATACTAATATTTTCATAATATAATTTATATTAAAACAAATAGAAAATAAGTGATAATTCGTAATATAAATTAGCTATCCCCCCAAATTGGTTTCAATTTTTTCTCTAGCGCGACAGCGAAACCACGTATAGACCAACGCTAGGACCAACGCCATGATAAAGACCAATGCACCGACGACGACTGCGATAGCTCTGACGACCGAAAAATCCATAATTGTTATTTCTTCACCACACGCTCAAATTTATTCTTTCTAAGTTTTTTTGTTTGTTCTCGATGCAAATTATACTTATATACATGTATTGTCAATGCAAATATTGTATATACATTTCCGAAAATAAATTTGTGAAATTTGTAAGTTTTACATTTTACTATTAAGGAAACATTAACTAAAAAAATTGGAGATCTTTTTACATTTAGTCATTAAGGAATATTAACTAGGGAAAAAGGGAAATCTTACATTTTATGTTACATACATCGATCTTGCTCTCTCTCAATGTGTTCGAACATAAAATTATTTGTTCGTTCATACACCACAATAACTTTTGAATCGTACTACGTACCAGTTACCTTTAAAACTATAGCTTAGTCCCACTACAATTAGATCGAATTATTTGTTTGTTCATAGCCCATCAGAAAAAATTCTCTTAGAGTTGGACCCAAAACAAACCTAAGAAGTACTTACCACAAAAAGCTAGTTTAGTAATGAAGATGTTATGAGATTTGTTGTGAATTTGTGAACAAAATAATACAAACTCTAAGATCCTTCATATAAACCCCAAAACCCACATATCTATATTATTTTTCTTCTTTCTACTATGCACTGTTTTGTAGCATTTTTTTGCTTATTCTAGTAGAACCCTTCAAAATCTATTAAGAATTATTTTTCATTTTAAGCAACAAAATTAAAATATTGGTTGTTTTTCTACCAACCAATGTGTCATCATTTTGGTTCTTTCAGATTAGTTTCAAAGTTTTGATAGCATAAATACCGTCTCAGATTATTATTTTGATAGCATAAATACCGTCTCAGATTAGTTTCACTTTTGAGTAATCTTAAGAGGACAAGAACAAAAACAAGGTTTCACAAAAGTTGACGTAGGACGAAGTCAACTCAAACAATTAATTTAAGACGTGACAGCAATGGAATCTGACTTGTCTCTATGTATGGCTCTCTTCATCTTATCAACCAAATTTTAGAAGACTGCATAGAAAAAGTTAAATCTGAGTCTCCTTCTCCAACAAATTCTCTTTGCATCAGCTCACTTGCAGATTCTGGTAAGAACTCTTGAAGATCCTCAGATTCATTCTTGACACTTGATGAACTATGTTATGTTTGCAGAAAGTAGCATGATGGACTGGAGATTGCTTGAAGCTGCAGCTAAAGGAAACACTACTTTCCTTGATCTTACCAAATTTCACCAATCAGATTTCGACAAGGTAACTCCACAAAACAACAACGTTCTTCACATAGCGGCTAAACATCAGAGGCTAGATTTCGCCGCAGCCATACTTGATCTTTCCCCATCACTCCTCCTTAGAGCAAACAACAATGGAGACACACCTCTCCACGTTGCAGCTTATGTAGGTTCCTTTGAAGTTTCAAAACTTCTTGTCAATCAAGTAACTTTAGATGTTGAAAAGCGGGGAGTGACCGACACACGGAAGAAGGGCTTGTTGACATTGCTTACCATATTTTTGAAAGACATCCTTTGGTTTCCGTTTCCTGTAAAGGGCCTAAGGGTATGAATGCTTTGCATGCCGCTGTGGGTTCCGACATTGTCAGTACCGGTAATTCTTTTCCTTTCTCTTTCGAAATTGATTTCGGTTAAACTCTGTATAGTATTAAGTTTTATGGATATCCAACTAAAAACAACTTTGCAATGAAAAGATTGAATTATATCCCTTATATTTTACTCTAGGTTCTATCTCATTTAGCGTTGTGAGATTCCTAACATTAGGCTTTTGTTGGTTTTTGGTTAGGTTTCTTGAGAAAATTGATGGAGACATGGCCGGAAATGACCAAAGAAGTTGATAGTATCGGATGGACACCTCTTCATTATTCGGTATGGTTAGGAAAAATTGAGATAACTCGACTCTTGCTTCAACAAGATAGCTCGGCTGCTTATATATCCGATAAGGAAGGACAATGTCCGCTTCATCTTGCAGCGTCCTCTGGTCAAACTGATGCATATAGAGAGCTTGTTAGTAGTTGTCCTTATGTTTGGGAACTAGTTGATGGTAAAGGAAGAACATCTCTTCACTATGCAGTCATATCAGGACAAAAAGGAGTCATTCACTGTATTCTAAAGATGCCTGAGATTTATCTTCATCTCTTGAATGAAACCGATGTAGAAGGAAACACGCCTCTCCATCTGTCGGTTATTTACAAACGTTTTGCGATTTTGTTGCTTTTTCACGTCACAAGCGTGTGGATAAGCGTGTTATGAACCAAATCAGTTCACAGCTGCCGAACTCTTCTACTCTCAGAAGCAAGTGGTACACATTACATTTCTTCTTGCTCTTTGAGAATGTGTTTGCACATAGAATCTCTCTGTTAGGGGTGAGGTCGAAAATTTAGCTCACTAAAGCTTTTGATTTGTACAATATTAAAGTATTTGTTTGTTCTTATCCTAACCGATGTGTCATAAATTTTGTTTCTTAAGATTAGTTTCAAGGTCGTGATGGCATACTACGCATTACAAAGATACTACAAACAACCGTCTCAGCGACAGAACATGGAGGAGACAAGAACGAAGCAAGAAAAGGAAGATTTTGAAGATAGCAATACAGGAAATGACGGCGCAAGGTACGAGGTTCATCTTCTAGTTGCGGTTCTTGTCGCTACCGTAGCGTTTGCTGCAGCCTTCCAAGTACCCGGCGGTTACAAACCGGACGGTACACCTGCATTGATGGAAGAAACAGCTTTCAAATGTTTCTTGGTGTTTGACACAATCGCGTTTTGCTTCTCTGTAACCACAGTTTATTCCCAGTTCTACGCATCTAGAGATGGGTTTCGCGCACGCTCTGCCTTTCTCTACATGTCTGCATTGTTAATGGTCGTGTCGCTGATCGCTATGGTTTCTGCGTTTGTTTCGGGGATGTATTTGATATCGTCCAAGTCGAGAGGTCTAGCTATTGTACCTTTCTTGATGGCTGGATTCTTCGTCTTGCATGGTTTCATCTACTGGTTCATTGATCCACGTGGCAGCTATCTTTTTGGCCTCGAACGAGCACGCCGATTTTTCAGGAAATTAATCTATGGGAGTTCTTTGTTTCATATTATGGTGCGTGACTGAGAGTATTACTTCGACACTGATCAAGAAACGACTGAATTTTTAAAGTACAAAATAATCACTTTATGAACATGCTGAGTTTTATAACTACAAAGCCAAACTTATTTATACCAATAAAAGAAGAGTTTTTTTTTTTTTTTTCCTGAACTGAAATATAAAAAGTTATTACATTGTACTTCAAGATAAATTAAAACTACTATTGGATTAAACCTAAATAAAAATACATACCAAAGGAAACTAAACTCTGCTCTCTCTCTCAGGAACACTTATTTATAAAGAGTAAATAAAAACAAACAGACAAATCCTTCTTCTTCTTCATATATTTATTTCCTCCTATTGCCTCAACTCTTGAAACTGATCAAGAAAGATTGAATTTTTATACTACACTGCGGTTTTCGCCTCTTTTCAGAATAACTCACTCAAATCTGCAGTATCGTTCCTGTCACAGAGATACCAACGTATAAGATCAGATCTGTGAACACACCAAACATCATCTTAAATCAGCTAAAGAAACTTACATGTAAAAAGATGAAGTGTGTATCCTTGTTGCAAAAATCAAATCGGTGCAGCACAAGTGGTTCTGAAATGACCGGTTTGGTTACACCGACTACAATGCACAACACGTTTCACTCTTCCTCTATCTTCAGCTCGAACACGTCTCTTCCTCGGCCTACCAGGTGGTCTTAACGACTTAGGCGGGTTTATAATAATCTCAAGCGCCGCTTTATTCACAGTCAAATCTCCATCAGAGAGTTCTCTCCAAAGACTCTTATCCGGAATCGGATGAATCGTCTGTGAATACGTCTTCCTATACGTAGCCACCGTGAAACAACTCTCCGTGAACCGATGAACATTCTGTCTACACGACAAAAGAGCCGCGACGGCGTGTGCACAAGGTAAACCGTATAACTGCCAACCACGACATAGACAACACCGGTTTCTTATATCCACAATGTTGTTTCCTTCATGTGATATAACTTCAAACTCTGCTTCGTTAGCTCTAAGCACTTGATAAGTTCTCGCGAGCTCAAGTGCTTCCGCTACACGACGTTCAGCTGTTGGTACGAGTATACTCGTCCATTGCATACTCGTCTCACGTCGTTCGTTGAACCAAGTCATTAGTTGTCTTCTAATACATTCCATCATCTGTATAATCGGAAGTCCTGAAGCTTCAGTGATCCATGAGTTTAGCGATTCAATTATATTCGCGGTTAGATGACCAAACCGTTGACCTTCGAAATACGCAGTCGCCCATAACCTCGGAGGAATTCGTCGGATCCAGTAAGCTGCGTCTTGAGAAATCTCTTCGATTTCGAGTATCTTCGCTTCAAATTCGATAACTGTCAAAGCTTGAGCAGCTTCCCAGAGATAGTTTACTAACATCGTGTTGTTAAACTCTTTACGGAAGCTTTCGCTTAAATGTCGCATACAGAATCCATGAAACGCAGTCGGGAAATTCTGTTCAACGCCTTCAACGATTCCCGTTTGTCTATCTGATAAAATCGTTAACCTCGGCATGTTCTCTGTGTTTGTCTCAAGAAGATTATGAAGCTCACAAAGAAACCACATCCAATTCTCATCGTTCTCTTCATCAACAATTCCAAACGCTAACGGAAACAGAGCACCATCTCCGTCAAAACCAGTCGCGAGAAGTAACGTACCTAAATACTTACTCTTCAAATACGTCCGGTCTAAACCAAGAAGCGGTCGACAAGCGTTTAAGAAACCGTAAATCGAAGCTTGAAACGAGATGAAGAGACGTTGGAAGCAATTATCAGCTGGACTTCCGTAAACCGAAGCGATGCTTCCAGGATTAGTTCTCTTAACCTGTTCACAGTATTGTGGAAGTAATCGATAACCTTCTTCGAAAGAACCACGCATAGTCGCCATGATTCTTTCTTTACCACGCCAAGCTTGTTTATAAGATAAAGTGATTCCATGAACTCGATGTATCTCTTCAAGAATCTCTTTCGGTTTACAATTCGGATTCTCACGTAACCGTTGCTCAACTGAGCTAGCAACCCATTGAACCGAAGCTTGTTGATGACCTAAATGGTTTATTCCTCCACAGCTATGACTTTCATGAATAGTTCTTATAGTGAAAGTCGGTACACCGGGAAGCTTCGCTGCGTGAACCCTCCATGGACATCCATCGCTTGAACACTTAGCAGTGAAACGAGTTTTATCTGACTTTATCGTTTGCATTTCGAAATGAAGAGCAATCGCCATGTCTCGTAAAGCTCTACGACAGCTTTTAACATCTGGAAACTCTTGTCCAACTGTAAGCTGGTAAGTCATGTCAGCAGTAAGTGCTCGAGCTTGAACCGGAGTACTAACCATAACCATTTCACCATCATGACCAATCTCTAACTCATGACTCGAATCGACTGCTAGTTCTAGATTCTCGTCTAGCTCATGGTTTTCACCAACCACTAACTGGTTATTATCAGATAACGAAAACTCGTGGTTTTGTGATGAAAGAACTAAATCGGGATCAACATCTTCGTGTCCAGGCTTTTGATCAACCGAGATTTCGTTCTCGTTCATATAATCATGATGATGATGATGATGATCCTCTTCTTCGTGATTTTCGCCGTTGTCTAAATCTAACTCATGATCATCATGTGGATGACCTAAATCAATCTCGTGATCTATGTTATGGCCTTGAGTTAACTCCACCTCATGGTTTTGACCGAGAGCTAGACTTTGGTTATGACCAAGCACCAACGATTGATCCTGACCAATACCGATGTTATGATTCTGTCCAAGCATTAAATCGCGGTTCGCCATTGCTGAAAGCACACTACCTCACTCGTAGAAAAAACAAAAACTAGTTCTCTCGATTTATCAGTACCTGTAAATTACAAAACGCGATATAATCAGATCGAATCATCCAACACCACTACATTATAACTCACAAAAAGACTAAGAATGTTTGACACAAACTAAGCAAAAGATTGATAACAAAGAATCAGAGACATAATTTTCATGTTTCGAGACTTAAGTTCAAATAAAGCAAGAACTTAATGAGAAACGTCCAAAAGTTTAAGACTTACAAAAACAGAACGCGGAGTTTCATCTAGCTTTATCTTTTGCATCCTCAGTGAGAAACTGTAACTCGCTCTTCTGGTCAATCGAGCTACAAAAAGCAGAGTAAAACTAATGTTAGTGAACCAAATCTGATAGACGAAAGCAAATTTACACAATATTACGTATTAACTGGATCGAATCTCAAATCCAAACGTATTCAGATTTACTCTAAAGCCTAATAAGTCGAAATTCAAGTAAGTTCTGAGTCAGCATTCGAAAATTCGACTTAACTAAGATATAAACTAACACAAAGATCTGAGCTTGAGATAAACAAATAATTTTAGCAGAGAGTGTAAGACGAAATCAAGAGCAGAAGAACCAGAAAAACACCAAAACGAACCAAAAATGGAAGCTTTGTTCTAGAACCAGAAAACTCACGAGAATCAAATTCTGGGTATGAACCAAAAACGCGAGCCAACAACTACGGATCTGGGAAATCGAAGAAATCTAGGGTTTCATTTCCAAGGAAATCGAATTGAGGGAGGAGGAGAGGAAGGAGCCGTTGGTGATTTTGGCGGGTAAAAAAAGGAAGGAAGAAGAAATTGGAGAAATCTAAATCGAGGAGAAATGTAATCTGAGGGGCAAAAAGGAACACGGAGAAGAAGAGGAAACTAAGGGGTGGGATTGGGAATTACAGAAGGGGCAGAAGAGGGAGAGATTAGGTTTCCAAGAGGGTGATGATGGGAAATTACACGTTGCCTTCTCTCCGATAAAAGGGTATTTATGTCTTTTCATTTCTTTTCCTCTTACAATACCCTTCTGATTTCCTACTATTTACGGACTTTGCCATTGAGAGATTTCAAGTCCAACTTGAATTCGAACTTCTAAAGTGAGAAGGCCCAAACTCAAACTATAGTGAAACTATTTAGTTTTGGATTTATGAAAACTTAACAATCATTCTTTTTTTTTTTGGTAAAGAACTTAACAATCATTCGTAGCCACCAACATTCTATGGAACCACCTAGTTAAGTAGTGAATGATCAATAAAGAACTTAACAATTATTTGGTGTTGGAGCTAAGCTGCCACGCGTATGTTTAATAAAACCTTAAACAAAAACACATACAAAACAACAAATTCATATTGATTGAGTATCATTAATGATATAACTATTTAAAGCTAAAGAATAACATATCAAAACTTACGCACCTCCAACTCTCAAAACGTATAGTCGATAGGCTCGTTCAATATTCTAATATTTTCGGAAAACCATGAAACAAAAAAAATGAACATAGGGATCAGGCCATAAGGAATGCCTGCAAACGTAAACAGAAAATCTGTAAACTACATAATAAATATCAAATCATAATCGATAGATTTATTGTCTAAAAAGGTTATGGAGAAATTTAAACAGTGTTGAACGGACATATTTGTGGTTCTTCAGCCGATTGCCTTACATTCATGTAGCACCAGTTAAATACGAAACTCACAAACATAGTCGTGGTGTATAAACTTAACCTCAGTGCCTACTTAGAGAGCAAGATTTGTTAGAAATATCCTCCGACTGAACCACTTCCAAAGATCACATATCTAGACAAACCATCAACAAAATTTAAAATAATATTTTCTAATAACATAAGCAAATACGAAATTTTTGGAAAGTGAAGGCACCTTTCCAGAAAAGAGGAGAAACAAAAAAGGCGATGATGGCATGATCAAAAGAGAGAAGAAGGAAAAGAAATTTAGTGGAGGCAGAAGTGAAGAGTCCGCAGGTGGTGGTGGGGGTGGCAAAGTTAGCAGACCTAAGAAGACGCGATTATAAGAGAGGAGAGGAAGAAGATTTTACAGGTAGAGGTGATGAGTTTCAATTATGCGGTTCCAGAATCATAAGAAAGACCACGATTAAAACATATGTTTGGAAGATATGTTGCATGATGTAAACCCTAGATCACCATAAGATGGGTAACACCAAATCCGAACCAAACCAAATATGTTTTTAAAACGAACCAAATTACCCATAACATATCAATTGTTAAACTAAACCAATCGATTCATTAAAAACAGTTTTATAATTAGCCACTCCAACTTTTAATGTGGGACATTCTCATTTCTCTTTAATATATATGATGATATAAACCAATTAAGTTCCAATATACGAAAATAACACACGAAAAGTCGGAATCTTATTATAGATTGTGTTGGATAAATTAACTTTAAAATAATAAAAAAATTTTACTTTCACCCAATAAGACAACTTTCATAACTCTTTCCAAAATATGAAATTGCGGTTTACATTAGGGACAAAATGTAGATTCGTCAAAGCATAAGAATAATTCTTGTTTGTTTGTAGCTAATCTCAAAGCTTCGCTAACACAAAAGAGATTGGAATCCATAATATATTTACATTCACAAATTGCATGTTTTTTTTCTTCTTCATATGTTAGATATTAGTCTATATATTAGGGTTAAAAGAAGATAAATAAATAAGTTAAGAAAAATCATATGTACATGTATGGAAATGTGTGTGGACAGCATTCGTGGTAATTAAAAAAAGCATCAAATTTAGATAAGTATGATATTTTTTTTGTTATTTTAAAATTTTGGATAAAAATACAAATATATCTCTAATTAAAAAACATTTATTTCTTTTTGGTAGAGAATTAAAAAGCATCAAATTTACATAAATAGTCACTTTATCAATTAGTTTCTTTGAATAATTAGTTCAGAGGTTATCGAATCGGTCAGAACTTTCTAATAATTCAAAAAACGTTTTTGATATATGTGTTGATGCTTCATTATACAATATTATACTATTCTATACTTGTTTAAAAAATACTATATATCAATGTAATCTTATACTCACTTAATCTATATTAAACATTTTACAAAATAATGGATAAAACTAAAAAAATTGTTATATAAAATATTTCAAAGTTGAATATGTCCCACTGGATAATTACCTAGTAAGTAAGAGATATGATTCACCGACAAACTTTGACAAAAAATGATTCACCGAAAAAAAAGAAAGGAGAATGTAAGCGAAACGAAAATTCCATGGCTTTAGACCCACAAGTTTTTGTGTGTTTGGTTTTGGAATTCCGAATTAAAAAATAGCTGAGAACGCAATATTTAATGACACGCCATTGCCCATTATCGTGTTATGATGGGAGAAGAACTTGATTCTTTCTTTCTTTTAAAATTATAAGGGTTTAATTTAACTTGATTCGTTTTCTTTTTTTCTGATAAAAGGGTTTAACTTGATTCTTTGACATTTACAATTATTATCGGTTTACAAGGCCTCTATAATTAATGATCGATGAGTTCTAGTTCCAATTTTATATCTGATCAAACAAACCTCTTTCGTTCACAAATATAACATGGATACAACAAAAGCAATATGTAAGCTACCCATTCACGAGCATCCTCTTCTCCCTTCAGCTCGCAATCTTAAATATGAATGTAGTGGCTGCCATGTAGAAGGACCCATATACGGAGGCTACTTTTGCAATGAAATTTACCATGATGCTTGGTTCCACAAGGAGTGCGCCCAAGCCCCATTGGAGATCAATCACCCTTCCCACCCTGAGCATCCTCTCCTGCTGATCACTGACGAAGCCGAAGATGGTCCATGTGACTTTTGTGGAAAAAACATATTGTCCCCCTATTATAGTTGTCCCACATGTCAATTCAAATTGGATTTTATTTGTGGGATAAAACCGCTGTCTCCTGCTATTGAACATCCGATGTGTCATGACCATGCACTTGTCTTTTTGAAGAAACGAGGGGAGGAGGAAGAAGAGGAGGAGGTGCCTTGTCAAGTATGCAAGGAGTCTATTGGTGGTCGACCCTCCTATTCATGTCTTGATTGTAAAGTGTACTTCCACGTTGATTGTGTTCATCTCTCAAAAGAGCTTAATCATCCTTGTCATTCTAGTCATCTTCTCAAGATCATCGACATCACATCTAAATCACTTGAAGATGATGCCACGAAGACTTGTTCTCTATGTGGACTCCAACCAGGAAATGTATTTTATCATTGTTCTATTTGCAACTTCACCACGTGCCTTGGTTGTACCAGATATCCACCACCTCTTGTTATTGAGCATACCAAGACTCACATGCATCCACTTACATTTTTTTCAAGCAAAATTGGTTTTACTTGCAAGATTTGTGGGATTGAAGGCTACGACACTATCCAATATATATGTCTCAGTTGTGGTGTTGCTGTCCATGGAAGTTGTATCGGCTTACCCCAAGTCATAGACATCAATTGACATGATCATCGCATCTCTTTCACCCATCATCTTGGTCGTGGGGGTGTCAAATGTGGAGTTTGCCGGGAAAGTATAAGTCAGTACTATGGAGCTTATTCTTGCTCGGTTTGCCCTAACTATGCAGCTCATTCACGATGCGCAATAAGTCCCTTCGTATGGAATGGTGTGGAACTGGAAGGGATACCTGAGATCAGCGAAGATATTGCACCATTCAAGGTGGTGGGTCATAATTTGATAAGTCATTTTATTCATGAACATACTTTAAGTTGTTTCAAGGAAAATTTCGATTTCGATGATTTTGATGAGGTCATTCGATATATTCGATGTGACGCATGCATCCATCCGGTTGGGTTTGGCTCGTTTTACGGTTGTGAGGAATGCATTTTTTTTCTCCATGAAAAATGTGCAAATCTTCCTAAGAAGAAAAAAATTGGCTTCCACACCATGCCATTCACATTGGAAGTTGTTGGCAGTGTTATAGAGTGCAACCTGTGTGGATTTATTTCCACTGGTTTCATGTACATGCCGCAAGTAGGAACGGCGGCTGTAGATGTACATTGTGGTTCGATTTCTGAGCCGTTCATCCATGATGGTCATTTACATCCCCTATATTTTAATAAAGCTAAGGGTAACAACCATTGCGATGCATGTAAGAGAGATGTAGATGTATATACTCCGTTGCGATGCGTGTGACTTTGACTTCTGTTATTATTGTGCTACTTTACCACAAAAGATATCGCATAGTAGCGATGAGCACCTTCTCATTTTATACTGTGGTGAGGTGAGTGGCGAAAACTGGTGCAACATTTGTGAAAGGGAGTTAGATCCAAGTAAATGGTTCTATACATAGACTAATATTCAGTGGCCTAGTGGTTAGAGCATGTAAAATGTACACAATGACTCTAGTTCGATTCCCCAAATGACATATTTGACCACATTTTTAATTCAAAAAGAAAAAAAAAAGAAATGGTTCTATACATGTTCTGATTGTGGAGTCGGCTTGCATACTCAGTGTGTATTAGGAGATTTCTCACGTCTCGTGCCAAGAAGCATGCTTAACATTAAGGAAAAATGTTTCGAGGTGATTCTTAACAATCACAACACTCGGCCATTGTGCTCCATGTGTCATTCTCGATGCAAGGTCTCCGTCATCCTAAGTTATTATGATGATGAAGAAGAAGAAATTAAAAACATATGTTCTCGTAAATGTTTATTGAGTTTTATAAAACTTTGAAATTGTGTTTGATAATGACTGTTTCTTTTTCTTACGATGATTCACTCCCCTATCTAATTTGAAGAGCTTATTTCCGAAAGGTTTGTAATAAAAAGTTGTTGGGATAACAAGCCAAGTCTGAAACTATATAGATAGTTTGCAACTTCAATCGATTTATGTTGAATAGATATAGCCTGCAACTGCGAGATTCTCTCCAATCCAAAAAAAAAAAAAATTGATTCTATTCACACTATTTCTTTCCTGATTCAAGTTTTTTAAGTCCCTAACTAGCTAACTCCAAGTATAGAGTCTAGAAGTGTAGTACTTAGGGTATTCAATCTCACAAAGAGGGCCTAAAGATCATTAAGAAACCAAAGTGAAATGCTAATAGGATTAAGTTTTGGTTTAATTACTAACAACCTAGCTTAAGCATCATTACCAAATTTAATCAAAAAATTGCGAAAGCTATTGAAAAAGAGCAAAATAAGCAATAAACGAAACTAGAACTACTAAGAAAAACCTTAAGTAACCTTGACATTGCAAATGAAACATTAAACAAAACATGAATAAGGAAAACGTGCAAAAGTCAACAAGTCAACTAAAGTTCAACCCAAAAGTAAGAGGATTGAAAGTGAGATAAAATGATGATTAGAAAATGGTTAAAGGCTTCAATAAATGGATTATAGTGATAATGGTTGAATCTTGATTCCTATTTGGCTTCAATTTAGTCATAATCTAGAAGCTAAGTCCTAATCTTAGATTACGCCACTACTATGGTCATAATCACTTTACTAATCATGCTTAATCTAGCTAGATTGATCACTTTACTAATCATGCTTAATCTAGCTAGATTTTTCATATATAGTGATTAATATGATAGTAAGCGTGACATTTAGGCCTTAATACAATTATTAAACACCCTAAACTCAAGATCAATTGGATATGAATGTATAACTCTCTTTATTACTCTTAAGTATTATGTTAAAAACTTATTAGGCATTAAAAACAGATAGATAGACTTAGGATGATAAGCTCAAGCTAGCTTTAGGTGCAACCAAATAAATAGATTCATGTAGATCTAGGCCCGTGATTCAACATTAATATCATTAAACACCCTAATCTAGCCAAGCCATGGACCATCAAAAGGACTACTCACTCATGGCGATGGACTGATGAAGAAAAAAAGAAAATTACTACTCATGGCATGGTTTTTGCTCCCACAAATTTGGGATATGCCTTTTGATTAAGACATCCTCAGGTTGGAAGTCTGGCTGATGCATTATTCAAATTTCTCTTGGGAAGGGAAGAGATTGGTTTTGATAGGAAACCGCGAAAGCACCTGGAAAACCTCCTTTCTCTAGATCGAGGTTACTGGACTACGATACTGGAGGGGATTTTCTGCTAAGACTCTACCAAGAAGATTTACCGAGATATATTCAGGTAACGCTCTGGGAGACGAGGGTTTTCCTCCATGGCTATCCAAAGATATTGGTGCAGCGGAGGAGGTGGTAGTGAAGGCGTCCATCCCATCTCCGCCTTTCAGGAGGGGTGAGTTGTACTTTCACGAGAAAATTGCAAGCCTTCCTTTGTTCCTCTCTGCCATAAATATTTTGGAGCAGTGAGTTGGGGGGGGGGGCGCTTCTAGAGTCATCATGCTGCATCGTTCCACCGATCAGATTCTTGTTTCTTGTGAAAATTTTCCCCTCATTCTTACGTCAAATTGTTTCGGGTAAAAAATGGCCGGCTCGTTACTCCTTCAAGTCTCAGTCCTTGGCTCACAAATGGGCCTTTCGCTAAGGATTTTCTTTGAGGTTGGCATCGAGTTGCTCTAGAGGGGTCCGAATTAATATTGAGTTCACCCCAGGGTGACTCTGGGAATTTTGGGAGGATTATTCTAGGGTACGTGGTGTGGATGATGTTGGAACAGACCTCAGGGAGAGGTTAAATCCACTAAGGATCATATCTTGTGTCAAAACGATAGCCACATCAAGTCCTCAAAAAGACATGATGGAAGTTTCTTTTTCAAATATTTTCTAATGTTCAAATCATAAACGAAGAAAAAGAAAGAGAGACCATGAGGCCGAGGCCGAGAATCATAAGTTCGAAAAAAGGAAGGAAGGAAAGTTTAGTTGACTCTGGGTCAGAAGGATAAGGTGGCTCGTGGAGTGAAAGAAAAGGAAAAGAAAAGTGTTGGGTGGAGTTGGATAAAAAAAATATTGTAAAGGTGAGGTCTGAGAGATGTCTCTAACGAGAGAGTGAAAATTTTTCCAAAGAGAAAAAAATAAAGAGTTAAAGCTTTCAGTCTAAATAGAGTGAAAAAAGATCTCACTTTTTATCGTACCAAAAATGGGGTATATCTAAAGAAATTACCCTAGGATAGTAGATTGGGTCTGATGAATTATCCAGATGAAAGCAGGTCGGTTCACACGAAATGCTATAGTTTTTTTCACTGAACTTCTTTACCTTGTTAGACATCTAATAGGCAATGTAATCCCAAGACGTACAAGGTATGCATCAAGAGTGGCAAGAGGTGATTCGTACTTCTTATCGTCTGATGCAGCGTTTTTGCGTTTGAAGTCGTCATAGACTTCTTGGCGTGCTTGTCCTATTTTCGAAATGCATAGTTTTTTCAGCAAGCATTTAATTTTATCAGAAATTGACACGTGAAAGTATAAAGAGATGTGTATAAACTAAGTTACAAATGGTGTTATATAAATTTTTAATTAAAATCCCGCATATAACATGGGTCTTAAACAAAATATTTTGATATGATAAAAAAATTAAATTTATGTTGTAAAAGATATTTCAAGGAATGTGTCACTGAATATTACCTAATTAATAAGAAGCAGAAATGATTCACTCACAAAAAAAGAAATGATAATTAATGTAAAAGAAGAATCCATGACTTAAAACCACAAGTTTTTATGTGTGTTAAGTGTGGAATTCCGGAAACGAATAGGTAAGAACACAAGCCATTGTCCATACATTGTCGTGTTTTGATGGAAGAAGTTGATTCTTTGCTTCTTCTGAAAAGATGGGATCTTAATTGATTCATTAACATTTACAATTATTTTAATTGGTTTCAAAGGCGTATATAAAAGATTGGGTTTAACTTGATTCTTTAACATCTACATTTACAATTATTATAATTGATTGTACAAAGACATATATAATGATGTCTTGCGGTTCTACTTTGATATATGGTCAAATAAAACCTCTTTGGTTATCACATACATCGATCCACACATGGATACAAGAAGAGCAATATATAAGAAACCCATTCACAAGCATCTGCTTTTCCCTTCATGTCAATTTTATTCCGCTGAATGTGGTGGCTGCCATGTAAAAGGACCCATCTACGAAGACTAATTTTGCAATGATTCTTATTGTTATATTCGGTTCCATAAGGAGTGTGCTGAAGCCCCACTGGAGATCAATCACCCTACCCACCCGGAGCATCCTCTCTTGCTCGTTGATTACCCGGGAGATGGTCCATGTGATTTTTGTGGACAAAACCTTTTGTCTCCTTGTTATAGTTGCCCCACATGTAAATTCAAAGTGGATTTGATTTGTGGGATAAAACCATCTCCCCCCACTATTGAACATCCGATGTGTCATGACCATCCACTAACCTATTCGAAGAAACGAGGAGAGGAGGAGGAGGAGGTGCCTTGTGAAGTATGCAAGGAATCTATTGGTGGTCAACCCTCCTATTTATGTCTTAAATGTGAAGTGTACTTCCACGTGGATTTTGTTCATCTCTCCAAAGAGCTAACTCATCCTTGTCACTCTAGTCACCCTCTCAAGATCACTGATATCACATCTGAATCACTTAAACATGATGATGCCCAAAAGACTTGTTGTTTTTGTGTCAAACCAGAAAAGGTGCTTCATCATTGTTCTATTTGCAACTTCACCATGTGCATTGCTTGTACGAAAAATCCACCACCTCTTGTTATTGAGCATACCAAGACCCACACGCATCCACTTACGCTCTTTTCAAGCAGACTATGTTTTACTTGCAAGATTTGTGGGATTGAAGGCTACGGCACTATCCAATATATACGCCTCAGTTGTGGTCTTGCTGTCCATGGAAGTTGTCTCGGCTTACCCCAAGTCATAAACATCAATCGACATGATCACCGCATCTCTTTAACTCATCATCTTGGCCATGGGCATATAAAGTGTGGAGTTTGTCGGAAAAGTGTACGTAAGTACTACGGAGCTTATACTTGCTCAGTTTGCCCTAATTATGCAGTTCATTCACTATGTGCAATAAACGATACCGTATGGGATGGTGTGGACCTAGAAGGAATTCCGGAGGTCGCCGAAGATATTGATAATTCATTTTAGCCATGAAAAACATACTTTAAGGCTCCACGATAACTTCATTCATGATGAGTGCACACGTTGTGAAGCATGCATCCATCCGGTCGGGTTTGACCCAATCTACAGTTGTGAGGAATGTAGTTTTTTTCTCCATGAAAAGTGTGCTAATCTTCCTAAGAAGAAAAAACTTGTGTTTCACGCCCTACCATACACGTTGGAACGCTTTTGGATAGAAAAAGACTGCTCGTTGTGTGGAATGTACTCTCAGGGTTTGAAGTACACATCGCACGGAACGAAGGCTGTAGATGTACATTGTGGTTCCCTTTCTGAGCCGTTCGTCCATGATGGTCATTTACACCCCCTCTATTTTAGTAAAAATAAGTATCACCAATGTGATGCATGTAAAAGAGAAGTAGATAACTATGTATTGCGTTGCGATGATTGTGACTTTTTGACTTGTGTTTGTACTGTGCTAGTTTGCCACAAAAGCTATGGCATAGCAACGATGAGCACCCTCTCCTCTTATATTGTCGCGAAAAGGTAAGCGGCGAAAACTGGTGCAATATTTGTGAAAAAGAAATAGATTCAAGTGGATAGTTATTTACATGCTCTGTTTGTGGAGTCACCTTCCATACTCAGTGTGTACTAGGAGATTTCTCACGTCTCATACCAGGAAGCACCATTGAAGTTGAGAAAAAAGATTTCAAGGTGGTTCTTAGCAATCGCAACACTCGACCATTATGCAAGCAGTGTCACTGTCGATGCAAATTCTCCATCATCCTCAAGGATTGTGGTGAAGACGAAGACAATGGATACATATGTTCCCGTTCATGTTTGAGTGAAAAACTTTCAACTTAATTTGTCTTTCATGATACATGTATAGTCTAAAGCAAAATAACTCTCGTTGTAAATATTTCCTCAAAATAATTCCTCAAAGGTCTTGTAATTCAGTCTTATCTCTATAATAAACAGTTTCAGTTTTCTTATCAATATCAATGTAATCTTATATATCATTTATAATATTACACTCTTTTTCCAAAATAATAGATAAAACTAGAATTATGTTATATAAAATATTTCAAAGTAAAATATGTCCACTGGATATATTCACCGACAAAGAGAAAGGATAATGTAAAACATGTTTTTGAGTTTGAAACCACAGTACTTAATGACACGACATTGCCCATCTTGTCGTGTTATGATGGGAGAAGAACTTGATCCTTTGCTTCTTTTAAAAAAGATCAAGGTTTAAACTGGATTCGTTTTCTTTTTCTTTTCTAATAAAAGAGTTTAACTTGATTCTTTAACATTTACAATTATTATAGGTTAACAAAGGCATATATAAATATCGATGTGTTCCAGTTCCAAGCTTATATATCTGATCAAAGCAAACCTCTTTCGTTCACATACAACATGGATACAACAAGAGCAATATATAAGCGACCCATTCACGAGCATCCTCTTTTCCCTTCAGCTCGCTTTGTTTTTGCTGACTGCCCTGGCTGCCATGAAAAAGACGCATCCATCTACGGAGGCTACTTTTGTAACGAATCTAAATGTAATGTTTGGTTCCACAAGGAGTGCGCCGAAGCTCCACTGGAGATCAATCACCCATACCATCCCAAGCATCCTCTCCTGCTCACTAATGAATCAGAAGATGGTCCATGTGATTTTTGTGGACAAGATCTATTCTCCCCCTATTATAGTTGTCCCACATGTGAATTCAAACTGGATTTTCTTTGTGGGATAAAACCGCCGGCTCCTACTATTGAACATCCGGTGTGTCATGACCACCGGCTTGTCTTTTCAAAGAAACGAGGAGAAGAGGAGGGCGAGGAAAAGGTAGGGTTTAAAGAGGAGGAGGAAGAGGAAGAGGAAGAAGAAGAGGACGAGGAGGGGGTACCTTGTGAAGTATGCAAGGAGTCTATTGGTGGTCGGCCCTCCTATTCATGTCTTGAATGTGAAGTGTACTTCCACGTGGATTGTGTTCATCTCTCAAAAGAGATCAATCATCCTTTACACTCTAGTCACCCTCTCAAGATCACCGCATCTGAATTACTCACAGATGATGATGCCGACACGAGTTGTAATATCTGTCTAGATCAACCAGAAAATCTGCTTTATCATTGTTCTACTTGCAACTTCACCATGTGCCTTCGTTGTACAAAAGATCCACCACCTCTGATAATTCAGCATACCAAGACTCACATACATCCACTTACTTACGTTACAAGTAAAATCAAATTTACTTGCAAGGTTTGTGGGATGCATGACTTCAACTTTATGCCGTATATGTGTCTCAAGTGCAGTTTTTGTGTCCATTTAATTTGTATTGCCTCACCTCAAGTCATAAACATCAATCGACACGATCACCGAATCTCTTTCACTCATAATCTTGATCATGTGGGTAGAAAATGTGGAGTTTGTCGGGAAAGTGTAAGTCGGTACTACGGAGCTTATTCTTGCTCAGTTTGCCCTAACTATGCAGTTCATTCACAATGTGCAACAGAATCATACATTTGGGATGGTGTGGAACTCGAAGGGATACCTGATATCGGAGAAGATATCGCGCCGTTCAAGGTGGTGGGTGACAATTTAATAACTCATTTTAGCCATAAAGAACATACTTTAAGGTTCAACAAGGACAACTTCATCTATGATGAGAACACACGATGTGAAGCTTGCGTCCATCCAGTTGGGTTTGATCCTATCTATAATTGTGTGAAATGTTGTTTTTTTCTCCATGAAAAGTGTGCTAATCTTCCTATGAAGAAAAAAATTGTCTCTGACTCCACACCATTCACACTGGAAGGTGCTTGCGGACTTGTAGACTGCGGGATGTGTGGAGAATACTCCAATGGTTTCAAGTACATAACAATAAAAGGGAGGAATGTAGATGTACATTGTGCTTTCCTTTCTGAGCCATTCGTCTATGATGGCCATTTACATCCCCTATTCTTTTATTCCGGTGGACGTTGCAATGCATGTAAAATAACAATAATAGGACTGGACTTTGTACTCCGCTGCGTTGATTGCAGCTTTGACTTGTGTTTGTATTGTGCTAGTTTGCCACAAAAGTTATGGCATAGCAGTGATGACCACCCTCTCTTTTTATATTGTGGCGAAAAGGTCAGCGGCGAAAACTGGTGCGACATTTGTGAAACGCTAATAGATCCAAGTGGATGGTTCTTTACATGCTCCGATTGTCAAGTCACCTTCCATATTCGATGTGTACTTGGAGATTTCTCACGTCTCATGCCAGGAAGCATCATTGAAATTAAGAAAAAAGATTTTAAGGTACTTCTTAACAATCGCAACACTCGGCCATTATGCAGCCAGTGTCACTCTCGATGCAAAGTCTCCATCATCCTAAAGGATTGTTGTGGTGAAGAAGAAGGCAATGGATACATATGTTCCCGTTCATGTTTGAGTGAAAAACTTTCAACTTAATTGTGTTTCATGATACTTCACTACAAAAAACAACGCTTCTTGCATCATTTTTAGAAGCTCTTAGCATTACTTTAGAAAGTAACTTATAATCGTATGATGCTAAGTTTGTTAACATCACTTTCTTACTAAACTTAGCATTACTTAATTAACATCATTTCCCTATGTTTTTAGCATCATTTATCTAATGTTTTAGCATTATTTTACTTATGTTTTAGCATTAATTTCCTATCTTTTAACATCATTTATACTATGATATAACTCAACAATAGAAAATGATGCTAAAATAAAATTTATAATTTTAATTTGGTAATAAAATAAAATTTATAGTTAATCTTGATTGTTTCACAAACAAATACAATAAGATTCTTGTAACAATCCTTCTCTTTCTCTAAACAAACAAGACTATTCTGAAATAGAACCTGAACTCAACTCCTAAACCATTTGTACCGCAACTCCTTCTCTAAGCCATTCCGAAGAACCTAAACAAAATCAGAAACAGAACATGAACAAGATCAGATCATTCTAAACACTTGAGACAAATTCATAAACAGGACTATAGGATCAGATCACATAAACACTACTAAATCTTATCAGATTCTTCCTAAACTTAGCCATATTCTCTAAACATTCTCATTTCCAGTCTTTCATTACAACAAAGAGAAGAGGAACATACCAAAATCAATTTCACTCTTTGAAATTCCACTTTCATGTAAACCAAATCACAAAGCAAATAAAACAATGGTCAACAGTCAACACTGAACTTGTTTTGAATCAAACACAATGGTACAATTATCAGAGTATTATCCAACAACTTGATTCATGATTTAGACTCATGAATTCAACAACTTGCAAGTGTGAATAGAGATTATGATGAGAAAGAAAGAGCATACTAGATTGGTGCACTGAAGATAGTTACCACTTCCTCTAGTAAAACGAAAAAAAGTATAAAAGTGAGCAAGGAATTTTCAGCCGTATAAAGCTATGGAAACAAGATGGACGAGATATATTAAGAAAGATAATAAACTGTTCTGATATGTCCTATAGAAACAAGATGGAAGACAGAATTTAGTTCATTAGTGATGGGGCAGCGGAATGGAAAAAGGGATAGAATTGAGAGTCCTCCTCTCAGGACCTTAACAAAGGTTCTTAAGGTTTGTGAGTGCTCCTCACAACGCTTTAACAAAAGCTCTTAGGGTTCGTGAGTCCTTCTCTTAGGACTTAAACAAGCTCTTTAAAATCTCTTTATTAATAAATCATCATAAACTGAATACAAACTATGGGTCTAAAAAGCTATTTATAATAAATATTAAGGTTCTAGAAAGAATTAATAGATAATAACCAAAATAAATAAATAAAACATAATTAATAGTAATTATCTAAATAGAATAATAAAGAATAAAGATATTTGTAATATATTCAAATATCAGCTACATCAATTAGACTCTTGCCTTTAGAGATAGATTTAAATCCGTTTCAGAGAATAGGACTTGTAATTACCTTACCAAATGTGTATCCAGCACCACGAGGAGAGAATAATACTTGTAATTACCTGACCAAATGTGTATCTAGAAATAAGTTAAAGTAATCTCATATTACATAAGCAGTAAGAAAACGATGATAGTCTCTTAGTATCATACCAAAGCTAAATAGAGAAAAACCAGCAACAAGAGAGATCAAAGAAGGTGAAATTTTTTTAAAATGTAATTAAAGCAGCTCAGAAACCATGGATCTTGATGTGGGAGTATTTTTCACATCAACTCCCCCTTCTTCAATGTAATCATGCTCAAAACTGCCGTCCTCAACAAAAGAAAATTAGATTTAGAAACAATCTTAAGCAAAAGTGAATCCATAAAACTTAGAAAATGTTTGTAACTCTAATACTGACTCGGAAAAGGAAACAAAAACTCCAAAATTGATCTATTTGGGAAGGATTAAAATCCTCAGACTGACAAATTGCAAATAAGAAAGCGGAATCATTCACCTCACAGCAGTATGCATAGAAAGTGTAAGTTTTTGTTTTGGCCAGTTCACTACAACCTGAAATATATATTGAGGTTTACAATCATTTAGCATTCCACTGAGGACTAGAAAATTACAGGGAGATAGACAAACTGATACCTTGGAGAACTCAGAAGGCACAAAAAGCCTTGGGTATCTTTTATCCAATTTCAAGTAATCCCCTTCCATGTCAACCAATTGCGACGATAAAACCTGCAAGCAAGTCACACAATCATCAAATAAAAAGTAATGCAAAATGGACTTAAGCATTGCAGGGCAGTTGATTGCCATTCCCATCAAGTATCTTATCAATGGAAAGGATGAGCATTCACCATCTCATCTCATCCGTCGCTCAAGTATGCGTTCTCTTTCGCGATCCCTAGCTCTTTGCCTTTCCCGTTCCCTCTGGCGATCTCGTTCTCTTTCATGTTCCCTCTCTCGCTCCTTATCTCTGGCACGCAGGTCTTCACGGCGACGTTCCTCTTCCCTTAGTTTAAACTCCCTGAGATAACTTGCTCGGTCATCTTTCCGGAGATCATCAACACGCGGACCACCACGAGCCACCATACTACCAGGGTAGTCCAACTCCAGAGTTGCTGCGCTATGGATTCCTTTCCCAGTGCCATAATCCCTACCTGGAGGTAAACTAACACCATAACCAGGATTTGAAGAACTCTCTGGATAAATATAGGCATCTAAGTTTCGCCAAGGAGGAACAACTCCTAATAACCTCAGCTCCTAGAATACCTAAAACCACTGAAATTTCTTCGATCAGAGTAATTTCAAAATCAGGAAATGAAAAAGCCAAACCAGACGAAGAGAACATGGATTGCGATACCTTCGGCGAGAGCTAATTGCGATTGGGATTCCCGAACTGAGGTTCCGGAGCTTCGCCGGTGACGATAGAGATATCGTGATTTGAGATATCCAAGCGATGACAGTGTCGAGAAGATTTGTTTAATTGTTGAAAAAACAAAAAGTGAATATTTGCAAAAAACTCTGCCTGATTGAGAAGGTTTCAAGAATAGATAATTAGCATTACTTAAGAAAATGATTTTACTTTGCATCATTTTGATGATTTTAGCATTACTTACTAAAGTCATGTTAATTAAGTGATGTTAAATGCCTTTTTTTTTTTTTGTAGTGCTTGTATATTCTAAAGTAAAATAATTCTCCTTGTAAATATTTTTAACATTTTAAGAATCAATTCATGTCTTTTCCAAATATATATATCTAGATAAAACACAAACAAATTGAAAATTCTGTGAATCTGAAGTTGCAACAAAAAAAAGGAGGAATTTTTTTTACTCGAACATGCTTGGGAGAGGTCTCACGGCCATGAACGCATCCACCATCTGTTTATTATTTATTTATTTTTGTTAATACTGTAAACTAAAAATGATATTGAAATTTATCATATCATAGTTAAAAATTGATTATTGTTTTATCTCATCAGTAACAGCAGCTCGAGCAATGCGGTGTCTCTCCACCATTTCTGTCAAAACTTCAGTGAGTCGCTTCTTTACTTCTCCTGTTAACATTCTTCCTTCTCCATATTCCTGTCAACACACGTTACAATATTACAATGTGTTTTTTACTTCTTTCTTTCAGAAAATCATGCGCATCTTGGTTCTCTGTAATTTACCTTCTTTATGTGTTCAAGTTCATTATCATCTTCTAGGAAGAAACTCAGATACTTGACTGGTATGTCTACCTGTGAAAATAGTTTAAGAAAGATTCAACGGAAAGAAAACACTTAAAAGAGTAAAGCACCGAAACTGATAAGGATTAAGTAATCAAGAACACAGATTTTGCTATATACGTACATTAATTGTATTGATGTTTCATTATATTATGCTATACTCATTTAGAAAATAATATATCAATGTTATCTTATACTATCACTTAATTTATATTACCCATTCTTTAAAATAATAGATAAAACTAAAATTTATGATACATAGAATATTTCAAAATTGAATAACTCCCACTGGATAAATTACCTAGTACTAGTAACTAAGAGATATGATTCACCGACAAAAAGAAAGGAGAATGTATGCGAAACGAAAATTCCCTGTCCACAAGTATTGTGTGTTTGGTTTTGGAATTCCGGGTTAAAAAAATAGATAAGAACACAATAATTAATGACACGCCATTGCCCATTTCTCGTGTTATGATGGGAGAAGAATTTGATTCTTTGCTTCTTTTGAAAAACATAAGGATTTAACTTGATTCTTTTTCTAGTTTTTTCTGATAAAAGGGATTAACTTGATTCTTTAACATTTACAATTAGTATAGGTTTACAAAGGCATATATAATCATCGATGTGTTCCAGTTCCAAGTTTATATCTGATCAAAACACAACTCTTTCGTTCACATACAATATGGATACAACAAGAGCAGTATATAATCAACCCATTCACGAGCATCCTCTTTTCCCTTCAGCTCACTTTGTTACTGGTGAATGTCATGGCTGCCATGTAGAAGGACCCTTCGACCAAGTCTACTATTGCAACGAATTTAATTGTGATGTTTGGTTCCACAAGGAGTGCGCCGAAGCCCCACAGGAGATCAATCACCATTACCATCCCGAGCATCCTCTCCTGCTCACTAATGAATCAGAAGATGGTCCATGTGCTTTTTGTGGAAAAAAGCTATTGTCCCCCTATTATAGTTGTCCCACATGTGAATTCAAACTGGATTTTATTTGTGGGATAAAACCGCCGCCTCCTACTATTGAACATCCGGTGTGTCATGACCACCCACTTGTCTTTTCAAAGAAACGAGGAGAGGAGGAGGGCGAGGAGGAGGTAGGGCGGTTAGTAGAGGAGGAGGAGGAAGAGGAAGAGGAGGGGGTACCTTGTGAAGTATGCAAGGAGTCTATTGGTGGTCAGCCCTCCTATTCATGTCTTGAATGTGAAGTGTACTTCCACGTGAATTGTGTTCATCTCACAAAAGAGGTAAATCATCCTTGCCACTCAAGTCACCCTCTCAAGATCACCGCATCTGAATCACTCACAGGTGATGCCGACAAGACTTGTAATTCCTGTCGACGTCAACAACAAAATATGATTTATCATTGTTCTATTTGCAACTTCACCATGTGCCTTGGTTGTACCAAAGATCCACCACCTCTTATTATTCAGCATCCCAACACTCACACGCATCCGCTTACTTACGTTTCAAGCAAAATCAAATTTACATGCAACGTTTGTGGGATACATAACGCCGCAGCTGCGGCTTATATATGTCTCAGGTGTGGTTTTCTTGTCCATGAAACTTGTATTGGCTTCCCTCAAGTCATTAACATCAATCGACATGATCACCGAATCTCTTTCACTCATCGTCTTGGTCATGGGCATATAAAATGTGGAGTTTGTTGGGAAAGCGTAAGCCAGTACTACGGAGCTTATTCTTGTTCAGTTTGTCCTAACTATGCAGTACATTCACGATGCGCAACAAACTCTAGGGTATGGGATGGTACGGAATTGGAAGGGATACCTGAGATCAACGAAGATATTTCACCATTCAAGATGGTGGGTGATAATTTGATAACTCATTTTAGTCATGAAGAACATACTTTAAGGTTTAACAAGGATAACTTCATCTATGATGAGAGCGCACGATGTCAAGCATGCGTCCATCCAGTTGGGTTTGATCCGATCTATAGTTGTGTGAAATGTTGTTTTTTTCTCCATGAAAAGTGTGCTAATCTTCCCAGGAAGAAAAAAATTGCCTTTAACCCCACAACATACACATTGAAAGGTGCTAGCGGACTTCTAGCTTGCGGGTTGTGTAGAGATTACTCCAATGGTTTCAAGTACATACCGCTAACAGGGTGGGATGTAGATGTACATTGTGGTTCCCTTTCTGAGCCATTCGTCCATGATGGCCATTTACATCCCCTACTTTTCCATGATGTCAGTGAGGGTCGCCATATAATTTGCAGTGCATGTAAAAGAAAATGGAGAAGCGTTGTACTCGGTTGCATCCCTTGCGAGTTTAGCTTGTGTGTTTATTGTGCTAGTTTGCCACAAAAGTTATGGCATAGCAGTGATGACCACCCTCTCTTTTTATATTGTGGCGAAAAGGTCAGCGGCGAAAACTGGTGCGACATTTGTGAAACGCTAATAGATCCAAATGAATGGTTCTTTACATGCTCCGATTGTCAAGTCACCTTCCATATTCGATGTGTACTTGGAGATTTCTCACGTCTCATGCCAGGAAGCATCATTGACATTGAGGAAAGAGATTTCAAGGTGGTTCTTAACAATCGCAACACTCGGCCATTATGCAGCCAGTGTCACTCTCGATGCCAATTCTCCATCATCCTAAAGGATTGTGGTGAAGAACAAGACAAGGGATACATATGCTCCCGTTTTTGTTTTTAGTAAAAAACTTTCAACTTGATTGTGTTTCATGATACTTGTATATTCTAAAGCAAAATAATTCTCCTTGTTAATAATATTAAAAGCATTTCAAGAATAAATTCATCCTTTCAAATATATATCTAAATAAAACAAAAACAAATTGAAAATTCTCAGAATGTGAAGTTGCAACAAAAAAAGGGTTTTTTCACTCGAACATGCTTGGGAGAGGTCTCACGGCCATGAACGCATTCACCATCTGTTTATTATTTATTTATTTTTGTTAAACTTGTTAAAAAAAATGATATTGAAATTTAACATAGTTAAAAATTGATTTTTTTTTTTTTTTTTTTACCTCATCAGTAACAGCAGCTCGAGCCAAGCGGTGTCTCTCCACCATTTCTGTCAAAACTTCAGTGAGTCGCTTCTTTACTTCTCCTGTTAACATTCTTCCTTCTCCATATTCCTGCAAACACACATTACAATTTTACTTCTTTTTCAGAAAATCCGATAAAATGGGCATTCTTGGTTCTCTGTAATTTACCTTCTTTATGTGTTCAAGTTCATTATCATCTTCTAGGAAGAAACTCAGATACTTGACTGGTATGTCTACCTGTGAAAATAGTTTAAGAAAGATTCAACGGAAAGAAAACACTTAAAAGAGTAAAGCACCGAAACTGATAAGGATTAAGTAATCAAGAACACAGATTTTGCAAGAACTCTGCAATTCGGTATGATCCATGCCTAAATTGGATATCACCGTGAAAGGAACATAGCTATGAATTGTTAAACAGTAGAATTTTGGTACCTCGAGATTTGCTCCAAGCTCTCTGTGCTTCTCCACTGAATCTTGCCCACCACTAAACGCATATCTGTTTATCTATTCACATATAAAAACATCATCCAGTTAAAATACATGAAGCTCTTATTAAGATTGGAAATCTAATTTTCCTTTAGCGTTTCAAAACTCAGTTGCAGTAATAACAAAGCGACTGTCCTTTTCTATCATTAAGATCGAGTTCTCTCATGTGACAGAATTGAATCAAAGGACTCAGGGTCAAGCCAGACAATGAGTATGAGTATGAGTATGCATGCAACAATACTAAATTACAGCAAAATTCACCTTGTTTTTAATGTCTTTGGCGGTATCAGTCACATAGATAGCGGAATTTGGATCACTAGCAGACATTTTTCCATTCTCTCCCTGTGAATAAGTTACCAAAAGGCATCCAATAGTAAGCATATTTTCTATCACTTGCCAGTAGTAACTCTAGGCTACTTAAGGAAAGTATTACTTGCCTGCAGAGCAGGAAAAAATGTTGACTCGATAAGAGCAGGCTTGCTATAGCCTAACCGGGGTGCAACATCACGAGTCATTCTAAAATAAGGATCCTGAAGCAAAAACCAAAAAGCAAAGATTTGTTGATGATAAACACAAATCGTAATGATAGACAGAGAACATAAAAGAGACAAATTTTGGATGGAAGTCAACACACCTGGTCAATTGCACAAGGAATCAAGCAACGGAGATTGTCTTTGCCAGGAAACAAATGTGGGAATGAGCTAGGAAAAGATGGAACTGCCTGCAAATATATGGAAAACATTTATCCAATTAAACTATAACAGTATATGAAATTATAACACACATGCCTACACGAACAAGAAATACCTGCACAGGAGGGAAACTGAGTTTTCCAATATGATCTTCACCGCAAAATCCAAAGATTCCCATAGCCTAACAAAAAAACAAGCAACAGAAATCAGCTACAAAAACTAATCAGCGACATTGTGCAAGTCAAGGAGAATAGAAAGCAGAGTTACCTTATTAAGTGTTACGCACTTTGCAACCTTCACCATATTCTCATAGAAAGCACTACACAACAAGATTTTCACACATCATCATCCAGAAAAACCGTAATGTAAGACACCGAAACCAAAAATCTATAAAGGATACAATATAAAAGATATCTTGTTGAACTAATACAATCTTGACCAAAAGCTACATGACACGTTGAGAGCTATATGCTTGTGGAATACATATAACGTTAAGCAGTTCTAGCTAGATTTCCTTTTTAAGCAATAGAGGTATTGAAATGTGACTCACCCGCCAACATAGTCGAAGTCAGAGAAAATGAAGGTCTTTGTTACATCGAATCCGCAAGCAATGATATCTTTGGCATTTTCTCTAGCAAGTCTTTTACTTTCCTCCACTGAAAGATTCTTCCACATGCATTTTTCATCATCTGTAAGCTGTATAACTAAGGGAACCTTGAAAGCTTCTTGCAAGTATCTGCAAGAGTTTTTAAGGACAATTGAAATCTTCCAAAACCACATCTTCCCACTAATCTACCAATAATAGCTTCAAGATAGTTACAGAATAGTCTCACTTACTTGGTAAACATGAAAGGAATCAAATGCCCCAAATGTAAAGCTTCTGATGAAGGTCCTCTTCCAGTGTAGAGATAGAACTTGTCTCCTTTCTCAAATGCGTCCAAAATCTCATTGAAATCCCTGTTAAATCTCACAATTAAACAAGGAATTCTACATGTCGATCATGAAAATGATAGAATCATTAGTGAAATTCCGAACCGGTGGGCGAAGAAGACACCACGACGGAGGAAGACGTGTGGTTGACGAGAAGTCAGTCTCTGGACACGATCAATCATTGACTCGTCGAGCCTCTGGCAACCAAATTTGTCGATAAGCTTGTCGTAATCGATCTTTCCTCCGTCTTTAGCGGCTACTTCCCATGGATTCACAACTTGCTCCGAAGATTCGGATTCTCTCTCCTCCTTCTTGTCCACCTCCATCGCGACGAGGAGAAACCTAGAAAAATGGAGTCAGATTCGATGGATTCAAAAGCCGAATAAAAACTATTTGATTAGCAAACAAGCTGAGGAGAGCTGGCGGGCTTGTCATGTCAAACGTACCTACGGAGTTTCCGGTGATAAAGCAACGACGGAGATACGGCGGCGGATTTGTGACTGGACAGTTTAGTAGGGTGAAGAGGAAGACGAGGTTTAACTAATTATGTTTATTATATTATTTGGGAGTCAGAATCTTCGTGTTTTGTCAATTGCGCCATAAACCTTTAGAAATGACAAAGATAGCGTATTTACTTTTAGACATCACAAGTAGCCCCCTTACTCCCACCATTTATAAATTTAATCAAATTATTTTGGTTTGTCAATAAAACCATTTTATAAATTTAATCAAATTATTTTGGTTTGTCAATCATATTTTATTGTTATGGAGTTTTTATTTGTTCAATCTAATGCAATTTAATAACTTTCAAACTAAATCATGTTTTGTTAAAAAAAAAGCCATTTAGTTTTCTCTTAATGTCTCCAATGTAATCGTTGTTCCACAATGTTAAGCTTGAATAAGAGTGAGTCTAATTCGACTAGATCAACGCAAAGTTAAAAGTTTATTTGAGTAATGTAAAATTCTTGAAGATTAGTATTTGAGTAATGTAATCTTGACATGGTTAAACTTCCTCTTTTATAGGGTTGTGTTAGGCTCATGATTCTATTTTGGAGCTTTTGTAATTATTCTATTATTGCGAATATGCATCCGTAGTTTGTTTTCACTTAAAAATATGGACAAAAAAAGATGTAACGAGGTTTCCTAGTTTCTATCGCAAAATCGTTCCCGTTTGGAATTTCTATCAAGAGTCAAAGCTCATACGGATAGTAAACATAGACATGGTATCCTCATGCCCAATATAGGCAATCAAAAAAAACCATAGCTTCGGACAGTAAAGTTATAATGGCCAAACGATAATAATAAGGAGAAGAAGAAGCAATTAGAGGGCAACGAAGAAATATTCTTGGAATGTTGTTTTAGTGATGGAGGATTCGTTTGATGATGTATTACAAGATATTTTCGTTTAAGGATGAATTGGTCGGACCTATAGAGATAAGAGTGGTTATTGATGTGACGTTTGATTCTCTCATGGATCTTTTCATCTAAAAAGGTGATTCGATTAGTCAATACAAGACTCCAAGATGCATCAACTTTGTAAAGGCCTTAAGAGGTACTGGTGTCTGAGTGTGGTAGCTAGATTTTTTAGTACTTGAATATCTTGCAAGATATTGAAGAGAACATGTGTAGTCTTTATAATATGTTTTCCTCTGTTTTTTTTTTTTTAGATTGTCGTTGTTGTTGCAATAATTGGATGATAAAGAAATCGTTGATTCTGAAAATTGTTGCTTTTTACAAGTTTGTGTTTAAGAGTTTTTTTTCTTTTTCCGCTTAGTTGCTTGTTGAGCAATCAAATGGTAAAAATCGACAAATCGTATTTGTTTGGTTTAGTTGCTGTGATTGAGGCGAATGGTTTGATTAATAAACAGTCAATATGTCCGAGTGGTTAAGGAGACAGACTTGAAATCTGTTGGGCTTCGCCCGCGCAGGTTCGAACCCTGCTGTTGACGGAATTTTTCTTTTTCCATTACAAATATGTGCAATATTTGCAATCGTTTGTAAATACTCCCATTGTGTCGGTTTTATTTAATTATGCTGCACATGCAAATAAAACACACGCACTTTTAAAAAAATTTAATCAAAACTAAAATATAAATACAAATTTTTTTTAGTTAGGACTATAAATTATGGACTCAAGCTCATTCATTTCTTTGTTCGGAAAAATTACAATCTTTTTGGGAAACCAACTACGGGGATTTTACAATTTTACAATTACCTAGTAAATTTTTGTAAGTGAATCTAAACATTGAGTAAACACGGGATTAGAAAAGTTTTAGGAGTATTATCCGAAAATTCATCGACGCAAAGTACAAAAAATAAGAAACTAAGTAACATCTGCTTCCTTTTAGTTTTGGAAACTAAAAACATAAATCGATAAGTTTGTAATGTTAAAGTTGACCGAATTTATGGATTGCAACCTCCACGCAAAATAATGAGTTTTTACTATCCAAATATGTATTCTATTCCGAAAATCCTCGGTAAGAGGAAGATAATATGAAGATGTCATCTTGCTTATCATCAATGGTAATCCCAAATATTTTACCGTGATACTCTATAGTCAAAAGGAATTTGATGAAGGATCTTTTCCCTTACTGTCTCGAAAACGCCAATTATATATATAGTAGATTTCTCAAGACTGATATATAACCCTAATCGATAAACAAAACTAACAAATACTTCCAACATTCTCTCCGTCAATCACTTATCTTTATTTACAACACCACAAGATCATGTACAAAACTCATATGCGCGAACATCATGTTATCACAAATTCAGATGATAGCCAATCAATCCATCTCTCACCACCAAGTCTTTGCTCATCTTTCTTATCACTCAGCTGCCACGCTATTCTCTTCTCCCTTACTTTCTAGTGCCTATCAGATTTCTCTAGACGAATATGTAATCCTAAAGGTACTTAATCGATCACTTCTCTCCATATATAACATCACAAGATCATGTGCAAAATTTAGATGCGTGAGCATCATGTTATCATAATTGATATGATAGTCAATTAATCTATCTCTCACCACCGTTTCAGTTATTCGGAAAACATATTCATACATATAGAAAAAGAATGCATCATTGTTATCACAATTCAGGAACAATTCAGACGATAGTCAATTAGTCTATCTCTCTCCACCATTCCAATTCTTCGAGAAAACCCATTCATATATATCACAAAGAAATATGGTAAAAAGCATCATTGTCTAAGACATCCTTGTAATTAAAATACACAATAATACTTATTTTGAGAAAATCATGAGACATATTTGTATAGCAAAGTATTAAAGCTATTAAATCATGAGACATCTCTTTGTATAGCAAAGTATTATTCTGACGTGTCACTAAATGTCTAGTTGTATACAGAGAGACTCATAGGGTGGGTGAGATCTTTTGGTTTCCCTCTGAAAGAGAATTAAATTTTTTCAGTTTCCTCGAAACGCCAAAAAAGAAAAGGATAGAGAGAAAAGGGGAAAAGGAAGAGATTGCTCCACAAGTCAAAATCTTGAAGTCAAATCTAAATCAAACGGCTAAGATTCCATGCCGTCTTCTTCTCTTTAATGATATCTCTTTCTTTAATAAAATAATAAACCCCCAAAAAAAAAGAAAAAGAAAAGAAAGAAAAAAAAAGAAAAAAGAAATCCCTAATTTTCTCTCTCTAGAAAGCTTCTTCTCTCTAACAAAGGAAATGGAACCTAACGAAAGCCATCACCACCAACAACAACAACGTCTCAGTTCTCCTTACTATCACCATCTTCAGCAACAACAACAACAACAACACCACAACCTCCACCTCCAACCAGCCACCGCTTCTACCGGAAACGCCGTTTCATCTCCCAACAATGGTCTTTTTCCTCCGCCGCCGCAATCGCAACCGCAACCGCAGTTACAATCGCAATCGGAAACGCAGCCAAACGACGGGTCTTCTTCTCTATCGGGGTACCCTCACCACTCAGTTCCGCCCTCAGCTGTGACGCCGCCGATGGAGCCGTTAAAGAGGAAGCGCGGTCGTCCGAGAAAGTATGTGACTCCTGAACAAGCCCTAGCGGCTAAGAAAATGGCGTCTTCTGCGAGTAGTTCGTCTGCTAAAGAGAGGAGAGAAGCGGCTGCTGCAACCGGAGGTACGGCTTCGTCTAATTCCGGGTCATCGAAGAAATCTCAGCTTGGTTCTGTCGGTGGGTTTAATTTACTCTTTTCAGTGACAAAAGCCCCTTTTCTTGGTTTTTGAATCGAATTTTGGAGTGAAATTGATATCGGAAGTTTCGTAGCTTTCTGGTGAATTTTCTTGATTTTTTGATAATTTTAGCTGCTACGAAATAATTGCTTTACAATTAGCATTATGTGCAAATAGATTCTTCTTTGTATAGTTTATCATTTTTTTTCTTCTGGAATTTGGCTTTGTATAGTAAATGGCCTTTTTGTTTGATTTTAGATACAATTGATATTTAATTTGAGTATCTTTATCATATTCTGGAATTTAGTTTATGCCCTGATCTTCACAATAAGTTTTGTTTCTTGGTTTTAGGGAAAACTGGACAAAGCTTTATCCCACACATCATTAATATAGCACCTGGTGAGGTATGTCATTGTTCTTATACACAACTAAAGATAGATTCTGATTGCTAAAAGCTCCTTTATGAAATGTATTGGTTTTTCTTTTTTCATTGATGGTTATGAGATTTGATAGAGGAATCTTTAACCGGTTTTTAAATGTTCTGTGGATGAATTTTGACAGAATGTGGCAGAGAAGATTGTGACAATTGCAAACCAAAGCAAGCATGAAATATGCGTTCTTTCTGCATCAGGCACTATAGCTAGTGCATCTTTACGCCAACCGGCTTCATCAGGAGGCACCGTTTCATATGAGGTGTGATTCTCTCTTTACCGTTAACTCTGCTTTTGTTGTTTCTTCTCAAAAGGGGTAAAGCAAGTTTCTTTCTTTTATTGAAGTTTGCGTAAGATTTTGTTAAGACTTTAGCTTAAGCATTCAAAACAATTTTCTTCAGGGTCAATACGAGATTCTCTCATTATCCGGATCTTTTATCCGAGCAGAACAAGGTGGTAAAACCGGTGGCCTTAGTGTTTCATTATCTAATCTGGATGGTCAGATCATTGGTGGAGCCATTGGTACACACCTCACAGCTGCTGGTCCGGTTCAGGTAAAATCCACTTGTATCATAGTCACATACTGCATAGCGACTCGGGTTATAAGATTCTCTTGTGAATACTGAACTTAGACTTTGTGCAAAATACAGGTGATTCTTGGTACGTTTCAGCTTGATAAGAAGAAGGATACTGCGGCTAAGAGTGAAGCGAAAGGAGGTGATGGTTCTAACAGTGGAAGTCAGTTAGCTTCTCCGGTTAGTACTGGACCTGGACCAATGCTTGGAATGGGTTTCCGTTCTCCTGGTATGGAATCTTCAGGAAGAAATCCAATGAGAGGAAACGATGAACAGCAGCAACAACATCATCTTCATCAACAACAACAACAAACCGGTTTAGGTGGATCTCATCATTTCATGATGCAACCGCCTCAAGGAATGCACATGGCACATTCTCGACCATCTGAATGGGGCATAGGAGGAGGAGGAAACAGTGGTCATGATGGTAGAGACAATGTCGGATATGATTTGTCAGGTAAACCAAAAAAAGCTCAAAGATGTAATCTTTTCGATTAAAGTTCGAATTTTGAAAGCTTTCTCTTTTGCAGGACGGATAGGACATGAGTCGTCGGAGAATGGAGATTACGAGCAGCAAATACCGGATTAGTATATGGATACAGAGCTTTTCGAGAGACAGTTGTGTAGGGTTTAGATCCAAAGCTGAGCAAGAATCTGAATTTGACGACCTAAAAAAAGACAGAAATTTGTGAAGCTGAGTGATTGCTTTTGTTCTTTCTTTTGGTTTCGGTGTAATATAAAAACTCCAACTCCACATGCCTTTTACTTTCTTTCGGTAACACAGCTGATTCTGCTTTCTTTTTCATTTCATTTCTTTTTCCTCACTCTTTTCTTTTTTTTCCTATATTTTTTCTTTTCTTTTGTTACTTAAAAAGGAATTGTTCTTTTATGAATATATTTACACTTTCTTTGGTTTGGTTTCTATTTTTGTTCATTATATTCATAACCTTTCTTGTTTAGAAACATTTCACTAGCTTTATTTGGACAAACCAATAACTAGTTGGGAGTATAATCTTGAAAAGTTTAACTAATTGGTTAAATTGTAAACAATGGTGATGCTGATATGTATATTATTTTTAGTGCTTTTTACGTTATGAAATTATGATTTCGTTACTTTTCAGTATCCCTAAAATTTATTAAGTTTTCATGTTTTGAAAAATAATTTAGTTACTAAAAACGAGTTAAAAGTATAATTAGATAAATGAAAAAGCATTTTCTTGGAGTTATTATTTTGTGAAACTCGATCCAACTATCAATTTTATAATTCATGTATGTTATTAATCTGAAATACGAGACAAAGCCTACTGTGAAATTCATATTATTATTATTTTTGGCTCACATGTGTGGTTATTTTTTTGGCCAACTTGTATTTGTTTTTCTATTTTTGGTTGATAATGTTAAGCCAAAAAAAAAAAAACTGTAGAAAATTGTAGTTTTTTTTGGGAATTATTTAATTATTTGATAAATTATGTTACAGTGAAACACCATTTTTATTGATATCTATTAAGCAACTCTCAGGAAATTGCTTAAGCTCAAAGTCTGCTTCTTTTTTTTGTTTGTGTGTCTAAAAACTTTGAATAGTTGCTGACTCCAAGTCTCAAATTCCGCACAACTGAAACTCCTGGTAAAAGATCTGCTCACGAGCAAAAACTCAATTTCTTCTTCTCTTACCTCATAATCGGTTCTGTTTTCTCGTCTTCTGTAAATAAGATGTCAGATTGACATGATTTTCTCGATTCAAATCGTGTTTCATTGAAAACGGGTCTTTCTTAAATCTCCTTCTAGATTCAAAAAGTGTCTTCTTTCTCTTTATTGCTTGAATCTCGGTTTCATTTCTCTGATTTTTTACCCTTCCTCTGGAAAATTTTCCCGGAAAAACAGTTTCTTTTTTCTCATTAACGGAAATCGAGGAACATAGATCTTGATTCCTTCTTCTGGGTATGCGGGTTTGGAGTTGTTTAATCTCATTGGTGTCTATGCTTTTTGAAGAAATCTATGAACACGAAGAAGTCGGTTATTGATTGGTTCATTGGATCTCAACTGGTAAATTCTGAGAGGCTGGTTGTGAGTCTGGATTCGATTAGGGTTTGAAGATTTGGGGGTTCAAATGATGTTAAGATCTTTAGGTCTTGGATTGCTTCTATTTGCTCTTCTTGCTCTGGTTTCTGGAGATAACGATTACGTGGGTTGTAACTGTGACGACGAAGGGTTTTTAAGTGTACACACAATCTTAGAATGTCAAAGAGTGAGTGATCTCTTAATCGCAATCGCTTATTTCTCAATACCTCTCGAGCTTCTCTACTTCATTAGCTTCTCAAACGTTCCTTTCAAATGGGTTCTTGTTCAATTCATAGCTTTCATCGTTCTCTGTGGTATGACTCATCTGTTAAACGCTTGGACGTATTACGGACCTCACTCTTTCCAGCTTATGCTTTGGCTTACCATCTTTAAGTTCCTAACCGCGCTTGTCTCGTGCGCGACTGCGATTACGTTATTGACTTTGATTCCGTTGCTTTTGAAATGGAAAGTTAGAGAGCTTTATTTGAAACAGAATGTGTTGGAGCTTAATGAAGAAGTTGGATTGATGAAGAGACAGAAGGAAATGAGTGTTCAGGTTCGAATGCTTACTCGTGAGATTCGTAAATCGCTTGATAAGCATATGATTTTACGAACTACGCTTGTTGAGCTTTCTAAGATTCTTGATTTGCAAAACTCTGCGGTTTGGATGCCGAATGAGAATCGAACTGAGATGCATTTGACTCATGAGCTTAGAGCGAATCCGTTGAGGAGTTTTCGAGTGATTCCGATTAATGATTCCGATGTTGTTCAAGTTAGGGAGACGAAAGTAGTTACGATTCTTAGGAAAAACTCTCTTCTTGCGGTTGAGAGTAGCGGCGGTTCTGATGAGTTTGGTCCGGTTGCTGCGATTCGTATGCCGATGCTTCACGGATCGAATTTCAAAGGAGGAACTCCGGAATTCGTCGATACTTCTTACGCTATAATGGTTTTAGTTCTTCCGAATGTGAATTCTCGTGTTTGGACTGATAAAGAGCTCGAGATAGCAGAAGTCGTCGCTGATCAAGTCGCGGTTGCACTCTCACACGCTTCAGTTCTCGAAGAATCACAGCTAATGAGAGAAAAACTCGGTATTCAGAACCGAGCTTTGCTTCGAGCTAAACA
Organism: Euclidium syriacum; assembly: GCA_900116095.1. Lineage (NCBI taxonomy): Eukaryota > Viridiplantae > Streptophyta > Magnoliopsida > Brassicales > Brassicaceae > Euclidium > Euclidium syriacum. The sequence continues at coordinate 18,219,427 of FPAK01000003.1, forward strand.
GAACGCAATGATGGCGAGTCAAGCGAGGAACACTTGTCAGAAAGTGATGAGTCACGGAATGAGACGACCAATGCATACAATTCTCGGTCTTTTATCGATGTTTCAATCCGAAAGTATGAGTCTTGATCAGAAAATCATCGTCGACGCGTTGATGAAAACGAGTACTGTTCTCTCTGCGTTAATCAACGACGTGATCGACATTTCGCCTAAAGATAACGGGAAATCGCCGTTAGAAGTGAAACGTTTTCAGCTTCATTCTTTGATAAGAGAAGCAGCTTGTGTAGCGAAATGCTTGAGCTGTTATAAAGGTTATGGTTTTGAGATGGATGTTCAAACTAGGTTACCGAATTTAGTAGTTGGTGATGAGAAGAGAACGTTTCAGCTTGTGATGTATATGCTTGGTTATATCTTGGATATGACTGATGGAGGAAAGATTGTTACGTTTCGAGTTATCTGTGAAGGTACTGGAAGTAGTCAAGATATGAAAAGAGAAACTGGAATGTGGAAATCGCATATGTCTGATGATTCGCTTGGTGTGAAATTTGAAGTTGAGATTAATGAGATTCAGAATTTGCCGTTGGATGGTACGGCTATGGCGATGAGGCATATTCCGAATCGAAGGTATCATAGTAATGGGATTAAAGAAGGTTTGAGCTTAGGCATGTGTAGAAAACTTGCTCAGGTTAGTAATTCAAGTCTCTGTTTCTTTCTTTTGATTTATCTCATTGATAATTTGGACTTTGGAGTGTCCAATCCGGTTTTTGGTCCGGTTTATGGAATGTAGATAGTGAATGTTTTTCGGTTTGGTTAGATACGTGTTTGGTGTTGGTTAGGATTAGGTTTCTTAGCAAAATATATAATTTTAATTTAAAGGATTTGCAAAGAAATTGAGGTTTGAATTGGTTGGTTTGGTTGCAGCTACGGCTTGCTCGGATATGGAATAATTGAAACCAAATTGGTTTTTTCCTTTGGTGTTGTTCGGTCCGGTTTATGAAATTTAGAGTGAAAATTATTCGGTTCGGTTTGAAACAGTTTTTGTGCTGGTTTGTATTTGATTTTTTACGCAAAATATACTTCAATTTAAATACTTTCAAAGAAATTGAGGTTATAGTCTCGGTTTGGTTTGGTTTTCAGCTACGGTTCGTTAGAACATTGAATAATTGAAACTAAATTGGTTTATTCCTTTTCGGTTCGGTTTTGATCAGTTAAGGATTCTCAAAGAAAATGATTTGTAAATCGATTTTTTCGGTTTAGTTTGGTTTTGTGTTACGGTTAATTCTGTTATGTAAAAGAATAGATTTCCTCTGTTTTTGGATCGGTTTAAAAACGGATTGAACAACTCTGATTGGTATATAGAGATTTTGGTTTAGGATTTGTAAATGTGATATTGAAAATTTTGTATGCAGATGATGCAAGGAAACATATGGATATCGCCGAAGTCACACGGACAAACACAGAGTATGCAATTAGTTCTTCGGTTTCAAACAAGACCATCGATACGAAGATCAATCATAGCAGGAAATGCACCAGAGCTTCAACATCCGAACTCAAACTCGATTCTCCGCGGTCTAAGAATAACTCTAGCAGACGACGACGACGTGAACAGAACCGTGACCAAACGGCTTTTGGAGAAACTCGGTTGCGAAGTAACGGCTGTATCTTCGGGATTCGAGTGTTTGAGCGCGTTGGCGAATGTGGAAATGTCGTATAGAGTAGTGATTCTGGATTTGCAGATGCCGGAGATGGATGGATTCGAAGTAGCAATGAAGATTAGGAAGTTTTGTGGACATCATTGGCCGTTGATTATAGCTTTGACGGCGAGTACTGAAGATCATGTTAGGGAAAGGTGTTTGGCAATGGGGATGAATGGTATGATTCAGAAACCGGTTCTTTTACATGTCATGGCTTCTGAGCTTAGACGAGCTTTGCAAAGCGCAAGCGAGTGATTGTGAAGCCTAAAAAAAGAGAGCTCAGAATCAAGAACCAAGAATCAAGAAATCAAGGATCAAGAAATGGAAACATAGAGAACAACTCTTGGAGAAAGTATTGTTGTTGTTTTGTCTCTGTTTTATTTAGCGTTTGGAGATTGAGTTGGTCCGAGACTATATTTATACGTAATGCTTTTGCATTTTTTTAAATAACATAATTTTGTTAGATATAATTTAATAATATTTAATTTTATAGATTATTATTTAGCAACTCTTTTGTTTTTTTTTTGTGTGGAGAAAAGGTATATGTTTCTTCTTTCATCTCATTATTAAATTGATCGTATTTTTTTTTAATACTTTTATCTTAGTGTCACAATTTATCATTTTTAATTAGATAATAACTATTTTTACTGTTCTGTTTAACTAAACTAAATGTTTCAATTATTCGACAAAACAAAATTTAGACTTTTTCTTGTCAACGAAAAAGAAAGAATTTTTAAGCAAACTAAATGTAGTTCTAATTCAATATTTATTCACTGAATATGTATTTTCTATACAAACACGTATTTTCTATTATATCCTTATTTTTTTGGCTTAAATTTTGTTTAAAATATTCGTACAAAATCTTAACATTTAACTTTGCGAAATGGAATGAGTGTTAACTATAGTTTTCTTTGAACAAATGATCATTAATTTAGACTTAGTTTAGTTATTGGTGAAAAGAAAAGTGAATCAGGCCTAGAATAGAGGCACCGAGGTCGGTATGTGGTCTGGGACTGGTGGTTGGAATCTACTGCATGTGATCCCGCTATGTAGCCGGCATGGTCGTAGTTTCTACATTTGGTTCTCGTATCTTGAAGGTTATGCTATAGATTTTGTTAGCGTTTGTCTACGGAGAAACTACGGTCACACATGATATTCTAGTATAAGTTAGACGATCATATAATAAATAACATATGTTACGAAAAAATAACGTAATCTACAACAGTTAAACAAAAATAACTTAAAATCATCTAACAAAAATTTACATTGCATAATTTTCATTTATCTATACTTTTACTTTATATAATTATCATTTATCTACGACTATATATTATCTCACCTTATTACCGAGGAAAGAAAAAAACTCGTTAAGCTGATTTGAGCACACCAAGATTTGATTGTTACCGATATTTGATAGTGGAGTATTTTATTATATGAATGCCAAAGTTAGTGTTATTTAATGCTTCGTGTAGGCTTAAGAAGAAACATCACGTAACGCTATAAATTGTATTCGACATATATGATGCTCAGTTTTAAAAGTATACTTTGATTTGGATTGGATGATATAAACAAATCCACAAAGACAAAAACCAAAAAAAATCCCCGTTCGCTATACTATTTTTTGAAAAATCCAAATCTTGTTTCTTTTAAATAACTAACAACGTAACTTTTGTTCTTCAAAATTGTAAAATATTACGAAAATATCTATTTGTTATGTTAAAGAAAAGTACGTTCAATACTGAAATTATAGAGTGTTAAGAAAGAAGAAGAAGATAAACATCATTCGTATAAATTTAAGAATATCTTTTCTTTCTTTTTTTGTTAAAAAAATTAAGAATATCTTTTAAGAATATAATTTTTTTTTTTTTCTACCATCATTCTGAACATTACTAACTTACTACATATATGTCAAATGAAAATATAAAAATAAGTATTTGATAATAGTTACCACTTATCAATATATTTCCAATTTTTTCTTAAATAATTGGCGATAAATGTTAAACCATTTATCATCTTTTACAAACGAATTTTCTGTTTTTTTTTTTTACCAATTAAAATCTTCATAAACTTTTTTGTAATAATTTTAAAATAATTTTGCTACAAATTTGGGTGTACAAAATATAACTACAAAAAAAAAATATTATTACTAAAATCAGACGCTTTATTTTTAGTTTTCGAAAACCTTTTCAACTTAAAATTTATACTGTTAAAATATTTACAAATCAATCGTACCCAATATACTTTTAACATAAAAAAAGTTATTCACATCTTCAATATATACTTTCAAAAAAAAAAATGAAGAGATCCTAACTGAAAAATTTTACAAGCTCATAGAAGATAAAAGTTCTCCCGAAAATTTGTTATTTAATGTGACAAATTGTTTCGGATACTCTTACAGTTATTTTTAAATTTTCAGATCAGGATTTAAATTGCGAGACCATATGTAAAAATTGTGGTTGCATTGACAAAATTATTAATCATGTATTTTTCGAATAACCATATTATAAATATGTGTGAAATGAATCTAAGTTTATGTTGATTCAAAGAGATTTTACTTCTCTTTCGATATTTTCTAATTTTGATTTCAAGTATTGGAGATTAACATTTCATACAAAATGTCATCACATACATTAGTGGATCACGGCCTACGGCATTATCATTGAGTGTTATTTTAGGTGACGACGATCTATTACGGATATTTATGTAATTAACAACTAGAGGAAATTTTTTAAAATATCATAAAATAGAGGTTATTTTTTTATGTTTGATGAAGCAGTACCTCGGCGTACTAATCTTTTTTAATCTTTTAATATATATATATCCTCTAATAGTTAATTGGACCCTCGAGTTATGCTTTATCTTGTGTCTTTTTTATACTTTTCATAATGTTCTCGTATATGGATTCCTTTTCAAAGTATTATTTGTTAATTGCTCTAGCTTTCGACTTTTTTTAGTTAATTATTATTGTCTTTTGAGTGCGGTCTAGGGCTTCTTTTCTTCTGTATATAAAATATAACAAAAAAATTATTTTGATTGTGTTGTCAAAAAGAAAGGTTTGATTGATAAGTTACCTAAAAATTATAAAAATGTATCGTTTTAAGAAAAAAACTAAATTAAATTTTAATTTATTAAAATAGTTTTCAATAATAAAAACTTCTAGCGTGGATATATATGTTGTGGTTAGGGTTTAGCTTGTTTTATAAATTGTAAGAAATCATACTGTCTATATATATATGTTTTCTAAAAAGTTATATGTCACAATACTCTTATGACAACATGCAAGTTATATCTTGATTGTTTCTACACAATACTTGATGAAAAAAATTAGTTCTTAACTTTATTAATTAACCACTATACTATATACAGGATTTTGGTAAATCATTTGTCGGGTTCTATCATTGGTATAAAAAAGGTTTTAAAAAGGTTTTTTATCTAAGTGCAGTCAACGCAATCATTTATCTCTCTATATGTAGATAAAATTCATTTATACTAATTAGTTATAAAAACAATATTCTTAAAATTCATAGTTGAATACAACCCTATTTGGTTGACTACTTGAATCAAGATAAATCGTTTTCCATAATAAAAGGGAACTAATATGAATAATTCAAAAGCACTCTAATCAAATTAGCTATTATTATATATGCATAATTCTGCTCGAGAAAGTAGGGATATATTAATAGTATAATTAACAGGGTCATTAGGGTTTGCATTTTGCAAGAGGAACCCATGTGGTTCCATGTGAATAGGCTCCTCTAGTCTCTTACTTTTGTTAATGATAGTTTTAATCAAAAGATGGTCAAGAAAGCCTAGAAATTTGGTATAATGACGACACTTATATAAGCTGACAACAAGAGGGATTATATATATATATATATATATGTATTAAAACAAAATTGCATATATAGTTGCATTGGACTTTTTGTTTGTTTTTGGTATGATAGTTGCATTGAACTTGCAGTATGTCATATATATAACTAAACATGTATTTTAACAATTATTTTTGGTAGTCGATTTAGTTTATATTAGTTGAAGTTGACTACCGTTTCTTTGTATATATTTGACCGTTTCAGATTCACAAAAACATTATAAATCCAGTATTTTCGATCCAATTATTAATTTCCAAATTTAAAATTAAAAACACATGCATAATCTGTTAAAACATTTTATTGTCATTCTCTTGTGAAAATTATTTTTATAAAAATAATTAATGTGTGTGTATATATATATATATATATATATACATAGTATGTGATAGATCATGTTTTGTTGGAAACATCATATTTAATTTTTCACTTCTGCATAATTTAATGGAGACTGTATGTGAAGAGACTATAGTAATACGTATGAAAACCTATACAATTTTAAAATTTAGTTTTTTCTTAATATTAATTAAATGATCATATTATATCATCAGATATAAAATAATTTGTTTAAGTATATGTGGAATCGAACCAGACGCTTGGAATTGGAATGAATTGGTCTTCTTATATATGCATGTACTGATGTTATGTATATATATAGCTTAAACAATGTTTGTGTACATGATCGTGTTGCTCTTAATCGAGTTATAGAATCCGATGTTTTGTTCAAAAGGTTGACAAAATGCATATCATGGTATTCTTATAATGCCATTATATCAAAATAAGAACCAATATATATATATATATATATGATTAATGAGACCAGGTGAGTGTGAGGTTTGTAATTCCCAATCAGATGTCTAATAAATGCATGCACACATACATAGATCTATATATTTATATTTTTCTTAGTTTATCTTAGAGAATTTTCTTAGTTTATACTAGAAAGAATATCCTATACATATACTATAAATCTATCAACCATATCAAGGGATTAGACCAAGTACTCAAGATTTGATAATTATACATATAAAGCCTATATATTAGTGCTAATCATATCAAGAAGTTCAAATTTAACGAGGATCAATCATAAACATATGCACACATAACTTCATTATACTATAAATTGAAGAATATCCAACAAAGAAGAACTTTTAATAAAAGATCATAAAACACAAGTTATTGTGATTAACCAAATAATAATCATAGTCAAGAGAGGAACATAATATAATGAACGCACACACTATATAGCTCACTAGTACCAAAGTAGCTTTGTAGCAACTGACTAGTTATCATCATCATCATCATCATAATAATAAACATCATTATTGTTAACTTCTGTAAATTAAAAGAGCCAATTTTAACATAACAGTTAAAATCCTGACCTAGCTTGAGCCCAACCATAAGCTTCTTGGCCACTCATCTGTCCGCCACCGCCACTACCGCCATTAGGAACAAGATTTCCGGGCATATTATACACCGGAAGTTGGTTTCCTTCGCCTCCACCACCGCCGCTACTCAGCGGAGAACCACCGCCTCCAAGATGCCCCGGAACCACTCCTCCGCCGCTTCCACCACCGCCTCTCTCCGCTGCCTCTTCCTCCTCTAAAGGCAATCTCTCGTAAGTCGCGTTAGAAAACGTGGCAGCGATTAGCATCACTGGACCAGCCGCCATCAATGGACCCACCACGCTTCCCCCAACAACCTGACCTTGACCACCGGCTAAGTAAATCGTTAAACCGGTGGATCCAGGTGGAGCCGGTCCAGGCAAGAAAGAACCTGTTAAAGAAAGAATCTCGAACCTCCCTTGTAAAGCCAAAACTGCCGCACCTCCGGCAGCTGCAGGCACAGCAGCTGCCGAGGGTTGACGGAGAGTGACGTTAGCCACCGTGCCGTTACCGCTCAAGATGCATATGCCACGCTGTCTCCTCCTAGCGAAAGTAGCTAAGGTTTCGATGACGTCAGTGCCACTAGCGATCTCCATGACATGGCTCTTGAGAGCGTTCGGTGAATCGCGCGTGACGAAGATCGGTGGCTTTGGTTTGTTCTTGGAACCAGCAGGACGTCCACGTGGACGGCGCGTTGGAGCTTCCACGGCTCCTTCGCGTGGCTCGTGATCGTCACCGCTCAAGTTATCTCTATCGTCTTCGTTGTTATTGTTGTTGTCGACGACTTCTTGATGGTGATGATGGTTGTTATGACCTGAGTCCATAGCCATGTTCATGGAGATGTGGAGATCTGGTTTCTTTAACTGAGAAGAACTAGGCGGCGTCGTTTCGAGACCGGAGAGATTCACTTGTCCTGTCCACCATGGATTCGCCATTGATGAAAACCCTAATTTCTGATTAAGTAAAAACCCTAAGTGACTTTTTTTTGGTAGATCAAGAAGCTGAAGAAAAGAACCTAAGAAGAGGAGATAAGATTATTTTTTTTCAGATCTTGATTTTTAATATACTTTTACAAGTTTTTGTGTTGTGAGAAACACAAGACAAGGAAAAGTTAATTAAAAGAAACACGACAAAGAATGATACTAAGCAAGAAAGAGAAAAGATGTAATGTAAGCTAACTTATTAAATAAGTGGAACCTTATGTTGATACTTGATAATAATGCATATAAATACATCTTATATATACACATATATCTATATATATATAAGCGTCTCGTGAAAGAAAAAGATATATACGTATAAGCGTTAATTATACACCCTTTTCAATAAAAGAAAAGACAAATCCCATAAAACTTGAAAGAATGACAGAACTATATTTTTAAGGAAAATATTTTATTACAAAAAGGATATAACAACACTTTAGGTTTTATTGGGAAAATGTTAATGACTTTGGTTTTGTAACACAAATATTGTCACTTTGACAGAAATTTTGTCAAAATAACACCTTTTACAATTTTATATGAATATAAATGAATTTACGTAATATTACTTAAGTTTAAGTTTTCTGATTACAAAAAAAAATAGCAATAAGGAATAAATTAGAGAATTTTCTTAGTAAATATAAATTGGTTGTTCTTTTGAGGAAAATTGGTTTTGTAATGTAAATATTGTCACTTTGACAGAAACAATCATATTCTCTCACACTATATATTTAATTGGTTAAGATAATTTTATTTAAATCTGTCATTTTATATTTTGTCTTTTTTAAGTTAGCGTTATAATTGATGTGTGGGGTCGAGCGCCGAGGTTGAACAAATGGGGCGCACGATCGATTTTCCATTACAATATTTTATAGCCAAAGTTGAATCATAAGGTTTTTCCGAATAAAAAATAAACAGTATAATATAATATCTAGGCAATGTTCATTGGATCGAATAAAAATACTTATACGAACTTGTGAAAACGAATTTAAATAATTTTATCTAAATAATTATGTTTAAAAACAATCCCACAAACACAAGAGATTGTGATTTGTTAACTAATTAAATAACTGTATAGTCAGTAACTCAGAGACAGTGAATTAAAAACCTCACTATGTGGTTATCAAAAAATAAAAATAAACTTCACTATGACTATATGTATATACGTGCCTTAATTTACAGAATTTATCAAAAAAACCTTGGTATAAATAAATTAACATAAGAATTTAAAACCCTACACAGACGAATAGAAAAAAAGCCATATACAAATATTATAGCTCATATTCTAATAAGATTAATTAGATGTTAGAAAATTTTTTCGAAATTCATGATTGAATAATATATAACTTCCATTTGAATAAAATCTGTTTTCTAATACTTGATTGACTAAGACCTTTAAAAATTCTTTAAAAACAAAAAAATTAACGTAAAACTGAATTTACACTACTTAAACAAATAAGTTTGAAGTTGACTAAGAAAAACAAATAGGTATTAATTGTTATTTATATTTCAATCATATTTATCATAAGACACTAGAAAATAATAATAATTTGCTCAACTTATTTAAACTAAATTACTCAAAATAATTATTATAGAATGAGGTCAAATAAGCTTGTATATATATACTTGGTAGAGAATCATATAGTATGTACACATCGGTAAGCACGTACCGAAATGATTTTAATTAATAAGAGATTATTAGTTATTCGGTTAAAGCACTTTCATTGAAAGTTCTCCCTTACAACTTACTACTAGACTAATTGTAGTAAATTAGGTTTTACTTATTAATATATTTATATTTTAATGACTAAAAATGGCAAAAGTAATCAATATTTGTTTCCAACCACCTCCTTATCATATTATCCACTATCTAAAGCCCTGTTCTAAAATGCTTGGCGGCTTCTGTCCGCCTAGATTTGTGTTTATTCAGCAAACAAATGCGCAATCTCATGAAAATTTAGTTTTTAGTAGATTTTAAGTTACAAATTAGATGTTAGGTTATAGATGTGACATTCTTTGGCTACAATCACAAAGAAAGCAACAAAAATGACACTGAATCGTGATAAGAAAAAAAAAGAGGTGGCAGTAATTAAGGTTTATTTCGTTGCAGGTCTAAGGAACTCGACAAGAGTACTTTCATAATTTCTGTTATTCATAAAAAAAATAAGTTTATCACGAATCGAACCCACATCTTATTCATTTGCATAAGCATGGAAACCACTCGACTAAGTTACATTCACATGATATTCTACTAAGTTACATTCACATGATATTCACGTTGATAATATATATATATATATATATATATATAATTGATAAAATTACCTAAATCTAGATCCCAATTAATTTTCGTGTAATCTCTAATTTGTTGGCCGTCAAGTCTACTTCAACCGTCCGATGTCCGATTAGCTCCTAATGCGTATGTGAAAAATGATCGTATAATTATCTTATAGTGTAAAATTTTATTATAAATTATATATATTCACTAGAAATTGTATCCAGAAGAAAAATAAATTATCAAACTGACAAAAAGTCGCCTCTTTAGTCTTTTTTACTGGTCGTTTTTTCTCTACTCAACAACTCTCAACTAAAACATTTTCTTACTCACACTCTCAACCAAAACATTATTTATATATAAATATAGCTAAATCATTATTTATTGATTAATTTAATTTAATTGAGGTAGACAAAAAGCCAAAGGGTAGTTGAACTCCTCGGGACTACATAACACACAATAATGGAACAAAAAGAATTAATTGTGTAAAAAATAAACTGTATCGATTATATGATTTGTGTTCTTTTCTATAAAACTTTCACAAGTCTTATCTCTTTCACACGGTTTCACCATTAGTATATTTGAAAAATTGACTACTTTATTTAACACTTGTAGTTCACTTCACTACTTTGATTTGAAAGATCTAATATGAGGTATAAAGCTTAATTGTAAGAAATTACAAAAGTATGGATATGGATTTATTATTATTTCAGAAGAAAACATGCATATTGTCAAATTGATACTTTAATAACTTCCTACGATTTATATTGATTGGTTTTGATATGACTTTTTGAAGTTTGGATATCCATTTCTACCATAAACAATCCTATTATTCCAGATATCACTGATTTGATGTAGGAGTTTATATAAATAGTTTTTTTTTTTTCCCAACGAAGAAGCAAAAAATAATATAAAATTACAATCAATAATCAAATAAATAAATAATTATACAAATCTATAGCTATATAGAGACATGCTCTTAAGTCTTAACTAGAGTTTTTAGCATTTTGTTTATAATTTTCAAATCTCAAAACTTATTTGGGCTCAGAAAATGTGACAATAATTTCATAAAAGGCCCAGAAAGGCGAAAATAATTTCGGCGTTTGGCTCGTGATCGTCTTCTCCATCTTCTCCGACGAGGAAGCGAAGAGAGAGATAGAGAAAGAGCGATGACGGACAATCTATTCGAAGGACTACCACCTCCTTCTTCTCAGCAGCAAGAGGAGCTACCAATTTCTTCAAAACCAGACGATTCGAAGAATGAAAGTCCCTCTCCGGCTCCGGCTCCGACTCCGACTCTGGTTCTCAAGAGTTCCTTAAAACGGTCGAAGCCAGCGGAATCTGCACCGGATGTTACTGGTAAGCTTATTTTTCGAGCAATTACACTGGTATCTATCGATTTCATCTGAATTTGATTCGTTTTGGAGCCTTGTTGCTCGTTGATTTTGTCGTATTACCGTATTTTCTAAATTCCACTCTTGATTCGTGCATTGAACTCAATTTTTTTTTCATTTGAGTAAGTAGAAGCTTCAACTGGATGCTGATTTGAAATCTTTTGTTCGATCTTGATGATTAGAGCTATGAACTTAAGAAAACCCCAATTTGGCATTTCTCCTATTGAAACTAGTCGCTGGTTTCCATTATCTCTTGCTTACTGATTTGAACTTAAAATCAATACAGCTCCTCCTGTTCTTAAGAGTGCATTAAAACGATCAAAACCAGCAGAATCCACACCGGAACCAGAACAAGAACCGGAAGGTACTTACAATTCCGATTTTGGTGTTTAAATAAGATTTTAACCTCAAGTTGTATGAGTATCGCAGTATAAACTGCTTACTAGCTTAGAGCTAAGCATTTGGAAATGATTTTGATCTTCTTTGGTATTGCAGTTGTGGTTCCTAAAAAGCGTCTACAGTTTAAGACATCAACGGATGCATCAGAAGAACAAGTGATAGAAGCAATGCAGAAGATAACATCTCACATCAAGAATCCTTCAAAATTCTCTAAAGCCTCAAAGCTTGCAATACGACTGATCCAAGCTGGAAGTGTGAAGCCAGAAACAAGCAGCCACTTGATTGCGATGCTCGAAGCTGCAATGTCATCGAAAACTCCTTGTACAGATCGTTTGGTTCGAGCAGATTATCATGCATTATTCTCCGCAGCACAGGATGTAACCGAGGTAAAAAAAAACATAAGCAAAAACTCACAGTTAAAGATAAATGAAGAGGAAGAGATCTTAATGAAATATTTCATATCTTTTTGTTCTTGTTTAGCACCTTGATAAAAGCCAGAGGAACCTGTTGACTATATGGACACTTAAAGCAGTTATGGCTAATGATCTCTTCACTGATGACAGCTTTATGGTAAGAACCCCTTTATTTACATTCAGACTATGTTTAGCCTTATTATGTAGAGATTGTGTCGTCGCTGTGTCATCCTCTTGAGTTTTTGTGTTGTCTCATTATAACATTGTTGTTTCTTTTAGTTTTCCAAGACTGCTACTCGAGTAAAAGAAGCTATATCTGATCTTCCAGTCTCGACGGAGGAAGATGACGCCGAAGAAGCAGCTCTTCTTGAAGAAGCGGCTACAAAGGACAATGTAGATGCACAAACAGCACAAGATGTGGCTGAAGCTGGAGATAAAGAGGATGTCGAGTCTGATCCCTTTGGGCTTGACGCCTGGATCCCTAGTTCTGGTAAGAAAAAAATCAAGAAAGACACCAAAACAACCGAAGATATGGAAGCTGAAGAGAATAAGAGATTTCTCAGATCAAAAAGAGAAGCTTTGATTACATGCTTGGAGATTGCTGCACGCCGTTACAAAGTTCCATGGTAAGAAAAAGAATATACCTTCAATTGATTTTGAATTTGTGAGAAATTGAATTTCGTTTCTTTCAGGTGTCAAACTGTTATAGACATATTGGTGAAACACGCGTTCGACAACGTAACGAGATTCACAACACTACAGAGACAAGCAGTAGAGAAACTCTGGGCATCTGTTAGAGAACAACATCTCCGTAGGAAACAAGGCAAATCAGTAACAGGAAAACTCGACGTTACTGCATTCGAAACTCTTCAAGATAAATACGCTAATGAGAAAATGAGTATTCGTAAATCCGTTGGAGCTAGTGGTGAACGCCGTGCACAACAATGGCTCGGTTAAATAAAACTCTGTTTTCTTCTGAATTTGTGTTCTTTTAAAAAACAAAAAGATTCCATCTTTATTACAAAAATTCATTACATTACATGATTTCTCTCTATATTCAATCCCAGTTTGAATTATTACTGTTTTTCCAATCATCATCGTCTTCTCTTGGAGGTCTCACCACCAAAACAACCATACCTAAACTCTGTTCAACCGCTTTCTCCTTCAACGCGGATCCTTTCTCTAGCTTCAATCCGTTCTCAGCCGCAACGAGGTAGTAACCGTTATCAGCTTCAACGGTATTCTTCTCTCTATCAGCTACAACAAGTAAAGGCTCTTCTTTTCCATCCCAAGGTAACACTTTTCTATCATCCCTGAAAGAAACCGCTACACCGCCTTTTCCAATCGCCGCGACTTGATTCCACGCCGGAAGTACAACCCATCTCTTCCATCCTCTCTCTGATTCAACCACCTTGAAATCTCCTCCGGCGATTATCTCCATCGGAGCTTCAAGAACCATTTTTTCACCTTCCTCTGCTTTACAAACCGGTAAAACAACCACCGAACTCGCGTCTGCTACTTCTCCGAACTTCAACCTCACCACCGGAATCCGAATCGCTTTCGCTTCCTCTTCTTTAACCTTCTCTTTCTCCTTCTCTTCATCCTTCTCGCCGTGTAACTCTCTAAGCAATGTCTTTTTCGCCTTTTCGGATTCCGCTGCGTCTAATGCTAACTGAAGCATTGAAGTTCTCTGTTCCGATGGATTCTTATTCTCTCTGCTTTGTCTATAATACAAAAACGAAAGACAATCTCCAGGTAAATTGTAATCAAAATCCAACCATCCAACATCACCACGACGATTTGGATAATCCTTAATCGCTCTCGCTAAATCCTGTGCGCCTTTCGAATCGAAACTCCGATCAATGATATACGTAGCCGCCGCGACACGCTGCGTTGTACTGAGGAGACGGATTTCGTATAGAAGCTCTGCACCGCCGGTGTCGAAGAAGGAAATTAGCTCTGGTTTATGGATGGATTGAACGATTGTTTCACGAACTTGAGCGCCGACGATTAAACGATTCTGTTCGATGGAAGATATTCCGGTGAGTTCTTCGATGTTCGGTGGAGTGAAGCCGTCGGTGTAGAGTGAAGAGATGAGTGGTGCGTATTCGAACCAGAGAGCCATTCGATTAGCAAGGATTTCGATTTTGCCGAGTGAATCTAGTGAACGGAATTGTTCAGGGACTGGTGATGACGGTGGCCGGAAAGGTTGGTAGAGCTGTTGTCGCGGCGGTGGGTTTTTGGGTATGAATCCTCCTGAAGCGGCTACGGTAACGGAACGTGGTGTTGAGGGATTGTTAACGGGTCGGGTTATTGGGTTAGTGGATAGAAATCCATGAGTTGTGGATTGTGTGAATGGTGAGAAGATTGAGGATTTGAGAATGTTTGCTGTGAGAGAAAGCATTGTGAGTGAGTGAGTTTGAGAGGTTGTTGCAGAGTGGAAGACGAAGATTGGTAATAATGAAATGGCCTTATCTCCGAACGAGAAAACCGAGTGTCTTCAACCGATTTTCGTACCGGATGTAAACCGGTTTTGTAAAAATTCGCATATTCGTTTCTAGATGGGATTGAAATGGGGCCCGAATTTGATAGTACTAGCCCAAAATCTAGAGTCAGGTCATATAGGAGTTTTGGGCCTGAAATTACAATAATAAGATCTCAAAATCACTTTTATTCCGAATCGTTACAAAATTTTAAAGCAACTATCTCTACTGCCCAAACCGTAGGATTGTTAAAAACACAGCTACGTTTGGATATTCGAATCAAACATTATTTAATATCAGTCTAACTTCTAATTACATTTCTAATCACATCGAACCCAAAAGCTTCAACTAATTGCTTTGGAGGTTTCCAACGTTCATCATCCACGCATGACCTGCAATTTCCATTAATTCTTTTAAGAAATCATGAAAATGTGAAAGTGTTTCAAAATTTGAATTATGAAAACAGAGAAGAAGACGACTTACGAAGAGCATCTTCAGCAGAGAATCGTCGGGAAAGATCACGACAGATCATTTTCCTCAATAGATCCTTCGCTTCTGCTGAAACCGATCCGAATTTCTTCGGCGGAAACCTCAAATTCCCTCTCAGAATCGATTCGAATATCTGTTCCGCAGTCTCACCGTTGAACGGCGGTTCTCCAGCTAACATCGTGTAAATCACAACTCCGGCGCTCCATATATCCACCTTCTCGTCGTATCTCCTACCCATTACAACCTCCGGCGCTACGTAATACGGTGTCCCTACAACTCCCTCCGCCGTCTCTGTTTTCTCTCCACCGAGCCACACCGCTGATCCAAAATCGCAGAGCTTAACGCCGCCGGTTGCGAGATCGACTAGAACGTTATCCGGTTTCACATCTCTATGAACGACGCCGTGACGGTGACAATGAGCCAGCGCGCGGAGGATCTGTCTCGCGTATGAAGCGGCTTCTGATTCCGATAATTGTCCACCGGCGGAAATTAACCGATCGTAAATCGACATCGGCGGATCGACTAACTCCATCACGATCGATAGAGTCTCCTCTGTTTCGTACAGATCGTAGATCCTGACGATATTCTGATGCGGCGGTAGCATCGCCATGATCCTCGGTTCCGTCTCAATACACTCTCGATCCAGCGCGTCGATTAGCGTGCGTTTGTCGATCGTTTTGCAGGCGTAGAATTCTTTAGTCGCCGGTGAGAAACAGCGAGTGATTGTTCCGAATCGACCTCTGCCGATCTCGTCGCAAAGCTGGTAATTATTTTGCAGTTCAAATTCTCCGTTCATCGGAATATTCTCTTTAATTTTCTGTGTAATTTGTTTCATTCGTATCTTCGTTAATAAACTACCGTGAGAGAGGTTTAAATAGAGAAATTAGAATCAGAATACTAAATAGAGAATATTCTGTTTTGAGGGAGGTTAAACAGCATTCTGTTTATAACGTTAGAGTCAAGTCAAGCTTCGAGAAGAAGCAAGTAACAGACCTACATAACAAACGGCGAAGTTATATACTTCCACGTGTTATTTTTATTTTATGAATCAGTATTTAATAAAATATTGGAAAAAGAGAAGTTAAAACTTTGAATGTGCATTACATAAGAACTGAATCAAGTATTTTTTTATATATATATAAATGGAATCTATGCATATAAGAAATTAATTTTACGAGTCAAACTAAATTATATAAGTAAAATGCAGAGAAACATCTTTAACAAAAAAGAAAAAGAAGCATAGAAACATGCTTAACATGTCTTTATTGTAAACAATGCTTAATGTCGTCTAAAAACGATGAAATTTAAGCAAAAGTCACACATTCTTGACGTGATTATGTGAATATATAATAGAAGACTGAACTAGTTTTCAAAATGACACGTAAGATATAATTCCAATATTTAATAGTTGGTCTATTATAAAAATTGCATGTGGCATGGTTTATAGCCGTCTCAAATAATTGTGTTATTTATATATATTAGCAAAGTAAATTATTGTTTCTTAAGTGTATTATCAATTTCATAAAAAACAAAAAAAGTGTGTTATCAATCGTCTAGAAAGTTTGGCTTAGACAATTTTAGAGTGGTGTGATTTTTGTCGTCTTCACAAAATCTTGAGTTAAGCCTATATGGTTATGTGGTTATCCACGCGTTGGCTATAATTTAGGCATGCATATTTAATAATATTGTAGCTAGAAATAAAATTATTGAGAAACATATCATTTTCTTATTGGCTTAATTGATCACTTGATTGGAAGAACTAATTAAACCATATCTAGTTAAGGACCACTACAAAGTTATTAAAGATTAATCGGAAATAGATCAAATAGCCTAGACTCTATAAACCAACTAATTTGTTTTTTAATCAAGAAACTTCGAATCTAGATCCATATTTTTGGGGGATCAGAGATCATGTTTGTTTATCTCTTTCATCACCAATGTCCGAATTCGAGATTTCTGAAACTCTTATATTGAGTAAATAATGCGCCAGAATTAGATAACTACATATATTAAAATTACACAATACATAATTATTACATATCTAGTCAAGAAAAGAAAGAAAAAGATGTGTTAGAATAAATTGAATTCATTTCGCATTATTTTTTCTTGTTAACTTATTATTTTATAGTACCTTATGGTCCTTCCTTATCTAAAAGCATTGAAAAATTAATAATGTATATACACCATTAGCTAATCAAAACATATAATTGATTGAAATTTGATGACGTAATAAAACATTAGATACACGTCTCTATCTCGTGCTGGCAAAACAAAAAATGCATGTCTCACTCTCATTAGCCTGCGTGATTAATCTGTAATCATTTTGATAAATGATAAATCATAAGAAGAATTTGGGAGAATGTGAATTAAATAATATGAATTATAGACATTATTTGGTCGGACGCAGCTATCAGATTTTACAAAAACACCCGACGCATGCATCCGTCGAGATATATCATATATATGTGCATTATAGTATAATAGCTAGTTGACTGCGGATGTGTATTAGGTTTTGGAAAATGATGGTGCAAAAATATAAGAGAAAGATGATAGTTTTTAGAATACGATAGTTTGTACCAAAGATTTTGATAATAACAACGTACTGTCTTATTGAATCATTGATTATGAAACAAATCACAGAGATCCGAGGCATAAAAGTTAAATGAAATGAAATTTGAATTCGTGAGACAAAGTAAAATCTTTGACGATTTTGGGCTTTCTCTTAACTCACATGCACAATAGTTTTTTTTGCCAAAGTGATATTGGGCTTCTTTCTCTTAACTCACACGCACAACAATTTCTTCTTATTGGAGAAAAACCTTATACCTCTTTTTTACTTTATTCTCAACGATTACGAACACAGGGGAACCTTAGGGTTTACTGCATTGTCTCCACCATGAAATCACGGCGGCAGGGCGTCTCGGAGGATCGTTTCATCATTTCCAGACGCAGTAAGAGATCGAAGACCTCAGTGAATGGAATAGAAAAATCGAAGTCGATCCCAATCAATCTCATTATCGAGATATTCTTGAGATTGCCGTTAAAGTCCATTGCGAGATGTCGTTGTGTATCAAAGCTCTGGGCCTCCATACTACGCCTTCCAATTTTCACGGAGGTTTTCTTGACCAGATCTCGAGCTCGCCCCCAGCTATTATTCGCCTGCACTAAACGTGAACACCGCGAGTTGTTTTTTTTTCTCATCACCTCAGCTTCAAAATCCGGATAAGAACTTGTCTCCTATAACCCTTAGTTATCATATGAAAATTCCTTTTAACTATCAATATGGAAGAGTTTGGCATATCATCGGCTTAGTATTTCTTAGAGATAAACGGGTTTTAAAGTGTAGGAAATATCCAGCAAAGGTGTCGGTTATATATAACCCTAGCACGGGACAATCTTCAGTTTTACCAAAAATGAAGACAAAGGGAAGGAAAATGCTATATAGCTTTCTCGGATATGATCCAATTGAGAAAAATTTAAGGTGTTATCCATAACGAATTCTACACGTGCTTTCTTCTCTATATGCTACTATGTGATTGGGTGATAGCCAGTGAAATTACTTGTTTTTCTAAATGATTATTAATGGTAATTTCTCTTACTATCTAGATGGTTCCGCTATTTAATTTTTCCTCCGTTTATTAAATGATGAATACAGGTTATACCGTTTCTGTATTTGGCTTCTATAAACTAATTCAATTCATAAAAGCATTAAGAGCATGAAAAATTTATTCAAGGTAAAATAAAGTTCTGGAACTCAAAAAGAGTTGTTTATTAATAACACTGAAAAGTAAAAACTTTTTAAGTAACCAAAAGGAAAACACACTGAAAAAGTAAAAACAACAACAGCAACTATCAGAAAGATGGGAATTAATTAATTATAACATCCCAATTATTTAAAATCCAAACTAATATCAAAGAAAAGAAAATTACAGTTTTATTTTTCCCTTCACAATCGGAAACTCGAATGCCTCTCTACTTGTTCATCCCGGTCTTCTCTTTCACAACATTAACAGCTTCCGTTGCAGTCTCGCCTATCTTCTCTCCTCCCTAATAATGTATATATATGAGATCGATCCATGCACGTACATTTAATAAACTAATGACGTATATTTTCTAAACACGTGTGTATATATGGATCATTTACTTGTTGTGCGGATACTTGACCTGAAACAGCAGCATCCTTGACCTTGTCCGCCATCACATTCGTCTTCTCCTGTACACACAACAAGTACGATCAGACCATTTGTCCACACCTTATAGATTGTATTAGCAAAAAACAATACGGTCCCAAAACAATATATATTGAATGGTGAGTTTATAATAAAACTGTAATAATGATCAAACTTCAACTATTTGTGTAATCAAATTGTGTAAAGGGATTAGAAAGAGACCTCAGCTTGACCAGCGGCCTGACCGGCTTGGAAGCTTTGCTTGTTGTCTGTCATTTCCTTTCTTTTTTTTGTTTAAATGAATTTTGATGTATTTTTTAATTTGATGATGATGCATGGCTTAGGGTCTGTTTAAATAAACCAAATGAAGAAACTTTGTATGGTGTCACAGGAAACCACGTCTGTAAACGGGTAATGGTACAAGCAGGTTTTGCCTTATTATGTCGGTAGCTGTTTATTTAGCTATCAACAAGACTCCATGTGTCGTTCATGTCGGTATATATATATAATATGTTGGTTCTCTCGCTTGCTTTTTTCTTTATTACTTTCGCTCATTAATTAAGATATATCCTTCAATCAACAGATTCATCTAGAAATCATAAAGTAAGGATAAAGGTTCAGAACAAGTCCAACATGGTCAAATTAAATTCAATCAATGCAGAAGTATAGTAACGCGGACGTGTAACTGGCAAATAAAAAAAAATTTGATGAGGAATCAATGGAGTTAAAGGACAAATTAATGCGAAAAGGGATTATAAAAAAGGATGATGGTAAACAAAAAAAATGACACTTCGAAACACACACTTTTAATACCTAATTAGTTTTTGTCATTTGATCTTCCGATAGACCATAGAACCAAAACACTACGAGAAATGGCGATTAAATGCGGTTACACAAACGTTAAAGAAGATGTTGGGTCATATATCCTCTTTGGTAGTATAGTTTATACATGTAATTAAATTTGTGAATAACATACGTTTGTAACTTGTATATAAAAGGCAAATGCCTTAGCCTTTTATCAATAACTACAAATTTCTATAGGGGTTATTTTTATATGGTATCATAGCATGTAACCTAACTATACCAAAAAATTTTGAGCTTTTTAATCTTGTGTACCTCTTCCCCAAAAGCACAAAAATCTATTCTATTTTTCTTCACTTATATATTTCATTGATCTATATCGGCTTTTGCACAATTTCGCTAGCATCTGCTGATAATCCGGGCACACAGACAACGAAAATGTCGGATCCAATTACAACACACAGGCCACTAATCTTCGTTTGGTGTTGAAAGCCATGAAAAAAATTTGGGTTTGTGGATGGCACGATTCTGCAACTTGCTGAAATCGATAATGATTATAAAGACTGGATGGCGAATCGTGGATGAAGCTCACGATTGACGAAAATATTTTTGACTCGATTGCACATCTCGACGATGCTCATGAACTCTAGACGCATCTCCAAAAGGATACAGTGTGAAAAATGAGCAACGTATCTAGCGTCTCAAGACAGAGTTGGCGAATGGTCGTAAAACATGAGCTATCGAAGAATACTATGGGGATTTGACTCGTATGTGAGGAAGACAAACTGCGTATGTGGAGAAGCTTATCGGGTTACCAGCATACACGATGTTATGTGAGGAAGACAAACTGCATCAATCCTTATGGGCTTGGACGAGACATCATATGGGGCTGTGAAATCAAATTTGATGTCTCGTGTTCCATCGCCGATATTAGAAAAAGCCGACGTTCGAAAAAAGCATACAATGCTGTTCAACAAGATGAAGAGTCCGAAGAAGAACGGCCGTCTACACGATGACTTTTGTAGACTTTGATTCTAGAGTGAGTTTCGCGCACAGCCACACAACTCAACTCAGATCAGACCAATAATGTTTCTATTACGTGTACTGACTATAATAAGGCAGGTCATAGTGCTGAAAATTGCTACCGTGTGATAGGCTATTGTAATGATGGGACTTCAGACTATGCTAGTTTTCTAACCCATAATTCTAACCACGTCATACTAACTTTCTATTGGGATATTATATCTATGCAAAGTTTTTATCGTTTTTTTTCTTTGGTTTGTTCCTTTGTTAAATGATGAATACATGTACTGTTTCTGTATCTGGCTTATATGAACTAATTAAAGTCAATCAAACCATCAACGGCATGGAATTTTTTTTATTAAAGGTAAATAAGTTTTGGAACTTAAAAAGAGTTTGTTTATTATGAAAACACTGAAAAGTAAAAACTTAAAGAAGAAAAGACACACTGAAAAGTAACAAACAACAACAGCAATTACGATCGGGGAAGATGGAAATTAATCATAACATCCCCAATTATTTAAAATCCCAACACTAATCAAAGAAAAGGAAATTGCAAATTTTATTTCCCTTTCACAATCGAAAAGTTGAATGCTTCTCTACTTGTTCATCCCGGTCTTTTCCTTCACAACATTAACAGCTCCCGTTGCAGTTTCTCCGATCTTTTGTCCTCCCTATAACGGTAATATATATACAAATTAGTTACTCAATTAATGAGGTATACTTTTAATACAATATATGTATGGAATGTTTACTTGTTGAGCAGACGCTTGAGCTGAAGCAGCAGCATCCTTGACTTTGTCCACCAACACATTCCCCTTCTCCTATATATTATTGATTTATTAAGTTAATTAAGAAATTGAATTTGTTGATCTAAAAACACAAGATCACATAGCGTAATAGTATATTAAATACTATATGGAACAGACGAATAAAAAAGAATGACGATAGAGAAATAAACAATATGGTCTATATTGAATGTTGAATTAATAAAACCATAATAATGATGAGACTTCAAACTATATAATTGTGTAAAGGGATTAGAAAGAGACCTCAGCTTTACCAGCGGCCTGACCGGCTTGGAAGCTTTGCTTGTTGTCTGTCATTTTTTTTTCTTTGGTTGTTTAAATGAATTTTGATTTGATGATGAGTGAGTGATGAGAAGAGATGCGGGCTTACGGCTTGTATTTATAGGTCAATGAAGACATTTTGTATAGTGACACGTGTGCTGTAAAACCACGTGGCCAACACGTAATGGTACGAGCAGGTTTTGTATTCATGTCGGTAGCTATTTATTTGGCTATCAAGCCTCCATGTGTTATCTTTTCATTTTTTTTATTAAGATAAGTTTTTGAAAATATCTCCATGTAGATTTTTTCCGTAATTTCTAAACAAATGATATTTTTAGCTTTTAACAACTTAGGCTAGTAGTCTATGGCTGTAAATAGAAAATTTTGTGACGTGGATTTATTTCATATGTGTTTTGCAAACATTTCGTGTTACACTTAAATCTTACACTTTTAGTATAGAAACAACTTCACTATTAAATCAATTATGGTGCCGTTCAAGGAAAAGTTAAATTTATGCAGTTGTATCTGGAAAATTATTGAATTTTCGGAACCGCTAATCGTTGATGTTGGATTCGAGTTCCTTTGTTCAACATATCGATCTAGTATTACGATATGACATTTTACGTTTTCGATATGCTAAAATCTTGTGTATCTTATATATTTTACACTTATGTTCTTATCTTAAGCTTGTACTGTATAACATCTTCATACATCAATAATAAATAAAAAATTCAATTTCGATCTTAGATTTGATATAGTACTAGGCTGCAACTGGTTCTCTGTTTTGTGGAATGAAAATAGGTGGACTGAAGCATTTAAGTGAATTTCACAAAAATCTCACCAATTAAACTAAATCAAAATAAATAACATTTCATTGATTCTAGTAGAATAGATTGAAAAAATACAAAATCTTTTTAAAAATCGTCCAGCATAAAAAAATGTAGTTGAATGAATCCTGCACAAAATCCTTATATTTCCGAAACCATCATTTATTTACTCTTTTCTTTTTGCAATTATGGATTAAATATTCTTGAATTGTGCACAAAATTTTCATATAGAATCATATTTTTGTTTACCTAGATAATTGCTATCAAATAAATAAATAAGATTCTACTCTTATTGTTTGTGAAGCAAGACCAGCTTAGACGACATTCAAGTCCTAACACGGGCCTTCTCGTTGGGCTTCTTGGTTAACCCACATGCACAATATGTTTTTTCCTTAATCAGAGAGAAACTTTATATTCTTCCTTTATTTTCAAAAAATCTTACTTTACATATCTTCGAAACTCACGGGAATCTAGGGTTTTACTGCAGTGTCTCCGTCATGAAACCACGGCAGCAAGACGCCTCCGAGGATCGTCTAATCACTTCCCGGCGCTATAATCTATCGGAAACCTCAGTGTTATCGGAGTCTATCCCAATCGATCTCGTTATCGAGATATTCTCGAGATTACCGGCGAAGTCTATTGCGAAATATCGTTGCTTATCGAAGTTCTGGGCCACCATACTCCGCCGTCCAGATTTCACGGAGTTGTTCTTGACCATATCTCGTGCTCGCCCGCAGCTATTGTTCGCCTCCCGCACTAAACTCAAAAACGGTCAGTTGATATTTTACTCGTCACCTCAGCTTCAAAATCAGGATACTATAACCGCGAGTTATCTTATGAAGATTCCTTGTAATTATGAATACGAAAGAGTTTGGTATATCAACGGTTTATTCTTTTTTAAAGATGAACGGATGTTAAAGGGAAGGAAGAATCGAGCAACGGTGTCGATTATATGTAAACCCAATACAGGACAATCTTCAGTTTTATCGAAAATGAAGACGAGAAGTAGGGATTTGATATATAGCTATTTAGGTTATGATCCGATTGAGAAAAAATTCAAGGTATTGTCCTTGACGACCTCGACATCTCAAGAGTTTCAAGTTATGACACTAGGAACTCGAAAAATGTTATGGAGGAAAGTCGAATGTGGTATTCCTCATCGTCCTGAATGTAATGTGATATGCGTCAATGGTGTTTTGTATTATCGAGCTCGTTCTTCAGTGAGTGAGATGATAGTTTGCTTTGATATTAGGTCTGAGAAGTTCCACTTTTTGAATGTTGGTGCCAAAATCACTGGTTATTTTCCGCATTATAATGCAACTTTGATCAACTACAATGGTAAATTAGGCTCACTTATAACAGAAGGGTATCGAGTTAGTTCAAATGTGACGACGTGGTTTGTGCTTTGGGTCTTAGATGACACTGAAAAACAGGAATGGTCGAAGCATGTCTATGTATTGCCTCCTTCGTGGAAGAATATAGCTGAAGACATCAGCTTAGATTTCGTTGGAGTGATTGGTGAAGATAGGTTTGTGTTCTCGCCGTTCGGTTATACGACGTCGTTCTTTCCTATTTACTACAATAGCGAGAGAAACACGGTAAGAAGAGTTGAGATTCAAGGATTGGAAGCGCCTCGACCTGATAGAGTTTACACTTTTCTGAACCATGTTGAGGACATCAAGCTTATTGATGGATGTTAGCAGAGCAATAGTGCTTTTTAAAGTTCTTCTGTAGTTTTTATTATGTAATGTGGTGATTCTTTGTACTTTTTATGGTGCTTTATTTTATAAACAAGTCTTCGTTTAGACATGCTACTAACAATAAACTCACAAAAGGAAGCAGAACATTTTAATTTTTAAGATCATTTCTTTATGAAAATAATAAGTGTTCACTTCACTGCTAGTATCAATAAAGATAGTTGACAATAATGAAATAAGAAAGAAAAAATGGAAGTAAATGAAAAACCCAGAGTCTCCTAATTTAACACATAAGACAAAGTCAAAGAGAACTAAGCGTGGAGAAGGTGGTGATTAGCTAACGAAACGGCAGCGAAAGCATAATTTGTCTCGTACCAAAACTGCGAGTTGAATTGGCAAGATGAAAGGCAATTTCTTGGAAGCTGTAAGGGAAACTAGGTCAAGATATGAGTGCATATAAGTAACTAAGTACAGAAAAGAGAGAACATTATTCAAAGTGTAAACTTGTTTATGTTTTATGGGGAAACAAAGAAAAACAAAGAGAATTTTGTAAAGGGTTTTAGATTTCTCATCTCCTGTAAACTTCAGTGGATCCCGGGAGAGAGAACCCGGTGAGACTTAGCGACCCCTTACGGTCGTGAACCCAAAAAATGTGCAAACTTTATTTTCTTCTTCGTTGCTCTGTTTTCATTTTCTCTGTTTTAGCAGAGCCTTCTCTTTTTTATCTCTTGGTTGTTGTGGGTTTGAGCAAGAAAGAAGCAATCATTGAAATAATAATAGTGATTTTTAATTGTAGTTTTGAGATGAACGTTTGTGAATTATGAGGTTGTCAAGAGTACGCTTACGTGCGGATATTCTTTTTAAGTGATGAGGCTGTCAGTTACGTGAGTCGCAAGCCACATTTAAAACTTTGACCTTTGACGGCCTTAATTGTGGGCTACATGGGCTTTCTCTTAACCTACATGCACCATATGCTTTTTATCGGATAAAAACTTCATGCCTTTGTTTAGTCTTAAAATCTTTCGAACGATACGAACTCAGGGGAATCTAGGGCTTACTACAGTTTCTCCGCTATGAAATCACGACGGCAAGACGCCTCGGAGGACCGTCCGATCACTTCCCGACTCGCTAAGCGATCGAAGACTTCAGTGAATGGAAGAAAAAACTTGGAGTCGATCCCAATCGATCTCGTTATCGAGATACTCTCAAGATTGCCGGCGACGTCTATTGCGGCCTGTTGTTGCGTATTAAAGCTCTGGGCCTCCATACTTCGCCGTCCAGATTTCACGGAGTTTTTCTTGACCAGATCTCGTGCTCGCCCGCGGCTATTGTTCGTTTTCCATAAACACGGTGAGTTGTTTTTCTACTCGTCACCTCAGCTTGAGACCTCGTCTCCTATAACCGCTAGTTATCATATGAAAATTCCTTTTAACAATGATTATGGAAGAGTTTGGTATATCAATGGTTTAGTCTTTCTTAGAGATGAGCGTGTTTTTAAGGGAAGGAAAAATCCATCAAAGGTGTTGGTTTTATGTAACCCTAGCACGAGACAATCTTCAGTTCTATCGAAAATGAAGACAAAGAGAAGGAGGCTTTATAGCTTACTTGGGTATGACCAAATCGAAAAACAACTTAAGGTGCTGTCGATGACGACCTCTACAGGTGGTGGACCATATTATGCGTCTGCGGAGTATCAAGTTCTGACACTAGGAACTAAAAAAATGTCATGGAGAAAGATCGTATGTCGCATACCGCACTATCCTGTATATGATTATGAAGTGGTATGCGTCAATGGTGTTTTATATTATCGAGCTCTTTTTTTAGAGGGTACGATGATAGTTTGCTTTGATATTAGGTCTGAGAAGTTCCGCTTTATGAAAGCCGGTGACAATATCACTGCACCAACGCTCCATGATGCAAAACTGATAGACTACAACGGTAAATTAGGTTCACGTGTATCGGACGGGTATAGCTTTAGTAGTTCAAGTACAAGTATTGTGCTGTGGATTTTAGAAGACATCGAAAAGCATGAATGGTCGAAGCATGTCTATGTAATACCTCCTTTGTTGCCGAATGCAGTTAATTTGGACATTTTACACTTTGTTGGAGTGGTTGGCGGAAATGAATTTGTGTTCTCGCCGATCAGTTTTTCCTCGTCTCTCTATATTATCTACTACAATATCGAGAGAAACACGATCAGAAGAGTTGAGATCCATGGATTGGAATCATCTGAGTGTGAGACAGTTTACACTTTTGTAAACCATATAGAAGACTTCAGACCTATTGATGGATACTAGCGGAGCAATGGTGGTTTAAAACCCTTTTTTTTCTTAAAGTTTCTTTTCTCCTTATTGCATGTAATTGGGTGATTGTCTAAGTTGACTTACGACTGTATAGCCACTGAAATTACATGTTTTTCTTGATGATATTAGTAGTGTGATTTTTTTTGTTGCTAAAGGTTTTACTAGTAGTGTGATTTCTCGGTATAAAAAAAAAGGTTAGGTGCTTTGTTTATAGATAATTTAAGCAATATAAATCAAATATCAAATCGAACCAAACTAGAAAAAAAAATAATTACAGATTATTTTTATGGTTTAAGCTATGTATTTATAAAACTGATAAAAGCCGTATACGGGAAAAGTAATTTTCGGTCCTAGTCTGTGATTTGTAAATATCACACCGCTTCGAATAATTTCGATCCTAGTCTGTGATTTCTAGTTTTTTGGACCATTAATGAAAAACTACCCTAATACCGAGTAATGGAGTTTGCTGAGCCAATCTGATTTTTCCCCAGTTATTGAATTTTTGGCTTTTTGGAAACGTTCGTCTAGCCATTTTTTGATTTTTTGATCGGAGAATATCACAATCCGGTTTAATCGTTAGACCTAAATATAAATATGTATAATATCATCATAGATATTGACGTACAACGCGGACTTTGAGAATTACATAAATTTATAAACAACATAATTAGTCACCACAGCATTGAAAACTTTGACCTTTGACCAAACACTGATAAACGGGCCTTAATTTTGGGCTTTCTCTTTACTCGAGACTCTTTATGCCTCTGTTTTACTTTTACAGTTTTACTCTAGTCTAGTCTTAAAAAATCTTTCGAACAATACGAAACTCAGGGGAATCTAGGGTTTGACTGCAGTGTCTCCGCCATGAAATCACGGCGGCAGAATCTCTCGGAGGATTGTCTAACCACCACTTCCCGACTAGACAAGCGATCGAAGACCTCAGTGAACGGAATTGAAAACACGGAGTCAATCCCAATCGATCTCATTATCGAGATATTCTCGAGATTACCGGCGAAGTCTATTGCGAAATATCGTTGCTTATCGAAGTTCTGGGCCACCATACTCCGCCGTCAAGATTTCACGGAGTTGTTCTTGACCATATCTCGTGCTCGCCCGCAGCTATTGTTCGCCTCCCGCACTAAACTCAATAACGGTCAGTTGATATTCTACTCGTCACCTCAAAATCCGGATGAGAACTCGTCTCCTGTAACCGCGAGTTATCTTATGAAGATTCCTTGTAATTATGAATACGAAAGAGTTTGGTATATCAACGGTTTAGTCTTTTTTAAAGATGAACGGATGTTAAAGGGAAGGAAGAATCAAGCAAAGGTGTCGATTATATGTAAACCCAACACAGGGCAATCTTCAGTTTTATCGAAAATGAAGACGAGGAGTAGGGATTTGATATATAGTAATTTAGGTTATGATCCAATTGAGAAACAATTCAAGGTATTGTCCTTGACCTCGACATCTCAAGAGTTTCAAGTTATGACACTAGGAACTCGAAAAATGTTATGGAGGAAAGTCGAATGTGGTATTCCTCATCATCCTGAATGTAATGTGATATGCGTCAATGGTGTTTTGTATTATCGAGCTCGTTCTTCGGTTGGGAAGATGATGATAGTTTGCTTTGATATTAGGTCTGAGAAGTTCCACTTTATGAATGTTGGTGACAAGATCACTGGATATTTTCCGCATTATAATGCAATTCTCATCAACTACAATGGTAAATTAGGCTCACTTTTAACAGAAGGGTATCGAGTTAGTTCAAGTGTGACGACGTGGTTTGTGCTCTGGGTTTTAGATGACACTGAAAAACAGGAATGGTCGAAGAATGTCTATGTATTGCCTCCTTCGTGGAAGAATATAGCTGAAGACATCAGCTTAGATTTCGTTGGAGTGATTGGTGAAGATGAGTTTGTGTTCTCGCCGCTCGGTTATACGACGTCGTTCTTTCTTATCTATTACAATAGCGAGAGAAACACGGTAAGAAGAGTTGAGATCCAAGGATTGGAAGCGCCTCGACCTAATAGAGTTTACACTTTTCTGAACCATGTTGAGGACATCAAGCTTATTGATGGATGTTAGCAGAGCAATGGTGCTTTTTAAAGTTCTTCTCTAGTTTTACTATGTAATGTGGTGATTGTCTTGGTTTCCTTATGGCTATAGCCAGTGAAATTACTTGTTTTTCTAACTGACTATGTAGTTTCTTTGTATATCCAAGTACTAAAAATGCTTTGTTTTTTAACAAGACTTTGTTTAGACATTGCCACATGAATAACAATAAACTCACAAAAACAGAGAGAGAAAAAAGAAAGAAGCAAAACCTTTTTATTTTGTAGATACCTTCATCTTCTGCGTCTTCGTCTGCAGTGTCACCTTCATTTTCTTCGTCTTCATCTATATTTTTTTTTTTTTTCATATAATGATATTCTTCGTCTTCACTGTCACTTTCATTTTCCTCTTCTTCGTCTTCACTGTCACCTTCATTTTTATCTTCTTCGGCTTCACAGTTTCCAGAATCAGGCCTTGTCTTTTTGGTATAAACGTTATGCACTAACCCACATTCTTTTATCCTCCAATTTTCATTTCGGATCCCAAATTTAAAGGAAAGCTCGTTCGACGTCACATCTGCCACAAATCCAGAGATGTACAAATGCGTCCTTAAAGGGCTAAATCTACCGATGAAATCTACTTCGTACCTATAATGTTGTTTATCCGAGATTACACAATTTAAAGCCATATTTTCTGCATCAAACTCATTCTTAGCCCAACCATAGATCCGAGAATCTACAGACACCGTTTCTGCATCACGAGCTTCAACGTCATCTAGCTCCTTATCACTATCTTCAATGTCATTCTTATTAACCAGCAAAATACAAACCTTAAATTTTAAGGACGAAGGGAAAGAACTCTCGTCCAACTTCACTGTTAGGGAACCTCCCTTACCTCGATGAGTGAAGTAGGTTGGGATCTCTCCACCAACTAAGACTGTTTCTTCAAATGTATGGATGATGAGATCCCTCGCTTTTTTATTCAGTTTGAAGCAGTTGCTGAAGTTGAGGATAATAAGTTCTGGATCACCAAGTGACCAATTTAGTCTCTCTAGAGACTCACCGAAGGACACGAGCTCTTCACATCCTTCGAGTATAATCCAGCGTAGACAAGATACTGCTTGTGTTTTTGTATCAGGCTCGGTGATGCTGTCAAGAGATGACGTAGACAAGAATTCCTTGAGGTTTTTGCAGTCTTTCATATATAAATACTGAAGACGAGACCATGACCTGATAGACGAAGGCACTTCTTCTATTGCAGTTCTATTGAGCATTAGTTTGCCGATGTTTGTGGAGATCTCAGGAAAAATCTTTAACGACGAGCAGCCACTAAAATCAAGGAAATTAAGCGATTGCAAGTTGACGTTTACTGGAAGAACCTCCAACTTTGAGCATCCTCTCATATTCAAGTCCCATAGTTTTTGAAGGTTTCCAATAAAGGCTGGGAGCTCCACCAGACTTGAGCAATCTACAAGATTCAATCGTTGGAGATTAATGGCAGTTGAGAGATCAGGAAGTTCCTTCAAGTTTTTCAAATCATTCAAATTCATCCGCTTGAGATTTGGAAGTGGCTGTAGAGACAAATAACAGGAACACATTTGTATGCTTAGTTTCCATGCATTACTTATTAGTATCTTAAATCAAATAGAAAAACGGTGTGGCAAAATTAGTCTGTTTTTCGTTTAATTAAATAACTATACTTGAAAAACGATATAAAAATAAATATTACTTACTATAATTCCTTCCCACAACTTTGTAAGCTTGCTGTACATCATTGTTAATTCCACGAGGAACTCGAGGTTGACATTGGAAGGAAAACATGTCAGTGGAAATAAATCCCAATGTAGTACTCGAAGTTTTGGAGAGAGATAACATAGACTATGTGGTAGATGCAGTTGTCCTAGTAACTTTAAGAATTGGAGGTTAGACATTTTTTCAAAAGCTCTCTCACTTATATTTAATTCGCTTCTATCAGAATATAACTTTATGCCAATAACTTTTTCACTACCTGAAAAGAGGACAAACTTAAGATGGTTAATTAAAAAATAAACTCAATTTGTAATGAAAAAATGCAATGAAACGCTATAATGGTAAAACTTATTCCTCCATTATTAGACAATATTTCAAAAATCTCTTCACTATCGACCAAAAATTGGCGCTATCCCGGATCTTCAGGAGACTGCTTTCGAACAATTTCTCTACCCAGCTGGACTAGCAGATCATGCATCTTTATCTGTCCGTATTCTATATATATGAGAGATTTCTCAGCTAAGACATCAAGCCTTTGGCTCACACACGGAAACCTCTTCGCAAGACAATCTTCCGCATACGAAGCTACCGTATCAACGAAAAAGCAGGCTATATGAAGAAATAGATATTTATCATCATCATATAAGGAATCATAGCTGAACTTCAACACACTTTCAATATCCCCGTGAAGGCGGATCCTTAAACTTGGTAGTGCCTTTTTCCACTCCTGTTTGGACATTCCACGAAAGTAGGAGCCCATAATCTTTAGACCCAAAGGAAGTTTTCCCGCTAGGTGTGTAACTTCCCAAGAAAGCTTTCGAAAACCATCTTTAGGGTACTTTTGATTAAAAGCATACGTGCAGAACATTTGCAAAGCCTCATCATCTGATGGAAAATCCACTTTGTAAATATGGTTGGTCCCGTGTGCGTGTAAGACTTTTAGATCTTGTGTCGTGATGATAATCCGACTGCCGGGACCAAACCATCGAGTTTCTTTCGCCAATGCATCTAGTTGTGCTAACCGATCTACATCATCAAGAACAAGAAGAACTTTCTTGTCTTTCAACCTTTCTTTTGCGACTCCTAAATGACCGATCACCATATCTTTGTGATTTAGCATCTGAGACAACATCTGGCTCTGTAGTTGCAATTGTGCACTGCCTTCATCGAGACATGGTCTTGGATAGTTTCCTTTTATATTCACCATGATTGCACTTAATTGGAAAGTGTTCGTGAAATATTGGTTAAATAAAACTCTGGCAAGGGTGCTTTTACCAATCCCTGGAGGACCCCAAATCCCAATCATCCTAACTTCATCCAAATCCATGCATAACAACAGTTTCATCTTTTCTATATGAGCTCCCATCCCAATGAAGCGCTCAAAATCACATGATGGTGTCAAATGATTCAGCATTTTTGAAATTTTAGCGGCGATTTCGTCGATCATGGCCGCTTCATTATCCCTTAAGACAAGAGAGAGAACAGCTTATACATGATGTTGATAAATAACCACTAATAACTGGTCACTATTTCTTGGCTGCATTTACTTTGATGTGTTATAAATACTAAAATCAAGTGGAAATAAAGAGGACGAACCAGTTTCTTAAATGGTAACCTGCGATAGTGGCCACACCCTCCAAAGCTTTCCTCCATGTCTCATTCTTCTCAGTTTTACCCCCACAAGTCTTTGTGAAGACTTCCCCAAAATATCCGGTCTGTTTCTTTACATCAGTGGGATCTACATCATAAAAAATGGTCATTACAGTTTGACCCATGTCTTTACACTTCATGATCTCCACCAATTCGTCAAGACACCACGACGAACAAGCGTAGTTCTGGAGAGCAAGACGATCCCAATCTTTGATCCTCTAATCGCCCGTTTGAGCTCAGAGTCAATAAATTCCCCTCTCCTGATCTCGTTATCAATGAATGTATTGATTCCTTTGTTTCTAAACTCCTTAAGAATGTGACTCAGAAAGCCTATGCGTACATCTGCTCCGTGGAAGCTTGGGAAGACATCGTGTATCCAATTACAAGGCAAAGACAATTGGGGAGATGGAAGTGATAAAGAAGAAGAAGTAGCCATTACTAGGATTGAGAGAAAAAGCTCTAAGATCACAGATCCAATAACAGAGCTATGTGGGCGTAATGATTAACAAGGAGACTTTCTTGTATATTAGTTGACTTAGAACGTTGGCTCCATTCTGGAAATATTATTTTATCTTTTCATACACGGACCTAATTTGGGCTTCATGGGCTTTCTCACATAACATTGGCAATATGTTATTTGTTGGAGATACAGTAAATTTTGTTTACCTCTTCTTTCGAACGATATGAACTCAGCGGAACCTAGGGTTAACTGCTCCGCCATGGAATCACGACGGCAGGACCACTCGGAGGACGGTCAAATCACTTCCCGACGCGATAACCGATCGAATACCTCAGTGAATGGAAGTGAAAACTTGGATTCGATTCCGATCGAGCTCGTAATCGATATACTCTCGAGATTGCCGGCGAAAGTTATTGCGAATTGTCGTTGTGTCTCGAAGCGGTGGGTCTCGTTACTTCGCGGTCCAGATTTCACGGAGTTATTCTTGACAAGATCTCGAGCTCGTCCTCAGCTACTCTTCGCCTGCCATAAACACGATAAGTTGTTCTTCTTCTCGTCACCTCAGCTTCAAAATCCGGATAAGAACTCGTCTCCTATAATCGCAAGTTATCTTATGAAAACTCCTTTTACCGAATTGGGGAAATGTTTGGCATATCAACGGTTTAGTCTTTGTTAGAGATACTCGGATCTCACAGGGAAAGAAAAATCCAGAATTGGTGTCGGTTATATGTAACCCAAACACTAGACTATCTTTAGCTTTACCGGAAATGAAGATGGAGATGAAGAAAGGGTTCTATAGCTATTTAGGGTATGATCCGATTGAGAAACAGTTCAAGGTATTGTCCATGATAAAGTCGATACGTTGCGAATCTAATTTTGGGTCTCAGGAGTTTCAAGTACTGACGCTAGGAGGAGGAACGATGTCATGGAGGAAGGTCGAATGTTGCATGCCTAATTATCTTGCATGTAATGATGTGATATGCGTTAATGGTGTTTTATATTATCACCTTTGTTCTTCAAAGGTTAAGATGATAGTTAGCTTTGATATTGGGTTTGAGAAGTTCCGTTTTATCAAATTCGGTGATGATATTATTGGACCAAGTCATGATCGAGCAACTTTGATAAACTACAATGGTAAACTAGGTTCAGTTATACCAGTAGAGTCAGGCTCACATGTATCTTGTTTTACTGAAAGAAGTAGAAGTTTTGTGCTGTGGGTTTTAGAAGACGATGAAAAACATGAATGGTCGAAGCATGTCTTTGTATTGCCTCCTATGTGGAAGAATGTGGTTGGAGACATCATCTTGGAAGTTGTTGGAGTGATTGGTGAAAATGAATTTGTGTTCTCGCCGTTTTATTATAATTCCTCGTCGTTTTATCTTATCTACTTCAATAGTGAGAGAAACACAATCAGAAGAGTTGAGATTCAAGGATTGGAAGCGTCTCAAGGTGGTGGAGTTTACACTTTTCTTAACCATGTAGAAGACATCAGGGCTTATTGATGGATGCTAGAGGAGCAATGATCGTTGAAGTTGCTTTGTTGCTTTCTAAATGATAATGTAATTTCTCTCTATCTCACAAGTAGTGAAAAAGCCAGGTGCTTTGTTTATAACAAGGCTTTGGTAAAAAAAAACAGAGCCGTTAGGAATATATTCTTTAAGCAAATCTTTCTTATTGGATTTTATAGATCATGAAGTAATTTCTCTGTATCTCTAAGTATTTCTTATGAAGTAACAAATTGGTCGCAAGAAAATGGGGGGGAAAACTAAAAACGTTCGCGATGGGACTCGAACCCACAATCTCCCGCTTCGGAGGCGAGCGCCTTATCCATTAGGCCACGCAAACATTTATAAGTCATTGAATTATATATATGATTACCGTTACAATATTGACTGGAGTTGTTTACTTTCCACCATTGATCGAATTATTACAAATTTATTTTTATTACATATCATGGAAAATACTTTCCGATCGACCAATAATTAACAACGTTAATTAGTTATGTTGTGCTAAAAAATGCAAAACACGAAAAGGACCCCAAGTTATCTACAAGCAATTAACACATAGAAGCAAGTGCATGCCACAGATTTGAAAACGACGTGTGATGATTAGCGCTATCACCATGTCATCAAGAACAGTAGAATAATTACAAAAATAATAATCAAATAACCTGACTCACATAAAAAGGAGGAAATAATGTGATAAGGATTAAAAAACCAAGAAAATTCATGAACTGGCATTTACTTAATTAATCTTTTTTCTTATGATATTTTTCCTTTTCTCCAGCATCTATTTTATTATTTGTTACCTTTTCAATTTCTGATTCATGTACCATATAATATTATTAATTGTGGTTTATTACATTCTTATGTCACATAAGTTCTGTGCTTTCACTTTTTTGTTAATTTTGTTAATTTCCAGATATTTTTCTTATTTGTTATGAGGATCTTGTTCCATTAATTATATTATCTACTAAACTAGTTGATTTTTAAGCAAGTTTTCAGATTTTGTGACAGTTTTAAATTTTATTATATATATTCAAGTGTACATACGTTGTCATTACACCCATCTATCATTTTATTTTAAAGTTTTCATTCCTATTGTATCATCAAAAATGAGTAAAGTCATGGCTTTTGCTATCTTCATGGTTGTCCTCGTATTAGGTTTGCTTTACACATAAAAGTTATTTATAAATATTTTCTCCACGTTTCTTCTCTTTTATTCATAGTATATTGTTCATCATCTTTGATTTTATATAAAAAAAACTGAAATTCTGTTTTAAATGTTTATAATTTTAGGGATGGTGTCGAAAGAAACAAGAGCAGAAATGTGTCATGCAAATATAGTAACACCAGATGAAAACTGTGAATCTATGGCATGCGCAGCTGATTGTACTTCACAGAGGAAAGGAGTAGGCGAGTGTGTGAGTGTAAATAGCAAGATTTGCAAATGCACTTTTCCTTGCAAAACTTGATTTGTCTATTTTTATCCATAAACTATCATCAATGCAATTGTATTAAAAATAACAATAATTAATATAATTTTTTTTGTTCATTTTTATGTGAACTTTGATTTAAATTAATTGACATGTACTATGAACTGCTACTTAAATTATTTGACATGCAACTATATAAATTATTTTCTTAAGGAACTTTTTTATGAGATAGTTTTTCTCAAATTTCCCACGAAAATAAATTCCGAAGCAATTTTATGGAAAACTCGTCGAAAACTTTGTTGCCAAAATCCATGAGAATAGACTGTGTTACAAATACAACAATGAAATAAAGGAAGAATAACAATATAGATGTATATAGTGTACTCACACACTACTTGTTGGGAGCATATATATGGGTTCTTGTTGATTCTGACATCTTTTTATGGTTCTTGATGAATTTTAGAAACAAGAATCCGAGATTCTTTCATGAACACCAATATGCATATATACATGTGCATTTGCTTCAGGCTAGAAGATCTATGTATAATGAATTTAAAGGCCACATATTCTAATAATGTTGGTATGGTCAGATGGTGAATTTAATCTAGCTGTTGTCTTGATCTTCTGTTCGAGTCCAACCTAACATTGCTTTTCCCATAATTTTTTATCCTCTATGCATCTCTTCTCACCCTTTTTAGTTTTTTTTTTTTTTTACGTATATCCTTATTTTCTCTTAGTTTGGCTGATCATCGTCGTCCTTCGTTTGCAAAAAATATCTAACACTTTATATTTTAAAATACGTTACGAAAAGATTACTTTCCCAATTTGTCATTATGCATCCAACAATTATTTGGTTGGACAAATCTACTTTCTCCAAAGATTCTCTCTGTCTTCATTTCGTAATCGATTTGATCACTTACTCTATATCTCTTATTTGAGTCCCTCGAAATCTTCACCAAGAGAGAAAAAAAACCATAGCCTAACAGAAGAAAATCTTGGTATGATAGTGTTTTAGTATATATATACATATTATTTATTAAAGTCTAATTCTAATAGTAAATTTTCTTGGTATGAATTAGCCAAATCAAGAAGATGGTAACCCCAACTCCAGTCAGAA
This sequence comes from Euclidium syriacum, assembly GCA_900116095.1. NCBI lineage: Eukaryota > Viridiplantae > Streptophyta > Magnoliopsida > Brassicales > Brassicaceae > Euclidium > Euclidium syriacum. Next base: position 18,256,654 of record FPAK01000003.1, read on the forward strand.
CCGTGGATCTCAGGTCCGACACTGTGACTAAACCAACCGATTCAATGCGTTCAGCGATGGCAAACGCGGAAGTAGACGACGACGTTTTAGGGAACGATCCAACGGCCTTGCGTTTGGAGAAAGAAATGTCTGAGATCGCCGGAAAAGAGGCGGCGATGTTTGTTCCGTCGGGAACAATGGGGAATCTGATAAGTGTTTTGGTTCACTGTGATGAGAGAGGCAGTGAAGTGATTCTCGGAGATGATTCTCATATTCATATATATGAAAACGGCGGCGTTTCGAGCCTTGGCGGTGTGCATCCAAGGACGGTGAAGAACGAGGAGGACGGGACAATGGAGATTGGTTCTATTGAAGCAGCCGTGAGAAGTCCTAAAGGAGATCTTCATTATCCGGTTACTAAGCTTATATGTCTTGAGAACACTCAAGCAAAGTAAGTGTTTTGTTAAATTAAGAAACTAAAGTAGAATGTTTTTGTATGCATGTGCAATTGATAGATAATTTTAGTTTAGTACTAGGTGTACAGATTTAGTGGATCTTATGGAATCAGCGAATTTAAAAGTGTATTTTTGTAAGTTTTATGATCCGCAAGATTTAAAATTTTGGTAAAACTAGTCAACTAGGGTTTAAAACCATTTACCGAAAGACTTTCAAAGTCTTTTAGTTTTAATTAATAACATCAGATTTTAGCGAAATATTTAGAACCTTGTTGAAACCTGAGAATGACGAAGACATTGGGAAATCCGGTTAGCAAGATTCTTCGATTTCCAACATTTTGGTTTGACAAAATTAACCGGACTTTGTTGATGCAGTTGTGGAGGTAGATGCTTGCCTGTGGAATATATAGACAAAGTTGGAGAATTAGCTAAGAAACATGGCTTGAAGCTTCACATCGACGGAGCTCGCATTTTTAACGCTTCTATCGTTAGTATACAAACATTTCAATCCTATACAATTCGTTTTCATATGCATTTTGATTTTGATCTTGATTTCCCTAGGCACTTGGAGTTCCGGTGAAGAGGATTGTCCAAGCAGCAGATTCGGTCTCGGTATAACTCATCAAAACCATGCTACGTAGTAACCTTATTATGGTCTAATGTTATGTTTCATTTAATTTTGTCTTTAATTGTATAACTATATAATGTTTCAAAAATTACGGCTAAAATCTAAAACCGGTCACTTCGATGCGACTAGATTTGTTTGTCGAAAGGTATAGGTGCACCGGTCGGTTCGGTAATCGTAGGAAGCAAAAAGTTCATCACTAAAGTAAGTATAGCTATGAATCACAATTGAGACGGTTAAATAGCAATCTTGATTCCGGTTCAAGTGCTTAATTATTGAAATTTCAGGCAAGGTGGCTAAGGAAAACATTAGGTGGCGGGATGAGACAGATAGGTGTGCTTTGTGCCGCGGCATTGGTGGCTCTCCATGAAAATGTAATCAAGCTTGAGGACGACCACAAGAAAGCCAAGATCTTGGCAGGTGACTTGTTACATGGATTTTCGGTTCTTTCTTGTTCCGGAATCTCAAATTCAATTAATGTGAGAGTGTTGACCGATTGGTTCCCTTACTTTTTTGGTTTTCTACAATATACCAGAAGGACTGAACCGGATTGAACGGTTAAAAGTGAACGTCGCATCAGTGGAAACCAACATCGTAAGTATATGATATGAAATGATCGGTTATATTCAAATTACTAATATTTCATACTAAAAATAGCATGTTAGAGGCTATTTAGCAGATTAACAAAAAACACTAATCATTTCCATATAGTAAATTCTGACCCAACATTTAGCCACTTAGTATATATATACATATATACTACATTTAAACACCACATTTATCATAATCGATATATAGTTTAGAGCCGAATATTTTAAGATTTTTTTGTATTTGTATAATTCACACTTTCATGGACAGATATACGTAGATATACCAGAAGATCGAAAATTTGGAGCAGAAGATGCATGTAAGAGTTTAGAAGATCTTGGTGTGCTTGTCATACCTCAAACTACCTTCAGGTACATTATAGCTAATATATCATGCAGTATAACAAAAAATAATTCAGATACGATTTTAGTTTCTCAGATATCAAAAATAAAATAAAAATTACATTGATCAAATCCGTATTCTTTTTCTGAATAATTATCTTCGGTTCGACATAAATCATATTGATTTGGTTTGTCCGAATTAGTCTTTCCAGGTAACAGAAGAAAATAGGCAATTTATATATTCAAATAGTTTGCACGATATGCCATGATGGGCCGGCCCAGTTGATATCTGTGGTAGTACTATATGTACTTGAATGTAATTTGAGTTCTTCATCTTTTTCTATATTTGTATACAGAATCAGGATTGTTCTACACCACCAAATCTCAGATGTCGACGTGGAATATGTATTGTCTTGTTTTAAGGTAATTTGCTTTCAAAATCCAATGATCTGCTTTTCGTAAACCATTTAATTTCTTTGCCACGTTTATAAATTAAACTCTTTGATTAATTGCTTTTCATTTCTTTGTAGAAAACGTTTTAACTAGGTGCCAGAAGCGAAGCGAACGCTTGATTTCAAGTAATTTCACGTTTTTGGACTGTGTAACAAAGAATGTACTTGAATAGTTTGCATCTATTTTCAATAATCTTTAATAGAATTCAACCACTTTGAAATAATCTGAATTTTTCTGTTGTTATGAACTTTTTTGTTTGTTTGTAAAGTTAACGTTGCTCATATTATTACTTATAATCCGTTTTAAGTTTATGGTGTGAATAGTCAAGGTGTTTTTAATCAAGAAATCGAAAAATTACGTATACAAAAATTGTAATAATTTTTAACAAAAAAAAAAAAAAATTGTAATAATTAAATAAAAAGGTATCTTTATTTAAAATTTTTGGAAAGATGTGGCTAACATCATAGTAACCACATATACAAGATTTTCAACCTGTCTTATTATACCAAAGAAACATCATCATAACTGGAATTTTTTTTTGTTAAGGATTTTATCATCTTAACTGGAATTACACATTGTATAAATGTTACATCAGTTTTTAAAATGTTTGGATACAACACAAACAGAAAATAGCCGGTTCATAAACGTTCATGGAATATGAAACAAATAAATTTACTTAATGTAAAATAGTCAATCCACTCTTTATGAATTAAGTTGAAATTTAAATTTTAACCGGCCACCAGTTACATATGTAGAAAATATAAGACTAATGAACAACGAGGACATATAAATATCATAAAAAGATTTGTGTCTTTTTCTCCACTTGACCCATTGGTCTCCGTCAATCTCTAACCTATAAACTCACCTTTCTATACACTGTGCAATACCAAGTATCGTTTCTCCTATTTTCTCTTTCTCTTTTATGTCTTAAATGGAAAATTTATGATTTCTGATTGATCAGTCTCTCATGAGTCATCATGACTTTCATCTCTCTCTCTCTCTCTCTCTATAGACCTTATGATGTTTTCACAGCTCTATATAGTGACGTTGGTGTATGTAGTTTTCTATCCATCTTTCTCTCTCTCTAGTAGAAAAGAAGAGAAACACAAAAACAATAGTAGAAAAAAAAAGAAAAAAAATCCCATTTCTGATCTCTTCCAAGAACCAAGAATAAAAATCCTCTTTGCTTCACCATTTCTGCACAACATCCACCATCGTGTTCACCATCTACTGAATCTAGCTATCCCTTTTTTGTAATACACACAACTTTGCAGTACATCCAAGTAGCTCGCTAAGTCCTCTATTTATCTCTCTCTCTCTCTCTTTTAACTGTTTTGTAATTAATGAGCCAAGAAGTTATTTCATCACCTTCATCTTTAGTCATCTATATTTTAAAAAACCCTAATCTTTGTCTTAAATCACTCAAATCTTAGAGAAAGAACCCTAATCTCTCTCCAAACCCCTAGTTTTAAATATGGATTTGATCTCTATATCTCAACAAAACAACAATGAGAGCGTTAATACCACTCTCTCCACACAAACTCCTACTCGCCCTTTACCTTCCTCAAGCCGCTATGAGAACCAAAAACGTCGTGATTGGAACACTTTCTGCCAATACCTTAGAAATAATCGTCCACCTGTCACTTTATCGACTTGTAGCGGCGCACACGTCCTCGAGTTTCTGCGTTACCTTGATCAGTTCGGTAAAACCAAAGTCCATCACCAAAACTGTGCCTTCTTTGGTGTCCCGAATCCTCCGGCTCCTTGTTCTTGTCCTCTCCGACAAGCATGGGGTTCCCTCGACGCTCTCATCGGTCGTCTCCGTGCTGCTTACGAGGAGAACGGTGGAGCTCCCGAGACTAGCCCTTTTGGCTCACGTTCGGTCAGGATTTTCCTCAGGGAGGTTAGAGACTTTCAGGCTAAATCACGAGGTGTTAGCTACGAGAAGAAGAGGAAAAGGGTCCACAACAAGCAAATATCTCAGCCGCAGTCGCAGTCGCAGCAAGAAATGGGTTTGTCTATGATGGCTAATTACCACTACAGTGCAACTCGATGAGACCGTACAACTTCCATATTTACGTATGCTCGTATCTATTTTATACGCTCCAACCTTTACATTTGTGTAATAATGTGATCTTATAGTTTTCTCCATCCACAGTTTATCTTTTTGTTTCTTGGACTATTCTATTATCTTACTCTATAGTCATTAAATGGAATAAAATTGGTATTGTTCGAGCATGTGTGTAACTTTATTTCTACAACGAGCTAGCTTTGTTAGGTTAACTTTTTTCGAAGTCAACATCTCTAATAAATTTACTAGTTTATATTATGCATGCATGAACACATCAAGAAAAATGGACCCTCTACTTTATATAATGAGAACTCTATTATTCAAACGATTTCAAATATTCAAAAAGTAATATGAAAATAACAATTTCTCTAATATAACACTAAAAATATATGAAATTGATAATAAAGTTACTGATTAAAAAAATGGTTTTTTTACATTGTTTATACAAAATCATTTATTAAATTTTAATAGTAGAACTTTTTAACCATATCCTTTATAATTAATAATATAGTTAAACAATCTAATCTTTTCGGATATAGTTCATGAGGCTGATCTTGAACCGCCATCTAAGTAAGAACACCTTTGTTTGAAATAATATTTTTAGTATAGACGATCTCAAATTCCGGATCTTCAGATTCCTGAGAAACAAAGTCATAGGTACGTAGTTTCAAAGCTAGACCGACTACTCCAAAAACACTAATCTATAAACCAGTTTCCAATTTGATCACTAATCACTAATCTTGACTTGCAGAGAGAATGTTACTCATAATTTAAATTTAAAAGGTAAATCTAAAACGAATCTATAATTACAAAAAGACAAAAATAATTTCATTTTTCAATTATTGCTGACAGCTAATCTGATGACCCAAAATTCCTATGAGCCGAAGGTAGATTAGACAATTTTAGAATATTTTATTTCTTTACACATAAATTTCTTTGTTTTCTTAATCTCAGCGACGTTACTGTCAGCATTCTGTTCCGATTCTCCTCCCTTTTGATAACTGATATTGACATTTAGTTGTATTGTATACGTCTATCGATAATAAAAGTATTGGGTGTTGTTTCGACGTTAAAAATATGTGAAAACAAAAGCATTCAATCTATAAAAGTTGGTTTTAAATGAAATGTCCTTACACCAAGTATCTAACTGTGATGGACCCGAAGATGAGTGCTTCTCAAACATATTTAATTCGAATCTGAAGTAAGCAGAAAAGTAAAAAACTATGAGACAAAGATGTGTAGTAATTAAAAAAAAAGATTTGAAGTAAATTCAGATAGTGTGCAAAAAGGCCGTATCATGTAATTTTTACCCATCAATCGAACGGTCAGGATAAAAAAGGATACATATAAAAATAATGTTTTCGTCACATGCCCATATCTGTATTATGGTCCCCATCAATAAAAGCTAATTCGTAAGAGAACAGTTACGTAGGACACCCAAAAGTTAAAATCGTATCCGTATGTACCTGGTTCAAGCCACGTGGACACATGAAGAAATATTTGAATTTTGTGTTCGGAAGTTTTTGCATTTATTAAAGTAGCACCTGTGGTTTAATAAGCGTCTTTGCAGACCCACTTTAGGATTATTATTATTTTTTGTTAAAGACCACTTTGGGATTATTGAGAGCCTTGTGCTTTTAAACAGAGTCGTCGTATAATTAGTACTTGCCAACACAAAATTTGAATCGGACTCCAATTTACGATTCCTGCCAATAATTTTTGGAGTACAATAAAAAGTATTTAAATTTTATTCTAAATTTACATCATTTTTTTTTTGCAACTAAGCCAGTACGAATCAGTTAATATTAAGTTTGACCATATATATAAGACAATCGAGGTTTACGGTTTCGTAAATTTTGTTTGTATTGGTTTTTAATTACATTTTTTTGGGTGAAGTTAAGAAAGTAGGAACAATCCCTCTAACTAATTAACATCTTAACCAATAAAACCAAAAAAAAACCAATAAAACCGACACTTAGGCCATCAAAAGTTTTGTATTCCTGACAATTCACAATCCATTGCATAAACGAATTAAATTACAACTTGTCTTAAGATCACCCTTTATCAAAAAAAAAAAAAAACTTGTCTACACAACCGGTCATTAAACCGGGACTAACCATATTCTCATTTCTATTTTTCATGATTCTTCCTTACTATATTCCTGATTACACTATCTTTACTCACTCTATATCAAATTGCTGTATTAAAGAAAAGGATAAACCTATTACTCCATTCCTAATCCGAATTCTTATAAAGTTTTATTTTTTCGTCAATGATCTAACCTCATAAGGCATAGAGCACTACTGAACCGGATTTAAACCGGAGTTTGAAGGGACTATTGGGCTCGGCCCGTATATTAATAAATCCGTTTCTAGAGTTTTCTAATTGGAAACAAATAAGTGGAAACAAAAAAATATTAGACGTTCGATTCTGTTTCCGAAAGTCTGAAACTTTGGGTTTGCGATTCGGCGTTTTCCCTCTTTTTCCGATAATCTCCGATGTCAATCCCGCCGTCTTCTGCTTCTTCTTCATCTTCTTCCTCGTCTCAGTACGCGTACGCATCTAGTTCGTACTATTCCGCGGCTTACCAGCCTCCACAGCCATATGCGGCAGCTCCGTCGCCTGCTCCTGTAGCGCCGATAGCACCCATTCCCGGAGCCACCGTATATCCCCAGCCTGTTGGACCGGTTCCCGCCGTCTACGCTTACCCTCAGTACCAACAGGTTAGTGGGATTTGTTAATCCGGAATACTAATTCATATCGTTTTTGGGTATTTGAGATTTTGGGGGTTCGAATTAGGGTTCTTGAAAATCCATCTGATTCAATTTTAGGGGTTTTTTTGTTGTTGATGAGATTGAGTTTTCCCTTTGTGATTGTGTGAATACGGAAACTTAGCTCTTCTTGAATTCCACCAATTAACGAATCTTACACGTTTTGCAGTAAAAGCTTTGTTCTTTAGATTTGTTTTTACTTGTTTTTGTGTGTTTTCTGTGATCTTCATGTTGTTTGATTTTGGTAGTGTTTATGGGCAGGCACATCAATTGTTCCAAAGAGATGCACAAACTATTACACCAGAAGCTCTTGAGAATGTAAAAGCAGCTTTGGCAAATAGCGAAACAGAACACAAAGCAGAGACTAAGAAGAGAGCTATTCCTCGTAAAGCTGCTGGACAGTCTTGGGAAGATCCTACTCTCGCAGAATGGCCTGAGAGTAAGCAAATCTCTCCCTCTACTTCATTTCCTTAACTTTGCGAATTGTATCATTAGTTATTTTCAGAGATAAGACTTTTGAAATGTTCTTATAACTCTATGTTCCGCGTTTTGCAGATGACTATCGTTTGTTCTGTGGTGATCTTGGGAATGAAGTGAATGATGACGTTCTTTCCAAAGCGTTTAATCGGTTCCCGACTTTCAATATGGCCAAAGTAAGTGTTTTTTTAATTGTGATTATGATTCATACCTCGTTTCCAATGAACATAAGTTTAAGCTATTAGCTCACCATATAGTCTGTAGTTGATATTCTTATAAAGTTTCTCATGCTGCTTAGACTGCTAACTATCTTTGGTAGGGTTGATTAATGTCAACTGTGATTCATATAAACTCCAAAACTGTAATATTTACAGAATGGATCATTTGATACTTGTATCACAGAGATTTTGTTGTCAAAGCTTCTACGAACAACAGGAACAGAGTTTCTTTATCCTCCTATTTGATATGTTCCTGTCTCTAGATGTTAAAATGTTGATACCTTAGGAAAAATGTCTTTAGGAAGAGCCTGTAGTTGATATTCTTATAGACCAAGACTAGATTGTGTCGCTGCTTCTCTGTTTCTTTCGTTTAAACCATGTGGTTTCGTTCTTTGCTATATTTTCTGTCGATTTGTTGTTGAAGACATTGTAAACATTGTAAACATGATCTTTTATTATACTGTGACAGGTCATCAGAGATAAGCGGACTGGTAAAACTAAAGGTTATGGGTTTGTGAGTTTCTCAAATCCTGCTGATCTCGCTGGAGCTCTAAAAGAAATGAATGGTAAAGTATCTGTTTGATCGATTGTCACCATTGAACATTCTGTTATTTTTAGTGCATTGATTTCATATTGAATGCATATACGCAGGTAAGTATGTTGGAAACCGTCCGATAAAACTACGAAAGAGTAGTTGGAAAGAGAGAACAGACCAAGAAGCTGCTGAAAGACAAAAGGCAAGTTTCCTAAATTCCAATCACATACTATATTTTAAATAAGATTATGTAATTTTTTTTTTGATGGTTTTTCTTTTTGAATTTGTAAATGCAGCATCACAGCAATAAGAAACAGAAGACAGTGAAGAAGAGCATACTTCACAAGTGATGAAAATGACTCTGAAGATCCATTGTACTCGGGAATGTTTGGATTTTTTTTACCTTCTTTTTTTTTGTACTTGTGATATTAACCAATGAAATTAGAATACGAGCTATCTTTCTTTTTAAAAAAGAAAATTAAGTAAATATTTTTTTTCTTCTCGGGATTGCTAAACTAGGTGATAGGGGATATAGCGGAAAAAGTATCAAATATTTTGAGTGAAAGGTTACATAAATACATACAAGTGACACTCACACTAATAGTAAATAGAAAAATAGAAAAATAGGAAGATAAAAGTTGCAGCAAAGGGGTCAGAAGGTTCGAAAGCAGCGCCACCAACAAACTACATATCCGCCATCTTCGCATGTCATCACCGAAATTCTCTCGGAAACCACAAAAAAAATCATTAGAGTGACACAAGACATCCTGAATGAATGAAGCTCACTCATTTATGTATCTTTTGGTTTTATTCCTATATTGGAAAATATCATAGCAGATATGCTAGCAAAAACAGCTGTAAGGTCTACGACCATACCCAGACATGTAACGAACTAATCTTAGTGAAGCTTTATTCAAAGAAAAAAAAAAAAAAAAAGTTGCAGCAAAGGGAACAAAAGAAGAAGTTTATTTGGTTATGGACTCGTGCGAATCACAATTTTCCACGTTTTACTATTAGTAATGCTGTGAGCATTGTTGGACTCTCTCTCTTTTTGTTTCTTTTCCCGTGCACGCTGGGTTTTGATCGTCAGGAAAGTCACACATAGACACAATACATGCTATAGAATTCTATAGATATAGAAAATTAATTTATACCTATAAACAAAATATAGTAGCAGACAAGATAGCGTCAGTTTGACCCAAAAAAAACAAACAAAATATTGTATTTTTTGTTGTAATTGTTTAAATTATGAATTATTTATGTCGTGTTTACATATATTATAATTGTTGTTGGATATTTTACTTACTGCAAACTTCAATTATTCATTTTGATAAAGAAATACAAAAATCATCATTCATAATACAATTTATTACATATAAAAACATATGCGCTATATATTTTTTTTTTCGGGGATAATTGATTATTGAATGCGCTATGCGCTAAGATGGTTTTAAAACATTTATACGGTTTTTTCTTTAAATTAAGGTTAAGCACTGCTCGTTAACGTATTGTTATTTTCTTCTTTGTAAACAATCTCCCTCTGATGAATTGTGTGTACTGCCATCTCTTAAAAAAAATTTCCAACAAAAAATAAAAAGATTCAATTATAAAAGAAATGAATAAATAAAAAAATTCGACAATCTGATACCAAACATTTTGTATCAGAATCATTTCTAAAAACAAATTATGGTTTTCATTTTATCTTGATTTGAATCCAATTAGTTTTAGTTGTAGCCACTGGTTTAAGATCAAGCTTCTCTGTAGATCTGATTTCATAGGTCCTATATTTGTTGAACGCAGCATGCAATTTAAAATATATAGTATTTTATTATTACTATTTATTTGTTAATCAGGTGATCCGGACGAACTTGATTAGTCTCAGGGGAGTAAAACGATTAACCAGACTAGACAAACACAAATGTATAGTATTTTATTATGTTATACATTTGAAATTTGAATTGAATATCTTCGAACATTAATTTTATTTAAAACAAAAAGCTGAATCAAATAACGAGAATAATTGAAAAAAGCGAAGAGATAATTTCGCAATTTTCCATTTAGTGGGTGGATGCACTGAGACTATAGTATAAGAGCAAGTTTGAATTCCCGGCTGCTCTTCTTTAATTTCTCTATTCTAGTCTTAATCTCTCCTCTCTTATCCTGAATTTTGCCAGCCATAACGAAAGTTCATGAAAAACTCATCACCAAAGAAGCTAAATTGATATCTTCTTCAAATGATACGTTTAATTAGTCGAATGGATGGGAGTTTGGTATTTATGTGGCTCAATAAGTTATCGATTGTGTCAAAAGTTTGCATATTTTTGAAATCCTTGTTATGCTTAGGAAATTGACCAGGGGATAAACATATAATAATCTTTTGGTTTAGTAACGGATTTCATAGTTAGATCAAAACTATATCATTAATTCGCGGAATATATGATTTGGCATGTTTTTTGGGTAAATCAATAGATTATAATAATAACTTGGAAGAATTAGAACAGAAAAATAAACATGTTAAACAAAATATAAGCAAAACATAAGAAAAATATAAGGAAAAATTAGGCGACTTGGTAGTTTTTTTGTTAGTTGAAGTTTACATTCTTCTTGAATTTGAAATAAAGTTAATATTTATTTTTCCTAATGATTCTAGGGTGCTCAGGATTCTATAGTTTCACCTTTTTTTTCATATTTACAACAAAACAATCTTATGTCGGAAATCAAAATATAACTTTTGGAAGCTGCAAATTTTACGTCGGAAACAATTGGTTTAGGAATCAGATTGAATCCGACACTTGTTTGAATCCTCGAATAGATGAAAATTTATTATTTGGTTTAGGAATTTTAATTATATTTTCTTACAATTCTCATCCATTTCACTTGTTTGATTCTTCGAATGGATGGGAATTTTTTATTTGGTTTAGGAATTTTAATTATATTTTCTTACAATTCTCATCCATTTCACTTGTTTGATTCTTCGAATGGATGGGAATTTTTTATTTGGTTTAGGAATTTTAATTTTGAATCCTAACTGAACACAGTAGAGAGATCTCACTCATTGATATTTTACTTTTTGTGAAATGGCAGAACACGGACGGGGATATTATTGATTGTATGTGTATAAGAAAGCAACCGGCTTTTAAAAGATCATATAATTCAGGTATGTATATTTTTCTTCTATAAAGTGGTAACAAAATATGAAAAGGGAACCGAGTCACATGTATGGAGGAGCATGAATGACACGATCTGTCTAGAGGGAACCGTTCCTATACGGCGCGACATGCCTAGGTCAACCAAAGGTTCATACAAGAAACATCCCCGAGTTCATAAAGTCGTCGACAACGTTACTAGTCATGGTGTTGACCATGAGGTATCTATAGTGTTGGCAGCAGTCAGTTCGATTTCGCCATTCTCATTTGGAGGGTGAGATTATCCCGCTTTAATTATGTTTAATTACTTTGCATGTGTTTATCTTACATGCATCATTAATTAACCAATACAAAGAAAATACGCGGATTTTCGATGAATTCCATACATAAAGTTTATGTTGGGAGTTAACAATGAAAATCTAATTGGAATTAAAGAACTTGTGAAATTTTAAATTCGTCAAATTTTCTTGACAACATCAAATCTATCAACTCGTCGAAAATAACAAAGGGAAAATCCAGAACATAATCAGAAAAAATTGACGGTTTCAGAGAGTCTTTCGATAGTATTTAAAGTTAGGATTTAGAGTTTCATGTTTTGCACCACATTACTATAACTAAATAAGATATTTATGTAGATGTTTCAAAAGACAACATGTAGTCCTCTGGATATATATGATAAAATTTGTAGAACATGTTCAGAAACATCTAAGAAAACAATATATTGGAATTTGAAAATACACATCAACGCAGTGAGTTGGGGGTTATATTTATTGAATATAATTGATCATGATTAGTAGACCGGATGGTTGATTATCTTTATATGGTGGGTTCGATTTTGGTTTAGATCACTCCGGTTTGGTTGTAGATAAGATCCGCTTCTAACGTTTTGGTCAATTAACATGTCATTCATTTTTGAGGCTTTGTAGTCTGTAACAGATATAGGAGGTGGTTTGTACCATTTATTATTGATGGCAGACTTCTTCGGTGTACTTGGATTTTTCGAGGTGTGCGTTGCTTTCAAGCTACCCTCCGCCCGGTGGATACTTGATATGTGGATAAGTACTTGGATTTTTGTGAATATATAACTATATGAATTACTATCTGCAGGTCATTTTGAAACAAAATATTATGGCCTAAACAAATATTTAAAATAGTATTATATAGCCTAGCTAATATGAAAAGGTCCAACTCATAATATTCGGCTGCCGAAATTTGTTGGAATCGCTGGAGAGAAAACAACAAATCAAAACTTCAGTGACTAGACGCTAAAATTAGTCACCGTATTTTTGATACGCGCGAAAATAACGATTACGAAAAAGAAAATAGTTTTGATTTTTGAGTTTTGACCAGTGTTTTAATAACCGGACACTGAACCGGACAAACTATTGGATTAAATACATATATAGAAATCGAATATAACCGCATAAATCGAAATTTTTACACTGACTCCTAACCTAATGTATACCGAAAATAACTCTCTCTCGCAGCCACGCTCATCTTCGTTGTCGATTCGAAAACTCACACAGCCAAGCCACACTCAAATCTTCCATCGAATCCCTCAATTTCAGCTCGCGAAATTTTGTTTCTCGAATCTACTCATCCCCGAAATTCTGGAGGTTTTAGTGTGTCAAGGGATGATATTTCTTCTTTGCATCTTTACGTGTTACAGTTGCCATGGTGGGCATCTATTGTGTGTATCCAAGAGGATACTCTCAATTTTTGTTCTTCTGTCTCTTCGAATGATTTTTTTGCCATGACTCTTCTACATGCGTCAATGGCTCTCTTTCTCTATCGTAAATGGATTATTGTAATGCTTGTTTTTAGGTTAGATTTGTTGCTTCTGCTATCAATGTATTTTGGTTAGGTGGTCACATTTTGAGTTATGCCATCTAATTTTTATATTCCACATGATTGTTATATTGCTTTTTTTTTTTTTTTTTCCTTCTCTTACAACCAATGATTTCAAATAAAAGTGGTGACAATGCCTCTTAATTTTTTTTTTTTTTTTTTAAGTTTCTCAAAACTCGTAATTTCTACACAATCTATTTTTCAAATGCTTGAAGAATTGTGCAAAATTTGGTTAATCATCAAAACCTAATAAAATCTTTGGGGTGTATTGAATTAAGAATTTTAAAAGATTTTGAGGTTTTCTTAAAGTTCCATTATTTAATTAAGGATTTTAAAATGTCTTCCCAAATCTAGTGCTATTGAATATAAAATTGATGTAAAGTCATTTAAAATCATTTATAATCCTATGTTATTCAAACAAGAATTTGTTAAAATTATATCAAATTCACTGTTATTGAAAATGTTTTAAGTATTGAGATTTTAACTATTGAAGATGATTCTAGGGGATTTTAGGAGTATTTTTTAGTTAAAAATACAAAAATTCAAATCTCATAGTTTTAAATGGGATTATAGGGGATTTTAATACAAAATCATAACAACTATTTAAAAATCACCTAAAATTATCAAAATCATTTAAAATCTTCTTAAAACTCAAATCATTTTAAATACCAACTTCCACAGTCAATACCGCATTCATACGATCCGTATTTTCTTTCCACACATGTTCTAAAGCAATAATCATATTTCGCTGGTTCGATTCCTGCACGTACACAAACCCACCGACTATTGTTATAATCATACATACATTTTTATATATATGAGATGTCCAAACGATCTTGCTTTTAAAATGATGAAAACTAACTGAAAAAGCTACAAACGGACAAAAATAAAATAAATTAAAAACGTACTCGAGGCTAAAGAGCTAGGGCTAGATGTTCTCGCCAAAATAACTACAAGAAATAAAGTTATGAAGGTTTTTTTGATACCCATTGTTTTATTTTTGTTTCTAAACAAAGCCTGCAGAAGAACAATGTATGCTTTGTAATTTTCTGGATATCTCCTCTATTTATATATATGTGCATTTCTTATTACAAGTTTATATTTGGTAATATATTATTTTTACGCATATTTAGATTATTTGTATATTTGCTTGTATCATATGATTTGATGTATTAACTAATTGATTTCCAATATACACAGTCAAACTTTTTCGTCACTACGTTCAAATGCTTCGGTCTATATATATTGTCAAATATTTATTTCCTCAATTTTATATGGTTTCACATCTTTTTGCCTAATATTGTTGGATAATTTCCAATCAAATCAAAGTGAGTTGAGAATAGCTTAAGAAATATGTGAGTCAAACGTTTTTCGTTACCACAGTCTTATATTTCAGTGTTTATATATATTGTCAAATATATATTTCCTCAAACATTCACATCTATGGTAACTAATATTGCTGGATAATTTTCAATCAAATCAAAGTGGGCTACGAACAAGTTAGCAAAACTAAAACTAAACTAAAACCAAATATGTGAACCGAATTAAACCAAAATCTAACTAAAATCAAATGTGTAAACCAAGACTAACCCAATCTAACCAAAACCAAATGTGCAAACTAAAAAGGCAAGTGAAAGTCAAAAACCCTTTGCTAATCGACGCCATTTTGGACACTAACTTTTTCTCCACAAGAAACGATGCAGATGTGAATCGAAGTCTCGAAGGTTGAAGCAGACGTGAAATCGAAGCACCGAAGTATCCGAATTACCTTTGTTATCGTCATCCTTTTCTGGTTCTTCAAATTTCTCGCTAGGGTAACTATCTGGATGATCTTTTCTTGATTTCATGTCTTTATCACATGCTATTCATGGATACCACTCCCGATCATATAACAAACGTTATATATAGTTATTGGTGGAGATAACCACGATCATGCAGTATATTAGATGCTCTCGGTGATTGCATGTGGTCAAGTGTACAGATGGTCAACGTACGAACTTTGTCACTTAGATCCAAAGCGGATAATATCATACTATTGTAGAGTTAGACAGACTTGGGAATCCCAACATAACATCTATTTATAAAATTCAATACTAGGAAAATACAAATGCAATCACTAATGGTTTCTACTTTCTACAGCTTTGTGCAGCAACATTGAGAAGGACCTTCAGGAGTATCTCCAACACAATCTCCTCTTGCGTATCCCTTACTTCTACAGTCAATAGAGCATTCATAAGATCCGTATTTTCCAGCCACACATGCTTTAAAGCAATCATCATATAACTCCGGTTTGATTCCTGCACGTACACAAATCCACTGAATATTGTTATGATCAGACATACATTTTTATACGTATGACCTATATGCGATGTCCAAACAATTTGGTTTTAACATGATTAAAACTAACGGAAAAGTTATAAACGGGAAAAAATATATTAAAAACGTACTCGAGGCCGAAGCGCTAGGGCTAGATATTGTCATTGTCATCAAAATAACTACAAGAAACAAAGTCATGAAGGTTTTTGTGATACCCATTTTTTTTTTTTTTTCTTTTTTCTTTTCAGCAAAGCCTACAGAAAAACAATGTATGAAGAGAACCTCTATTGATATATATATATGTTCATCTGTTATTGCAACCTTATATTTGGTAATATATATTACTTTTAGGCATATTTAGATTTATTTGTATATTTGCTTGTATCATATGATTTGATATATTGACCAATCAATGGAATATATTATACACAGTCAAACTTTTTGGTCACTACATTCTAATGTTTCTAATTTCTATATATCTATTGTCAAATACTTTTTTCCTCAATTTTATATGGTTCCGCATCTTTTTGCCTAATACTGTTGTATAATTTCCAATCAAATCAAAGTGAGTTGAGAATAACTTAATAATATGTGAGTCAAACGTTTTTCAAATATATATTTCCTCAAACATTCTTCACATCTTTGGTAAATTGCTGGATAGTTTCCAATCAAATCAAAGTGGACTAAGAACAAGTTAAAAATATGTGAGAACAGTCTGGCCAACCATCAATATTTCTTTTCTAAACTAAAACTAAACCAAAACCAAATATGTGAACCGAAGTAAACCAAAATCTAACTAAAATCAACTGTGTAAACCAAGACTAACCTAATCTAACCAAAACCAAATGTGCAAACTAAAACGGACAAAGAAGAAGTGAAAGTAAAAAACCCTTGCTAATCGACGCCGTTTTGGACACTTAACTTTTTCTCCACGAGAAACGATGGAGATATGAATCGAAGTCTCAAAGGTTGAAGCAGACGTGAAATCGAAGCACCGAAGTATCCGAATTACCTCTGCATCCATTATCGCCATCCTTTTCTGGTTCTTCAACATCCTCGCTAGGGTACACGCATTTCGACTATAACTTTTGATTTCTTTATCAAGTTGTGATATCTTCGATTCGATTGGGTTTGAAGATTTAGATAATCAATAGGGTCGAGGACTCGATTGGGTTTTCAGGGTTCGATGCCTTTTGATTTGCATTTCTACGGTTTTATAAAGTCTTTGAATCAACAGCTTAGCTTCAATCCAGATTTTGATCTCGAGTGTTTTGTTCTTCGTTGTTTTAATGGGTTAACTCTAAAAAGTCTCTGGTTATGTAAATTGTTTGTTTGCTACTTATAATTAATTTGATTTTCCAATTCGTTCTTTGAATGTCTGCTCAGATTTATCAAAACGACGGAGAAAGATGCACGGTCGTCCAAGGAAGGCTTCAAAGCCAGAAGAGGAAGCAGCCTCTGCTGCTAAAGCCGTTAAGCTCCGTTCGCTCCAGTCTCAGTTCATGTCCAATCACCATGATAAGATGTACACAGTCTTCTCTCTTTTCATTTCTCACAAATAATCCTTTCTTCATTTACTAATTAATCATCTGTTTCTTTGTGGATCTTCTAGTTATACCAAGGAAGCTATTGA
Source organism: Euclidium syriacum (assembly GCA_900116095.1). Taxonomy (NCBI): domain Eukaryota; kingdom Viridiplantae; phylum Streptophyta; class Magnoliopsida; order Brassicales; family Brassicaceae; genus Euclidium; species Euclidium syriacum. The sequence goes on from FPAK01000003.1 coordinate 18,274,110, forward strand.
ACTGAGCACTAAGCTTCTAGAGATCAATCCAGAGGCATACACAGCTTGGAACTATCGGAAGCTCGCTGTGGAGGATAACCTTTCTCGAATCGAATCTGATCCAGACTCGGTCAAGTCAATTCTCGATGAAGAACTCAGAGTGGTGAGTTTCTTTTTCTTGCCAATCAAAATAAAAATCTCTGTGTGACTATAGGTAATGTATCTGGAATTTGGATTATTCTCATTGTGAATTTTTGTTTGTAAAATTTCAGGTGGAAAGTGCTCTGAGGCAGAATTTCAAGTCTTACGGTGCTTGGCATCATCGTAAATGGGTTCTGAGTAAAGGAAATTCCTCAGTAGAGAACGAACTGAAACTTTTGGATAAATTCCAGAAGCTGGATTCGAGGAACTTTCATGCTTGGAACTATCGAAGGTTTGGTAACAACACTCTCAGTGCATTGTCAAATCAAAAGCTATTTACAATATTCATGGTGTTGTTGTTCATTTACCAGGTTTGTTGTGGAGCTAACCAAAAGGTCAGAACAAGATGAGTTGCAGTATACAGATGATATGATCAGTAACAATTTCAGCAACTATTCCGCTTGGCATAATCGTAGGTAAGAATAAAATTTAGCTAAGCATCTATAGCTTCTCAGAAAACCATAAAAGAGTTTCATTCATGTTTATATCAGTGGCTCCATTGGCTAAAGTATCTGAATTTCTTTTTGCAGTGTACTTCTTTCAAGTTTACTTGCAGCAAATGCTGATGGTTTTACGCCAGAGAAAAACATTCCTGAGGAATATGATACTGTACATCAAGCGATTTTTACGGAACCAGATGATCAAAGTGGCTGGTTTTATCATCTTTGGCTTCTTGATCAGACTGTTAATAAGGAGACTCCTCTTTTCGCTTCCTCGTGGCCTTCACATGGTTCCAATATCGATCTATCTGAGGCTGAGTCAGGTTCTATCCCAGTGATCCTTTACTTTAACCAAGCTGTTAGTGGAGTAAGCTCGTCGACTGTTACGGTTGATTCTGAGCCAAAAGGAAACACAGATGTTGTTTGGGAGCCAGTTTCGAAGATAATCTCTCGTGTTTGGGTTACTCGTCTGAAATATTTAGGTTCAGATGCCAACAAAGAATACAAAGTGAAGATCATTGTTGGGCATTCTCCAGGGATAGTTTCTTCCAGAGGATTTGATTTCACCGCTCCTTACGAGTTTGTCTTTACAGCGAATGTACGTGAAACTGTCATCAAAGAATCACAAGAAGAAGAAGGCGTTGTTTCATGGACAGATGGTTTTGATACTTGGGATAAGGATTTGAACAACTCTCTTGTCACATTGGATCAGTTACAAAACAATGAGATGGATTTTGAGTGGCGTAAGGAAGCTATAGTGAAAGAGATTGAATGTTTCCGTGAACTGTTATCAACCAATGACAGGTATAATATATATATATATATATATATATAAAATATATATGTATGTCCCTCTTATATAACTTTTTCGCTTTTGGTATAATTATAGTCTTGAATTTTGTGTTTTTTTTCAGCAAAATCGGAAAGCTCACTCTTGCGAGGCTTTTGATGGCTTATGAAGCTATGATATCAAATGATGTTGCTGTTAAAGGTGTCCATTATGAAGAAATTCTCCAGCTATATAACGATCTGATGACGCTTGATCCTTCGCATGACCAGTACTACAAAGATGAACACAGCGTAGTGTTCCTCCACAAGGTGACTTCAAGCATTAAATCCTTGTCAAAACACCTCTTCCGGTACAAGAATCTTAAATGTCTACGGCTAAACAACTTGTCACTATCTCGAATAGCTTGTTTCGAGAAGTTACTGTTTGTGCAAATGTTAGATCTCAGTCACAACGAGATTCATTCAACTGAAGGTACTTTTAAGTTTGCTCTGAAACATGTGTGTTTTCGTTTTCGTGTGATTATTAATTTACTGGCGGTTTCAATCGCAGGATTGGAGGCGATGCAACTTCTGACTTGTGTGAATCTGAGTCACAATAGAATCCGGAGTTTTTCAGCGTTGGAGTCTTTAAGACAAGTGAAGAAGCTGAGAGTGTTGGATGTTTCGTATAACCGAATCGGCGAGCATTCAGTGGACTCGACGAGGTATCTCTGTTCTTCACCGCTCTCATCAAACTCTAGTTCCGAGTGGATTCAGGATGATTTGGTGACAAAATATTGGGACGCGTATTTTGTGTTAAGAGATATGACGAATCTGAGACAGCTAGATGTTATAGGAAACGTAATCGCAAGAGAAGAAGATGAGTTTCGCTCTTTTGTGTTTAAGGTTGTGCCAAAGCTTGTATGGCTTGATGGCCACAAAAGAGATCGATTTTAGGCCAAACATATTTTTCATAAACCAACCTTTGATTTACTCTTGATCATGCTTTTTCTCAAAACAATCTTGTTTATTATATGACTTTGCACAACATTATTTAGAAAGTTTGTATTATTGAGCGTAAATGAAAACTATTACAATTATTATCAAATAAAAGATACAAATTGATACCTTTTTATTCTGAAGGACAGTAAAAGTAGAACTCGTCTTAAAAAAGTAAACGAATTTTCGTTTGTAAGTGATATTTCACATTAATTTATGTCTTTGCTGTGAAACTGCAAATGTGAACTCAATTTTGATGGAGGCATGATTGAGAGAAAGGCCCCACAATTTAAAGTTAATTGGGACACGACAAAGACAATGGTGGAGCCACATTAGAGAAAACTATGAAGCTTCCTCTTTTACTCTGAGTCAAGTCAGTCAACGTTATATGTACTCAAGTTAAGTTGCTATCTCTTGCTCACACAGCTCCTCTCTAAAAGAAGCTCTTTTGATCTTTGGATTTTTGATACATTCTGTCCAGACAGCTCACCAAATGACTTCTTCTTTTCTCATTGGGACTGTTGCTGCTGCAATAGGCTTCTTCACTGTTTTTAGAAGATTCAGATTCCATCAAGAAAATAAAGAAATTGATTCTTCTTTATCTCCTCCGTCTTCAGCTCCAGCATCAACTTTGTCTACTTTATCTCTCACACGAAAACACGATGTGTTTCCAAGCTTCCGCAGGGAAGATGTGCGCAAAAACTTCCTTAGTCACATTCAGAAGGAGTTTCAAAGAAAAGGAATCACGCCATTCATTAACAACAATATCAAGAGAGGAGAATCCATCGGTCCAGAACTCATTCATGCCATTAGAGGATCCAAGATCGCAATAGTTTTGTTCTCCAGGAACTACGCTTCTTCTAGCTGGTGTCTTGACAAATTGGTGGAGATTATGAAGTGCAGGGAAGAATTGGGTCAAAGAGTGATTGTCGTTTTCTACAAAGTGGATCCTTCTCATGTGAAGAAGCTTACCAGAGATTTTGGCAAGGTCTTTAGAAACACTTGTAAAGGTAAGAAAAGAGAAAAGATCGAAAGATGGAGAGAAGCTTTCGCGAAAGTAGCAACAATAGCCGGTTACGATTCAAACAACTGGTTAGTTCTTTTGATCTACAATTTCTCTTAATCTTTCGGATACAGAAATCTATCTATAAGAAAAATGTGTAGCTTTTAAGCCTCCCCAAAATTCATGATTTCTTGATATATGCATGTGAATTCTTATGATTTTTAACGGATGTATTGAACTTCCCACTTTGTTAGGGATAGTGAAGCGGAGATGATTGAAAAAATTGTTGGTGATATTTTGAGCATGCTATATGATTCGACGCCATCGCGTGATTTTGATGGGTTAGTTGGGATGGAAGCTCATATAGAGAAGATGGAACGATTGTTACACCTAGAGTCGGATGAAGTAAGGATGATAGGAATTTGGGGTCTTTCTGGAATTGGTAAGACCACCATAGCTAAATTTCTATTTAGGAAATGCTCTCACGATTTCAATTTGAGTGTGTTTATGGAGAATATCAAAGGATTCACGTATACAAGACCAGCATGCTCCGATGACTATTTGAAGTTGCATTTGCATCAGCAGTTGATATCTCAAATATTCAACCAAAAGGATTTCGAAATCCCTCACTTAGGAGTTGCGCAAGATAGGTTACAAGATAAGAAAGTGCTTGTCGTTCTTGATGATGTGGATCGGTATGTTCAATTAGATGCCATGGCGAAAAAATCTCGATGGTTTGGTCCTGGAAGTCGGATTATCATCACCACACAAGATAGAAGACTTTTGAGCACACATGATATTGAACATATATACAAGGTAGATTTTCCAACAACAAAGGAAGCCCTTCAAATATTTTGCATAAATGCTTTTGGTCAAAACTCTCCAAAAGATGGTTTTGAGAAGCTTGCTTGGGAAGTTACCTACCTTGTAGGTGAACTGCCATTGGGACTAAGGGTTATGGGCTCTTATTTCAAGAATATGTGCAAGAAGGTTGGATAGAGGCACTACCAAGGTTAAGGACTCACCTTGACTCTGATATTCAAAGCATTTTGAAGTTCAGTTACGATGCTTTAGATGACGAAGAAAAAGATTTGTTTCTTTATATAGTTTGTTTCTTTAATGGTGAAACTATTGAGACAGTGGAAAAGTGCCTTGAGAAGAATTTCTCAAACGTGAGGCATGGGATTCGTGTCTTAACTGAGAAATCACTCATATCTTTCGAATATGGATGGGTGTATATGCATAATCTACTAGTACAATTGGGTATAGAAATTGTACGCAAACAATCCATTGATGATCCTGGAAAACGTCGGTTTTTGGTTGATGAGAAAGAGATTTGTGAAGTACTCACTGATGATACAGTAAGTTAATACATCTGTCTTTTATTCTTAATGATGCATAAAGTAAATTCATATGATACCTCTAATGATAAACCTATTTGTTATTATTTTTCCTTAACTTTGTCAGGTTAGTCGAAGTGTTTTAGGCGTAGATTTCAACTTATTTAAGGTAAGTTTTGAGTCTTTTGACATCTATTATGTTGTACAAATTGAATTCATTTGATAGCTCTAATCATCTCTACTCTTGTTTCTTATTATTTTTCCTTAATATTTCAGGGGTTGAGAAATGATTTAGGCATAAAGGCCAACTCTGAGATTTGGAAGGAATTAAATATGAGTGGAAAGGCTTTTAAAGGATTGTCTAATCTTCAATTCTTAAGATTCTTGAGTATTTATAATAGCCGCAAAGAACACATACCAGGTCTGAACAACCTACCTCAAAAACTTAGATATCTAGAATGGATAATTTATCCCTTGACATGTTTGCCCTCTAACTTTCATATTGAGTTCCTCGTTAAACTAAAATTGCAAAACAGCAAACTTGAGAAATTGTGGGAAGGAATTCAAGTAAGTACTAGTAATAATTTATTTATTTCTCTCTAACTATTATTTCATATTTTAATTTTATTGGATAATTTTTCATTTGTATAACGTTTTATGTTAAAAAAAGAACTATTAATTCTGATACTTATAAACTTGATATTATTTCTTTTATTGATACAGCCGCTTAAAAATATGATATGGATGGATTTGTCTAGTTCCGAAAACCTAAAAAAGCTTCCCGATCTCTCAACAGCCACTAAGCTCAAGGAATTAAATATTAGCTATTGCTCAAGTCTTGTGAAACTCCCATCATCTATTGGGAATGTAACTAGTCTTGAGAATTTAGATCTCGTTGGTTGCTCAAAACTGGTGGAGCTCCCCTCCACTATTATAAAACTTCAGAAACTATCGAAGTTGAAAGTGACAGGATGCTCGAAGCTAAAGGTTCTTCCGTCTAACATCAACTTGAAATCTCTCCAGAGACTTTATCTCTTTGGTTGCTCCTTGCTAAAAGGTTTTCCTCAGATTTCCACAAACATTGAAGTTCCCAAGATAGAGGAAGTGACTTCATCAATCATGCCTTGTCTTGATGAATTGCATCTGTCAAACTGCGAAAAGTTCAAGGAATTCCCACATGCTTTTTCCAGCATCACAACACTGATCTTGGATGAAATACGAGAACTTCCTCCATGGATCAAGAAATTCTCTTGTCTTCGACAACTTACACTCGGAGAATGCAGCAAGCTGGTATCCCTCCTACACATTCCAGATTCCCTACAAAACTTATATGCAATAGGTTGTGAATCTCTGGAGACACTAGATTGGTCCTCTCACAATTCTAAGTTTGATCATCTCGACTTCCGTAACTGTTTCAAATTAAATAGAGAAGCGAGAGACCTCATCATCCAGACATCGACTCTTAATTATGCCTTCTTACCGGGTAGACAAGTTCCTGCTTATTTCACCTACCGAGCTATTGGAGATTCTGTGACAGTAAAGTTGATAGGGAGGCCTTTTCCAACCCCCTTTAGATTCAAAGTTTGCATCTTGCTAGCATATAAGGGCGACGCTGTGGGTTATTGTAGCAGAAACATATCTCTTCGAATCGTGGACAAACATAATGGCCTCACTGTTATGTTTACACAAAAGGAGATGAATGTTTATTCATTTTCGAAGGGTCATCTGTGCATATTCGATGATGAAGCTGAAATTGAGGTGACTTCCAGAGAGCTTATCTTTGAGTTCAAAATCAATACTCAAAAATTGGAGGTAAGAGAATGTGGTGTAAAACTCCAACTCATGGAACATGATGAGAGGGATCAGGAATCAGACCAAAACAGTGAATGAAGAAGGAGACGACTCAAGAGTCAAGACCAAGACACTGAAGGTGAAAACATATCTTCTCTCTTTTCTTTTTCCTCCCATTTGATATGTTTTCATCTCTGCATGTAATTGTTATTAGGAAGCAGAGCTTTATAGCCTGTATAGTTGATATTCGTATAAACCAATAATTAGATTTTTTCGTCTTAGATTCTTTTCAGTTTCCTCTGCTTCTCTGTTTCTTGCACTGCCATATGGTTTCTTAAATTAAAGTCGTAGAAGCATCCAATACGACGTCATTTTTGGGTACGATTAAACTTTTTCCCAAACGTCGCCGTTTTGCATACTAAATGAATCGAAGGCACGAAATTGAATCGGACATGAATCGGACATGAATCGAAACCGAAGCATCTGAATTCAAGTCGTAGAAGCATCTGAATTGAAGTCGAAGAAGCATCTCAATTATCGCTACCTCCATTATCGCCATCCTTCTCTGGTTCTTCGATTACTCGCTAGGGTATGCATTTTCACTTCATTTTTCGATTTTTGTTTTCTATCAAGTTTTGATATTCTGGACTCGACGATTTGGTTTAGAGAATCAGATGAGTCGAGGAATCGATTGGGTTTAGGGTTCGCTGCATTTTGATTTGCATATCTAGGGTTTTAGTTAATGAATTATTTCCTCTGAATCTTCTGATCAGATTTATCAAAGATGCACGGTCGTCCGAGGAAGGCTTCAAAGCCAGAAGAGGAAGCAGCCTCCGCTGCTAAAGCCATTAAGCTCCGTTCGCTCCAGTCTCAGTTCATGTCGAATCACCATGACAAAATGTACACAGTCTTCTCTCTTTTCATTTCCCACCTATTTGATTCATGATCTTTCTCTTCATTTACTAATCCATCTGTTTCTTTCTGGAATCTTCTGGGATTTTGTTTCTGTTTGTTTCTAGTTATACCCAAGGAAGCTATTGAATTGATTAAGAAGCTTCTAGAAATCAATCCAGAGGCTTACACGGCTTAGAACTATCTGAAGCTCGTCGTGTAGTATAACCTTTCTCAAATCGAATCTGATCCAAACTCGGTCAAATCAATTCTCGACGAAAGAACTTAGAGTGGTGAGTTTTTTTTCCAACCTATAAAACAAAAATCTCTGTGGTGACTATATCGTCGGTGCTTTATCCTCGTAGTGAATTTTGGTTGTAAAATTTCAGGTAAAAAGTGCTTTGAAGCAGGATTTCAAGTCTTACGGTGCTTGGCATCATCGACAATGGGTTGTGAGTAAAGACAATTCCTCTGTAGCGACGGAAATTAGAGAAAATGGTAACAACACTCTTTGTACATTACGAAGAAATTCTCCAGGAAATATTTTGGTTACTTGTCTGAAATATTTCGGTTTAGAAGCCAAGGAATACAGAGTGAAGATTAGAATTGGGATGTCCATTATGAAGAAATTCTACAGCTTTTTTTAAGATCTGATGACGCTTGATCCTTCAAAATACCAGCACTACAAAGATGAATACATCTTAGCTTTTCTCTACAAAGTGACTTCGAGCATTGAATCCTTGTCAAGAAACCTCTTCCGGTACAAGAATCTTGAATGCTTACGGTTAACCAACTTATCACTATCTCGAATCGCTTTTCGAGAATTTGCTGTTTGTGCAAATGTTAGCTTCAACTGAAGGTACTTTCAAGTTTGCTCTTAAACATGTGTGTCCTTTTCGATTTTTCAGGTTGTTTGCGTTTTTCCATGATTATTAATTAAAGATTTGTTGGTTTCAATTGCAGGATTGGAGGCGATGCAATTTCTGACTTGTGTGAATCTGAGTCACAATAGAATCCGGAGTTTTTCAGCGTTGGAGTCTTTAAGACAAGTGAAGAAGCTGAGAGTGTTGGATGTTTCGTATAACCGAATCAGCGAGCATTCGGTGGACACGACGAGGTATCTCTGTTCTTCACCGCTCTCATCAAACTCTAGTTCCGAGTGGATTCAAGATGATTTGGTGACAAAATACTGGGACGCGTATTTCGTGTTAAGAGATATGACGAATCTGAGACAGTTAGATGTTATAGGAAACGTAATCGCAAGAGAAGAAGATGAGTTTAGCTCTTTTGTGTTTAAGGTTGTGCCAAAGCTTGTATGGCTCAACGGCCATAAATGACATTAATTTTAGGCCGAACATATTTTCATAAACCAATCTTCGATTTTTTTCTTGATCATGACTTTTTTTTTTGTTCTTGTTCATGTTATTACTCAAAACTGTTTTGTTTTTTTGTATAATGACTTTGCACAACATTATTTACCAAGTTTGTATTATTGAGCGTAAATGGAAACTATTACCATTACCAAATCAAAAATATACCTTCTTTATTCAAAAGAAGCTCTCTTAAAAAGTAAAAGTCAACGAAGTTTCATTTGTTAGTGACATGTCACATTTATTAATCTCTTTGCTGCGAAACTGCAAATGTCAACTCAATTTTGATGGATGCATTCTTGATTTTTTCCACGGAGAAATATCCAAAATAAAAATAAGATAAACAACAATGAAGCTTCCTCTTAATTTGCTCTGAGTAAACGTTTATGTGCTTAATAAAATTTACAGAGGCTCTTAATCTGTTGTCTCCACACAGCTCTCTACGAAGCTCTTTTGATCTTAATTTTTTGATATATTCTCTAATGACTTCGTCTTTTTTCATTGGGACTGTTGCTGCTGCAATAGGCTTCTTCACCCTTTTGGGTACAATACTTTTTATGCTTTACAGGAAAAACAAAGAAACTGATTCTCCTTCTTCATCAACTCCATGGTCAACTCTGTCTACTTTATCTCTCACACGAAAACACGATGTGTTTCCAAGCTTCCGCGGAGAAGATGTGCGCAGAGACTTTTTTAGTCACATTCAGAAGGAGTTTCAAAGAAAAGGAATCACGTCTTTCATTGACAATAATATCAAACGAGGAGAATCCATCGGTCCAGAACTCATTCGGGCCATTAGAGGATCCAAGATCGCAATCGTCTTGCTCTCCAAGAAGTATGCTTCTTCGTCGTGGTGTCTTGAAGAATTGGTGGAGATCATGAAGTGTAGGGAAGAGTTGGGCCAAAAAGTGATTGTCGTTTTCTACAAAGTGGATCCTTCTCATGTGAAGAAGCTTACCGGAGATTTTGGCAAGGTCTTCAAAAACACTTGTAAGGGTAAAAAAAGAGAAAAGATTGAAACATGGAGACAAGCTTTCATGAAAGTAGCAACAATAGCCGGTTACGATTCAAGCCAATGGTTAGTTCTTTTGATCTACAATTTCTCTTAATCTTGGGAATACATAAATCTATCTATGACAAAAATTTGTAGTTTTAAGCCGTAAATATTCGAATTTTGTTAGGGATAGAGAAGCGGACATGATTGGAAAAATTGCTGGTGAGATTTCAAAAATGCTATGTCATTCGACGCCATTGCGTGATTTCGACGGGTTAGTTGGGATGGAAGCTCATATGGAGCAGATGGAACAATTGTTACACCTAGATTCGGATGAAGTGAGGATGATTGGAATTTGGGGTCCTCCTGGGATTGGAAAGACAACCATCGCTAGATTTATATATAACCAACACTCTCAAAGTTTCAATTTGAGTGTCTTTATGGAGAATGTCAAAGGTTATACAAGAGCAGCTTGTTCTGATGACTACGGTTTGAAGTTGCACTTACATCAGCAGTTTCTGTCTCATATGTTCAAACACAAGGATATAGAAATTCCTCACTTAAGGGTTGCGCAAGAAAGGTTAGAGGACAAGAGAGTGCTTGTTGTTCTTGATGATGTAGATCGGTCAGTTCAATTAGATGCCATGGCGAAAGAAACTGGGTGGTTTGGTCCCGGAAGTCGGATTATCATCACCACACAAAATAGAAGACTGTTGAAGGCCCATGGAATCAAACATATATACAAGGTGGATTTTCCAACAACAGATGAAGCGCTTCAAATCTTTTGCATGAATGCTTTTGGTCAAAAATTCCCTAAAGATGGTTTTGAGAAGCTTGCGCAGGAAGTTACGTACCTTGTAGGTGAACTACCGCTGGGACTAAGAGTCATGGGCTCTTATTTCAAGAATATGTGCAACGAAGAGTGGACAGAGGCACTGACAGGGTTAAGGACTAACCTTGACTCCGATATTCAAAGCATTTTGAAGTTCAGTTATGATGCTTTAGATGACAAAGATAAAGATCTATTTCTTCATATAGCCTGCTTTTTCAGATTTGAAAGCATTGAGACAGTGGAAAAGTGTCTTGAGAAGAATTTCTCAAACGTGAGGCGAGGGCTTCGTGATTTAACTGAGAAATCTCTCATATCTATTGAAGATGGATGGGTGGATATGCATAATCTGCTAGTACAACTGGGTAGAGAAATTGTACGCAAACAATCCATTAGTGAGCCTGGGAAACGTCAGTTTTTGGTTGATGGTAAAGAAATTTGTGAAGTACTCACTGATGATACAGTAGTAAGTTTTTACATCTGGTTTTTTTCATTGTCTTATTTGATGCACAAATTGAATTCATTCAATAGATCTAACCATAAACCATCTCTACTCTTATTTATTATTATTTTTCCTTTCTATTTTCAGGGTTGTCGAAGTGTAATAGGCATAGAGGCCTGCTCCTTTAAGGATAACGAATTTCATAAAATAAGTGAGAAGTACTTTAACGAATTGTATAATATTCAATACCTAAGATTTCGTAGTAATATTTGTCTGAAGAACCTATCAGGAAAACTTAGATTTCTAAATTGGAAATTTTGTCCGATGACGTGTTTGCCTTCTAATTTTCGCACTGAGTTCCTCGTCAAACTGGAATTGGCAAAGAGCAAGCTAGATAAGTTATGGGAAGGAATACAAGTAAGTATATGTAATTTATTTACTTCTCTACAAATTTTTTATTCATTTTGTATTTCAATTGGATATTTTTTCAATTGTATAACGTTTTATGTTCTAAAGAGAAACAATTCCTTCTGATACTTATAAACTTGTTATTATTCTAATTTTTGGTTCAGCCGCTTAAAAATCTCGTGTGGATGGACTTGTCTGGTTCCAAAAGCCTAAAAGAGCTTCCTTATCTCTCAACAGCCACTAATCTCCAAGAATTGATACTTATGCATTGCTCAAGTTTAGTAAAACTCCCATCGTCTATTGGGAGTGCAACTAGTCTTGTGACTTTGAATCTCGATTTTTGCTCAGAACTAGTGGAGCTCCCCTCCACTATTGAAAACCTTCATAAATTGTCTAAGTTGAAGATGTTAGGTTGCTCAAAGCTAGAGGCTCTTCCGACCAACATCAACTTGGAACCTCTCCAGGAACTTGATCTCTCTGATTGATCCTTGCTAAAAAAATTTCCTCAGATTTCCACAAACTTTGAACTTCTCAAGCTAAGTGGAACTGCAATAGAATTGCATATGTCAAATTGTGAAAAATTCAAGGAATTCCCACATGATGTTGCCAGCATCACAGAATTGGGCTCAAACAAGAAACTCCTCCATGGATCAAGAGATTCTCTTGTTTTCGTCAACTTTCACTTAGCTATTGCAGAAAGCTTGTATCCGTCCTACACATTCAGGATTCCCTACAATACTTATTGGCATACAATTGTGACTCTCTGGGGACACTAGATTGGCCATCTTACAATTCAGAGTTTTTTCTTTTCGACTTTCGTAACTGTTGCAAACTAGATAAAGAAGTGAGAGACCTCATCATCTAGACATTGACTAGTAAATATGCCATCTTACCCGATAGAGAAGTGCCTGCGTATTTTACCAACCGAGCTATTGGAGATTCTGTGACAGTAAACCTTGGATGAGAGGCCTTTCCCCACACCCTTTAGATTTAAAGTTTGTGTCTTGCTGGCAGATAAGGCGGACGGTGTGCGTGGTCATTTTCGAATCATGGACAAACATAATGGCTTCACTGGTTATGTTTACGCAATCTTGAATTTGTTTTGAAGGGTCATCTATGCATATTCGAAGATGAAGCTGAAGTTGAGGTGACTTGCAAAGAGCTTGTCTTTGAGCTCAAATTCGACAGTGAAAACTGGGAGGTGGTAGAAGTCGTAGAATGTGGTGTAAAACTCCATCTCATGGAAGATGGTGAGAGGGATAAGGAATCAGACCAAAACATTGATTTTGCAAATGGAGATGACTCAGAGCCAGACACTAAATTGTGGAAACAAGTCCGGAGATTATGCTCCTTAGTCAAGACTCAACAAGAAGCAGGAAAATGGATTCCTCTCACCAGAATTTGGCGCGCAATCCACCAATATCTCAAGACTCAAAAGAAAATGTTGTTTAGACCCGATAAAAAGATGTTGTAATATTATGTGGCTTCGCAGCCAATTTGTTTTTTTTCTTTCCCATTTTGTCATTTTTTTCATTTATAGATCCTGAGAATTAGACGAAAAGAAAATATGGACTTGGTTTTACGTAAAATGAAATCAAATACGTGATACTATATTGTAAACTGGAGTAGGGGTATTATAAATTTTCGTTAGTTAATTATTAGTAGTTTTTTGATTTACATAAAAACTGAAAACATATTAACGAAAACTAGTTGTTTATTTCTGTTACGAATCTATAAAAATAAACATTTACAGCAACATTTCTAAATTATATCTCGCGCATGCATAATATTTAGTTTCTTGGCCTTCTCAATCAGAGGTTCAGCTATTTATTCTCCGATAAAAGAATGAGCAAGTATCCTTGAACAAAAGCACTGAGGAAAGGATTCGTTGCCCTAATGCAAATTTGGCTTCGTGGTTACCGAATTAAAATATGCACTGGGGAAATAGAATTAAACAAGCGTTCTTAGCTTATAGCGAATGCAAAATATTTCACTCTAAAAAAAATCAAGTTGAGGTTAAAAATAAAATAGTTAAGAAAAAAAAAATCGAGGCAGGGCAAAGAGAAACACAGCAAGCAACCTCTATGGAAAGATTAAAACGAAAAACAAGTCTATGACTCAAAGAATCTAAACGAATTTATAATCGCAGATGAAGACCTTGCTAAGCGAATATTGCAATCGATTAGGCTGAAAGAGACAGACATTTTCGCAATGAATAGCTTCGAGGGACAACCCTTAGAAGTTGAGACGGTTCTGCAGTGCCACGTATCCCTACTTTATTCTTATCCAAAGCAATCATACTACACCAAATCTCTTGTTTATTTTCAAGACCAAGATCACTCCACATGTATGCCAATTTCCCATAATATTCCGCCATTCCAATGGGTCGAATCCTGTGTAGATCATCCAAACCATCAACCATTCTCCATTGCCTTAGCTTAGTGTCACGCCACATTAACCCTAATCCACCATAATAAACGTAGAGAACATTGTTTATCACACACACTCCCGTGGAATACCATAGTGTATTAGCAAACTCAAAATTATCACAAGAACCATCTCTGGTATCGTAACAAGTGATACAAGGATAATCTAACACGCAAATCTTCTTGTCTAATGCAACATTTGCCAGACCGATCCATCTCTTTTCCTCCTTAGGTTTCGGTGCTGATTTCCAAGTTTGCTTCTTTAAATCAAATAATTCCACTTGAGACTTATATCCTCTATAAGTTCCGATCACATATATCTTACCGCCGATTAGTCCCACGCTTCTTTTCAATAGATCGACTTGCATACTAGGTCCTTGGCGATACTCTCCAGATCGGGAGTCAAAGATCCAGAAGCTTGATGGGGACTTCTCAGATCCGAAAATGAGAAAGATCTCCGGACCAACTGCGATGATGGAAGAGGAGGAGCTATCAAGGCTAGGAATAATAATAGGAAAATCGATTGGGACGAAGAGATTCTCAGACGGATTTTTCTCCTTCCGGCTGAGAGTAAACCAATTACAGGTGTTGTCGCCAATATCCGTGAAGCAAATATAAAGAGAATCCTTTCCGAGGAGAGATCGGAACTTGTGAATCTCAGGGGAACGAACAATGATCCGGAAGCTTTTGGAGACACGAGAGAGGATTGGGTAATAGCTTTTGGGGATGCGGGATAAGATATTTAAGACGATGTCGTTCGGCAGTGAGGAGAACGATGACGGCGACTGTGATTGGTAAATTTTGGGTGGTGGTTCGTCGAGGTTAGAGGCGGCTAGGGTAGACATCGAATTAGGTTACTTGAGAATAAAGGAACTTCACAGGCATTTAGGTTTTATTCAATTATTAGATTTCAGCTATATATATATAGCTTTGTTCAGAACCTTTAGTCCTTTACTTTTTGATTAAAATTCGGCCAAATTAGCCCATTGTTTACAACAACAAAAAGCCCAAAATTTTATAAAATCCACTGATATTTCCTTGATGAAATCCTACCCCGGAGGTTGCTAGGAGCAAAAAGTTTTTTTATAAGGCTATGGAGGAGAAGCTTACGTCAAAGATGATAACCGAAGGATGAGGAAAATGTAGGAAGAAACTTGTAGGCAAAAATCCTTCTGTTACTGTCAAGTTCAAGAAATACAATACCTCTGTTTAAAAGAGTCGCATTAGCGAAAATGTTTGTAATGATCGATTTCGAAGTTTGATAGATCCGAGAGATTCATTTTGTAAATCCTTTACGATTCAGTGATTTTGAGATACTCGACTGGACTTACATTGTCCTACTTTTTTACTGGGCTAGTAAAATTACTTCGGTTCATGTACAAAGTAAACTAAATATATATCATGTTGATTACATGCTATTTGGAGACATTTTGATAAAACCTATCTATATCCTTCTACATAGGTTACTGAATCGACTTTGGTTAACCTTCCTCTAAACAGAATGATTTTGTTGGGTATGAATTCGTTTTCGATTATCTAATAATGGTGGGTTCGATCGACAGGTTGGCCCATGCCAATTTGATAAACAAACATATACCACTTTGAAATATTTAACCATTTTTTAAAATAATATTAAAAATAAAGAAAAATTTATTCAAAACCCATTAAATTAGCTTTGGCGGCCTATTTCTTGTCTGAACTGGCCATGAAAGAAGATGAAAAACATCGACGGTTTATTTTCCAGGGAATTGAGAGAAGCAATATGTTATAAATAACCCTAGAAAATAGAGATCAACAAGGAAGAAGGTTTGTGCCGTGACAAACAATATATGATTTGTGATGGGCTTCTATTGGTTGGGCTTATGTGCACCATGACTTTTGTGTTTTGAAAAGTCGTTTGTTGTAAAATTAGATGTTGATTTCATTTTTAATCATCGTTCATATTATAGATTAATTTCCAGAAGGAATCTAACTAGTATATAAGGGGTATGTTACTCATAGTCAATTGGAAATCCATAAACTTAACAGGATATTTGTTTCAGGTAACAATTGTCGGCATGCAGCGAAACTTCAAAACTTCTTAGGCCTCGAAAGAGATGGATATGGGCTTTCGACCCTTCTTATATTGGCGGGATTGTAAAGGGGGTCTCTTGATTTGCAACTGAGTCCACCAAAGGTAACTTTGGCTCTCCAGGTTTTCGAGGTCATGAGGCAACAAACGAATTATAAGGGGTTACCTACTCTAGGCTGCTCTTGAACTCACCTCATGATGGTCCAACGACATCTTGGGATGTTGTTGGAATGTGATGTGCGTGGGTTCCGTTCCAAAGTGCAGCAACCTCCTAAAACATAAAGAGTCGCAAGTCTCTAGAAAAGACATGATGAAAGTGTGTTTTTTGAAGATTGTACAATGCTCAAGTCAAAAACAAAATCGCGGGGTTGAGATCGGAAAACGGAAGAGATATCAAGAAAATGAAGAAAGACAAGGGTTTGTTGAGCTCCAGTTCACAAGAACGGATGGTATCCGAACTATCTGGTGTTTAGAGAAATTTTTTAGATGAAAAAAAGTGAAAACAAAGAGTATTTGGGGTCAGATTGGGTCTAATGCAACCAGAATGAGAACATATCATGAAGGAGCAATAAAGTTTGAAAATAATGGTCTTAAACTGGATTCTCCTCTTCCGTCATGTCTTTTATAGAAAGATCGGTCATTTCAAAAGTTTTGAGTGAGAAAAATTAGAGTTTCACATCTAAAGTTCAGAGTTTTCACCCCAATATCTTAACCGGATCGGAGAAATAAGTACTCAACGAGAACTAGCAGAGTTTACTAGTGAATCTAAGCGAATGATTCATAGTTGGTTTAATTTTCTACTTTTTGTTTCACGTCTAATTCATTGTTCATAAAGTAATATTTTTACTTGAATTAAGTTGAATTAACACCTAATCTTAACTGTTTATTAAACTTAATCTTTTTGTTATGTTTAGTTAAAAACTGTAATCAGTTATACCTTCCATATAAGCATTGCAACGTCGAATTGGTCACCATCGTAGGATGAGATTAATGAAAGCGCGGCTCCAATTGCATAATCGTTGACCATTTGTACGAACCCTGGACAATCCAGGTTGTAGCATATTGTGGTGTTGTAGGTAACCCTCTATAAAATAATTATTTTTTCTGTTTTATACTGTAATTATCAAATCAAACTAAAAGAAAAATCTTACCGTCCAAAAAATGAAGAGACGTGGCTGACTAATAATAATCCGGATAAACCTGAAAAGTAGAATTATAAAATTATAAAATGTAATAAAAGATATGATGAGATAGAAGAATAAAAAAAATATATACTTACTTGCCAGCCCGCCTCAATTGTGTTGAGGTCTGAACCGTTATAATTCCCTACAACGAGCCATACTTGAGACATACTAAATTCGCCTCCTCCTTGTTCTACAATCGGATCCCATACGTTTAAGGTTGCTTGTGTTCCACAAATTCCACCCGGATATTTTGTATATCCAATCGAATACTATTTTCCAACATAATTTAAAAAATACAGTCAGTTATTTTCCAATGTTAATACTAAACAATAAAATATAGCTCTCAATAACTTAAATACATTTTCTTACCTCATGTCCTTCGTCGGCCGCATATGATTCGACAATCAATGACTGCTTGGCTATTTTTCCAATGTCTGCTGACGTGGTGGGTACTAGCGGTTCCAGACCTGCCATTTTGGGTTTTCTTTTGTTGTTTTCATTTCTTTCGGTAATTCAGGTTGATTAAACCCGATTAAAAAACTAACTTCTTTTATATATTTACTTATATTTTTCTCAAAATTTGCTTATATTTTACTTATGTGTTGCCAATTTTTATCTTATTTTAACTTTTAAAAAACAATTTCTATCTTTTGAGCATGAAAAATGATCTTAATTTATGATCTTAATTTATAAATAAAGTTATATAATTAATTTATAGGGTAAAAATTAAAACGAAAACAAATCTCTTTTTTCAAACTTTTTTCTATTTTGAAGTGGAAATAAAATAAATCGATGATCACAAAAACTTACGTCAAACTATTGGAATAAGTTGATTTTGTAAAAAGTCAATCAAAATATAAGTCGATTATTCAAAAATAAGTCAACATAGATTACAATTAAGTCAACTAATAGAAAATATAAGTGGATGGTTTAAAAAGTCAATATTTTTAACAAATCAACATGAAAAAAATATAAGTCTATACTTAAGATAAATAAATCGACGACATTAAAAAATAAATCGATGAGTTTAAACCACACGTCAACTTTTATAGCAAGTCGATTTCATAAAAAATTAATCACAATATAAATCGATTGTTGAAAAATAAGTCATCCTAAATTACATTTAAGTCGATTGACAAAGAATAAATGTCGAAGATTTAAACAAGTTACCTTGGGTTGGTGTAGGTGTTTCTCTACAAAACAATTACATTCAGATTTTTGTTATGTTTATACTATAAATATTCAAACTAGAAAAGAAATCGAAATTTATATTAATAAACTAGATCATACCATCCAGAAAATGAAAAGTCGTGGTTGACTATCTTGATAATATTCCGCATAGACCTAAACAATAGAATCATCGGTTAGTTTGATTATTTTTTTATCCATCCAAATACATAAAAGGTTTAACTGATTAAATAAATATAAATAATACATCTAAGTGAACGGATTTTTATTATAAAATGTAATCGAACAACTTATCTGCCAACCAGCTTCAGTTGTGTTGAGGTCTAGGCTGTCGTACTGACCCGCAACTAGCTATATTTGTGAAAGCCTAAATTCACTTTCTCCTTTCTCTATTGTCGGATTCCATACACTCATAGTCGCTTAGGTTCTATATGTTCTTTGAGGATATCTGGTATAACCGATCGCGTACTAGTACAACATATATTTGAAAATTAGTATCCATATTGTAGGGATATACAAATTTATATGTTTTAGATTTTTTTTTTGTTATTGTATTTTAAATGTTACCTCGTGTCCACTATCAGCCGCGTAAGGAATCCCTTGACGATCAATTACCGTTTGCTGAGTTTTCCAATGTTTCTTGCCAATGTGATCGGCTCAAGCGGTATTGCACCTTATTGCAACAGTTTGGTCGGACAGTTAGTTGAGTTTCGGTTCCAAACCTGCCAATTTATTTGTTCTTTTGTCGTTTTCATCCCTTTAGGTAATTTTGTTGGTTTCACCTAAATACATTTGAGAAAACACATATGAATTTGTACTTTAAAGAAAATATTATAACCATTAAAAACAATGTAAAAATACATGTAAATTTTCTTATAAAGAAAATCAGTTAAGTACCTTGATTTTGTGGTCCCGCAAAAGTGAGTGATTAAATGTGGGTGATTAAATGTGGGTTTAAGAAGCGTTTTTTAGGGAATATGTGGGACCCCAAATTTTAAATTTTTTTTTTTTTGGTTTTAGTGTTTGAGATACCCTAAAAACCTAGTAATTGAGGTGGTCGTCACCTGATGATTGTAATATTAATGGTAATTACACGATTTTAATCGGGATGGCCCAGTCCGTTTAGATCCGGTCTGTTTAACAAATAAACTGATTCAGTCTGTTTGAGTTTGAGCCCATTAAAGCCCGTTAAGTTAAATCCCACTAGGCCAATTATGAACACTTATAGGCCCGTTATTATATTATTTAATGGCCTGGGTCGAAAACTAATACTGATTATTTATTATTTTCTTAAAAAAATACACATATGACTTACGAATACCATCAGATGATTCAGATCTTAACTAGTGATACATCTCTGTGATTGTTTTTAATTAATTTTTTCAATATGAAATAAAAATATTCTATATTAAATTGTTTCATTCAAAATATCAAGTGTTTTTTTATTGCATCTAACAAAAACTAACTTTTATTTTTTATAAAAAATTTACAATATAAATTGCTTAATGTAAAATACAAAATAGGGAATAATAATAATAATATATGATACCATAAATTAGTTACAGACAAAAGACACTAATTTTATAAGAAAATAAAAATTTGAGGAAAAATATACTTGGATAGTTTTGACAGGATGCTTCTTATACATCATATTGGTACTCGAATTATTGGTTTTAGTTATCTAAAATGCAACTATGAGAAAGACAAATATCAATAGTTTGAAGATACTTCTCTTAGCCAACAAAAAATATGGTCAATATGTTAGCTTTTTTTTAAAATAAATATCTATAGAGAGACGGCTCTAACATAATAGAGATTATAGCGAAAAAAAGAAAAGGGTCTTTTATTTTACATTGTAAAGATATTGTAAAATATTTTATTATTTAAATGATTTTGAATATCAAAAAATAATCTGAAAAATGACTTCTCTAAAATAAAATCCAAATAAAAATTTGAAATGGATAGTTAAGCTAACTAATTTTTTGGATTATTCGTACAAAATCTAAAAATTATTTGGAATTAAAAAATCCAAAAAAATAGGGACTTGAAAATACAAAATCCAATTATAATTCTTGGATTTTCGTTTAAAATTATTCATCATCGAATTTTTTTAACCATATCCCTTTCAATATAGTTTTATTTCTTTTTATAGTGTCCACATCATAAGAAAATATAGAAAAATAATAGTATAGTTTAAGGTAGTTTAATCAATATGTTATAGTTATTGTAATATTTAAGATCGAAAAAATCAAATTAAACACAATAAGTAAAAATGAGTGAAATATATGCATAATATAAGCAAAACATATGCAAATATAAGGAAAAGTAGAAATTGTAAGTTCAAAAATTGACACATTAGTTGAAAACTAAATTAGTTATTGTTATTTATCAACTCCATTAATTAAGGTGGTATTTGAAATCACTGATTTTTAAATATCATTTGTCCTTCGAATAATCCCAAAACAAGTTTGAAATAAATTATTAATGAAATCTCAATTTCTAATGAGTCATGATTTGTAGGAATTTGTAAAAATCATTAAATCAATAACCTTGGATTTGGAAATATTTTTATAAATGTTAAATCTAATAAGCTGAGATTTGGAAAAAAAATTGAAATCCTCTCAAATACATGATCTAATATTGGAACAAAATATGAAATTATTTTGAGAAATCCTAACCGCAAAGATTTTAAGGGAATTTTACCAAATATCATCAATTGAGGTGATATTTGAAATCACTTATTTTTAACCATCAATTGTCTTTCAAATCATCTCAAATCAATTTTCATATAATTTATTAATAAAATCCTAGTTTTTTAAGAATCTTGTCGAAGCGAAAAAAAGAAAAACAGAATGAAATAACAAACAAAAATAATTAGTTAAATAATCTATTTATTTAGGTATGACCACTAAATATAATTCACTCCCTAATTTATATATAGTTCTAAATTTTTCTTTTTGTATTCATCAAAATAACTCTTTATTTGATATATATAAAAAAAAAAATTTACTAATAAAGATCTTTAAAAAACTAGAGATCCTAGACGAATGTTTCATTTGGCTTTACTCAACTTCGCCCATGTCTATACATCATAACTCTATTTATCCATTATCATGACTATATTTTTTTTGTTTGTTATAAACTATATAATGAGATATGCTAAAATATCAATTATCATAAAAATGTTCAAAGAAATTATTGATACACAAAAACGCCACAAAAGTTTATACAATACAAAAAAATCTATCTCTAACGTTTTTCTTTTTAATTATAAAACTCTCTAATGGGTGCTGTAAAAAATAAAGAAAGATAGAAACAGTATGATTTTGAACATGGAGCTCGATTTATCGATTTCTTTTTCTTCATTTAAATTACAGAAATGTTGAAACAAATAATTGATATACAAAAAACGCAGCAACACATCATTTTATTCTTCTATTTCTCTAAAGCCAAGACCTCCAACATTCTTTGGCACTGTCAATTTATTCCAAACTATCCAATACATTTTCCTGTCTATCCAATTTATCATCCCACCAAAAAAGGATTAAAATCGATTGCAGCTGATTGCAAAGGTATAAAGGGAGCTTAAAACACGTCACTGAGTGTGTTGACATAGATGATAGAACCGTCTTTAAGAGAATTTCCTTACCCGATGGTGAAAGAAATCGATTGTAATAGCTTTGAGCTCGTTGCTGCAGACGATCAACAATTGAAGCAAAATATCTTTATTTCTTTTTTCTACCAAAGTTGAACTTTGGTGTATTAAAGATTTCACACCAAAAAAAAAAAGAAAACTTTGGTGTTTTTAAGAAATTTGGTCTATAATGAAGCCATAACTGGTGATGTTGAAAAATAAGGCTATACAACAGTCTCTACTAATTCGTTGAAGTATATACTTGAAGCAAAATTTCGGTCCTCGCCGGCTCCGTCTGATATTGAAAAAAAAACAGCAGGGAAATTGACTTTTATCTAGCCGGTGTTATGACAATATGCGCCAAGCGGTGGTTAAACATTGATCATTTATATATTTTATTTTTCCATCCGTTTGCTATTTAATGATAGGATGAAATTAATAAATAATATGATCGATTTGTTCATGTTGATAAAAATATAATATATGTCCGATGTTAGAAAGTAGAATATGCGCTGATAATGACAAAACTAATTACATGTATCAATAGTATAATTCAACGTGATTACTTTTGTCATTTTCAATCTTAGAATATTAAACAGAAACTAAAACTTCATGTCAGATGGATTTCAAGTACTATATTTATTAATTTTATCAATAAATAAATGGTTAAATATAAGAAGATCCAGTTTGTTCCTTACTCGAGAGGTGATCACTTTTTAATTGTCTAGAATTGGGTTTGATTTTAGCTGAAGTAAAATTATAATATTACTTTTGTTTAATGGCCGGTCTCTAATAATACATATGTCGTGATTTAATAAATTTCGATTAGATCGATTTGTTCATGTTACTTTTGTCATGCAAAACGTAAACTCTTTATAATTTAGATAGAAACTAAACTCGATTTGAAACCAAAAAAAAGAGTGTGTATTAGGTCTCAAAACTTGAATACCAAATCCAATGGAACACCACGAGTGGCAAGACGAGCTTCAACTGAGTTGGTTCTTGTGACCGTATTCATACATATAAGACGCACTAACTACGAAATTCAAGAAACTATTACAACGGTGGAGTAAAATATTGTTGTCAACTTATGTTACATATTCTTACATTGGTTGGTACTATTATACATTTCTTAAACATAAACCATGTTTATTCGCTTACCTAAGCACCAGGTGGATTAGACGGTTTATCCTGTGGCTTGCCCATTTTGCTGGCTGGGAAATGCAGTCTTGCAATCAGTGGCTTTGGTCCTCTTGTCTTCCGGTCGAATCCCCTTAGACATACGTATCCTACAAGTCAGATTATTGCTTATTAAATCTTGTTGGCTTATATAACTTAAAATCAAAGACAATGTGAAACTGCCATAATTTAAACAAAATGTAGTGTCATTACCTTTCCAGAAGCATTGTTGAATTGTTTCCATTGATAAGCCTGAAAACATAATTCAAGTGTTTAGGACATCTTTTATGTGCACAAGAGATTATTGTCCATTCACGGTGAAAGATGTTATACCTTTAAAGATTGTAGGTATAGATGTTCCAAAGTATACCGTTTTTCGACGTAAGTTCCATAACCATTCCCTTGGAACTTCGATTGGTGTTAGACTAGAATCATGATCCGCAAACACCTATATTAACATATTGCATTAGAAGTTTTTATGGCAAATGAAATAATGAAAGAATAGAAAACATTGTAGTTTATTTCAAGTTTAACCTCATTAACTTGGAAGTACGTTCCGTTGAGAGGGAAACTACCCTTCATTGCGGTTCGACAAGGTATCTACATGAATTTACAACATATTATTATTTACAAGATCAATAGTATATATATATATATAAATGTAGTTAGCAAATGAGTTTTTGGATGCATTTTCTTACCAAGATGGTCCCTCTAACGATTTGTGATCTTGTTTCCTTGATATTGTTACATGAGAAACAAGTTTCTCCATCACACAACTTTCCAGTTTCTTGAGAAGCACAGCTGCTTATAGATGGTTGTACGGAATCAGCTGTCTCACCTAGTTTAAGAGCATAGTAATTAATGGAACTTCTTTTTTATCAAGCTGACTAAATAAAAAATTTAGATCTTTTAATAATTCCTAGATAATTAACCTGGTGTCCAAATAGCAAACAAATATGAACATGGATCATCAGGTTCTCTCTTTTCCAACTGCCATAGCAAACAACTAAGTTAGATTATAAATATAAATAAGTTGTTGTGCACATGTCTTTATCATCAGATTGTTTGACATACCCCAACTATAAGAGGATGTGAGTCTGGAAGCTCATAACTGCAAAAACACCAAAAGAAGATAAGAGTTTGAAGTAAATCATGTTAAAGAAAAGTGTTGAGAATGTGTTGATTAAGGTGGATAAAACATACACTTGATGTTCTGTCCTTAATCGGCTGATATTTTTGAGCTTAGGCATTGGAATAGATGCAGCTTCAGCAGAAAGTGCAACGAGAGCAGTGGACATGTCTCCATCTTGTAGTTCCATTATTCTCTTCAAGTTACTGGTTAATGCACCCATGTCTAGACTAATTCTAGGAATTTCTTCTGGATCCTCCTCAAAAAACGCATCCTCTATGTCGGATACTACTTGTTCACATTCAGGCTCCGGTGATGATGGCACTTGTACGATTGGTACACACGTCACCTCCTTCGTTGGTTCTACTTCTAAACCTCTTATTACTACTTCCAACTGCTCTTGTTCTTTTTGCAACGGCTCAGGCAGCTGAAGAGGAATGGAAGGGTTTTTATCATCAGGTGTTTCATTACCTTTCTCTGTGCTTGGTAAAGCAAGCCTTGCACTGTTTACCAAATTCAAACCTCCTTTAGATAGAGACCTTTCTATATTTTCTGGTAGAAAAAATTAGGGTTTTCTCATAATGGTACCTTGCAAACGCACTTGCAAAGTGTCTACACTCTGCTCTCATCGGACATGCATTACAATTGGGTTTGCTCTTGGTGCAAAACACCTGAAATAATAATCAAAGTAGATTAATAACCTCTACTGGACTTGCCATACATATAATTTCTTTATACATACATACCTTCCCAAATGTAATCATTTGGTAATGCAATTCATACCTGCAAGGTATTAAACTAATGAATGGCCTGTGTACTAGAATTAAATAAATTAAATGCCAAACACGTGTGAAAGGCCTTACAATGTGTTTTGGTCAAGTTTGCAGAGACGTGGCCAGAGATGTTTTTGAATAGATTCAAGCACAGGATACCTAAAGATAAACCAAACCAAACCCAATTAGATGTATCAGGAATAATCAATTTCAGGGAGGAGTTATTTTTGTTGAGTGCAATTACATTTCCAGAAGATGAAGCTGAAGCGACTCTGGGAGTGGCTGAAGTGGTACCCATCCTAGTCTAACTGCTATGCGTCCAACATTTGTATCCACCTATCAATAATTTTTTTAACTTAAGATCAAACATCTCATATAATTGGACTCAAGTTAAGAAAAAGATAGATGATATTGGCTTACTGGAAAGGCAAGATGGTGCAGGGTTAATAGACGCACACACTCGACACTCTTGAGGCCCAATCCTCTAAAGCTCAGTAGATATTCTCTGCATCATTGTATCATATGAATGCTTAACTTGCCAAAGAAGTAAGTAATAGCAGTTGTTAACTTTGTCTTTCAAAACTCACTTTGCTTTATCAGGTGGAACGTCTCTCAACCATTCAAGATCGATACTTCCATGTTCTCGGACCAGTCGATCAAGAAACCCCTGCATTACTTTCAGATTCAAAGTCAAAAATTGCCTGAAAATGGAATAAGTTTCTACTTCGCTGCATAGTTAATATAACATTGTTACCTGTATACGTTCTGCGAGTTTATTGTTCATCCCACGATTCTTGATTGCTTCGGCAATTTCATTAACATCTGCGTTTCTTATTGCCTCCCAATCAACAGAGTCCATTGTCCTTGTTGTTTTTTCTCTCTTGCCGTGTTTACTTTCAGCGTCTCTTCTCAATCTATCCCAATCAAACCCTTCTTCTTCTTTCTCCTCTAAAACCTTCTTTTTTCCTTTCGCATCATCCACTGGATTAAACGATGAGTTATGATGCTTACTTGAGTCAGGACCTGGTGGTCCTTGTTGGAGATGAAGACTAGTTGTGCTTTCATTGACATCTGGAATCCAGGTCTCTTCTTTTTGTTTTGTTGGAAGCTTACTGCTAGTGCAACAAGATATTTCGTTACTGTCATCAGAAGATATACCATTCAATGACTTGACTTGTGAGCTACAATCACCAGGAGAGTCCTTAGGTGATTCTTGTAAGCTATTTTCATACTGATTAGACTCTTCCACTGAGACGCCTCTTCCTTTGCTTTCTAACCCTTTTAGGAGCTTCAAAAACGAAGCTTTATGCTCTGATCCTCCTGCTCTCTCCGAAGTAACTGCAGAATCTTCACAAGGAGTTTGGACAAGGTATGTCTCATCAGCATCATCCCTCTTATCTTCAACTTGTACACTTGTTGAGCCTTTTGATCCATCTGAATCCAATTGTGCCTTTGGTTCATCAACGGCGATCTCGCTTCTAGAAGCTTCCTCACTGTTTACATAATCTTTCTCCTCATCAGGGTGTAATATGGTAACAGAACTCTGCTCAGGCAGGTTTGAAACTGATTCCTCTGAGTCCAAGTAAGTTATTTGAATAGGAGGAGGAGCCATTGAACTTTTTCCTTCGTCAAAGCTTCTACTCGGTACTGAAGGTGCAGGATACGCTGCAACAAGTGACATGAAGGCAGAACTACAGCCAACAAAAGGTTAGTTTATTATGACTTATTGCTGTCTTGGATTTAGTAGCTTTAAGTAAGAAAGAGCTTTTGATACCTTGATAGATGATCAGAAACGTTTTGAGTTAGAAATACACCAACAACAGAATCAACTACAGATCCTTTCCAAGGTGTAAAACGTCTGTCACCTGTTACCAAAACAGAATAGGCCATATATAACAAGTTGAAGATCAAATACTGTGTAGTGTCTTGTGTTGTTGTTACCTTGTATAAGATGCATTCTCGCTATAAAGGAGTGAGCGCGTCCTTCAAGCAAACTCCGCTCTTGGTTCCACCATTTCTCCTTCTCCTCGTCTGATCCGTCTATACCATTGCTATTAATATCCTCCAGAAGAAGTTTCCACACTCTCTCTGTTTCATTATCTAGGTCAACCTTTGGTCTTGCCTGACGTTTCTTGACACGAGTCAAAGGCATCATCATCATATTTGAGTAAGGAACCAGTGCAGTTTCTGAAGTCTCCTCCCTGTTGATATCTAATAGACTCAGCTCATTAATGATTCCTTCAACCGAGTAATATTGATTCCAAATTTCATCTGGAGACAACATGATCATCTTTTTCTGTGATAATGTCTCAGACTTAGTCTTCCTCTTCTTCTTAATGCTCAAGGTCACTGTCTCAACGTTATGTGGTGGCATTTCTTGGTTTACACAAGACAAACTCCTGTATCGAGCATGGCCTTTACTTGTCTTCTTTATTGGCGTGTCACCTTTTTCTTCCACGGTTAGGACTACTTCATGGTGAGATATGAAATTGTAGCAACCATCAGATCTCATTCCTTCCTTTGTGGAATATAACCATTGCGTTTTAGAAGCTGATTCCGTGAAACTCTCGTCTTGTTCAAAATCTAAAGCACGTCTACAGAGTTTCGTCTTCTTCTTGACATGGTTTGAGGTTTCTTGATCCTTATCATCTTGTTTCTTCCGCACATATTTCCTCCGAGGTGTTGTTGTTTGCGCCTTGGAGTCGTCTCTCTTCTTAGGTTTAGCTTCTTTAAGAACCTTGGGTCTATGTTTTCTCCTCTTTGGGTTTTTTTCCGGAGTTTTGATCAGATCAGGCTCAACAACAATCTTACTCTCCTCCACTTCTTTATTAGCTTTCTGCAACAACGTTTCTATTTCCGGTATGTTTCCTGTAACGAATCAGATGAAACAAATACAACAAGATTCAATTTTTCATCTCTAATCAGATTTTTTATATTTAAAAGTCTTATTTTTCTTACTTGACACCGGAACTTTAACTCCGGGTCTGTTCTTGTTCTGACCGGAGAAGAAATGGAGTGAAGCAGTGTCGGCTAGAGCCAGTAAATCTAGACAAGACAATTTCTCGAGGTCTGTCTTCATCATCTCCTTGTTCCCAAACAATCTAGGGTTCCTGCATGCAATAATCCAAATATACCCTTTTAGAATTCTCTAAAATTAAGGAAGATCCAAACAAAATTGAGACTTACCCTTGCACCGCCTGATTCTGATTAGATTGCTCATACTCTGTTTTTGAACACATCGGTTTCACAGGCGTCTGAGGAATCCATGGAGCTTGATTGCTCTGTTCTTTCTCCATTTTTGAAACTTACAAATTCTTTTTGACTGTTTTTTTTTTTGTAAATTTCTCTATTTTCACTGCTAAACAGAACAAAACAGAGGAAGAATTGAAGAGATCAACAAATAAAATTACTGTCAACATTGAAATTTGTCAAGAATCTGAAGTAATTAGATCCACTTTTTTTCTCCGGTACTCTATGATTTTGGTTGGAATCGACATGAATCAAGAAGAGTTTATAGATTTACAATCAAAGGAAAAAAAAAAAAAAAAAAGACTTTACCGGTGAAATCAGAGAGCAGAGAGATCAAAGTGATGAGACTGTTCGGTGGTAGCTGGGAGAAGATAAGAACACACCGACCGTCCTTCAAGTGTTTCTCTTGGAAGTGATGAATTTTATGAGTTATAGCAAGTATTATAGTTAGATAAAGCGAAAACTTTTTTCTCTTTTTTTTTTTGGGCTTATGAAAGGTAGATGAAAACACATGGCCGTTTATGAAAGGCATGTGTTTTCATCTTCAAATAGCCGTTTGCGAAGCGCGAAAGTTCGTTTGGTTGGCGGGAAAAGTTTTACGAAATATATTTTAAAATATTTTTCTTTGTAGAGTCTAAGATGATGTAGAGAGATAAATAATATAATAATTGGCTTGTTCTTTGTCAACTGTCCTTTTTTTTTTCTCTAGTTTTGATTATATAATCATTTCTTTTCTCAAGTGTTCATTTATGTGGCTTATGTAAAGGGTTGGCCTTGACCATAATTTTATTTTAGCCTCGTAAAATTTTATGAGAACACGACATCTAAGATTTTCACATCTCGAATGATAGTATTAACAGCGTGTAAATAATTATTTCTTAGTTGAATAAGAAAAAATATTTATACTTTTTCTTTTCTTTAGTATATATAGACATAAAACATTTGGAATCGAAAAACAGAACAGAAACCAATCCTAAAATAGATATTGAACCGAAATCGACAAAATACTCGAACTGATCCTAAACTCCTATGTTTAAAAAAGCAAGACTGAACCCAAATCGAATGGGTATATAGAATGTCCGAAATATAATTATATATCAAATTATTAATTATTTAAAATTTTATATAACCTAATTATCCAAAATTACAACTATACATATAAAGATATCAATTATTTTTGAACAAAATATATGCGCAAATACCAAATTAAATGAATTATACAAAATTTATTAGTCCTATTTTTCACAATTTAAACAAAATTAACAAATTTTTTTAGTTTTTTTCCGAAATACCCATACCGAAATTCTAAAAAATGTCAAAAAAATCTTAAACTGCTGGTATTAAAGTACTTGAAAATCGAAATAATCAAACCGAATCTGGACGATACCCGAATGCTCTGCTTAGACATGCATGCACGTAAACTCTTTACCAACTCATAATATAAAAATAGATAAAACAATTATTATCACTTATACAAAATTGAGGTTTAGGATTATTTTAAATAAATTGATGAATTGTTAATAAGAATCAAAAGAGAATAAGATCTATCATATTCATCTTGAAACAATATCAAACAAATTCATATTTTATTATATATTTAACAACAAATAAGATTGATATTCTAGTTTTTATGCTTAGTTCTTAAAACAAAAAAATATAATACAAACATTAGTTAGTTTAGAGAACGAAATGCTCAGTACTCTTTTTTCATTTTTCAGAAAAGTACATGTCCGAGCGGTTTTTTCAAATCCTGTGTATACCAAATTCCATCATATTTGACAACCCATTTGCGTAGCAAACCACATCATTTACAGTGTTTGGTTGATCTAAATATTCGAACGTCGAAATAATATTCCAGTCTAGACCCATGCTTCAAAAGACAAGTCCATACTGTCCTTTCAGACATATTAGATTTATCCGAAAACCAAACAAAATAAGTGATATTATATTTTAAAGTTTGTTCTTTTCTATCTTCGGCCCGATTTGATTTACAATGATGATGGAGAAGTCCACCAGAAACAAGTTGGTTATGGATTTCTACTTGAATATTTTCGCAATCATCCTTTTTAAAAAGACCTTTATTAAACCAAAAATGCATAGCAATAATTAACGTAAAAATTGTGAAATGATTTATTTTTTTATCAAGATAAATTTTTTGTTAGTAATAAGAGTATGACTATTTTAATTCTATTTATACACAAACTATTTATAGCTATGGCTAAATCTACACACTAATATGAACCATTTAATCTTTTGATCGGATAGAGGAAAATTTAGAGCAGAAACAGATGGTTGACCAACAAATTTAGATCAAATAAATTATAGTTTACACTAGAATTAAAAAAAATAATAATAATAAATCTGGTCCAAAATTCTAATATAAGAAAAAAATCATGGAAATATATTATTTGAAAAAATAAGAATATTCCTTATTATATTTATTGGTTGAAACTGAAAACAATTATAACTTAATATGAAATTCAAAATGTTTATGGATTGTTTTTTCAAGGTGTCAAGATCCATTGGGGATGTGTATTTAAAACGTTCAGATCCATTGGGGATGTGTATTTAAAACGTTCAGATGGACTATGGGAACATATGGCTAATCAAGAAGCAATAGACATTGTTCAAAATCATCCGCGACAAATACTCTGTTTGTTGATTTAGATCTCTAAAATGTTTGAACTCTTTCTTTAACAAAAAAAAAAAAAAAATGTTTGAACTCTTTGATTTTTTTGGGTAGGGGATTGCGAAACGGTTAGTGAAAGATTGATAGACGGCATTTCCACGATGACATAACAATGATAGTTGTCTTCTTCGAAACGAGTCTAGTGAGCAGAGCAAGTTTGTTGAAAAGACCGGTGGTTTCAGTGAGAGGAGCTGGTGTGAATCTTCCTCATAATTGATTATGGTCTTTCTTTCTTCTTCTTAATTCTTTTCCAAAATTAACAAATTCTTTAGTTTTGTTCCAATATTTTAGATACCCAAACCGAAATTCTAAAATATCGAAAGAATCTTAAACCATTGGTACCAAAGTACTTAAAAATCAAAAGAAACCAAATCGAATCCGAACAGACACCCAAATGGTCAGCTTTACCATGCATGCACGTAGATTCTTTACCTACTCATAATATAAAAATAGATTAAAAAAAAAAACAATTATTGTTACTTATACAAATTGAGGTCTTTCAAATATACTTAAAAGCAAGTAACATAAAGGGAATCACAAACTCATCTTGTAACTCCAATACTTGAAAAAATATTATATAAAGAGAATCAGAAAGTCCTCTACTAAAATATTATAGTATTTTGGAGGTTTTTCTTAGCATATTATGATTTTAATCAAAAATAATTCGGCTAAATCTTGAAATCAGTGATTTGATTAAACCAAACCGACGATTGAGAAAATAACAAGTTTAGAACTACATTTCTTAATTTAAACGTTTAATATAAGATCAAATTTGTTTCAGTTACTCGAAAGATAATCACTTGTTTCCCTTTATCTGAAATTGGATTTGAATCTATTACAAAGTAAAAATTAAAGGAGTGGTGGTCCAAACACGTGGCGTTCTATTGTTTAGAATTTCGCAACGCGTGTCTATTTAAGTTTGTCTTTTGTGCTAGTAAAAAGTCAAACCATTTCGTCATAATCACAGTCCAATATATCAAAACATGATAAAGAACAGAATTTGAGACTTCGGTAAACAAAAAAAAATTCTTCAGTTTCTCGTACTAAGAGAAGCTGATGAAATACATTTATGACGGCGCTTAGTTGTAAAAATTTGAATCACCTAGTTTTCAGAAACCCACGAACTTCAATGAGGAAGTTGTTGAGGTTCTTTCTGAATCTTTGGTAATTGAGACGGTCCAATGATGAAGAAAGCTGGTTCGACGTTGTGAGCACCTGAAGCGCGTTCGCTAGCCTCGTTTTGAAGTTCGGATTCGCCTGCTTCTCAATCAGTTCGTTGCCCAATCCCTAAAGGTAGTAGTAGCCACACAAAACTGTTATTATAAGTTACCACGGTAAAAAGACAAAGAAACTCGGTTTTACGGGAGCTTAAAATAACCGACCTGGTAAAGGTTTGGTTCACAGAGAATAAGAGGGAACAATGCATCTGCTGCTGTACTGACCAGGTCCGGACTGTAAAAAGAGACCGGTTAAAATAGATTATGAGCAAACCGGTTAAAATAGATTATGAGCAAACCGGTTAAAGTAGATTATGAGCAAACCGGTTAAACCGAGTAATTTTGGCTTTAATAGAGTACCTGTAATCCTCGAAAAGAAGAAAGTGAAGCAATGTGCGAAGGAACCGGCTCAAGATTCCTTCGTGGAAGGTTCCGTTTGGATCTGTGTGTCCAGCAGCGTGTGAACCCAAACCAGAGTTACCAGCATTTGTCTCTTTGTAGTGATACGAAGCAAGAGCTTTTAGAGCTCTCAGGCACATTGTGACTATATCCACATCCTGATCAAATAAACATAAAGATGAGCAAAAGGGATTTTGCTTACTATCTATGTGATTTGGTTACAAGATTTTTACTTCACCTGCTGATGAAGGCCAAAGTCGACTGTGGTCACGACGTGGTTAAACGCGTCACTGTTGAGTTGTGCGAGCGTCTCGGGGTATACCTCTAGCATATGTGATATGAGCGAGAAATACTGCACAATTTGATTCGCTTTTCAATCAAAGTTAATAATAATAGTAAAAATGTACACTACGATAGGGTAAATGCGAAAAAAGACTTACGTCGAAACAAAGCTTGGGGTATTTGAGGAGCTCCAAAGTTATAAGTGGCGTGATTATATGGAGACCAAAGAACACCACCTGAAAGTTCAAACTATCACACAAACCATTCTTGTAGAATTTCCTTCTTAATTAATTCGATGTTTTACCTGAGATATATTTGTACTTTGCGTCTCAATACTGTCAGATGAAAAATCAACCTGCAAAAAAAGGTAATACCACTTGTTAGAGATAATGAACACAAAGCAAACATATATGAGAAGCAAAAAACGTTTACCATATCTTTTGAGCATAGATGAGAAAGTAGCTGAAGCAGAGCGCGTAAATCCTTGTACTGTTCTGTTTTCGCTTCATTAAGCAAAGTACTCGAAAGAGACAATGATATCTGAGTGAGAGAGAAAGTAAAGTGTATGTGAGGGGTATAGAAACATTTCTCTTGTCTGCTTACAAGTAAGGAAAAGATACCTTTCCAATATTGTGTGATGAATATATTTGTAGAAGACTCATGCAGAAGTTAATAACCACTGCCGTTTCATGAGCCTCTAGGTAAGATAATTGCCCATCCACCCAATCCACCACAAATTTAAGAAGTAGATATATCACTGCAGACTATTTACCCAAAAGAAATCACTGAGTGTTCTAACCATAATGGATTAGAAAACAACCACAAGGATTTTGAAATGTTAAATTATATACTTCATCAAAATTCCAAATAACATGTCATCATTATATGTACCTCGTGTTTGTAAACCTCGAGAAGACGGAGCACGGGGTTCATGACAGACAATCCCATCTCATATATTGCTCTCTGTGTCCGGGGTTCTGTGGCACTTGCCGCTCCTCGAAGCCGCTCTAAAACACAGCTCACCTAACACAAAATACGAAAGAACCATCGTGTTTACAAGCATATAGCAATAACTAAATCTAAGTTTTCAAAGTGTTTTTCTTCCTCACCAGCATAATAATATCAGGTTGTTGAGCAAGATTTTTAAGGTCGCTGTTATTGGACAAGTCCACTAAAGATGATGTCATATGAGCCATGAGGTCCTTCACATATCTTTTGGAAAACAGAAAGAAGGTTATAGGCCGGGTAAAATTTAAGGTTTAGAAGTGAGCGAAGTGCACAGAGTTATGTAACTCACTGATTTGATGCATCTGAACTTTGCATTCCATAAGCGGAAAGAACAAGGGTTTGAGCCAATGAACGCTGAATAGAAACAAGTAACATCATTTCAAGAAACAGAGCATACAAAAACAGATTAGCCAAATGCAAACTTTGGGAAACTGTACCTGACTAACACTATTTAGCAAGAACAATGTTTTGTCATTTGCAAAAGCATTTGCCAGGTTACGCCAGGAGTCCTGAACGTTTTGCATAGAGAGTTAGTCACTAGATAAAGACAGGAATATGGTAATCTAGAAAAATCGTTGATCAAGGAACAGGGTTTTCCCCGGTGGGTAAAAATGAAATAAGCAGAGCGATTCCTGTCTATGGCGAGTTACTGAACTCACCAGTGATAGAAGGTGAAAACAAATATTTCTTCGTCGAACAAGTGCATGAAGTAATTGAAAGCATGTTAACTCCTGCAGAGACCGAAATAAATACATTAGGAGAAGACCCTTTTTGAAGAAATGGAAGTAAAGTAACCCTAAGAGAAATCTCGCTATATCTAATTGGGTCATCCTGGCCTAAGGTCCTTTAGTTATCACGATTTGTGATGTCAAAGGAAGTTTGAGATTTCTTGCAACAGTTGGCACCCTCTCACAAACAACTAACTGAATGATATATCCATCCAACAGACCAAAAAATAGTACACTATAAATAAAGCATCATAGAAAAGGAGCTATACCTGTAAATCCTTTTCACCAGGGTAAGACATAAGTGAAGTCAAGGAGATCCGGACAATTATATCAAGGACAAATTTCCCCTGATTGTGTTCGTTGAAAAAACTGAATAAACAAGTTCTGGAGGGTAGAGACTGGAGTTGGTTGCTACCCAAATTGCTATCTTCAACGAGCATTAGATATGTGAAAGACCATCTTGCAAGGAACCATATCACTGCCTACATAAGTTTCTCCAATCAATAAACAGGACGGATTTACCAGACTGCAATTACCTAATCTATGAAAGAGACAGACACTGATATAACTGCGCACATCCCAAACCACATTATAATTCCATTTTCATACCGAAAAGCAAAAAATAAGCTTTAATATTTACCACAGGTGTCCCACAAAATTCAAACCACTGAATAGCCAAACAGATGCCTTGATATTAAAACTCATGTTTAAACTCATGTAGATTCATTTAACAGTTGTAAGTTAGGCTTTTCGATTCTACTTTGTTGCCAAGGAGACCAGCTTTCTACAAAATAATTTATCAAGGGTGGTTTATCTATGAGGTTGAATTGAATGCAATAACGTTGGGAAAACAATGATGTTAACATGCAAATAAACTAAAATCCACAAGTAACCACTTTCTTCTTCTTATTTAAATGCTTTCTGACCACGATACTTTCATGCATTTTAATCTGAGAATTCGAAACAGATCAAAAATTTACCCAAATAAAGGAGTTAGTAGAAAATGTACCTCCATTAGCCGAGGACTAAAAATCGATGATCTCATTTCTGCATCCAAACATTGTTCGGCGAATTTTATAATTGAGCTGCGACCACACAAAAAAGACAATTAAAAGTTACTGCATTAATAATGGACGTACATAGTCACTATTCAGCGAAAAAAATTGTACTGCAATTTGTATATTAGTAAGACACTAGAATCTCAAGTAAAGATCAAGAGTAGCTTATAAATACCTAGAACACTACAACACTCGAAGCAAACGATCTTATTGGTAATTTTATTATCACCAGAAAACTGAAGTATATCAAATTTTTCAACTTCACTCATATGTTCAGTTGGGAAAGACTTCTACTCAAGCTTACCTTGAGAGTACCAAGACAGGGTGCTTGTCTGCTTCTACAACATCCACAAAATGAGATTGCAAGGCATCAGGAACCTGAATGTTGATAACATCATCTCGTAATTACACTTGGAAGAAATTATCAGTAAAAGAAAGAATAAAAAAGGCCTCGTGCAACTACTTATGAGACTGATTCATCCAAGGACTTCCGTTTACTTATTAAGAAAATGGGTAATTTCAAGACCCATCAGTTTGAAATAGATATCTATACGTTACTTATTTTTGCCATAGGGAAGGCGTGATTATTTTTTGGTAGAAAAAAGCATTCAGAGTACTTGATATCAGTCAAACATGAAGGAAAGCTTGTCATCATCTTTCTTTTGTGATTAAATCAAAAGAGATGCAGGAAAGGTAAATAATTACTAGGGCTGTCTCCCCTTCCCCTTCATCTGCAAGTACATGTCCTATTATTAGCAGCAAAGAGTAGACCTCTTCCAAAGTTGCAGTTGGATCAACAGTGCCCCTGCCCTGAAACAGGTAGATTAAGGTGAGCAAAAGCAACCTCTCACAACGTATCAGAAAATTTGTGCATATAAGAAAAGAAAAAAACTATTGCAACTCAAACATAGACCTGGATTTTCTAATCAATCGCAAAAAAGCTTTGAAGTAGGTATATTGATATGCTAGTTACAAAAGGCACGAATGACTAAAGAGCAAAAAGGAAAAACGTACAACTATTAGATGCAAGAATGTTGTTTTCGCTTATATTCTAAAGGAAGGTAGGTCAAGAGCACCTGATGGAGGCGTGCAGCACGATCAGAGAAAAGTTTTGCTAAAAATGGAATTGTAGTATCGACTGCTGCCCTCGCAATGAGAGCATAAGAGCCTAGTCTTTCATCCATGGCTGCAAAACATAATATTAAAAATTCTGAACAAGAATAGCGCAAAACCTGCCTTCTAAGACTGGCTGGAAAAAATAGATCAAGAACCAGGAAACAATAGCATTTCTTTTGCTCACCAGATACAGAAGCCAGACAGTCAGCATCATCTTCAGCCGTTGTATCTGATACAGATGCAGATGCCACTAGAGGAACAAACTTTCAACTTGTAAATAGATTTTATAAGGAAAACAGTTTCAAACCAACAATGTTGTTAAGGAGGGGTCAACTGTTTGGAAATTGTTACCTTTTAGTTCAGTCTCCACAATCAATGAAAATAGACTAGCTGCAGCATGCATCCCCTCAGGCGGCAGCCACGCATTACCTCCCGAACCATCCATTGACTGGCAGGAGTAACCATAACCCTTAGTCAAATAGTGCCCACTAGTATCTCATAAGACGCAACTA
Source organism: Euclidium syriacum (assembly GCA_900116095.1). Classification (NCBI taxonomy): domain Eukaryota; kingdom Viridiplantae; phylum Streptophyta; class Magnoliopsida; order Brassicales; family Brassicaceae; genus Euclidium; species Euclidium syriacum. The sequence continues at coordinate 18,311,407 of FPAK01000003.1, forward strand.
ACTTTAAAATTGTATGATTCTTCTAGATTCTCAAATATAAAATTGTTGTCAATATGATGATAGGTCTCTATAAATATCCTGACGATCACAAAGTAAAAGCATGCAAGATATTATAAATATTGCAGCTGTATTAAAATAGATCTTAGCCGTACTCACAGCAAGGAGCGTTGTCCAGGTATCTAGCAAGATATCGCGTGCCTCATAGCTCCAAGTCTCATTATCAGTACGATTTTCCATTAGTACTTTGACAACTTCACCCATTAACGTAGATAAGAGTGTAAGAGTACCAAAGGGCCTGAACAAACAGGAAAGAAAAACTATTTAATGAATAAAGAATCATCAAATGGCTTTTGACTGCGAGATAAAAGAGGTCATAAGTCAAAGACCTTAATGATCGCAAGAGTCGGTCAAAGACAACAGGAGTAGTAACTGTCCCAATAGATAACAATGCGCGACAACCATCAATCATCTCACTGGAATAAAAGTCCGACAAAAATGTTAAACTTGGAATATAAGACAGAGAAATCAAACAGCGGAATAATGTTGAACAGCGGACCTTCCACTCTTTCCCTCTTCAATCTCCTTTGAAATGACATCAGGAGGATCAATCCAGGGCAAAACCCCCGACAGCAGGAGAAGTAGATGCTGCTCTCGCATCTGTGCATTGTCTAGATTATTGAACAAGTCACTCACGGAGTAATAAATATATCTCGATAAGCAAGACATGATGAACATCCATTGTTCCTAAATTGGCAAAGAAAGCTAGATGCCAAGCAATTTTGATGTTTATATAACGTATCCAACAGAAAACTATATTAATTAGTAGGAATTACAGAAGTGTATAATACTCACTGGATGGAAATATATCCCCTGCCAAGGAGCACAATTGTACAATAAGTTTCCGAGCAGCGACTGCAACAGGACAATCTGGCCAATAGCCTTCAAGAGCAAACTTCTGCCTCAGCGACGAATACAAATTTATCAGCCATCCAACATGTGAACTTGAAACCAAAACATCACACCACGAAGCACCGGGCTGCAATCACCACCACTGAAGGTGAGATTTATGAAAAGTCCATGAAAGTGTCTTACAAGAAAACAAGTATAAACTCTGACATGCTAGTATCACCCCATGCGATTTCTTTGATTTTCCACAAAGTTAATGAAGTTCAAGCACGTGTCCAAAATCTTACATATACCAATTACCTACCTGAACTATTACACACTCTGTCTTTCTTGATGATGCAATATCGAGTCTAATTCCATCAGAGAATACATTAATGCTGGCCTTTGTGCCACCTTTGCTGTACCGGAACTCCCAATTAAGTATTTGATGCATTAGTCGCAGTGTAGCATTGCAAACCTTAACCTCAGGAACATCAGAATGTGATTCAATAATCTTGTTTGTAACACTTAAAGCGGCATCCTGCGCCCAGCGATAGAAAGTCTGCAATTGAAAACATAGAAAGTAAACAACACAATCCTAGTAACAGAAACGTTGGTACAGGCTAATAACCACAAACGGAAGAATGATGGATATCGCAATATCTGGAAGCAATATGATTCTAAGAGCACCTTCAAAAAGTTTTGCTCCAGTGACTTGCGGCAATTTTCATGAAATTCTCTAGGGAGACCCATGGCACTTGAAGTAGAGGGTGAGAATTCAGATACCTGAGTTGAGAAATTATGAGCACCGATATGGTATTTATACATATAACGCCAGAAACAACAGAAACGGATCATTACCAATGATTCAAGAAAATTTATGCCAATGTATTGCACATCTAAGCCACGAGAACCAAGAATAGCCTGATTGATCTGTAAATAGCAATTGTTAAAAGACAGAAGAAGATCAATACCATAATGGCATAATCCTTTCAACAAACATAAATATTAGACCACTCCATTGTATTCTGAGGAATAATTAGCAGCACTACCACAATTTTCATTTCATTTTAAATATAAAGCCACGACTCAAGGTATACCCTAAAAACTATTACTAGAAAAGTTGTAAGCCCCCATTTCTTTTTATTAGGGCATGGACCATATCAAGACATATCTATACTGAAATAATGGAGGCGAACATATAGAGGACCCATTACTACGAAATCACCCAAATTATTACTAGTCAACCTGCACAATCACTCTAAATCCTTCCCTGTCCATAATTTCAAGGCTAGCAAAATTAACAAGGTTCTGAAGTACCAGGTAAGTTTCTTACATGTAAATACCCTTAGTACATGTACCATCATCATCACGGATTCATGCATGCACATTTCGATTCTATAAGCTATTATGCGAACAATCAGATAACAACTTATATGCAGCTAATTTTAGTCAAACTGTATAATAAGGAAACTAAAAATGAGTCCGAAAAACTGCAAAACAATATAGATACCTGATAGAAAAAGACTTCCTTCTCGGCTGGAGTAAACTCAAGCCTATAAGAATTATTTATTAAGATTAGAAGTTCCCTTAGATGAACTAAGCCAAAATTAAACAGAAAAAGCTAATTTTCCTGGATTCTTTGCACTACTCTATTATTCCAGAAGCTATCATTCATAAGCGTGTGACCAATAGCATCCATTTCATGAATCATCTCATATATATCAAATCTGAAGTGACAGCTAACTACCAGCATCTAATGTGCATGCTTTATAGTTTTGAATACCAGAAGCAACCCAGCTTACCAGCCTCTTTTCATCAGCTGCCCAGCCACAGAAGATACTTTTGAAAGCACATATCCCTCTGATGAATTAGCATGCTGCATGACATAGCCAAGACAAAAGCTGCAGAAGAATTTAGCCATGTTTTAGAATTTCTATTCGTATGACCCAAACCTCATGAAAAAACCTCTAATTTATTGAATGATGTAAAGTCAAGAAGTAGCAGGTTTCACAGTCTGTAAAAGTTCCAGTATCCCCAAAACTACTATATTGTGAAGCATGAATACTCCCAGTTGGGTCTCAAATCCAATCAAAATTACAAACTTCAAACCAAGGGTTGCCTACTGATAGAGCAGAGTGTAACCGCTCAACTAAGTGGAAGCTTAAGCATTCATCACCCAAATAACATAAAAGAAGAGAAATTACCTAATCAAACCCCCTTTAACATCAGTACCGAGAAAAGTCCATTCTCTGATGGCTGCTTCTCGAATAGCTTGAGCAGCTTGAAACCTAGCACTTGCTACCTGAGAATTTTCTGGAAGTATAAAACTCTTTCAGTCAAAACAGCTGTAACTTCCTAAGTTCACTTGACCAGTCGGATTCCGGAATCAGAAGAGGACTTTACCAAGAATAAATCTACACGCGTTATATGGCTGTGGGGACTGTTGAAACGACAATAAGGTTGCTTCAGCAGCAGCTGGATTAGTATTTATCTGCCGGGAAGAAAGGAAAATGTCAAATCATATCAATCACTAGGAAATTTAGAACACTCTTGTTTCAGAAATCCTTAAAACCATGGCAATCCGTTCGTAAGCAAAGAGACTGCACACTTAATATATAAACCAGAAAGACCGAAATAGTAAAATAGTTCAGTGAGGCATTCAGTGTCTACATCTAGTCAAAAGTGACGCACAGATAAACAAACACCGAATATATCTAAGGAAGAAACCTATGAAGCAACCTGATAATTTCAATATCCTCTAGTGACTTCAGTTTTAAGCCAAACAAATTAGTAGAAAAATATATCACTTATGTTCCGTGTTCCCAGTAACAAAAACAGAAACAATTCATAAATGCAAGCACACGCACACATCTACAGCTTCCTCCAATTTACTAGGAAACCAAACAGATCAACCAGGAGACAAGCTATGGAATGACGCACTTGTTTATGCGTATGCATGAAGGAAGAAGGGAAATAAGAAAAAGACCTGAATGTAGGAGCAAGCAAGTTCAATCGCGCGCATGGTGGATTGGAGCTGAGCCAAATCCTCAGCCCCAACTCCGCCGCCACCGGTACCATTAGAAAACCCTAACATTCTCTCTCCCCGAAGCACCGATTCCGGCAACCGGAATATCGACAAGTCTTTTCGCCTTCCCGGTAAAAAAAAACTGGTTCTAGTCAATTGCAAAGTGTGACGAAGACAGGAAGTAGAATAATCGGAAAATTCAATCGAAGAAGAAAAGCGGCGGCGTTAAGGAGAGTAAATGGCGGAGAAAGGAATCGATGGCGAGAGAGCCGGAGAGATGGAAACGGTGTTTTTAGAAGGGCGTGTTCGCGGCTGGCTATTTGGAGTTTTAAGTGGACATGAAGTTCCGTAGTATTTACGAGAAATACCCCTCGTATTGTAAATGAGGTTAAAGACCTGAATGAGTGACCGGACCGACTGGTTCAATTGGTTAGATATACCAGTTCGTCTGGTGCACAAACTTTTGTTTTTCTTGAATGTAAGTAAGAAAAATTTAACAAAAAAAATCTTTACATTTGAATGTATCAGTTTTGAAAATATAAATAAGAAAAGGAGAGCATACAAAAGATTTTATATTTTGGTTCCAAACCAATGATTAGGTAGTGATCATAGTGATGGTTTCCACAAGACAGATTATTCAAACTATTTGTCAATTAAATGCATGATATTTTTATTTGATGATAAAGATCTACCAAATCTCATGTTGAAACACATAGCCAACAAATTTTTTTTCAATGGATCAAATATGTTATAAAGAAGAAGATCAGTCAGGGAATTCCATTTCCATATAAACTTTCGGTAAAGCAGATTTTTCGCCACTAAAATCAAAATTTATGTAGAGTAAGTGCATGAAAGGTGACACTAAGTTTATTGGATATTGAAATAAAATATGCAATCCAAAGAGACCGAAAGATTTCACATCGCCATATTAAAGCAAACCAATATATAAAAGATACTTTGCTCCTTATGATCTGAATCTTTATAATATTGGAGAAATTATGATGATGAGATGTTATGTCGAGAAATAACTAGTCAATGCATGTCATTTCCTTACTTTTAAACATAATTAATTGACTATTATGTTTCTTGATCATAAATTTGACTAAAAAAATGATTAGATCAATGTTGTCAGCTGAAAAAAAAATCAGAAGTTTTACATGGTTGTTGGAGGTTTACACAGTAGACTTAAAGTCATGTCGTTGATAAGATACATCTTACATTGTTACTTTTCAATTTGCACAGATCTTCACTCACCAATTTGCTTAAGGATATACTTTATCTATTCAATCCTTAATATTACTATCAATGAAGCTGGAATATGAAAAAAGATTATTCTCCACCAAATTCGAAATGGAATAACATGTGGAACATGCGGGAAAATAATATTTGAGCACCTACTCCATTTTTTATTAAGAGTTCATGTAGATTCGTCGAATTAAGAATAATATTGTTAGGAATACTGTCATTTTTTATATAAAAGTTTGTGATGAAAGTATAAAACGTACTTATATATATATAGTAGGATCATCTTGTTGTAGAATTGTAATTGATAAAAAAAATCCTCTCCACATTTTCTATAATATATGCTCTATTTGATTTTTTTTTTTATCAAATATCATAATATCAATTTTATCAACAAAATGTGTTAGCATGAAGGATATTACGATCCAAAATTTGAAAATATTTTTTTATGTTGGGAATAATAGACTGACATATTTCTCATTTATTTTATACATTAAAAATATCTTTGTGATCAAATAAGAAAGGCATTTAGCTTAATGATTAAACTAGATTATAACCCGAACCCGGTTCGGATATAATGTATTCATAAAATCATTTTATAATATATTTAAATTAAATTAGTCTGTATAAAACTAATAGTTAATTTATGGTATAATATTTTAAAAATATTTATATGATTTATTAACACATGTTATTGTATAGTTGTAACTTTTTGTTTCTTTGAAAATTAACAGAAAAAAAGTAGATACAATATAAATATAGATATGTATCAATAAGAGTCTCATTATATCAAAATAAGTTTAATAACTATGTGACATGATATATTTTATAAATTTTAAAAAGGAAATTATGAATATGAAATTTTAAAATTTGTTATAAAAGCATATCTCATTTGGTGAAGATATTTGAGTGATGAGCGAAAATCATTTTTGGTCTACAAAAGGAGACGAAAGGAGATGGACCACCAATTCTGAATAGACTGCAATATTACATATTTTATCTATTAATGGATTATAACTTTTTAATAAATTTAATATTTTTTAATGACATGGCTGAATAAAATGATTTTATTGGTTAGTTTTCCTTAAATTATTCTCAGTGAAACATGTAGCGTAGTGTATTCTTAATTAATATATAGGGGATTATTAATAAAAAAAATGATTTCAATTGATGATCTAAATGGTACAAATTGTTTAGCAGTAAATGGAAGTAGTAAATAAAAACTATTGTAAAGGGGTTAGTCTAACATATATACAAGTTTGTTGAGTACATATATATTTATATTATCCAATTTATTTATAAACAATAACTCTGTTGCTAATAAAATTAGAATCGAGTGAACGTGAATGCATTTCCAAATCTCTAATTATTGAGAATATTGTTTTTAAGTTTCGATATCGCTTTTGTGATTAGCGGTATACCATTACGCAACAATAAAGGGTTATTAATAAGATTTGAATCAACATCGTTTCGTATACTCTAGATATAAAGCAATAGAAAATGAATTTCCAAACTTTAAAATTGACATGTGTAAAAAATTGACAAATAAAAAATCAAAGGGGCCAATCGAAGAACAAGGAGAAAAGTCATGCCAGATTCCAAAATTTTAAAATGTTTCAATTTTTTTTTCCTTAAAGTCGCCCTCAAAACTTTATTTGACTTGGACTCTCTCGACTACTGAATTGCGTCGACGCCATCAGAAGAAACCTTACTGCAACTAAAGAGAGAAAGAATCGAGACAGAGAGAAAGATGAAGGTGGTGGCTTTAGTCAGTGGAGGCAAAGATAGCTGTTATGCTATGATGAAGTGTATCCAGTACGGTCACGAGGTTCGTCTTCTTCTTTTGCTTCGGATTCTATCCAGTCTTCGAAGTTTTGCTAGTTATTAGAGTTTCCCTGAAATTGCCTCGAAGAAGTTCGATTTTATTTCGCTATAGGAGCTTAAATCTCACTTGGGTTTATCGATTGGTGTTTTCACAGATCGTGGCATTGGCGAATTTGTTACCCGTTGATGATTCCGTCGATGAATTGGATAGCTATATGTATCAAACTGTAAGATTCTGCTTCTTCATCGTCTCTTATCGCTCAATCTTTGAATTGAGATTCTCTATCTTGTAATGGTGTTTATATGAATCTAGTCAAATGTTCCTTGATTTGTAAATCTCGTTATTTGTTCTTGAGATGACTAAGGCTAGATGAGTAAGAATGATAGATAGGGTTTATGAAATTGTAATTTTAATCTTTGATTTGAATATGCCTTCTTCAGGTAGGTCACCAGATTTTAGTGAAATATGCAGAATGTATGAATGTGCCTTTGTTCAGAAGGAGAATCAGAGGTTCTTCGAGGTGAAAACTTTTTAAGCTTTTCGCTTGAGGTTGATTTTTTAGTTAGAAGATTTCTTCATTGTTCAGAGGGATTTTTTTTTAATTGTGCAGGCATCAGAAACTTAGCTACCAAATGACTCCAGAAGATGAAGTGGAAGATATGTTTGTGTTGTTGAGTGAAGTGAAGAGACAGATACCTTCCATCACTGCAGTATCGTCTGGTGCGATTGCATCAGATTACCAGCGGCTGCGTGTGGAAAGTATTTGTTCAAGGTTAGGTCTTGTTTCTTTGGCATTTTTGTGGAAACAAGATCAGACTTTGCTTCTTCAAGAAATGGTAATAAACTGTTGCAGGAAAACGAGAAAATAAATCTGAAGATTCATCAAACCTATTTCAATCTCATTTCTATTATGAATTCATTTGCTTTAACTCTTTATGGTTTTACTTGCAGATAGCAAATGGAATCCAAGCTATTTTAGTTAAGGTAATAACGATTGTTGTTATAACTTCCTGTGTCTATTAACGTCGATATCATCTTATAACTGTGATTCTATTCATGTTAACAGGTAGCGGCGATAGGGTTGGATCCTGCGAAGCATTTAGGGAAAGACTTATCTTTCATGGAGCCACATCTTCTCAAGTTGAAAGAGTATTCCCACAATTCTCTCTATGTTTATCTGTGTTACATTGATTCTAAAGCTTCTGAATGTATCTCTACTTAGGTTATATGGAAGTAATGTTTGTGGTGAAGGAGGAGAATATGAAACTCTGACTCTCGATTGCCCGCTTTTCACTGTATGTCTCTTTTACCAGCCTTTAGCAACAATTTTGAGTTCACTGATTCATGGCATTTGACATTTTTCCATTTTCTTTAGAATGCGAGGATCGTGCTTGATGAATTCGAAGTTGTGCTACACTCTCCAGATTCTATTGCACCTGTTGGAGTTCTTCATCCATCGAAGTTCCATCTTGAAAATAAAGAGAATCCGGATTCTAATTCCTCGAGTTTAGTGTTTGAAGTAGAAGGAGACGGTCCTAACACATCCGAAACTACTCACCAACGAGATAATGGAATCGTTGAGTTAGTTGAACATACAAGAAACAGACTTCACTTATCAAAGACTGAGAAAGACAACACATTCTCCATTTGCTGCTGGTTGGATGAATCTTCAACAGGTAACTCCAAAAAAATCAGACCTGAAAATCTTCAGGATTCCCTCTCATGCACGTGTACTTGATTCCTTTTATTCTCTTTGAAACAGGTCTGAAAGAAGATCTTGAGACTGTTCTTACGGAAATTGAATCGCAGATTTTGAAACACGGGTTTAACTGGCAGAATGTCTTGTACATTCATCTGTATATCTCTGATATGGGTGAATTCGCTGTAGCGAATGAGACTTACGTGAAATTCATCACACAAGAGAAGTGTCCTTTCGGTGTTCCTTCTCGTAGTACAATCGAACTTCCTTTGGTACAAGCGGGTCTTGGAAAAGCTTACGTCGAGGTTTTACTCGCGAATGACCAAAGCAAAAGAGTTCTCCATGTGCAAAGCATATCTTCCTGGGCACCTAGCTGCATTGGACCTTATAGTCAGGCCACTTTACACAAAGGTGTTCTTCATATGGCTGGACAATTAGGACTTGATCCTCCAACAATGAATCTTCGAAACGAAGGCGCAATTGCCGAGCTGAATCAAGCATTGACGAACAGTGAGGCGATAGCAGAGTCTTTTAACTGCTCAATCTCTTCATCAGCTATTCTCTTTGTGATATTCTGTTCAGCTCGCACAAAAGAATCAGAGAGGAACCAACTTCATGAAAAGTTTGTTGCTTTCTTGAATTTGGCAAAGTCTTCTTCTCAAAGGAGGGTTTCGAATGTCATCGATCCTATTTTCCTTTACATCCTTGTCCCCGATCTCCCCAAAAGGTATAAAACTAGGCATAGAATTTTATATGATCGGTCTTTAGATTTCGAGGTTTTTAAACAGAAACTGTTGTTCTGCAGGGCTCTTGTTGAAGTAAAACCTGTCTTATACATCGAAGAAGATACAGATTCCGAAGATGAAATCATAAAAGATCAATCTAATGAAGGAGATTATAGTTATTGGGGATATAAGGCAGAGAAATGGCACGAAGATTGCGTGCAGAAACGAGTTGTTGATGGGAAATTGTGTGTGACCGTTCTCTCCATCACAGGCGAACTAATGAAGAAACTTCATGAAGCTTCCGAAGAAGAAAAAGAGAAACTGGAGAGAGTAACGAGATTCTGCGTATATCTTCTCAACAAAACCTTGTCTGAAAATTCATTCTCTTGGCAAGACATAACGGTGAGATTCTTGAAACACAAATGTTATCCTCTCATCGGAAACTTTGCTTATATCTTGTTTTTTTTGTTTGGTGCAGAGCTTAAGGATACATTTCTCTACGAGTCTTGGTGTGTCTGGAGAGAAATTATCGGACGTTTTTGCGATTGCATTCAGAGAGCTTAAAGAGATGAGTCATGGAGTTGGACTCGGTGGTTTGAAAGAACCTATTTTCAACCTCGTTCCAGTCTTGAGTGCTGGAAACTCTTCTGCTTCACTTGACAACATAATCACCTGTGAACTATTCGCCCTAAGGTCATAAGCTTCCTTGTCTCACAAGCAACACAAAGCTTTACTTTCTTGATCCGCTTCCTTTCAATGGGTTCCTGCCTCATCAGGTGTAATGCCTGCCGTTTTGTTTACAATAATATGACACTACAACTACTGGGAAGCCACTTGAACGGCACGATGTTTGAGGCAAACAATTTTTTTTCTTGGGAGTTCCGTTCCGTTTGTTGAAAACAACACGTAGTTGTTTTGTTTCAAGTGGAGACGGCACGATGTTTTTGTTTCAAATGGAAGGAGTGAAAGCTGTTTACTTTGGCAAAACCCAATCCAAGTGACAGTTATTTTTGTTCAATAGTATGATATTATTGGTCAATTGTATTACAACATAAAAGTTAAAATTATTTACTACAGATATTTTAACTTCGATTTTGTTTCACCAAACATGTAACCAGTCACATGCTACTAAAAGTGGTTAATAATTTATTGCAAAGAATGTGACATGTTATAGAATAGACACGACAATATAGATCTCATAAAGATTTTAGAAACTTCAAAGCAAAAATAAAGATATAATTATGGAAAATTAGTCTCTTTCACGAGGATATGAGAGATCCTAGATGTCGAATGATATTTCTTGTGGTCTCGTTTGGTTTTGTTAGAAGATTTTTTATTACGCCCACAAAGAGACGTGAAATAAATTAGCAGTGGGATTTGGTACATCGTACACTCGTTACGTACTTGTCCAGATCCAACATTTAGACATTGATATCAAATTCAATTAAACGTTACTTTATTTGATTTTTTGATATAGTATTTAATTATTTATTTACATTTATGAACTTTCTATTTTCCTTGAGCATAATTATAATATGTTGTTCTTCTACCAATATTTATCATTTCTAATCATGCTATATAAAGTTCATACAAGAAGAACCAAACAAAATAATTAATTAACACAGAAAGTTAAATTTCAGATTCGAAAATTAAAAACAATAAATTACACTCGATGATTAACCCTCTAAGGCTCTAACCATAGTTATACTATACAAAATTCGAAACAATAAAAATAAAATTATATATTTTAACCAAAATAAAATACACTAAAAATCCGCAGATGAGCTAGTTGTCAAGAGGGACAAGTATTTCAACCATCTATTTCTTAATTCGAAATATAGAACACAAAATTTCTACAATGACTTGTCTATTTATTACCAGAAAATCGTACTACAATGAACCATCACGTTACAAACGTAACATGTTTTTATTCTTTCTGGATTTTTAAATAAAGTTAAGCTTTTCGTTGATTTTAATTATTGTTTTTTTTTAATAGAAGAAAAATCAAACAAACTTCGGATACTTTCCAACACTGTTAGTAAAACTGATATAAATGAAGCATTTTTTGTTGTGATTTGTATAAAGACAGTTTTTGCTTATTGGTTATTTATAAACATATTAAAATTGGGATAAAAAAGATAACAAAACAAAGTACATAGTATAAAAAATATCCAACAAGATGCCTTTGGGGAAACATTGCATTGTGGTCTGTGGGGACAATTTTGCTGGCACAAAAATTTGTGCAGAAGCAAATGAAAATAATTTGTTTTTTAAACTTGGATGGTCCAAAAAAGTACTAACAAACTAAAAATATTTTATTTGATTCACATTTACATTCACATTCACAACATCGTTTTACTCTAAAATCTTGAGCACCGTAATTTACGTCTTATGTAATAATGAAAAAAAAAGAAGCTTATATTGGTAAATATATAAAGCATCATATGATTTTTTATTCGAATCTTTAATGTCACACTTTATTCTTAGTTGTATTAATTCGACAGGTTTTAATTCTACTCACACGTGCATGAGTTAAATAAAATGATGACCAAAAAAAGAATTAAATAAAATGATGAACCCTTAAACTGTGTCGTTTTGGTTAAACGAGACAGGATTCGACAGTGACAGAGCTAGTAAACGCTGTGAATTAACGGAGGACATTATTTAACATCTTTTAGAGAATCCAAAGTGGAAAATCCAACCTGGAAAATTCAGACGTAAAGCGAAGACAATAAACAAAATAAATGGTAAATACGTAATTAAGTGGAAAGTCCAAGGGTATATCAAGATTCCTCTCTGTAATACCAAATGGTTCGACACCAGAAAATTCACAGAGATAGAGAGAAAAGAGAGAGATCTGAGTAACAGTGGAATTAATAATGGCGTAAACTACGAACCTAGCCGTTAGATCGTCTCAATCACGAGAAAAATTCATTCTTTACCGTCCGATTCTCTCTCTTCTTCCATCTCCTCCTTCGTTCTCTGTCTTTTAAGGTTTCTGGGTCAGGCTGGGGACATAAATCGAGCGGCTAATCGGGATCTTCCATTACTTCTGGTGAATCTTCTTCTTCATGTTTGGGTTTACAAGGAAGCTAATAGAGAAAATAAGAAGAAAGTGAAAAAGCGTGTGGTTGGTGCGTTGGAATTGGGTTCCATTTTATTCGAATTTGAGTTCTGGTTAAAAGCTCTTATGGCGATGAATTTCTAGGGTTTTTGATTTGTGAATCCTTTTCTAATAGGGTTCGATTTATGTGAGATTGTCTCCATTTTTTTTGGAGATTGTCTCTAGGGTTTATTAAGCTTAGTGAGTTCTGGGAAAAAAACTATGGAAGATTACTCGAAGTATACTCATAGTCCAGCTCATTTAGCGGTTGTGCTTCGTGATCACGCGGCTCTTAAACGAATCGTAAGCGAGCTTCCTCGATTAGATAAAGCTGGTGAAGTCAATACAGAAGCAGAATCAATAGAAGCCGAAGCTCGTGCCGATTCCGTTTCATCAATAATCGATTGCCGTGATGTTCCAGGTCGTGAAACGCCATTACATCTCGCAGTTCGTCTTCGAGACCCAATCTCAGCTGAGATTCTAATGACAGCTGGTGCAGATTGGAGTCTACAAAACGAAAACGGTTGGAGCGCGTTACAAGAAGCTGTTTGCACTAGAGAAGAAGCAATCGCGATGATCATCGCTCGGCATTATCAACCACTTGCTTGGGATAAATGGTGTAGAAGACTTCCTCGAATCATCGGATCAGCTTCAAGAATCAGAGATTTCTACATGGAGATAACTTTTCATTTCGAGAGCTCTGTGATTCCGTTTATCGGCCGTATCGCTCCTTCGGATACTTACAGGATATGGAAACGAGGATCGAATCTCCGTGCTGATATGACTCTTGCTGGTTTCGATGGGTTTAAGATCCAACGGTCAGATCAAACGTTTCTGTTTTTAGGAGATGGTTATAAATCAGGAGACGGGAAAATGTCGTTAGCTCCTGGTTCGTTGATTGTTCTTTCGCACAAGGAGAAAGAGATGACGAATGCGTTGGAAGGAGCTGGAGCGCAACCTACGGATGCTGAAGTTGCTCATGAAGTTGCTTTGATGTCTCAGACTAATATGTATAGACCTGGAATCGATGTAACGCAAGCTGAATTGGTTTCTCATTTGAATTGGAGACGACAAGAGAGAACTGAGATGGTTGGGAATTGGAAAGCGAAAGTTTACGATATGCTTCATGTTATGGTGAGTGTGAAATCTAGACGTGTTCCTGGTGCAATGACTGATGAAGAGCTTTTCGCTGCTAATGAAGAAGAAGACCGAACTGTTGAAGACGTGTTAACACCTGAAGAAAGGTTACAATTGGATTCCGCGTTACGGAATGGAAACGTTGATGCTGTTGAAGACGAAGAGAGTGAAGTTAACAAGGAGAAGAAGAGTTGGTTTGGTTGGAATAAGAAAGGAGCAAAGTCTTCGATGGTATCTGATCGTTCAAATGAAGATATCGGAGAAACGAAGAAAGGAAAGGAGAAGGAGAAAGAGAAAAAAAAGAAGAAGAAAAGTGGTCTTGTTGCCGGAGGAGATGAAGTTAAGCGTGAGAGTGAATACAAGAAAGGATTAAGACCGGTTTTGTGGTTAACACCGGATTTTCCATTAACGACAGACGAGCTTTTACCGCTTCTTGATATATTAGCTAATAAGGTTAAAGCTATTAGAAGACTCAGAGAGCTTCTCACAACTAAGCTTCCGTTAGGCACATTCCCCGTAAAGGTATAATCTTTTAACTCGGTAAAAACTGAATCTTTATCTCCGGTTTATGCTTACCGGTGAATTTTATCTTGCAGCTTGCGATTCCTATTATTCCGACAGTTCGAGTTGTTGTTACATTCACGAAATTCGAAGAGCTTCAAGCGGCGGAAGCGGAAGAGGAGTTCTCAACGCCACCTTCTAGTCCGGTGTTTCACGATGCAAAGTCGGAGAACTCGTCATCGCCATGGATCTCATGGATGAGAAGCGGGAAATCAAGTGAAAACGATTGCAAAGATAACAACGAGGTTGATCCTTTCTTGATACCTTCGGATTACAAATGGATTGATTCAGCTGAGAAGAAACGTCGAATGAAAGCTAAGAAAGCTAAGAGTACGAGGAAGAAACAGGCTGCAGCTAGAAAAGCTGCTACTGCTTCTAGCGACTCGAGTACTACACGTTCGAATCAAGAAGCTGGAGAATGATGAGTCCTTAGACTAACTAAGAAACCATTTGCATTGTTCTCAAGGTTTTGCTTTTGGTTGGATTCAAAAGATGTTCAATTTGTAGTGTTCTTGTTGTTGCTATATTGTAATGTCATATGTTTATTTTCTGCAATTCCTTAACAATGTTTGTCTTGTTCTTACTTAATGATTAATCCTCCATTTTGTTAGCTCTGCGGTTTGGTTTAGTTAGGAACTTTTCTCGGTTAAGCAGCAAGCAATTTCTCAATAGAAGCCATTGAAGGTGAACTTCAAGCCGTTGATATAAATTTTAATTTTATTTTCCATTGTGCAATATACAATTCCTTTTGAAGGTGAAACTAAGAAGGGATAGGAAAAACAATGTGTCTGCTTTCTTCGTCTTCGTCAAATTCAGCATTGGTTACAGGATTAACACAGCTTTCTTCCAATTACAAGAAACACTTGACCCCATGAACTCTTTACAAGAAAGCTTATGCATTTGTGTATATATATAAATAAACCAATTGGGGATTTAGGGGTCTCACTTGACAATTCTTTTAGCTCTTCTGGTTCAGACTCTGTTTGCACCCTCTCCAGACCAAAGCTCTCACTTTTTCGCTTAATACCATTGAATAGAATGTTCCTAAGTGTCATGAAATAGCCTCCTAATCTGATCCACGGTGGCCGGAATCAATGTCACCGGACATCGGTTGTACTGTTTTAGAAAGACCGATATAAGCTTTATTATTATACCGAGCTTGAGCTATTGGTAAATAGAGAGGAGAAACCGATTTGGAGGAAGTTACTAACCTTTGAAACGTACTTGAATACGCAAGAATAGCAGAAAACAAATCCAGAGACTGTGACAACTGATGGGTTTGCGCGTTTCTGCAAGCATAACGCGCAGAGAGATCTGTCTGTAGGTAGAGGGATTCCTTCTTTAGCCATCTGTTATTAAGCAAACAACACCAAAAGCCATTTTACAAAGTTGAATAAGCGAATGCTGTTTAACTTTAGTTTCAGAATATTGCTACTAATTGATTGATGATTACCAGTGGGGCTGGAGGAGGAGGTGGTGGAGGGTACACGGTTGGAGCTGATAATCTCTCTTCTGCTGATTGATACCACCATTCCATCATCTATACAAAACCAAAAAAACGCAAAAATTAAGAACCAGAGGTTTAAAAAGCTTTCAGGATAGTAAATAAGACAAGAACCAGTGATTTTAAGCTTTCAGGATAGTAAATAAGACAAGAACCAGTGATTTTAAACTTTCAGGATAGTAAATAAGACAAGAACCAGTGATTTTAAGCTTTCAGGATAGTAAATGGGAAATTTTTATGGATACTTACTTTGAAGATGAAAACTGCTGCAATTAGACCGGTTTGGGCGTAGTCGAGCACTGTATATGAGCAGCTAAGTAGTGCCCCTTGCACTTTCTATTTCAATATTTAAAACAATAAGTTGGATCACTAAAATGTGGGCAGTTGTAGGAATGAGAGAGGTTACATGAAGATTAAGGAATGTGAAATCATACTTTTAACCATGGAGGACCACGAAGTCTCTCACGCTCATTGTTCCGTATCTTTGAAATTCTTGAAGATGTATCCATCTATCTTGGCATCAAAAAAGAACAGTAATGAGCAAAGACAAAATGTGCGTTAACACATAACACATGTAACTGTACCACTTCTTGCGGCAAGTTATCTAGAAAAGACGAAAGGTGGACTTTCTAAGTAATACATCCTAGAAGAACTATGATTTCTTTTTCATTCCTTATCCATAAGTTCAAGATTCATAACTAGTCCGATTCAGGAGAAGTTCTAAACCTCAATCCAAACAAAACTAGTGGTGACAAAGTGAATACCAGTTCTTGCCCTGTAGCTCGACAAACTTGAACCCCAAGAGCTTGAAGCCCGAGAGAATAAAATCCAGTAGCGTCCAGCAGATATAGGAGCTGGTAAGTAAACGATAATCCTGCACAGTACAGCCCAGATAAGTTCAATGCAGAAAAATGCCACAGATTCAATATGAGTCTTCATATTATATCCACGAAAACGCAGGCATAGAGTATGTAGACCAAAATTACACTGCCGTTCAATGCAGTAACCTCAGAAAATGTAACTCTAAGCATAACTAGGTAAACGAAGAATTGCTCCTAATAATTATGAAGAATCACCAGCTACTAAGGCAGTCAAATCCACAAGTACCTTCACTTGAAGCATGTATCCAAGGATAGCAAACAGCTATTAACTTTTTAATCTTCGTAGCTAATTGTACTCGAACAGAAAGCTCTTGATTCCCACTAGTCTCTCTTGAAACAATTGATTCATCTCCTGTGAAGAAGTCAGCTTCATCGAATCCTTCATCTTCTGTTCCCCATAATCTTTCTCGGAGCCTCGCTTCCCTTTCTTTGTTATATATCGCATGTAACTTTGATTTCAAATACGGTAACACAACCTACAAAAGGCACACCAGTACCAAACTAAAGGCATAAGCTAAGAGATAACCCAATTCAAAGTTTTTGCATTTAGAATAGAGTCAGTACCAAAAACACAACAGAGAGGATTCTCTGACGTTTCTCTAAACCGGAATGTTTAACTTCTTCACCGGAATCTTTCCTAGCACTGTCTTTCCTCAATCTCAATCTCACTGATTTCCTCCTCAACCCATACAATGATTCAGCAAACGAAGCATCTGAAACCAATTCATAAAAACTAAGCCGAAGTTCCAATACACAATCATAATCTGTTTTCCAGAAGGTACCTGTGGTTCGTAAGCTATGTCCTTCAAGAATAAGCATCAAAGCAGCATAGAATTCATCCTCGTAGTCTAAGATTTTATGGAGGAACGATCGTCTCAAAGCAAAAACCTAAAAACTCACAGAACAGAAAATTAAGAAGAGACTTAAGAATCAATTCCAATCCTAAAAAGACGGGCATTTTTAGGGTTTTGATCTTACGCCGAGGGAATATGTAAGAGCGGCGCGAATGCTAGCCGGAAGCTGTTGAGCTGCAGCCATCTCGAAGAAGGTAGGGCGTGTGCCTTCACCTCCCACCTGAAACAGCATCGTTTTCTTCTTCCTCTATTCGTCTTCTTCGTCTGCTAGTTAGTGATGATTACTTGATAAGAAGAAGAGAGCTTTGTGTTTTGAGTGGGATTTGATTGAGGCCTTTAGCTTCTCTCGAATTTCAGAAATTGGGAAAGAGATGATAGACGGAGGAGAAAGAAAAGACGCATTTCGAGAGAGAATATGACGTCATAATTAAACAAAGGTTTGTTACCACGTCAGTTACTTAGCTGACTCATCAGCCGACAATAGTCCACCTCGACTAAGATTTTGCCACGTCACCACCCCATATCTAAGGAGAGCTACATATTTTTCTCCATTAAATTTGATAATTTTTTTAAGTAGTAGTAGTAATGTCTCTGTTACATTTGGATGAGCCTTTCCAACCACGTCCAGTGATTCAGTCATCGTCCTGCTAATCTCATCCGTCCCATCACCTCTCCGCCTCCTCTTTCTTTTTTTTTCTTTTTTTTTTAGCAAAATAAACATTAGATTGATAAAGTTTGGATTGAATTACAATAATGTCTATCTTTACCTAAAGAATCTAAGCTTCTAAAGAATCTAAACTTCTAAGTTCGATTACAACAACTATAACCCTTATACAACATTCAAAATACTAAGCGGAAATAATCCATCAACCCGGAACTAACTCGGAAAACTTGACCGTCGCTGAGGGAAAACAAGTCTAGAACGAGCCGCAGAATCCACCGCGCATAAGAAACAACTCATGAGATAATAGGCGAATAAAGACTTTCATTTGCATTTAAACACACAAAACCCGAAACAGTCAGGGTCAAATCCTCCTACCCTGGAACCATCTTACCAAGACGGTTTCAACCAAAGCCATAAACCAAAACCGCTCCACCCTTAGCCCGTCGTCAAATACCTCTCCGCCTTGTTTTTCTGCTTATATGGTTTTTGTTTGTTTTCTTTTCAATTTAGGCCCTCTACTTTTGTTCGAGACTTGGAGTGGACTGAACCACACCAGTCGGTTGAAGTAAAAGTTAATCAATTAAATTGTGCATAGACTCTGGTTCTGTTTAAATTGGTTTGGGCTTGGTTCGGTTAGCTTTAAATAGACGATATATATGTATTGCCTATGATATTATTTTTCTTGTTTAATTGGCAGAACCAAAGTCGCCGTGTACAAGGATACTCTTTCTAGGGTTTTATCAACCTCCATGAAAACACGGAGCCGGAAAGTCTCGGATGATCGTCTTGCCATTATCCAACGCAATACACGAGCGGAGAAGAC
Source organism: Euclidium syriacum (assembly GCA_900116095.1). NCBI lineage: Eukaryota > Viridiplantae > Streptophyta > Magnoliopsida > Brassicales > Brassicaceae > Euclidium > Euclidium syriacum. The sequence goes on from FPAK01000003.1 coordinate 18,330,338, forward strand.
CACAGAGAATGATACAAGAGAAAACTCATTGCCGATCCCAGATGATCTCATAATGGAGATATTCTCGAGACTGCCGGCGAAGTCTATAGCAAGTTGCCGTTGCGTATCGAAACCCTTGGCCTCCATACTTCTTCGTTCAGATTTCACGGAGCTTTTCTTGACAAGATCTTCGGCTCGCCCGCAGCTCTTATTTGCTTGCAAAGCAGGCCTTAAGTTTCTCTTCTTCTCCTCTCCTCAACCCCAAAGTTCAGATGAGAACTCGTCTGACGTAGTTATCAATCACTACATGAAATTTTCCGTTCATGCTTACGACCGAGACACTCCATCTCATCGTCCTGTCCAGGGCTTGCTCTATCATACATACCTACAGTGCTCAGAGGGAAAGGAGGAAAAGTTGCCGGCGATATTTAACCTTAGCACGGGACAATCTTTACTTTTACCAAAAGTGAAGATGAGTAGGTATGTGTTTACAAGGTTAGGGTATGATCCGATTGGCAAACAATTCAAGTTATTGTCCATGACATTCTCAAATAACTACGTGTATGAGAAACATCAAGTTCTAACATTGGGAACTCGAAACCATATGTGGAGAATGATTACTTGTTCCAGGCCCCATTATTTTTCAAAGGAAGGGATATGCATCAATGGTGTTTTGTATTACACAGCTTTAGATAAACCCCGTTCACGCGATTGTTACATTGTTGGCTTTGATGTTAGATCTGAAACGTTCAGATTTATTCAAGTCGCTGAAACTTCCATTAGAGTCTGGGATAAAACACTGGTAAACTACAATGGTAAATTAGGTTTACTTGGGTTTGAAAGTTCAAGCGAAATTATTGAATTGTATCTTCTTGAATATTCTCAAAGACATGAATGGTCGAAACATACGTACGTAGTGCCTGTTTTGTGGCAGAATATAGATAGAAAAACCTCTTTTTATATTCTTGGAATGACTCAGAATAATGAAATTGTGCTCGCCCCATACCGTCGAACCACCGTGCCTTTCTACGTTTTCTATTACAATATCGAGAGAAAGACAATGATAAGGATTCAATACCAAGGAATGGAAGTCTTTAAGGATAAGGAGCTTTACATCTTTCTGAACCATGTAGAGGATTTGAAGCTGATGGAACTGTTTTAATTCCTACTTTGAGATTTTTTTTAAAGCTCTCTCGGTTTATGGGTTCTTGTTATTGCCCTTATTATCTCTTATTGTATGACTATTATTATTCCTTTTATTACTCACTGACCAATGGTTATTCTAAGTTATCTTTTGAGATTTTGTTATATTCATACGGCGAAGAAGAAAGAAATTACAGAATTACTAGTAGATATCAAGGGGTCACTATTTCATGTGATTAATATAGCGAATATATATCATCGGTTATTAGTTAAGTCCCATTAAGACCATACTAATTATTTCTTAGGCAATAATATCAATCAATGACTGTACTATTCTGTTTTTTTGTGACCAAGTGTTCAGTGAAAACTTTTCCCAAAACTTTGAGAATTAATTGTGTTAATCCCCCAATTATAAAAAATCATAAGTTTTCATTTCCTTGCTGATGCGAGTTTTCACATAAAGCAAGAACAAAGATGAAGTTTTTATGCACACAATTACTGTTTCTCTCAACTGAACAAAACACTAAGACACATAAAGTAATAAAAAAAAGAAAGAAGAGAAAGACTCTTTAACAAAAACTGTAGGTTTTTCAACAAAAACCTAACTTACTTGACAAGAAAACATTCCTATACAAAAGGTCAGAGTATCATCATAAGTTCCAAATTCTTCAGTCACAGAGATATCTAATAATCTTCTCTAACTCGTTTCCTACCACTCCCAGAAGCAGATTCACTGTGATCCATTCCGCTACTAGAACCAATCTTCTTTAATTTCTGATTCATCAATGGTTCTGAATTAGTCAGGTCTGGTGATGAACAAGAAGACGAGCCTTTTTTGTTCTCTTGCATCTTCTGTTGTTTCTCAATCATCATCTGAAGATATCGACCTTGTTTCTCAATTTGTAACTGCAATGTTCTTTGAATCTGCATTGTATTAAAACACCAAAGGATCAGATCAACAAATCAGACAAAAAAAGAGGGAAAGGACATTGTTTTATACCTCAAGTTGCTCATGGAGTTGTTTCTGAACTTGCATCTGTAACCGTAAAGCTTCAGTGATATCAATGCTCCTGAGAAGAAGGAAGAAGAAACAAATTCGTAAATACGACAAAACATTTTTCCTAAGTTCTGACAGAAAAAACTGATTTTTTCTTGCTTACGCTTTCAAGTCAAGAGATTTGATATCCTCAAATGTTGTCAAATTCTTCTCTAGAGGTTCCTCTGTATCTTGTGAAAGCTCTGGTTTATACCTCGCTGTTCTGTATTTCTGCAAAGAAGTCAACAATAAAAAGACAATTAAGATGAGAAATGGAGATGAGCTTCAACATACAAAAAATGAGACTTATGGAGAAAGAATAAGAAACCTGCAAATGGCTTTTGACATGATAAATAGTCAATCCGGGGTTATTTATGAGCTTCAAAACAGCCTTAGGTGTGGCTCGTTCACTACCACCGAGTTGATTGATAGCTTCGACGAATGCTTCATGAAGTTCAGGTGTCCAACGCATTCGTTGCTTAGATGACACTGAACTAGCTGGTGAGTTTTTACCACTAAACTGCTCCATTGATGGTTCTCTCTGATGTTGGCGATTATTGACTACTATCTCTCGCCTCGGTACATCCAAACATGGTATTGGTATCTGTAACAGATTACAGGAGCTTATAAACAAAAACAATCTCGAAGCATAGAAGATTGAAACTTAGATGAAGATAAAGAAACGAACCTTTGAATCTTGATTGAGGATATTAAGATCATCATTAAGAAGCTCTGACCAATTTGGTTCTAAGCCATCATCAACAGAGATCATTTGATTAGCCCAATCTGGCCATTCGCTTTTCGTATCAACTTCCCCAGGTAAGACCATAGCTCTGCTACTCTCAGCTATTGGTTCCGGAGCAGGAAAATCAAAGAATCCATCTTCAGACCAACTCATATCTTGTTTCAGCTCTTCTTGAGGTTGATTGATCAATGGCAAAGATTGTGTGTCCTGTGTCCGTGCCTGTGAGGAGGAGGAATTTCTTTCGTTTGTTGAAACAACATACATACCATTGTTGTTACAGAATCCACCAGAGCTACTACCACCAGAGAGCAAAGGAAAGACTTGACAAGGTACAGGGTTATTCATCGGTTCTTGTCCTGATAATGATGAAACCCACAAAGAATTAGTGAACTTGTTATTATTATTATTATTATGGTAGTGGTTATATCTCTCTTCCAGAGTTGTAGGAAGAAGAGGAAATGATGAAAACATTGTGGTTTGATAACCAAAATCGCTATCAATTAAGAAAATGAGACTCACTATCAATTAAGTTATATACAGAAACCATCATAGAGGAATATTCTTCACTTTTTGTTTTTACAAGATGAAAATTTATGATTGTTTTATCCAAAAGATTTGAACTTTGGTTTCAGGCTATGAACAAAAGAGAAAAGCTATCATGGAGATGAGACAGATGTATTCAAAATCACAATTGTGGGAAAAGGGACCACACGTATAAGATATGGAATCTAATGCAAATGGGAATGAAAATAGCAATTTGGCTTTTCATCAACACACAAGGACGTGGAAGAATAAGAGTCACCATGAGCACATTATCATCTTTCTAATTTACTAATCATCTTTTTATCAAAATTGAAACTTCAAGGAACGAGAATCAAATCGGGAAAAAATTCGGTGAAGAAAATGATTTGACTAGTGAATATAACGATTCTTAGGTCTTAACAATTTAAGATCAAACTTTACATTAAAATTATACCTTTTTTTCTAAAATCAGCAAAGATAACACTAAAATTTGAGCTAAAATTCAATAACAGATCCGATCACTAAAATTCGAAATTCTATACTTGACCCAAAAGTCAATCCAATAATCAGCTAAATCCCTAAAACTCACCAAAACAGAAATTGGAAAAAGTCGATTTTTCACTCCTTAAATTCGAAGTTTTAGACTGTTGAAACCCAGAAAAAGAAAATCAATCGAATAGGAGGAATGAAAATGCCGACAGAGAGTAAATGGATTATGGAATCTCGCTAGGAAAAGAAAGGAAAGGACAGAGAATCTTACTCGACCCAGCACTGAGCAGCAACACACAGAATCCAATACCGAAATCAAAAGACCCAAAAGGGCTTTTAATTTGAATGATTGAATTGAACCAAACGAAACAAACCAAAATAAAAGGTCCCTTTTTTAAGTATTTGTCTTCTCGATTCTCCCAAAAACCATGAGAAGACGTATTTTATTTTGGAGTTACTTGTCTTCTCCTTTGTGACGTCTCTGTTCATCCTAGCGATCTCGTTTGTTCGTGACCGTTGGATTTACATTCTCTTAGGTTAGTCAGACAAATCGACGATAAACATTCATGCAGTGCACAGAAAGTTAAAATGTTCTCTGCCGTAGAGGATTTATGACGGCCGTGCTATAAGATAATAGCTTGTAGGGTCCACCTTATGGTTATTTCTGTTTTGATTGGTCGAGTACTTCTTGGTGCTTACTACGTCAAGCACAACAAATTAATTTTACATTATACAAAAAAATAGACAATTTAAAGAATTTTTTAAATAATTGACCTAATTTTTTAAGGAGTAGTTTACATCAGTATTATTAAAAATCAGGTTTAATTAGTTTAATTTTCTATATACGAAATAGTAAAAAACATAAATTAGAAATCATATATTTAAAATGTTGGTTTTAAAATACACTCTACATTTTAAACAAATTACCAATCATGTGAGACCATAAAAATTTGCTACATAATTAGAAGAAATTCCATATTAAAGCAAGTTCCATTACAAGTTCTTAAACAGCAAATTAAACAATATTTAACCAAAACAACAATGCGATTTCCGAATAATTGAAGTATCAGTGCTTAATTTTTCCGTTGACTGTTTGTTAGGAATTAAATAAACCATAAATAGCTTAAAGTTGATCAATGGTGGACCAAATCAGTAGTAAACGATAAGGCTGAAACGCTTATGGAAACTAGATTCAAGTTTTAAGGCATAACAAAAGTCTAAAAGACAAAAACCAAACATCCTTAAGATAGAGCAAAAAAGATTCATCAGCCACAAGCCACAACCAAAATATAGATCTCAAAGTTTGCTTAAACGATGGCGTTTGCAGCACTAGCGATTCTTGGCCAAAGGTCGGCACACTCCTTTCCGATCGGTCCGGTAATAGCAGATCCTACAATACACAATCACAAAAGATTCATCAGCCACAAGCAGATACGATTAATACATAATATTTACTTGAGTGACTAAATAAAGTAGAGATCAACAGTAAGAACACCATTTGATCATATACTTAGAACAAGTAAAAGACTAAGAAGTTCTAATACTATTCGAAAATGTCATATCAGATAAGCAGTTCTAAGTTACCTTTCATTTCACCCTTGGGATTGACGATGACACCAGCATTGTCTACAAAAAAACAACAAATTTCGATTAGACTTTACTTTCAAGATTCAAAGAAGTAAATCACAGAGTATTATTGAAGAGCTTACCCTCGAAGTACATGAAGACACCGTCCTTTCGGCGCCATGGCTTCCTCTGCCTAACAATGACAGCAGGCAACACCTTCTTACGGAGATCTGGCTTACCTTTCTTCACAGTGGCCATAACCATGTCACCAACACAGGCGGAAGGCAAACGGTTAAGACGACCTTTGATTCCTTTGACGGAAATGATGTAGAGATTCTTAGCTCCGGTGTTGTCGGCACAGTTCACAGTGGCTGCCACTGGAAGACCCAGTGACATCCTGAACTTGTTACCAGAGGTTCCTCCTCTTCCTATTCACCAAAATTCACCGATGAACAAATGTTATTACAGATCCAAGTCAATCAAATCACAAATCAACCGAAAAGTTGACCACATCTCAGAATTAGAGTTATATTCATATCCACGCATTAAAAGCTTTTCTGATTGCATTTAGGGCAAAACCTTTCAAGTTAAATCGCGTACACAGTTTCTAAAACGATTATCATCCATCAAATTGAATTTTACAAGTATCTAGGAATGAAGGTGAGTGAAATCAAAAGCATGCGACGAAGAAAACAAGCGGCGAGAAACAGAATACTTGAGCTACGATTATCGCAAGCTACGTAATAGGTTACGAGATAGATAGATGAAGATAGACGAAGATGAAGGATTCATTACCTCGCTTCGACATGGTTGCAGAGTAGCTGCTCTTCTCAGAAGGGTTTCAATGACTGCGACGAGAGGATTTATATATGGTTATGCTAGGGTTTTCAGAAAGTATTTATCAGCTGACCTGGATTTCGATGTTTTGGGCCGAAAAAATTTACCAATAGGCCCAATAATATAATACAGCCTCTCTTTTTTAAAACCACTCCTTTTTGTTTTGTCAAACACAGAATTTAACGGCAAACTATATTCTAGACGGCAAGTTTGAAAATAACAGTATCGTTTTTCCAAAAGTAATGTGTATTTTCTTTTCTTCAAACTAACCAGTATAGTCGTATAGAATTATAATTTACATATTTTGTCACACAAAAAAATGTAACTATTCCTCTAAAATGGAACAAACAAAACCAATATCTTCCATCTTGTAATTTAAAATAAAAATATTGATACGGTGTGTCACTAATTTCTCAGCTACTTCTAGCTGACTAAGCTGAGACTAGCTGAGATGAGCTATTTCAGTTACCGAACAAGACTTTTCGAACTTTTTAGTCACCGAACTTTTCGATTCATACTCCCCTTGTTTTGGGTTACTTATTTGACATTTGCAACTGAAATGAAATCTCTAGAACACTGGAAATAGAATTAACAGTGAGACTTTCTTTGATTAGGCAACAGAAACACTTCTTTTGGTCCACAAAATATTTTGCCTACTCACCAAAAGAATCTGATCAGTCAAAATAGTTCACCTAGAGAAGAGATTATAGGAGAAGATATCTGTGACCAGAAAAATTATCCCGTCGCCAATAAGGAAAGCAGTTGAATCCAACTATTATGTGGGTATGTTTTCTTAATGTAATCTCATTTACGCCTTAAAGACACCGGTTTGGGACCTGGCCATTACAAGAAATTCACCAGTTGTTTATTCAACAATCAACGACTAAATCATTCACTTCAAAGAAACTTGAGATTATAGAAGACATTTTTCTGACCTGGTTGTTTTTTAGCAGGAACAACAATCCTTCTTCTTTCTACCGACTTGCCTTTAGATCCTGACACTATCACCCGAATGCATAACTTAATTAGCCAACAAATACACTTTTCCCTGAACCTTCCCATAATTTCAATTGAACCAATGTTGGCTCCGATCTCATACTAAACAAAACAAGTTCTAACTTAGAATGAATAAACCAAAGAAGCAAGTTGTCACTAAAGGTGTGATTTGAATAACAAAAGCAAATGTGTAAAAAAAGATAAACTGACCTATTGTTTTTTTGTCTCTGCATGATTCGCTTCCACAACAACATCTAAATGCCTTTACAGGATGACTTTCATCACTGAAGTCTATCATGTAATCCTGATATTTAAAAACAGCAGTTATTAGAAGAAAGAGTATTGAGTCATAACATTATTAGATTCAACACAGTGGAAAAAACGTATTTAGTCAATCTCTATCCATGGAGTCATCTACAAATAGCAGATAATCAACAGCAAGCTTTCTAGTTTCTAAAATTTCGCCAACAGAAGACAAAATTTCTTAACCATGTGAGTGTTTGTAACTATGTGGTCAATACAGAGTAGGTAGTCCTTACCCAAGTCAATTCATCCATGGCTTTCACGTCTCGTATGGTAAAAAAGGCAATCTGCACATAACCAAATCCAGAACTTCTGTGAGCTAAATGAATATTTTTTTAACAATCAGTGCCTTCAGAACGATGAAGTGAGAGTGGACATTATATACTTACATGATAATAGTGTTTGTCAGGAGTCTCTATACTTACCGGAATATCAATCAAGTTTGCATCGTCGCATCTGCATCAACAATAATATTCATATTTCATAAAAGCCATAAACTCTCAAGGGAAGTACGGAGAAAACAACCCATAGTACAGTGTCCGTTAATTGATGATACCTGTGGTTGATAAATCTTGCGACATTTCCACAAAGTGTGGCATCCAGACACAGAGCTTCTTCATCTTTTAGATCCCGTTCTGAACCCCAGTCTGCATCCAGAGTTACAGGATATGTATGCCGTTCACTGCTAAAGTTTATATTCCGGTGGTATAACTCCGTGTTGGTCAATATTTCACCAATGTATTCACATACAAAGGTTCCTTTAGGCAAGTCTTGAAGTGTTCTAAGACCCCATCCTTTACCTTCTTGGGTAAAGTAAACCTGAAACATATACGTTAAAGTTTTAAATCTTGAGGAAGCCAAACATCAAGACAATAAGCTATTAGGAGACAAGAAGCTATTCTAGAAACGATACCTGCAGTCCGCACTTTATCCCTCTCTGTACGATTCGATTTCCACAGAGCATATTGCATCCACACTTTCTCCAGCATTCCTTAATGAACTTCCGGATCAAGTGTCCATCACATTTTGCGTCTGTTCCTTTCTCAAGAGGGCAGTCTTCGCAGTAATATTTTTCGAAAGAATCTGGTTCCTTTTTCATCTTAAGACACTTGTCCAGAAACTCTTTCTTTAGTAACCCTTCTTTGGTATAGGCATATTCTCCACCGGTTTCAGAAGCACAAGCACATGAAACGTCAGCTGAAAGACAATTCCCCTTGCAATCTGCGCAGCAATCTTCATCGGAAATCCGAGCCAGAGACACACGCACAATAGCATCTTGGTATGTAATGTTGTGAGGGATGTAAGTAAACTTTGGCAACTCCTCGTTCCCAACATCATCGACAAGAGATATCTCAACACTCTCTGATCCTTTAGTTATGTCGGAAATTCTGTTCTTATATTTCCTCTTGCGATCACCATTGCTAGCCTGTGGTTGCTTCTGGACTACCTGAGTGGATGAACTTGAGGTCAGTGGTTGCTTCTGGACTACCTGAGTGGATGTACCTGAGGTCGGTGGTTGCTTCCGGAATACCTGAGTGGATGAACCTGAGGTCGGTGGTTGCTTCCGGACTACCTGAGTGGATGAACCTGAAGCCGTAGAACGGGTTTCATAATTCTTTTTCAGAGGACGAGGACCGTCAGTGACAACAACATGTTCTCTATTGCCATTAGATGAACCAGAAGTTGCAGAACGGGTTTCGTAGTTCTTTTTCATACTAGGAGGAGTGTCAATGACAATAAGATCATTCCCTCGATTGCCATTAGATGAACCTTCAATTTGCATCCCTTCGTCAGCATTATAAATAGCGTCGATCAGTGCACTATAGTTTTCCAATTCTATGTAATCCCAATTCTCACCAGACTCTTTCAGGAGCTGCCTAAGCACTGGCTTTGTCTTCTCATCGGGAATTTTTAATTCCCTTGTTCTCTCATATGCTTGGCGTGCCTTCACGCGTCGATATTCCTTCGTTCTCTCATTTGCTTGGCGTACCTTCTCGTTGGCCTGCATCGCTTGTTGCATATCAAAGATCACCTGCAAATTTATCCCCACTATAAATGTTATTGAACAAAAAAACAAATCCAATCGAAGGAAACCAGTAAAACCAAGACAGAGATCGTGATCTTTAAAACCTGTGAATGATATACAATGACGCACGCAAAATTTAACATCCAATTCATGTGAAATTCATCCCTTATCAGTAAGAAACCAAAATCTCACAGCTAAACCCTAAAAACTGATGTTCTTGACTCGGAAAAAAAGAAATCCCCATCGGTTATGACGGAAATCAAAAACGGCGGATGCAGAATCATCAAATGGACAAGGAGAAATGATTTCGAAGAATTTCGAGTTTCAAGCCTAAAAGAGTGACCAAAATCACCGAATCTCGAACCTAAATCAAACCCTAAGATATCTAAATCAAAATTCGCGAAGTAAGAAACCACAATGAAGAAAAACAAAAAGACGAGTGGATAAAACATGCAGAAGAAACAAAATGTGAGAAAGCGAAGAGAATACGTTAACAGATACATAACCTCAGTGCTGTTATATGGGAACTACAAGCGGAAGCTTCTCGAATTCAACCGAATTGTGGAAGACGGCGATGGATTTGCATGCAGAGAGAGAGAGATCGAATTTTCTTGAGAAAGAAATTAATATTAAAAAATTACAATCAATTAGACAATAATAAAAACTCCCTCAAGTCAGTGAGACCCCCACACTTTCACAGTATCCGATTTCCATCCGATTCACTCGGAATACATTATTGTTTACAGATTTCTTTATTTACCCTTTTCGTCTTTTTTGCAGATATTTTCTCAGATACAGAAATTAAGAGAGATGATGTATAGGTCCATTGAGTAGGCCCATTTGACTAATCACATTAAAAAAAAAGTACAGCTATTACATTATGGGCTACGTTGCTCCTACCTTCTACACCACTCTCTACGCTTTAAAAGATCTCGTTAGGCGTTAGTTGGCCATTCAAAAAATCAGAAAGTACTTGGGGAACTATTTTTTTGATATTTTTTTAGTTTAGGCATTATAATTTATAATTTTAATATTCACATTGCATCTTAAAGTTTTCATAAGAAATATAAACATAAGTTGGATTCCTCAAATTAAAAGTCCAATCCATTATAAATTGTAGATAAATGATCGAGTTATGTCAAAACTCATCGGATCATATGAGATTGATCGGGTATGGTAAAGACTAATCAGCTTAAACTGGAAAAAAAAATGGATAATCGATTTATGAACATGATTAGAGTAAAATAGTTATTGTTAGGTCACGTCTAACATCTAAATTGCCAAATTATAGAATGAAGATCCTACATAAACAATTTTCTTTGAAATATATTATATTTAAACTTGAATGAATTACATAAACAGAAAGTAAGTAAATTATAAGCAACATATTTGAAAAAATACCAAAAAAAATCATTTCTTATATCGAGGTTATTTGATTTGATTGATTGGTGAATATATTGGAGATTGGGGCATCCATTTTTATCTCTTGAGTAGAGCAATGATTAAGTATGGGGCACCCATTATTTATCCATCCATAGAATGCATCGGATAGATTTTCCTTCCACCAACAAATCAAAAGCTTCATTTATTTTCTCAAAGCTTAATTCGTGAGTAATAAGACCGTCCAGATGAAGCTCCTGCAGTGTAAAATAAGTCATAAATCGCATGCCACAACAATAGAACCATAATCCAATATGAAAACAAGTAATTAACTACATTTTCTTTTGTTACCTTTTTCAAATAGCGATCCACAAGAATGGGAATATCAAGTTTGGATTTAAAACCACCAAATAAAGTTCCACTAATAGTTCTGCCTCTGAGAAGGTCATAACTACCCAAACTTATTGGTAAAGCATTTTTCTCCATCCCCAGAATTACCGTTTTACCCGATCCCTAAAAAAAGTTAATAGTAAAACGAATCTCGGTTTATCCATGGAATGTGATGCTAAACCAAAAAGAAATCCGGATCCAAGCATACCGTGCGAGTGCTATTGAAAGCTTCCTCCATCAAAGAAGCTAAACCAATGCATTCAAAACTGTAGTCAACTCCTCCCTCTACCATTTCTCTAATCACCTTTTTTATAATCACCCAACAAATAAATTAATAAAAAATTGATTATTTTCTATAGTTATTGTGTAATTTACATACCTGGGTAGTTTTTTTCTCTCCAAACAAAGCAGGATTGACGAAATCCGTTATCCCGAATTGTTTACCTACTCGACATTAATAAATAACACAACATTATTTTTGTTATATTTTTCCTTGTTAAATTTTTTTATATTATATTTTCTGTATATATCGAAAATTCACACCTATTTCAAATTTGTCTGGATTGAGATCCACACCGATGATCTTTGCCGCTCCACGCAGCCTAGCACCTTCTGCAACCTGTTTATGAAATTATTTTCTTGGTCTTTTTAAATCATATAATATATATAACTATAATTCGCAATTAATTACTTTTGAGTTTTGATAAATAAATAACATAGAAAAAACCTTATTATTGAATTAAAAAATTATATTTTGAAAACAAAAGAAAGTTACCGCAAGTCCAACAGCACCAAGGCCAAAGATAGCGACAGTGGAACCTTCTTCCACGTCAGCCACTTTCCACGCAGCTCCAACTCCTGGTCCACGTACGTGACGCATCGGTAAATTAATTTATGATCCCACTATAATTTCTACTTTTGTTAATGTTTTAACCTCGGAAAATTAAAACTATCAAAATCAACCCTTCTCTAATATGAAATGAGGATTTAATCAAACCTGTGGAGACGCAGCAGCTGAGCAATGCCGCTTTGTGAACGGGAATCTCAGGGGAGATTTTGACGAGATGGACGATATCTACGACGGTGTATTCAGAGAAACTCGAGACGTAGAGATAATGGTGGATAATCTCACCGGAAGAGTCTTTGAACCTAGAACTCGTTCCGTATCGTCTCGTGTTTGACAAGAGATCGTCGCAAAATCTCGCACACCAGTTGCTCTTTGAAGACTTGCAGTCTTTACATTCCCCACAGTAAGGGTGAAACACTGGCAATACGACGTCGCCTTGTTTAAATCCATCCACGTGTTCTCCTATGCTCTCGACCACACTGGATTACATACATTAATCCCAAATTTTTATACAAATAAATTGCTGAAGAAGAAACATTATTATAGTAAAATAAATTAAACAAACAAATTTATGATAAAATATGAATATATTCACCCGACTGCTTCGTGTCCAAAAATCCTAGGAAACCTTGCACGTGGTCCCTGGAAAATGAAAAAAAATGTCAATGAAAAATCGGTTTGTAATAAGTGATTTCTGCATTAACTTTGTCGTACAATGTAGAGAAACTATATAGTAAATGATGTACGTTTTCTCATCACGCATTGCACGATACATAACGTGCAATATTTACGAAAACATACCACGTATAATTTTGAGTATAATTAATAACAATATTTCAGCAAAAAGAAAACATACAATATAAACTCACTTACACTGTCTAATTTCCAGTAAGTAAGATCGCTGTGGCATAGAGAAGTGCATAGGATTTTAATCCTAACTTCGTAAGCTTGAGGAGGATCAACTTGGATCTCTTCTATCACCAATGCTTCTCCTGCTTTCCTACATATTGCCGCTTTGCATCGAATCGGCTTTCCTTCGTTGCTGGAGAATGATGACATCGTCTTGTCCATGGTCATTAACAATGACGGAGTTGATATGAGAGAGATAAGAGAGACGAACTTGTTTTCCTATACTGTCTTTAAAAAATGATTCATTCCACATATATATAGTTGTTATCAATATCAGAAATATAGTTATCAATATCATAAATCTTTTTTAGTAGAATCTTCATAATTGATCCAAAAGCTTGTCTCTATATGAGGAGTGGTTATACGGCCTACCTTTATTTGTCTTTAGTCTATTATAAAAATGAATCGTAAGGAAATAAAAACATTGAAAATTACCAAAAAAAAAAGAATACATTGGCAGATTGTATCACTAGAAAACACATCTAGCTAGGATGGTTGGTGGATAAATACAAAGTTAAAAGCCAGCAAATCTTTTTTCTTTTTGATAAGTATATTATATAGATTAATCTTGACTAATTTTCCAACCAACCTACAAAGTCTTGATTAATTTTATTGAACTAGTACAGCTCGACTAGAATTGATTGCGTACCCTAGTGATTCTTAACATGAAAGTTCACACAGTTTTGAAATTTGATAAGAAAGAATTGCATAAACTAAAAAGAACAAAATTTATATCATATGGATGTAGCAATATTAATTATCGTATGAATGTTGCATGCACACATGTTTTTTTTTTTTTTTGGTCTGTCACACATGTTTAAGAATATGCTGATTATCAAAATTTACTCTCTATGTGCGTGTGCGTCTTGAGTTATTAAATTCGTTTCTATTCCTATTTTTTAACAGCAAATATTAACTGGACCCAAAAATGTATACATGATTATATTTTTTATATATCCAATCACTTTGATTTTCCTAACCGAATTTGACATCTTTCGCTGCAAAGTAAAAAAAAAACATAAGAACGAAATTTTCTTTGATTTGTTTAACGAATACTAGGAGCAAAATTATTCTCCCCCACCTCTCCGGTTTAGACCTAATCTTCAGCAATCTGCAAAAGAAATTTGATTAGTTTCCTTAAATTAATCACCCCATATTTTATTTAATAGTTGAATTTGCACTTTTCTCTATAATAATATAGTAAAACAAAAATAAATTTAACGTACCATCTCCTTTTCGACGCAAGCTCTTGAGGAACATGAAAAATATAGCAGCAAAGACCAAAGCTGCTACTCCCCCTACAACTATCGCCAATGACTTTCCCGTGTTTACTTCTGTACCTCCCTCTGCCAATAAAAAGAACAATATGCATACTTAAACACACTACTTTTCAGATGTTGATTGTAAACGGAATTATATTTTAAAACGTTGCAAGAACGTAAAAGTTGTACGTACCGTGGTATGAATCATCTGGGAATTCATGAGGGTAATTTGTATACCTTACGTAGCACCCTTCCAAGTAAATTTGACCGGTGGTGGACCACCGACACTCTTCTGCCGCTACAGCCGCGGCAGCGGCAACGCACTCGCCGCAATCGCAGGCTTCAACGTGGCCGTCGCATTGAGCCACAACGTGGAGGAGCTTGTAGCTATCTTCATAGAATCCGTGCCCGTCAACGACTCCTGTCTCGGCTGCAATGAGCGCCTCCGTTCTTATCTCTTCGAATCCGGCGAATTTCTCCGCCGTAGCTTCGCATATCTTGTGGATCAGACCGTGTTCCGGTGTTTCCAATAACTTGTAGTTGTGGTGATTATAATTGACTTCAAAAGAAGAAGATAATTGTGTTGGACACACGCACACAAAATTGCTAAACATATTTATTTTACCTGTTGGATAATTTGTTCCGAACCCATACTTTACAAAAGTCAAACTAGATAGGAAATTATCCAAACCATTATTTTTATGCAGTTCTTTTTTATTCCTACTTCTAGAATTTTTTTTAAAACATGCTTCAGTTATGAGAAAAAACATATAGTTATCAACATCATTTAAAAATAAAAATAATTAACAATAAATTGTTCCTGTATTTCACAGTTATTATATAATAATAATATATAATTGATGTATACGTACATCATCGTTTGATCAGAATTTATAACACAATTAACGTATGATATTCATGAATCATGAAGGTACAGCAGAAAAAGATTTACTCACGAGGCAGTTCGGTTTCGTATACCAAATGACATCCTCGGAGATGAACACGAGCTGACGTGGCATTTCCACACAATCTAGATGAAATCTCACGTAGATCACCAACACATCTACGACAGATCTCACTCGGATAGTCTTCTTCGCATTGAAACCATCCAGAGACGGCGTGTTCTTCGTTACCGACTAGAGTCTTAAAGAACTTAGATCGAGTGGATTCAGATTCGAGTTTGCTTAAGAAAGAAGAAAGTACTTGTGCGCGACGAAAGAGATTCTGATTTATTGTTGTTGATGGTTTTTGGAGAATGGTTGTTCCTGATGAATCGCATTGTTTGAAAACTAGAGTGTCGTAATCCAATTGGGAAGTGTTAATGAGAGATGGAAGAGAGAAAAATGTTAGGGTTAGAGTTTGTGTGAGGAGAGATGTCCAGTGGAGAAGCATGTTTGAGACCAATCTAGAGAGACGATAGAGTGTTTTTTCATTTATGGAGTATATATCGCATGAATGGAGATGGAAGTTAAAGTAGTTCAGATAAATGTCTACGTGTGTCTACAATTTGGTTGTGACTTGTGAGACCGAGATCTGATTTAAACAAAAAAGTTCAAAGATTTCGTGGTCTTTTATCTTCTCGTTTGGTATGTTCCTAGCCGTTAGATATAAGGTTAGATTGGTTTTTGGTGGTAAAGAATGTATATATATATATAGTTGTTATCAAGTTACAAAAACAGTACTATCTTCCATTTTTTTGTCGCTTTTTTAAATATTCCGCTATTGTCTATTACTTTTTTTTTCCTATGTAAATGTTATCGTCTTATGTTATTAATCCGACCATAATTTTAGTTTGTTTGGGGTCGTTTGTCAATTCTTTGTATTGATTATTGTGAAATCATAATATTATTGGCTCCCACTAGTACTTTCGTACCAATGTGGACCACTGATGTATTGCTTATATAATCCTCAATCATAAAATTGGTACTCTTTGTGTTTTGTAATAGTTGATATTTTAGAGAAATTTTTTTGTTCATGATGTTTTCAATTTTAATGCAAATTTAATTACTTTTTTTATTGTTTAATTTTTAACTATTTTTATTATGTAAGTTGTTTTATCATTGGTTGAATTGTGTTTATATGAACAATAAATAATTTTTTAATATAATTCTAAAATTAAATAATTCTAAAACATCAAATATTAAAAACGGAGGGAATACCAAAAACGATAACAAAAAGCGACACTCTCAGTTTTTTTTTGGTATTATTATCTCTTATCAGCTTTTTCTTACGTTTCTGTTGTAACATCTACTATTCTATTCTCGTCTTCCACTAAATTTTTTTTTATTATTTTAAATCACCAATTGATCCATAAACCGTTTATGGAATTGGTTTATCCCAAAAATGTGTAACTAGAAATTCGTCAACGAATGGAAATTATCTCAAGAATTTTAAATTGATAGTGATTTTATTTCTAGCCTAACTCTTATCTAATTTTTCTTCTTTTATGAGTAAGAGAGCAATAACAGAAGAAAGACAGCTAAATGTACGTAACAGATTTTCATGCAGTTCTAGACAGCGTGCAATAGTAGAAAAAGTATTCCGACCAACTAAATATACCTATAAGAACTTGTCAATCTATACGTTTATTATTAGGGGAAAATTTTATAGTTTCTAACCAATATTAAAATAAAAATGCATATAATTCGTTGATCTGTTTAGCATTTATAAATACAATTTACCTCCAACTATATGTAGGATGTTAATTAGGATTGAAAATTCTTGAGTTGGAACATAAATTGCCTTGCCACATATTAAAACTAGTATAATTTTGTAAGTAAAAGATTGTGGGTTTTTGTGGGTATGTTATTTTTAAATTTAAACTTTTCTAACATAAAACCTAACAAGCATAGACTTTAGGCATAACAAATTATTGCATATTAAGAAATAAAAATCCGTTTTGGACTTTAAAATTATTTATCAAATTAACCCTTACAATTGATTTCAAATTAAATCAATTGTATGTCCTTTTAAATAAGGGTTCTCAAAGTATTTTAAAATATTTTTAAATGAAAACATGTTTTAATCAACATTTAAGAAATTACTTCTTTATTATTTTTATTTTTAACTGTGAAAACACTTATTAAATATACTCTGACAACTATTATATTCATATATAAAAAAATTATCCGCGTTATACAAAGATTACGACAACTGATTTACCATAAATAAATTATATATATATAAATTGTTAATATTGTCAGAAAATATATATCTGACTCTCGTAATTTTCTATTATCAAGAATCCGTCCTGAACTTTAAAATGACTTATCAAATTAACCCTTACAATTATATTTTAGTTCTTTTTTTTCTAGATACTTTAGCAATCGAATACTTAATGATTATGTATTTCATCATCACAAAATTCATAACTTCAGAGCCAACGGAAAAAAGAGAGTCAAAACACCTTAAAGATTTTTATTCTTAATATGCATCTTTAATTATTATAAGTATAAACACCCAATCAAGTTAGCTCAGTTGTTTTGAGGTTGTACCTCACCTCACTAGTTCGAGGACATAGATGAGGAAGATAAACAATTATAATAACAAACACAACGAAGTTTTCTACGAGTTTTGGCATTTTTTATACATTTACCAACTCCATTATATCCTGAATAGCAGTCTCGACGACAATCAATAGGGTCACATCCCGGAATTCTGGTGTTAATTATTATAGAACATAGATCATCTCCTTTAAGTTTCTGAACCATTAAAAATGCTACAAAAGAAAATCGTGATGTGAATTTGATTAGATCTTTTTATATTTTTAGAAGTGAAAATTATTTATTTTTGAGTTTGGTAGTAGAAAAAAATGTAATTACCTGATAATACAAGCATGAACACGAAGACAGAGCATGATAACTTGGCCATGATTAATATCACAAAAGAAAGTTAATAATGTTTTGTAAATGAGATATGATAAAAGCAAGGCTATTTTCTTGTTTACTTGTTTCACGAAAGTGTTTGGTTTGTGTTTATATATAGATATTCGTAAATGACTTTTTTACTTTTAGTTAAATTATTTCTCTTAAAATTCATTTTTCACATAAATTATAACATAATTAAAGAAGTTGAAAAAAAAAAGGTTGAAAATTGTCAAAGGAAAGGGCATGACTTGACAAAAATAAGGAAGGTGAATGAAAGTTAAAAATGTTAGGTACATTGATTAGTATCTGCGTTTTTTTACTAAGATTTTTGCCTATATATATACTTTTTTTTCCAAAATATTAATGTATTTACATTGGTGAGATATTATCTCACAAATATAATACTAATATCTTTAACATATTTTATTGTGAGAAACATACGGTATGTGAATTTTATAGTTCCATTGGTGAGATATTATTTTCGTTTTTCATTAATATAATTTTCATAGATTTATTATAATTAAAAATTTTAGTGTAGTCGAATTTGAAAATTTTATTTTAAACCTAAATTTAAAGGATTTATCATTAATATTATTTAAACATATTTAATTAATTCTTAAATATATATAATTTCATTAATTAGCTATAGTTATTTATATAATAAATAATAGTACTAAAAATAAAATAATTAATATTAATAGAAACTTTAATAGTGCGATACATTAAATTATTATAATGAACAGAATCATACTCTTTTAAATAATACAATTATGATAACTTTTAAATTTTAAATCTCACATTTATTATTTAATATTATTTTGTTTCGGAAAAAAAATCAGTCTGCTACGTCCTTTGTACTCCGAAATTTTTTTGCCCTCTAACAATGTGAGTCTTAGTTTTTCAATTCAACGGACGTCGATATATTTCACAAGGTGAATGTCCACCGATCTGGTGATGAGCTCACCAAAGGTGGACTTTGGGCACTTTGGTTTACGAGGTCGCTAGGCTGTAAGAGATGATGGTTGGTATGGATTCTGAGTTTCTTCTGAACTTATTATGGGGTGGTTCGTTGATATCCGGGGTGCTGCTGAAATGTGATATGGTGCGGATTTTTTTTCCGCTGGGTAGCAAACCTCCTACAACAGCAAAGTAGTGCCTGAAGTTTCTGGAAAAGTCACAATGGGGATGTAGTTCCATAAGATTTTGGGACGCTGAAGTCAGTATTTAGACAATAAGACTGATGTCGAAAAACAGAAATAATATCGAGAAAGTGAGATATGTAGGTTTATTCAATTCCGGTCCTGAAGAGAGGGTGGTCTCAAAGTTATTTTTCATAGAGAGATGTTTGAGGTGGAAGGAGTGAAGTAAAATGTGTTTGAATTTGGTGATGTCTGAAGTGACCAGAAAGACGTCTATCGCGTAGGAAAAGAAACCTCTGGAGCAATAAGGTTTGAAACGATGGTCTTTGAACCCAAAACTCCTCTCAAACTTAGCCTTTTATATAAAAATTAAGACTTAGAGTCAATCAATGTATTGCCAATTAATTTTGCAACAAAAAGTTTATAAATTTAATATTATAGCTCAATTTTTTTACCCAAATATAATGGCTCATACTCTACCAAAATTTGATTCAAATTTAGCTAGAGATGAATCAAAAGAATTATCGTCTAAAAAAAGAGATCGTATAAAGAATTTTAGGTCTCAAGTGTTGAGAACCTAAAAGTTTAAGAAAAATGTGAAGGATAAATAATCATTTCATTCATCGTCAATTGATATTATTTTAAAAAAAAAGGAATGAATAAGCTAAAGGAACTATCATCTCTATAAATAGAATTCAACACCATAAAGGAAATGATCTAAAACTAATATGAAGAAACATAAAATCAATTTTATAGAATAAAAGACACTAAAACTCAATTTATGTCATTTATGTGTTAGATTGATGGATCGTAAAAAAATTCAGATCCAACCATAGGTTTGGGTTGTGTGTGCTTTTGCGGGATCGAGCAGATAGTGCTTTGGAAGCGATGTGTCAACATCGATATATTTCACCCCTTCACTCGGAGATGTATACGTTATTATGAGTTATGAAGAGTTTTCTATCCAGTAAGATGAATTGTCAACACATTGTGCAAAACTGGCCTCCATAGTACAGTCTTCAGAAGAGTGTCCCGCTTTCTCCAACTTGCTAGATGAATTTGGCATGCTTCGAATTTAATTTCCCTCATTTTTTTGTTTCTTACATTTCCCGTCTTTGTAATGTAAGAACCGATTGTTTGGCTCGGTTTTCTATATTTTTACTTTTAAATTGCTTTGATGTAAACTATATACCTCCTGTTTGGATTACCGACATATGAGTTTTATTTTAATTAATGTTGGATTGAAAAATAAAAATAAAAGATTAAAAACTCAACACTTGAATTCTATTGATCCAATATACAAAAGGAAAAACTTATCCCTACAAATCTATCCCGAGTCTCAAGCCAAAATCAAATGCCAAAGTTAATTAAAGAGCTAACCAAAAGATTATATCAAAGCAAAAAATATCTAAAAGTGAAAAGACATATATACAAGAGCTAGGAGAAATAAATGATGATAGAAATCCCCTATTCTTTCGTGAATATCGTTAATTCGTTATGAAAGAAACATAACTTATCTTTAAATGTTTTCGTTACAACAAAACAAAATCAAACTCTTTTAGAGTCAAAAGAAATGAATGAATGTCTCCCTGTCTTCCTTAAAGTCTCCAACTTTTATAACCAATTTTCCGTTAAGAAAGAGAGTAAATAATAAATCAACAGTTCAAATCTTATCATGTCTAAACACCACAAGATTCTTCCTCATCTCACGCTCCTTCTTTTTCCTTCTTTTTTATTCTTCGTCTCAAAATCTCTTCTCAACTGATCTCGTATAATCATTCACGAAGAAACGAATGAAAGGAAAAATAAATAGGGAAGAATTAATCCCACCGCTTCTTTGCTTAAGGATTAAACGAATCCAAAAAAATGGGTCGGCTCAAATTCGCATGTTCGGTTTTTGAAATCAATTTTATCTCAACACAAGATTAATTCTTAATTTGTTTCTTTAATAGTTATAAGTACAAACGCTTGATCGAATTAGCTCAGTTGGTTTGAGATTGTGTCTCACCCTGAGGAGAAGAATTGAAAAAACAGTCATAATAACAAACACAACGAAGAACTCCACCAGTTTGGGTATTTTTCATACATTTACCAACTCCATTATATCCTGAATAGCAGTCTAAACGACAATCAACAGGATCGCACCCTGGAACTTTGCTGTCAATGATTATATTACATAGATCATCTCCTTTAGCTTTTTGGACCGTTGAAAATACTACAAAAGAAAAATCATATTATGATGTGAATTTACTTAGATTTTTTTGTATAATTTAAAATTAAGTATTGGAAAAAATTTGTAATTACCAGAGAACACAAGCATGAGCATGAGGACATAAGAGCATGATAACTTGGCCATGATTAATATTGCAAAAGAAGATTTCTAATGTTTTGTAAATTAGATATTATCGAAGCAAAACTATTTTATTTTTTACTTGTTTCTCGAAAGTGATTCGTTTGTGTTTATATAGATATTTGTAAATGACTTATTTAAAATTCATCTTTCACATAAATTAGAACATAACTAAAGAAGTTGACAAAAAAAAAAGTTGAAAATTGTAAGAGAAAAATGCATGACTTGAAAAAATAGGGAAGGTGAATGAAAGTTGAAAATGTGGGTTGACTACATTGATTAGTATGTGCATTTAAATGTGAGTTGACTACATTGATTAGTATGTACGTTTTTTACAATGATTTTTTCCTATATTTTCTTTCCAAAATATTAGAGCATTTAAATTGGTGAAATATTATCTTACATATATAACATAGTAAAACCTCTACAAATTAAAAATTTAAAAACTTTAATATAAGTATATATTTATATATTAATTTATCGATA
Source organism: Euclidium syriacum (assembly GCA_900116095.1). Taxonomy (NCBI): domain Eukaryota; kingdom Viridiplantae; phylum Streptophyta; class Magnoliopsida; order Brassicales; family Brassicaceae; genus Euclidium; species Euclidium syriacum. Next base: position 18,352,609 of record FPAK01000003.1, read on the forward strand.
AATTAATAAATTATTATTTTTAAAGAGGGGTGAATTTATAATTTTTTAAAAATATATATTTAAAATAAGTACTTCAAAGTTTATAAACAATAGAAGACATTGATGAATTATAAGATTATAATATACATAAAAAATAGTTGTTGCGTCTATAATTCTTTTCAGAAAACTATTTGTGCAGTTCGAAAATGCACATCATAAATTTTTGATGTAATAAGAAAATTTAGATATAAACTCCAAATATTTGAGATTTAATTAAAAAACGGAAAAAAAATACTAAAGTAATATTTCACTAAATTGTTATATATTTAGAATTTTATATGTAATTAATTATTAATTTATAATATTATTAGGATCATATATATATAGGAATTTTTAAAAAAATATTATTTATTATCTTATCGAGTTTTGTTAAATTTTACATTGATCCAACTTGAGGCCAAATTTTTTATTAATATATCGTATTTATTAATATATCAAATATTAATTTATAGAGGTTATAGGGATGTTAATTTTGTAGCTCTATTGGTGACATATTCTTTTGGTATTTCACCCATATAATTTTCATAGATTTAGTATAATTTTAAATTTTAGTGTATGTCTAATTTGAAATTTTTATTTTAAATCTAAAACAAAATAACCTTTCCTTAATAATTTTTTAAATATTATATTAAATCTTAAATGAGAATATATATGATTTAATTAATTAAATTTAGTTTTTTATATCATATATCATAGTACTAATAATACATTAAAGAAAAATGATAATGAAAAGAATCATACTCTCTTAAATAATCTTAAATAATACAATTAAGATAACATTCAAATTTTCAAATCTCACATTTATTTTATTATTTAGTATATCGTTGTTTCGGGTAAAAAAATGTCAATTTATCACGTCCTATGGATTTTGAGGTTTTTGGGCCTCTAACGATGTGAGCCTGTGTTTTTCAGTTCAGCGAACGTTGATGGGATTCGAAAGGTGAGGGTTCATCAATCTGCTAGGTTGTAAGAGAGATGGTGGGTTGTGCAGACTCTGAGTTGGTTCTGAACTCATCTCGGGGTGGTTTAGTGATCTCCGGGGTGTTGGTGGAATGTGATGGGCCTGTGTTTTCCGAAAAAATTTCTCTGATGATCAAGTCAGTATTTAGACCACATGGCTAATGTAGGAAAACATAAAGAATATCGAAAAAGTGAGAGATGTAGGTTTATCCAACTATGGTTATGAAGAGAGGGTAGTCTCAGAGTTATAAGTCGTGTAGAAAGCTGTTTTAGGTGGAAGGGGCAAAATACAATGTATATAAACTAGGCGAGGTATGGGGTGATCGAAAGACACCTATCGTGTAGGAGGAGCGATTCTCAGGAGCGATAAGGTTTGAAACAGTGGTCTTTGACCATGGATCTCCTCTCAAACTAAGCCTTTTAGATAAATGTCAAGATTTCAGCCAATTAATTTGTTGTCAAATAATTTTGGAATAAAAAATCCATAAATTCAATATTATAACTCAAATTTTTTACCCAAATATAATGGCTCGTACAACCAAATTTAGATTGAAGTTTAGATGGAGATGAACCAAAAACCAAAAGAGTTATCGTTTCAAAAAAGATCTTACAAAATATTTTAGTTCTCAAGCGACGAGATATCTAAAAATTACTCAATTTTTTATAGATATATAGGCATTTCATTCATCCTCAATTGATATATTAAAAAAAGAAAACGAAATGAAGGAACTCTCATCTTCATAAATAGAATTCAAACACCAGAAATGAAATAATCTAAAATAATATGAAAAAACATAAAATCAGTTTATAGAATATTAGACTCAAAACCCGAATTCTATTAATCCAATATAGAAAAAGAAAAACTTATCCCTACGAATCTACCACAATTTTCAAGCTAAAGTCAATTGCCAAAGCTAATTAAAGAGCTACACAAAAGATTATATCAAAGCAAAAAATATCTAAAAGTGCAAAGAAATATATACAAGAGCTAGGAGATAGAAAAGATGATAAGAAATCCTCTATTCTTTCGTGAATATTGTTAATTCGTTATGACAGAAACATAACTTGATCTTTAAATGTTTTCCTTTAATCAAAACAAAGTCAAACTCTTCGAGAGTCAAAAGAAATGAATGAATGTCTGTCTGTCTTTCTTAAAGTCTCCAACTTTTATAACCAATTTTCCGTTAAGAAAGACAGTAAATAATAATCAACGGCTCAGTTTTAATCATGTCTAAACACCACAAGCTTCTTCCTCATCTCACGCTCCTTCTTTTTCCTTTCTTTTTATTCTCCATCTCAAAATCTCTTCTCAACTGATCTCGTATAATCATTCACGAAGAAACGCGTGAAAACATAAAAAAAAAGGGAAGAATTAATCCCACAGCTTCTTTGCTGAAGATTAAACGAATCCAAAAAAATGGGTCGGCTCAAATTCGCATGTCCGGTTCTTGAAATCAATTTAATCTCAGCACAAGATCTAGCACCAGTTTCAAGAAACATGAAAACGTATTCCGTCGCTTGGATCAACACTGATCCGATGAGAAAACTCACAACACGTGTCGATCAAAACCATCGAGCTAATCCGATATGGAACGAGAAATTCGTGTTTCGTGTCAACGACAAGATCCTCGACGTGGACGCATCAGCGATTGTGATTGAGATTTACGCAGCGGCTTGGGCTAAAGATGCTCTTGTTGGTACTGTGAATGTTCTTCTCAGCGATTTATTCGCACCTTGGTCTGGTTTTGGTGATGGTGATGATGGTGGTGGTGGGAATAATAATATGAGGCTTGTTACGCTTCAGATTCGTCGTCCTTCTGGTAGGCTTCAAGGGTTTCTACGTTTAGGTGTTGCGCTTCTTGACGGTGGTCAACGGAGTATGCCGTTATCTATTGAGGTTTTCGATGGAAGTCGACGAGAGAGGAATGATAATGGTAATGGAAAGAGAGATGATGCTACGATGATGCATCGTCGTACGAATAGTGATCAGACGGATTTAACGACGTCGACGAATGATTACGGTGTTAAAACAGGGGTTGTTACCAACGGAGGAGGAAGCGGCGGAGGGAGATTTTCTGTTAGCGGAGGAGGAGGAGGAGGTGGAGGTGGTACGGATAGTTTGGTGAATGGTTCGCTTTGTAGCTCTGATATTGGACCGTCTGCGTCTGTGGTCGCGGCTGCGATTGCTCAAGGTCTTTATAATAGACAGAAAACAGCGGTTAAAGCGATTGCGGCGAAAGAAGACGCGAGTTCGATTCTTGAAGGGAAGACAGAAGGGGTTGAGCATAGAGTTGAGCGGTGGAGAGCGGAGAAGAACGGTGCGGTTGAAGCGGTTGGATCGAGCGATGAATCTAGTAAAGGAGGAAGGAGGCGGAGACGGAGGAGAAGAAAGGATAAACAAAGGCGGGGTAATGGTGGAGGAGAAGGGAAGAAAGGATTGTTTTCATGTTTTGGAAACGTGTTTGGGTGCGAGATTTCGATTACTTGCGGTGGAAGCGGCGGAGAAGGAGACAGCACGAAGAAGAGATATAATAACAATAAAGTAGTAAATCTTAGTGCTGTAGACGAAACGTTTAGTCATTCTGCGACTTGAGCAAATATATAAAAGTGTGTTTATGTGTTTTGGTGATGAATATATACCCTTAATGGGTAAAATTGTGCAAATTTGAAAAAAGATGAACCAATGAATAAAATTTGCTTTACATTCTTGCTTTTTTTTTGGTCGGATGACTTAACCTAGAAGGTCGCAGTTACATTACATCTACACATGATCTCAGCCTAGCGTTTGGGAAAAGTTCTCAAATATTTTCTCAGTTCCAAGAAACGAAGTCTTCTAACAACATTTCTGAAACAAAATTGTCCTGATTGATATCCCGATGCTTATGCATAGAGTTCGACGTCCGTGATTGATTTCTATTTACAATAATTTCTTTTAAGGATCCAAGCAAGTAAACTCTCCAGATTTATGATTATGCGCTATATGTCTTAGCAATAGGAACCATTGTTTCCATTTAATTGTTTTTTCTCTTCTTCTTAATTTTGGAGTAGATAAGCATAATTTCCTCAAATTCGATGGTACATTTAAAATATTAATTTTAGAGGTACAACTTTGTAATGTTTGTATAATACTGGGGTTATTATGAAAAGTTTTTAAAAAGAAAGGGAAAAGGGAAAAAAAGAGCTTTAAGAAAAACGCATCAAAACACACCATAACTTCATCATCAACCTTCCTCTCTTTCTTACGCAATTGCAAGTTGCTACTTCAACGCCTCTCTTTTATATCTCTCTTCGCCGTGGATGTCGAGCAAGTCATAAATCCGGGTGGGGGAAGCTCTCTGCTAAAGCTGCTTCTCAATCGAGGGATAGAGAGACGGGCACAGAGATATAGAGAGAGAGAGACGCAGAGTATAACGGTGATTTTTCCCAGTTCCCGAAGAATCAATCGGCTGATTTTATCCTAAATCGAATGAATTCGAACCTCACCAATTGAAATCAAATCGTGGGTTTTGCTGGGTTTCTCTTAATTTTCCAGATTCCGGAGAGAAAATCTTGAATTTCTCACAAAGATGTTTGGGTTTGGGTGTGACTGTTTTTACTGGAGCAGAGGAATCTCCGATTTGGATTCGGAATCTTCCGAGTCAAAGCCTTTCTCTCTTCCTTCTCCTCTTCCTCGTTGGCCACAAGGTACAAAAAAAAACTTTCTTTTAATGGAAAAATTGCAGTTTTATTTATCTATAACTATGAATTTGAAATTACAAGATTCTGTTTATGGAACTCTTTTGTCTTTGTATTCCATGATTCGATATCCTCAATTAGGGAAATTTTCGTCTTATTGGAATAAGCGTTTCAAGAACTGACAGAAACCAAAAATGTCCATTACTTGTGAAGAACATTTTGAAATTTTGGATTAGTTTGGGAGAAAAAAATCAAGACATATAGTTTGGCTTTGGTCTAATCAATAATTGAGTTGGATTAGTCATAATATAGATATTTTATCTCTTCATGCTTAGATAAGATAAGATTAATTAGTCATCCTTCCAGTTTAGTGACTTAATTTTATATAATTGTTGTGACTTAAGAAGATTATTATCTGGTTTATAGAAACGTGGTACGGTGAGATAGATGCTTTGGCATATTCTGCATGGGTTCCTTGTTTGTCCTTTTCCTTTCTTTTTTTGTTTGAAAACAAAGTTTTGCTATAATTAGAATTGGTGGGCTCTCTCAAGCTTTTCTTGGTTCAATAATGTTGTATGATCCATATAAGATAGGCTTATATCATTTAATGTTGTGATAATGAAGATGGATATGGTACTATTTTAATAGTTTTGTCCCAACCATCACTTGTAAGGGATGAAATAAGTCATGTTTGATGGAAATATCTCTGTTTCAGGTTATGGAATTGTTTGAAGTTCATTATAAGATCTTTCTTTATGTAAATGTTGTTGGTTCTTTGGTGCTGAAAGTGATGTACATCCTGTTTTTTGTCAATCTCTTTTACAGGTAAAGGTTTTGCAACAGGAAGAATAAACCTAGGAGAAATAGAAGTGGTGAAAATCACCAAGTTCCACAGAGTTTGGAGCTCTGATTCATCATCATCTCATGGTAAATCAAAACGCGCAACGTTTTATAAAGCCGAGGAAATTCCAGATGGTTTCCACTGCCTTGGTCACTATTGTCAACCAACAGATCAGCCATTGAGAGGTTATGTACTCGCAGCTCGAGCTAACAAACCTGTGAATGATTACAATAATCGTCCGGCTTTGAAAAAGCCTGTGAGTTATTCTTTGGTATGGAGTTCAGATTCAGAGAAAAACGGTGGTGGCTACTTCTGGCTACCTAATCCTCCTCTTGGTTACAAAGCAATGGGAGTTATTGTAACTGATGAATCAGAAGAACCTGAAACAGAGGAGGTTAGATGTGTCAGAGAGGATCTAACAGAAAGTTGTGAAACCTCTGAGATGTTACTTCGTTCTGGTTCTGGTTTTAGTGTATGGAGCACAAAACCTTGCGAGAGAGGGATGAAGTCACAAGGTGTAGCTGTTGGGTCATTCTTTTGTTGCACTTATGATATGTCTTCTGATAAGACGGTTTCTGATATCACGTGCTTGAAGAATCTTGATTCTACTTTACACGCAATGCCAAATCTCGACCAGGTTCACGCGGTTATCAAACACTACGGACCAACAGTCTACTTCCACCCTGAAGAGAGTTACATGCCTTCATCAGTACAATGGTTTTTCAAAAACGGAGCTTTATTATACCGATCAGGTAAATCGCAATCGCAAGGAGAAAGAATTACTTCCACGGGATCGAATTTACCTCGTGGAGGAAGCAATGATTATGAATTCTGGATAGATCTACCTGAAGACGAAGAAGCAAAGAGTAATCTCAAGAAAGGAAACCTCAAAAGCTCTGAGCTTTACGTTCATGTGAAGCCAGCTCTCGGTGGAACCTTCACCGACGTAGTGATGTGGATTTTCTGTCCATTCAATGGTCCCGCGACGCTCAAAATCGGGATATTCACTTTACCGATGACACGAATAGGAGAACACGTAGGAGATTGGGAACATTTCACTTTCCGGATATGTAACTTCACCGGTGAGCTTTGGCAAATGTTTTTCTCTCAACATAGTGGTGGTGGTTGGGTTGATGCATCAGATATCGAGTTTGTTAAAGGTTGTAATAAACCAGTTGTTTACTCGTCTAAACACGGTCATGCGAGTTTTCCTCATCCGGGAATGTATCTACAAGGCTCGTCGAAGCTTGGGATTGGAGTGAGAAACGATGTTGCGAAAAGTAAGTACGTTTTGGATTCAAGCTCAAGGTATGTGATTGTAGCAGCTGAGTATTTAGGGAAAGAAGCTGTGATTGAGCCGTGTTGGTTACAGTATATGAGAGAATGGGGTCCGGTTATAGCGTATGATTCAGGGTCTGAGATTAATAAGATCATGAATCTTCTTCCTTTAGTTGTTAGGTTCTCTATTGAGAACATTGTTGATTTGTTTCCTATTGCTCTTTATGGAGAAGAAGGTCCTACGGGGCCTAAAGAGAAAGATAATTGGGAAGGAGATGAGATGTGTTGAAAAACTTGAAGAAGAAAGCCACTTGTTTGAGTGAGTGGAGATGAAGTCTCTTGTTGAGAAGGAGGGTTCTTTGCAAAAGTTTAAAGTGTTGTGATTGATATTGTAATACTAAAACGCTGCGTTTGTGGTTGTAATCAGCTGTTATTGCGGCATACGAGTATATGAATGGTGTTATTTCATAATTGTACTTGCTCTCTACGAATATATACTCAATCCGGTATATTGTAATACAGAGTTCGGTTAGTTTATAATACCTGAAGAATACCCAACAAAATATGTAAATATACAAATAAATGAAATGTTTGAATAGATAACACCGCTTTGGGGAGGGTTTGCAGCCCCCTGAATCAATGTAAAGTAAACTATTCCATATATCTAATAAGAAATAGTTGTACTTTCTATATTCCTACATATATATAATGTTTATTGAATTGGTCTTATTTACCGTCGGTTCATAGAAGTGGTCTTACTTAACGTTGGTTCTTAGAGTTTAACTGAAAAATGGTTCTTAGAGTTAACTGAAAATGGTTCTTAGATTTTAACGTTTATTGATTGGTTCTTGGTTCATGTCATTAACGGTTTTTTTTTTATTGTTGTCAGGAATTTCGAAAGTTTGTAATTGATTGGAGCATTTTATTAGAATAGAAATGCTGTGACTGGCTTCATAATCTTTCATTACCTAATAACTCTCTGAAAACCCTTCATTGCCATGACACAAACTTTACAAAAAATTGTCAGTAGGACTTGGAGGCTATGCTCATACTCTTTGGCTTCACTAAAAATCAGCATTTTGATCTTAAGAATTTAGAAAAGACGCTGAGAGCAGCTAAAAATCTTAAATTTTTTTATGATGGATACATGATTCTAGATTTCGATAAGCCAGAAGATGATGAAAAGCATTTTACTATACATCGATTTTTTCCTCCAAAACTGTTTCGATTTGGAGATATTGTGGACTTTCATGTTGATTGAGGTAACAAAAAATTTCTTACCAATAGAATCTGAAAGAACTAGTTCACTTTGACAAGTTAGTGAGTAGCCTGAATAAAATAGGATAAGTTGATGTAGGAGTTAGAATGGTTTTAAGTCAGTGTGAGAAACTCAGAAAGACTTCGCTCCATATGCTTTCGCTCCATATGCTTCCTAGATATCTCAAAGTTAACCATAATCATTATCTGTTTTCTATTATTTATAGTATATTTATAAAAATGTAGAGAGAAATGTAATAAAATACAATAATGTTTTTATACTTTTTCTTCACGAATTCAGAGTTTCTAAACAATGAAAAAAGAATATACCTATGAGTTCACTAACAAAAAAGAAAATAAATTCTTAAATTTTTTACCTAATACACCAGTTACTAAATTCTTAAATTGTTTACCTAATACACCAATTACTTGAAGAATCAAGGGGGTGTATTGAACTAGTTAATTAGAGTGATTTGGGTTTAATTAAAATTTTAATGGTTTTTGGATGATTTTAATGAAATTATTATGATTTTGTATTAAAATCTCACACAATACCACCTAAAATCATGAGATTTAGATCTTTGTATTTTTAACTAAAAAAATCTTTTAAAATCGTCTGTAGTCATTAAAATTTCAATATTTAAAATATTTTCAATAACAGTAAATTTTATATGATTTTTACAAATTGTTATTTGAATAACATAAAATTTTAAATAAATCTTATATTTAATAACACTAGATTGGAAAATACATTTTAAAATCTTTAATTTAATTGAATAACAATGGATTTTAAGAAAACCTCTAAATATCTTAAAATCCATAATTCAATAAATCCCTCAATAGTAGTACTATACATGATAATAAAGAAATATGATGAATCAAATTTGTGATGCTAAGTAAGAAAAAAGAAATGAAATGAATCGGAGAAGGAGCATTGCCGACACTACAATCATGTGGAACTACGAAAATTCGTTGATTCCAACTTTATTATCTTTGTATAAATCCCTAAACTTGTTTTTAAAAAAATATAACTACAAACATTTATATTCTTCATAATCCTATATATAAAATTATTATTATCAAAATTGCGTTTTAAATCAATAAAACGTTTAAGAAAACTCGTTTATAATACCGACTTTGAAATGAAATTCTGAATATCTGCTTTCGGTTTTCCTAAAACCAGAGGTTCTAAATTGTTAATTATAATTAAATAAATTTTTTTTTGTTAAAGAATTGTAATTAAATAAACTATTAGGAAGGAGTTAACTATAAATAATGTTGGTACGATGCGAAATTGATTATTGTAAAATCGGTTTAGAAAAATTGTTTAGTAAATCGGTTTAACAGTGCGTTATATTGAAAACTTGGTTGATTTGTTCTCTCTACTTGCGTAACAAGTTTCAGCCTTCTTTTCCTTTTATTTCTTTCAATAATTTCCTTATTTCTTTCAATATTTTCCTTTTAGTTTCCTAAACTGTGTTAATTTCTTGTTGCGCAGAAAACAAAAGGAAAGGAAAACGGCATCATAAAGTTTCCAATTCCTGGTGGAGTTTAGGATATTGATGTCTATAAATATATAACACCTTTGTTGTGTTTATTCACGTTCAATAGAATTTTTTCCATCAAATCGTTAGTCATGGATACGGAGAAGAAGAGAGACTCCAGGAGCATCATGGACGATCGTGATCGACGTCGTGACTCAGATCACTTTCGTCGTAAGAGGAAAGATAGAGAGGAGAGGAATGGGGATAGAGAAGGAAACAAGAAATCTAGGTTTTGTGGTGAGAAGAGGTTTGAAGATGTGGCTATGGGATTTGAGGAGAAAACGAAGGCTTCTTCTATTGCACCAGTAACTTCTAGTCAAATCTCAGAAGCTATTAAGCGAGCTCATGAGCTGGCAGCTAAGATGGAATTACGTCTCAAAAGCAACCTATCTACAGCTGTTGCAGTTGCAAGGAAACCAACCAAGGCCCATGTTCTGCGTGTGGATGCACTCGGAAGAGAGATAGATGAACATGGACATGTGATTACTAAACCGAGCAATCTAATTACTACATTGAAGGTTAACATCAACAAGGATGCTGCTTTTCAGATTCTTAAACCTCATCATCAAGAACCCTATTTTGATCCGAGGATGGGTGATATTGATAAAAACAAGATCTTGAGAAGACTTAAACGTATGAGTTTCGAGTTTGTTGAGCAAGGTCAATGGACAAGGGATGCTGAGAATTTGAAGCTTAAGTGTCGCTTTGGTGAAGCAAAAGCAAGAGAGCTCAAGGTGAAGCAAGCGCATCTGGAAAAGGCAAAGGGTGATGATATAAATCCAAATTTGATAGAATTATCTCAACGTGTCCCAAGAAAAGAGCTAATCTCAGATCACGTTGATGTTGAGTGGTGGGATGCAAATATTCTCACCGTTACTGAAAGTGAAAGCCATCTGAAGATAGAGAAACTTACTCATTACATTGAGCATCCCCTTCCCATCGAGCCACTTGCAGAGGCAGCGTCACCACCTCCCCAGCCTCTTAAACTGACAAACAAGGAACGGAAGAAACTGCGAACACAGAGGCGTGTGGCAAAAGAAAAAGAGAAACAGGAGATGATCAGACAAGGGTTGCTTGAACCACCAAAAGCAAAGGTTAAAATGAGTAACCTAATGAAGGTTCTTGCATCTGAAGCAATTCAAGACCCAACCAAGCTTGAAAAAGAGATCCGCAAAGCAGCTGCTGAGCGTGAACAAGCTCACACCGACAGGAACGCCGCAAGGAAGCTAACTCCTGCAGAGAAACGTCAGAAGAAAGAAAGGAAGCTTCTTGATGTTCCAACAACGGTTGAGACGATTGTGTCCGTGTACAAGATCAAGAAGCTATCGCATCCAAAAACAAGGTTCAAAGTGGAGATGAATGCAAGACAAAACTCATTAAAAGGGTGTTGTGTGATGGCGGATGGGATGAGTGTTGTTGTAGTTGAGGGTAAGAGAAAAACGATAAAGAGATACGGGAAGCTGATGATGAAGCGAATAAATTGGAAAGAGGCAGAGAAGAAGGACGAAGATGAAGATGAAGATGAAGAAGAGGAGAATGGTGGAAACAAGTGTTGGTTGGTTTGGCAAGGAAGTATTTTGAAACCGAGTTTTCATAGGTTTCATGTACAAGACTGCTTGACCGAATCTGCTGCCAAGAAATTTTTCACTGATGCTGGTGTTGCTCACTACTGGGATCTCGCTATCAATTACTCAAACGACTAAAATCCTCTTCATAATGTTTTTGGTACCGGAATTATCAATCATATCCTCTCCCTCTTCCTCTTTTTTCTTGCTCTAACTAACTAGTAACTTGTAAGTCGAACCAAATACATACAAAACATGTATTTATTTTAAATTGGATAAGATATTTTTTAAAAAAAAAACTAATTTAGGATCCTTGTTCGGGTTTGGTATTTTATAAACTTAGTGTGCCACTCCAACAAAGAGATTGATCTACTTTGTCGCATCTTGTCTTTCCTGTCGACAAAAGAGAGCTTTGAGCCTTTGACATCGATCAGTGGCCGAACATTGTTTACGTTGACATCAGTTCATTATTTATACAACAAGAGAAAACATAGTTCATTAATTATTTATAAATGAAATGTACGCAAGTTCTACTATTGACGGGATTTACGTTCCATTTGCTAATGGCTCAGTAATAAAGTTTGAAAAAAACTAGCTTCCTACTACCTAAATCGTTGTTTAATTTTTATTAACTTCTTGTTTCACATGAAAATTGAGCATGTCCTTACCGTTGTCTATCGCTGGTTTAGGGATAATTTTTTTGGTTTTGTATAATTTGCTTGCTGGTACTGTACGGAATCGACTATTTTAATCGGTTTCAATAACCGGTTTAGTAGTGTGTGTATTGAAAACCTCAACCGTCCCTGAGAGAATTTCCTCTTCCTCTTTTCTCTATCCCTTTCTTCTTCTGATAATAAACCTCTCAATTCTCTTTATTGTTTTCACTTCCGTCATTAGTTGGAGGAGGTCAAATTCGAGCGACTAGCCGGAGGAAAAATGGGAGTGATGTCCTAAGTTATGGTTTAATTGTGTCGTCGAATTTTACTTTTGCGTTAGTGCTGCAATGGATTTCATTTCCGCTTCTTCTATCTCTTCACCCATTCTCACTCCGTTATCTCTGTTGTCTCTGAAATCATATTTAGTATCGTTAAACCTTAAATTTAGGGTCAAAACTCGAAAATTCCGGTTTAGAGAATCCAAGAAATCTAGGAATATAATCTCACAAACATACAATATATTTGTTTTAGTATAAGAAACAAAAAAAGGATTTCGAATTTGGTGAGGTATACCAGTTGTTGCCTTACAGAATCGACTTTAAGAGATGATGTTGACTAGCCACTTCCTTGGTTGTACTTGTACAGACAAATATTGGATCACCATAGAAGAGGATGGGACACTTTTTTGGGTAATCAATTAGCACTTTATCCAGAGAGGGATAGGAAACCAGGCAGAGCCGCGTGGAGAGATACATAGGTGTTAAAAAATAGGGCTCAATGATATTAAAGAAAAAAAAATAGCATATTCTTAAATTTATATGAAATCAATAATAATTATCATCAATAAAAAAATAAACAAAAATAAGTAAGAGAAACTATTATTTCTAAAACAAATTTTTTTAACTTTCTTTTCTAGAGAATCATTAACCAAACGATCAAAATCAACACTTTAAAATAACTTTCTTTCGATAGATATTCAAGTTATTCAACTTCTATTGTGACATACTAAAACGAAATCATCTTCTTCTAATTTATGAGAATGAATATATATTTTTATATAATGGACCATGATATGCTATCTCCTAATTCAAAGATGAACTTAAGAATTTAACTAGTAGAAAAGATAGAAATAAAAAAAAAAACACCAAAATCATCACAATTCACCAAAAATCATAATCTTTTACATATTGAAAATTACATAATCCAAACTCTAAATATTTTATTTTTTTTGTGACCTAAATCAATAAATAACAAAATATTAATTTGAGCAAAAAAAAATTATAATAGATTATGGTTGCAAATTTCCAAACAATGCAAGAAATTAGAAACAATTAATTTAATGGGATTTGAGTTTTTTTATAATTATGGTGTATTGACTATATACGTGTGAGAAGACGAATACGATGATTAGATAAATATGTTAATACTCTAATTTGTTATCTTTTGTTCTCATTTTACTATTGTTGCTAGCTTATAAGAAAATCTATATAACATTTATCTAAGCAAAATTATTCTATATTAACAAAATTAAAAGACTTTATTATTTTATTTTTTTAAAATAAAGCCGTAGGCCATTGTTTCTATTTTTTACTAGTAGCCACGGGCCTGTAACCAGGTGGAAATCATCGTCTTCCTCCACTATACTAAACTCGATCTTTTATTCTGGATGCCTCATGAAAAGGTCTTCTATCTCAATATCTTTATACCCATAAACCCAAAGATACCTCAGCGAAATTAATTTCAAATTAGTTTCATTACAGCCATATCTAGTTCTTTTTTAGTAAAAGGGCAATACATCAGCACGAGCTTGTAATTGATTGGAACATTTTATTGGTAGAGAAAAGTGGTCACCGGCTTCATGAGCTTTCACTACACAATAGTTCCTTAATAATCTTGCATTACCATGAGGCAAACTTCTCAAAAATGTGTCTACAAGATTTGGAGACTATCGCAGAGAAATATCACTCTTTGGCTTCACTAAAATTCATCGATTTTGATCTTGTGAATTTAAAAAAGACACTTAAGACAGCTAATTAAAAATCTTGAAGAATTTTATGGTGGATGCATCATTCTAGGTTGGATAAGCCAAAAGGTGATGAAAAATATCTCAATGTACATCAGGCTCCTCAAAAACTATCCTTGGAGATATTGTTGACCTTCATGTTAAACATATTTCACTTCTAGATTGTATAGCGAACATAATTCAGATTTGTTTCGTTCAATATTTTTGTACTATTTATTTGCAAGTTCTAGTTTCAAAACAAGAAAGAATGAATATAGCTAACTATGGGTTCACTAAAAGAAGAAGAAAAAAAAAAATTCTTAAACTGTTTACCTAATACATCAATTACATTACTTGAAGAATTAATAGTTTAGTACTATACATAATAATACAGAAATATGATTAACCAAATTTGTGATGCTAAGAAAGAAAAAGATGAACTATTTGTTGTTTACATAAAATGATAAGCATATATATATATATATATATGTAAAAATAAACATTTTTAAAAAATTAAAATATAAGTTTTTATTAATCTAATTATAGAGATACAACAACAAATTAGAACTAAAAACTGTAAGAATGGCAAAACATAAATTTTATAATGACCACAAAATTTGAAGAATGGAAGAAGATTTTGAAAAAGTTAAAAAAAAATTTAAAAATTTGAACAATTACAATTTCAAAGATGAAAAAATTGAATCAATACTATCTCTTTGTTTTTATTTTTTTTTTAACAAAAAATCAATACTATTATCAAAGAAGAGAAAATAAACGAAATACACAATATTTTTTTATTAACAGCTGTAAATACAAATACACTATATAAACTGTTACAAATGTTAGTTTATGCAAATGTCGCAAGTTTTCCGATAAATAAAATTTGTGTTTGAATACCTTCTCCAAATTTTCTTATTTTATGATACTCATCACCATCGTAAAATCTTGTTGCATACGAGAATTCTTCAATTCTTTCAAATAATTTGTCTACCTAAGGAAAATGTTGACCAAAAAATTAAATTAAGATATGTTGGTACGGTACTAAACCGGTTCTTGTTAATTCGGTTTCGATCATTATAATGAAACCTGAACCATCCCCTCTCAGAGATCTTTCTCTTTATCCTGATAAACCTCTCAGATTTATCCCTCTCACTTCCACTCCGTCGTTAGCAAATTCCGGCGATTTACCGGCGGAAACATCAATTAATAGTGATACTATTTCGGCGCAATGGAGGTATGACCTAGATATGGTCTTCAATTTGTCATTGAATTTCACTTCAGCGTTAGTGCTGCGATGGAATTCGTCTCTGCTTCTTCTATTTCTTCATCCTTCGTCACACAGTTGTCTCCGCTATCTTTGAACCCAGGTTTAGTATCGTTAAAGCCTAGATATCGGGTCAAAAACCGGAAATTTGGGTCTAGAGAATCCAAGAAATCTAGGATAATTGTGCCTATTAGAGGCTGTTTTGGTTTTTCCGGCGTAAATGGGAGTTTCGCAAACTCAAATCAGTCCGAATCGTTGAGATTATGTAGTGAGGGAAATGAGCTTGTGCCATCGTCTGGGTATAATAGCGCAAAGGCGAGAGAGAGCGTAATACAGTTTATATCGAAGCCTTTAGTTTACGCCTTGTTTTGTATTGCAATTGGGTTTTCACCAATTCGCTCTTTTCAAGCTCCAGCTTTAGCTGTGCCCTATCTCAGTGATGTGATATGGAAGAAAAAGAAAGAGAAAGTGAGAGAAAAAGAGGTGGTTTTGAAATCAATTAATCATGAGTTCTCGGATTATACTCGGAGATTGTTGGAGACAGTTTCGGTTCTACTGAAGAGTATTGAGAAGGTTAGAAAAGAAAATGGAGATGTTGCTGAAGTGGGAACAGCTCTGGATGCAGTGAAGGTAGAGAAGGAGAAACTGCAGAAAGAGATAATGAGTGGATTATATAGTGAGATGAAGAAGTTGAGGAAGGAGAGAGGTGTGTTGATGAAACGAGCCGATGAAATAATAGATGAGGGTCTAAGGTTGAAGAAAGTGAGTGAAAAATTGTTGAGGAAAGGTGGTAAGGAGAAAGTGAAGAAAATGGAAGAGAGTGTGGATGTAATGGAGAGCGAGTTCAACAAGCTTTGGGAAAGAATAGATGAGATTGATGATATTATTTTGAATAAAGAGACTGCAACATTGAGTTTTGGGGTTAGGGAGCTTATTTTCATCGAAAGAGAGTGTGTAGAGTTGGTTAAGAGCTTCAACCGAGAAATCAAGCAAAAAAGTTATGAGAGGTAATATGTTTTAATCATGATTTTGTTTGGAGATTATATTGTTCTGTCTTTGTCATGTATATGCTTTCTGTTTGACACGATATTTTTTGGTTGTAGTGTTCCTGAAAGCTCTGTTACGAAACTCTCGAGATCTGAGATTAAGGAGGAATTATTGAACGCTCAAAGAAAGCATTTGGAGCAAATGATACTGCCTAATGTTTTGGAACTAGAGGAAGTTGATCCTTTCTTTAATCGTGATTCAGTGGATTTTTCTCTACGCATCAAAAAACGCCTTGAGGAATCAAAAAAGCTGCAGAAAGATCTTGAGGAACGTATCAGAGGACGTATGAAAAAGTTTGGTGAAGAAAAGCTTTTTGTTGTAAAAACACCAGAAGGTGAAGTTGTCAAGGGTTTTCCTGAAGCTGAGGTGAAATGGATGTTTGGAGAGAAGGAGGTTGTTATCCCGAAAGCTAGCCAACTCCATCTACGCCATGGTTGGAAAAAGTGGCAAGAAGAAGCAAAGGCGGATTTGAAACAGAAACTTTTACAAGATGTTGATTTTGGTAAACAGTATATTGCACAGAGACAGGTAACTTTTGGCTTATGATACGAAAATTGACTAAACCACTAATATATAGTTTGTTTATCACGGACAATGCTTTATGTTTTTCATGATACATAAACCACGATCCTGATTAACCAATAGACTCGTATTCTTTGATTATGGATACCTCAAGAATTGCCTTGGTTTCGGTAGATTCTGCAGGTTTATTTAGTGAATATGCAAGGTCATGCGTTATCTTATTCATGAGCTATAAGGGAAATAAGTGTACTCAATTTTTTTTGGCATACACCATTAATTGGATCTTTTTACTGTTTGATCTTAGAGGAACTGATAGCTGTAATTCTTACGGTGAGACAGTTTTAGTTGGAACATAGTTGAAAATTTTAGGTACATCTGTGTGTTTAGAATTAGAGCTTATTTGCACATATTAATGATATTTTTTATATCTGAAGGAACAAGTTCTCCTGGATCGAGACAGAGTTGTTTCAAAGACTTGGTATAATGAAGACAAAGATAGGTGGGAGATGGACCCTATGGCTGTCCCATATGCAGTTTCCAGGAAGCTGATTGAAAATGCCAGGATTAGGCATGATTATGCTGTAATGTATGTTGCTCTAAAAGGAGATGACAAGGAGTATTTCGTTGACATCAAGGTTGGCCTGTTACAGTCCTAATCTATTTGATGGATTTACTAAGTTTAAGCTTCTCAATTTTTTCTATGGTTGTAGGAATATGAGATGCAATTTGAGAAATTTGGAGGGTTTGATGCTTTATACCTCAAAATGCTTGCTTGTGGAATCCCAACTTCTGTTCATCTGATGTGGATACCAATGTCAGAGCTAAATCTTCAGCAACAGTTTATGTTGGTTACAAGGGTAGTTTCTCGAGTGTTTACCTCTGTGAGTAAGACTCAACTTGTATCAAACGCCAAGGATAATGTATTAGAGAGAATAAGGAATATAAACGATGACATTATGATGGCGGTTGTGTTTCCAGTTATCGAATTTATCATTCCTTACCAGGTATTATTACTTTACTCTCTCTTAATCTTTTCTTCCTGTTTCCCTGAGTCTGTAATATTTTTCTTAACAGCTTCTGATTTTTTTTCTGACACAGTTAAGACTGCGTTTAGGAATGGCTTGGCCGGAAGAAATAGATCAGACTGTTGGCTCAACATGGTACTTGAAATGGCAGTCTGAGGCAGAAATGAATTTTAAGTCCCGTGATACAGAAGATTTTCAGTGGTTCCTCTGGTTTCTAATTCGAAGCTTTGCATATGGGTTTGTTTTGTATCATGTTTTCCGCTTTCTGAAAAGAAAGGTTCCAAGAGTTCTTGGCTATGGACCCTTCCGTCGAGATCCAAACGTCCAAAAATTTTGGAGAGTGGTATGCAACTTTCCTTTGCCCTGCTATAGTATTGGGCTGATAATGTTTCTTGGTCATTCAGGTTCCTTACAGTTACGGTTATTTACCTAAATTCGTTTGATCTGTTTTGCAGAAATCATATTTTACTTATAGAAAAAGGAGAATCAGGCAAAAGAGAAGGGATGGAATCGACCCAATAAAATCTGCATTCGAGAGAATGAAGAGAGTGAAAAATCCACCAATCCCATTAAAAAACTTTGCTAGTATTGAGTCTATGAGAGAAGAAATCAACGAGGTTGTGGCGTTTTTACAAAATCCAAAGGCTTTTCAGGAGATG
Organism: Euclidium syriacum; assembly: GCA_900116095.1. Classification (NCBI taxonomy): domain Eukaryota; kingdom Viridiplantae; phylum Streptophyta; class Magnoliopsida; order Brassicales; family Brassicaceae; genus Euclidium; species Euclidium syriacum. The sequence goes on from FPAK01000003.1 coordinate 18,370,943, forward strand.
GGTGCTCGTGCACCTCGGGTATGTTGCTTTACGGTTGTGTGCTTATCGTGTAGGACCAGTGTTTAATTGTAAGCAGTGTTTAATTTCTAGGAAGTGTCTATTCATATTGCAGGGAGTTCTCATTGTTGGTGAAAGAGGAACTGGAAAGACGTCACTGGCGCTTGCTATAGCAGCTGAAGCAAGAGTGCCTGTTGTCAATGTTGAAGCTCAAGAGTTGGAAGCTGGACTATGGGTTGGACAAAGTGCAGCCAATGTTAGGGAACTCTTTCAAACTGCAAGAGACTTGGTTAGCTGCTTTGCCCCAAATTATTTTCGTAGATATTGAAAATTAGCTTTGATGCGTTCTTTATGTTCGTGATGTTTACTGTGATGACTAGGCACCTGTAATCATATTTGTGGAGGATTTTGACCTCTTTGCTGGTGTACGTGGGAAGTTCGTGCATACGAAACAGCAAGATCATGAATCTTTCATTAATCAGCTTCTTGTTGAACTTGATGGGTAAGAACTACATTCTTGAGACCAGATTGGTAGCCTTCAATGCAATAAGAACTGGTGAATAAGAAACCCTGGTAGCTTCTCCTTGCCCAGTTGACTTTTCTGATGACATTCCGTTTTATCATTTCTACTTATGCAGATTTGAGAAACAAGAGGGTGTAGTTTTGATGGCTACAACACGAAATCATAAGCAAATTGATGAGGCGTTAAGAAGGCCAGGTCGTATGGATAGAGTATTCCATCTTCAAAGTCCAACTGACATGGAAAGGGAGAGGATTTTACACAATGCTGCACAAGAAACCATGGACAAAGAACTCATTGATCTAGTGGATTGGCGTAAGGTGATCTTATTTCTTGCTCTCTCCTATATCTCTTCCTAGTTCTGTATTCTCTGGTTCCATTATCTCGGTTAGTTAACAGTTGATGGTTACAGGTTTCGGAGAAGACAACTTTATTACGACCGATAGAACTGAAACTTGTTCCAATGGCTCTCGAAAGCAGTGCCTTCAGGAACAAATTTCTGGACACAGATGAACTTCTGGGTTACGTGAGCTGGTTTGCGGTAAGACATCTTCTTCGACTTTTTTTCCAACGTTCATTTCGAAGTTTGATTTCATCAGGTGATTGATTCCTTTCTCTTTTCTGACAGACGTTTAGCCATATAGTACCCCCATGGTTGCGGAAAACTAAAGTTGTGACGACAATGGGAAAAATGCTTGTGAATCATCTTGGACTCAACATAACCAAAGAAGATTTAGACAGTGTGGTTAATCTGATGGAACCATATGGACAGATAAGCAATGGAATAGAACTATTGAATCCTCCCATTGATTGGACAAGAGAGACAAAGTTCCCACATGCTGTTTGGGCAGCTGGTCGTGCTCTCATCGCACTTCTAATACCAAATTTCGATGTTGTGGACAATGTGTGGCTTGAGCCTACTTCTTGGGAAGGAATTGGGTGTACAAAAATCACCAAGGTCACAAGTGGAGACTCTACGAGTGGTAATACGGAATCAAGATCATATCTTGAAAAGAGGCTCGTTTTTTGCTTTGGATCTCATATTGCATCTCAAATGCTTCTTCCTCCTGGAGAAGAAAACTATCTTTCGTCTTCAGAAATAACACAAGCGCAAGAGGTAAAAAACTCTTTCTACTCTTTTGCAGTATCCTTTCGTCTACATACTTAATTTGTGATTATCATTTGTGGCTCACGACAGATTGCAACAAGAATGGTGCTTCAATATGGCTGGGGACCTGATGATAGTCCTGCTGTATATTACGCGACTAACGCGGTAATCTTCTCTCTTATCCTCGAGTTTTTTCTACGATTAAATGTCTGAAACGCACTGAACCAAAATGTTAGATACATTATGACATTGATGATTCGATCTTACATAGAGTTTCTGTTCATTCTGATGTCTCATTTATAATTTGGTTTGGTTGATTTGTAACTATTGAGCAGGTTTCAGCTTTGAGTATGGGGAACCATCACGAATACGAAATGGCTGGTAAAGTCGAAAAGGTTCGTTTTTGCTCTCTAGCCTTGAAACCAGATTTGATTGTTCAATTGGTTCAAAGCATTGTTCCAAGCTAATTGTGGAATCTCTCTAATGTCAAATCTTATTCCTCTACAGATTTTTGACTTAGCGTATGAAAAGGCAAAGGGAATGCTCCTTAAAAATCGTCGTGTCCTTGAGAAAATCACTGAAGAGCTACTCGAATTCGAAATCTTGACTCAAAAGGTAATAATCTTGACGATGAATGGGATGAAGGAGGATGTTCCAGACATGTAAAATCTTATATCACTTTGATTTCTTGGATTACTTTGCAGGATTTGGAAAGGCTTGTTCATGACAATGGCGGGATACAAGAAAAGGAACCTTTCTTTCTCTCAGAAACCAATTACAACGAGGTAAGTTTTTATACAATCATCAATCCATTTTGTTTAGAAGCTCTGTTTCAAGTAGGAAACAGAGTCGTATTGCCTTTCCTTTCTTTTCTGTTTACAATATGTTGGTTTTGTTTTTGTTTGCAGCCATTGTCAAGGAGCTTTCTTGATGCTGGAGATTCATCGGAAACTGTACTTCTTAGTGCACCAACCTAAATAGTAGAGTTTCTTGCAGATTTCAAGTTTTTGTTCTTGTATTCACCAGATGAGGCAATTAAGATTAGATTTTAGTCTTCTTAAGACTTTATATTTCTCAACTGTAGACCAACTCTTTGTTTATATTCATAAATTTTCCAAATTAATACTTTTTTTTTTTATTATTGTTTCTACTTATTTCACATAAATTACAAAAATCCTAAATATCTTTGAGAGTGATAAATTGACCAGTCAACAATTTATCATTTATGATTTGATATGTAACCGCTACAGCGGATGTAAATGTGTAATAAATATTAATATTCCTATACTAAATAGAGAAATATCTGGGAAGTATTTATCTTGGTCCCCAAGTTTAGGTTAAACCAAAGAATAAATAGTGAAAACATAATCGCCGTTACACCTAACACCACGCCATCACCGGAAAAAAAGAAGAAGAAAGTCTAGTAATCCTTTCGTTTGCCGTCTGCTAGCTCTAATGGCTGACAAATCTTCAGATATCCCCAGCACTCTATCGTCGGAGATGGAAGCTCTTTCCGTCACATCAACTCCGGCATCTTCTTCATTTCCTGAATCACAGTAAGTGTTTTTTTTTGTCTTTTCTTGTTTTGTTTCCCCTTCGTTTAGTTTTTTCAGCTTTGTCTTTTGTCTGTATTGTTCGATTTCTCTTTTGAAAATAGAAACAAGGTGTTTTTTACAGAACAAGCAACCATACACGTGTCTTTACAGACTTTCTCACACGTATTTGATAATAACTCAATTGAGATCTCTGCATCTTCCGTCTTCAAGAGCAGAAGAGAGAAGCGTTCTTCTCTTGTTCATTTCCTTTCTCTGAAACATACACAAAACAGAGTGTGTTTAGATGGATTACGCCTTGTTGCAGTTATAGGTCAAACGGATCTAGGGTTAGGGTTTAGATGGATTTAAAATCTGAATTCTCATTTTTCTGAACTGATTTCCAGGATGAGCGACGAAGTGGAGAAGAGATACAAGATTGTTAGAAGCATTGGTGAGGATTGAATTGAAGAGGAAGAGCTAAAGGATCTTCTTGCTAAGAAATCTTCTCCGATTTGCTACGACGGATTCGAACCATCAGGAAGAATGCACATCGCTCAAGGAATAATGAAAGTGATAACGTGAACAAAATGGGAGGTGACTTGAAGAAAATCAAACTAATCGGTGAGTACTTGATTGAGACATGGAAAGTTGCTGGTTTGATAAACCAAGACAAAGTCGAGTTTCTATGGTCATCTGATGAAATCAACGCGAGAGCTGAAGAGTACTGGCCTCTTGTGATGGAAATTGCTTGTAAACACAAGCTCAATAAGATCAAAACGTGTGGGGAGATTATGGGACGTAACGAGACTCATGATTTGACTGCTGCTCAGATTCTATACCCTTGCATGCAATGTGCTGATGTTTTTTTCCTTGAGGCGGATATTTGTCAGCTTGGGATGGATCAAAGGAAGATCAACGTGTTGGCGAGAGAGTACTGCGATGAGATACAAAGAAAGAAGAAACCGATAATCTTGTCTCATCATATGCTTCCTAGTTTACAAGGTCAAGAAAAGATGTCGAAAAGTGATCCGTCGTTATCTACCATCTTTATGGACGATGATGAAGAGCAAGTGAGAAAGAAGATCAATAAAGCGCATTGTCTTGCGAAGATTGTGGAAGACAATCCATGTCTTGAATACGTCAAGTACATTTGTTTTTCCGTGGTTTGGTGAGTTTATTCTTGAGCGGAGCCAAGAACATGGAGGTAACAAGACATTTAAAAGCTTTGAAGACATTGTTGCTGAGTACGAGAGCGGTGAGATACACCCCGGTGATCTGAAGAAATCTCTGGCGAATGCTTTGAATAAGATTTTGCAAGTAAGTTAAAACAATTGTTTTTTTTACCTATTGGATTCAACAATAGGAGCTAACATTACTTTTTTTTTTTACCAATATTTCAGCCTGTTCATGATCATTTCAAAACTGATGAGCGAGCCATGGCTATGCGCAAACAGGTCAAGGTAAATAGAAACATCTATTTAAGTTTCCAGTTTTGTTTTGTCACCATTGCTTGCAAAGTTGATTTAAACTTCACAAGTATAGTAAACTATGAATTCGGAAACATATAAATCGTGAAGCATGGTGTAGTGACTAGTGAGCACTATTGAACCTTACTAACCCTAATAATCCTCTCGCGCTATCGCAGGAATTTGAGAACTTTGAGAAGAAAAGAGCTAATAAAAACTTCTCCGTTAAATCAACTCAGGCGTCTTCTTCGGCTCTTGGATTACAGTAAGTACTGGATTGTTTGATATCTCTTACGACTCTTTTCTTTGTGATAGAAACTAGGGTTTGTTGATTTCTCTTGCAATTCTTGCTTAGTGATAAAGATTAGGGGTTTTTTAAGTCCTTTGTTGAAATCACGTTTTATATTTTCTTAAATCACATGATTTTTAATTTAATCTTAGTAAGCAATAAGTTTTTGTTGTTGTCTCTTTTATGTAAAAGTAAAGAATTCGAGTGAACTCTATGAATATTGTGAATATAATTAAAACAGTGGACTTATAAAACGTGAATATTTTTCTTGAATCCAGGATGAGCGAAGAGGTGGAGAAAAGATTCAACATTGTTAGGAGCATTGTTGAGGAATGTATACAAGAGGAGGAGCTGAAAAATCTTCTTGCTAAGAAGGCTGTTCCGATTTACTACGACGGATTCGAACCATCAGGAAAAATGCACATCGCTCAAGGAATCATGAAAGTAATCAACGTGAACAAACTCACATCAGCTGGTTGTAGAGTGAAGATCCTAGTAGCTGATTGGTTCGCTCAGTTGAACAACAAAATGGGAGGTGACTTGAACAAAATCAAAGTACTTGGAGAATACTTCATTGAGATATGGAAAGCTGCTGGTTTGATAAACGAAGACAAGGTCGAGTTTATATGGGCATCTGATGAAATCAACACGAGAGCTGATAAGTACTGGCCTCTTGTCATTGACATTGCTCGTAGAAACACACTCCATAGAATCTTAAGGTGTGTATAGATTATGGGACGTAGCGAGAGCGATGAATTGACTGCTGCACAGATTCTTTACCCTTGCATGCAGTGTGCTGATATTTTTACCTAGAAGCTGATATTTGTCAGCTTGGTATGGATCAAAGGAAGATCAACGTGTTGGCGAGAGAGTATTGTGATGACATTAAAAAGAAGAACAAACCGATAATCTTGTCGCATCATATTCTTCCTGGTTTAATTGAAGGACAAGAAAAGATGTCGAAAAGTAATCCTACTTCTGCCATCTTTATGAACGATGATGAAGAGACAGTGAGAACCAAGATCGGTGAAGCGCATTGTCCTCCGATAATCGTGGAAGGCAATCCATGTCTTGAATATGTTAAGTACATGGTTTTTCCGTGGTTTGGTGAATTCACAGTCATGCGAAAAGATGAACATGGCGGTGAAGTCAAGTAAGTTTTTAAATCTCCATTTTCTTTTTGCTTGTTGTGTGATCTAAAATATTGAATGGAGTTTCTTTCAAATGTTGTTAGGACATTTAAAAGCTTTGAGGAGATGGCTGATGAATACGAGAAGGACATGTTGGTTTCCGAGGATGTGAAGAATAGCCTCGCGAAGGCGTTGAATGAGATTTTGCAACCTGTTCGTGATCATTTTGAAAATGATGAGCGTGCCAAGAAACTGCTCGAACAAGTCGAGGTAAATAGAAAACATCAATCTATATGTTTCCAGTTTTGTCAATCATACAAGCTAAACATCCATAAAGAATCTCTCTCTCACTCTTTTTGGTTTTGTTCTGTGTAGGGTTACAAAGTCACTAGATAAATTGTTAGAGCAAGAAGAAGCTTCCCTATGTATGTCATTCTACCAATGCATCCATGGGAATAGAGAGTCAATTATCTTCAAAAGTTTATATTTCAGTCATCTATTTTAAATTTAAAAGTATGTATTTTAATGGAAGTAACTTTCAGATATGAAAGCAATTCAAAATCTTAATACTTTTTTAGGAAGGAAGACAAACACCATAACTGAATTTGACTCTAGGAAAAACAGATAAAAATTTGACCAATCGACATTCTGACTACCAAACTCGATAAAGTCCAAAACATGGTGATCTTAAGGTGTGACAAATTGATTATATATGTAATATGTGTTACATGCTTTTAATTTATTTTACCCAATTGTCTTGGACCTGGAATGAACCCAATTTTGTCTCACTTTCTCATTTATTTTATCTTTGAAAAGTCAAGGAAATTTCAAACTGAGTGATAATCTTTGGTCCATTCTACTAATGACTAGAGTTTAAATAGAGATTGCTGAATACAACAAAAATCAGACTCACACAAGGTAGCTATCCAAAAAAAAAAAACATCATCTAAAATCAAACACAAAAGAACTTTTTCGTTCTGCTATACCATGTCAAGTCTTTAGACACTTTGCTATCAGACACTTGTTTTGATCTTAATTCTTCAAACTCATTTCTCCTAGCACACACTCGTTCTGATTTCCCATAGCTTCCATCAGAGAGATCATCGTCGTCGTCATCAGATATCTGTTCTGATTTAGGTTCATAGCTTTCATCAGAGAAGTCATCATCGTAGTCGTCGTCTCCAGACATGTGTTTTGTTCTAGATGCATAGCTTCCTTGGCTGCTTGTGCTTCCATCGTTATGGTACGTTAAGATCTGGATACCGCATTCAATGATGACAATGTCTTGGGATGTGGTGCTGAATACCATTAATAGTTCACCGTCTGGTTTGCCAAGAATTTTACGGTTACATATAAATAGATGCTCCGTTCTGAACTTGCAGACATAGTAAAAAAATTTCTCCCGAATGAGGATGCCGTCTATGTAATCACGAATCAATAAGTGGGCAGATTCTATCGTTTGCAGTTTAGGGGAAATCACGACGCAAATCCTGAATACCTCACTCTCTGAAGGGATGGTCAATGAATTTCCAATGGCTCGGTGATGGAATTCTGGTAGTATATTTCTTCCGGGTAGACAAGCTTTCCATGATTTCCGGATAATTACTCTTCGTGCTTCTTGACCCAATTTGAAGCAGTCGTAGAAAGAGATATCCTCAACTAGAAAAGGTAAAGATATTGTCTCCAATGATTCACAAGTTTCCACTGTTAGTCTTGTGAGTGTCCAAGGGAGCTCTGGTAGTGATGCAAGTTTTGGGCAGCCATATATATAAAGCTCTTTTAACCCAATAAGATCTTTCATGCAATATGGAATTTTCTAAATATCTGCACCTCTTCGCCTTCGATACACTTCTACGGAATTTGGATCTGGACTGACTTTGACACTGCCATATATAGCGATACTCTGAAGACGAGGCCAGAGCCTAATTGGTACAAGCAAAGCTTCTAACATTGTATCTGGGATTTTGACGTTAGTGATGTTCGTAGAAATGAATGGAAATTTTTTCAATTCCCAGCATGCTATCATCCAGACTCTTTTAAGAGTTGCCAAGTTGAACCGAGTCGGAACAACTTGTAACTGTATACAGTGATTCATCTGCAACAACTCTAGCTTATGAAGATTTCCAATAGAGAAAGGAATCTCTATCAGATTCACGCAGCCATTCAGATTTATTTCCTCAAGATTTGTAGCTTTTGAAAGATCAGGGAGTTCCTTCAAATAAAAGGAACTTTGCAAATCCATTGTCTTGAGATTTGTAAGGGGCTGAATGTGAAACAACAACAAACAAAAAATGGACATCAACACACGACGAGAAAGTACTTATTTTAAAAAGGTTTATTGGTTAGTTGAGTGCAAATAATTTAAAAGTTTATACAAAATCATATGTATTATTGAGTTTAAAATCTGTCAAACTACATCCGCTAGCAATTTCCAGTTGAAATCCGGTGTTAATATTGTAATAACTTATCATTGGAGTCTGACAAGGAATTCATTTGACATTAATTTTAACTTATTTATAACTGTTTTGAAGTAAAAAATATAAATGCTCATATTAAATTTGTAGTAAACTTTGTTAATTTAAAAGTAAACAAATATAAGTACCAACCTGGATTCCTTCCCAAAGCTTCTCGAGTTTGCTACCTCGCAAATTAAGTTCCACGATATATTCTGGCCTAAATGTACGAGGAAGACACTTTCCTGGGTATAAATCCCATTCTAATAACCTTAATTGAGGTGGAACATCCATGTCTTCGGGTACATGCACTCTATCATTTGCATCGTATTTTTTTTTCTTGTAAGTAACACTGAGAAATAGAAGACTACATAGTCTTTTAAAAGCTCCTGCGTTTATATACACGTCATTTGTGAGTGTGGATATATCAAAAGATATACCCATCACACTTCTACTACCCTATACAACATTAAAAATAAAAATAAAATGTTAGCACCATAACGATAAGCAAGCAAGATAAGGAAGTGTTTCCCATATTACCTATAGTTTAAAGGATACAATTAAAAATAAAACTTACATAATCTTTTTCGAAGACATCACAGATCTCATCAGTATCAATTAGGATTTGGCGTTTCTCATGATCTTGTCTTTGAACCGCTTCTCTACCCACTAGTTGTAGCAACTTGTGCATCACTATTTTTCCTTCCGCCGATACCTGTATGACAGATTTATACGCGAGGGTTTTCAACCCGAGTCTAACATCCAAATTATTGTCACCAAGCATTGCCTTCACATGACGATCGCCTTGGTGGTTAAAGAAGAATGCAATGAGGAGAAATAAAAGTTGATCGTTCTTATGTAAATGGTCGTATCCCACTCCAAGTACTCCCTCGATCTTTCGATCAAGGCTATTCTCTAGCCTATGCAATATACATTCCCAATCATCTATTTTCTTTCCGCGTAAAGATGAACCCATGACACGGAGTCCCAGTGGAAGGTTGCTGCAAAGCTTTGTTACTCTTTTGACAAGCTTCTTAAATCCATATGGTGCTAAGCTTCGTCTAAAAGCATATCTACAAAAGATCTTATAAGCATCTTCATTAGTAGGAAAATCCACATGGTATGTATCGCTGATATCATGTTGCTCCAAAATTTCTTGATCTTCTGTGGTTACGATAATCCTGCTTCCAGGACCAAACCAATTAGTCTCGTTAGCCAAAGCCTCAAGTTGCTGCAGATCGTCTACATCGTCAAGAATGATAAGAACTTTTTGGTCACATAGCCTTTCCGGTATCACACCTAAATGGTTTATGTTTATACCACTTAGGTTTAAAATCTTTGAAAGGAGTTGCTCGTGTAGATACAGCTTCCATACGTAATCGTCAAGACCACTATTAGAACTTCCCCTAATATTCTCCATAAAACATGTAAGCTGAAAACTACAAGAGAGCCGGCTATGTAAAGCCCTAGCAATGGTAGTCTTACCAATGCCTGCCGGGCCACAAATTCCAACTATCCTAGTTCCACCCTTATCATCTAAATGTAACAAAGACTGCAATTTCCGCAAGTGTGCTTCAATACACACCATGTCTTCAAAATCCTTAGATATTGTAGGGTTTAGTTTGTTTGAAACATCTCTGGCAATCTTCTCGATCATCTTTGATTCATTGTCCCTCAAAAAAAAAAGAAAAAAAATCACTGTGTTAATCAAATAGTCATGCGAAAATGATTTGATTCACAAAGAAAATTTCCCTAATCGGATAAGAAAACAAACAAACCAGTTTAGAAAGTGCTCTCCAGCAATATTGCCCACATCGTTCAAAGCTTGGCTCCATCTCAGCCTGTCCTCCTCCGATTTACGACCACATGTTTCATTGAAAAGTTTCCCAAAATCCCCGGTTTGTTTCCGCACATCCGATGGATCTACTCCATAGAAGATCGTCATGACTATTTGTCCAATATCTTCCTTACACTTCAAAATATCCACCAGCTCATCCAAACACCAGGTTGAAGATGTATATCTCTTCGAGAGCACCACGATCGAGATCCTCGATTCCCTAATCGCTTGCGTGAGTGCAAGGGCTATTATTTGGCCTCTCTCGATCCCTTGATCATCGAACATCGAGATTCCATTGTAGCCAAACTGTTTGCGTACATGACTCAACAAGGTTTTACGGATGTCTGGTCCGTGAAAGCTCACAAAGACGCGGTATTTCCAAGTGTGAGACGAAGAAGAAAGAGCCATGAGAAAAACAAAAAATGGAGAAAAGTTAAAGATCAGATATATGCCAAATTTTCTTTGGATGAGCCATATATGAGAAGAAGAAGCCATTCAATAATTCACCGTTGACTTTTGAGAAAGAACGATGAAGTTTCTTCTCCATCTACTTGCAATATCTGTTTTATTTTAATATACGGATTAGATTGAAAAGGTACTACTTGTAATAATTAGTAAATTCCCCAATCTGAAATAATTTAATCTCATTTCATGACTTAATTAGTTCGGATTAAACATCAAGCCTTCATAGTTTGTATTGAATAATCAATCCACCAATAGAAAGTGGAAAATTGTGCTTTCTAACATCGAGTCATGCATTCTAATTTATTTTACACTTTCAAAGTTTCGGTACTTCTTTGGAGCATCTCCACCCATGAGACTCTCTTTAGAGGTTCTTAGAAAAAAATTTATTATTTTTTTATTATTTTTTTAAAAACGAAAAAAGAAAAGATTAAAAAATAATGGACTAATCAGCACTTGCCACATCGCTGAAACAGTGAAGATACATGTTCTTAAATAAGAATTTTCAGAACCGATCCTTATTTTTAGGTGGGATCCACCGATTTTTTTTTTTTTTCTTAGGTTTCTATGCTAAGGATCGTTAAAATCTCCTCAATAGATCTATTCTTAATATCGTCAATTTGTTCATAAACTACATTCATGTACATAAAAAAAACTATAAATTGGGGTTTAAAAGTAGGAGTGGACCTAATTGAAGGACTATGTTTACTCCCGTTAATGGGGTGCAGCCCTTTCGGAAGAAATTTTTTTAATACAGATCAAATTGTTTATAATCTCTTTAAAACATAATTTATATGTTACAAACAATATTTTTTTTATGACTATCAATTATAATTCTAATTTGAGAATAATCCTCTTCCCAAAGAGATTGAACCTAGTACACAATGGAACCAAAGCCTTATGTTTACCACTAGGCCCTCACATCTTTAATCCTTTTTGTTTGAAAACATACTAATAACATTAGTTTATGTTCCAGAGATGGATGGTATGACAAATTTTAAAAGTTTTAAAATAGCACAAATCATTGTGTAAAAAAAATTGTTTACTGTAAAGATAGTATAACTACAACATAAAATCTTTATATATACTTGTGAAGTGTTTTGACCTACTTAAATGTTAGTAGCTGATTGGTTTCCTCAGCTAAACAACAAAATGGGAGGTGACTTGAACAAAATTAAAGTAATCGGAGAATACTTCAATGAAATATGGAAATCTACTGGTTTGAAAAACGAAGACAAGGTCGAGTTTCTATGGGCATTAGATGAAATCAACATGAGAGCCGATAAGTACTGGCCTCTTGTCATCGACATTGCTCGTAGAAACACACTCCCTAGAATCTTAAGATGTGTACAAATTATGAGACCTAGTGAAGGAGATGAACTGACAGCTGCACAGATTCTTTACCCTTGTATGCAATGCGCTGATATTTTTCTTATCTAGAGGCTGATATTTGTGAGTTCAGTATGGATCAAAGGAAGATCAACGTGTTGGCGAGAGAGTACTGTGATGACATAAAGAGGAAGAACAAACCGATAATCTTGTCGCATCATCAGAGTCGTTCTTGAGATTTAGAGGGCCGCAATTTGAAGAGAAAAAAAAGGATCGTTCTATGTTAAAAAAAGGAAAAAAAATACGCAATTACATATTCATAAGAGTCTATTGAAATGGATAAGGGGACGGGAAATGGCAAAACTGAAAATTTATGGGTACGGTACGGCATGTATACACGTTAAATATATATATATATATATATATATATATATATAATAATCTCAACATTAAAAAAAAAAAAATTAAATGCTTGACAAGCAATTTAACTAATTATCCAAATAACTCGTTTGCAAACCATAAATAAACCCTAACTTTCACTTATAGTTATATATTTTTATAGAGAACATGATTATTAAATTACTGTGTTCTAGTGGCAAATATGTTTTTATGTCTCTTCTAAACTCAGGTTCGAATTCAAAGGGTTTTCTTCTTTGTTTATTTTTAATTTAACTTTAATGAAAGAGAATATAATAATTTAGAAAAATCATTTTCAGCCTCGAGAATACCTATTCTGTAACCCTAACTTAGGGTCGCCATAGCCATTTCTCACATAATCTTCATTCTTTTTGCGTTTTTACTATTTTTCACACAAAATCTATAGATCTATAGCATATACTAATCGATTTTAAACTTAAAAAGCAAAATTTTCCGGGTCTAATACCATTAACCTAAGAAAACTTTTCGGTGATTGAGGGCCGGTAAAAATTTCAGTTTTTGAGAGGGCCGCATTCTGTGCTTCGCCTACTTCTATCACGCGATGGCTCTGCGCATCATATTCTTCATGGTTTAATAGAAGGTCAAGAAAAGTAATCCTTCATCTGCCATATTTATGAACGATGATGAAGAAACAGTGAGAACAAAGATCCGTGAAGCGCATTGTCCTCCGATAATCGTAGAAGGCAATCCATGTCTTGAATATGTTAAATACATGGTTTTTCCTTGGTTTGGTGAGTTCACAGTCATGCGAAAAGAAGAACATGGCGGTGAAGTCAAGTAAGTTTTTAAATCTCCATTTTTTTTTAATTTCTCGTGTAATCTAAAATATTGAATGGAGTTTCTTCCAAATGTTGTTAGGACATTTAAAATCTTTGAGGAGGTGGCTGATGAATACGAGAAGCACATGTTGGTTCGCGAGGATGTGAAGAATAGCCTCGCGAAGGCGTTGAATGAGATTTTGCAACCTGTTCGTGATCATTTCGAAAATGATGAGCGTGCCAAGAAATTGCTTGAACAAGTCGAGGTAAATAGAAAACATCAATCTATAAGTTTCCAGTTTTGTCAATCATACAAGCTAAACATTCATAAAGAATCTCTCTCTCACTCGTTTTGGTTTCGTTCTGTGTAGGGTTACAAAGTCACTAGATGAAATTATAGAGCAAGAAGAAGCTTCCCTATATTATGTGTGTCATGGGAATAGAGAAAGCCGATTATCTTCAAAAGTTATGTATTTTAATAACTTTCAGAATGAAAACAGTTCAAAATCTTAAACACATTTTTATGAAGGAAGACAAACCATTATTACTTAGAAGACCGATCAAACAAGTTCTCTGATTGATGAAATAACAATTATAATTTCGATTGCATAATTCTAGGTCACTTTCGATTCTGTGTCCACGAGAATTTTCTCAACCTTTTTTTTGTTTGAAAAACATTCTTAGATAACATTACTTTCTGTTCCAGAGATTGTATAAGAAATTTTAAAATAGCACAAATCAGTGTATAAAAAATATATGACATCTCTCAGAGATCAACTAACTTGGGCTGTTCTGTTTTTAACGAAACGGCGGCGGATTGTAGAAAAATTACATTATACAGGTGTTTGTTTTTTAGCGGTTAGTGGATATGATATGGTAGGCTGCGTAGTAGAGTAGAAAAGCTTTCTCGGTTTCTAGACGACGACGGAGAATGGAAGGAAGTAAGAAAGTTAAGAAACAACAGAAACAGAGGAACCAAAGCAAAAGAAAGAAATTTCAAATCGATTTCAACGATTATAAAAACAAACCTGTGCAGTTTGTACATTTCTCGAGAAAGAAAACTATTCTCGGGAATATCGGGAGGACACGTAAAAGTAAAATTAGAGATCCGAATCCATGGTGAAACTCAACTCGAGTTTCTGGGTTCTCTTCTTCTCAATCGCGCTTCTTTCAATTCAATTCGAGGTTTCGTTTGGATCCGAATCAACTAAAGAAGCTTACGTCACTCTTTTGTATGGAGATGAGTTCTTATTGGGAGTTAGGGTATTGGGTAAATCGATTCGTGACACTGGATCTATCAAGGATATGGTCGTTTTGGTCTCTGATGGTGTTTCTGACTACTCTAAGAACTTACTCAAGGTTTGAAAATTCTCATTTCTTACAACCTTTCTATTTCTGGAAATTTTGAAGATCTTAAAAGAACCAATTTTTATTTCCGTTTAGATCAGATGATAACACTTCAGTGATTTTGATTCGAGTGATTTGGGTCATGAAGTTGCTTGATTGTTTGTATTAAAGGCTAGAGTTTTGATTATGTAGGCTGATGGATGGAAAGTAGAGAAGATTAGTTTACTCGCAAATCCAAACCAAGTTCATCCGAAGAGATTCTGGGGTGTTTATACAAAGCTTAAGATATTTAACATGACTGATTACAAGAAAGGTAAGTGAATTACTGTTTTTTGCAAATCCTTTTTTCAATGTTTATGTTTGTATAATTTTGTCTTTAATTGTTACAGTTGTGTATCTTGATGCTGATACTATTGTGGTAAAGAACATTGAGGATTTATTTAAGTGCTCGAAGTTTTGTGCTAATTTGAAGCATTCTGAGAGGTTGAACTCTGGAGTTATGGTGGTTGAACCTTCTGAAGCTTTATTTAATGATATGATGAAACAAGTAAACACTTTGGGTTCTTATACTGGTGGAGATCAAGGTTTCTTGAATGCTTATTATCCAGATTTTCCGAATGCTCGTGTTTTCGATCCTAGTTTATCTCCTGAAGTATTGAAAACAAGACCAGTTCCTAAAATGGAGAGACTCTCTACGTTATATAATGCTGATGTTGGTCTTTATATGCTTGCTAACAAGGTATATTGCAAGTTCAAGTTTGTGGTTATAGTAATGATTAGTTTAATTCCAATTTCGAATCTTAAGAGTCTCGTTATTTATGCAGTGGATGGTCGATGACAGCAAACTTCACATTATTCATTACACTCTGGGACCTCTTAAGCCTTGGGATTGGTATACGGCATGGCTTGTGAAGCCGGTTGATGCGTGGCATGTAAGTCTTTTTGTCTTTAATGTTGGAAAATTAAATTCTTTTGCGTGAGTTTCTTAAGTTGAGCTTCTCTTAAAATACTGTAGAGCATTAGAGTAAAGCTTGAGGAGACTCTTCCTGGAACTGGAGGTGGAAAAACTCCAAATGATGAACTCATCGTCAAGCTCCTCTTCTTCTTACCGCTTTGTGGGCTTTTGTTTTGCCTTTATCGATCCATACAGGTTAGAGGAGACTTCTTATTGTATCAAACCATTATGTTTCATCTCAGCTAAATTCATCTCTTTTGCAGGGACGTGACTTCTTGGGTTCATTGTGCAGGAGCTCATTATGCAATCAGATTAGACATTTTTATTACAAATTCAGATCTAATGGAACTCTTGGTTATAGTGGTGTATCGACATTGTCAACCATCAATTCCAACTATCAAGTTAGTGACTTATTTCCATTATACCTACCTTTTTCAAATGCTAGAAACTTCTATATAATATCAATGCTTTATCATTGCAGCTCCACAGTGGCGCGTACTCTAAGGTTCCTCAACACTTGGGTGCAGTTTCGGTTGTGTTCTCTTTTGTGACCTTTTTGACATCCATTGCAGTCTCCTTTATGATTGTGCCAAAGCAAATCTTACCATGGACTGGCTTAATCTTGATGTATGAATGGACGTTTACAATCTTCTTCCTCTTATACGGTGGCTTCTTACTTCTAGTGCATCAATACGGCAAGAAAATCGCGTTTCAGACCGCACCTCTTTCATCGCAAACAGAATCTTCATTGGATGATTCAGGAAAAGGTATGGACTTATCGATATATGCAGCAAAACAAATCTTATGTTATGACTAACTTCTTTGACGAATCAAACAGGCCATCAGAGAGCAGATACGTCGTATGACTTTACGACATTGTGTTATGGATTAGGGATGATGTTTTTGGCTTTTGCTGCTGTTTCTTTGCCATATATTTTAGGTGTCACCGCTTTATTTGTGAGGTAATGAAATGAATCAGTTTTTCTAGGAATGTGTTTTTTTATGTGTTGTTCAGTTTCATGACATTATTCTTTGTTCTTGGATTTTGATTTGGAGCAGGTTGGGTTTGATGATAGCTGTAGCTATAGTTCTAGTTTCGTTCATGACTTATGCTTCAGAGCATCTTGCAATCAGATGGTTCCTTAAAGGTTTAGAAGACCGTGACACGTCAAGAACAAAGTCAATCTGTTTCCTTTGCTGACACATCAAAACAGTGTTGTCATAAATGTAACTCACATCAGAGAATTTATGATCGATCTCTTTTTACTCTGTTAGGACAAATTGTTTGGTTGTTTTGTTCTGTCTTGTGTAATAATATCATTGTTTTTTCTGTGTATCTTTTACCTTCTCTTGCAGAAGACAGCTTATACAAGTCGGTTTTGTTTTTGATTCAGTCGGTTTGGTGTTACCAATTTAGATCCGTTTGGGATAGTCTTCATTTTCGGTTTAATTGGGGTTATTTTCAGGCTCGGTTTAGGTTTTATAAAAGCTGATCAAATGGAAAATTGAACTCGGTTTGGTTTAATTTGGGTTTCTTTTTTCATTTCTATCATCACTGTTCTTTAGCTACGAAGAGATTAAAGCGACGAACTGTGGTGGGGAGAGGCCACGAATTTATTCTTTCTTCTTCTCTTTCTGGAAATTTTTGTTCTGTTTATGCATGAATTTATGGGTTAGTTGATATCAAGTCGCTTGTGTATGGCGAATTTGCTGTATCTTCAGCTTTCTTCTCCTTCGTCTTCGCGTTTAGCTGCTTGCGTTAAACGCAGATTCTGTTCTGGGAATTACGAGATTGATCTTTGTCGAAGCATCGTAAGCCGTCGCGATTCTATTGAGTGTCACGCTTCTCGTGGTCGGTTCAGATTCTCTACGGAGGAGGAACTCTTCCGCGACGGAGAGTTTAGTGGATTTGGGTTTGGGAACCGTAAGAAAAAGAAGAGGCCTTGGTGGCTCGACGATGATGACGACGATGACGATTTTGATAATTGGATGGATGGCGACGAAGACTGGAGTATGGTTTTTGAGGTATTGCTTCTTAATTTGGGAAATTTCAAAAATTGACGATGAATTTTTATAATTTTCAGTTCTGTAGCCAATTTAGGGTTTTGTTTTCCCAATTGCAGATATTTAGGACTGTAAGTTGGATGCTTGCACCAATAGGCATATCATTACTTCTAGGAACAGATTCAAACGCAGGATTAATGGCATTAGCAGTTCCTTTAGTTCAATCCGTGTTGTCTCTTGTGGTTAATATGGTCTGGAGCAGACCAAGCATTAGTAGACCTACGAAAAGAAGCAGAAGAGAAACGTTTTCAAGATCTGAAAGTGTAAGAACAAGGAAAGCTAAGCAAGAAAGTAGTGTGGATAAGAGAGGAGGATACAAGTCATGGATGGTAGGAGATGCTGATTCTAACAGCACAGATTCTAAGTATGGAGGATGGGATGATCTTGAAAAGCTAAAGGAGATTAGATATGAAAATCCATCAAACGAGAATGTTCGTACAAAGGAACAGTTCGAAAGTAAAGCTAGTCGTCGGTGGAGAGTTAAAGAGAAGCCATTGTTCTTGAGAATGCTAATTGCTACCTTCCCCTTCTTGAGTTCATGGACAAGATTGTTATTTTGACATGAATCCTAAAGGTTAGCTTTCAATTATCTTTGGAACTTAGAATACATCTCTTACTTGTGATGACAATGCATATTCTGTAAGTTGAGAATATATGCCTGTTTAGTGATTTGTGTGTTTCCATAAATACTAAAGTGTATTAGTTCTTGTTTTGCATAGCTTAAGTAAAGTATATCATGATTTGTTTAATCAGCACCAATGATTTGTGATTGCGTAGTACCAGATGCTATTAGAGAGTACATTTCTCTTCTACTTTATCTAGTCAGGAAGCAATACAGCTATTAGAATATATGCTCTTAACATATTACTTTAAAACATCCAATCTGTTCTTTAGATGTGTTTATCTTAGTGATAATAACCAATGGCCTCATGATAAGAATCTTTTGCTGAATAAAGAACAATATCAGGTTATTGGGAATCCTTCCAGTTAAGTTAGCAAGTTTCTTTAGCAGGAAAATAAGAATTCTTTATTTGTTCTAATACAAACAAAGAAGTTACATCTGAACACATGTAATCTAGAAGGAGCTTTGTACATATCCTTAGCATTGCCTTTGTGGTTTCTCTTCTATAAACTTATTTCCTGAATAGAGAGTCTTATATGCTTCATGGTAGATGTTAAGTAGGAGGATCGAACTTGTAGTGCTTGTCGACGAAAAGTGATACATCCCAAGTGCAGCTAAGTCCTTTAGGGATAGTCACAAGATCTCCAGCACCAAACTCTACAAACTCTGATGAACCTTTTGGATACACTTTCACTTTTCCTTTCACCAAATAGCATATCTCTCTTTCTTCAAACACCAATGCATATTTCCCCGGTTGACACGACCATCTAATTCCATCACAAGAGATTCATTAATCAAATGTCATTAGGAATAGAAAAAAAAAAAACAGAGGAAATGTCATTAGGAATAGAAAAAATACAGAGGAGTATGCATGTTTTTTGATACTTACTTAGGCCATGACATGACTCCAAGATCAGATAACCTTCTGCTTGAAAGGTTGTGTTCGATTACGATACTCATTTTTTTGTTTGTTTGGAAAGAAGGGTTTATGAATGTTTCAATGCTATTAAGATTATAACAGAAGAAGAGATAAGAAGAGAGTAGGTTTTGTGAAGATGTATTTATGTATATTGATGGAAGTACACAGAAGTAGTTGGGTTCTTCTCTTGCATGTGTATGTGTTACAGATATATATATAAAAACAGGTATGAATAAAGTGACTTGTTCTTTTTTCCCCATTCTATCAAAAGGATAGAGGAGAGGAATCTTTAATAAAGAAAACACTTTCGAGTCTTTGACCCAGAATAGAAACAAAAACTAAGTCAATAAATACATTTATCAACCTGCAATTATATCCTAGAAATAGATAATGTTAACCAAATCTCTGGTTTTTTTTTCTTCCTAATTTTCTTTTGTTTCTTATTCAGTTAATCTGATTTAAGATTACTTCCATAGATGATTCTTGTGTGTGAAGAATATTTATCACATTTTTTCAGTAATAAATTTATTAATATTTTTTTGTTAAGTGTTCGAGAATGTTTGACTGGTTCTTGAGTGGAAGGAAGATACGTGATAAATCCGGACATTGATATGTGTAGCCCACCTAGAATTTGGCTTCTTCTTCAACTCGCTTCTGTTTTGTTCTTTTGTTTCTAACATGTTATTATTATTGCATGTGCTGATATTTTACTACTTTACTGTATCTATCTATGTACATACTTCATAATCATAGTGTGTATAAGAGAAGAGACTCATGTTGTCAAATTCACACATAAAAACACAATAAGAGCGTGTTTTTCAGTTTGATTCTCGCTTTCAGATACTGTTTTAGACGAAAGCTTTTAACCTCTAGCTAAATTGTTTATTATCTCACTGGATCTTTGTATCCACATACGTTTTTTTAGTTTTAACAAGGAATTTTTATAAATTATGTTCACTGGTGAATGTTTTTTTTTTACCATTTAAACCTACTAGTCAAATATTTATTTTGGATTTTTTAAATTCATCTTTGTGGGGTTTTCTTATTACTGATCCAAGAATAAATACAAAAAATAAAAAAGGAAAGTTGATCGAACCTCATTTTTTTAATGTATGTCAGAAAAAATAACAGTTAAAAAAGACCGAACAAGAAATTAATTATCGTTAATTGGTCTTTAATTATGAGAAGCACGACAAAGAATTAAGCTTTCTCTCTTGTGAACTCTTCTGTTATGTGTTTGTTAAGTTTGACCCGACGACTCTTGTTGTTCATTTATCGAAACGATGCCGCTAAGTAAGACTGGTCCGCTTTAATTCAAGCCAATGTTTTTGAAATCGGATCGACTCGGCGGTCGAATCGGAATGAAAACCAGGTTGGGTTTCTTTAAACCCAAAAATTATTAAACCGGATAAAAACCCATCAAAGACTGTCAAAAACCTGTGAATCGGGTGACCAAAATGAATCGGTTGACTCCGGTTCCATAAATTTCCAAAATTTTTTGATACATGATTTAAATTATTATCATTATATTTTTAATATGTTTTAACCTATATATATTTAATTAAAAGTGAAATTATAACTAGTTTAAAACTTTTAAATAAACATTTATACTAAACTTATATTAGATTCCAAGTCTAGTGTCATTTACTAAAAAATACATATTTAATTCTTTTAATATCAACTTATGCTATTTAATTACAATTTTTCTCTCATCGTTTTCTTTTAAATTGTTTAACTGTAATTAGGTTACTTTATCATAATATTTGATGTTATGAATATGATATATTTCATTACTAATTAGTTTAAGTTAAACATTAAGTTATTCTCAATATGTTTCATATATTTTTATTCTTATCATGTATATAATTAACCTTAGTTCGACTCCTGATATAATATATATGCATATTTTTTTAATCAACCTACTACAGTAGTAGAACATGAGTTTGCTAAATGCAGGTTCGGTGATTGTTTTTTTTTGTGTGGATCCGGTCAGAACTGTATTTCGGTAGGACCATGAAGGGTGTGCGCAACCCATCTCCAACAATTTTTCCATAAATATTTATCATGATTTTATTATTTTTTTTAGTCTTTTTTCTTTTTTCAACCAAACATTAATTATTAAAAAATTCACATTCATGTTGGTAGCCCAAACAGGAGGGAAGAATTTACATATTCGCATTCCAAAAAAAGAGTTCTCGGAAATCGAGCAAGACAATCAACCCTTACATTACAAAAACGGAAAATGCATGAAATTGAAAATAAAGGGAGTTGAACCCGGAACATACCAAACTCCTCTAAAGGATTGGAGAAAGCAGGCCACTCCTCAGGAGACTGTATCATGAAAACCAATGTTGTACAATATGTCTCGAAAACCTGGCAATCCATTCTTCTAAATATGATAGTCTTCATCGCCCATACCAACGCTTCAAACTCTGAGTGAAAGGTGAAAAGAGACCGCCGCTGACATTTCTTAAAATTGTTTTAAAACACATTATGTACTCCTCATTAGACGGTAAATACGAATCAAACACTAAACCGGTTCAACATATATTCAATTTTTTGGATTTTGGTTAGAAATTATTAATATTATGAGAATGAAAATTTGAAAAGAAAAACACATAACAAATATCATTTCGAGAGGTTCTTTCTTTTGATTACACATTAATTTATGTTTTTTTCTTAACCTTTTATTTGTAATAATAAAACTTCAAAAATTGCCAGTCATGAAAGTGTATATAACTTAGTTTAAATTTAAAAGTTTCTATTTCATTTTTCTAACATATTAAAAATAATAATAGCTAAACAGAAAAGAATAATGCATGTTATACTTATTCCTCTTCAACTTCATCATATAACAAACCAGAACTAAGATTTGTTTCCATTAATTTTTTTTTAACAGAAAGAACAATCTCCACAGTCAAATACGTAATATTAATATATATACATTTATTAACATTTGACTAGTATTGAGGACAAAACTATTTGACTATACATTTAATAAACTCCATAAATTTTCACCGTAAACGGACATATAAGTTATAATGTGATATGTAATTAAATGTTAATACTTATTCAAATGATGTTCACCTAAATATGATGTTGTTAATAAATATGAAAACTCTTTTAGAATTCTATAAATAGAGCTTTTTAAAATCATCTCAAATTACAAATCAATTTCTTTTAATAGATATATACAATAAAAAAAACTTAAGACAATGAATTTCACAAAAATCTTAGGAATTTTTTTCTCATTATACTATCTGTTTCCCTATCCACCCAAAAAGCATTGGCGTCAGGTATATATATTTTTGATAAATGTTATTGCAACTAATAAGCTTTGATTATATAAATTTTTAAAAAACAATATACATTATGAATAAGTTTGAGAAATGATCTAATACCATGGTTTTTTGAAAATTTAATTTGAAATGCTTCACATATACATATTTTATATGGTAAATAGATTAATGTTGGGTTTGTGTATATACATGTGCAGAGATGAAATCAGAAACACCCAAAAAATGCTTAGGCCTATGTAGCGGCTCATATCCTAATTATGTATGCTACGAGGCCTGTAAAGGAAGAGGGTTTTCCCAAGGAAAATGTATTCCTAAACACTCTTCGGAAGCTAAAGATTGTTGTTGTTACTAATCAAAATGGATGTTTCTTTAGTTTCTCTTACTTTTACCTTTCATTATGAGAAACATATGATATGTGGTTATTCTTATATTAAATATGCTATTAAATAAAAACCATCTTTTTAACCTATGTTTTCTTAATCTTATAAATCACAATCATAATTTGGTTGTAATTGACGTCCGTGTTACTTATTGATTAATATTTCAAACAAAGTTGTTTAACTATAACTTTCTCCAAAAAAAAAAAGAAACTATAAACATTTTTTGTAAAATGTTATATGATATAAAATCTCGTTTTATCATAATTCACAAACTGTATAATTCTTCTTTTATATTTGTCTTTTATCACTCTTTAAACTATTGATTTAATTAGCTCAAAACCAAATTTTGGGATATATGATCTAAATCTGAATCTGATTGAAATTGCCACTCGCAATTTAGAACCGGATCTAAGGGCAGGCGAAATGAGTCTAGGAGTAGGGCCCAGACTCAATTGTGAATAAGGTTTAATGTTAAATTTCATTTTCTAAAATATTAAAAATGAGGATAGCTAAACAAAACAAAAAATCCGAACATAGTCTAAATTATATGTTATACTTATCGATATGTTTAAAGCCATAGTGAAGAAATGTGTTCTGTGCTTTTATGTATCACAAGTGAGTTACAAAGAAATGTGTTCTGTGCTTTAATGTATCACATGACAAATCAAAATTTTAAGCATTATTCATCTCGCTTAATCAAATCATGCTTCAATTGAGTTTCATATTCCATCTTTATATTCTAATGTTTTCTTCCATGTCTTAGACTTATCTATCTTTTCCTGTTTGTAACTCATAAAATGTATCTCTTTTGGAAAGAGTATTAAGAAAATAAAAGTAATTTTTTTAAAAGAATTTTGTTTCCGAATTTCTCTTAACACAAAGAAAAATCTCGGTCAAATACGTAATATGGTATTTTTTTTTTTCATCCATGTATTAACATTTGACTAAGGACATAATTATTATTATATATATATATATATATATACCCTAAAATACCACTCTTTAAATTTTTGTTCCATTGAGTTTGTGTATGTATGTGTAGAGATGAAAGCATCGGAACCCATAAGATGCTTAGGTCAATGTAATGGTTCATATCAAAATTATCAATGCTACGTGGGCTGTACAGGAAGGGGATATGCGCTAGGAAAATGTGTTCCTAAGTACTCTTCAGGACCTAAAAGATGTTGTTGTTATTGATTAAAAATGATGATCCGTTTGTATCTTTATGCTTGCCTATATTATAAGAAAAAATATGTCTCTTGTATTTAAATTTACCATAAAATAAAAACCATCTTTTCAACGTATATTTTCTTAATCAAAGAATCCTTATCGCGATTTTATTTGTTTATATAAATCTTAAAAAATGCAACGCCAAATTTTGGGTTTAATTAATATACGATAGATAACTAAAATACACAAATTTATAATTTTTAAGTGTTTTTTCTCTTAAAAAATGAAGGAAAATAAAATGTTTACAGACCGCAAATTGCCAAATTTATTCCAAGTAGCCCACAATTTTTGCCAAGTAGCCCAAAAACAACACAATAAATAAAGAATCCAATATGCACAAAAAGATCTCACTCTATCAAGAGTTATAGTCCATCTGAGTCCACTACATACAAACCAAGTCTAGTTTTTCCATGCTGGGAATTCGGCTCGGTTTGATTCGATTGCGGTCAATTTTGTTGTTTTCCGAAAATAACATAACTTTTTGGTTGGGCTCTCGGTTAACTTGGTTATTTTCTGTTTTTTTTTTTGGTTTTTTTTTTGTTGTTGTTGAAATTCGGTTGATTTAGGGTAGTTTCGGTTAAATTAGGCTGGTTACGCTAATTCAGTTTGGTTATTTTGTTATTATTTTTTTGGTGTAATCCACTATAAGTCGGTTTAAAATCAGTATAAAAATTTATTTTAAAAATGAATAAACGATTAGTTCGGTTGAACCAAGCTGAACCGATAGATAAGTCTAATTTTCAAAAGTGCCGATTGAACTGAAACCAGACCGAATAGGAACCGAAAACTGAAAGTTTTAGTTTGGTTTGGTTTGGTTTGCCTGGTTTCGTTGTTATTCACAGGGCTAAGATGAAGCATCCCAGCGTGGAATGTGGCAAGATTCTATGCATGCAAGAGAAGGAGACTGTCTTTTAGGTTTTGAGTGTTGAGGAAATCGATAACTAAACGCATCAATATGTGAAGTTTGGTCCCCTTCTTTTGCTTTGAATTTATTTTGAAACTCTCCGATCTTTAACTTCTGGGATGGTTAATTTTTTTGGATGGTTAATTTAAACTTCTGGGATGGTTAATATTTTGTTCACGGGTTGGACATACTGAAATTTTTACTGTATAACTTTTCAAATAAATAAGAATGGTTTCATCTATAGGGGGTAAAATAAAGAAATAAATAGCCGGAAAAGGTTGGTTTGACTTTGATATGAAATTTTACTTTTATGTATTCTTGAAAAGAAATCATAAAAACATGATGCAGTTGGATAGGGTAGCTTCATCATGTTAATTTAAGACATGAGCTGGTTGAGTTGGTAGATCTCTTAATTTCACTTTTATATATCTCTCTCTCCAATAAGTTTATATATACTGGATTTTTTTTGTAGAAATTTGCAAGACACAAAGAAAAGTCTTATTTTGAATCATTGATTTGTAGAATTTATTCTCAATTTTCCATTTATGCATGGTAATAACCCAATTCTTTTCTTCATTAATAAACGTAGTTAAGGTATGTAGGACTTGTTCTTTTATCAATTCAATGCAAACAAATGGTTTGTATTATTGATAGAAATGATTAAGCATATTTTGTATTCAAGAAAAGAGAAATACATAAAGTTTTCTAAACAGAAAATTAAATAGACAAATTCTTAAAAATACACATAGATTTTTAATAAGCATGGCATCGAACACGACCCACTCCATTGACATTAATGGCTCTAATCGCTACGTACAACTTTTCTTCTTTCTTCTGAATGATTTATTTCGTACACTTTTCATAAGGTAACATTTGAAGGCGAGCCACATAACTACATTAATATGTTACGTTACTTTTATAAAAAAAAATCTAAAATATAAATATAAATTATATATATAACCTTTTCCGGTTATACATTTTGGAATTAGTATGGTAAAAGTAGTTTAAACGTACTCATTACTAACTGAAAGAATCTAAGCAAGTAACTTCATAGAGAAACATGAGAGAAAGAAGAACGAACTCACTCAAAATTACTCGTACTCGCCCTCTAACTAGTGCATTGCATTTTTTAAATTTTGTGAGTTGGTTTGATTGGCCTTCCTCCATGGATTTTCATTGACAGGCTCCCTTTGATCTCGCAAAGCAAACCGATTCCCCTCCAATCGCACATCTTCGTTTCCATTGTCCTTACGCATACATGCATACAGTAGATTCAATACCAAATTATACCAATTTAAGTTCACATATTTGAACTTATGGATGAAATGAGTTTGTACATCAGTTAATAGCCCAGCCACCATCTGGATTCATCAATCCAATTTTCTAAATAGTAACTTATAAATATAATCATGTCATGCTGGATTCAGTTCAATTTTCTAAATAGTAAGTTATAAATATAATCATGTAGAGCTCATGACATTTATAAAAAAGAGAAGATATGATGGGTGAGCCTAAACTCATACATATGTTACGTTAACTAGAGATATATGGTTATATGATAAAGTTTCTTTGAAGTTTAATCCATTTATAGTAGACGTTTTAAACAAAAATATCTTATTACATAGCTCTGAAATAAATTTTGGTTTTGAGATCTCTCGGTTATATATTTTTTTAACATAGTAAATTGGATGCACATACCTAATCCCTTTAAAATTTAACACATAACTAGAAAAAACATTGCAAGCAAATTTTTTTGTCACATAGAATTTCAAGTGTTGCAAGAGATAATTCCATTTGAAGAGAACAAACAATAGTACAATTTCTAACATTGATTACATCCAAACAACAAACAAGACCAATTTTATTGTCTATAAGTTGGCAGCCTCTATTAATGTCTCTCATGTCCAAAAAACTCACTCACTCACCCAACCAAAACTAAATATAAGAAAATCACAAACTAAAACATATTTACAGATCCTTTGTCAGTGTATATATATAGCACCCTCCATTTGCTCTGAAATTATTCGTCAATTCAAAAGTCTTTCTCCTCATTCGTCCTCTAGCTCGTCTCATCTCTCTCCATATAATTTATACTATGGATTATTCTCCATTAGGGTTTCTAATTTCACTCTTCTTCATTGTTACTTTCCTTGCACCACAAGTCAAATCTAGGGCTTTTTACGTCTTCGGTGACTCTCTTGTCGACAATGGAAACAACGATTACCTTATCACCACTGCTCGTGCTGATAATTACCCGTATGGTATCGACTATCCGACCCGTAGACCCACCGGACGTTTCTCTAACGGCCTTAACATTCCGGATCTTATCAGTAAGCATTTATATTTTAGTTCACGAATGATTAAATATACGATTTATATGGTTCTTTAATCTCTAACTAATGGTTGTTTAATCTGGTTATATCCTAATAGGTGAGGCTATAGGCAGCCCGTCGACTTTGCCTTATCTTAGCCCACAGCTCACCGGAGAAAATCTTCTCGTCGGCGCTAATTTCGCCTCCGCCGGAATTGGAATCCTCAATGACACCGGAATTCAATTCGTAAGCAACTTTCGAGTATTTTGTTATATAACGCATTGAATAAACTAGTGCATAATTGTTAGGAAATTAATGCCTAAAAAGTCACTTTTACCCTCTCCATTAGCTATTGTATCACGAGACCGAATAATGGACAAGATTAGTAAATTCAAAAAAAATGACAAAGTTATCTCAAAGAGTTTGGACTTTGGATTAAACACCTAAGGGCATATCTGTCTTCTTGCAATTACACCAGAAAATTGACGAGATTGTATGGTTAATATTTGAAAACCCAGGCTATTTTGGTCCTTCACAATTTATATTTTGATTTACCAAGCGAAACGTCGTCGTATTAGTCATTGCTTATGTTTTTTTTTAGCTTATTTTGCTAATTTATGTTTTTGTTTGTGCAGGTAAACATAATTAGAATATCTAAACAATTCGAATACTTCCAACAATACCAACAACGAGTGAGTGCATTGATCGGACCAGAAGCTGCACAACAACTAGTTAACCAAGCTCTTGTCTTAATCACACTCGGTGGCAACGATTTCGTCAACAATTACTATCTCATTCCTTTTTCAGCTCGTTCTCGCCAGTTCTCCTTACCGAACTACGTCGTTTATCTCATTTCCGAATACGGAAAGGTCCTCAGAGTAAGGAAAATAAAATTTCAGCTATTATATTGTTCACGTGATCTACCAAATTTATTGGTTATGTCATTTAATAAAGGGCTTACATGTTTTGGGTGGCTTATACGCAATTAGCAACAATTATAGAATCTTGATTCTTGCATTACCATTTTAGCTTCTTGAATTGTTGTGTCTCACTATAGGAAATTCCATTTAATAAGTGTGCCCCCCAATAATTTATTTCACTCTGTCACAGTGCAATTAATGTTATTATTCTCTTGAAAGTGGGGAACATAACATAACTCAATAAAATATGATGGGGCAGATTTAATAACCAAATTTTGTTTTTTTTTGTTTAAAGTTTGATAATAACTCACTGGTATGTTTAGTTTTTCTTTAATAGTGCATGCTTGTATATTGCTAATTTTTTTATTTGGTTTTCATTTGATAAAGAGACTCTACGAGTTGGGTGCAAGACGGGTTCTAGTAACCGGAACTGGTGCGATGGGATGCGCACCGGCGGAACTGGCTCAGCATAGCCGCAATGGTGAATGCTACGGCCCTCTCCAAACAGCGGCTGCGTTGTTCAATCCGCAATTAGTTGATTTAATCCGAACAATTAATGCTGAGATTGGTCAAGACGTTTTTGTAGCAGCTAATGCCTATCAAATGAACATTGATTATCTAACTAATCCAGAACGATTCGGTAAATTTCTAAAACCTATATCTTTCTAACTTTTAGTAATTAATTAGAAAAATTTAAGTCTAAAAATATTCGAAGTTCTTAGTTAATTAGTGCATATCGAATTTAATCAAAAGAGTAGTAACAATTCAATCAAAGAATGGACTATACTGAGAGGTTAGGTCAAGCTTGGTCTAAGATTTTAATGATATGAGCGTATAAAGGACCACTTTTTTTTTTTAGTATTGATAGTTTTCTTATCTTTTTATGGGTACCAAAATTTATAAATGAGCATGACCACTTTGTAGGACCATCTTTTTTATACATGTTATCACACTTATTAGACATAGAATTAATTTCACTTTCGCATTTATTCAAGAAACAAAAACCCTATATGAGTAATTCGTACGTATGTGTCGGTTTCTATACATAAAGCAGTATCGTTTTGAATAAGAAAAGTTTAGTACCTTTCCGTTCCACGAAAATACATTTTCTAGAAAAAAAATTTTGTTTCACAAAGATACAATTTTTGTGTTTTCAATGAAAATGTTAGTAATTAATAATGACATTTTGTAAAGTTTAAGAAGATTAATTAAATTTATTAAATTATTATTGGTTTAGAGATATGAGAAATTGTTCAGTAACAAAAATTGATGCATTTATGATTAAGTATTTATGATTTTCTTAATATGATTGATGCATTTATGATTAAGTATTTATGATTTTCTTAATATGTGTGAAAATTCTAGAAAATACATTTTGTGAAACAGAATGAATATATAAGAAGTATCTGTCTGGTCTTTAAATGGTCTTTAAATAGTTCCATTTGAATGATTTTCTTTAAAACAAGAATCTCACTAAATACCCAAACATCATAAGAAAAATATAGATGGTCGTTCAAAGGGTGCAATATTTTTGTGTATACATCATTTAATTTAATTTGAATAATTACTTGTATATATTTGTGTGTGTGTAGGGTTTGTGACATCAAAAGTGGCATGTTGTGGACAAGGACCGTACAATGGGATAGGATTATGCACACCAATCTCGAACTTGTGTCCGAACAGAGACTTGTATGCGTTTTGGGATGCGTTTCATCCGACAGAGAAAGCCAATAGGATTATTGTTAATCAGATCCTCACTGGCTCCTCTACTTATATGCACCCTATGAACCTTAGTACCGCAATGCTCTTGGATTCTACTAGAATCTAAATTTAAGCAATTATATTTAAATTAAAATGTCAATTTCGATCTTGTCTTTTTGTTGTTATTGTGTTGGTTAATAAGTTTAATCATTGTGATTAGCTTAATTAAGATGGTTTTCTTGTCGGTGATGTGGCTTGATGCCCTTTGTTTGTTGTTCTTGGTAGCTTAGTTTAGATTTTCGTTTTCTTTCTTTTTTAGTGTGTGTGAGTGCGCGCCAATTATCATGTAATATTTGGAGTGATTTATGGTTTATGTTTTCTTTATATTCGAGATGATTATTCAACTATTATACTCTCTCTTTTTAATTTCAATATTATTTTAGAATACATCTTTGTTTTAAAATAAATATATTTCCAGAATTTTAATATAACTTATCACATATATATATGATATATCTAGTTTATTTCTACTTAAAGTTAATTTTAAAATATGATATACAACATAATTTAAGAATCATTGTATCTGTTTCAATATTAGGCTTGACGCTATGATAAATGATAATTGATAAGGGTCCATCAATAAATGTCAATACTCAATAGTGAGAGAATATAAATTTTCTCTACATTTATTCAGTTATATATATATATATATATATATATATATATATATATATATATATTGAACACCATGGACAGTAAAAATTTCACCCACTTCACCAACTAGAACTCAATCCCTTTATTGTTACTTACATTTCAATGGCTGCGAAATGCCTTAACAAACTTTCTTCTGTACTCTTTCCCTCCTTCACATTTTAATATAAAGCGACAACAAAATTTCCGAGAAGTACATAGACAATATCATTATCATAACATGCAAAAGTATACATATACTTTTGATATTTCGTGTAAAATTTAATAGCTAAATTATGACTCTCCATGTTGAACAGTTCGTATATGTGCACAATGTAGCCATTTGTAAGTTACTAAACTGATATTAATTTCATGTTATTTCACCTACAAAACATCTACCGACAAATAATGTTATTTCACCTACAACACACTATTTTTCATAATATCACACTATTTCTTAAATTATCAACGAAACATAGTATTATTTA
The DNA here is from genome assembly GCA_900116095.1 of Euclidium syriacum. Taxonomy (NCBI): domain Eukaryota; kingdom Viridiplantae; phylum Streptophyta; class Magnoliopsida; order Brassicales; family Brassicaceae; genus Euclidium; species Euclidium syriacum. Next base: position 18,402,096 of record FPAK01000003.1, read on the forward strand.
TGGTTTTATCATCACAAGACTTTTACAAGTATAGCTTTAAATTTAGCTATTAATTAGAAAACTAACCCTTTTTATCCCAAGTAAATGGCACGGTATTTGTTTTCCTTTCTAGTGACTCTTTTTTTTTTTTTTGGGGAAAACAAAAGTGAGAAGACAAAAAAATAAAAGAAAATTGGTGGCCTTTTTTAATTGTAGATGATGAAATCATGTGTTATCAGTCTTAAATGTTCTCACGTAGTCAATTTCAGTAAGTCTAAACGCTTTACAATTTATCAGCTACTCTAACTCTACAAGCTTCATTTCTCACACGTGATATTGCCATACTATTATACCAACAACTTTAATCATGTTTTGTTAAGAGCGTAGATAATTTATCAGTCAGAAACTATATACGTATTAACGTATAAGTATTACATTTAGAGCAAAACAGTTTTGGCTAAAAAGAAATGTAATTAAGGGCTCATCATATCATCAAGCACAGAAGGAAACTAAGACAATACAAACCGAAACTGTTTGTGGCCTCAGATCAAAGTGGCCTCGTTCTGTAATGATTTGTGGAAACTCTCCAACAAGTATGAGAGTTTCATTATAATAAAAAAAAAAAATGAAAGGAAAAGCTGTAATGTTTGGTAATGGGCAAGATTCTTGTTTACGTTTTCTAAGATTAGACAAATTTGTCTCTGAGAGTATATGTTCATTGTATCAAGTAAGTAAGAATTCAGAAAGAAATCATCTACAATGAGTTACTTGAATACATATGGGAAAAGGCTAAAGAGCTGACATGCGAAACTCAAAGCCTGCCTTGTTCCAGGTCATCATCCCATCAAGAGAATGTATAAAATTTGGATCAACCAAAGAGTATACCATATGGTACACAAAAGGTCAGATTATTCAAATCTTAAAACCTATCCAATACACATCCTTTACATGCAAAATTGGATGCCTCTCAATTTCATATGTGAATAACAGAACAGAATCATTTGATGTTACCAGTGTAAATCTATAAATCATGTCTCTGGTATAAAAAGGAAACAACTCAAAACTGTTTTTTTTTTTTTTGCATTCAACACAAATTACACAACACTTTACTAGTCTCTAGGGAACCTAAGCCGTTTAGTTTCTCTTGCCCTTGTTTTTTCGAGATGGAACTACCGTCCAGCCATCATCAGCTGTTGGTTCATCAACCCGCTTCTGTTCAGATGCATCATCCATCATCATGTCTGTGCTTTGACCATCTGTATTCTCGTCGCTTTCGTCATCACTTTCGTCATCACTTTCCTCATTGTTACCGTTTGAAACCTGCAATAATAACACAAGAGCTTCAATTTCTAACTCTTGGAAATTAATCCAATCAAGCCATTGGTTTCTATAGGAAGAAGGAAATACTACAAACCTTGATAACACTTGCACTTGTCTGAGAATTAGTTAACCTCAGTTTCTCAACAGTTTGGTAGTTAGCTTCAAGGCCTTCTTCATACAAAGCTAGTAATTTCTCTGTCACCTTCAAATTGCATGATCACACTATTAGTACTCAATCAAGAATATTAGCATTTACAAATATTGTGTATGTGTATATACCTCTTCGAGGCTTCCATCATCAGCCACAGTGTTAAGCTCATTAAGACCTCTCTCTAGAATGTCAGCTAATCCATCATAGTCCATTGAACCTACAAAATCCAAAACATCTTTAATCATCCATTCGAGTAACAGATCAATTTTTATAAATTAAAATCAATAATTTGAAAATGGGATTTAACCTTTTGATTGGTTGAAGAAATCGAAAACGGTGGAAACGGTGCGCTCAGCTTTCCCTTGAGAATCTCGGAGCGGCTCTCATGGCAGTCCACCGCGAAAGTATCAAACCGATACATTCGTTCAGTACCGCCTGCTCCTCCGATGTCAACACCTCCGGTCCAGCGCCACTCGCCTCCATTCATTTTCTCTCAAACTTTGGGCTTAGAACAATAAATTCAATCAGAAAAGAAAAGCAACAGAGTGGAAAGCACGGAACCCTAAATAATCTCTGTGGAAACGCGGATGAACTCTGGTTTGGTCTAAAGCCAAATGTTGTTGTTGGCATGATCTCTTAAGTCTCTGGCCCATTTACTATAACTATAAAATAAATGGGTGTTGGCCCAAGCCCAGCTAGTCTCAGGATCTGGTAACCCTGTCCACTTAACCAAAGTCTCCAATCTACCAATATCATCATTATACCTTGTCTCTAAAATAGCTTCATGAGTCACCATAACTTCATTATCCTCATTGATCACAAGTGGAAGAGGAAATACTTCATGACCATTACCCAAGACTGGTTTGAGTTGCGAAACATGAAAGACTGAATGTATCTTGGAATCAGCATGAAGCTTAAGACTTCATAAGGACCAATAGAGCGAGAAGCTAGTTTTTGACAAACTCTCCAAGTTACTGAATGTTGAAGATAAAGTCTTAGTTTCATATACATCAATTGACCCACTTAAAATTGTAAATCTATTTTTTACTAGAATTCTGTTAGATTGTGTAAGTGCAATATGAAAAGATAAATGTACTTTACTGATATAAATAGCCAAATCAATTCTTTTAATCTTTTGCACAATCATTTATTTCAGAAATAAGATGTTACAACATTTTATTAGATCTTTCTTCCAATAACATCTTTAGTAATTTTCTACTTATTATTTGTTTATTATTGAAATGTACTTCAAATTTTATAATATAGATATATGATATAAACATTGTATCTCTGATAAATTTCCATTGCCCTATAGAAGAGATCAAACTCAGTTGGGGACTCTAGATATCTTTTCATCCTCGACTACGCAGCTATCAAGAATGGCGATAACAGCTCTTTCTCCTCAATTACATCTGAAAATCATAATTCTTTTTCTTAGAATCACTAAAGACTTTTCAATGCTCTCAACTCAATCGTATCCATTTTGGTTCGATTATCTTTTCAATCCCCGAATCCCATTACAATTCGGTTCAAAATTGGTTCTCTTAAAACTATCGTGTTGTAATGGGCTTCAGGCCAATTAAAAAAACCTCTACATTATTTGTATTTTTTTTCTGATTTAAATAGAATACAGTTTAGATCTTAAAGGTTGCACATAGAATCACTGATTAACTATAAAAGCTATACGTTAAACACTTAACCGGAAATAGCCAGTTAGATTTTTGTATAAGGTAATCAAAGAGCCTCAAGAAAGGGGCGTGAGTTTCATGATTCTAAAAAGAATTCTAAAAATCAGAAATAGTCCATTGTAAATTTACGAAAAACATTGAAAATTTACTTTTTAGTAAAAATAAATAATGGGGGTTCATAGTTTTCATGTTTTAAAAGTTAGCAAAAATCCAGCTTGCTTGAGGAAAAAATTAAAATCCAGCTAGCATTATTAATAGCACTAAAAAGAATTGAAAACCATATCCCACTGATATAGAATTATAGATTGATTAATTTTTTGTTCCCGGAAAACAAATTTTCCGTAATCGAAACATTATACAATAACGAAAATGCATAAGGTTCCGAAAATCTTTAGTACGATTTTTCTTTTTCGTTTCATTTTCCATGATTGTACATGCCACTTTTCATAAGAATAAAATAGTTGAGAAATAAAATCTAAGATGCCAATGCAAACTCAATTTCTGTAAGTTGACAGGGACTAGTAGATGTCGCTGAAACATAAGGGACGATAATAGTGTTGAAGCATTTACTTCTATTCTTAATTTGCTTAAGCATGAACTTATATGCTTTTGTAAAATAATCGATGGGAATATCTCTTTTTATATCTTGGCACATGGATTTGCTAAGATCTTATTAACCGTTCAACCAAACCTTTTATTCAACAAACAGAGGAATGAACGTATCTAAGCAAGATTACATTTCTTATGCCTAAAATATCAAATAAAAATACTTTCTTCAAAATCTTTATAAATAATATGAAGGAAATTAGCAAAAAGAACGTAGAATCTGATTATGAATCTAGATGAATTAATTAAAGATATTTTTCACTTATGTTTTTTTATACATTCTTTTATTTTTACACCATTTTGGTTTAATAGTTCTCATATTAGTTTGTTAAAACAATTTAGAACATTGTAGATTACATAATTCAGCCATATTGATGTAAAAAGAAGCTTTTCTTTTTGTGATTTGTAAAGATATGCTGTCTTTTCTTCCTTTTCCTTGCTATAAATTTCGATCAATGTCTACGTTCCTAGTACACAACTCACAATCTTCTTGAGAATCCAAAATCGTAAGCCACCTTCTAATATATTTCATTGTACATATATGAACATATATTTATATTCACACGAAATCATGCATGCACGAAAATAACCACAACACAAAAACTTAAACGTGCATGTGAAAAAATTGTATAATCTTTCATATTGTTTCATTTCATTTTTTTTAACGTGTGCTTCTTTTTTTCTTTGTGAAGAGTTTTTAGAAACAAAATCGAAGATGGCAACAATATCTACGGGAGAAATTGAGAAAACCGTGTCAATCGAAGCCGAGAAGAAACTAAACGTGTTGATCGTGGATGATGATGCAATAAACCGTAAACTCCACGAGAGGATCATCAAAATGATCGGAGGAATTTCTCAGACGGCAATGAACGGTGAGGAGGCAGTTATCCTCCACCGCGACGGTGGTGCATCATTCGATCTTATCCTCATGGATAAGGAAATGCCCGTGAGGGATGGGGTTTCGGTACAATTCAATAATCTTATATGTGTTTCACTAAATGAAACATTAAATTAGTTCAATCTTCACTACGCTAATATGTTCGTTTGTTGGTTTAACTAGGCAACTAAGAAGCTAAGAGAAATGAAAGTGACGTCAATGATTGTTGGGGTGACGTCACTGGCTGACAAAGAAGAGGAGCGTAAGGCTTTCATGGAAGCTGGACTTAACCATTGCTTGGCTAAACCCTTAACCAAGGCCAAAATCCTCCCTCTCATTAACCACCTCGTGGATGCTTGAAGAATGGCTCGTCATTATAGCTATATATGTTTTAAAACTATTAAAATAATAATGTCTACATATACATTAACGTGTATATGTATGATTGTCTATCCGTAAGTTTGTCTTTTGGAATGTAGGGATTCTTATATCTATGTTTTAATCGTATCGTCCGTGATGTGATTATGTAAGTCGTTTCATTTAGTTTATAAGATATGAAAGTAAGGCTTTATTTCGTTGAATGAATTAATATAGTCTATATTACATACCATATCATATATGCATATATATGACTCAGTCAATCTTCATATATATCAACTAAAAAATGTGAATATTTTCTTAATCCACTTTAAAATTTAATTTAAATAAGTATGATGTTACTTAAACACCGATAATTTAAATGATGTTAATTGTATATACATCATATACACGTGTTTAATCATATTTTAGAAAACCATATAAATTGCGAACCCGATTATATTCATGTTCCGTTTATATTTTTCTTAAAAGTAAGATATCTTTCTTAGAAATTATTTGAATGGTGTTTTTTTAACAACATATAACAAATTTTCTATAAGAAAAAAATATAATAATTTCTACACATACATGAACGTATATATGTTTATATACATGCATGCATGTGTGTGTTTGGAATTTAGGGTTTCGCATATCTATTTTTATAATCATGTAAGTCTGTTCCTCATAGAATATCAAAATACGATTTTCTTTGTTGGAATGAATTACATACCCTATCTATATATCTTGCTCATTATTTTCCATATCAATTTAAAATCATACATTCTTAATACACTTTAATTTTTTTTTTTTTTTTGTCACTACACTTTAAATTTTAAATAACCATGATATTTATAGATAATTTAGTGATTTTAATTGTATTATATACGCATGTTTGATCTATATTTTAGAAAATGATAGGTCGCGAAATCAGGCTATATTTATGTTCCGTTGATGATCTTTAAAATAATAATTTTTAAAATATATAATTATTGTTCTCCATTATGAAAAATATAAAAACTCCCCACACACATATATATATATATATATGCATATGTCATGTGTGTTTGGAATTCAGGGTTTCTCATTTCTCTGTTTTATTTATTAAGCCGTTTCTTTTATCTTATATAGTTTTAAATTAGATTTATTTTATTGAATTAATTACATACCATATCATATATTTTCAACTAAAAAAAACTACAAAATCATTAATATAAATTAGTTAATCATCTTTAATTTTAAATAACTATGGTACTTATTAAATATAGGTAATATATCTGATATAAATTGGATTATACATACATGTTTAATTAATCTATATTTCAGAAAATAATAAATTGTGAAACCATATATTAATTATATGTTTATATACATAGGGGTGCAAGTTGGATATATATATATTTGTTAAACCACTTTAAATTTTAAATAACTATGATATTTATTAAACATAAATAATGTATCTGGTGTAAATTGAATTATGCATACGTGTTTAACTTATATTTTAGAAAACGATAAATTGCGAATCCAAGTATATTGATTTTTCTGTTTATATACATATACGTAGGGGTCTACTTGAATATATATATTTATTAATCCACTTTAAATTTTAAATAATTGTGGTATATATTAAACATAGATAACATATCTGGTGTAAATTGGATTATACATACGTGTTTAACCTATATTTTAGAAAATAATAAATTGTGAATCCGAATATATTAATTTTTTGTTTATATACATATACGTAAGGGTGCTACTTGAATATATATTTATTAATCTACTTTAATTTTTAAATAATTATGGTATATATTAAACATAGATAACATATCTAATGTAAATTGGATTATACATACGTGTTTAACCTATATTTTAGAAAATAATAAATTGCGAATCCGAATATATTAATTTTTTTTTTATATACATATACGTAGGGGTTCAAGTTGGATTAATTTTTTGTTTATATACATATAGGTAGGAATGCTACTTGAATATATATTTATTAATCCACTTTAATTTTTAAATAATTGTGGTATATATTAAACATAGATAACATATTTAGTGTAAATTGGATTATACATTTAACCTATATTTTAAAAAATAATAAATTGAGAATCCAAATATATTAATTTTTTGTTTATATACATATACGTAAGGATTCAAGTTGAATTATACATGCATGTTTAGCCTATATTCTAGAAAACGATAAATTACAAATTCGCCTATATTAATTTTCTCTATATGTATACCACGATGTTCCATTTATATTATTTTCCGCAAAAGATAATTTTTTTACAAAACTATTTTGAATTATTATTTTATTACAATATATGTAATTGGTTTCCCCCAATATTTATTACTTTTTTCAAACAAATAAGTTCTATTTCGTACTAACTAAATTCTAATTACGTGTGCTAGATATATAAACATTATTCAGATATCTTTCTTTTTATTATTCGTAAATTTCATATTATTTTGTCCAATAAGTTTATGTCATAAAGAAGATACAACATATCTTATTTTGTATTTGATAAGTTTATGTCAGAAAGAGTAAATTCTTTTTTTTAAAATGGATTGTATTATCTTAACCAGATTAGATAAGCATTAGGTGGATGGTACAAGTACATCTACTAATGTTGCACTATATATATGATTGTAAAATGTTCTCTTTTGTAACTTTTATTTTCCTAGTTTTAAGTTGTTCTTTAATCAAGATTCTAAAAGTAAGATGTTTAAAAATACATACATATCATTGTTTAATATTTAGTGAATAGATCAGTTCATCCAATAAATCATCATTCAAGAGCCGGTTATATAGGTGGCGGTTCAATCAAGTCAAAACATTTTTATAATCGAATATTAAAACATGTTAATCTAATTAGTTTCACCTCCAATTTTATGATCCATTTTATTGAAATATCCTTTAAAAATGTTCTTTTTAGGGCTCTTTTGATATCAATCCAATTGCATTTGACGCTCGAGCTTTTTGAAACGAAAGAAAGATTTTGCAAGATCCGTTTCTTTCCTGTTTGTTCTTTGTAGTGTCCTCATATCTTTTTGCAGCTAAAAGTCGTGACTCTAAATCTAAAAAAGCTTTGGTTTATGCAAGTGTTTAGTGGGATGATATTCTACTTTTCTTGTTTTGTTTTTATTTTATTTTAATTTATGTATTTAACTTTCTAAAGTATCTACTCAAATCTCTGGAAAGTTCAAATTTGCTATTTTAGGCAAGCCATTTTTTATTTGGCTTTCAGGTGTACTGGTTTGATTCAGCAATATGGGACCCTTTGAACCGAAAAACCAAGGGTCTAATCTTCAGTACGAATATTTCCTACACATTTGGTTCCAAACACACTTCCCATCGCTTTCATGACAAGTTACTAGTTCTAAAATTGCTTGGTTTGAGTTCTTTTCCTTTCATAGAGTTTCATCTGTGTTAATAATTTCAGATTTAATTGAGTAGAGGCGATTTAATTAATTTGCATGACCACCAAGTGTTTAAAAAAAATTACTGAGTCAAAGTTTGCTCGGATTTTATGTAGTAGTTTATGCGTTTTATAATCGTTGTTATAGTTCTGCGGATGCATTTTTTTCACTACTATTATAATGGAAGTGTTGCGAGTTCGGAAGTTAAATCTTAGAAGAAAACATTTAATGTGAAAAGTAAGAGAGAACGATTGAGGAGGATATAGACTTCGACCTGTGACATACCTCCACTCATTTGAAATGGATCCCTTTGCAGTACATTCTAAAATTTTAAATCAAAATAACATGAAGTTCGATTATTCGATCAAAAGCATACTTAGCTATGTTACAATAAAGCGGTTAAATCAAATGTCGAGTGAGAGATGATCGGAAGTGAAAAACATAACTTCAAGAGACGAGAAGGTGAACCACGGTCTGATAAAGAACCCGAATCAAAGAAAACTCTAATTGTCAATTTAGACTACAGGGTATATTGAACTATGGATTTTAAGAGATTTAAAAGTTTTTTTAAAATATGTTATTCAACTAAGAATTTTAAAATGTTTTTTCAAATTCAGTATTATTGAAGATGAGCTCAAAATAATATTCTAAACTATTACTAGAGTTAGAATCATTTGAGTAATCTTGTAATTTTTTTAAAAAGAAGCATCTTCTTCTCTCATTTAGGAGCTTCCCCTTTTTCTTCGCCTCCTTGTTCACTACTACTCTTAAAGTACTTGCGTAGAACAATGTAGACCACAAAGCTTATGGTACTAATACCAGAAAGAAGCCAGTAGTATTCATCAAGCCGAGCTTTCGACATATCATCCGCAAACCAGTTTACCCGATCACCCTTGGAACTCGAGTACGCCTCAATAATCGAAATCATGGCATTGCTCACAAAACTTCCAACACCAAAGACACTTGTGTAAAGCGCAGATCCCATCGTTCTCATACTCACCGGAACCTCGGCGTAGAAAAACTCTTGCATCCCGACGACGGTGAAAAACTCCGAGATTCCAAGTAAAAAGTATTGCGGTAACAGGCAGAAGATACTCATCGGAACGGTTTTTGGATCGTAGTTCGGTAAAAGCTTCATCTTTTGGTTTATCTCAAGTCTCTTCCTTTCGACGAATGCTGCGATAATCATGGCGAAAATCGATAAGAACATTCCGATTCCCATTTTCTCCATCACAGAGATTCCTTTACCGTTCTTCTTGATTCTTTTTGTGACCGGAATCAGAATCTTGTCGTATAACGGCGTGAACAAGATTATCGACAACGTGATTGTAATTTGTAATACCGCGGGTGGTATTTTGAAAGAACCCATGTTTCGTTTCATAGTCATGCCCTGTTCAGTGAAAACCGTCGCTGGTAGCTGCAAAACCACCGCAAAAAAAAGAAGCATCGTCCATATCGGTACAAGACGAAGCACTAGCTTCACCTTATCGAGTCCGGAGAAATTCGTTTTCGCGTTTTTTCCATCGACTTCCGATGATCCTTTCGCGGTTGTTGTTGAAGCAGTTTCAATGTCTTCTTCTCCTTCGGTTTCAAGAGGTCTCTCTTGTAGCCTATACATAAAAAACAAGACACCACGTCAACATTAAACCGATCGGTACAAAAGTGAACTTAATTTATTGGTTTGGCAGCTCTAAACCAAAAGTTTTTAAATATTTTTGAACCGGAATAAACTGAATTTCTGAATGAGCCAAATTTTCCAAATTACCCGAAATTTACCATATATTCTATAACATTGAATTTTTTTATTAAAAAACAAAATAGGGTTTAAATATCGGATTATTTTTTGCCAAAACCGAACCAAACTTCAAATTGCGGTTTTTGTCGGAAACTTACTCGAGATTCATAGCATCTAAACCTTCATCATCCACGGGTGTATATTTTTTTTTTCTGCGTTTTCAAACCTCTTCCTTTGATTCCTTTAACGAAGGTAACAGTTTTCTCAAAGAAGGTGTTTTCGTCTTCTTCAAACCGGTACTAAGGCTACCGGTGCAAACACCAATATACCGCCATTTGAAAAACTGAGTCCTTCGTGTTGCTTTCGAGTCCTCGGGATCTTTTTCGATGTGGTGGTCGAGTTGGTCAGCCCCAAAGGCTTGCACAGCCGGGTTTAGCACACAAAACCGACTGCGACAAGACTTAGTGCAACATAGAGAAAATAAGTTGAGATTGTCTTTTGTTGCTGCACGTGATCTAGCAAATGCAGTCCATGTCAAAACCACTAACCCCTTTAGCCAAAATGAAAAAAAAAAATCAAATAATTAGATAAAAATTCAAATATATATATATAAGAAATTTCGATTTTCAACTAAGCTATGTACTTACCACAAAGCAGACAAAAGAAGAAGCGAGGATAGTGAAAAAATGATCACCATATGAATCAGCCAACGGAGCAGAGAAAAGACCCATCATTGAAGTGAAACCAGTAAAAAAGTTAACTGTTTTAGCTGCTTTTGTATTGCTCATCTTCAATACAGTTGTTAAATATGTCACCAAATTTGATGCCACTCCTTTAAATGAAAATCTCTCCATTCCCGCAATCACTACAAAAGGAATTATATAAATTCATCTTTTTTTAAAAGATGTTTAAAAAAGAAAGAGAAAAGATTTGTTTTATTACCTATCAGAAAAACACATGTCTTCCCAAGTCCTCTACTTGTCTTCTGTTGATCTAAATCCATTAGCGACTATCTATATGTGTGTTTATTGTCTCTGTGTATAGAGAAATAGATTTGATTAAGGATTTGTTTTGATGATTAGTGAGATTGATTTTTTCTTTCGTATTTATAAAGTTTAAAACTCATATATAATATAAAGCTTTTAGGGTTTGTTCGAGTGTTCCTTACGAATCTAAAACGGTGGCATCACTTGTCCCCTAAAGTTTAAGCTAGCAGAACCGCACAAGTATCATATATATCATCAGATGATTTGTGTGACTCCATAATGTCTGAACATGCGTTGGAAGAGTCCTATATCACAAACAGACACTGGAACTTTTTAAGACATGAAATCATAAATGAAAGAACAAAATTAATTTTAAAATCATAATACCCAAGAATATTTTGGGATCAAAACCAGCAAATTATAAACTAAAAGGCTTCTACTGTGAAAAACGTAACTTCAAATGCCAATTTAGTAGATTAAAGAAACCTCGCTTGGTTTAGTACGGTTATAATGCTATGAAGCCAATTTGGTTCAATAAAGTTTGAAAGAAAAGTCCTCACGTGATATCCACATGATCATCGATTTATAAATTTTAAGTATGAATTTAAATTATCATTTTCTTTTATTTAAATAACTTTATCCATTCCTTAGTAAAAAAAAAATCCGAGACTTTCGCCAAAAATGTCACTCTTCTTCCTTAATCCTCCGTTTCCCTCCAACTCAATCCACCCAATTCCCCGTCGCGCCGCCGGATTTTCCTCCATTCGATGCTCAATTTCTGCACCGGAGAAGAAGCCGAGGAGGAGGAGGAAGCAGCAGCCAAAACGCGGCGACGGAGCGGAGAATGACGACTCCTCAACCTTCGGCAGCCGCGAAGCTGTTTCGGCCCTGGAGAGGAGTCTCCGTCTCACTTTTATGGATGAGCTCATGGAACGAGCCAGGAATCGAGACACGTCAGGCGTATCTGAGGTTATCTATGACATGATTGCCGCTGGGCTTACCCCAGGACCTCGTTCTTTCCATGGCTTAGTCGTGGCTCACGCGCTTAACGGCGACGAACAAGGCGCGGTAAATACTTCTCTTTAGCTTAATTTTAGATGTAACACTACATATCTCTAAGAAATCATTCAATGCTGGAGCTAACACTCAAATCGATTTTGCCTTCTTGTGCTTAATAGAACTTGAGCTAGTTTAGGACTAATAATTTTTCAAAATTGGAATTTCCACTATATATTAGCATCTCGTATGTGTGTTTAATGAAGAGTTTTCTTTGTTTGTTTGGTGTGTGTGGGTAATTGCAGATGCACTCGCTGAGAAAGGAGCTAAGTGCAGGGCAACGTCCGCTTCATGAAACGATGATTGCTTTGGTTAGACTCTCTGGTTCAAAAGGAAATGCTACGAGAGGATTAGAAATCCTTGCTGCTATGGAAAAGCTTAACTATGACATTCGCCAAGCTTGGCTCATTCTTGTTGGTATTCTCCCTCCCCAAGACTAAGTGTTAGAATCAAATGGGTGTTGCTTTGTGTCTGCCATGCTTGGGGTTTCTGAGTAATTGTTTGTAATTGGATTGTGGTCTTTTATAGAGGAGCTCATGAGGACCAATCACTTGGAAGATGCAAATAAAGTTTTCTTGAAAGGTGCTAAAGGTGGGATGAGAGCAACCGATGAGCTATATGATCTAATGATTGAAGAAGATTGCAAAGCTGGAGATCATTCTAATGCCTTAGACATCTCTTATGAAATGGAGGCAGCTGGTAGAATGGCGACAACGTTTCATTTCAACTGTCTTCTTAGTGTTCAGGTTTGTTATGGTATCTTGGAATGTATAGAAATTCTAATTTTTTTGTATAATGAAGATGGTAAGACTTTTTGTTGACACTAAATAGTTTTTACTTTGCTTCCATTGTTTAGGCTACATGTGGAATTCCTGAGGTAGCTTATGCCACATTCGAAAACATGGAGTACGGTGAAGGTTTGTATTTTTCTTTAGCTAATTTCCTCTTCTATTGTTATGGCTTCTGACATCGCTTGATGTAATCTTGGTTTTGATAGCATTTATGAAGCCCAACACCGAGACATATAACTGGGTGATTCAAGCGTTCACAAGAGCTGATTCATATGATAGGTAATTCATGTAAGGTTTTACTTGCACACATTTATCTTATAAGTGGACAAAGTTAAATGTAGCCTGCTGTATGAATCATAGGGTACAAGATGTTGCTGAATTACTTGGAATGATGGTTGAGGATCACAAACGTGTACAGCCAAATGTGAAGACCCATGCGTAAGAGAATCTTTATTCCATTCTATCTAGTACTCATCTCTATTGGAAAACAATCCTAATATGATTTGTATAATGATACATTTCAGGCTTTTAGTTGAATGCTTCACGAAATATTGTGTCGTGAAGGAAGCAATTAGACATTTCCGTGCTCTGAAAAGATTTGAAGGAGGAACAAAAATTTTACATAATGAAGGAAAGTTTGAGGATCCTCTCTCTTTATATCTCCGGGCTTTGTGTCGAGAAGGTATGCATACACATACACTTGTACCTTTGTAAATACTAATACACAGAGGCATATGTTGAACCCCTTCTGGGAGATTCTGAGATTTATTACTGGAACTATTAATAGTTATGGTTCTCTATTTTCCATGTTTCTCTGGTTTGTTGATATTTAGGACATTTGCTAGTGACATGCTTTTTTTATTCCTTAGTTAATTTACTGTCTTTAAGAGATACCCATTTACCTTTGATCCAGGAAGAATTGTTGACCTTATTGATGCGTTAGACGCAATGCGAAAAGATAACCAACCTATACCTCCAAGAGCTATGATAATGAGCAGAAAATATCGGACACTAGTCAGCTCATGGATTGAACCGTTGCAAGAAGAAGCTGAACTTGGCTATGAGATTGATTATTTAGCAAGGTAAAAAAACTAAACTCTTCCTGGTTTGACTGTAATTATGTTACTCAGATTCTATCCTCTGTTCAAATTTTCTGAAAGAAAGTATGTTGTTTTCTTAACATGTTGTCTTGATGGTCTGTGAACATTTTCAGGTACATAGAGGAAGGAGGGCTAACTGGAGAGCGCAAGCGTTGGGTACCTCGAAGAGGGAAAACTCCTTTAGATCCCGATGCTTCTGGGTTTATATATTCAAACCCTATGGAAACATCTTTTAAACAGAGATGTCTTGAAGATTGGAAAATTCACCATAGAAAGCTCTTGAGAACCTTACAGAGTGAAGGTCTTCCAGTTTTAGGAGACGCAACAGAATCTGATTACATGAGAGTGATGGAGAGATTACGGAACATCATTAAAGGTCCTGCACTGAATCTTTTGAAACCGAAAGCAGCAAGCAAGATGGTTGTAGCAGAGTTAAAGGAAGAACTTGAAGCTCAGGGTTTGCCAATTGATGGAACGAGAAATGTTCTTTACCAGCGTGTTCAAAAAGCAAGGAGAATAAACAAATCTCGTGGTCGACCTCTTTGGGTTCCACCAATTGAAGAAGAAGAAGAGGAGGTTGATGAAGAAGTAGATGAATTAATCTGTCGAATCAAGCTACATGAAGGAGATACAGAGTTTTGGAAACGTAGGTTTCTTGGAGAAGGCTTGATTGAAACTACAGCTGAACCAAAGGAAATAGCTGAATCGGCAGAAGCTACAGGTACTGAGTTGGAGAACACGATTGATGTTGTTGCAAAAGTAGCTGATGATGATGAGGATGATGATGATGATGAAGAGGAACAAGAAGGTGATGAGGAAGATGAAGAAAACGAAGAGGAAGAAGAAACTGCGGTTCCAGAAACTGAGAATCGAGCAGAAGGAGAGGATTTAGTGAAGAACAAAGCAGCTGATGCTAAGAAACATCTTCAAATGATTGGAGTTCAACTCTTGAAAGAATCAGACGAAGCAAACAGAACAAAGAAACGTGGAAAGAGAGCTTCTCGTATGACACTCGAGGATGATGCAGATGAAGATTGGTTCCCTGAAGAACCATTCGAAGCATTCAAAGAAATGAGAGAAAGAAAAGTGTTCGACGTTGCTGATATGTATACAATAGCAGACGTTTGGGGTTGGACATGGGAGAAAGATTTCAAGAACAAAACTCCAAGGAAATGGTCACAAGAATGGGAGGTCGAATTAGCTATTGTGCTCATGACAAAGGCAAGAGTCTCTTCAAAACCTCTAAAGCATTATTACTGATTCATCATGTTAATAATAATAATGGACTTATTATGTAGGTGATTGAATTGGGTGGAGTTCCAACGATTGGTGATTGTGCGGTGATATTACGAGCTGCGATAAGAGCTCCAATGCCTTCAGCTTTCTTGAAGATCTTGCAGACGACACATAGTCTTGGTTACGCTTTTGGCAGGTTAAATTCTGTTACAGATCTTTTCTTTAGCCATTTGGAAATGAATAAGTTGTGACTAATATCATTTTTTCTATTGCAGCCCATTGTACGATGAGATTATCACATTGTGTTTGGATCTTGGAGAGCTTGATGCAGCTATAGCTATAGTTGCAGATATGGAAACCACAGGGATCACTGTTCCTGACCAAACTTTAGACAAGGTTATATCTGCTAGACAGTCTAATGAGAGTCCTCGGTCTGAGCCTGAAGAGCCATCGTCGTCATCAGTAAGCTCTTAGGTTTCTCGTTTCCTCTTCTTTGCGAAGTTCTCTGTAAAAGCATAAATAGCAAGAAGCAGCTGAATATATTTTAGTTATGAAAGTTTTGTTCATTCTCTGCATTATAGAGAGCTTATTTTTAAGTACGTGTAGTTTCCAGTGTAGGACAGTCTTTACTATAGTGCGACAAAAAGTTGACTTAATTCTTCACACGATTCTTCTTTGCTTGCTTTGTTAGAGTTGAATTTAAACCGACACTCAATTTCGAACCGAGCCGAATATACATCCATCCGAATGTAGTTTTGTTCATTGTAACTTGTAAGAGAACCGTCGGGTATTTAAACAAAAGTGAAGTTAGGCCAAATGTATTTTAGTCGAAATCGAACCATTTACTGGTATAATACTTATATGATACCTTAAATCAAACGAACATAAACTAGAAAAGAAACCTTAACCAAAATGAAGCTTTTTTCCACTACATAAAAATTATACTATGGTATATAGCTTTGGGGCTTATAATCAAATAAGAAAGAAAGCGAGGAAAACTGTTTCATCATCATGATCATTATTATTCTCAACATAGCTAAAAAGCAACACAGATTTCAATTTTATTCTGTTTTGTTTTGAAACAAACTTTAGCTCTTTATGTTTTAAAGTTTCTACTTAAAAATCTCAAAGAAAAGAAGAGTAAATGAAAAACATAAATTTAGGCAATGTAAACTATAACTAATTTTCTCCTTTTGATTCCTCCTGAAAATGGCTACTTGAGTAGCTTTTCAAGTCTCAACATCTTTTTATCAGATGGACGCTTTTCCTTGAGTTGCACTAAACTTGGAACATAAGAGCGCGCACTTGGATAATGCAATTTGTCTTTAGCTTCTCCGAAATGCACTACTCTAAAGTATCCATCCTCTCCAATGATCATTATGTCGCATCTGTCTTCATGAAAAACCATGGCAGCTTTCTTCTCCTCGTCAATAAAGAAACTCCCAAGGCTACTCCCAATCACACAATCTTCAATGACTGGTACCATATCCACGGTCAAGAACGTGGTCCATAACATCTTTTCGGCCTCAATCTTAGCTGTAATCCATATATTAATCTTAAATGCATCGGATCCCAAAAATAAAGACGCAAGCTTCTCTTCTCCAACACAAGATAGTTTCAGAATATCCTCATATCCATACTCATCATGTTCAATGCTAAACGGCATAGGTAGAAGCGGCCCGAATCTCTCTCTTGCAAAATCGAAACAGATTATGTAACAAGTGTGGACTTGGTTTTCATTCCTTTCTATAGCATACCAGTAAGTTTTCCCTTGAGAGAAATGCCACAGTCAATACATATATGCCAGTGTGGAGTGACATCAAGAGTCTTCCATAGATTAGACTCAAAATCGTAGATTTCATAACAAAAAGAAATGTCTTCACGTCCGAAATCATCTCTAAACCTCAAGATTTTGTGGCATCAACAAGAATTGTTCTTCTTATTGACGTATCCCAAAGCGTACCTGTAGTACTTTTCAAGACTTTCCTGTGCAAGGTAAGATCGATTTCGATATCGTGTCTTGTAAGGATATCTGGGTTCAATCCATCTCGGTTGACCCCAATACGGATTCCACACCACAACTCTTGGATCTTCGTCCAGGACGAATAACAATAAACCCTCACAGTGAAAGATTTCAACTATTTCGATTCTATCAGAATCGTTTAGGTATGGAAAAGTAAGCATACCTTTACCCTCCAGATATGGATCATCAACGTCATTTCCATTGACGACGCTCATTAAATGAAGATTGTTATTCACCATCCTCACCATCATCTGAGACTCTCCTTCTCTTGCTCTTGCTGCAGCTTTACCGCTGTGCAACTTCTCAAAACTCTGACTTTTGGTTAAAAAATTCCACTTTTTGCAAGTTAATCTCACTTCTCGGATAGATTTAAAGGGAATTCTGGAGAGAATCTCTTCTGCCAAATCGCTTGGAAGATTAGAGATCGTCTTCATCGTTTTTTGTTTGTTTGTGAAGTTGCAATACGCTTTTTAAAAAAAACTCTGTAAGAACCCTTTGCTCTCTCATTTCTTGCGGCAAAGGCTGCGTAAGTATATATAACACTTTAAGACTCAGAAACCCTAGCTGCACTAATCGTGGGTTCAGAATATGTAGTGAACAAAGGATCGAAGTAAATGACATACAAAATATTTAAATAACTTTAGATTTTCTAAAAA
This sequence comes from Euclidium syriacum, assembly GCA_900116095.1. Taxonomy (NCBI): domain Eukaryota; kingdom Viridiplantae; phylum Streptophyta; class Magnoliopsida; order Brassicales; family Brassicaceae; genus Euclidium; species Euclidium syriacum. Next base: position 18,420,077 of record FPAK01000003.1, read on the forward strand.
AATAACGCAGACCGCATATCTCATAGTATATTTTTTCGATTTTCAAAATACTAATACACAGCAAGCCCTAGGAGGGTCCCTTTGAAAAAAGATATATGCTTTAGCCGCTGGGGAAAAGAGAGCAAAGTGAAATTTGCCATGAAAAGAGCTAGAAAAGAGAATCCTACGCCAACGACGTCAAATGCACGAGATGAAGAAGACTCATCAGTATCTCTTCCTGTGGATCTGATCATCGATATTCTTACGAAACTGCCTGCGAAATCGGTGTCTAAGTTAATCTGCGTTCGAAACTCTGGTCATCTACTATCCAAGGGAAGCTCTTCATCGAGTTGTACTTAACTCGATCTTTAGCTCGGCCTCGTCTTCTTCTTTCACAATTCGATCGTGGCGACATGCGCTTCTTTCACACTACTAGGCAGGAGAATCCGTCTTCTGATCGCACAGTAAGTATTGCTCGCAATCAGATTCCAAAGAATCAAGTTTCTCAACCGGTTCGTGGCTTGATCTGCTCTCGAACTAGTTCTCATGTTGTGATTTGCAATCCTTGTACGGGTCAATCCCTAACTTTGCCTATAGTTAAAACTAAGAAAAGAAAAGGCATATCAAGCTTTTTCGGATATGATCCAGTTAATGATCTATACAAAGTCTTGTGCATGACGGAAAGAGACGTTCCTCCTTTCGATCGCTACCCACAAGTTTTTAGTGGAGAGCATCAAGTTTTCACTTTAGGAGCTCAAAAGAAATGGAAAATGATCGAGTGTAAGCATCGACATTGTCCTGAAACTAACGGACTATGCAAGAACGGGGTTATATATTACGGAGCTTGGTCTAGCAGTCTACATACAAGATCTCTAGTAATGAGTTTCGATTTAAGGTCGGAAGAGTTTAATCCTATTACATTACCTTGTGATGCCCAATTCGAACACAATATTGGGTATGGATTGGTGAACTACAACGGAAAAATAGCTTTAGTAGATCTTAACTCATCATCTAAAGGTTTTTTCGACTTTTGGGTTCTGGAGGATGTCAAGAAACAAGGATGGTCAAAACTTTCGGTCTTGATTCCTTCTTGGTGGGATTTGGCTCGGGGTAACATATACGTTTGGAAGGGTACTATTAGTACCGGCGAGCTGATATTTGCACCGTACAAATCCACTAACCAGTTTTATATGATCTATTATGATCCCAAGGAAGAAAAAGTCAGAAAAGTTGAAACTGAAATAACTGGAGCTCGCTTTGTTGGTAATACTGTCTTCCTAGATCATGTCGAGAGTCCTATGTTTCTTCCTAGGAAGTTCATCCGTTGATGATGACTAGCTATAGTGTGGCTGGTGTTTGCCTAAATTAATCTTTCTCTTGAGTACCATGTAAGATTAAGATAGAGTATTCGTCTTTGGATGAGTCTTTTATTTGTGGATTTGATTATAGTAAGATTGAACTTTTTTCAGCTTTAGTTTTTGTTTTTCTTTGCAGATATATTTTGATTGCCTTTGCTTTTATATGAAGAATGTTTTGTATTACGATTTGTTCTTAGTTCTTCCTGTCTTAAATGTTAAAAGTTTACGACAAAGTTGCCTAACCCAAAAAGTTGAATAACTCAGTTTCACCGAAAGGCAATACTTGAAAAGTTTCTTCGCCTCGTCAATAAAGAAACTCCAATATTCAAACCAAATCGAAATGTCAATGACTGGTCCAGTATTGGGTTTTAGCTTTTACCTGACGATGATCGTAAAGGCTTAAATCTGAAGAAGACTCTGATCCATTCTCGTGTACGCTTCCGTTTTCTATTGTTATCGATCGAGGAATCTTCAATGGCGTCGACTAGAAAGAGGTTTTCATTTCGGGAAGAAATCGAAATTCGAATTCGTTGACGCAGTCTTTAGTGTGACAAGAGTTGGTTTAATTCTTCACACGATTCGTCTTTGCTTGTTTTGTTAGAGTTGAATTTAAACCGACACTCAATTTTGAACCGAACCGAATATACATCAATCCAAATATAATTTTTAACTACCGGTTTTAATCTATTTAATTATTCAGACTTTAGTCGGAGCAAACCACAATGTTCCGTCGGCATTTTCGACGATTTGTTGTACAAAACGAAGCTTACTTTGAAAAATATATGCATAACTAATTAAATCATTGTATCTTGTAAGATCCGTCGGGTATTTAAACCAAAGTGAAGTTAGGCCAACTGATATTTAGTCGAAATCGAACCATTTACTGGTATAGTACTTATATGATTTCTTTAAATCACGAACATAAACTAAAAAAGAAACATAGTCTTAACCAAACTGAAGCTTTTCTCCAGTACATAAAATTTATACTATGGTCATGTGATTGTCGTCTATCTTACTGCAACATAAGCTTTGGGGATTATAATCAAATAAGAAAGAAAAGCGAGAGGAAAACTGTTTCATCATCATGATCATTATTATACCCAACATAGCTTTGGGGCTTATAGTCAAATAAAATATACAAGAAAAAAAAAAAAAAAAAAAAAAGCAACACAGATTTCATTTTTATTCTGTTTGTTTTGACTTTTGAAACAACTAAAGCTCTTTATGTTTTAAAGTTTCTACTTAAATCTCAAAAGAAAAGAACAGTAATGAAAGACATAAATTTAGGCAATGTAAAGTAAGACTAATTTTCTTCTTTTGCTTCCTCATAAAAATTGCTACTTGAGTAGCTTTCCAAGTCTCAACATCTTTTTATCAGATGGAGAGTTTTCTAAATCGCTTTGATTTTTCCTTTTGCCGTCTATACGTTCCTTGATTTGCACTAAACTTGGAATATAAGAGCACACACTTTGCAAATAAAATTTGCCTTTAGCTTCTCCGAGATGCAGTTCTCTAATGTATCCATCCTCTCCAATGATCATTGTGTCGTATCTGTGTGCACCAAAAACCATGGCAACTTTCATCTCCTCGTCAATGAAGAAACTCCCAAGGCTATACCAAATATTTTTTGTAATGGCTGGTCCCGTATCTACTGTCAAGAACGTACACCACGACATCTTTTCAGCCTCAATCTTTGTTGTAACACATATCTCGATCTTATATGGTTGGTAGTGCTGAAATAAAGCTGCAAGCTTCTCTTCACTAACACAAGATAGATTCAGAAGCTTAGCATATGGCATAGACACAAGTGGTCCAAATTTCTCTTGTGTAAAATCAAAACAGATTATGTAACTAGCCATGATTCCGTGTAGTGCCTTCCTCTCTTTAGCACACCAGTAAGTATTTCCCTTGAGAGAAATGCCACAGTCATCATATATACGCCAGTGTGGAGTGACGTCAAGAATCTTCCATGAATTAGAGTCGAAATCGTAGATTTCATAACAAAAGAATTTGTTACCACGTCTGAAATCATCTCTAAACTTCAAGATTTTGTAGCTACGACAAGATTTATTCTTCTTATTAACGTATCCCAACGTATCCCAAAGCATACTTGTACTTGTCACTGTCCACTGTGCGGTAAAAATTTCGTGTTGTAAGGATATCTAGGTTCAATCCACCTCGGTTGATCCCAATACGGATTCCAAACCACAACTCTTGGATCTTTTCTCAGTACGAATAACAATAAACTCTCACAGTGAATGATTTTAACTATGTCGACTTTATCAGAATCGTTTAGATAAGTAAAAGTAAGCATACCTTTATCCTCAAAGTCACTTCCATTGACGAAGCTCATTAAATAAAGATTGTTATTCATCATCCTCACCATCATCTGAGACTCTCCTTCTCTTCTTGTTGCTGCTGCTCTACCGCTGTGCAACTTCGCAAAACTCTGACTTTTGGTTAAAAGATTCCACCTTTTGCAAGTTAATCTCGCCGCTCGAATAGCTTTCAAGGGAATTCTGGAGAGAATCTCTTCTGTCAAATCGCTTGGAAGATTGGAGATCATCGTCATCGTTTTTTTGTTTTGTTTGTGAAATTGCAATACGCTTTTTTTTAACTCTATAATAACCCTTTGTTCTTTTCCTCTCATTTCTTGCGGCAAAGGCTGCGTAACTTTTTAAGACTCAGAAACCCTAGCTGCACTAATCGTAGGTTCAGAATATAGTCATTGATATACTATACACCATATGATTTTTATATAATTAATATAATCAGGCTCTAATTTCAAATAATTCAATAATACATTACAAACTCTATAATACTCGATATTTAAAAAAACTCTATAATTTCTCCCTCTTGAATTGAGTCAGCATAAAATTTAACAAAATTAGATAAAATAGTAAAATACTAACTTTTTAAAAAATATTATATTAAATATATAATTTCAATAATATCATAAAACTAATAATTAGGTATAAATATTTTATGTATATATAATTAAGTTAATTTAGTAAATTTTTTAAAATATAACTAAAGTGTTAGTTTGTTTTGTAATGAAGCTCAAATCTCATTTACATACATAATTAAGTCAATTTAATGAAATATTTCATTAACAAAAATGGTCAAAACTTTCGGTCTTGGTTTCTTCTTGGTGGAATTTGGTTCATAAAAATTGTCAAACAATATCTGAACTTTGTCATTTTGGCAAAAAAAATAACTGGATTACATAGCTGGCCAAAAAATATTTCAACTTTGATTTCCTTTCTTGATAAACAACAAATTTGTAGTTGACTCAGCCAAAACAACACACCGTTATCTAATATGTTAAGACGAAACGATGAACCGTTAACAATTCCGTTGAAACGACGTCGTTTTGTTCATATATGATGCAACCCAAGTTCGAATCTTGGTGGTTTGGATTATTTTCTAACTCATTTTTGGGGGTTGGTTGGGTTAATTGGGTCTATGTAATTCAACTATTTTTTTGGTCAAAATTAAAAAAATTCAGATATTTTTTGGCAATTTTTTCAAGCAAAAGTTTTAGATAAAACGACATCGTTTCGTCTTAATAAAAAATCAGATAACGGTGTGTTGTTTTGGCAAAATCAGCCATGTTGATTATTGAGAAAAAGTCAATCAAAATTGAAGTTTTTTTTTAAACTATGTAGTCCAAGTATTTTTTGACAAAATTCAATCAAAAAGGCTTTTTTAGGATAAAGAACCTCGAAGATGATTTCTAATCATCAAGTCTAGAGAGAATATCCTCTGCCAAATCCATTGAAAGATTAGAAATCATCTTCGTTGTTTTTTATCTTAAATTTTTTTTTTTTGCCTCTAATCGAGGCGATGTATATATAAAAACTGAAGACACAATAACCCTCAACGAAGCCGGGCCAATCATGTGTTTCTCTCCTTTAAGGAATATATCCGTAAATATTCGACATGCATATCAGCAAAACCGAATTTTTTTTCTCAAGGAAGTTCAGTGCTGATTTTTTTTTTTGAGTTTCAAATTACTAGCTAGAGATTTCTTTGACTTTGTTAATTAATCTCTATTGGAAGACAAATGGCAAGAAACAGCTGAGTAAAGGTCTAGCCAAGTGTATAAACATATATATATCCTCAGCAGTTTCTCTCCCGGGACACGGGAAAATCAATCAAGAAGGAAAATGGATTGTTATCTTGTATAGTGAAGGAAAGAGCATTATAAAAGATAAGGCTTCTAACATATAAGATGAAGTTTCTTACACACTAGCCGGCTATTCTCAAAATCACATATAGTATTAAAATAAAAAGAGCCTAATCAGCTCAAATTCGGTCAAAGTTCATATGTTACTTGATTTGCTCTAAACTTGGAGGTAAGAACATAAAGGTTCGACCCACCTCGTTTGCCTCAAATACAGATTCCAAACAACAAGCTTTAAAGTGTCTTTCAAGATATATAACAATAAACCCTCGCAAGAAAAAACTTGAGATATCTTGACTTGTTCCGAATTGTTAAGGAAAGTAAGTTTACCTATATACTCTGTAGATAGATCACTGAGGGAGAAGCTCACTAAATGAAGATTGTAATCCATGATCTTCACGATTATATGAGACTCTCCTTCCCGTCTTGTTGCTTTACTGATGTGCATCTTCCCAAAATTCTGAGTTTTCGAAAGCATTCCACTTTTTGCAAGTTAATCGAACTGCTAGCGTAGATTTCAAGGGAGTTCTAGAAAGAATCTCTTCTTCCAAATCGCTTGGAAGACTGGAGATCATCGTCGGCATTTTTTTTTTCTTTCAAGTTGTAATAAGCGTGTTTCAACCCTTTTACTTTTCCTCTCGTTTTATTTATTGCGGCAGAGGTTTGACGACTCAAAAACCCTAAGTTGGACCAATCGTGGGCTTTCTAGTCTGATAAACTCCATATCTTTTTATTAAATTAATAATTGGACTCATTTTGCTACATAATCTCAAATAATGCATCTAATATCTATTCTCTATTATTATGATGAATTTATGATGAATCTGGAATTTGGAAAATTCCCTGGATGATCATAGAAATCCAAATCGGATGGCCTTGATGGACCACCTCTCAGTTTATGTGTTACATCAGCAAACTAGGTAGAAAAATCTCTTGCTCTCACGGCACGCCTTTTACTTAATGCGTATACATCTCGCAGATTGTGTGTCCTTTGTTCAAACCTCTTTTGGATATAGACAAGCCTCTGGGCCTCTGAATGCTTAAGGATGCCATGAAGAATCTAAGGTTTCTCTTGTTTTTTTTCTTTAAATTTCAGTTGGCTCTCTTTCTTTTATGTGTTAATTTCGTGTAATGTATTAGGATCTGTTTCCGGGATTGTATAATTTGTCCCCTGCTCTGTTTTGCTTCCATTGTACAATGGTTTATATATTAGTAAATAATAATACTAATAAATAATACATTGAAAGGAAAACTCTTAGTTTCCATTAGACTCATTTTGTAAAAGAAACTAAGAATTTTCTAACATCACATTGTTATGAGAACATTACATGAAAACAAAAATAAAAAAATCAGTGTATATTTTTTAAAAAGTTCACAGGGTAAAGAAAAATAAAACACTTCTTTTAAAAAACCTTCAAAACTGGCCAAGTAACAAACAAAACAAGTGCAATCTCACTTTAGCTTGCAAACTGACTTGTGACCCAAGTAACGATGACCTTTTCTAAAACCCTAAATCCACATGTCTCTAGCAATTGACGCAAACCCCTCTGGATCATTCTGGTGGCATCTGCTCATTATCCCTGAACACTGCACATATTGATATACCAAGACACACACACATATAAAAATAAAAATAAAAAATTTCCATTTTGCATCAACGGAGGAAAAGAGAAACACTCATGTTAAATAACATATCAATTTTGGGAAATTACATCACAATTATACTTTTTTTTGTAAAAAAATGTCTGTCATAGACTCATAGCTTCACAAGTAACTAGCTGGCAAGGAAAAGTTAAAGAAAGAAGAATGTACATGACTCAAGTAACAATCAATGAAGTACAATCTCACTTTAGCCTGCAAAATGACTTGTGACCCAATTAACGACCTTTTATAAAACCCTAAATCCACATGTCTCTAACAAGAGACGGAAACAAACCTTCTGGATCAGTCTGGTGGCATCTGTTCATTATCCTTGAAAACTACACATACTTAAAAATCAAAAGACATATATATCAGTTTCTTCATTTTTTGCATCAACGGAGGAAAAGAGAAACTGAACCAAACTTAAGTGAAAGAAATTGGTTCAATCACCTTGAATACTGGACTTGGAGATCTTGATTCAGGACTTGGGAACAGTTTGATCAATAGAATCTTCGCTATCCTCAGTACTTTCTTCCACTTGATTACTTATTGATGGAACAATTATTGGATCAACAGTGTCTTCTTCTTGATCTTCAACTTCTTCTACTACTTGGCTATTGCCGGACGGAACAATTTGACCAATAGAATCCTCGTTATTATCCTCTGCTTCTTCCAATTTTTGATCAGTTCCTGATGGAACAATTTGATCAATAGAATCATCGTTGTTATCCTCAGCTTCTTCCACTTGATTAATTCCTTGATAATCAACTTCATTAGAGATTGTAATGTTAATGTTGGTTAAACCATTTTGGTTATTTTCGGCAGAATTATGAAAATAGAAAACTCGAAAACCGAAGTAGGCCTAGTAAGAGGGTTATTTAAAAAATTACTAATATAAGTATTAAAGCCCTAATACAAAAGTACACACCGCCGTATAAGGTTTGTAAAAGCTTACTCCTTGCGCCGACGAAAAAGAAGGAAGTGAAAAGGCCATGAAAAGAGTTAAGAGGAAGAAGACGACCGAGAACAATCCATCGTTTCTTACGAAGTCTAAGAAACGAGAAGAAGGCGATAATGATGAAGACTCAGTTTCTATTCCTACAGATCTGATCATAGAGATTCTCACCAAATTGCCGCCTAAATCCTTAGCGAAGCTCATATGCGTTTCAAAACTCTGCTATTCAACAATCCGCGGGAAATATTTCACCGATTTGTTCTTGACTCGATCGTTGGCTCGTCCGTGTTTTCTGATCACATTCCACCGTGGATACAACCGCGTCTTCCACTCAATCTCCTCTTTTGATCACAACAATAGAATTTGTACAACTCTGAATCAAGATTATGAAATTTCTCCACCAATTCGTGGCTTGATCTGTTGTCATAAGGCTTCTAAAGTATTGATTTGCAATCCTAGCACATGCCAAGTCGTAGATTTACCCAAAGTCAAAACTAGGAGAACAGGCATAAGAAGCTTTTTGGAATATGATCCAGTTAATGATATGTACAAAGTCTTGTGCATGACGGTAATCCGTCATTCTTACCGACGCGGCACACCAGTTGTGTCAGAGGAGCATCAAGTTTTGACTTTAAGAGCTGCACAGAAGAAAAAATGGAGAATGATCAAATGTCAGCATCCACATTATCCTTTAACTGAAGGGCTGTGCAGGAACGGGGTTATATACTATGAAGCTTGGTTTAACAGTTACTCTCAAGGAGGTTCTTTAGTGGTATGCTTCGATGTGAGATTGGAAGAGTTTAGTTTTGTTAAAACTCCTCAGGATGTCAAAACTAGGGGATTGGTGAACTATCACAATAAGATAGCCTTTGTGGATCAATCACATAGTGGTTATGTTAATTTCTGGGTTCTTGAAGATGTCAAGAAACAAGAATGGTCTAATATATACGTTGTGGTTCCTTCTTGGAAAGATTTAGTTGGAGTTGACTATCTCTATTGCAAAGGTACAATAAGTACCGGCGAAATTATATTTACCCCACTTGGTAACCATCACCCGTTATTTGTTGTCTATTACGATCTCAAGGAACACAATGCTAGAAGAGTTGAGATTGAAGGAATTGGATATCGCTTTAGTAGTGATGTGAGAGTCTTTTTGGATCATGTGGAGAATCTTATGTTTCTGTAGAAGCCATGATCACCATTTTGTAGTTTTTAATTTATTTATGGATTGGTGTGTTTGTGTATTATGCAAATGCAATAGTTTTTTTTTTTTTATGCAAATGCAATAGTTATGACTTTTTTTTCCTCACCTTTTTTTTGCATGGAAGTGGAATCGAGCTCATACCATCCTGAAAAATGTTTTTTATTGATTCAGATTTTCGTTTTCCAACCATGGAAGCCTAACGAAACAGAGACTATTAGTCAAAGATGAGTCTTTATGGAAATTGAAGTATTTTTCTAGTCATTTGATCTCTTCTTATTAATCTCTTTCTAAGAATCCCATATAGCAAAAAAAAATTGCTGAGTAATATCGTCACAAACTTTACACGGAGGAAAGATCGTAGGCCAGGGTTTGTGGGTTTATCTCGCGAAGTTTCTTCGATATATATGGTGAGTTTAGTTTCCGCATCGGTTCATGGTTCTTCCTTAAAGATCCATAACCGACTCTGACGGTTTATTTGATGATGAATCGTTTTCAAAGTGCCCAAAATAGAGAAGCTTTGGTTTTTTCTTTCAAACTCAATTGGATGCAACCTTGTATTTCTATGGATTTTTCTTTTCAAATTCGATATTTTCTTTTAATGAAGAAAGTTTTCCATTCAAGATAATTGACATTTTCTAGCTTCTGTTTTACTTAAGACTTCTTGGTTTGAATTGAAAATTTCTTTTAAACCTTGTGACTTAGTAGACCCGGTTGAGAAGCTTAAGACGGAGGGTCACAAAAATAGGAACATTCAACTGACATTCTGATAGACTTTTTAACATAGACGGCTGACTTTTAGGGCACACTAACAATAGGCTATAGTCTTATAGTCCAATTTAGTTAAATTTTGGATAAAAGTTTCATATATCTTCCATACAAAACCCTAAAAAAGTGAAGACGACACAACTCTTAATTTTTTTTTGAGACTGTTGATGACGATGCGAAAACGGTGAAGACAACAGTAAATCAGCGGTAGGAGAAGACAACAGTAGATCGATGATGAGTGAAGACGACGGCGACTCGGCAATAAAGATAATGGTTTATATTTTTCGGTTAACCGATTTTTATGAACCTAATCAATACAAAACTCATTTTATATAGCTGCCAATCCGTCAAACAACACTAACCGAACAAGCCGAAAAGCAAAAATATCACTTCGGTTTGGATATAATTCTCAGACCTTACGATTTTAGTCAATATAGATGTTGGTAATTAAACGTTACGCATTGTTGGTCTTTATTAGGCCAATAGTTTGGATACAAATGCTACTTTCTTTGTGGTTCATCAATTACGTGGCGTTTTAAAAACGATGATGCGTTATGGCCTTTGATGTGATGTGATATGTCATGCGTTTCCTACGTGGTTGACAAGTTGCGGGAGAAAAGTTTGGTAAAAACCGTAAAGATATGTCAGTGTCGGTTGAGCAAACCATTTATTGTGGGCCTGTGTAGGTTAGAGATAAGATTTTTATTATTTCGTAAGTTTATTGAAATCATTTATGATGCCCTAACGTTTTCCCAACGTTCTAGAAATAGTTTGGCGCCGATTCTTTTAGAGTTTATTTAGTATTTCTTTTCTGGTCAACTTTTGAGGTTTATTATTTTCTTAATTAAATAATTATAACGATTCATAAGATAATAGCTTAGTACTAAATAACAGAGCTCTTAGTTGGATTTGATTACTTATGAGAAAGTTGTCCAATTACTGTCAAGATTCGACTAAGTTGTGGTTGTTAATTGATTGTAACATAAAAATGTAATTGTAACCAAAAAAAACATTGCTAATTGAATGTGTAACTCGTTGATTGGACAATCAATGGAAGTCTAATCAGACACTCAATTGATTAATCAACCGAAACGTTCTTTTGCATAGTTAAAAAGCGTAGTACATCTTATGAAATACCGATTCTTTAATATCTACAAACATGCATTTAATTTAAAACAAGGAAATTATATTTCATTTGACTGAGGGCATTAATACTTTTCACTATTTATGTAACTGTTTCACTGTCCAAATTCAATTTATACATAGTATGTGATCTTTTAAATTAAAGTAGATATACTGCAAAATTCAATTTCCTTTTAAGACCTAGATCTTTACACATTTTGGTGTAGAATAATTTGTTTCTCTAAATGTTCTTATTCATATTTAGGAAATTTATCAGAATTACGTTTCTTTCTCGCTGGCACATTTTAATCATTTCGGCACTATTTTGGAAATACACAGATTTTTTTGGGTAGAAAACAACACAACCTTTGAGAAGTTAAAACACTGTTACAACCTGAACACGTGTTACCAAAGACAAAAGAATCTCGTCTGTTCTGGGTTTGTTTAGATTGTGTTGACTCTTTGACCGAAAACGTAATCTACGGCGGTAAAATATACACGTGTCAAGCATTCAAGTTTAGTTATATGTGTATAACTCTCATTGGCCAGAAAAAAGAAAATGGAAAAACGTAATAATAAAAAAAGAAAAAGCTAAAGAGGAAGGAGGAAGCAAAGCTCGAGGTCCAGAGAAAAGGAAAAGGAATTTCGATTGTAGGGTTTTGCTCCACTTCGGTGTTTTTGATTCTCCGGCCAAGTCCCGGAGATTTGTGATCTAAGGGAAATTGGTGTTAATTCCGGTGAAGAAACGATGATCTCTTCGAAAAACGGAGCTGCGATGATCTCTCGGCCTATGTTCCTTTCGGATCGAGTTGATGAAGCTTTCTCCAGAAAACTTGATTTGTCGGCTTCGTCTTCGTCTTCTTCGAGTCTTCTCCAGCAGTTCAATAAGTCTCATGAAGGTTCTGAACTTGAATTTTTTTCCTCTTATTTGTAAAATCGCATTTTCACAGCATAATTGTTTTCATCGGTGTTTAAGTGTGATTTTCCGCTTAATTTTTGTTGTAATCTCATCTGTTTTACTATGAACAATATATTTTCCGATCTATTTTTCCTTTTTCTAGGTTTAATTGGTATGAGAAATCAAAAGATCTTAGATTTGATGAAATCAAACTTGCTTCAAACTGCAAATTATGTTTTTCTTTTAACTTTTAGGGATTCTAATTCTGGGCAAGCAAAGTTATTGGCTTTGGTTATTTGGTTTTGTTTTCTTTAGGATAAAAAAGGTAATTGCTTTTGAGAGAATGTGACTCCTATGGATTAGCTCTATATGTGGTTTTGTTTCTGCTATGTGTTACTGATTACTGTAAATGTTTCTTGCAGTTGATGATGACGCACGCTTGGCTCTAGCTCATCAGTTGTACAAAGCAGGAGATTTCAAACAAGCTCTAGAGCATAGCAACTTGGTTTATCAGAGAAGCCCATTACGCACTGATAATCTACTTCTTCTTGGTGCTATTTATTACCAGGTACTATTTTCCTCCTTCCCTCATTGGTTATTACTCTATCCTGTTGCTTTGAGTGAACTAGTTGTTTACTCGTATATTATGTGCCTTGCAGCTGCAAGATTATGATATGTGCATTGCTAGAAATGAAGAAGCTCTCCGTATTCAGCCTCAGTTTGCTGAGTGTTATGGAAACATGGCAAACGCATGGAAGGTGTCTGACTTGGTCTTTGCTTGATCAGTTTGTTATTATTGCTTATAAATACATTATTAAATCTGTGATCTACTCTTTTCAGGAAAAAGGGGACACTGATCGTGCAATTCGCTACTACTTAATCGCAATTGAGGTTAGCTATATCAAATTTATACTTTTTTAGTTTCTGTTGTTCGGTTCTTAACTTAAACTAATGCTTTCCTTTTTATCAAATTCTCAGCTAAGGCCAAACTTTGCGGATGCTTGGTCGAATTTAGCTAGTGCATACATGAGAAAGGGAAGACTTAGCGAGGCAACACAATGCTGTCAGCAAGCCCTATCATTGAATCCACTTCTGGTATTTGAATTTACGATTCTTGTATCTAATTTTATCTTCTTTTGTTTGTTTTCTAACCTGGTAATGTGAATTTTTACTAGGTTGACGCACATAGTAATCTGGGGAATCTGATGAAGGCTCAAGGATTGATTCAGGAAGTAAGTCTTGTGAATTTAACTCTTTAAGTTAACCTTTTCTTGTTCCATACCTAAAAAGATTATCTGCAATTTTGTTGTGCTCTTTTGTTATGGATGAGGACCGTAATGTTACATCTGATTGATCAAAGTTTCTTCATTCAGAAGAATTTGTTAATGAACCAAAATCAAATATAACTAAATGGAAGGTGACGTGATGTTAGCAATTAGCATCACATCTGTAATCTGTTTACCGGTTTATCAACTTGCAATTACTGATGGATGCATTCATTTTTTCTGTGTTGTACTGTGTCATAATCCACAATCAATACAGACATCAAGTTAAGGCAAGCAGGGATGATCGTCAGTCTTATAGTCAGTATCTTCTGCCAGAGTCCAAATTGTCAGAATGTAATATTTTGTGCAGGCATACAGTTGCTACCTTGAAGCTGTTCGCATACAACCAACTTTTGCTATCGCATGGTCGAATCTCGCTGGTCTTTTCATGGAGTCAGGTGATCTCAATAGAGCCCTTCAATACTACAAGGTATGAATTTGATGAAATGAGTGTAATGTGGAGAATTTAGGAAGTATTAACTACATTTGTATAGATTGATGATGTGAAACTTGAGCGCTTTATTTTCAGATTATATTCTTTATGTTTTAACTATGTTGGCTAAATTTCTTAATGTACCAGGAAGCTGTGAAGTTGAAACCTGCATTTCCTGATGCATATTTAAATCTAGGAAATGTGTATAAGGTATGTTTATGTTTGTTCTGTCGTTCAGGTTCAACAGCTGAAAAGTTTAGTGCAAATGTTTTCTGGATAATGTAAGTAACAAAATTTTCTTTCGTCTTTGTTTATAAGGCTCTCGGGAGACCTACAGAGGCAATCCTGTGTTATCAGCATGCCTTACAGATGCGACCAAACTGTGCAATGGCATTTGGTGAGTGTAACAAAATTTACTTGCTTAAGTAACTGCGTGATGTCATTTCATAATTGAGATATAACTACTTGATGCAGGCAATATAGCCAGTATATACTATGAGCAAGGTCAACTGGATTTAGCAATTCGACACTACAAGATGGCTATCTCCCGAGATCCACGATTTTTAGAGGCTTACAACAATTTGGTTAGCATCAACAACACATACTTATGCGTGTTTTGTAGTCTTTGAACAATATTTCTGACGTATGATCTTTTTTTTTTCATTTTACAACTTGAAGGGTAATGCTTTGAAGGACATTGGGAGAGTAGATGAAGCAATTCGGTGTTATAATGTATGTGAGGTTCCTATTTGAGACTTGCTAGTGTATTTGTCCATTACTCACAAACTTGTGGTTATACTGCAGCAATGCCTTGCTTTACAACCAAATCATCCACAAGCTATGGCCAATCTTGGAAATATTTATATGGAGTGGTATGTTATTCTTTCTTTCTTCTTGCTAGATGCATAGCATTATAAATTACCATAACTTCATGTCACAACTTTGAACAGGAATATGATGGGTCCTGCTTCCTCATTATTCAAGGCCACTTTAGCTGTAACTACAGGGCTATCTGCTCCTTTCAATAACCTTGCAATAATTTACAAACAACAGGTTCCTACATGCTCCATTATCAATGTTTTCTTATTTTGGAGTCTTGAATGTGTCTGACGAAATTTGTTTGTCTTTTCTCTGTGACTACAGGGAAATTACTCGGATGCTATATCCTGCTATAATGAGGTTCTTCGTATTGACCCATTGGCAGCTGATGCTCTTGTTAATAGAGGCAATACTTACAAAGAGATCGGGAGAGTAACTGAAGCAATTCAGGATTACATGCATGCTATTACTTTCCGGCCTACAATGGCTGAAGCTCATGCCAACCTGGCCTCTGCTTACAAGGACAGGTAGCCATTCTCTTTATCTTGCATTTATAATGTATATCGGAAACATGTTCAAATATCACCTACCTAAGAACAGAGCAAAAAGATCTTTACTTTGAAAAGAATTGTGTATTTCACTGTCGTATTGCGTGAAATATCTTAAATTCACTGACCATTTTCCTGTTCCACTAAAAGTCTTTGTCTCTCTTAGATACACTTATTATGGTGCTCTTTTGTTAGTTAGGTTCTTATTTTTTTTTGGGATTAAGAC
This sequence comes from Euclidium syriacum, assembly GCA_900116095.1. NCBI lineage: Eukaryota > Viridiplantae > Streptophyta > Magnoliopsida > Brassicales > Brassicaceae > Euclidium > Euclidium syriacum. Next base: position 18,435,536 of record FPAK01000003.1, read on the forward strand.
CATTTAAGATGTGGTAGTACAACTTTGACCTTCTTTTAACTGCAGAGACAGTAACTTCAACCAGAAAAATATTGTTTTTGTACTGATGTATTTTGGACCTTTTTGCATAAACAGTGGACATGTGGAAGCTGCCATAACGAGCTATAAGCAGGCATTGGTACTACGACCAGACTTTCCAGAAGCAACTTGCAACCTTTTGCACACCTTACAGGTATTTCTTTTACATGGTTTTTTGATGTCACACGTTTGATATGATAGCTTCTGTCTCTCTTTCCTGGCTCTTGTTAAGTCTCATCTTTTTCTCCTATTAATGTTTTCTTCTTTTCTCCTGTTGTACCAGTGTGTGTGCTGTTGGGAAGACCGCAGCAAAATGTTTGCTGAAGTTGAAGGCATTATAAGGAGGCAAATTAATGTAAGTATATATACCACACTAAACTTTTGGTAAAACTTTATGCTATTACAGAGTAAAGTATCTTATCAAACTATCTTCAGATGTCTGTCCTTCCAAGTGTCCAGCCCTTCCATGCGATAGCATATCCAATTGATCCTATTCTTGCTCTTGAAATCAGGTATGAGACTGATATACTTCTCATGAAAATACATGTTTCTTTATCATTTTCTATAGGCATGTTCCTTATAGTTCTCTTATGTTTTCAGTCGTAAATATGCTGCACACTGCTCCATAATCGCTTCCCGTTTCGGACTACCTCCCTTTAACCATCCAGCTGGACTCCCTGTAAAACGTGAGGGAGGATTTAAGAGATTAAGGATTGGATATGTGAGCAGTGATTTTGGTAATCATCCATTGTCACACCTCATGGGATCAGTGTTTGGGTCGCACAACAGAGATAACGTTGAGGTATGTATCCTTCTGTACATCTGAATATTCGTTGATCCCTTTCTTCAGTCTAGTGGGTTTTAGTGGGCCCATAAGATTGGAATCTTGGATTTCATCTTAAGCAAGTCACATTTTGACAGGTTTTCTGCTATGCATTGAGTCCAAATGACGGTACTGAATGGAGACAGCGTATCCAGTCAGAAGCTGAGCATTTCCTTGACGTTTCTGCTATGTCCTCTGATGCTATCGCCAAAATCATAAATGATGACAAAATCCAGATCCTCATTAATCTAAATGGTTACACCAAGGTATGCTCAAAACATTTCAAAAACTTTTTACTCTCTAGCTGTAACCAACTCTTTTAAAAAGTGCTTGGTTTTTAACCTGTGCAGGGTGCTAGGAATGAAATATTTGCAATGCAGCCTGCACCGATCCAGGTGTCATATATGGGCTTCCCGGGTACAACTGGTGCAACCTATATCGACTATTTAGTGACTGACGAGGTTGGCATTTGGATTAGAGTTTTCTAAAAGAGTTCATAATAGTTTCTTTTTGTCCATGTTTTGACTGGTTGCTCTCTTTTCCTTTTCAGTTTGTTTCTCCTCTGCAATACGCACATATTTACTCAGAGAAGCTGGTCCATCTTCCTCATTGCTACTTTGTCAATGATTACAAGCAGGTATGTTCAGAGAAAAGTTATCTTTACCATGTTGTTGGACACTTATCAATTCTTGGTGGTTTTTGAAGATGAAAACTCAGCTTATAAATGTTATTTAATACAGAAAAACCAGGATGTGTTGGATCCAAATTCTAAGCCCAAACGATCTGACTATGGACTTCCTGAAGATAAATTCATATTTGCATGCTTCAACCAACTATACAAAATGGATCCTGAGATCGTTAATACTTGGTAAGTGTTTTTTCCTAAGCTTCTGAGGTTTGTTTGGCAATAACATTCTTGTAGCAAATCGGTACAGTGGTAGATTTATGCATCCGCATACTGATTTGCTGTTTCATTTTGTTGCCATGAAGGTGCAACATTCTTAAAAGAGTACCAAACAGTGCTCTTTGGCTTCTCCGTTTCCCTGCAGCCGGAGAGATGAGGTTTCGCACATGTACGTGTGGTTCCATATTCCCTTCGCTTAGCGTTTCCGTTTCTTTTCATCGCTTCTTATAACCTTATTTTATGACCTTATATCCAGATGCTGCTGCTCAAGGTGTACAATCTGATCAAATTATCTTCACTGATGTTGCCATGAAGAGTGAACATATCAGGCGGAGTGTCCTTGCTGATGTCATCCTCGACACGTGAGTTTAATTTTCCCTCTCCACTTCTATATATCTTAAAAAAAATACACACAATTTGACTCCCTTCTCGGTCCTGTCTTTAGGCCTCTGTGTAACGGACACACAACAGGAACAGATGTACTCTGGGCTGGTGTACCGATGATAACATTACCACTCGAGAAAATGGCAACTCGAGTCGCTGGATCACTCTGTCTTGCAACTGGTCTAGGTCATGAGATGATTGTTAACAGGTGAGTCTCAGCGTAAACCCTACTTAAACTAATTCTCGTTTTATTTCTTTGTTTTTTGATTTCATGTATCATTTGGCATTGTAAACGCTTTGTCAAATAATAGCTTGGAGGAATACGAAGAGAAGGCTGTCTCTTTGGCGTTAAACAAGCCAAAACTTCAAGCACTGACTAAAGAACTGAAGGCTAGTCGCTTAACCTGTCCTCTATTCGACACTACGCGTTGGGTTAGTAATCTGAACTGAATCAACACTATCTGATTCTATTCCTCTCTTTCTTCCGGTTTAGTTCTTAACCAATTAGCTTTCCTTTGGGTTATTATAGGTGAAGAATCTTGAGAGGTCTTACTTCAAAATGTGGAACCTCCATTGCTCTGGACAGCAGCCGCAACACTTCAAAGTAACTGAAAACGACTTGGAGTTCCCATATGACAGATGAACAATGAGGGGAATAAAAGAATGAAGCTTTAAGAAGTCGGCATTGTAAATAAAAACCGAAGAGAAATTTAGTAGCAGAAAAGATTGATAAATTATCACAAGTAGAAGATGATTATATTGTTATTATTATTGAGCTGTATACTATATAAGCTTGGCTGTTTTATTATGTATCTTTCTCCTATGTTTGTCTTTTACCGGATAAGGTAGAATGTCCCCTGTGTAATATGTTTAATCACATGTAACATACATCTTGGTTATCTGAAGAAACCCATTAAGGATCAAATTCCAATCTCTGTAATCTAAACCAGGTGTTGCCAATCTTTGGAACTTTAGATGTTAGTGTATTTTGTAAGTGTATTCACTTGGATAATATCTAGTATTCATGTTTGATATGAAATGATGAGACACCAAAGACAATGCCAACATGGTACTTTTCGGATTATATAGAAAATGAGACCTGATAAAACCATTAAATTCCGTTAATTTGGATTTGGTTTGATGCATTTCTGGTGTGGTTTTTAGTAAAAATGACTTATCTAGCTTATATTAGAATTGTTAATGACTTATTTTATAAAATAATTAGTCAAGTGATTACAACTATTTTTTAATATATATATTTATAACTAGAGATATGATATTCTAGTGAATTTCATTTGATTCAGTTTTAACATTTCGGTTTGGTTAAATTCTTTACCACTATTTAATTTAGGAAACTTTCTAAAAAATTCATTATTACCAACCTATGGTGAAATGGGCTTTCAAAAGTTAGCCTTTTAACATAATTTAGCCCATCATCACATCGACCTATATAAGCTTAGTGCTTCTCTTCGACACCAGGAATTAGGGTTTTCGTCCTTCTCAATATATCATTTTTGGCTGCAGGTAAGCAAGCATCAAATCTAAAACCCTAGCTATGGCGACCCAACCGGCGGTGGAATCCGTTCAATGCTTCGGAAGGAAGAAGACGGCTGTCGCCGTCACCTACTGCAAACGCGGCTCAGGTCTGATTAAGCTCAACGGTTCTCCGATCGAGCTTTTTCAGCCAGAGATCCTTCGTTTCAAGATCTTCGAGCCAATCCTCCTCCTCGGAAAACACCGTTTCGCCGGAGTTGACATGAGGATCCGTGTCAAGGGTGGTGGTCACACATCTCAGGTCTACGCAATCCGTCAGAGCATCGCTAAGGCCCTCGTTGCTTACTACCAGAAGTATGTCGATGAGCAGTCGAAGAAGGAGATTAAGGACATTTTGGTGAGGTACGATAGGACTCTTCTTGTGGCGGATCCGAGAAGGTGCGAGCCGAAGAAGTTTGGTGGTCGTGGTGCTCGTGCTCGTTTCCAGAAGAGTTACCGTTAAATCTGGTTTGGGTTTTGCTCTCTCAATGTTTTTTGGAATATGAGTTTGTTGGAATTGTGAGACTTTAGTTTCTCTTATTTACGTTTTTTGATGGTTATTGGATAATGGTTACTCGTCCAAGAACTTGTGGTTTACAATCTCCACTCTTTTACTATATCGATTTTTCTTCAAGCTGTTTAGTTCATTTCTCCATTTCCGTATGATGAAATCGATTATCTGTCTGTTTTTATTTACTCTTTATCTAATTGGTCGCTTAAATTGTTGGGTATTTGTGGATTTGGGAAAGGATGGTTCCTGAATCTTTGATATTCACTTTGAGATATCAAAGTTGAATAACTCTGCTAACGTGTGTTATGGAGTTGGTTATCTTCGTCTAGGAAGAGTTCAATGATGATTTGGTTTAGATGTAAGAAACCGAACCAATTCTTCTCTACACAACTTGTGTGCTGTTGTTTTTATTCCTGGGTTTTGATTCATGGAGCTTAATCTTGTTTTTGAAATGAGAAACACTGAAACTTCGAGAAGCAGAGGCAAGAAGAGACATAAACCGTTTGCTTGCAATTATCTGAAGCAACATAAACTTTTTAAATGATTTGATTGTTTGTTCTCCGTTCTCCTTTTGACTTTGCAAAAAAAAATTTTATACTTACAATTCATCATCTTGTTCTTGTTTTGTGATATATACTTAGCAAATGAAAGCGTCGAAACATCCAAAGGATGACGATTCTGTTTCAATTACCAAACGGGATTCACTTTTACCACAACGTTTGCGTTTTAAAATTTGAAATCTGCGTCGAAACAATCACACGTACGACGATGCTGTTTCAATTACCAAACGCGAATCGCTTTACTCCAACGTTTGCGTCTGAGCTCTCAACTTTGAAATCTGCATCTAGAATTCCACTAACATAATTTTAAAAATTACAAAACACTTCAAGACTCAACAGTATAATCCAAAATTTCAAAACCTCGAATCCTCTTCTCTCGTCGCCACTATCGCTGGTCGTCGTTTCACCGACGTTGCTAGACATTGACGCTGGCGTCGGTAAGTCGTTCCTTTGAATTGGGTGTAATATTTGTTGTAAGAGTGGTTCCAGCTCTTGGTACTTGCTCGCGGATTTGATCTGGAAAGAAATTGTGGTTCTGTCTCGATATTACTTTCTCTGGGCATTGATTTGATGCACATCAATTTTGGAAAATTTTAGCCTTCGTTTTCATGGAAACTGTTGTTTATTTGTTGAAGCTTGCAATTGACAATGATTCCTGGTCTATGATCTATGATGAATACAAAGAGACTATTCTGTTCTTTTGTTTCTGCTATGTCCAGTCCACATTCATTTGCATTTGTTATATATGTAATTTGTATAACTTATGTATAAGTTGTTCTCACGAACTCTTTTGGTGTAATATAATATGATGATGTGTAATCTTGGAGAAAAGAAGTAGTCCAATCTATGATCAGTTTAAAGAATAGAAAAGTTCCATGAACTTTCCTCTTTTGAAAATGTCAGCATTCTCTATCGATTTAGCCAATGTCCTGTTTTAGCTTATACAGAGTCTAATTCTTCCTCCACATTAATTTCTCAAAAGCTTTGTGAATCTTGATCCTTCTTCGACATAGTAATGGATTCAATGTTTTTCCTTAGGATATGTTCTGCTGCTATTGGCTTCATCATGCTTTTGGGGTCAATACTTTTCATGTTTTATGGAAAATTTAGATTCCGTACTAATAATGAAATCATGGGTTCTTCTTTCTCTCCTTCATCGCCTTCATCTTCTTTGCCTCGAAACTGGACACACCAAGTCTTTCCTAGCTTCTGCGGGGAAGATGTCCGCGAAAACTTTTTCAGTTATATACAGAAGGAGTTTCAAAGAAAAGGAATCACATCTTTCGTTGATGATGAGATCAAGAGAGGAGATTCCATTGGTCCTGTACTCTTAGAAGCGATTAGAGTATCTAAGATCTCGATCGTCTTGCTCTCTAAGAACTACGCTTCCTCGAGCTGGTGTTTGAACGAATTGGTGGAGATTATGAAGTGCAGAGAAGAGTTTGGTCAAGTAGTGATGACCATTTTCTATAAAGTGGATCCAACTGATGTAAAGAAACAGTTCGGAGATTTTGGGAAGGTCTTCAGAAAAACTTGCAAAGGTAAAACAAAGGAAGACGTTAAGAGATGGAGACAGGCTTTGGCAGAAGTGGCAACCATTGCTGGTTACCATTCAAGCAACTGGTTGGTTAGCTTTCTTGATCTCCACTTTCACGTTTTTGTTTGTTTCTAAGAGTAATTCTTGCAACTAGTTAGCCCTCACGATATGAATGATTATTTGATGACTAACTATATAATGGCTGCGTTGGTCTCTCTATAGTTTTCTTACATTGATCTGTTTGTTGTTAGGCGTTATGAAGCAGACATGGTTGAAGAAATTGCAATTGACGTTTCAAATGCGTTGAACAATTCTATCCCATCAATCTACTTTGAATCCTTAGTTGGGATTGGAGCTCACATGGAAAATATGAGATTGTTGTTAAGCCTAGAACGTAATGAAGTGAGAATGGTTGGGATTTGGGGTCCTGCAGGTATTGGCAAGACGACCATTGCTAGAGCCTTATATGAAAAAATTTGTGGTAGCTTCACGCATACTGCATTTATAGAGAGTATAAAAGGAGGTTATACAACACATTATCTAGACTCTTATGCATTCATGTTGCAATTACAGGAACTACTTTTGTCTAAGACCTTAAATCATAAAGGTTTGAAGATTGGTCACTTAGGAGTGGCACAAGAAAGGTTGAAAGACAAGAAAGTGCTTGTCGTTATTGATGATGTGGTTCATTTATTACAACTAAATTCCATGGCAGACCGGCCTGAATGGTTTGGCCCTGGAAGTCGAATTATCATTACAACGCAAGATCAAAACCTCTTAAAGGCTCATGGGATCGGTCATATTTATAAGGTGGATTATCCAGTTGATGAAGAGGCTTTTCAAATTTTTTGCATGAATGCTTTTGGTCAAAAGTTCCCTAAAGATGGTTTCGAGGAGCTTGCAAGGGAAGTAACGAAACTTTCTGGTAAACTTCCTTTGGGATTACGGGTAATGGGATCCTATTTCTGTGGAAAGTCCAAAGATGAGTGGATAAATGTACTACCAAGGTTGAAGGCTAGGCTTCATAATGATATTAAGAGTATTTTAAGGTTCAGTTACGACGCCTTATGCGATGAAGATAAAGATTTATTTCTTTATATAGCTTGCCTTTTCAACCTTAAAAGTATTCAGACACTAGAAGATTTTCTTGCGGAGACATTCTTAGACTTGAGTCATGGGATTCACAACTTGGCTGAAAAATCTCTAATATCTTTGGAATATGGATTTATAAAGATGCATAGTTTGCTAGTACAGCTTGGTAGAGAAATTGTTCGTAACCAATCTATTCATAAGCCTGGAGAACGTCAATTTTTGGTTGATGCTAGAGAGATTTGTGAAGTACTCACTAATGAAACAGTAAGTTTTCACATTATTTATTACTGTCTTGTTCATTGCAAACTACATTTATTTGATGAGTAACCATTTCTACTCTTGTTTCATGTGGTCCTATCCAGGGTAGTGGAAGTCTTGTAGGTATGGATCTCGACTTATCGGAGATCAACTGCGAATTCAATATTAGCGATATAACCTTCAAAAGAATGTGTAATCTCCAATTCTTAAGATTCTACGGAAGATTTGATGATTATGGTGGTGGCAGATTGTACTCTCCACAAAATCTGAAATTTCTATCTCCAAAACTTAGTTTACTACATTGGGACTATTTTCCAATGACATGTTTGCCTTGTAGTTTTGTTCCAGAATTCCTCGTCGAACTAAACATGCGTTACAGCAAGCTTAAGAAGCTGTGGAAAGGAGTTTACGTGAGTAATTATTTCTCTCTTATAATACACACACTTTTAGTCAATTAAAGCTTTTTGGCAATAAGTATGTTGTATGTTGTCTTATTTTTGTGGGCAGCGTCTTCAAAATCTCAAATGGGTGGATTTGAGTTATTCTAAAGACCTGAAGAAGCTTCCTAATCTCTCAAGTGCCACAAATCTCCTGAGTTTAAATCTTAGTCATTGCGCAAGGTTGACGGATCTTCCCTCGTTGATTGGAAATGCAACTAGTCTGTTGATTTTGAATATCGATCATTGCTCAAGTCTGGTGGAGATCCCCTCCTCTGTTGGAAATATTCCTAATCTCAAGATATTTCTCGCTGGGTGCTCAAGTTTGGTGCAACTTCCTTCTTGTATATGGAACATTACTAGTCTCAACACATTTAGTCTCAACAATTTCTCTAGTTCAGCCCAACAGCCCTTAATGTGGAATGCCAAGAATTTCCAGGATTTAGATCTCAGTGGATGCTCAAGTTTGAGGAGGCTCCCCTGTATTGTAAATGCCACTAATCACGGGGTATTGTATTTTGATGGATACTCACATTTGGTGAAATTCCCCTCTGCTATTGGGAATGCGACTAATCTCGAGAAATTGAATCTCAAAGGTTGCTCAAGTCTGGTGGACCTCCCTGATTCTATTGGAAAATTAACTAACCTCATGGAATTGGATCTCAGTGGATGCTCAAGTCTGGTAAGACTCCCCTCCTCTATTGGGAATGCTATTAAGCTCCATAAACTGGATCAAACAGGATGCTCAAGTCTTGTGGAGCTTCCCTCATCTATTGGGAACATCGATAAGCTCAAAAAATTAAATCTTAGTTATTGCTCAAGTTTAGTGGAACTCCCCTACACTATTAAGAGGAGAGTTAGATTCTTGGAGTTGAATCTCATTGGATGCTCAAGTCTGAAGGATATCCGTACTGATCTTTATTTTCAAAGTGATAAGCACTACCAGCTTGACATGACTGAGAAGAAGAAGCTATTGGAGGCCAAGAAAGCTGACCTGGATTAATAAGCTGTCAAATTGTCTTTAATGAGTCTCGTTGTAAAGAGGGGGCTTGATATAAAAGGGAACCTTCGGTGAGTGTTAGAGGGTATGCTGTTATTGTGAGAGTTTTTGGGAGTCGTGAGTCTCTCGGAGACCTCCGGTTATGGCGTCAAGAGTCGCTAGACTTTGACGATAGGTTGTTCTTGAGAAAGGAGTTAGGACCTTATCCCAAAGAGCTGGACTCGGAAACAAATTTCGTGAGTGGTGATATGTGCCATTGCGTATTAACCTCAATGGGTGCAAGAATCTCGTATCATTGCCACACCTTCCGGATTTCGTCTCACTCCTTGATGCAGCTAACTGTGAGTCTTTGGAGAGAATATATGGTTTCTTTCCAAATCCAGAGAGATGTCTCAACTTTGCTAATTGTTCCAAGCTGAGTCAAGAAGCGAGAGAACTCATCCAGACATCAGATTGCAAGTTTGTGCTCTTACCTGGTGGAGAACTGCATGCATGCTTTGATCACCAAGCAGAAGGGAATTTCATAACAGTCAATTTAGAGACCTCTTCCTTTATTCTTGAGATTTAAGGCTTGTCTTTTACTTATTCATGGCCTCTATTCAGAGGACGGCGATGACAATGAGGTTGATCACTCGACGGATACCAAAAGTCTTTCCTGTCGCATCTCGTGCGTTCAGAATGGTCTCGTTATTGGATCTGAATCGTGAAAATACCATCTACCAGCTCTACTCGGATCTAGGGAGCATCTGTTTTTCTTCGAATCTTCCATCTCTTTAAACTCTCCTGAAACAGATGTGAGTTTCTTTGAGCTTGACTTTGAGTTCAAGGTCACTGGTAAGTAGTGGAAAATAAAAAGGCTGTGGTGTACAAATTTTGGAAGATTCTGATGTTCATGATGACCATGGACGTAGTTGCAACGAAACTGAATACGAAGAATCTGCAGACATCACGACAGCGAAGAACGTACTTGCAGGGGAGATTTTAACAAGAAGCTATTTCAGGTAAGCATTGGATAAGAATCGAAATTATGATTTGATCACCTATAATAACTGTAATAACAATACTGTTTCAACATTCCCACGTGATCTTGCAGTAATCATCGTTTTCTCTTGATCGTGTATGAAGAGGATAGAGTGAGCACAAGAAAGTTGGGTGCATGTGTCCTTGCATTCTTTGCATAGGTATTCTTGTTTACAATAGACTAGAAAAGTTCTTAATTTTGCTTTAACTTTTGATTTATGGCTTTAGCATGTATCAGTGAGCTATTTGGCGTAATCATTACTCTTGACCACAATCACTCATAAATTGTTCTTTTTGTTTTCGTTTTGGATTTTTGTGTAAGGTTTCAGTGATGATTTGGTTTATATGTAAAGAACAGAAGCCAAATTTCTTTTTCTCTACTCATGATCTCCATGTATTGAAGGGAATGGTTTAATAGATTTTTGGATGCTCAAGTTTGGTGGAGCTTCCCTCTTTTATCAGGAACATCATTACAGATGTTTGAAATCTTACAGATCTTTGTTATTTATCTGCAGTCTTGCATTTTAGGAATGATTGAGTGATGATTTAGTTTGGATGTAATAATCAGAAACATCACAAGGTGGGAGACATTGAGAAGGTATGGTATGAAATCACAGAATGAAAACAGAGTACTCTGTCTGAGTTTTTAACGATAGCTTCTTTTGTTTATAACGTGTGCTTATTAGTTAAATGAAAACTATTACCATTATCAGACGAGCGATACAAAAACTGAGACCTTTTTATTTAAAGGGAGACAGTAAAAAATGGATTGACTGTTAAAACACATCCGAGTAAAAACTTGACTCCAAAAAAGAAACGAAGTTTCATTTGTTAGTGACATGCTACGTTAATTGATCTCTTTTCCGTGAAACTGCAAGTGTGAACTCAGTTTTCATGGAAGCGTTTTTGTCTTCTCTACGAGGAAATATCCGAAAAATAAAGAGAGAAAACTGACATGATTAAGTGAAAGACCCCGCATATTAAAAGTTGATTCACGACATTGATCCACTACTAGGTTAGACAATGGTGGGGCCGCAATGTTTTTTTTTTTTCACAAATTTTTGCATGGAAAGATTACTATGAAGCTTCCTCTCTTTTTAAATTAGTATCATTCACTCTCAGTCAATGGAGCACTACTACATAACTCTCTTAATAGCTTTGTTGATCTTGGATTCTTGATCCTGGCTCCACCATACATTAATGGATACCTCTTCTTTTTTTTCACCTAAGATTTAGCAGCACACCAAATCAATTTAGTTTTTATTTTATTTTATTGATAAAGGACATTCAAATAAAATGCGACGGTAAAAGTGTATAGTGATATGACTATAAGGTCATTGTTTGAGAAAGTTGTGTAAGATAGATTGATGAACAATTGATAATGAACTTATGCAGCAGTGTGAGTAGTGCTGCTGGACACGTTAGTGATTGATGTAGTCTAAGTTGAGGCAGCCTTTGTCAAGGCTACTATTGTTGGGAGAGGTTATGTTAGGATATCAATTCAAGTCCCACATGAAAAGACAAAGAAGGTCTAATCCCACGTGAAGTTGATTGACCTTCTCCCACGTGAAGTTGATCGAATCCCAGGTGAACTCGGTTTTCCCAACGTTGAACCCAATGTGTTGTTTATCATCTGCCGAGCTCTCTTCGTGAAGTTCGGCGCCATCCTTGACATTCGTTAACTCAGTTTCACTGTATTTAGGGTTTGTATGGTGACAGCGGTCGGGGCGGAACCGTCTGCGGATTAAACACCTCATTTTTGAAGCGTACAAAAGACCGATGCAAATTATTTTTATTTCTTCACAAAACTAATCCGCACTTAGTCCGCAGCGGTTTTTTTTTTTTTTTTTGGGACTAAGTGTGGACTAGTCTTTACAAAACAAAGACTCCATTAGTATGATATAGGACTAAAGATGTATGAAGAGAATAGAGTGAGCACAAGAGAGTCGGGTGCATGTGTCCTATAGTAGCTTTTCTTTGCATAATTGTATTCTTGTTTACAATAGACTTGAAAAGTTTTTAGTTTTGCTTTTACTCCTTTTAATAAATGGCTTCAGCATGCATCCGTGAGCTATTTGGCGCAATCATTACTCTCTGAATACATTCACTCATAAATTGTTCTTTTTGTTTTCGTTTTGGATTTGTATTTAGGAAGGGTTTCAGTGATGATTTGGTTTATATTTAAAGAACTAAGCAAATTCTCTTTATCTCTACTCATCTCTAAGTATTGAAGGGTATGGTTTAATAGATTTTGGATATGATTTATATGTTCTTCCTGTAGAAACAGAGGTTAGGTGGGCCATGATTTCTACTTAGACCATAATCACTTATGATATACAAAAAAAGAATATGATCCAAATCTGTTTATAACTTAGTTAAGAACAATTGCTGTCATTCGAATTCTCCTTGTAACATGATGCTCTGCATCTTGGACTCTGAAAAATTCATGTTTTGTATCTTGCTGGTTAAGGGTGATGGCGAACCTATACGCGTATCTTCTCACATTATGGACAAACCGAATGGCCTCATTGTTACGTATACACCATGCAGCGACAGCAACCTTCTAACTCAACTGTTGATTCTATTCTTAAGATTATTCTTCCGTATGTGTATAGCTTTTAATAGATCGGACTAAATTTTTGGTTGATTGGAATATTGTGTTGTAAATGTGGTTGTAACGGATTAAAGTTTTGGTTCTGTCTCGTCTATGTTATTTAACATTCTCTGGGTACTGATTTCATATGCACATTAATTTTGGTGTTTTTTTTCATAGAAACTGTTGACAAGGTTCCTTTATTGATTTGGTGCAGTTATGGGTTTCCATAGCAGTGTAGTAAAGAATAGAGTGAGCTTAAGTACATGCTTATGGCCACACGTCGAACGTTCGTTAATTGCATCTGTGAACTCAGATTTTGATGGAAGCATTGATTTTGATCACCGTAAAATTTTCTGTGCGCTTTGCTAAATGCTTCTTAGAATAGAACTGTAGCAACTGTTACTGGTCCAATTTTATAATTATGGAGGATGTGACTTCGTAGAACCTTCAAAGAATGGTGGAGCCACACATTGAAAATTCAACTTCAGGATAAGTCTTAAACATTAAATTTCAGTGCAATGATAGATCCTACATCGATCATATAGGACATTGAAAGGTTCGTAGAAATTTCAATAATGGTGGAGCCTACATGCAACTACATTTCCTGAGATTTTCTCTATTGTTACTATATAATCATCCTTAGTCAATGAAGTCAACGTTTTGTGTCAATATATACAAAGCCATTGTGTTAATTCTTCCTCTACTTGGCTCTATAAAACTTTTTACGTGATACCTAATGGATTCTTCTTTTATCATTAGGATCTGTGCTACTGCAATAGGCCTCTTCACGCTTTTCCGAAAATTCAGATTCCATCATGGAAAAAAAGAAACTGATTCTTCCTCTGTATCTCCTGCATCAGTTCCTCCATCTTCTTCGTTACACAACTGGACGCATCAAGTCTTTCCGAGCTTCTGTGGGGAAGATGTACGAAGAGAATTTCTCAGTCATATTCAAAAAGAATTTCAACGAAAGGGGATCACACCATTCATTGATAACGAGATCAAGAGAGGAGAATCCATCGGTCTCGAACTCACTCGGGCGATTAGAGGATCTAAGATCGCTATCATCTTGCTCTCTAGGAACTACGCCTCTTCCTCATGGTGTCTTGATGAATTGGTGGAGGTTATGAAGTGCAGAGAAGGGTACGGTCAAACAGTGATGGTCGTTTTCTATAAAGTAGATCCAACAGATGTAAAGAAGCAGACCGGAGATTTTGGGAGGGTCTTCAGAAAAACTTGCTTGTGTAAAACAAAGGAGGAAATTGGGAGATGGAGACAAGCTTTGGAGAAAGTAGCAACAATCGCCGGTTACCATTCAAGAAACTGGTTGGTTTGTCCTTCTGATTGACACTTTGCTCTTATGATATATATTATTAATATGTATAGTTATTGATCTCTCCCTTCTCTTCCCCAGGGATAATGAAGCGGCCATGATCGAAAAAATCACCAGTGATATTTCAAACAAGTTGAATAATTTCACGCCATCAAATGATTTTGATAGCTTAGTTGGGATGAGAGCTCATATGGAAAAGGTGGAAAAGTTGTTATGCTTAGATTTGGATGATGTGAGGATGATAGGAATTTGGGGTCCATCCGGAATAGGGAAGACCACCATCGCTAGATTTCTATATAACCAACACTCTGCGAGTTTTGATTTGAGTGTGTTTATGGAGAATATCAAAGCATTCATGTATACAAGGCCAGCTTGTTCCGATGATTACGGTTTGAAGTTGCAGTTACACGAGAAGTTCCTGTCTCGAATAATCAACCAGAAGGATATAGAAGTTCCTCACTTAGGAGTTGTGCAAGACAGGTTACAAGACAAGAAGGTGCTTGTCATTCTCGACGATGTGGATCGGTCTGTTCAATTAGATGCTATGGCGAAAGAAACTCGGTGGTTCGGTCCCGGAAGTCGGATTATCATCACCACACAAGATAGAAGACTTTTGAGAACACATGGAATTGAACATATATACAAGGTGAATTATCCAACAACAAAGGAAGCGCTTCAAATCTTTTGCATGAATGCTTTTGGTCAAAACTCCCCAAAAGATGGTTTTGAGGAGCTTGCTTTAGAAGTGACAAGACTTGCTGGTGAACTTCCATTGGGACTAAGGGTTATGGGCTCTTATTTCAAGAATATGTGCAAGACGGATTGGATAGAGGCACTACCAAGGTTAAGGACTCACCTTAACTCCAATATTCAAAGCATTTTGAAGTTCAGTTACGATGCTTTAGATGACGAAGACAAAGATTTGTTTCTTCATATAGCATGCTTTTTCAACCATGAAACTATTGAGGATCTAGAAAGGTATCTTGAGCAGAGTTTCTCCAACGTAAGGCAAGGGATTTGTGTCTTAGCTGAGAAATCTCTCATATCTTTCATATCTTTCATATCTATTGAAAATGAAAATGGACGGATGGTGGAGATGCATAATCTGCTAGAACAACTGGGTAGAGAAATTGTCCGCAAGCAATACGTTCATGATCCAGGTCAACGTCAATTTTTGGTTGATGTCAAAGAGATTCGTGAAGTATTCACTGATGCTACAATAAGTTTTGACATCTTTTCATTCATTGTCTTGTTTCATGTACAATATTCAATTCATTTGATATCTAAACCATCTCTAGTCCCACTTGTTTTTTTTTTCCCTTTATTTTTCAGGGTAGTAGAAGTATTTTAGGCATAAGGTATATCTACTTATGTGAGAATGGGATCGAGTTAAACACAAGTGAGAAAGCTTTTACTGGATTATCTAATCTTCAATTCTTGAAAGTTATTAGTCGTGGTTTTGGCAGTAAAGTGCATTTACCTCGAGGTCTTAACTACCTATCCCCGAAACTTAGAGTTCTAGTTTGGGAAGAGTTTCCATTGATAAGTTTGCCCTCTGAGTTTAATACGGAGTTCCTTGTCAAACTATACTTGAAGTGTAGCAGCCTTGAGAAATTGTGGGAAGGAATTCAAGTAAGTAGAACCTTGTATATTTTAATTTTACTTGTTTGTATAACCTTTTAGATTCTAAAAGAAAAACTATTGATTTGGTACTTTCAATTGATATGGTCTTTGCTTTCACTTATAAACTTGTTTTTATTTGTTTTTGTACAGCCACTTAGCAATCTCCAGTGGATGGATTTGAGTTTTTCCAAAGACCTAAAAGAGCTTCCTGATCTCTCAACAGCCACTAATCTCCAAAAATTGAGTCTTTATGATTGCTCAAATCTGGTGGAGCTCTCTTCTTCTATTGGGAACGCCACTAATCTCCAAACACTGTATCTTGGTGGATGCTCAAGTCTGCTGAAAGTCCCCTCCTCTATCGGGAATGTCACTAATCTCACGACAATGGATCTTACAGAATGCTCAAGTCTAATTGAACTCCCTGCCTCAATTGGAAACCTTCATAAGCTGTTGAAATTAAGTTTGAAAGGATGCTCAAAGCTACAAGTTCTTCCAATCAACATCAACTTGGAATCTCTTGATGAACTTGATCTCACTGATTGCTCATTGTTGAAAAGTTTTCCTGAGATCTCCACAAACATTGAATATCTCAAGCTCGTAGGAACTTCAATAGAAGAAGTGACCTCGTCAATCAGGTCATGGCCTCGTCTCAGTGACTTGCATATGTCATATAGTGACAACCTCAAGGAATTCCCACAAGCTCTTGACACCATCACTGTGTTGGACTTAAGCTTTACGGAAACACAAGAGATTGGGACATGGGTCAAGAACCTTTCTCGCCTTTATCTACTTGTACTCACGGGATGCAAAAAGCTGGTATCGCTGCCGCAGCTTCCAGATTCCCTCTTATTTCTAGATGCTGGAAACTGTGAGTCTCTGGAGAGACTGGATTGTTCCTTTCACAACCCAGAGATTTATCTCAACTTTTCCAACTGCTCCAAACTGAATCAAGAAGCAAGAGACTTCATCTTTCAAACGCGTACTTGTAAACATGCGGTCTTACCCGGCGGGAAAATCCCTGCATACTTTAGTGACCGAGCTACAGGAGTTTTCGTAACAGTGAAGTTAAACGAGAGGCCTCTCAGTACATTCTTGAGATTTAAGGCTTGCATCTTGCTAGTTGATAAGGGTGAGGGTTTTGACACCAAAAGCAGGAGTGGAACTAGTATAATTCAGATCAAACAGAATGGCCCAGTTGTTACGTGTCGAACAAGCGAGTTTGTCCTAGGTCCTGTGTTAACAGAGCATCTGTACGCTTTTGAAGTTGAAGCAGAGATGACTTCTAACGAGCTCCTCTTTGAGTTTAAATTCGACGGTAATAGATGGGAGATAAGAGAATGTGGTTTACTCCAAGTCCCTCATGTACAAGTACAACAATTACATGAACATGATGAAGACTGTGAAATCAAATGCCGCAGAAAGCAAGAAACGCTGGATATGCAGAGGTTTCTTCTTAGTCATCCTCACCAGTAAAGTTTTTTATGGGTGCAACTATTTTGTGATTCTTCGACGACCAAAACAGTATGATTCCAGAAAGAACAACTTTCAGATAACCTCTTGTTTCGAGGAAGCTGTGTAAGTATTTTTGTATCAAACCCTAGTTTTTTTAATTCCCGAGAAAACCTTTTCCTTGAAATTTAAAGTTTTCATCTTGCTGATGGAGACGAAAGTAATTAGGCATTTCTTGTGCTGTTGTTAATTATGAAAAAATAAAAACTGAGTTATAACTTATAACAGAGATTTGGTTGATCGTTCATGCAATATCCTATATATGTCAAGCTTTGTAGGGGGAAAGAGAGTGGATTCCTTGTATACAAGAATATCTGTCTTTTTGATCTTTGAACAAGAAACAGTTTCAGATTCAGGTAAGCTTTGAACAAGAATCTAAATTCTGATTTGATTATAGTAACTGTGATAACAAATATGGTTTCAACATTCACTCTTATATTGTCTATCTCTGATGAGTTTGATAAGTAGTCTGTCGCGCTAGAGTATACATTGGTCTTGGTGGATTTTGTGAAAGTATCTGGCTTGTAGTTGCTAAAAGTTATAACTGATCAGATAATCAAGAGGGTCAGTTCTTCACTTTTAGATATCGAGTTTGAAGAACTGTGCTCAAGTGATTCCCTTGTAAGATTTAGTTGTATTTAGTGAAAAAAGTGTATTTTCTTGTACTTGTGGTTCTGATTCAGAATTTGTCGTCATGTGTAGTAGTATCTTCTTGGTTCGATGATGATTTGCTTTAAATGTAAGAACTGAACCAATTATTTTCTCCAAATTTGTGTACTTGTTTCGGTTCTAGGGTTTTTATTCATGGAACAAGCTTATAGTTTTCGAAATGGAAAACCACTATAATTTGTAGAAGCATGAATAGTAATTAGTAGTAGCCTCAAAGCTCTTGGGAATGAGAAGGATTGTTGCTTTGATTTCTTCATTTCTCCTTATTAGTAGAATTTCAAACCTCGTTCCCTGTTTGTGATTTTAGACGACGGTTTTGGTTTCAATTACAAATGTTTTGAATCGTGGTTTTGGTTTGCAGCTTCTAGAATCCGCAATGACCAAATTGCTTTGAGATTATCTTAAATCAAATTGTTCTCCATTTCGGTTTACTCGAGAATGCTGTATGAATTGAATTAAACGCAAGCGTCTGAGGGTTTTCGAAAGACTATATTGCCCTTATATTATTTAGAAATTTACAAATTACCCAAACATTAAATCTAAATTTTGAAACTCCGCAAAATTCTCTCCTCTCGTCGACACCATCGCCGGCCGTCTATTCGCTGCCATTATGCCGTTGACAATGTCGCCAGACCTTCACGCTGCCTTCGGTGAGTCGTTCCTAGAATTTGGGTCTAAATTTCTCATCATACTTAGCTTTCGATGACTTGACTTGCATTTCGTTAATCGCATTGTAAGCGTTGTCGCAGTTTTTGTTGTTTTTTTTTTTCTTTCGCGGATTAATCTGGAAACCAATTTTGCTCGGTAATTTTCTTTGGGCTTCGATTTCGTGCTCATGAATTTTGCTTGTTTGTTGAATTTTGCAGTTGACAAGTTTGATGAAGCTAGATTCCAAAGCAGTGTAATAAAGGCACAACACGACAAGAGTGACCTTAATTACTTGCTTATGAACACATCTCCGTCGAAGGGAGTATTCATCAGATTCCGCTTGAATATTTGTTTTCCCCCATTTTTGTTGCTTTGCTTACAGAGAATTTGATTGCAATAGTGTATTCTTGAGTTTTTCCTTTATTGCTGCTTTTACAGTTTATTTCGATACATTTTCATGAAAAGACAACATTGTGAGGCTCAATTATAGTATCAAAATGTGATTTTTTTCATTGATGTCGTTATCTGTTCTATTATTGATATGAGAAAATGGCCATATTTTCGTTGAAAAAATAGCATCTTCGCTAATGATCCATTTTTCTGTGAAATTGCATGTGTGAACTCGTATTTGATTTGATCACTACCTCCCTTGTAATTGCTCGTGCTTTGTCTTGCTGCTTCCTTCTTAGAATAGGATAGTGACGTCTGAATTGGTCCAGTTTCATGATCGTGGAGGTTGTGACTTTTTAGAACCACCAAAGAACAATGGAGCCTGAAATTGAAAGTTTGAAACTAAACTCCAGGAAGTGTCTTAGTCTATAGTAGCTGTATATTGACTAAATACAAAGCAGATCTTTTGCATTGATTGGCTCCATAATTGGCAATTTCTTCTCATGCTAGGAAATATCCATGAAATTTAGGTAAATCGATTTTATATGGTTCTCTATCTCACTCCTGTTTTCATTGCTTCATTGGAGCCTACATGATAGGGATAATGATTTTGTGGCTCACATAATTTCCATAAAAAGATAGCTAGTTTTCCAGGAATCTCTCTCGTACAATTGTGTCAACATCTCAATTACATTCAACGTTTAGTGTGAATTTATGTACTCAAATCCTCTTTTTTTTTTTTTTTTCCAGAAAAAAATGGTGTCATAGAAGAAACTACTCTATTTCTGTGAAATTTGCATGTTGGCTGGTATAATATATCCATTTGAGCCCACTCAAAACTTTAAGACTTTACAAGCCGACTTGCATTCTTTCTTCTTGGCATATTTTCATGAGTCGATGACATTAAAGAATGGTGGAGCCACATTGATTGCGCCCCTCACGACGTTTCCATGAAAAGAATAATAACTATGAAGCTTCCTCTTTTGCTAGTGTTCACATCCTTAGTCAATGAACTCAGTCTTCTCTGTTGAATATATATATATCACCTTTTCTCTTTTTAATCCCATCCATCCCTCACGCAGCTCTCTAAAAATCTCCCAATGAATTCGTCTTTTCTCCTTAGCAGTGTTGTTGCTGTTGCAATAGGTATAGTATACAGAAAATTCAGATTCCATCAAGAAAACAAAACACTACCTTTGTCTTTATCCCCTTCATCTCCTTCATCGTCTTTGTCTGGCCAATGTAAACACCATGTTTTCCCGAGCTTCCATGGGAAAGATGTCCGTAGAGGCTTACTCAGCTACTTATTGAAGGCGTTCAGAGAGAAAGTAATCGACGTCTTCATAGACAATGATATAGAGAGGAGCAAATCGATTGCCCCTGAGCTCATAGAAGCTATAAAAGGATCGATGATTGCAATTGTCTTGATCTCGAGGAATTATGCGTCTTCTACGTGGTGCTTGAACGAGCTGGTGGAAATTTTGAAGTGCAAAGAAAAGTTGGGTCAAACCGTGATGACCGTTTTTTATGAAGTTGATCCAAGTGATGTAAAGAAGCAGACCGGATATTTTGGGAAGGTATTCAGAAAAACTTGCAAGGGTAAATCAAAGGAGGACATTGAAAGATGGAAACAGGCTTTGGCGGATGTGGCCAAAATTGCCGGTTATCATTCTCTCAACTGGTTAGTCCTTTTGTTTTCCACTCCATAGATTGATCTTTAATCTTTGTAACACATCTCAGCCAATTCATAGATGGTAAGCATTAAGCAGTATAGCGAGGGAGTGAGATAGGGTCATTAATTGTACTTTTGTGAGTTAAGTATGTTGAGATCTTGGGATAATATGAAGTTGTTGGAATAAGGCGGCATTACAGGTCCAAAATGGCATCAAAAGGGATTCCGTTCATCTCAAGTTTCAGTTTTTCCCGACTATTTAACACATGTATATATCTCTTCCTTGCTTAGTTATCCTAATTTAATGTGTGCGATTATAGAATCTTAGTCAATTTTTAGCTGGTAAATAGTATAGCTAGTGAGTGAGATAGGGTCCTTAATTATACTCTGCGGTTTAACTATGTTGAGATCTGGGAGTACAATGAAGATGATGGAAATGGGCCAAAATGGCACCAAAACGGATTATTATATTCATGTCAATAGTCGTATACTGTTCATAGGTTTTTGAAGTACATGTTAGTTTTTCCTGACTATCTAACAGATGTTTTGATCTTCTCCTTGTTTAGGGAAAGCGATGCAGTTATGAGTGAAGCAATTGCCACCGACGTTTCGAACAAGTTGAATGATTCGACAGCATCAAATGATTTTGACGGCTTCGTTGGGGTTGAAGCTCATGTCATGAAGATAGATTCTTTGTTGTCTTTAGAATCTGATGACGTCAGGATGGTTGGTATTTGGGGTCCTGCTGGAATTGGCAAGACGACCATCGCCAGAGCGTTGTATAGAAAGCTCTCTAGTAAGTTCACACATACTGCTTTTATTGAGAGTATCAAGGGAAACTTTGAGCAAAACTATCGAGACGACCATGCGTTCATGTTGCATCTACAAGAACAACTTTTGTCTAAGACCTTAAATCAAAAGGGTTTAAAAATTTGTCATTTGGGTGTGGCAAAAGCAAGGTTGAAGGACAAGAAAGTGCTTGTCGTTCTAGATGATGTGGACGACTTAAAGCAGCTGGAAGCCATGACTAACAAAGCTTGCTGGTTTGGCCCTGGAAGTAGGATTATCGTCACGACAAAGGATAAAATGCTTTTGAAGGCGCATGATATAAACCATATTTACCAAGTGAGTTTTCCATCTACATCTGAAGCTCTTCAAATCCTCTGTCTATCTGCCTTTCGTCAGAATTCACCATCGTTTGGGTTCGAGGACATGGCTTTGGAAGTTACAGGGCTCGCTGGTGACCTTCCTCTAGGCCTAAGTGTTTTTGGCGCATATCTGCGAGGAATGTCCAAAGATCAGTGGATTCACACATTGCCAAGACTTAGGACCACTCTTGATGGGGACATTGAAAAAGTATTAAGGTTCAGCTATGATGCTTTATGCTATAAAGATCAAGAATTGTTTCTTCATGTAGCATGTTTTTTCAGAGGTATGCACATTAATGACTTGGTCGAGTGTCTTGCGGAGAGTCGTTTGGACGTTAACCACGGGGTCCAAGTGTTACTTGATAAATCTCTGATGTCTATTCACGGAGGATATGTGATGATGCATAATTTGTTAGAGCAGTTGGGTAAAGAAATAGTACGTGGTCAATCTGTTTTGAAACCTGGGAAACGTCAGTTCTTGGTGGATTCTGAAGAGATTTGTGATGTACTCGCAGGAAATACAGTAAGTCTTGACATTACTATTTTTATCAGTCTTTCTCAGTGAGGTTTTTCAATCATATGTAACTTATTGAAGTTTTTTCAGGGCACTGGAACTATTCGAGGGATAGATTTTGACTTAGCGGAGATCAGAGAATTAATTATAGACGAGAGAGCTTTTGAAAGGATGTCTAGTCTCCAATTCTTAAGATTCCGGGAACGTGGTTTTGTTAACAATGGCAAACTTCACTTACCTCAGGGTCTGAAGTTTAGAGCTAGTAAACTTAGATTTATAGAATGGAAGCATTGTCCATTGACATCTTTTCCTCGTGAGTTTAATCCCCAGTTTCTTGTCAAACTTGATATGCAGTACAGCATGCTTGAGAAGCTATGGGAAGAACCTATTGTAAGTAGTTTTTCGTGTTTTACTAATTAATTTCTTGGCATTTCAATGTATCAGCATGCTCACGTCTTGTTTCTTAATTAATATATGTATAGCCGCTCCCATTTATGAAGTGGATGAATCTGAGTTCTTCCTGGAACCTCAAAAAACTTCCGAATCTGTCTAAAGCCACTAATCTCGAGGTACTGAAAGCTGGTTTTTGCTTGCGTCTGGTGGATATCTCCTCTATTGGGGAGGCAACTAGCCTCAAGACATTGATTCTTGCTTGTTGCTATGCGTTGGCGGTGATCCCTTCTTGTATTGGGAATGCCACTAATCTCGAGACGTTGAATGTCGTTGCTTGTGAGAGGTTGGTTGAACTCCCCTCCTCTATTTGGAACCTTAAGAGGTTACGTAGACTGACAATTGTGGCATGCCGAAAGCTAAAGCATTTGGGCTCACAATTGAAGTATTCTCCTGATGTTTTTGCAAACATTAGAGAACTCGATATGAGTAATACAGCGATTGAAGAATTTCCTTCATCAATCATGTCTTTTTCCTGTCTTGTTAAATTTCAAATGTTTGCTGGCGAAAAACTCAAGGTGTTCCCAGATGTTCCTGACAGCATCGAAGTGATGGTATTGCATAATACGGGAATAGAAGAAGTTCCTCCATTGATCCAGAATCTCTCACGTCTCTCTAAACTAAGCATGTTGAGCTGCAAGAAGCTAAAGATCCTTCCAACTAACATCAACATGGAATCTCTTTCTCTCCTTGATCTCAGTGAGTGCACACAATTGAAAACGTTTCCAGAGATATCTACAAGCATTGAATACCTTGACCTGAGGGATACTGCTATAAAAGAAGTGCCTTCATCCATATGGTCTTGGTCCCGTCTTCTTGATTTGAACTTGGAAGATTGCAAAAGCCTTCAGGTGTTCCATAGTGTTCTTGACAACATCGAAGAGTTGGACTTGAGCAATACGGAAACCAATTTCGTGGGTGGTGATTTGGAGACTATACCACCTGTACTATTGAGTATTAAACTCAATGGGTGCAAGAATCTCATGTCGTTTCCCTACCTTCCGGATTTCGTCTCACTCCTTGATGCAGCTAACTGTGAGTCTTTGGAGAGAATAGATGGTTTCTTGCCAAATCCAGAGAGATGTTTCAACTTTACTAATTGTCTCAAGCTGAGTGAAGAAGCAAGAAAACTCATCCAGACATCAGATAGCAAGTTTGCGCTCTTACCTGGTGGAGAACTGCATGCATGCTTTGATCACCAAGCAGAAGGGGGTTTCCTAACTGTCAATTTGGAACAGAGACCTCTTCCTTTATTCTTGAGATTTAAAGCTTGTCTTTTACTGCTTCATGGCCTCTATACAGAGGACAGTGTTGACAATAAGGTCAAAGATGGCAAGAATCTTTCCTGTGGCATCTGGTGCGTCCAAAATGGCGTCGATGTTGGATATGGATCGTTCAAGTATCATCTACCAGCTCTACTTGGATCTACGGAGCATCTGTATTTCTTCGAATCCTCCATCTCTCTAAACTTTCCTGAAACAGATGTGAATTCCTATGAGCTTGACTTTGAGTTCAAGGTCACTGGTAAATACTGGGAAGTAAAAGGCTGTGGCGTACAACTCTTGGAAGACTCTGGATACTGTGGAGATAATTTGAATGAAATTGAATACAAGGATTCTGCAGACATCAAGATAGCGAAAACCTACACGCAAGAATGATGAGGACAAGAAACAATTTCAGGTAAGATTTGGATAAGAATCGTAATGATGATTTATATTCATTGGGATAGCATAGCAGTACCGTTTCAACATTCCCACATGATCTTGGGCTTTTATCGTTTTTTCTTCCAGTAATTAGTTTTGGATCCATACAATGTTTGTTGTGATATATCCAATTTAGGCTTCCATACATACGATGTGTATTACAGAAGCAGTACAAGAAAGTTGGGTGCATGTGTCCTTGTAGCTTTTGTTTGCATAGATATTCTTGTCTATATCAGTTCTTAATTTTGCTTTTACTCCTTTTGATCTATGGCATTGGTATGTATCAGTGAGCTGTTATGGATTAGTCTTGATCCTTACGAAGTTTATGGTGATATTAACTGATTCAGGTTTCAGTACTATGTGGTTGGAGAAATAGCGACAGCATAACAGAGTTCCACTGTATTCAAGTATTTTAGCTTGTACTCTTTCAACTTCTCTTTGCTAAGTTATTGTAGTTTATGGTAGAACTTTGTGAGAAGAGTGAATACATAAAGTAAGATGTACAAACGACTTAGTTGATCGTTTTGGATTCCTTATATTCAAGAACATCTCTATTTATGTTTGATCTCACTCGTTTAAATTATATTGGTACCAAAATTAAGAAGAAAGAACAGTACAGGAGAGATTAAAATTTTCAAGGAATGGCTCCACTTCTTGTACTCTACATGCTTAAATTCTGGGATGTAGTCTGGTAAGTTTTTTCAATTTGTGGTATTTTTCTGGGATTTCCTCTGTAAAAAGAGAAAAAAACAGAGAACTCTGTCTGAAAACAGAGTCAGCAAGATTCTGAAGAAAGCAAACTTTCCATCCACATACTGTACTTGAAGAAATGAGATATTCAAAAGAGGAACAACGTTCAGGTACACTGTACTATCCTCTGTATATACAAAGCATATGATAAGTTTCTTTCTTACGCCTGTTCCGTGAGCAAAAAAAAATTTGGGTATTTTTCTCTTGGAACTTTTCCTATAATTTGAATGCTAAAATTCAATTCCAACTGAGAAAGAACATGACTCATAGTTGATGTTGCTATTAGTTATGAACTGGCATAGTATGTGACTGTATATAAAGCGCATGCTTCTCATGTAATCTCTCAGAGATAGGCCAATATTATTTCAGAAGGTTCTTTGTGATGATGAGATATGGAAATTTGTTGACGGAGATTGAGCAAATAACAAACTAACAACACAGCATTGTGAGTTTCAAGAATCAAGATTAATCAGTATCCATTTAATAAACTAAATAGAAGTCATATATAGTGTTTTGTGGTGAGCAGGGGTAGGTTTGAAACTTTCGGCGGTGGAAGCTTTCAAAGGCAAGCGTACAGTCGTGATCTCGAGGCATATTATTTAAATTTTGTTTTCGTTGATTTTGTCTTGAAATCTCATCTTTCAAGGAAACATCGATGCAGCTTTCATTTGTCAATGTAGCATTCTTGGTAAATAAAGTTTACGCAGTCGAAGTTCTCTGTCCAAAGCCTCTTTTGCAACTTCTTCATAAAAAAATAGCTCTCTCCATTGTCTATCTCCTTATGGATTCATATTTTTTCCTTCTGACATGTACTACTGCAATAGGCTTCTTCACGCTTATGGGTACACTATTTTTCATGGTTTATGGAAAATTCAGATTTGGTAAAAATGGCAAAGCAGTGGCTTCTTCGTTATCTCTTCAATCTTCTTTATCTCGAAACTGGACCAACCACGTCTTTCCAAGCTTTCGTGGGCAAGATGTCCGTAGAGACTTTCTAAGTCACATTCAGAAGGAGCTTCAGAGAAAGGGAATCACTCCATTCGTTGATAACGAGATCAAGAGAGGAGACTCCATTAGTCCTGAACTCAGTCGGGCAATTAGAGGATCTAAGATTGCGATCGTATTGCTCTCGAGGAACTACGCTTCTTCAAATTGGTGTCTTGAAGAATTGGTGGAGATTATGAAGTGCAGAGAACAGTTGGGTCAAACAGTGATGGTCATTTTCTACAAAGTAGATCCATCGGATGTAAGGAAGCAAACCGGATATTTTGGGAAGGCATTCAGAAAAACTTGTAAGGGAAAGTCAAAGGATGACATTGGGAGATGGAGACGAGCTTTGGTGGAAGTGGCCACAATTGCTGGTTACCATTCGAACAAATGGTTTGTCTTTTAAATAAGAAATAAATATTCACTTGCTCTTAATTTTTCTAAAACATCAAACAATGTATATCGTTAGCTCTAAAAAAATATTCGGCAAAGAAACTCATTTTCTTGACTGTGTGATTTCTCCATGACAATTTGAAGGATGGATTGATCGTCCTCCTTTTTCAGGGATAATGAAGCTGACATGATTGAAAAAATTGTCAACGATATTTCTAACAAATTGAATGACTCCACACCATCAAGAGATTTCGACAACTTAGTTGGGATGGGAGCTCATATGGAAAAGATGGAACCGATGTTATGCCTAGATTTAGATGAAGTGAGGATGATAGGGATTTGGGGTCCTCCTGGGATTGGTAAGACCACCATCGCCAATTTTCTATTTTACCAACAGTCCAACGGTTTTCAACTGAGTGCCTTTATAGAAAACATCAAAGCAACGTATACAAGACCTCGTTCTGATGACTACCGTGCAAAGTTGCACTTACAGCAGCAATTTCTGTCTCAAATATTCAACCAGAAGGATATCGCGATTCCTCACTTAGGAGTTGCACAAGAAAGATTGAATGACAAAAGAGTACTTGTCGTTCTTGATGATGTCGATGGGTTAGTACAATTAGAAGCCATGGCGAAAGAAATTCAATGGTTTGGTCCTGGAAGTCGGATTGTCATCACTACGCAGAATCTAAATATTTTGAATGCACATGGGATCAAACATATTTATAAGGTAGACTTTCCACGTACTAGTGAAGCTCTTCAAATCTTTTGTATGTATGCTTTTGGTCAAACACGCCCATATGATGGTTTCAAGAAGTTTGCTTGGGAAGTTACAAACCTTGTTGGAAATCTCCCTTTAGGACTTAGGATTATGGGCTCCTATTTCCGGGGAAAGTCCAAACATGAGTGGACAAAGGCACTACGAAGGTTAAGGATTTACCTTGATGGGGAAACTGAGAGCATTCTAAAGTTCAGTTACGATGCATTATGTGATGAAGATAAAAGTTTATTTCTTTATATTGCTTGCTTTTTCAACAAAGACATGAAAGAAAAAAGTAGAAGACTGTCTTGCAAATACGTTCTTGGATGTGAATCAAGTCTTCCATGTCTTAGCTGAAAAATCTCTTGTATCTGTGACCTGGGGACGGATAGAGATGCATAGCTTGCTGGCACAACTGGGTAGAGAAATTGTTCGTCAACAATCTATTCATGAGCCTGGGAAACGTCAGTTTTTGGTTGATGCTAAAGATATTTGTGAAGTACTCACAAATAATACAGTAAGTTTTGACACTAGTTCCATCATTACAGTTCAAATTCATTTGTTGACTGGATAACTTACCATCAATATGGGCGATTTTTCAGGGTACCCGCACGCTTATTGGCATAGATCTCAACTATTCTGAGACCAATGAAGGATTATATATAAACGAGAGAGCCTTTGAAGGAATGCGCAACCTCCAATTCTTAAGATTATACTTCCCATATCTTGACCAGGGCGACAAATCGTACTTACTGCGAGGTCTGAAATGTCTACCTCAGAAACTTACAGTATTTCATTGGATTCGGTTTCCAATGACATATCTGCCATCTGCCTTCCACTTTTCACCCGAAACACTTAGTCGAACTATATATGCCATACAGCAAGCTTGAGAAGATGTGGGAAGGAATTCAAGTAAGTAACTTTTGTGTACTTCTCTTTAAAATTTTAGTCTTACTTCAAATGTATAATTTTCTTTTTCTATACGCTTATAGGCACTCTGTTCTTTTATTTGTGAGTACAGCCGCTTGGAAATCTCAAGTGGATGAAATTGAGTTATTCCAAAAACTTGAAGAAGCTTCCTGATTTCTCTACTGCCACTAATCTCAAGTATTTGTACCTCAAGCACTGTTCAAGTTTGGAGGAGCTCCCTTCCTCCATTGGGAATGCCACTGATCTTCAGAAATTGGATCTAAGTAATTGCTCAAGTTTGGTGAAGATACCTTCTTCTACTGGGAATCTCACTAAACTCTCGAATTTGAATCTCCGTAACTGCTCAAGCTTGGTGGAGCTCCCCTCCATTTCGAATGGCGTAAGTCACAAAAAATTGAACTTTAGTTGGTTTTCAAATATGGTGGAGATATCTTTTTCTATAGGGCACCTCATTAGTTTCACCAATTTCACGCACAAGAACAAGAGTATCACTAGATTCATGAGTCTTGAGAATCTCAAGAATCTTTTCATTCGACGCTCATTTGTGGAGAAGTTGCCTTCCTCTCCTGTGAATATCACTAATCTCAGGGAATTGAATCTTAGTGGATGCTCAGGATTGGTGGAGCTTCCCTCTTCTATCGGGGAAATCACCACTCTCGAGAAACTGGATCTTAGTTGGTGCTCAAGTCTGATGGAGCTGCCCTCCTCAATTGGGGATATAACTAATCTATCTCACTTGAATCTTAGCCATTGCTCGAGTCTGGTGACGCTTCCCTCTTCCATCGGGAATGCTATAAATCTCCGAAAGTTGGATCTCAGTTGGTGCTCGGGTTTAATGGAAGTACCCCCTTCCATAAGGAATTCCACTTCGCTCGAGATATTGGATATTAGCAACTGCTCATGTCTGGTGGCGTGCCCTGCTTCCATTGAATATGCCACTGATCTTCAGAGAGTTGATCTATAAAGTGCTCTGAGTTAAGTCCTTGAGGTTTAAAGTTTACATTTTGTTGGTTGATAAGAGTGATAACGAGGCTTGCATCATGAAAAAACAGAATACTGCATTTGTACACATTCAAAGCTGACGCAGAAGACCCTCGTGTTCATGATGACCATGGATTCTGTCAAAATGATTGCAACAGAAGTTAATACAAAGAATCTGTATATATGGAAATAGATAGAAGCTTACATGCAAGGACGAGGAGAACTGGAAACAATCTGAGGTACGTCTTTTATTACGAATCAAAATTATGGATTAATCATAATAGCTGGGATAACAGTACGGTTTCAAGGCTCCCTCATTTATGTTTGATCGATTCTTTGTTTCTTGTGCGGTAACTGGTTTTGAGAAAATTATTTACAGTATAAGAATGTGTCCATGATCGAGTAATTAAACTAACCCTTGTCGTGTTGTTCACATCTAACTGCGGTGGAGAAATAATGGAACTTCACCGCAGTTAGATGTTATCGAGAGTGATTATATTTAACTTATTGATGATTGTTGTATTGATTTCTTCTTTTTCGCAAAATTTGTTTCTTCAAACGAACCTCGAAGCTATTTTAAGCCTCTTGTTCCCCATTTCAGTTACTAATTGCTAATCGCTAATCGCTTGAATCAGAACGCTGACTATTTCGGTTTACTCAGGAATTCTGTATCAATTGAATCAAACGCTACAGTCTGAGGGTTTTCAAAAGACTAAATTGCCCTTACATTAGTTGGAAATTTACAAAATACGTACCCAAAGATTAAATCTAAATTTCGAAACTCCGCAAAAATCTCTTCTCTCGTCGACACCATTCGCCGGGCGTCGCTTCGCTGCCATTACGCCGTCGACATCTCGCTACACCTTCACGCTGCCTTCGGTGAGTCGTTCCTAGAATTCAGGTCTAAATTTCTCATCATACTTAGCTTTCGATGACTTAGACTTGCGTTTCGTTAATCGCATTGTAAGCGTTGTCGCAGTTTTTTTTGTTGTTTTTTTTTTCTTTCGCGGATTAATCTGGAAACCATTTATGCTGGGTAACTTTCTTTGTGCTTCGATTTCGTGCTCATGAATTTTTCTTTTTTGGTTTATTTTTGCAGTTGACGAGTTTGTTTCGAAGGGAGTATTCATCAGATTCCGCTTGAATATTTGTTTTCCCCCATTTTTGTTGCTTTGCTTGCAGAGAATTTGATTGCAATAGTGTATTCTTGAGTTTTTCCTTTATTGTTGCTTGTACAGTATATTTCGATGCATTTTCATGAAAAAGCAACATTTTGAGGTTCAACTATAGTATCAAATGTGATTTTTCATTCGTCCATGTCTTTATCTTTTCTATAGATGTAGAAAATGGTCATCTTTTCGAAGACAATATAGCATCTTCGGAGGATGTTCACTATTACTTTGGCAGCTTCAATATGTGTGAACTCATATTTGATATGATCACTACCTTGTGATTTCTCGTGCTTTGTCTTACTGCTTCCTTCTTAGACTAAGGACAGTGACATCGGAATTGGTCCAGTTTCATGATCGTAGAGGTTGTGAAAACCATCAAAGAACAGTGGAGTCGTACATTGAAAGTTTGAAACTAAACTTCAGGAAGTGTCTTAGTCTAGAAAAGCAGATCTCTTGCATTGATTGGCCCCATAGATTGGCAATTTCTCATGCTAGGAAATATCCATGTAAGTAAGGTAAATCGATTTTATATGGTTATCTATCTCTCTCCTGTTTTGATGGCTTACCCTACATGATAGGGATAATGATTTTGTGGCTCACATAATTTCCATGAAAAGATAACTAGTTTTCCAAGAATCTTTCCAAAAAATATTAGAGTGTTGACTTCTTACAACTTCCAAACGACTTTGGAGTCAACCTGTCCAAATTGTCTTAGTCAAGAGAAAATTATTGGAGCTTTTTGTATCATGCTTAGTGGCTAAGACTTGGATGGGGTTAATGTATTTACCTTCTATTTATGTGGCTATGTTGATAATGCATTTGTAATCCAAATCAAATCTTTTCTTTCTGCAGATTGGCTAGCTGAAAGAGTTGTGATATCTCTGATCCTTTCATGGTTCTTTCTCTTTTGTCTCACAGTTGTACGCATCAAGTCTTCCCAAGTTTCTGCGGGGCAGATGTCCGCAAAGCCTTTCTCGCTCACATTCTGAAGGAGTTCAGAAGCAAGGGAATTACCCCTTTCATCGATAACGATATCGAGAGAAGTAAGTCAATTGGTCCTGAACTCATAGAAGCTATAAGAGGATCAAGGATAGCAATTGTCTTGATCTCGAGAAACTATGGTTCTTCTACGTGGTGCCTGAATGAGTTGGTGGAAATCATGAAGTGCAGGGAAGAGTTGGGTCGAACAGTGATGACCATCTTCTATGAAGCGGATCCATCTGACGTAAAGAAGCAGATTGGTGTTTGGAAGCGTCTTTGATAAAACTTGTGTGGGGAAAACAGAGGAAGACATTAAGAGATGGAGACAAGCTTTGGCGGAAGTGGCCCAAATCGCGGGTTATCATTCTTTGAACTGGTTTGTTCTTCTGGTTGCCACTTGGTCTTAATTTCCCCTTGGTCTTGATTTTTCGTGACTACTTAACGTATTTATTTATTTATCTCTCGCTTTGTTAGGAAAAATGAAGCGGCCATGATTGAAGAACTTGCCGCAGATGTTTCAAACAAGTTGAATAATACTGCACCATCAAGGGATTTTGACTGCTTGGTTGGGATGGAAGATCATATGGAGAAAATGAAACCGTTGTTATGTCTAGAGTCAGATGAAGCGAGGATGATAGGGATTTGGGGTCTGTCTGGAATTGGTAAGACCACCATCGCTAGATATCTCTTTAGTAAACACTCTCACAGTTTTGATTTGAGTGTGTTTATGGAGAATATCAAAGCATTCATGTATACAAATCCAGCTTGTTCCGATGACTACAGCTTGAAGTTGCAGTTACATGAGAAGTTCCTGTCTCGAATAATCAACCAAAAGGATATAGAAGTTCCTCACTTGGGAGTTGTGGAAGATAGGTTAAGAGACAAGAAAGTGCTCGTCGTTCTTGATGATGTGGATCGGTCAGTTCAATTGGATGCTACGGCGAAGGAAGCTCGGTGGTTTGGTCGTGGAAGTCAGATTATAATCACCACGCAAGATAGAAGACTGTTGAAGGCACATGGAATCGAATACATTTACAAGGTGAGTTTGCCAGAACCAGATGAAGCGCTTCAAATCTTTTGCATGAATGCTTTTGGTCAAAAATCCCCAAAAGATGGTTTTGAGGAGCTTTCTTGGGAAGTTACAATACTTGCTGGTGTACTCCCTTTGGGACTAAGAGTTATGGGCTCCTACTTTCGAGGAATGTCCAAGCAAGAATGGACAAATGCACTGCCAAGGTTAAGGAGTAGCCTTGATGGTGAAATTCAAAGCATTCTGATGTTTAGTTACAAAGCCTTAGGTCCAGAAGAGAAATATTTATTTCTTCTTATAGCTTTTTTTTTCAACGGTGAATATGTTCATAGACTGAAAGAGTGTCTTGCAAAGAATTTATGGTATGGAATTCACGTCTTAGCTGAGAAATCTCTCATTTTTAGAGAGTACTGGAATCGGATACGTGTGCATAATCTGCTAGAACAGCTGGGTAAAGAGATTGCTCGTCATGAGTCTGAGAAACATCAGTTTTTGGTTGATGCTAAAGATATTTGTGAAGTACTCACTGAGGATACAGTAAGTTTTTACATTTTTACTTCATTGCTTTGCTCCATACCAATTGAATTAATTTGATAACTAACTAAATTTTCACTTATTTGCTTGGCTTTTTTTCAGGGTAGTAGAAGTGTCAAAGGGATATATCTCAACTTATCTGAGATTGAAGACCAATTAAATATAAGTGATAGAGCCTTTGAAGGAATGTCTAATCTCCAATTCTTAAGAATCTCTTATCCGCCTGTCGACCCTGTCGAAACCATGATTCGCCAAGGATATATTAGCGAAGATGAAGAGTTAGTTAGTGAAAAATTATTTTTACCACGGGGTCTGAACTATCTATCTAGTAAACCTAAAGTATTACGTTGGGAATGTTTTCCGATGACATGTTTGCCTGCAAAGTTTAATCCGGAGTTCCTTGTCATACTACAAATGGAGAGGAGCAAGCTTAAGAAGTTGTGGAAAGGAATTCGAGTAAGTAGTTGCTATTTAGTTCTTATCTTTTTTGTTTTTGAACTGAAATTTGTCTTTTCAAGATTTTTTGAGCTGGATCTCTTTTTCTTTTTAAAGGGACTTGAAGTGTTTGCTATGCTACGAGTAGTTATTTCAATGTTTTTTTATGCCTTTTAATGACATGAAAACAAGTCTTATCTACTTGCTCTGATATATATATATATATATATATATATATATATATGCTGTCGTTATTTGTCATTACAGCCGCTGAGAAATCTCAAGAGGATGGATTTGAGTTATTCAGAGAAGCTAAAAAAGCTTCCTGATCTCTCTACTGCCACTAGTCTCGAGGAATTGATTCTCACTAACTGTTCGAGCTTAGTGGAACTCACCACCTCCATTGGGAACGCCATTAATCTCCAGATATTGCGAATTTTTCATTGCTCGAGTCTGGTGAAGCTCCCCTCATCTGTTGGGAATGCCATTATGCTCCATGAAATAATTCTCGATGGATGCTCGAGTCTGGCGAGGCTCCCCTCCTCTATAGGGAATCTCATCAATCTCAACACATTGAATCTCGATGGATGCTCGAGTCTGGCGAGGCTCCCCTCTTCTATTGGGAACCTCATCAATCTCCGGCGGTTGAGTCTGATTAGTTGCTCAAGTCTGGTTGAGCTTCCATTCTCTATTGTAAAACTCACCAATCTCCACTTGGAAATCGGTGGATGCTCAAGTCTTGTGGAACTTCCATCTTCTATTGCAAAATTCACTAATACACAGGAGAAGCTGATGTTGATTGGATGCACAAGTCTGGTAGAGCTCCCTTCCATCAGATCCTGGCATTGCCTTGATGAATTGTATATGGTAGGGTGTACAAGCCTCAAGGTGTTCCCACATGTTCCTGACTGCATCACTGTGATGAGCTTGAGCGATACCGGAATAGAAGAAGTTCCTACATGGGTCCGAAATCTCTCGCAGCTATATCGACTTGTACTCAACAGATGCAAAAAGCTCGTATCACTCCCACAGCTTCCGAATTCCCTTGGATACTTATATGCAGAAGATTGTGAGTCCCTGGAGAGACTAGAATGCTCCTTTGAAAATCCAGAAATTGATCTCAACTTTTCAAACTGCTTCAAACTGAATCGAGAAGCGAGAAGCGAGAGAACTCATCAGGCGGTCGGCGGCTCGTCGTCATGCATTATTGCCCTTTAGAAAGTTGCCTGCATATTATACTCACCGAGCAATCAAGTGGAATCAGACACCTCGTCGTACAACCTTTGGACTCAAGTTGGATAAGAGCCCTCTTCTTATAACCTTCTGATGCTGATGAGGAACCACTGTTTATGTCTTCTAGCATGCATGAATACAGTAATGGTTATTACACTATGCTTGGTTACGAATTCCCTTACCCTCTATCGGATGAGTCATATGCTTCATTCGAACGCTGAAGCAAGGGTGATTTCCAACCAATTTGTCTTTCTGTTAACGCTCTGGAGTGAAAAATGGGAGATAGGAGAATGCGGGGTACGCCCAATCTTAGAGGTCGCCCATGCTGAGGAAGATGATGAGAACTTCAACTGTAGAGATGGAGGCTGTGAAATTAAATACTCTGAATCCACAGACATGCAGATGGAAACAAGCACTGAAACTGAAGATGACAGTGTAGAGAAAAAGAGGAGTAGAAAATCAATGAAGTTAATGACGAGACCCCTTATTAACTTCTTCAGCCGACGTCGCTAAGTTCAGTGAGTTACACCTCTCTTGTCTTTTATTTTTTCTTATCTTTGGTCTGTCATTTTAAGATGTCTGAGTTATAGCCTATATAGATCCGCTCTTTGCAATTTTCCAACTTATCTCCAAGTCTTTTGGAGATGAATCTTATTTTCCTGCCCTTATCCATAATAAGATTAGTATCAAACAAACCCAAGCTTTATTAATTCCCAAGAAAACCTTTTCCTTGAAATTTAAAGTTTTCATCTTGCTGGTTTACAAGGATCGCATATTTAATGGAGACCAAAGTAATAGCGTTTTCTTGTGAAAACAGAGATTTGGTTGATCGTCTATGCAATATCCTAATGTCAGGTTTTGTAAGGGGAAAGAGAGTGGAATCATTCCATATATACAAGAATATCTGTTTTTTTGTTAGTTTGGACTTTTGGCTTTGGAGATTTAGGGTTTGTGAAATTCTGACTTCTGAATTAATTTTTGCTATAATTGTTTCTGAATGAAAACAGAGTACTCTGTTCGAGACAGTGTTATGAAGAATCTTGACATAGCTTCTTTTGTTTATAATGTGTGTCTTCTTCTTCGTCTTATTTTTCAGGAAGTTCTATGTATCTTGGCGCATTTGGAGCAAAAACACTGGCCTCGTTGCTGAGGATTAAAGGTCGTTTTCGATAGATAGCATAGAAACGGATCAACTCTTGTTTCTTCCCGGAAGCCAACAATGATTCTAAAGCAGCATTGATATTTAGTGATCTTTTCTTTGTGTTTGAGATCGTCAAAGAAACTGCAGAGATGGCTCATATCTGGAGAGATGTAAAATATGATTCTCAAAAGTTAACTATAATGGAATGTGGTGCACGGCTCTTCGGTCTCCCTCATGTTCGTACATTGCTATGAGAGTAGTCAGAGGGAAGTTCATAACAACGAAATGGAATAAGTTTGTGATATTTTTGGTTAGTGTTTACTTTCATGGTAACTGTTGCTTGGTTGTTGAAGCTTGCAATTAACAAAATTTTCATATTGCCCTACAGAGACTGTTCTGTTTTTTTTTTTTTTTAATCTTAAGAGTTTCATACTCTGCCTTGCTGTTTTTTTCGTAGAATACAAATTTGCCACAACTGATTAGTACAATCTCATGGCTTAAAAGGTAATTTTTTGAAGCTTCCAAAAAATGGCACCGAGAAGTTCCAAGAATGTGTGTTTATCCTAAAAGAAAAAGGTTTCAAGAATGGGAAGAATCTGAAACAGAGTTAGAGAGGAATCAAACCTTTCCTGCACAGTTATCACACACTCTACTTGAAAACGATGAGAGCTTCGTTTGAATAACTTGAAAACGTCATGAAATATTTATGTATGCCAGTCTGATGCTTCCACACACAACGAAATGAGAGTCTTTCTGTTAAGAAGTTACCGAACATATGAGTTCTTCACTTTAAGAACTGTGCTCAAATGATTCCCTCGTAAGCTTTAGTTGCATCTAGTGAAACAAAGTGTATTTTCTTGTATTTGTCGTTCTGCTTCAGAATTTTGTCTGTTGTCATGTGTTCTGGAGTAAAAGCCTTGTGTTTTCCCAGGAAGGGTTCAATGAAATGATTTGGTTTAGATATTAGAACTGAACCAACCAATTCTTTTCTCCAAATTTATGTGTTTGTTTCGGTTCTAGGGTGTGATTCATGGAACGCAAAGGTTATTATTTTTGAAATGAAAAACACTGAAATTTGTAGAAAAATGAATAATGGTAATAGTAGTAGCCTCGGATCTTCTCGGAATGATAATGTATGTATTATCTCAATTTAAAGCAAAAATTGCTTTCTTCAAACGAACTGTGAAGCAATTTCAAGCCTCTTGTGCCCTATTCGTGATTTTTTAAAAAGTAAACATTTAACACTATACGGTATTGGTTTCAGTTTGCTTGAATCAAACGCTGATGGTTTTCTTCCAGCTTCTAGATGGATGGAGACTTTGATTCTTTCCACTGTCTTCGGAGAATGTTCAGTCATGACTTTTGCTACCTATCAAAATCAATGAGACAAAAGGCGAGTTTTTCAAGATAATATATATTTTTCTAATAATCATTGTGACAATATATATATATATATATATATATATATTTTCAAATAATCCATCATATTCAAATTTTTTCATTGACTTTTCCTTTTTTTTATATATGTTTGAAGTTAAGAAAGAACTGGTCCTCTCTGAAGAGAGAAAAAAAAAAGTTTATTGACTTCTTACAACTTCCAAACGATTGTGGTGCCCAACTTGGCTGTCGAAACTGTCTTAGTCTAGAGAATAAATCAATGAAGCTGCCTGTATCATGCTTAGTGGCAAAGACTTGGATGGGGTTAGCGTATTTACCATCTATTTATGTGGCTATGCTGATAATGGATTTATAATCCAAATCAAATATGTTCTTTCTAAAGAATGGCTAGCTAAAAGACTTTCTCTGATCCTTTCATGGCTCTTTCTCCTTTTTCTCGCGGTTTTACGCACCAAGTCTTCTCAAGTTTCTTCGGGGCAGATGTCCGCAAAACCTTTCTCAGTCACATCATGAAGGAGTTCAGAAGCAAAGGAATAACCCCTTTCATCGATAACGATATCAAGAGAAGCAAGTCAATTGGTCCCGAACTCATAGAAGCTATAAGAGTATCGAGGATAGCAATTGTCTTGATCTCTAGGAACTATGCTTCTTCGACATGGTGCCTAAACGAGTTAGTGGAGATCATGAAGTGCAGGGAAGAGTTGGGTCAAACGGTGATGACCATCTTCTATGAAGTGGATCCATCCGATGTAAAGAAACAGATTGGTGAATTTGGAAGCATCTTTGATAAAACTTGTGCCGGGAAAACAGAGGAGGACATTAAGAGATGGAGACAAGCTTTGGCGGAGGTGGCCCAAATAGCTGGTTATCATTCTTTTGACTGGTCTGTTCTCCTAGCTAGTTGCTGCCACTTGGTCTTAATTTTCGTGAATGTGTATGTGAGTTTTACATGACTACTTAACATTTTATTTATCTCTCACTTTGTTAGGAAAAATGAAGCAGACATGATTGAAGAAATTGCTGCGGATGTTTCAAACAAGTTGACTAATGCTTCACCATCAAGGGATTTTGACTGCTTGGTTGGGATGGAAGTTCATATGGAGAAAATGAAACCCTTGTTATGTCTAGAGTCAGATGAAGTGAGGATGATAGGGATTTGGGGTCCATCTGGAATTGGTAAGACCGCCATTGCTAGATTTCTCTTTAGTAAACACTCTCACGGTTTTGATTTGAGTGTGTTTATGGAGAATATCAAAGCATTCATGTACACAAGGCCAGCTTGCTCCGATGATTATAGTTTGAAGTTGCACTTACATCATCAATTTATGTCTCAAATAATCAACCAGAAGAATATCGAAATCCGTCACTTGGGAGTTGCGCAAGATAGGTTACAAGACAAGAGAGTGCTTGTCGTTCTTGATGATGTGGATCGATCACTTCAATTAGATGCCATGGCGAAGGAAACTCGGTGGTTTGGTCGTGGAAGTCGGATTATAATCACCACGCAAGATAGAAGACTATTGAAGGCACATCGAATCGAAGATATTTACAAGGTGAGTTTGCCTGCACGAGAAGAAGCTCTTCAAATATTTTGCATGAATGCTTTTGGTCAAAACTCCCCAAAAGATGGTTTTGAGGAGCTTGCTTGGGAAGTTACAAGACTTGCTGGTGAACTCCCTTTGGGACTAAGAGTTTTGGGCTCCTATTTTCGAGGAATGTCCAAGCAAGAGTGGACGAATGCACTACCAAGGTTAAGGAGTAGCATTGACGGTGAAATTCAAAGCATTCTGATGTTCAGCTACAAAGCCTTAGGTAAAGAAGAGAAAGATTTATTTCTTCTTATAGCTTGTTTTTTCAACCATTTATCTGTTTCTAGACTGAAAGAGTGTCTTGCAAAGAATTTATGGGATGGAATTCAAGTCTTAGTTGAGAAATCTCTCATTTTGAGAGAGCTCCATCAAATACGTATGCATATTCTGCTACAACAACTGGGTAAAGAAATTGCTCGTCATGAGCCTGGGCAAGAGTCCATTCGCGAGCCTGGAAAACGTCAGTTTTTGTTTGATGTTAAAGATATTTGTGAAGTACTCACTGATGATACAGTAAGTTTGGACATTTTTACTTCATTGCTTTGCTACATACGAATTGAATTAGTTGATTACTAACTATTTCTTCTCTTATTTTCTTGGCTTTTTCAGGGTAGTAGAAGTGTCTTAGGGATAAATCTCAACTTATCTGAGATTGAAGACCAATTAAATATAAGTGAGAGAGCCTTTGAAGGAATGTCTAATCTTCAATTTTTAAAAGTCTCCTATCCGTATTATGTGCCTGTTGAAAGAATGATTAGCGAAGGGATGGTTAGTGAAGAATTAGTTAGAGAAAAGTTGTTTATACCACGAGGTCTGAACTATCTATCTAGTAAACTTAAAGTATTGCGTTGGGAATTTTTTCCGATGACATGTTTGCCTCCAAAGTTTAATCCGGAGTTCCTCGTCAGACTACAAATGGCTAGCAGCAAGCTTAAGAAGTTGTGGAAAGGAATTCGAGTAAGTACACTATTTAGTCTTATGTTTTCTTTTTCCTATTAATATTTTTCTTTGCAAGAGTTTTTAAGCTGGATAGTTTTTTTTCCTTTTCCTAAATTGAAGGAGCTCAAGGGTCTTGAAGTGCCTTTGCTATGAGTGGTTATTTCAATGTTTTTGAAGCTTTTTAATTACATCAAAACAAGTTTTATCAACTTTCTCTTATATGCTGTCATTATTTGTCATAACAGTCGCTTAAAAATCTCAAGGAGATGGATTTAAGTTATTCAAAGAACCTAAAGAAGCTTCCTGATCTCTCTACTGCCACTAGTCTTGAGGAATTGATTCTCAGTCACTGTTCCAGCTTAGTGGAACTCACCACTTCCATTGGGAAAACCATTCATCTCCAGAGATTGGATCTTTCTTATTGCTCGAGTCTGGTGAAACTCCCCTCCTCTATTGGGAATGCCATTAATCTACATAGATTGGATCTCAATGGATGCTCGAGTTTGGTAAGGCTCCCCTCCTCTATTGGAAATCTCATCAATCTTTGGACATTTAATATCTTTGGATGCTCAAGTCTGGTGAAGCTCCCCTCATCTATTGGAAATGCCATTCATCTCAAGGAATTAAGGGTCTCCTATTGCTCAAGTCTGGTGGAGCTTCCTTCATCTATTGGGAATGCCAAAAATCTCAAAAGATTGTATCTTATTGGATGCTCAAATCTGGTGAAGCTCCCCTTCTCTATTGGGAAAGCTATTAATCTTGAGGAGTTGAATCTAACTGGATGCTCAAATCTTAGGGAGCTTCCTTCATTTATTGGGAATGCCAGGAATCTCAAAAAGTTGTATCTTAGTGGATGCTCAAGTCTGGTGAAACTCCCCTTTTCTATTGGGAATGCCACTAATCTAGATGGCTTGTATCTCAGTGGATGCTCAAGTCTCGTGGAGCTTCCATTTTCTATTGAAAAACTGACTAATCTACGAGAGTTGGAACTTAGTGGTTGCACAAGTCTGGTAAAGCTCCCTCCCATCAGATCATGGCATCGCCTTGATAAATTGGATATGTCAAGGTGTAAAAGCCTCAAGGTGTTCCCACATGTTCCTGAGTGCATCACTGAGCTAAACTTGAGCGATACCGGGATAGAAGAAGTTCCTCCATGGGTACGAAATCTCTCTCAACTGTATCGACTTGTACTCAACAGATGCAGAAAGCTCGTATCACTCCCACAGCTTCCAAATTCCCTAAGATGCCTAGATGCAGAAGATTGTGAGTCCCTGAAGATACTAGAATGCTCCTTTGACAATCCAAAAATTAATCTCAACTTTTCTAACTGCTTCGAACTGAATGGAGAAGCGAGAGAACTCATCATCCGGTCAGCGGCTCGTAGGCATGCTTATTTTGCTCACCGAGCCACTGGAGATTCGCTGACAATCAAGTTGAATCAGACGCCTCCTCTTACAACCTTTAGATTCAAGGTAAGCATCTCGGTGGTTAAGAGAGATGATGATACTGCTGATGGGGAATCACTATTGGTATCTTCTTGCATCACGAAGAATCAGGATGAAAGTTATTATAGAAAGTGTGGTTACTCACTACATTCCAATCTAGCGGGCGAGTTGTGCTTATACGACGACCGTATAAAGGTGGCTTCCGACGAACTTGTCTTTGAGGTCAAGATCGACAGTGACAAATGGGAGATAGGAGAATGCAGGGTACGCCAAATCTTAGAGGGGCCCTATGTTAATGAATATGATGAGAACTTCAACGGTGGAGATGGAGGCTGTGAATATAGATACAACGATGGAGAGTAGCTTTCGCGAAAAAAAAGAAAAAACATTGAAAGATGAAGAGAAGCATTCACGAAAGTGGCTACAATAGCGGGTTAAAATTCAAGCCAATGGTTAGTTCTTTTGATCGTTATTTTCTCTTAATCTCTGGAATACATAAATCTATCTATAAGAGAAATGTGTAGCTTTTAAGCCCAAAAATTTCATATTTTGTTAGGGCTAATTAAGCAGACATGATTGAAAAAAATGATGGTGATATTATTTTCCAAGAAAACCTTTTCCTTGAAATTTAAAATTTGCATCTTGCTGGTTTATAAGGATCACATATATAAAGCTCATGGAGATCAACCTAATTAGCTATTTTTTGTGCTGTTTACTATGATATAACCTAATGTTAGGTTTTGTAGGGGGAAAGAGAGTGGATTCCTTATATAGAATAATATTTTGTATTTTTGTTAGTTTGGAGATTTAGGTTCTGTGAAATTTTGACTTTTGAATTATTATCTGCTACAGTTGCATATATATTGGATTGACATGTGACCTTCTATGCTCGTTTCTATAGACGATTGGAGCTTCATTTATAAGAATCTGAAACTTCGTACATCATAATTTTAACTCAAGGTATGAAATCACATAGTCAAAACAGAGTACTCTGTCTGAAACAGAGTTATGAAGAATCTTGATATGGCTTTTTTTTTCTTATATTGTGTGTCTTCTTCTTCGTCTTATTTTTCAGAAAGTTCTATGTATCTTGGCACATTTGGAGCAAAAACACTGGCCTCGTTGTTGTCGTTTTCGATAGATAGCATAGCAACAGATCATCTGCTTACATTCAACTCTTGTTTCTTCCCTGAAGACAACAGTGATCCTAGAGCAGCATTGATATTTAGTGATCTTTTCTTTGTGTTTAAGATCGTCAAAGAAACTTCAGAGATTGTTGGTTTCTGGCGAGATGTAAAGTATGATTCTCAAAAGTTAACTATAATGCAATGTGGTGTAAGACTCTTCGGCCTCTCTTAAGTTTGTGATGTTTTTAGTTAGTGTTTACTTTCATGGAAACTGTTGCTTGGTTGTTGAATCTTGCAATTGACAAAGTTTCCATATTGCCTTACAGAGACTTCTCTGTTGTGTTTTTTCTTTTTTAATCTTACCAGTTTCGTACTCTTGCCTTGTTGTTTCTTTCTTAGAATACAATTTCTATAACTGATTAGTACAATCTTATGGTTAAGGAGGTTCTGACTTCTTTAAAGCTTCCAAACAATGGCTCCGAGTTTATCCAATAATGAATTTTACTGAAACGGTGTACATGATACGGATAAAAGCGTTTACTCGAAGAAGCTGTCTCGATTACAAATCGTGTGAATCACTTAGAATCAAAACGCTAAGCTTCTAGACTCCACAAATGACCAAACTACCCTGAAACTACTTGAAAACTACAAAATACCCAAACATCAAGTCTGAAATTACAACTCTGTAACATCTTCCTCTCATGGCCACCGTCGCCGGCAGTCGCTTCACTCCCGTCATGCCATCGGCGATGTTGCTAGACCTTCACACTTCCGACGGTGAATGCTGCCTTGAATTTAAGTCTGCGATTTGCTGTCTTAGTTTTTATAGTATAGCTTATTGCTACGCTATAGTTAGATGCGAACAACGCGACAAGGGTGAGCTTAATACTCATACTCTAAATCTTGGCCGTCCTAGACGATTCTTGCTTTCAGTGCATAGCTATTCCAATAATTTATGATGGACTTGTTTACATTATTTCCAATCTTTAACTTTTGTTCTTAAAATTAAATTGGAGAATATCAGATTGTTATAGTGTTTCAGAGTAGATAGCATACACGATTTTTTAGCTTGGTTTTGGTATATAATCTGGAGATGGCTGGTGCTAAAGAGAAAACATTGTTCTTGTCAAAATATGATTCGGAGACAGATAAAATACTCGAAATCATCATCATGTTGCATAAATGGTGTCATTGTATCCGTCTTTTCTTCCTATGTCAGACTTTTAGAAGCAGAGGTTTGAAGAGAAATGAACAGAAGCACACATATGCTATAATTCTTGATCACTTAGCAACAAGGATGGTTGTAGGTAATGCATTAGTCAGATCCAATTTGGATTTTATATTCTTACACTGAT
This sequence comes from Euclidium syriacum, assembly GCA_900116095.1. Classification (NCBI taxonomy): domain Eukaryota; kingdom Viridiplantae; phylum Streptophyta; class Magnoliopsida; order Brassicales; family Brassicaceae; genus Euclidium; species Euclidium syriacum. The sequence continues at coordinate 18,479,087 of FPAK01000003.1, forward strand.
TGTTATGTAGTTTGTTCTTATCTTTTGCTGTGTGTTTCTTTGATTTTACAAGATCTGGAATCTTTTTTTTTTGGTAAAAGCAAAACTTGGTCAAAAATTGTGTTCTGGGAAATGTTTCATTTTGTCATACAGGTAAGCAATTTAAATGCAAAGACTTCACATAATTAATTTATTTATCAAAACAAAAAAGAGACCTTCCACCTAATTGATCGGTTCTACCATTTGTACTTATTTGATCAAGCTGTATTTTTAAAATAATTTACTTTTTGTTTGACTTGGTTCTTTCGTCTATTATGTATCATTTCTTAGTAAAATTTTGGGACACTACATGTTTTCTTATTTGATTTATGGCTAAATGTTACGCATCTTCCTTCGTACTTCCTTTTGAAACGTCACTACTCTTTATCAGACCTGGACTCCATCTTTGGCGTTCAGGGAATTATGTTATTCTTTGTCCGAGGAAATATCCAACAGATAACCTTCAACGTAGGTAACGTTAAGCTTCGTGGTTCTGTCTAAACTATGGTCTATAACTTTCCGGGCATCAAGTTTGTGCAGATCAGTATTGAAAAATTTAGTGTTTGGTTTTCATGTAAACTGTTGCTTGGTTGTTGAAGTTTGAAATGATAAGGTTCCTTTATTGCTCTGCTGCAGTTAGATGTGAACAACAAGACAAGGGTGATCTTAGGTGCTTGCTTATGGACACATCTTCACGCAGAAAACAGTGGTGGGTATTTGTTAGATTCCGCTTGAATGTTTTTCTTTTTCCATTTTTTGCTTTACCTGCACAGAATGTTTTTGCTTGTGTTCTTCCTTGCTGCCTCCCTCTTAGAATAGAATAACTAAAATACCGATTTTGAGTTATTACTTCTTTCAAAAATTTAGTGCTATATTCTTCTCGCTCTTTCTATTTGGTTTTCTGCAAACAAGGGGTTTTTTTTTAATCACTATGTATATATCTATTGGAGAAATTCCATAGTTGTATAGAAACTGAGATGTATGGAAATCAATATGGAACAAAGTTCTTCAGATGATTCTTTTCTTATTAGCCCTCCGCCCTTCTCAATTGATTGTTAGACTTTTTTGTTTAGGAAACTACATCTATATGTGTCTGAAGATTATAAAGATTCCTGAATTTTTAGAAACTTCCAAACAATGGTGGAGTCAAACTTAATGGGGACATTAGTTTTTCCAGTTAAAATTTTGGCTTTCTCAGCCATTCACAGACTTTGTTTCCCCAGATTTTTTAGTTCACAGACAATATATATGATTCTTGGTGATTGTAAAGAAAGACTTGGATGAAGTTCACATACTTTCCTTCTATAAGTGGCACGCTGATAATACTTGTACAAATCGTTTCTTTCTGCAGATTGGTTCTCTGAAATACTTTTGATCTCTCTGAGCCTTCCATGGCTCTTTCCGCTATGTCTCGCCATTGTAAACACCATGTTTTCCCGAGCTTCCATGGGGAAGATGTCCGTCGAGGCTTACTCAGCTACTTACTGAGGGAGTTAAGTGCAAAAGGAATCGACGTCTTCATAGACAATCATATAGAGAGGAGCAAGTCGATTGGTCCCGAGCTCATAGAAGCTATAAGAGGGTCGATGATTGCAATTGTCTTGATCTCAAAGAACTACGCATCATCAACATGGTGTTTGGACGAGTTGGTGGAGATCATGAAATGTAGGGATGAAGATATTCAGTCGGCGATGGTGATTTTCCATGAAGTGGAACCATCTGATGTAAAAAAACAGACCGGATATTTTGGAGCCGTCTTTGAGAAAACTTGTGCAGGAAAAACAATAGAGGAAGTTGAAAGATGGAAACACGCTTTGCAAGAAGTGGCCAAAATCGCTGGTTATCATTCTCTCAAATGGTTAGTCCTTTTGATTCCCACTTGATAATTGATTATCAATCTATTTAACACATCTCAGTCTATTTATAGCTGGTAAACAGTATAGTGAGGGACTGAGATAGGGTCATTAATTATTCTTTGCGAGTTATGTATGTTGAGATCTTGGGATAACGGATAAGATGCAGATGATGGAAATGGCAAAACGGATAATGTTTACGTCAATTTTCATTATACTGCTCATAGATTTTGAAGTAAATATCAGTTTTTCCTGACTATATAACAAATTTTTTGATCTCTTCTGTATAGTGATAGCGATGCAGTTATGACTGAAACAATTGCCACGGATATCTCGAACAAGTTGAATGAGTCTTCAGCATCAGATGATTTTGACAGCTTAGTCGGGATGGGAACTCATATCATGGAGATAGGTTCCTTGTTGTCCTTGGAATCTGATGAAGTCAGGATGGTTGGTATTTGGGGTCCTGCTGGAATTGGTAAGACGACAATTTCCAGAGCTTTATATAGAAAGCACTGTAATAAGTTCACACATGCTGCTTTTATTGAGAGTATCAAGGGAGAATTTGAGCAAAACTATCGAGATGAGCATGCGTTCATGTTGCATTTACAAGAACAACTTTTGTCTAAGACCTTAAATCAAGAGGGTTTAAAAATTGGTCATTTGGGTGTGGCAAAAGCAAGGTTGAAGGACAAGAAAGTCCTCATTGTTCTTGATGATGTACATGACTTAAAGCAGCTAGAAGCCATGAGTAACAAAACTTGCTGGTTTGGCCCTGGAAGTAGGATTATTATCACGACAAAGGATAAAAGGCTTTTGAAGGCGCATGATATCAAACATATCTACGAAGTGGGTTTTCCATCTACATCTGAAGCTCTTGAAATCCTCTGTCAATCTGCTTTTCGTCAAAATTTTCCATTGTTTGGGTTTGAGGACATGGCCTTAGAAGTTACACGGCTTGCTGGTAACCTTCCTTTGGGCCTAGCTGTATTTGGCTCCTATCTGCGAGAAGTGCCCAAAGATCAGTGGATACACGCTCTGCCTAGACTTAAAACTAGTCTTGATGGGAACATTGAGAAAGTATTAAAGTTCAGCTATGATGCTTTATGCGATGAAGATCAAGAATTGTTTCTTCATATAGCATGTTTTTCAGAGGTGAGTCCATGAATGACGTGGTGGAGTATCTTGCAGAGAGTCGTTTGAATGTTATCCATGGGCTCCAAGTCTTGGTCGATAAATCTTTCATATATATTAACGAAGGATATGTGATGATGCATAATTTGCTAGAGCAATTGGGTAAAGAAATCGTCCGTAGACAATCTGTTTGTGAGCCTGGGAACCGTCAGTTCTTGGTAGATTCTCAAGAGATTTGTGTTTTACTCAAGGAAAATACAGTAAGTTCTTGGTCTTCAGTCTTTACATACTACAATACTTTTCATATCATTTATAACTAATTAAAGTTCTTTCAGGCAACTGGAACCATTCGAGGAATAGATTTTGTGAGCCTTTGAAGGGATGTCTCATCTCCAATTCTTACGATTCCACCAGGGATATGATTCAGCAAATATTCACATACAACGAGGTCTGAGTGCACTACCATGCAGACTGAGATTTCTACACTGGGAATATTTCCCGTCTACTTTTTTGCCTCCCAAGTTTCATCCCCAATTTCTAGTCAAACTTGAGATGCAAAACAGCGATCTTGAGAAGTTGTGGGAAGGACAAGCTGTAAGTATTTTTACTTGTTTTGCGTATCAGTGCATATCTGAAGCATATCAATTGTTGATTGTCTTCTGTCTTAATTTATATGTACAGCCGCTCCCATGTCTGAAGCAGATGAATCTGAGTGGCTCCTCTTACCTGAAAGAAGTTCCAGATCTGTTGAATGCCATTAATCTAGAGGTATTGAGACTCGAAGTTTGCATCAGTCTGGTGGAGCTCCCCTCTTCTATTGGAAATGCCACCAATCTCAAGACATTTAATGTCACGGGATGCTACAGTTTGGTTGAATTCCCTTCCTCAATTTGGAGTCTCAAGAGGTTAGAGGAATTGTTAAGTGCCGGATGCTCAGAGCTAGACTATTGCGGCTCACAATTGAGAGCTTTTCCTGATATTTCCGACGGAGAAGAAGGGCCTTCAGTGATCACGTCTTGGCCCCGTCTTCATACACTCAACATGAGTGGTTGCAGAGGCACCAAGGTCTTCCCATATGTTCCTGACAGCATTGAACTGTTGGATCTGAGTGAAACAGGAATAAAAGAAGTTCCTTCATCGATTCAGAATCTCTCGTGTCTCACGGAACTAAGAATGGTGGGATGCAAGAAGCTAAAGGTCCTTCCCACCAACATCAACTTGGAATCACTCTCTTCCCTTGATCTCAGTCACTGCACCCGGTTGAAAATGTTTCCAGAGATTTCTACAAGCATTGAATATCTCGATCTGAGGAATACTGCTATAGAAGTAGTGCCTTCATCCATCTGGTCTTGGTTTGGTCTTCTTGAATTGAACTTGGAAGATTGCAAATGCCTTCAGGTGTTCAATAGAAGCATCAAAGAGTTGAACTTGAGTGGTGGTTCGGATACTATTTCAGATTACATCAATAATTGGCATCTACCACTGCGCATTAACCTCAATGGGTGCAATAGTCTCGTGGCATTGCCCCACCTTCCAGATTGCCTCGTATATCTTGATGCAGCTAACTGTGGGTCGCTGGAGAGAATAGATGGCTTCTTCACCAATCCAGAGACATGTGTCAACTTTGCTAATTGTTTCGAGCTGAGTCAAGACGCGAGAGAAAACATCGAGAAATCGGATTTCAAGTTTGTGCTGTTACCTGGTAAGGAACTGCCTCCATACTTCAATCACCATGCAAGTGGGGATTGCGTTGTTGTAAAATTGAATGAGAGACCTTTTCCTTCATTCTTGAGATTTAAGGCTTGTCTTTTGCTGCTTCATGGCCTCTACTTTTGGGAGAATTTTAATGAGAGTGAGGATGATGAAGACGACAGTGACAGTAAGGACGATGAGGTCGATCACTCAGGAGGTGCCAAGATGCTTTCCTGTCGCACCTGGTGGGTTCAGAATGGCATCGTTACTAATTATGAATCGCGCAAGTACCATATACCAGCTCTACTTGGATATATGGAGCATCAGTACTTTTTTGAATCTTCCATCTCTCTAAACTTTCCTGAAGCAGATGTGAACTCCAACGAGCTTGTATTTCAGTTCAAGATCGCTGGTAAATACTGGAAAATAAAAGGCTGTGGTGTACGACTCTGGGGAGACCAGTTCAAGGTTGTTTATGCAAGCAGTGGAAATATTTGCAACGACACTGAAGACAAAGAATCTGCAGACACCAAGATCGAGAAAAACTTAGAATCTGCAGATACCAAGATCAAGAAAAACTTAGAATCTGCAGATACCGAGACAAGGAAAAACTTAGAATCTGCAGATACCACCAAGATAGAGAAAAACATAGATGCAGAGGAGATAGAAACAACAAAAAAATTCCCCCTGTAAGCTCTGGATAAGAATCGAAATTATTATTTGATTACCTATAATAACTGGTATAACAGTACGGTTTCAACAATCCCACATGATCTTGGCCTTTTATCGTTTTCTCTTGCAGTAATTAATTTGGATCCTGACACTGACACTGACACTGACACTGTTTGTGATATAACCATTTCAGGCTTCCGTTCTCCCTGTGGCAGAGGCAGCACCGAAGACAGCACAAAACAGTTGGATGCATATGACCTTGTAGGTTTTCTTTGCATAGGTATTCTTGTTTACATTGGAGCAGAAAAGTTCGTAATTTTGCTTTTACCCCTTTTGGTCTATGACTTTCACTGTAAGGAATTCTTCCTTTCCCTATTATGTGGTCTTACAGTTATCAGTTTTCTGTTGAAGTTGTTATTCTTTTGACATATTCGGTGTTCAAATAAATTTGGAAATAACGTTGTACTTTCTAGATAATAATAATCGATGACCCTTTTATTTTTGGACAACTGAGATCAAAATTTTGGGAAATTGCTGATTTTTTTCTTCAAGTTGTTTTTGTTCTATCGTTCTTATTCGCTCTTCATACTTATAACATATCAATGTTTGTACCTTTGAGTCCTCTATTAAGTTTTCATGGTTGGCATAGCAGGCTGGTAGCTTATACAAGAAACGGAGTGTATTTATTTATTTCATAAAGTTAAACAGGATTATTCAGAAGGAACATAAAGTAAGGGAGTCAAAAAAGAAAAAAATATTAAACTAGAAAAGATGCATTGAACCAATTCGTTCAGTCTTTATGAGATCTGAGACTTAATTAGGGCTCGGCTATGGCTGAATTCGGAGGGAGGCTTCCAATTTCAAGACCATCAAATTCAGTTCTACGGCAAAGGGCAAGGCGAAGGGAAATACGAGAGCGATGGGGTGATCTTCCCAGAGAACCTTTGAGAAATGAAGAACTTGCCTATCTACATAATCTCTTTTCTCGTTTGGATTTTCCAATGAATGATCACTTTTTGGAAAAAATATGAGAAAGATACTTTCTTCTTTTTGTAGGCCTTTGATGTAGATTACTCTACACGTCCATCTACACTCGTTAAGTCTGTGTGGGGCGATCATTATTTTATCGCTCTTTACTGTAGACACGGACTCCACTGCTACAATTTTCAAAATGTAATTCCAAAATTTTTTTCTTCATCTTCCTTTTTTTGTCAAACTTTTGTTCTTGTCTTGCTTCCTTTGTTCATGGCAGGGAACAAACTTAAAGTTTGTGCGTTGGGAAAATTCTGTTACTTATTGTACTGCATACATGAACTTCTACATAACTGTGGAGGCAATGGACCAAGCCCGGGACTACTCGGTCTTCTCTTTTCAGACGATGTTTAGCGATGCTGGTTGTGAAATTGCAAACGGTATTAATATTAAGTGGAGGACCTTAGCTTGCAGACTAAAATGTAAGAATATTACTAGAAGTTTTGTTAGGTGTTGTGGTTATAGAGACTGGACTAACTGTTTATAAAGAAAACTTCGAGGTAATAAATTTGTGGGTGATAATTGGGACGATACGGCAATAGATGGTTTCTACAAAGGTCCAATGCCTCAATGGTTGTCTGATGATGATTTGGCATGTGACGATAAAAAGTATTACGTGGTAAGAAAAAAAAAGTAATAATTTTGACAAGGCAAGTTGTGTGATAGGTAAGGTAAATACATTTTTTAATTGTGGATTATCATCATAGGTACAAGAATCAGAGCTGCATGAGAATGAGTGGTTATATCTATTCACGGAAATTGCATTATTCTCGAAAGCAGAATGTGTAAGTCCTTGAACTTGCAATTATTCCTTGCTCAACAAAAACCGAAAGTAAGTGAACCTTTTAATTCGAGTACTCTTATGCTTGCCAATGTAATTGCAGGCACACAACAGATCCACGTGAGAAACTCGAGGCAGAGAATGCAGTCTTCTACATAAGTTACAAGTGCAATGATGATAGCCTTGAAGTTGAGGCAGATCCGCGTTGTGTGGGTGATCACAAAGCAATATTAAGAAAAACAATGGATGGGAAACCAGGAAACATGTGTATGGGAGTTGCAGAGTATAACTGACGAAGACATATGGATACGGTTTGTTATCACTATCAGTCGCTATTAATTTAAACCTTTCATCATCCTGTTATATTATATCTATGCACGATGTTGTGTTTTGTCTTGTGCTTATGGCTCAACCTCTAGGGACCAGAACGAGTGGGACTTTTAATGAAAGGATTTCTGTTTACAATTTATATTAGTATGACTCCCATGGAGGTAAGTTGTGCATCTAAAATGTAAATAAAAGAAAATCCACGCAGTAGAAACAAGAGAAAAGATTCCTTCCGAATACGATGGTTAAAGTATATACAGTTGCATTTATCCAACGGAGGATACACTTAAGGAACAAAAAGAAGCTTAGTGAGGCACTTTTGATATCGTTGTACCAAAAATGTTGGATTAGTACAACACGTCGTACATGGGAATCTGAACTGAATATAGTTGCACATCTCCCGGTGGTTGCATAGTACGGAGCGGACTAAAACATGGTCCCTACAATATTAAACTATTGCTTTTTGGTCCTCTTCACACAACCATACGGAGACATAGTCTCAAAAGATTTTGATGGACATAACACATCATGCTCAAAGGCAAAAAAGCAGTTGAGCAAATCATTGTTTAATTTTGCAAGCAATCACATTACATTACATATTTTACATCAAAATTTAATAGAATGGAGCTGTAACTAACTTCCACTGACATTAAAGGTGTACATAAGTGGAATGAAGACCATTAATTAACATTATCACATTTAAAAATACAAAAGCTGGGACTTTTTAATTGAAAAAGGACAGTTTTGAAGAAAAGAACTGCTTCTACTCATAGTGAGGAAAGTAACTTTACTTTCAAATATACAATGTTTTCTTTCGTTAGTGGTATGCCACGCTGACCTCCTTGCCCTGAAAATGCATGTGGGAATGACGTCAAAAATTAACGGAACCACAATTATTTTGTCGCTTCATAAATTTTCCATGAAATGATAACTATGAAGCTTCCTCTTTAACTAGCTGGTATAAACAGATCTTACAGTCAAATGTACAAAACCTTAATCTATTAATCCTTGCTACACATAGTTCTCTTAAAATCTCATTGACCTTAATCCTTTCTTCATCACACTTATGGGTTCTTCTTTCATCATTGGGACTGTTGCTGTTACAATCCTTTTGGGTACAATAATTTTTATCGTTCATAGAAAATTCAAAGACCATCAAGAAAGCAAAGAAACTGAAGCTTCTTCTTTTTCGTCATCTCTTTCATCACATTCGTCTTCTTTATCTTTCATGCCAAAACCTGATGTATTTCCAAGCTTCCGTGGGAAAGATGTCCGCAGAGACTTCCTTAGCCACATTCATAAGGAGTTTCAAAGAAAAGGAATCACCCCTTTCATTGATAATGAGATCAAAAGAGGAGAAGCCATTGGCCCAGAACTCATCCGGGTGATTAGAATATCCAAGATCGCAATCGTCTTGCTCTCTAGGAACTATGGTTCTTCATCGTGGTGTCTTGACGAGTTGGTGGAGATTATGAAGTGTAGGGAAGACTTGGGTCAAACAGTGATTGCCATTTTCTACAAAGTAGATCCATCTGATGTAAAGAATCTTAAAGGAGATTTCGGGAAGCTCTTCCGAAACACATGTAAGGGTAAAAACAGAGAAAGCACTGAAAGATGGAGAGACGCTTTGGTGAAAGTAGCAACAATAGCCGGTTACGACTCAAACTATTGGTTAGTTTTTTTTTATCTAATACATACTTTCTATCTAAAACCAAGTGTAGCTTTCAGTTCCGCAAAAAGGATGTGAATCTTTATATTTAACAGACCCACTTTTGTTAGGGATAATGAAGCGGGCATGATCGAAAAACTCGCCAGTGATATTCTGAAAATACTGAATCATTCGACAACATCACGTGACTCGGACTGCTTAGTTGGGATGAGAGCTCATATGGACAAGATGGATCCATTTTTGTGCATAGAGTCTGATGAAGTGAGGGTGATAGGGATTTGGGGTCCTTCTGGAATTGGTAAAACCACCATTGCTAGATTTCTGTTTAGCCAACTTTCCAACCGTTTCCAACTTAGTGCCTTTATGGAGAGTATCAAAGCATTCACGTATACAAGACCAGCTTGTTCCGATGACTACACTTTGAAGTTGTACTTGCATCAAGAGTTGTTGTCTCATATATTCAAAGAGAAAGATATTGAAGTTCCTCACTTAGGAGTTGCACAAGAAAGGTTGGAAAACAAGAGAGTGTTTGTCGTTCTTGATGATGTGGATCAGTCGGTTCAATTAGACGCTATGGCGAAAGAAACTCGATGGTTTGGCCGTGGAAGTCGAATTATCATTACCACACAAGATATAAGACTTTTGAAGGCTAATGGGGTCAACCATATTTACAAGGTAGATTTCCCTCCGCCTTGTGACGCTTTTCAAATCTTCTGCATGAATGCGTTTGGTCGAAATTCCCCTAAAGATGGTTTTGAAGAGCTTGCTTGGGAAGTTACAAGACTTGCAGGCAAACTACCGTTGGGACTAAGGGTTATGGGTTCCTATTTTCGGGGAATGTCCAAGAAGGAGTGGATAGAGGCATTGCCAAAGTTAAAGAATCACCTTAACTCAGACATTCAAAGTATTTTGAAGTTCAATTACGATGTCTTAGATGACGAAGACAAAGATTTATTTCTTCATATAGCTTGTGTTTTCAACGGTGAATTGATTGAGACAGTGGAAAACTGTCTTGATACAAATTTCTCAAACGTGAAGCAAGGGCTTCATGTCTTAATTGAGAAATCTCTCATATCTGTCGACAAGCAATTTCTAGTGATGCATAGTTTGTTAGTACAACTGGGTAGAGAAATTGTTCGCAAACAATGCATTCATGACCCCGGGCAACGTCAGTTTTTGTTTGATGCTAAAGATATTTGTGAAGTACTCACTGATGATACAGTAAGTATTGAAATTTTGTCTTTCATCGCCAAATCAGTGTAAAAATTGAAACCATCTGATTTCTTATTTATTTTTATTAATTTTTCAGGGTAGCAGAAGAGTTTTAGGCATAGATCTCAACTTATCTGAGGTTGAGGATGAATTAAATATAACTGAGAAGGCTTTTAATGGACTGTCTAATCTTCAATTCTTAAGAGTCCATGGACATGGTTATAGCAATAAAGGTAAAGTGCATTTACCTCATGGTCTGAAGTACCTATCTCGAAAACTTAGATTACTACATTGGGAACATTTCCCAATGACAAGTTTTCCTTCCGAGTTTCATACGGAGTTCCTTGTCAAACTTTACATGCCCTATAGCAAGCTTGAGAAGTTGTGGGGAGGCATTCAAGTAAGTACCTGGTTATTTGTTTTCGTCTGTCTAATTATCATAGTTCATTTCAAATAGATAAATTTTCATTGTATAACGTTTAAGCTTATAAAAGAAATTAACTTGATTATAATATTTCTATCTATGTGTATATATGGCCTTTGCCTTCACTTCTAAACTTGTTACAATTTATATTTGTACAGCCGCTTAGAAATCTCATGTGGATAGATTTGGATTATTCAGAAAATCTGAAGGAGCTTCCTGATCTCTCAACAGCCACTAATCTCCAAAAATTGGATCTTGGCTACTGCTCAAGTCTTGTTATACTTCCATCCTCTATTGGGAATGCAACTAGTCTTATGACTTTAAATATCTTTTGTTGCTCAGAACTGGTGGAGCTTCCTTCCACGATTGGGAACCTTCATAAACTGTCGAAACTGATACCGACAGGATGCTCAAAGCTAAAGGCTCTTCCTGAAGATGTATGGAGTTGTACTTGTTCGATCAAAAGCCACTACAAAAATGTAACATAGCTGAAATGAAGGGGGACCACACACAACATTTAACGTGTTCATGGGTCAAACCGACACCACTTAAATATCATCGAGCTTTATGCTCAGAACCCACTAGAAGAAGCAACAAGATTACAAGAGATACAAGTGATTCCCAAAGTCCCTTGTCTCAAAAAACTACCCTAAAGCTTATGTTTTCCCAGTTTCTCTCCTCATTCTTAGGCAACAAGCGATCCCATCTCTTCGAGCAAAATAAACTGTACCATCTTCAGATGATTTGTCTTAAAGATTAATTTAGGAATTAAAGGTTATATTTCAATTTCTAAGAAATTCTGGCAGAACTAACTGCTAAAGTCTTAAGTTGAGTCCAATTGATCTATTTTGATATCTATCCTCTGTTTTCCCATCAATCTCACTTAAAGTGAGACATCACATGTGATCTCATCTTATTATATTTTATTCAACCTTTTCTAATGGCTTCTTCTTTGTCTTCCCATGCGGTGTAAGGATCTTGAAGATCGATCATGCTCAGAGAAACAACGACATCTGTATCCTAAACATCTCAAGGCTCAAAAGAGATGAAAACAGAGAAATCTGTCTGAAACAAAGCTATGTCTTCTTCTTCATCTTTGTATCGCTATTGGACAATATTCAACGTCTTACGGAGCTTCCAACCTGAATTAAGTTAAGTGGTCGATTCATTAAATGGTCTCACTATTGTTCATCTTATCATATCAGATAATCAAAAGATGATGGAAAAAAAGCAATTAGTGGGTTTAATTTTTCCTTAGTCACTGTTGGCTAGAGCATTTTCGGTTGGACGTGTGCTGGGTTAGAATTCTCGAGACACTGTTTGCTTTTGGTGGTCTTGATTAAATTATAAAGTTCAAAGATTAGTAAGACTAAAATAGGTGAGTAAATTCCATGATCAGCTATAAATTTATTAAACTAGTTATACATACTCAAGAAGAAGACACAACAGAACCGCGTGAGAAACTCACGGCAGAGAATGCAATCTTCTACATAAGTTACAAGTGCGATGGTAATAGCCTTGAAGTTAAGGCAGATCCACGATGGGAGGGTGATCACAAAGCGATATTAAGAAAACCAAGGATGGGAAACCAGGGAACATGTGTATTGAAGTTGCAGAGTGGAATTGAAGAAGACATGTGGATCCGGCATGTTATAACCATCAGTGGCTGTTGACTTAAAACTTTCATCATCCTGTTATATCTATGCATGATGTTGTGTTTATGTCTCCAATTCTAGTGACTAAAATGAGTGAAAACCTTCAATTAATAAAGGGCTATTTGCTATGTGTATTAGTATGAGAACCATTAACAAAACTTGTGTTTATCTCCCAACCAGGTGTGTTGTAGACATAAACACAAGCCAGAAAAAATGTGAACCTATCTCTTAAATGCAAGCCAGAAAAAAATGCAGGAAGTTTTCATTCAAATCTAAAAATAAAAAATGCAGGAAGTTTAAGCAAGACCCAAATTAAGAAAAATAAACATAAACACAACTAAAAGAAAAAAACACCACACATTATTCTATAGACCTCAGAATAATACTTTTAAAACAATGAACACTTTAACGTCTGGTTGTCTTTTTGGTTTTGAAGTACCTCTGTCGAAGTGAGACTAGTTCTCTTACCACTAAATTCATCGACAGCCGATTCGTTGGAGAATCTTCACAGCACCTAAGTCCCACCTCTAAAACCATTGTCAAGCACTCAGCAACAGGGAAACCAAGTCTAAGACCATTGTGAAAAATCGATTTGTCAGCAATATCCAACACTCGATTAGGCAAAGCTGACTTGGTATAGCTGTATAGTGTAAAATCTTCGCCAAATAACTCATCCGTAGGCCATTTCCCGGTAAAGGTTTCCAAAAGGAGAACCCCAAAGCTATACTCATCACCATGTATTGATGGTTGTCCCCCCATTCCGTATTCTACACCATAATTCATGTACAAAATATTGGAGTTTTATGAGAATATACTATTAATGTACATTTGTGTGATGGTTTTACCTGGTGCGGCATAGCCTATGGTTCCTTTGACGCCACCTGAGCTGAGTTGGTTGAGGAAGGAGTCCTGGTCGAATTTGAGGAAGAGCCTAGCCAAACCAAAGTCGCTAACACGGGCCGTTAGATCATCATCTAGAAGGACGTTGCTTGGCTTAAGATCACAATGTGCTATAGGTTCATGAGAATGAACATGAAGATAATCCAAAACAGAAGCCACATCTATGACAATGTTAAACCTTTCGAAAAGGGTCAAGGACCTTGAGGTATTATTGCTTGTCCCTTCTAACTCTTCTTGGTGCAACCACATATCCAAGCTTCCATTCGGCATGAATTCATACACTAGAGCTTTGAATTCATTTCCTTTGTAATCGATGCTCGAGCAAGCTGTTACGAGCTTCACAAGGTTGCGATGCCTAACACCCTTCAAGGCTTCACATTCTGCGATAAAGCTCTTGGCAGCTCCAGGCTTCTTGAGATTTAACACTTTGATGGCAACTGCTCTGTTCTCAAGGCCGAGTAATCCTTTATACACAACACCAAAGTTCCCTGACCCAATCATGTTACTAAAAGAAAACCCACCAGTTGCATTATGAAGCTCCTGGTACCGTACCCTTTCATGTAAGGGTGCAATAGCAGAATTATCCACATCATTCATGTTGTTTACCCTGTTCTGTTTACTCCGTTTCTTGAACCAACATAGAGAGATGATAGCCATTATTGAAAATAAAGCGGAGGTCACACCTGCCCCTATGCCGATGGCAATTTTCTTTCCCCTTGAAGAATGCTTTCTTGGTTTTGTTTCTTCTTGCACAGAGCATGGTTTTAGGTGTAACTCAGGAATGCCTCCACAGAGGTTTATGTTTCCAAAGACTGAAACTGCGCTATAGTTTCCAAATGCTCCTTCAGTTGGCACTGGCCCTTCAAGATTATTTACCGAGAGGTTTAGAGACTGAATCAAGGAGAGTTTAACCAGAGATCCAGGTATGGGACCAGAGAAATTGTTGTTGGACAGATCCAAGACTTTGAGGCTTCGCAAATTTCTTACAACTGTGATGGTTCCTTCAAAAAAATTTCCACGTAATGAAAGATCTTCCATCGAGAGACAGCTTCCCAGGGTTTGTGGTATATGCCCTAATAATTGGTTATGCGAAATATCTAGCACAAGAAGATTCATTATGTTACCTACTTCTCTAGGGAAATGCCCGGTCAGAGTATTATATGAAAGGTCTATTAAAACCAGAGATCGGACTTCCATGAGTTCTTGAGGTATGGCACCACCCAACCGGTTAGAAGCAAGTGAAAGGTAAAGAAGGTAACGACAATTTCTGAGGGCTGAAGGGATTCTTCCTTCGAAGCTGTTGTTATTCAAATATAGTTGTGCTTGTTGGAAGGAAACTTGTTTTAGAAGTGATGGAGAAAGTGTTTAGAAAAACTTGGGAGAGAAGAGAATGTTTTAGGAAGTGGAAAGGAGGACTTTTAGAGAAGAGAAAGACTTAGTAGAATACTTTTTATTTCTTGATTTCAACTTCATTACAAATGAAAGGGGAGTGAGGTATTTATAACCTCCAAAGTACAAAATATCTTGATTATTTTAATCCTTAATCTAAATTATTCTATCATAATATCTAGAATTTTATATTACATAATACATAGATATTTATCCTCTAAAAACTCTCTAGAACATTTTAAGAAGGTGGAGTGATTAGATATTTTCTAGAGAATTTCTAGAAGTTGGATCCATGTTGGGTTTTGGCAATTATCATTGGATCATTGACCCAATTATTTAGTTTAGCCCAAAATCAAGTTTAATATTCAACACCCCCTCTTAAACTTGATTTTGCTATTCCAAGTAAACTTCTCATCTTGATAAAGTCTTCACGCTTGAGAGGCTTGGTGAAGATCTCGGCTACTTGGTCATTTGTCTTCACAAACTCCAGTTGCACATCCTTATTTGCAACACATTCTCTGATGTAATGATAACGACTGTCGATGTGCTTACTTCGATCATGGAAAACCGGATTCTTTGCCAAGGCTATTGCTGATTTGTTGTCCACAAAGATCTTCGTTGGCTCCTCTTGTGGAAAACTCAACTCCTTTAGTAAGTTCCTTAGCCAAATAGCATGACAAACACATGATGTAGCTGCTACGTACTCCGCTTCACAAGTGGAAAGAGTGACAATCGGTTGCTTCTTCGACATCCATGTGAAAGCGGTATCTCCGAGGAAAAATACGAATCCACTTGTGCTTTTCCGATCATCTACGTCTCCACCCCAATCGCTATCGCTATATCCAACAAGCTTGTAATCGTTAGATGTAGAGTAATACATGCCAAAGTTTATAGTACCTTTGATATAGCGAAGAATCCTCTTTGCTGCCTTCAAATGAGTTGTTGTTGGAAGCTCCATGTATCGACTCACAACTCCAACCGCATATAGGATATCAGGCCTTGTGCATGTTAAGTAACGAAGACTTCCAACTAAACTCTTAAAGAGTGTTGGATCTACCCTCTCTCCTTCCTCGTGCTTTGATAGCTTGGCTCCACATTCCATTGGGGTGCTCACTGGATTAGAGTCATCCATCTTGAACTTCTTTAGTACGTATTTAGCATAGCCTTCTTGAGTAATGAAAATTCCATTTTCTTCTTGCTTTACTTCAATTCCGAGATAGTAGGACATGAGTCCAATGTCCGTCATCTCGAACTCCTTCGTCATCTCGTGCTTGAACTTCTTGAACATATTTGGATTATTACCCGTGAATATCAAGTCATCCACATACAAGCATGCAATTAATATATCATTGTTTTGGGTTTTGATATAGAGTGCATGCTCATATGGACACTTGACGAAGTTTTTCTCCTTGAAGTACTTATCAATTCGAGTATTCCATGCTCTTGGGGCTTGCTTTAACCCATAAAGTGCCTTCCTCAACCTCAAGACTTTGTCTTCTTCTCCCTTGACTATGTAGCCTTGTGGTTGCTCAATGTAAACTTCCTCGTCAAGTTCCCCATTCAAGAAGGCTGATTTGACATCCATTTGATGTATCTTCCAACAGTTTTGAGCCGCCAATGAAATGATTAGTCTAACAGTTTCTAGACGGGCAACGGGAGCAAATACCTCATCATAGTCGATTCCCGCTCTTTGACTATAGCCTTTTGCCACCAATCTTGCCTTGTGTCTTTCAACTTCTCCCTTAGAGTTCTTCTTTGCTTTGTATACCCACTTTACACCAATCGCTTTGTGCCCTTTTGGAAGTGTAGCTAACTCCCATGTATCGTTCTTTTGTATCGCCTTGATTTCTTCATCCATTGCATTTCTCCATGTCTTCTTCTCCACAGCTTCTTGAAAGTTCATGGGCTCGTAATCCGCAAATAGACAAAACAAGGTAAGATTGTCTTGATTTTCAGTTACCTCGTAAAGGTCTTGTAGGCTTCTAAATTGTGGAGTCCTTTTACTAGAACTTTCTTCTCCTTGAGTACTTGTGGTTGGCGAATTTGGTGGTGTAACTTGCTCCTCTCTTGGTTGCTCCAAGATATCTTCTTCAAAAACTGGAAAGTAGTTGTAGTCTTCTTCATTTGATCTCCAATCCCATTCTCCTTCTTCATCAAAGATAACATTTCGACTTGTGATCGTCTTCCTTGTATTAGGATTGTAGAGCTTGTAGCCTTTGGAGTTGGAGTCATACCCAATGAAGATGTATTTCTCACTTTTGTCATCTAGTTTGCTCCGCTTCTCGTCCGGTACATGAGCATGAGCAAGACTTCCAAAGACTCTTAGATGGGAAACACCGGGCTTCCTCTCGCTCCATGCTTCTTGTGGAGTTTTCCCCGAAACACTCCTTGTTGGGGACCGGTTAGATAGATAAACCGCACATACAACCGCTTCTGCCCATAACTCCTTTGGTAGTCTTTTGCATTTGAGCATGCTTCTCGCCATCTCGAGGATTGTCCTATTCTTCCTTTCCGCCACTCCATTTTGTTGAGGGGATCTTGACACCGTTAATTGTCTTCGAATTCCATTATCTTGACAATACTTCTGAAATTCCTTGGATGTGAACTCTCCTCCACGATCGGATCTCATAGATTTGATAACAAGGCCACTTTCCTTCTTAACAAGGGCTTTGAACTTTTTGAAGTTTTCGAAAACCTCTGATTTTTCCTTCAAAAAATACACCCATGTTTTTCTTGAAAAATCATCAATAAAGAGAAGGAAGTAGTTGCTTTTACCGAGTGAACTTGGTTTGATTGGACCACACACATCAGTGTGGATGAGTTCCAACGGCTTATGAGCTCGTGTGCTTGACTCCTTTGGAAAGCTCGCCTTGAATTGCTTTCCAAGTAGACACCCTTCACACACTTGATTTGGATGATTAATGCAAGGCAAACCTCTCACTATTTCCTTCTTTGAAAGTAGCTCTAGTCCTCCAAAGTTGAGATGTCCGAACCGAAGATGCCAAAGCCAACACTCGTCCTTGTAGCACATCTTTAGACATCGTGCCATGTCATTTTGAATGTTAAGGACAAACATTCTGTTTCTTGTCTTCGGGACCTTGGTAACGAGATTTTCGGCACGGTCTCTTATAGAAAGGTAATTATCTTTTAATCGGATATCATAACCTTTCTCTAAGAGTTGTCCTAGACTCAAGATGTTGGTCTTCATGGTAGGAATATAGTAGACGTTGGAAATAAATTGATGATCTCCATTCTTTAATCGGATGAGAATATTTCTTTTACCTTTCACCTCCATCTTCGATTCATCTCCTAAAGCCACGTTTCCTCCTTTTGATTCGTCAAGCTTCACAAACATGCTTCTTTTCCCGCACATGTGGTTGCTTGCACCGCTGTCGAGGTACCATTTATGGACATCATCTTGTTCATCCTTCTTGTATGCCATTAATAGCATATCATCTTCTTGGCTTATTTCTTCAACGTAGTTGGACTTCTCTTCAACTTTATCGTTTTTAGGAGCTCTACATTCGGAAGCATAATGCCCAAACTTTTCGCAATTGTAGCATTTAATATTTGACTTATCATACCTTGGTTTTTGATTTCCTCTCCCACGACCTCTTGATGAATTTCCTCCTCTTTGGTTAGTGTTGTCTTCAATGGGCCTCCAACCTCGTCCATTTCCATATCCACGACCTCTTCCTCGAACTTGACTGCCACCTCGTCTTTGATGACTTTGTCCGCTTTCTTCTTTCTTTTGCTCAATCCGCATCTTAAGTACTTGTTCGACAATATCTTCCTTCTTTTTCTTCTTTTCTTCATAAGCTTGTAACGACCCAAGAAGTTGTTCTATTGTCATAGTCTCCAAATCCTTTGTCTCTTCAATGACAGTGACAATGTGCTCAAACTTTGGATCCAACGATCGAAGAACCTTCTCCATGATTCTCACATCATTTAACTTCTCACCATTTCTTTTTAGGTTATTAGTAACCGTCAATACTCTTGAGAAGTAATCCGAGACGAGTTCACCTTCCTTCATTTGTAAGGCTTCAAATTCTCCTCTTAGAGTTTGAAGACGTACCTTCTTGACTTGATCAGCCCCTTTGTAAGATGTTTGAAGCTTCTCCCATGCTTCTTTAGCCGACTTTGCTTCAACAACCTTCTCGAACGTGTCTTCATCTAATCCTTGATGGATAAGGCAGAGAGCCTTCTT
The DNA here is from genome assembly GCA_900116095.1 of Euclidium syriacum. Lineage (NCBI taxonomy): Eukaryota > Viridiplantae > Streptophyta > Magnoliopsida > Brassicales > Brassicaceae > Euclidium > Euclidium syriacum. Next base: position 18,498,052 of record FPAK01000003.1, read on the forward strand.
GTCTCTCTTTCTTGAATCTCTCAAACTATCCTTTTGTGTTTGAGAGAGACTACCTTCATTCTCCGGTTCAGCAAAGCCCTTCTTGACTATCTCCCACACATCATTTGCTCCTAGGATAGCCTTCATTCTTAGACTCCAATTGTCATAGTTGCTCTTTGTGAGCATCGGGACTTGGAAGGGAATACCACTACTCGCCATCTTCAAGAGATTTACTAGCTCTGCTACCACTTTGTTGGAAGGAAACTTGTTTTAGAAGTGATGGAGAAAGTGTTTAGAAAAACTTGGGAGAGAAGAGAATGTTTTAGGAAGTGGAAAGGAGGACTTTTAGAGAAGAGAAAGACTTAGTAGAATACTTTTTATTTCTTGATTTCAACTTCATTACAAATGAAAGGGGAGTGAGGTATTTATAACCTCCAAAGTACAAAATATCTTGATTATTTTAATCCTTAATCTAAATTATTCTATCATAATATCTAGAATTTTATATTACATAATACATAGATATTTATCCTCTAAAAACTCTCTAGAACATTTTAAGAAGGTGGAGTGATTAGATATTTTCTAGAGAATTTCTAGAAGTTGGATCCATGTTGGGTTTTGGCAATTATCATTGGATCATTGACCCAATTATTTAGTTTAGCCCAAAATCAAGTTTAATATTCAACAGTGCTATCATACTGAGGTTTCCCAAGGAAGACGGTAGGTCTCCTGACATATTATTAGAGTGTAAGTAGAGCCTTTCAAGTCTAGAAAGCTTCCCGAGGGAGGCGGGAAGTTCACCTGTCAACAGGTTCTGCTCGACCTGGAATGCTTGGAGGCTTTCAAGGTTTCCGATGTCAATAGGAATGGTCCCAGAGATGAGATTTCCTCCAAAGAAGAGGTCTGTCAATTGATTGGATAGATTGGCTATGGAAGCAGGAAACTTTCCCCCAAGTTTGTTGTAGCCAAAAGTCAGCTCCTGCAGTTGGCTGCAATTTTTCAAACTGCTTAGAAAATCAAGATCTTTAGAAGAGTAGCTTCCTACGGAATTATGACTAAGCCCTAGTATTTCCAGATTATGTAATTTTCCAAAACTGGAAGGAATACTTCCTGTCATGTGGTTATCCTTAATCTCGAACTTCTGAAGAGATGTAATATTGACTAGTGTTGATGGAATTTCCCCTTCAAAAGCGTTTCCAGACAAGTAAAGCACTTGAATTTCTGGAAAAAGTTGGTCAATATCAGGTCTGAGTTTGCCGTAGAAGGAGTTATCCGTCATGGATAAAAACAGAAGCGAGGATAGGTTACAAATAGCATGAGGACAGCCGCCTGAAAAGTTGTTTGTTGCTATTCGGAAAAATTTCATTCGTGTCAATGTAGACATACTCTCCGCTATCTCTCCTTCCATATGGTTGAACGCGACATCAAGCTTGTTGAGTGAGGTTAGGTTACCAAGAGATGCAGGAAAATTCCTAGTGAGATTGTTCTCACGGAGAGATAAACGGGAAAGCAAAGATAGCAAACCCAGTTGAGAGGGAATCCCATGCTCAAGATTGTTGGAGGATAGATCAATGGTCAAAAGTGCAGAACAATTGGACATGCTACATGGAATACTACCTCCAAGATTGTTAATACTACCCCAACAGTCAAAACAAATCCAACCGTCACAAATTTTTAGATCAATTCCGACAGAAATATAGCCACTAATATATCTATTAATATTGATGTGGTATCGGTCGGAAATCGATCATAAAGCGTTTTAAATCAATTATAAATATGTTTCACCCCTCATTCATAATATTTGCTAAGAAAATTTGAAAAAAAAAAAAAAACATTAACAAAAATGACTTTTTCAGATCTTTATAGTTATTTTCTATCATGAATAGATAAACCGCATAAGAAAGCTGATGGATCTGTAATAGTTACAGAAGAGTTCTTAGGAGGTCTATGTCATGGAATTTGTGACAAATCAGGAGAAAGCAAAAAAAAACACATAAGATGTACGGTCCTTGTCCTATTTTTCATAATAGTATACTCGTTCAAGACGTAATGCAACATCTGTATCTTTGGGAGTTCATGCTTGGGTTATAAAGTTTGGTATTAACACGAGGAAAGTGGTTCAATAGGGAATTATGCTACAACTAGTGAACATAGATAAATAGAATGGCCTTAGTGCTACGTGTAAACCAGAGTTTTTTTGTCTAACTTCCGTTCTAAAGGACCGTGCATATTTGAAGTTGAAGCTGAAGTTGAGGTAATTTCCAGAGAGCTTATTATTTAAAGTGGCGAATAACAAGTGGAAGTTTGGAGAAGGCGGTGTACAACTCCAACTCATGGAATCTGATGAGACTGATCAGGAATTTGGTATAGGATGGGAAATATAAAGTGTGTTGTCACGTGGAGGGATCAGATTAGAAGAGAAAATGAACGGTTGTGATCAGTTTAGTCAACACAGAGGATTTTGTTTTTGGACTGAAACACAGAAGATATCTTAAGAAAATATTGTCGTTGAAAATCTTCATTTTCTTTGATTCTTATTCTCTGTAAATCCTCTCTTCATCCAATACTGAGAACATTTTCTGTTGTTTGATTCTTGTAAGGTGAGTTTGAAGTTTCTTTGTTTTGTCGAAACATTGGAAATCTAGGTTTTCTTGTATCAATCTCACTGTTGTTCATTAATTACACAGAGATTTATGTTGAGATAACGATCTAGTTGAAGTATAATATCACAGAGTTAAAAGATGATGGAAAAAAAAAAGTAATCAGCAGGTTTAATTTTTCCTTAGTCAGTAGAGTTTGTATGGTTTATGTGATATTATTGAAACTTTCTAAAAAAAATTTTTTGAAAAAATGTAAAATTTATTAAAAAAAAGCTTTTTTTACAATGGATGCAACAGTTTTGTTTTTAGTCTTACTATTAAGACTAAGGCTGCAAATGGTTGTTTTAAGAGGAATAAGTGAAACAAAGATTAATGAAATAGAAATAAGTGTAATTAAATTAAAGAGAAATAATTTTATTCTATTCATTCCTAAAAAATATTTGAGGAACAAATTTTTAAAAAAATTATTAACAAATTCAGTTTTTTCAGCGGAATGAGTGGAATGTTCTTCCGTTATCTTTCCATTCGAATGGTAATTTTCTAGAAGAATGTCATTTTCCACCAAATTTATTCTTCGAATTATACAACCATTTGCACCCTAAAACGAAACAGTGGCTAATGATTGGTTGTATATTAGTGTACCTCAAACTGATCAAAATCGTAATTCTATATTTAGTGTTATAGATCGTAATTCTATAGATCGTCATTAGTAGATAGATGTAATTGACTTGTATGTTGTCACAAACAAACAAAAATGACACAAAATTATAATCAATGACTTTTCTTGTGGTAGATATTATATATGGGACATGCTTCTCATCTAATAGTAATACTCACCGGTCAAAAAAATTTATGAGGAAAAGATTTTCAAAAAAATAGATCAATGGAAGTCTTTGTAGTCCAAATCATCTTATTGGCTTTAGCATCTTCATTTGTATCTTGTTACAATCTTCCTCTTCAAGAATATTGTGTTGCCGTCAACAACACTATTGGAGGTATATAATATATATCGAATATTATCTTTTTTCGAATATAATCTAGTGGGTCATATATGTTATATTATAATATAAAAAACATATTTGTCTAATCTTTTGAAATAAATTAAGTGTTATTTAACATATATGCGTACAAAAAAATTAAACCTCATGCTGATTACTTTTTTTTTTCCATCATCTTTTAACTCTGTGATATTATACTTCAACTAGATCGTTACCTCAACATAAATCTCTGTATAATTAATGAACAGCAGTGAGATTGATACAAGAAAGCCTAGATTTTCAATGTTTCGACAAAACAAAGAAACCTCAAACTCACCTTACAAGAATCAAACAACGGAAAATATTTCCAAGGCTTTGTCCACATCTTTTTGTTTATTAAAGATATCCGAATAAATTAGATAGTTTAGTAATTAGATATGTCGTCAATTTATTACGGATATAGCACCGGCTAATCTAGAAGCCACGCACCAAAATTAGTCATAACAACTTTCAACGTGAGAGCTCTATTCTAAAACATCACTTCTCAATGATAACTTGAGGTTAATGGTTAATTCACCACATTGTTGGTAGCTTTTACAAGAAACGGAGTGTATATGTTAATATGTTATTTCATAAAGTTAACAGGATTTTTCAGAAGGAACATAAAGTAAGGGAGTTAAAAAAGAAAAAGAGTTTAAACTATTAAAAAAACGAATAGAACCAATTCGTTCAGTTTTGTGAGAGATCTGAGAGTTAATTAGAGTTTGGCTATGGCTGAATTCGGAGGGTTCCGATTTCAAGACCATCAAATTCAGTGCTACGCCAAAGGGCAAGGCGAAGGGAAATACGAGAGCGATGGGGTGATCTTCCCAAAAAACCTTTAAGAAATGAAGAACTCGCCTATGTACGTAATCTCTTTCCCGTTTGGATTTTCCAATAAATGATCCACTTTTTGAATAAAACTATGAGAAGAGATTACGACTAGAGGGGTTCATTTTTGCAGTCCAAGGGAATTCATGAGGATCTTGATCAGGAATTGAAGCTTGTCCCGTGTAAGAAAGTTAAAGAATAAACAAGCGGAAATATTCTATTTAATCAAGACAATGAGACATAAATAAGTCGGACTGTGTATGGGTGTTGTGTTGAACTACAATAAACCGGTTCATGATTTTATCATATTCACTCTTCCAAATCTACTAAAAAATTTTAGTCACTCTAGGCAACAGTTTCAAATTTGGGAAGGTTAAAAAAATTGTGTGAATGACAAGTGTAATTTATTATTTTATATGGTGATGCATTTCACTCTCCCTCTACCATTGGATTGAGTAATTATACATTGTTATGTAATCGTAAGTGTTAAAAACACATATCAAGTGGTAAAATATATACTTTTGTTTTTGTATAAAATGTTAAATTATATCAAAAAACTCGTTTTTACATCGAGCAAATTTTCAAGAAAAGGAAAAGCATATACAAGCATAGAGTCCCTAAATCCTTGGACAAGAGGCAAGCCAAAGTTGAAAGCCATCTTCATAGCGAGCATTTCGAATAATTCTAAGCGAGCTAAATCTTTTTTTGACAGCTTTATCTGAAGGAATTTAGGTGTAGGTTATAAAAAATTTTCATTAACCTAGTGATTCCTTTTATCCCTTAGATCATGTTGATTGAATCTATTGTTCGGATCACGGATATACCTGGAGTTTCTTGGCAGCGGAATGAACAGGATATCGAGATCAGGAGCGCCTCAGATGCTGCGTCTCTATAACAAGTCCACACGCACACAAACTGGAATCAGGATGCTAGTGCCTTCAGAGAACAATTCTCTTGGGATTAGGAGTCTTTGGTGGCTGCAAAACTAGGTTAGAGACTCTCTAGGTCGTGCCTCTATCTTATATATGGCGACCCAGAGAATCTCTAGTTAACCAGTGGATTAACCGGTTTAAATTAAGTCATTAATTAAAACCCGGTATCTTTAATCCGGACCTGTGTCGATCGACACAAGCATGTGTGTCGGTCGACACACTCTTAAAACCTCCATATCAATGTGTAACAATTGATTAGATCATTACTCTAATGATCATTCCCAATATTTGTTATCAAGTTTGCTTAGGTGTGTGACCCTATAGGATCATATAATACTAGCAATGAGTTCACAACTCATAAGTTATAAGCGGCTTCTAGCAAAGCATTATAACTACCCAGTATCACATGATAGTCTTATCTCGACTTCACAACTATACTAGAGTGAATACAAGTGTGATATCCAGGACATTCCCTTCAATCTCTCACTTGTACTGGAATCAACTTATTCCAATAATCCTTTTGTCACTATATCTTGATTCAGCATAAGGCAAGAACTCGTGTCATCCTTATAAAGCCAAATCACGTTTATCGAACTCTGATTTATACTGATAAAGACAAACAACTGACATTCAGCTTGTTTGAGTGTGGCCACACATTCCATCAGTATCAAATCTTCGATAGGCCCAGAGATATTTGACTCCCGTTATATAGGAGGGACAAATCCCATCTTGTTCCATCCTCTGTTCCCCACACACTTCATGATATGCCTAATCAATGTCTGAATAGTCACCAGTTACGGATGACGTTTGACAAAGTCAAAGCAGACCAATTCATATGCAGAAAATCATGATGAACTCAGGTCTAAAGACTATACTCTATAGTCGTAATGAGAAGCTCATATGACACTCATATAACAATCTTGTTGAGTTCGCATTAGCGAGTCACATCCGATACCGTGTTCACAACACATATCAATGTGATTGACTTTGATACTCCTATCAATGACACCATGAAATTTGGTCATCAGTCACATCACATACTAGTCTCGCGCGGTTATTAATGTCCCAATTTAATAACCTTCGACCAGGGACCTCAGTAATTTACGACATCTATCGCTTATAGGGTTTCATGATCAAATCACGTATTTGATGACCTATAAGAATGCCTTAAATTATTTTAGGACTATTATTTAATCAATCAATTGCATAATTAAATAATAATGAAACAGTTTCATTAACTAAAACATAACAAGAGTATGTTTACATGAACATCAAAACATTAATAGCTCCCACTAGAATTAAGATCACATCTTAAGAAATCTAATGCCTACAATAATAGCATAACTCTTATGCTTAGGCCGTGGGATCTGCTACGGTGTCCTGCTTGGAACTCTTCCATCTAACTGCACCGTTGTTTGGACAAAGACATAACCGGACTACAATCAGAAATCGTCTTTGTCCATATGACCACTCACTACAAGCTTATCACTTCCTTTGCACACCAAGAACTTTACCTTAGTATTTCTCAAATACTCGAAAGTGTTCTTGACGGCTGTCCCGTGACTTTCACCGGGATAAGATTGGTATCAACTCGTTTTGCTCAAAGCACAAACGACATGCGGACGTGTACATAGCATGGCATACATGATGGATCCTATCGCAGAGGCCTAGGGAATCCTACTCATGCGCTCTCGCTCAGCAGGTGTCGAAAGACAATACTTCTTGCTGAGAGTGATGCCATGTGATATCGGAAGCAAGCCCTTCTTGGAATCATGCATATTGAACCTGTGCAAGACCTTATCAATATAAGTATCCTGACACAATCCAATTAGCCTCTTCGATCTATCTCTATAGATCCTTATTCCAAGAATATACGCAGCTTCTCCCATATCCTTCATCAAGAAACAACTTCCAAGCCAAGTCTTAACAGACTGAAGCAACGGAATATCATTTCTGAGAAGCAATATGTCATCTACATACAATACGAGAAATGCAACTGCGCTCCCACTAGTCTTCTTGTAAACGCATGATTCTTCTTCGATCCCGATGAAATCAAACTTTTGATCACTTCATCAAAACAAAGATTCCAACTCCGAGATGCTTGCTTCAATCCATAAATGGATCGATGAAGCTTGCATGCTCTCCCAACATTCTTAGGATCAATGAAAACCCTCAGGCTATGTCATGTATACATCCTCTTCCAGAATCCCATTCAGGAAGGCTGTTTTCAATCCATTTGCCAAATCTCATAATCATAATGAGCGGCAGTTGCTAGGAGAATCCGAATGGACTTAAGCATAGCGATTGGGAATCGGTTTCTTCATAGTCATACCATGAATTAGCTTTAAACCTTTAGCCACCAATCTAGCTCTCATATCAGTATATGACCATCCATGTCTATTGTCCTTTTGAAAATCCATTTACACTTAATGGTTTTAACACCATCTGGTAAATTCACCAAAGTCCATAATTTGTTTTTCTGACATGGATTCCATTTCGGATCTAATGGCCTTTAACTAATTTCGGAGTTAGGGCCCACCATTGCTTCTTCAAAATTCGCAGACTTGTCATTGTCAACGATCAATGAATCATGACAATTAGTCACGAGAAATCTATATCTCTCGGACTCATGACGAATCCTTTCGGATCTGCGAACTTTCAGGCATCACAGGTATAGATACTACGACTCTTCGTAGATCCAACCGCTGCTCTTCCTTAATAGGTTAAGCAGTTTCCTGTGATACTCGAACCTTTCGAGTTGTACTTTACTCCCACTGTTTTCTTAGAAAGAAACTCTCTCTCAAGAAAGACACAATCCCGAGCAACAAACACTTTGTTCTCGGTTTGGTTGTAGAAGTAGTAAGCCTTGGTTTCATAGGAAAACCAACGAAGTAGCACTTATCAGATTTGAGTGCAAGCTTGTTAGATATCAATCGCTTGACACAAGCTTCGCAACCCCATGTTTTAAGAAAAGACAAACCTGGAACCTTTCCAATCCACATCTCATATGGAGTCTTTTCAACTGATTTTGTGGAACCCTATTTTAACGTAAACGTAGACATTTCTAGAGCGTATCCTCAGAAGGAAAATGGAAGATTTGTGTGACTCATCATTGATCGAAACATATCCAATAGGGTCCGATTCCTCCTCTCGGACACACCATTTCGTTGAGGTGTTTCAGGAGTGAGTTGTGAAACTTCCATAATCTCTCAGATGATCACTGAGTTCTTGGTTTAAGTATTCACCTCCATGATCCGATCGAAGAGCTTTAATACTTTTGCCAAGTTGATTTTGTACTTCATCCTGGAATTCTTTGAACCTTTTTCAAAGGTTTCCGACTTGAGTCTAAATGGATAGACACATCCATTTCTACTGAAGTCATCAGTAATTTTAATGAAGTACAGAGATTTTCCTCTAGCACTAATGCTCATTGGGCCACACACATCTGTATGTATAAGGCCCAACAAGTCACTGGCCCTTTCATTAAACTTGTTGAAAGGGGCCTTTGTCATTTTGCCCAATAAGCAGGATTCACACTTCTCAAATGATTTATAATCAAATGAGTCTAAAAGCCCATACTTTATGGAGATTTTGAATCTGTTTCTTATTGATGTGGCCCAAATGACAATGCCAGAGAAATGGGATTCAAATCATTGGACTTGAACCGCTTGGTGTTTATGTTGTAGACAGGTACAAGTTGGTATAAAACATAAGACCCATTCTCTAATGGGGTGCTACTTTAAAATATGTCATTATGATCAAAAGAACAACACTTGTCTTTTATCGATAAATGAAATCTTCCAAATCCAAACAAGAAGTGGAAATGATGTTTCTGCTTATAGTAGGTACATAGTAGCAATCCTTAAGTTCTAAAACCAAGCCTGATGGCGGAGACAAATGAAAATCCCTACGACTAATGTAGCAACTCTTGCTCCATTCTCAGTGCGCAGGTCCATTTTGCCCCCTTCTCCAGAGTTCTACTGTTGCTTACATCCTGCATATTCATACAAATATGAGTACCACAACCAGTATCCAATACCCATGAGGTAGAACTTGGATTAGTAACATTTACTTCTACAACATAAATACATGAAGAAGAAGTCTCGTACATCTTCTTTATCTCTTCAGAATCTTCCAGGTATTTCATGCAACTTCTCTTCCAATGCCCAGACTCGTTACAGTAACGACACTTATAAACATCAGAAGGGTCAGACTTGGGCTTGGGCTTAGCCATGTGATTCACAATCTGGACCGCCTTGCCTTTTGCCTTGTCCTTACTAGGTTTCTCAAACCTCTTACCCTTCTTGATGTTATGCTCAGCTGTCTTGAGCATACCATGCAGTTCAGTCAACGTCTTCGTCGAGTTGTCCAAGTTATAGTTCAAAACAAACTGATCAAAACTCGACGGCAGTGACTGCATGATGATGTCAGCAGCCAACTCTTGGCTGATGGGACTGTCCAGTTTCGCTAGGTTATCAATATAACCCATCATCTTTGTGACATGTGCACTAACTAGACCATCCTTTGGTAGCTTACACTGAATGAGAGACTTAACCGTCTGGTATCTCTCAATTCGTGCCTGCTCCTAAAACATCGGTTTCAGGCTAGTAATTATCTCAATCGGCGATTCCACGTTCTCATATTGCTTCTGCAAATCCGAGTTCATGGTAGCCAACATGAGACAATTCGCATCGACCACATCATCATAATGCTTATGCCAAGCATTTCTTACTGCATGTGAGGCATTGGATCTTAGTTTATCGGGGAGAATCTTTACAAGGACATAGTCCTTTTTCTCTTGCTTGAGAACAATTCTCAAGTTCCGATACCAATCGAGAAAATTTGATCCATTTAACTTGTCCTTCTCAATGACGGATCTCAGGGAGTAAGTATTATGAGGAGGAGTGGTCATAACTTAATCAAGAAAAAAAAATTTAATTAGTTTTGATGTTCAAGGAATTGAGAAGTCTTAACATTTAAGACAGCTCGCATTATATTCAAAATTAATTTTCCTCAGGTTGAATATAATGATCCAAGATCCATATTTCACTGAGATTTGAGTGAGTTTTGGCTCATCGCCCAAACTTCAGTTATTTAGGTGAACAAACACTTTGCTGATCATATCCAATATAATTCTTGGTCTTGAATTAATATCCTATATTAAATCCAATCTTATGTCTATAGGCCCAAAACCATTTTGATAGCCCATTCAAGCAAACCAATCTTCGAGTCATGTGGTAACGATTACCACATGCCTTACTCGTGTAATTGTGAATGCCTTGCTTTTGCAAGCCCATCACACAACAAAACAAGACCTAGCAGCTGACAAGATATGGAAAAACATCAGAGATGCTTGATATTATGTTTGAGGAACGAAACATTAATCTTAAAACACATCGCATATATATTTAAGAAAGATTAGATTTAATTCAAAAAGTTTTAATCTAATTAAAGTTGATTTAAATCTAGAGTGCAAATTCTGCTCTTGTGTCGGTCGACACAGACACCTAGTGTCGGTCGACACAGACACCTAGTGTCGGTCGACAGACACAACTTCTTCAGAATTGCGAGACACCTGTCGGTCGACAGACTTAAAACCGGTTCAATCGCGGTTAAACCATTTAACCCGATTAAACCAATCAATTTCGATTCAATCCAATTGAATCGGTGTCGGTTTATGTTTGTGTCGCCCAATACGTAGTTGTATCAGTTGACACGAGCTAACCGGTTTGAAATCGTGATGAAATAGACCAAACCGAATTAGACCGATCATACCAATCCGGTTCAATCCAATTGAACCGATGGATATCGACGCGTGTCGATCGACACGAACAATGTGTCGATAGACAGAGGCGATTTTTCTGAAATATCGATCATTGGACCGACACTTAACCGATTTTATTCTGCGTTCAGGGACCGTGTCAACCGACACACACTTTGTGTCGATCGACACATCCCGCAGAGCCCGTGTCGATCGACACAGCTCGCAGAAAAACCCTAGTTTCGAAATTTTTTGAAAAACCGCCGTTTCGCAGCAAGCCGTGTCGATCGACACACGCTTTGTGTCGATCGACACGCTTCTCGCATAAAGCCAAATTTTTTCAGTTTTTCAAAATAGTTTGCATCCTAATGATTTAACATGCATCCTTTGTGAATTTTATGAATCAAATTCAAAATCCAAGCATTTAGAATTCATTTTACAGATTCAATTACAACATATGGCTCTGATACCACTGAAGGAATTTAGGTGTAGGTTATAAAAACTTTTCATTAACCTAGTGATTCCTTTTAACCCTTAGATCATGTTGATTGAATCTATTGTTCGGATCACGGATATACCTGGAGTTTCTTGGCAGCGGAATGAACAGGATATCGAGATCAGGAGCGCCTCAGATGATGCGCCTCTATAGCAAGTACACACGCACACAAACTGGAATCGGGATGCTAGTGCCTTCAGAGAACAATTCTCTTGGGATTAGGAGTCTTTGGTGGCTGCAAAACTAGGTTAGAGACTCTCTAGGTCGTGCCTCTATCTTATATATGGCGACCCAGAGAATCCCTAGTTAACTAGTGGATTAACCAGTTTAAATTAAGTCATTAATTAAAACCTGGTATCTTTAATCCGGACCTGTGTCGATCGACACAAGCATGTGTGTCGGTCGACACACTCTTAAAACCTCCATATCAATGTGTAACAATTACACATTGATTAGATCATTACTCTAATGATCATTCCCAATATTTGTTATCAAGTTTGCTTAGGTGTGTGACCCTATAGGATCATATAATACTGGCAATGAGTTCACAACTCATAAGTTATAAGCGGCTTCTAGCAAAGCATTATAACTACCCAGTATCACATGATAGTCTTATCTCGACTTCACAACTATACTAGAGTGAATACAAGTATGATATCCAGGACATTCCCTTCATTATCCACTAACTTGATCAACTTTTGAGGAGAGGAAAGAGGAGAGACATGACGTCTTTCATTCTGTTCCCTCCATAGGAGATAGATTGTAGCTTGAAATAAATATCTAAATGTGTAAAGTTCCAAACGAGACTTGTGCTAGCACGTTAGAGTTGACACTACTTTATTCCAATCCGTCGAGAAATCATTGCGAAGCAAACCTTTTGCTAAGTTCGTCCAGACTTGTTTAGAGTATGGACACTCAAAGTATAAATGGTCCCGTGTCTCCATTGGATGGCGACAAAGAACACACTCAGTAGAGCCTGTAGCAGACCAATGTTGCATTCTATCCCCCGTTGGTAATCGATTGAGAACCGCAACCCAAGCGTGAAAAGCAAACTTTGGCGTGTTACGACTGAACCAAATTCCCTTAGCCCATGGTGCAGGTGATTTCCTCGGTTTTAGCTGCTCCCAAGTGTACTTCGTAATAAACTTGGCCCTGTAATTGCCCTGTTTCTGACGCCACAAGACAACATCCTCCGCTTCATTTTGGATGTCTTGTCGAACCCTTGCAAGAGCACCCTCGATGTCATTAAGGGACTGAACACGATGTTTTCTCCGTCGGTGAGAGAGTAGAACTTGAGCCACAGTAGCATTTGCACTAATCCCCATATCAATACGACCTCTATCTCCTGTGAGCTCAATTAAAGGACCCATTTGTATCCAGTTATCAAACCAAAAAGAAGTCGACCGACCACTCCTTATCTTGAGTTTAACAAATTCCTTTGCTCTTGTTCTTGCTTTCAACATTTGCTTCCATAACCAAGAACCTGAAAAAGAGTTAGTTGGAGATGGAATGGCCCAAAAAGACATATCCAGGATGTAATGATCATGGATCCATCGACTCTACAATGTCGATTTGCAGGAAAGCAAACGCCATATCAATTTCAGCTGACAAACTTCATTTGCGTTCAGCCTTTAACATCAAAACACTCACACAACTCCATCAGCGTGTTCCCCTTCGATTAACATTTCAAAGTACTATCTACCATAATTCGAAAGAACGCAACATTCGCCGAAATAGTTGACTCTCTTCTACGGTTGCGTTTCTAGTTTCTAGGATTGAAACATATATGTGGGACCACCTAATATCCATTCGTAGGATGGGTGTAAAATCTATGAATTGACGAAGAATAGCATCGAATATATCTATAAATGTTCCGGATCCATCAACTCTCGGAGGCGATTTATCCATCCATGAAAATAATTATAAGGATCTAAAGATGTAATCTTTTGTTGTGTTCTTTTTCGAAATTTTTAAGTTGAGGGTAAAACAAATTTGAAGGTAATATTAGACGGATTTCCAACTGATCTAACGGCTACATTAATGGATATAATAACGGCTATTTTTCCGTCGGAATTTTTAACGGATTCAAAACCGTCCGGGAAATCGATAAAAATATTCGACGCATCATTTTCAGTAGAAAATTTGTTGGAAATTTCTAACTGATCTCAGCCAATTTTGGATCAGTGAAAAATATTCGACCGATTTCCGACAATTTTGGTTCCGTTATAAGAGCATTTCTATTGAGGTCTCTTAATGGGTTTTTTGCAGGAAAACCTAGGCAAAAGCTAATTAAAAATAATATTTTAAGAAATCCAGTAAGAAATGATCTTTATATAAGGACCGGTTGAACCCAAAAACCTACACAAAACATAGACGTGGCGATGTCTAATTGATTCTTTTTCTTCATTTTTTTTTTTTACCAATTTTTTGGAAAATAAAAATATTAAAAAAAATTAGGAGACCCAACTAAAATATCTCTCCATGGAGATGCTCTAATGTTCAAACGAATTTCCAACGGTGTTCGAGGCTTTAATTTTTCTGCAATCGAGTCTATATGTCACTTATGTTGATGCCAATAACAGTGATTTTAAACTTCTAAACTAAAAGTTATTGGTAACTTTAGTTTAATCGTGTGTTTAATGTTTTTATTATGTGCAAGTATGACATGTGCATACTTGTATACTTTGATGATAAATCAAAGTATAATTACTATTTCTCACGTTTTAAATTTCCACGTATTTAATTGCACTTCAGATGCTACACGTCCATGCTTTGTATCATATCTCAAAAGTTCTAGGGAATTTACGAGTGAGCTACAGGTTGATAAATCGTAGTAAAAGCATGAAAGTCCCATAATTATCAAATTTTCTCATATTGGGTTGTGATTTTTCCGTACAAACTCGATCAATCTATAATAGCTAGATGTAACTTACTTGTACACTAAAATTAAATGTTCTCTGACGACTTGATAGGCTACATAAGCAGATGCATGTTTCTCATTTAGCATCACTCACTCCATACCCAAAAAAAAACCACAAAAATTGGAAGGTCTTCTCCAGTTTCTTGTAGCTAACGTTATTTTTTTGGCTTTAGCATCTCCATTTGTATATTGTTACGACCCAGGTCCTCTTCAAGATTACTGTGTTGCCGTCAACGATATAAACGGAGGTAATCTCTGTTTACGTTGCATACAAGGCTCTTTTGATAAAAATCATACCAACCTAAGCTATATAATTGAAAATATATATATATATATGCTGTATATATATATTGAAAATCAAAATATGATTAGTAACCAGTTTAAATAAATAGGGTAAATATAATAAATTGACATTGACAATAGTATATTATTATTTTAATAACATATAACATCAATACAAATACAATGCAATGAATTCTATCATTCATACCTCCAAACCATTCATTTGTATATTTTTTTGCAGTATTCGTTAATGGAAAGTTCTGCAAAGATCCAAGAAACGTCACGGCCAATGATTTTTTCACTTCCGGCTTAAACATCCCTGGAAACACCAACAACCGCCTTGGCTCTAATGTCACTGAGGTTAATGTCGATCGAATCCCAGGTCTTAACACTCTTGGGGTTTCTCTCCTACGCGCTGACTATGCTCCAGGTGGTCAAGTCCCGCCACATATACACCCACGTGGCAGCGAGATTCTTGTATTACAGGAAGGTAAGCTCTATGTCGGGTTTGTGTCATCGAACGAAAATAACAACAGGTTGTTTTCGAAGGTTCTTAACCCCGGAGATGTATTTGTGTTTCCCATTGGTTTGATTCACTTTTCTTATAACATTGGGAAGACATATGCGGTTGCGTTTGTTGCGGCTGGGAGCCAAAACCTTGGATCTATAACTGTTGCAGATGCGGTTTTTGGGTCGAACCCTTCGATAAAACCGGACGTGTTGGCTAAAGCTTTTGCGTTGAAAACGAGTATAGTGAGATATCTTCAGACAGTGTTTCACTTTGAAGAAGATGGCTTTGGCACACTCAATTAGTTAATAAAATTTATCAACCATAAAATATTAATGTAAATAAATATGGTTGTAATGGTAATAAAAATATGTAAAACCCAGTATTGGCCAGCTTGGACTCAAGTTCAGCTTTGAATAGAATCTAAAGAATACATAATAACTACAGCAGAATATGGGTGGGGAATAAATATGTAAGTGTGTGTAATGTATTTAAGACAAGGTGTAAGAAATTAGTGAAGTTAATGAATAAATAAGCCAAAATATTGTATTTTAAGAATTAAAAGTATTTAATATGAAGCCTATGGCTTTGTTTGTTAAAACATTTTGGTGAATTTCATGTCGTGTAATATCCAATCAATTATTTCAGCATAAAGGAAAAAAGCATTAGCAGTCTCCAAATGCTCATATGAAGTTTCAGCAAAAGCATTTAATTTTATAAATGAGAATTTCAATGATATCATCCTTTACTAAATATTTAAAAAGTATCATCAAAATACTCTCCAACCCTAATTTTTACGTCCAAAAACTCTACGTTTGAGAAACTGCAACCTGTGGGAAAGTTTTTTTTTTAAAAAAAATCATGTTTTTTTTTTGTTTCTTTAGTCATATAGAAAAATTTGATTTACTTAAATTTTTGGTGTATATATGTGTATATATGAATTCATAATTAAAAATATTCAAAGTGTATATGTGATGGATTTCAATAATGATGTGCTTATTTTTGTGATATTTATTATAATTATTTGCATACAATATTTTTAAAACTTGTTACGTTCAAATGGGTTGTGTTAAATGTATAATCCTTTTCGTGAATGTTAGACTTTTTCTCCCCCACTCGTCCTTCAATTCTGTCTTTGTGGTGGAAGCTGAGGAGTATGGAAAATTTGTGGTGGGCTAAAAATAATGTGGTGGTGAGTATAGAAAATAGTGTCCCGTAAAATCCCGTTTTATGCCAAAACCATGTAATCCCGTTTTGAGCCAAAGCCGCTTATTTTTGTGTACACTCATAAAACTAATTAACTACATTTTTGTTATTTTCATTTATATACTTTACAAAGAAAAACTGTGTCTGTTTCATTAACCTTATTCAAAATATAGTGATTTTAATTAACTGCAAACACAAATTCTAATCTAACAGTAAGAAAAACTTACACGTTAATAACAGAAAGTAAACCCAAGCATGAAAATCTCATAATTAATTTCTTATATTGGCTCTTGACTTTTCCGTGCAAACTCAACCAATCTACAATTGGTAGAGTTAGTTCACTTGTAAACTAAAATCTTCGGACGGCTTCTTGGCTATATAACCCATGCGGGCATTTTTATTTGAAATAATTGAAGAAAATAAAATGAAAGGTCTTCTTCAGTTTCTTGTAGCAAAAGTTACTTTTCTGGCTTTAGTATCTTCGTTTGTATATTGCTACGATCCATCTCCTCTGCAAGATTACTGTGTTGCTGTCAACGATATAAATGGAGGTATCTCTATATTTATTGCGCATACATGGCTCTTTTGATATCTTTTAAACCAGATATATTATGCTAAAATCGCACTAACTTAAGCTATATATGTATACTTCAGTCTGTTGTACCTAAAAATATATCTATAGATAATCAATATATACGTTCGCCAACCTTCACTATATAACCAGTTAAACCCATTTGAATTATATAATATATAGTTCTGATTGTAATACTAATAGTATTATTAATAAGCAATATTACATAGCATCAATTATGTAACATACTATATGATCATTCAAACCTCAAAACCTTTCATTTGTATATTTTCGTAGTTTTCGTGAATGGAAAATTCTGCAAAGATCCAAAACTCGTTACTGCGAATGATTTTTTTACTTCCGGCCTAAATATCCCGGACAACACCAGCAGTCGCCTTGGCTCCATGTTCACCGAGGTTGATGTCGAAAGAATCCCTGGTCTCAACACTCTTGGGGTCACTCTCGCACGCGCAGACTATGCTCCGGGCGGTCAAGTCGCACCGCACATACACCCTCGTAGTAGCGAGATTCTTGTAGTCCTCGAAGGTATTATATATGCGGGGTTTGTGTCATCGAACGAAGATAACAACAGGTTATTTTCGAAAGTTCTTTATCCTGGAGATGCATTTGTGTATCCAATTGGTATGATTCACTTTTCCGCGAACATTGGAAAGACAAATGCAGTGACGCTTTCTGCGGGTGGGAGCCAAAAGCCTGGTGTCATTACTGTTGCGGATACAGTTTTTGGGTCGAGACCTGCGATTGATCCGACGGTATTAGCTAAAGCTTTTGCTTTGGACTTGACCATAGTGAGATATCTCCGGTCATTGTTTCCCTTTGAAGAAGATCCTGAGATGCCTAATTAGTTTATATATAAAACTATAAAGGAAAATGTATTTGTCGTTATATAATCTGATGATGAAATATCTAAAGTATGTAATAAGTGTATAGGAAATACAGATAGAAAACAACAAAATGCCTGGAAAATAAATATTTAAGCGTATGTATATAAGACAATACGTAAGAAATTTAATAAAGTTCATGATATGTAAGCCAAAATGTTAGATTTTTAATCAAAAGGATGTGGCCCTTAGATAAAAACTACTCAGATAATAACATATTTTTCGAAGTATTTAAAATCACAAAAAATTAATCATGTAACAACAAAATTATATTTATAAAAATAGCTTGATGTGATCCATGATTTTTATAAAGTAATCCACCTTTTCTTCTTTCTAATACACTTTTTACTTCACATAAAATACATGTTCAGTCTCCATCTTATATGTAATTCATGTAGCTTTAACTTTTGCTCGCTCAATTCTATGTATTATTTTTAAAAATAACACAAGTCCTTTTAGTTGAAAAATAGCAGCATCAATATCTATGTTTTCTGATTGATGGTCTAGCTTACCGTGTAAAAAGCATAAAAAAACTCAGTGCCAAATAGCCATTCCAAACAAGAAGACAAACTCTCAATTCCATGTACTTCGTTCTCACTAAGAGGCTCTGCTTCACTTTATGCAATTTGGATTATCACTTTTTCAGCCAAATAAAATAAAGCATCTCGAATTTGTGGAGCCTTAAATCATATAGGGTTCACACTATCAACTCTCTCATCGAATTTGTGGTAATGGTTTGTTATGTCATTCACCATGTCTCAGAATATCTCCCTGTTCTTAGTTAAAGATGAAAAAGACAATAAATACGTTTAGTAATCCCAAAAAATGACATTTCTTTTGTAGATGAAGAAACCAAATCACAAAGCGAGATTATGGCTATGATATCCATATGGAATATAACAAGCTCTTGGATTCATTTCAAGAAATCCACTTTACACATCTTTCTATTTTCCCTTCATGTTTGCTCCATTTTCATAACCTTGTTTTTTCACATGATTCTTTGCCAACTTGAGATCGCTTGGTGCCCCTTGCAAAGTGTCAAAAAGTTATTTTTGATGTTACCTTTTACTTATAAGAATGTAAAAATAAACTCCTCAATTTTGGGTGAAAGTGCCTAAGTATCCAGGATAATAAGAGCCATTTATTCTTTATAACAAATATAAAGAGTACATCACTTTGATCTCGGGCGCAAGCAACTCTATTGACTCAATCAAAATTTTGTGACGTGATAATGAAAATCACTGAATGCGTTCTTTCATTATTGAATCGATCATATTCAGAATATTTACATTATTGACATCACCAATCTTCGCGTTTTCTCCAAAAAAACGATATTTATTTTGACAAAAGTCTCCACCAATGAAAGTATCCTCAACAATACATGATATATTGATTATTTTCCCTAATAATTTTCTTCTTGCACATGTTTATCACTAGTTTCATTCTTTTGAAATTCTCTCTTCCAACTTTGTCCACTTAGTCAACCACAAAATATGACTGATGACTAATTTCATGTCTTTTTAAAGAGATAATGTTTCTCCAACCACTGAAGCCAATACTTTAATTCCAATATAGGAAGATATTATTTCTTAGCTGAATAGCTCACAAAAATGCTAAAAAAAAGTTATAAAAAAAGTCAAAGTAATAATATAAGATCTTCCTATTTTTAGTGAACTAGTCATCTCTGATCATGATTCTCCATTGCTTATTTTTCTTGTATAACTAATATGAATGGAAAAAACACCTACCAATATTGTCTCTCAAAAAGTGAAAATCAAGTCTGGAAAGAGAAACCCTGTCAATAAAAAAAATCTCTCTCTTTTCTCAATTCTTTACCGGTTTCCAGAATCTTTTTTTTTTTTTTTGTTAAAATCAACCTGGGTTTAGGGCTGTCTCCTTAGAATTCAAGGATACAGAGGTACGAGCCTATAGAACATATCATGTTCAAGTAAGGTCGTCGGTTTCCATAATTATTAACATCCACATTTCCATGTTTATCGTTAATCTCTTCGAAAATTTAATTTTCAATCAAAACATGTTTCCGCCATCATGTTTCCGCCAAAAATGCAAAATTAAGATTTCAGCCAATACTGAAAAATCATGCTTTGCGAGAAATTTCAATATCATGAAATTTCGTCTTGCTCCAAAACCGAAAACTTTTGTGTACACACATAAACCACATTAACTGTATTCTCTATTTTGTTATTTGCGTTTACTTTACAAAAGAAAACACTGTCCATGTTTCAATTTTCACTAAATTTATTTAAAATAGGGATAGTGGTTTCGTTTAACTGCAAACACGAATTCAAATGAAACAGTCAAAACTTACACGTTAATAAGCAGCAAGTAAAAGCATTGTAGTCCCAAAATTTCAAATTTCTTATATTGGCTCTTGATTTTTCCGTGCAAACTCGATCTATCTATAATAGCTAGATTTAATATACTTGTAAACTAAAATAAAATGTTTTCGGACGACTTCTTGGTCTATATAATGCACCTGCATATTTCTCATTCAGCATCACTCAATCCACACACACACACAAACACAAACCGCACGAGCATTTTTATTTGAAAACAACTGTGGGGAATAAAATGAAAGATCTTCTTCAGTTTCTTATAGCTAAAGTTATTTTTCTGGCTTTAGTATCTTCGTTTGTATCATGTTACGATCCATTTCCTCTACAAGATTACTGTGTTGCAGTGAACGATATAAATGGAGGTAATCTCTATATACTTATTGTTCATACATAGCTCCTTTGATGACTTTTAAACCAGATATTATTCCAAAATTTCACTCACCTGAGCTATGCACTTAAGTCTGTTGTACCTAAAGATATATCAATTGATAATAAATATACGTTCTTAACCTTCACTAAACTAGTTCCAAACCATTTGAATTATATATATTAGAGTTCCGACTGGTAATAGTATTACTATTACTATACTATATTATTAAGAAATATAAACAACATCAATAAGGTGACAAACTATATCATTCAAACCTCAGAACTTTTAATTTGTATTTTTTTTCGCAGTATTCGTTAATGGAAAGTTTTGCAAAGATCCAAAACGAGTTACGGCCAAGGATTTTTTAACTTCCGGCTTAAACATCCCTGCAAACACTAGCAACCGCCTTGGTTCCAAGATCACTGACGTTGATGTCCAAAGAATCCCTGGTCTCAACACTCTCGGAGTTGCTTTCGCACGCACTGACTATGCTCCAGGCGGTCAAGTCGCGCCGCACATACATCCACGTAGTAGCGAGATTCTTGTAGTCATCCAAGGCAAGGTCTATGTTGGGTTTGTATCATCGAACGAAGATAAGAACAGGTTGTTTACGAAAGTTCTTTATCCTGGTGATGTATTTGTGTTTCCTATTGGTATGATACATTTTCAAGTGAACATTGAGAAGACAAATGCAGTTACGTTTTCTGCGGGTGGGAGCCAAAACCCTGGTTTCCTTACTATTGCGGATACGGTTTTTGGGTCAAGACCTTCGATTGATCCAAATATGTTAGCTAGAGCTTTTGCGTTGAACGTGAACATAGTGAGATATCTTCAGACAATGTTTCGCGTTGAAGAAGACGCTGACATGCTCAGTTAGTTGATAAAAACATGAACGATAAAATATATTTGTGAAAAAAAATGATCTGATGATTATGAAATATATAAAGTATGTTACGTGTGGAAGATACAGATTAACAACAACAAAAAGGTGTGGGAAATAATCATGTAAATACATTAAATAAGCCAAAATGTTGTATTTTAAGATTTAAGAGAATGGGGCTAATGAGGCTGTGTAAACAGGTTTCGAATCAGAATCATGAAATGTGATAAATAAAAATAAAAACCTTGAAACGTTGTTGTTTTTAATTTCTAATATTGAAAAAATAATGTGTAGTTAATGTTTTAGTTGTGTGGAAGGATATACATATATATGTGATCATCAAGTCATTCATTTAAGAAAATTAGCTTCTTCTTCTCATCAAAAATCTTTTACAATTTGTAAACGCGGACTAATCTAAAACGCATACCAAATTTCTTGTAGTGTTTGCATAACAATTTTCTTTTATTATTAAAAACAGAAAATGTTGCAACTTCATCTAAAATATTATTAATCATAGTTGCAAACAAAAATATAACAAAACAATCAATTAACCTTACATGCATATGAACAAACAGAAAATGGAATGCGTAAAAGTTTAATAAAATTTGCAAATTTACTTTTATTAGGCCTTGATGTTTTCGTACAAACTCGATCATTAATAGCTACATGTAATTTACTTGTAAGCTAAAATGAAATGTGTTTGGACAACTTCTTGTACTATATATGTTTCTCATCCAGCATCTCTCAATGAAAAACCACACGAGCATTTTTATTTGCAAATTACTGGATAAAATGGATGTTATCCTCCACTTTCTTATAGCTAAAATCATTTTGGTGGCTTTTGCATTTTCGTTTGTATATTGTTACGACTCATCTCCTCTACAAGACTACTGTGTTGCTGTTCACGATATAAAGGGAGGTGGCTATTTTGATATTCTTCAATATATACACTATTACATTAAATTATAAAAGTTATATATATATATAAATATATATATATATATATATATATATCTTTCAATATCAAACCTAAAAAACATTGAACTAATATGTACCCTTTTTTTTCTTTTTAGTAGTTTTCGTAAACGGAAAATTCTGCAAAGATCCAACACAAGTAACGGCCAATGATTTTTATACTTTCGGTCTAAACATTCCCGGAAACACCAGCAACCGTGTTGGCTCCATAACCATCCCCGCTGATATCCGCGGTCTCAACACTCTCGGGGTCACCATTGCCCGCATAGACTTTGCACCGGGAGGTCAAGTCCCACCGCACATACATCCACGGGCCTCCGAGATCCTCTTGGTCCTCGAGGGCAAGCTATTAGTCGGTTTTGTGTCATCGAACGAATACAACAATAAACAGAAAGTAAAAGCATGAAAGTCCCAAAATTTCAAATTTCTTATTTTGGCTCTTGATTTTTCCGTACAAAACTCGACCACTCTATAATAGCTAGATGTAATTTAGTTACACTAAAATCAAATGTTTTCGGACGACTTCTTGGTCGATCTATATAATCCACATGCATGTGTTTCTCATTCAGCATCACTCAATCCACAAACACACAAAACAAAACAAAAACGCACGAGCATTTTTAAATTAAAATAACTGTAGAAAATAAAATGAAAGGTCTTTTTCAGTTTCTTATAACTAAACAAGTTATTTTTCTGGGTTTAGCATATTCGTTTGTATCATGTTACGATCCAATGCCTCTACAAGATTACTGTGTTGCCGTCAACGATATAAATGGAGGTAATCTCTATATTTATTGCGCATACATCGCTCTTTTTTATAACTTTTTAAACCGGATATTATGCCAAAATCTTACTAACCTATATAAGCTAAAGCTATGCAATTAAGCATTACTATATACTGTATCAATAAGCAATATTACATAGCATCAAGAAGGTAACAAACTATATCATTCAAACCTCATAACCTTAATTTGTATATTTTTCGCAGTATTTGTGAATGGAAAGTTTTGCAAAGATCCAAAAAACGTAACGGCCGATGACTTTTTTACTTCGGGCCTAAACATCCCCTTAAACACGAGCAACCGCCTTGGCTCCATGTTCACCGACGTTGATATCCGAAAAGTCCCTGGTCTCAACACTCTTGGGGTTACTTTCGCACGCACCGACTATGCTCCAGGCGGTCAAATCGCGCCGCACACACACCCTCTTCGTAGCGAGATTCTTGTCGTCCTCGAAGGGAAAATCTATGCAGGGTTTGTTTCATCGAACAAAGATAACAACAGGTTGTTTTCGAAAGTTCTTTATCCTGGAGATGCATTTGTGTTTCCTATTGGTTTGATACATTTTCATGCCAACATTGGGAAGACAAACGCGGTTACGTTTTCTGCGGGTGGGGGTCAAAACCCTGGTATCTTTTCTATTGCCGATACGGTTTTTGGGTCGAGACCTTTTATTGATCCGAAGGTGTTGGCTCAAGCTTTTGCGTTCGACGTGAACATAGTGAAATATCTTCAGACCGTGTTTCGCGTTGAAGACGACCCTGACATTCTCGATAGTTCATAAAAACATGAACGATATAATATATTTGTGAATAAAATAATCTGATGATTATGAAATCATCTATACAATAACAATATTAATCAATCGAAGAACTATTTCTTCTTTCAAAATAAAAGTCTTATCGTTTCACATTTAATTTCTCCTTGCGTCTTCTAGTTACTAATGTGTCATCAATTTTATTTAATTATCGTTACCTAAATATAAAACAACTTTTCATTATTTGGCATATATTTCGATAGATTAAATTCTAATTCAAATTTCTAATTGTGATTTTCAATTATTCTAAAATATTTTTTCTTTTATACAACATAAAACCATAATTCACTCGACATCATTTGACAAAGCAACAGTAAGGATACACTAATTGATGTAAGATACCACCCTCATATGGACCGTTTAAAGAGATTAATGGGCTTTTATTGAAAGGGCTTTAAATCCGAACCCATGAAATGTTTGAAAGATGAAACGTCTCGTTTTCGAATCAAACAAATTCACAAACGTTTTCACCCGAAATTCGCCGTCGCCGGAACTCATGGATCGACCACCGTCGTTTCCGCACTATCAAAACCCTAATCCGAATTTCTTCCACCACCTTCCTACTTCTCACCCAATCCCTAATCCTAATTTCTTCTTCCGACCTCTTCGTCCTCCTCCTCTGCAAAATCCTAACACTCACTCCATCACTCCATCTCCGCACCCGGTTCGCGAGCTCTCCGGTACAATCTCCTCTCTGCAATCCCTGTTGACGGAATGTCAAAGCACCTTAGATTCTCTCTCTCAAAATCTAGCTTTAGACCACTCTTCTCTTCTCCAGAAGGACGATAATGGCGGTTTTGTTCGGTGCCCTTTTGATTCAAATCACTTTATGCCACCTGAATCCCTCTTCCTCCATTCACTTCGTTGCCCAAAACCACTTGATCTAACTCACCTTCTTCGATCTTTTAGTAGTTACCGGGACAGGCTTGAGTTGCCGTGTGAAGTACAGTTGAATAACGGCGATGGTGATGACCTCTGTTTCCCTTTAGATCACTTCACCGATTTTGGGACTAATTTCTTCTACAGAGATTGTCCAGGCGCTGTTAACTTCTCTGAGCTCGATTGTAAAAAGCGAAATCTAATACTTCCTAATGTTCTATCAGTGGAATGTAGCGATTTTGGAGGTTCTGATGAAAAACAGGATAAGAGTATGTTCGGAAAATGGTTAGGGATTTTACCATCTGATCTCTGTGCAATAAAAAGTGAGATTGATCAATGGAAGGATTATCCAGCTTCATATTCCTTTAGTGTTCTTTCTTCGATTCTGGGTTTAACAGCCATTGAAATGAGTGAGTTGAGCAAATGGATTCTGGTGAATTCCACGAGGTTCGGTGTTATAATCGATACATACATGAGGGATCATATATTCTTGCTCTTTCGGTTATCTCTGAAAGCTGTTTTGAAAGAAGCTTGTAGATTGATGATAGAATCCGTTGCTAATGCCGTTGGTGAGCAAAGTAGAACATTCGAGTGTCCAGTATTGGTTCGAGTGTTGTCTTGGTTAGCTTCTCAACTAGCTATCTTGTATGGAGAAGGAGGGAAGTTTTTTGCATTGGACATGTTTAAACACTGCATAGTAGAATCTGCGTCTCGAATAATGTTGTTTCGGTCAGAAAGAACTAAAACCTCTGGATGTCTCGAGGATTCGGATGATTCAAAATTCAGCAACAAGAATGTGAAGACGGATGATTCTCAGGTTATATCTGTGTCCCGTGTTGCTGCAGCTGTAGCAGCTTTATATGAAAGATCCGTTCTTGAAGGGAAAATACGTGCAATTCGATATCCTCAACCATTAACAAGATATCAGCGGTAGGATTTTGAATTCGTGAAAGGACATAGCTTCCTTGATTCTTTGTCTATTCTATATATGTGTTTTGATCTGAGTTTAGTTCGTCATCAATTTTGTAGGGCGGCTGAGCTTAGTGTTCTGACAGCTAGAGCTGAGGAAGAACGAAAAAGACGGTCTAGCTACAGAGCTATCATTGATCATGATGGTCTTCCGAGACAACGCTCATCAAACGAGGTTAGAACAAAATTCTCTGTGTCTATAACATGTGAAAGAAGTAAATGTTACTCTATATAACATTTTTTGAAGAAACCGAGATAAATACTATATGTTGTTGTATAACGTGTAGGAAATGAATAGATTGAAGACAAAAGAAGAACTTTTAGCTGAAGAGAGGGATTACAAGCGTCGTAGAATGTCATACCGTGGTAAAAAAGTGAAACGAACACCTCGACAGGTAAAGAAGCTACTTCCTTTCCGTCCCTACAAATGTTAAACCATGATTGAAGACAAAAGAAGAACACATAGCAATGAACTTTCCTCATGATCTTCTTTGAGTGAGTTTTTTTTTTCTGTCTTTATCTCTTTTTTAGGTGTTGAGGGATATAATAGAAGAATATACAGAAGAGATTAAGCTTGCGGGAGGTATTGGTTGTTTTGAGAAGGGAATGCCATTACAGTCTCCGTCTGCTATAGGCAATAACGATCAGAAAGAAATTGCCTTTGGATATAACACTGCATCATCAACATTGTCAGACGCATCACCGAGCCTCTATAAGCAATGGAAAGGAGAGAACCGTGCTGATATGGAATACGCAATGGATACTAGAACCAACAGAGATAAAGTTAAGCGATATGGTGAGGAGTATGATTCACGTACCTCGCGGAGTCACAGATCGTATAAACACAGTGATCGGAAAGATGATGATGATGATGAATACACAACGAGTGAACGATATAGCCTCGAAAGGAAATCTTATCATCAAATTCACAGATCATCTCGTAGTAATAAGAGTTCTTCAGATTATATGACCAAAAGGGATGATGATCCTTATGAACGCCGTAGTCGAGGATCTTGGAATCAGAATACGTTTGAAGATAGATACAATCCAATAGACAAAGAGTGAGGTAAGTAAAATTTAAAACCATCTCTCTTATCTCCTTATAACTCATGTGGGCTGGTTGGTGATTTATCTCCGCTGATGTTGCAGTAAAAGTTTTACCCGGAGCATCCACAGTATATGTCAACTCCGTATCCTCTTTTGTATCCTTCTCCATGATACTTTTACTTTCTTTGATCTCACTCAAGTGATACTTATAATTTTCTAACTATTTCTCAAAGTTTTTGAAGTTGGTTTCTTCTTGGGATACATAGATTTACTGTAGTTACCATTCATGTCTAGATATCTTCAGTTTTCTTTTCTCTCCTTTGCTTGTGACAGATTCTAGTATAACTTTACAAAGATTGGTAATGGTGTGAGAGACTGTAGTTTTTGACTTCTGTTGTTGCCTAAGACCACAAGAAACCGGTTTAAGTGATGTAAACCCGGATTGGTTTAGCTTATGTTGTTCCTATTCCTGTTTTGTTGGGAAACCTGTATTCGATCAAAGAAATTCACTAGTTCAGTCTACAAAATTCTCGCCTTATGTACTTTGTTGAACTCTTAAATTTATTTGTATTTTGCTTAATATTTTAAATTGATTTTTATCCTTTTGTCCATTTAGTTAAGCAAAATACATGATTAAATCCACATATCGTATGTGTATTTTGTTCTTTAGACTTAGAAATCCAGCTACAAATCAGAAACTGATTAAGAACATGAATATGCAGAGACAATACATAAACGAGTGTTATTCTGTAGTGGTTTTATATTTTATTTCTTATCTTATACAGGAATCATATAACTATTTGTAATTTAACCAGTTAGTTTTATAAGATGAATAACCCAATCACATATCAACATATGTATTAAGTTGTCCGACTAAAGACCAATCTCTTAGATTTAAAAAGATCTTCTTGGCGAGAAGATATTAATTAATTGTCTACGTAAAAGAAAAAGAAAAAAAAAATTAAGACATAAAATCACATACAAACTAAAGGATTATTAAAAAAAAAAACTGTAAAACTTGGCGATTCACTAGACAGCCAAAAACCCTAAGGCGCCCTTGGCCTCTCTATAATTAATTGGCACAAAGCCATATGCCTCACCTTACTCTTGGTATGATTAATGAAAAGCTTGAGCCGAGCAACAAGAAGAGGGCGAATGAATCTGCATCCAAAACGCCTCTTTCAGCAAAGAAGGCAAAACCAAAAGCTACTCTTCAGAGGACAGGTGAAAGATGATAAACTCTTTACCTTGTTTTTAATCTTGTTCTTCAGAATCATTAGTTGGTTATTTGAGTCATTCGAGCATTAAGTGTACTAACTATGATAAATAGTCAGAATTATGAGGGGCATATAAAGTTAATCTTTAATACAACTTGTAAGATTGAGTGATGAAACAAAATGTTTATTTTCTTTGTTACTGAAGAGAATAAGAAAGCCTGGGGATTGAAACAAGGTTAAAGTATTAAGGTCAATACCTCTATAACAAAGTAAATATTTAAAAAATGAAAATGAAAATGGTTTTGGTTTTTGGTCATTTTAGTATTTCTGTAAACTAGTTTCGTAACATCACTGACATTGTTCCTTTAATCTAGTTTTTTTTCAAGAAGCTATATATCATAGAAGAATATAGTCAAGCTGTAAATCTATATTCTGAATGATTTGTTTTTTGATATGGAATTTCTTATGTTGGTTTTTAACCTTTGTCTCTTACTAGGTAAGAACGTGTTGGTACATTGTTCAGAGAGCAAAACTAATTTGAAGAAGCACAAGATACACAAGGATAAATCTGAGGTAGATTCTGTGGAACCTTGTTCTTGCATACATAGTGTATGTCTCTAATTACTTGTTTATTAAATTGAAAATTACCTACTTAAGAAAGCTACAAGCAATTCACGTTTACTTAATTTCTTTTTTTTTTTTTTGACTTTTGCACTTTCAGTAGTTATCCTATTAAATTGCATCGACTCTATTTAGACTTTTTTTGTGATGTTTCATTCTTTGTCAATAAACCATGGTTTTTTGGTTGATTTTTGCAGGAAAATGATGAAGATGGAAAAATTGTCTCGAGAAATGTACGTTTCTACATTTTTTGTTGTTGTTGTTGTTGTTGTTATTCTTGACGTTAGTGCCAGTAATGAGTTTGGTTTGGTTCTTATTCATTACTCTTAATCCCATGACAGGAAATTGAAGAAATGAAGAATTCTATCAAAGAACTCTCTGAAGCTATGGAAAAACTACAAGAGAGTCAAATGACAAAATCCGTTCTACTAGAGGTTTTATTGAAGCGATACCATGGGGAGCTGAAGATGGAACTGAAGGGAAGTGCAGTTGATGCAGCGCCTGTTGTGAAAGAATCAGTTCCTGTTGCAGCTTATACGCAAAGTGCTGAAGATATTAACGCTGATATGCTCAGTGTGATGATGACCAAACGTAGGAGGAAACTCTTCAGGATGAAGGTAAGCGTTTATATCCTTTGTTAGGTATCAATACTAGAATTAAGATGACCACTTCAATCATTAGCTGTTTTCTGCAGATGGGGCTGAAAAAGAAGAATGAAACTGTTGAAACAATCAAGCAGCGCTAGCCAAAATTGAATGCTGCTCAACAGTAACTTGTTTACTTTTCTATTTTGCTCAAGATATTCTCAAGTTATGTATAATTATTACTAGTTTGCTTTTTCAAAAGTTCTGTTTTTCATTATTATTATTATCCGTCAAACTACAAATATATATGAATGTCAAAAACAAGCAGGATCATTTCTTTCCAAGTTTTCATAAATCCTTATTATCAGTAGCTGCATCAGTTCGCCGGGGGTAAAAATCAAATTCGTCCTCGAATTTTGGATCATCCCATCTTCTTGAAATGGCACCACATGTTAGACATTGAACACATCAGGCATAGTCATTTAGGAAGGAAAGCGGAGACGATAAGCATTGTTGCTGATCTTTTCGCCGACTTTGAGAGGGCCAACCTTTCATGGTTTAAGTTTATTACAAGTGCCCGGTGGAAATCGATCCTTAGTTGAAAAATCCCACACTTTATCCCCAATGAACATCCACAACTTTCTTATACTTTGTAGTTGCAGCTTCAAAATTAGCATGGACCTGTATGTAGCTCCACAAATGCTTCGACAATATCACAATGGGCGGATATGCGTGAATGGGCATTTTGTCTTTTCGAAGAGATGATGAGTCAAGATATTACGCCGAGGCATCATACTTGTTTGTCGTTGTTGGATGAGGTTAAGAAGAAGAATATGAATGAAGCTGTTGAGAGAATTGAAGACTGTGAAACTTACTTCACCTGTAAAGAAAGAAAGACAAGACCAGATCTATGAATAAAGATGTTCATTGTGTTCTTCAGTAGATTTCAACTTCATTGTCCCATGTGTTGGAACTGTTTTTGGACAAATGGCTTCGGCCAATATTCCGGTGGTTTTTCCTTGCAACTTGGTTGTCAAAATGACCGGATTTTGGAGTCATTGGATTTCTTATTGTGAGCACTATGAGATAGTGTATCCATATGTCAAAAATGACCAACTTTGAATAAGAAATGAAGGTCTCAAGTTGGTTGCTTGTAAAACTTAAAATGCAACATTTGTAAAATGTCATGTATTGGAGATATGAGGTGGAACTTCTATTGTGTATAAAGTGGAGAAATTATAACAAGGTTTAAAACCTTGGAAACACTTTGTTGTATTGGAGATTTTGGAATTTGGCAAAGAAATTTATCTTTTTTATTCAAATTCATTTGTTAATATATTGTTGAATATATATCATCTCTTTTCTTTGAGTTTGTAACTGCATATTCAATTGGAATTGAATGTGCAATTTACATAATTTAATCACCATTGAAGTGGAGAATGAATTCTCATAATGGTGGTCTTCTCCTCTTTTAAGGCTTATGTTAAGCGTTGGGCTATATATATTCAAGCCATGAACCTTCTTATTGGTATAATGAAAACAATACGATGATCCTCTTCCCTCTTCTTCTCTTTGTTTTTTGTGTTTGAGAGTACTTCCTAGAATTTGAGTTCGTTAGCTTCTATTCTCAAGTGTTGCAGAATAGTCAATTATGCGATTGTATCATGGGATTCTGATTGCATCAAAATCGTCATACGGGAAATTAAAGAATTCAGGAAAGAATGTATCGCATTTGTACAAATCGTTTCTCGTTACTCGTTACTCATATTACGGTATCGAATCACTATATTATTGATTATGTTTTTATCATTATATATATATATATATATAGTAATTTATTACATCAACCATCATATACATCTTTAATTTTCACATTAGTTACATCTATTTCTCACAAAAAGTTGAGAAAAATAAAAATTCAGATATTACTGCAAGTAAAACCCTTAGATCTATTTCTAAACAGTTGAGTAATTAACCATTGATTAGTACTGTTCTTACTAAAATTTGACTTCTGAGAAACAGATTGCAAGAGATCCGTGTGAGGTGGCCGTGAAGAAACTTGATGAATAGATGATTAGCTAATGATCCAAACTAAGCATGACGAACAGAAACAGTTCTTGTAGAAATATCTTCTTCTTCTCCAAAGTTTTCCACACTTGTAAAAAAAAAACAAAAACGACAAAGAAACGAAAAGTTACCAATTTGATTATAGAAAGAAACAAATAAAATTATACCCTAATTAATAGATCTCTCCTTCCGCATGATCATCATCAACAAGCTTCCTCCTCTTCAAGACAATCATCATCAATTCTCATAAACAGACCAAACACTTCAACCCAACGAATTCTTGCTAGTTTCGAACCACCACAGAGATTCACCAACTCTTTCTCAGCTTCCCAGTTCTCTTCTACCTTCGATCTAACTGCTTCTTTCTCAGTCCTCTCTAATTTACGCTTTATCTTTTTTCGTCGACTCAATTTGGGAGCTTGAATCGCAGCTTCGATTCTGGCTTTCTCTTTTCGCATCTTTCTTTCAAAACGTTGCGTATCTTTTTGTATTCTAAGCATCTTCAGATCGGACTTGCTACTACTCTTGTCGAAGAGTTTTCCGTGTTTGGCTTTTACGATTGTTTCTGCAAATCGAATCTTGATTGTTGCCGCACGGAGAGCCCTGTTAGGAGATAAAGCCTCCTCCATAGCAAAAAAGAGAGAGCACAGAAAAAGAATGAAGCAAAGAACGATTGAGAGAAAGAGACTAGGATTTTTACGTGTTTGGTGAAATTTTTGGAAGCTAGTATACAAATCGAATTTGTTTGATCTCCTCTCTGATTACATATGTATATATAGAAAAAGGAAATAGAGTATCCTTAACTAGTGAGGAAAAGGAAACTCAATACTAGGATAATTAGTTATCCCAAGAAAAGGAAACCGAGTAGTAATAATAACAACAATACTTGACACCAGTAATGAAAAAAAAAGCTTGTAAATAAATGTTAAGCCACAATTTCCTAACCGGTTTTTTAGAACGGGACGGTCGAAGACTCTTGCAAAACCGGCCAAAACCAAACCATACCCGGTTCTCAGCGGTTTATATGTTTCGTTCACTGCACCGTGCAAAGAAGTTAGGGTTTTAGAGAAAAAAAAGAGGAGAAATCGGGTCAGGACTCGGAAGGAAGGAGACGATCGGGCACAGTATCTTCCGATATCTAAGAAACGAGATGAAGGCGATAATAAAGAGTCACTATCTCTTCCTCTTGATCTGATCATCGAGATTCTCACAAAACTGCCTCCGAAATCGATGTCCAAGCTCATATGCGTTTCAAAACTCTGGTTATCGATAATCCAAAGCAAACATTTCACTGATCTATACTTGGCTCGATCTTCATCTCGGCCGTATCTTCTCTTCCAGTTTATCCGTTATGGTGTCCCGTTCTTACACTATGCTTCTCATGAGGATCCGTCTTCTGATGATAGAGAAATCACTACTCAGATTCGGGATGGAGTGCTTGATATCCTACAACCCATTCGTGGCTTGATTTGCTGGCGAAATAGATATGGTTTGGAGATTTGCAATCCTAGTACGAGCCAATTCTTAATGTTACCTAAACTCAATGCTAGTAAAATATCCAAATATATGTTTTTTGGATACGATCCGGTCAATGATCTCTACAAAGTGTTATGCAAGAGCAAGACTCATGGTGGACAATCAGTTTTAAGTGATGAGCATCAAATTTTCACTTTAGGAGCTCAGGAAAGAGAGTGGAGAATGATCAAATGTAAGCATCCCCATCGTCCTTCAACTTATGGTCTATACAAGAACGGTTTTGTGTACTACGGGGCTTGGACTAACAATAGTGATAAGGGATCTTTGTTAGTGATAGTGAGCTTCGATATTAGATTTGAAGATTTTAGTGTTATTGCATTACCTGAGGATGTCCAAATCAAAAACTATAGTCGGTCTGGATTGGTGAACTACAATGGAAAGATAGCCTTAGTGGATATCTCGCGTATCGGTAAATTCGAGTTTTGGGTTTTGGAAGATGTTAGCAATCAAGAATGGTTGAAATTTTCTGTCTCGGTTCCTTCTTGGAATGATTTAGCTTCGAAGGAGTTTTACCGTTGCTCAGGTACTGTTAGTACCGGTGAGCTGGTATTTTCACCTTTCTATTCCACTACCGATTTCATTGTTATCTATTACGATCCTAAGGAAGACAAAGCCAGAAGAGTTGAGTTTAGAGATGCGTTTGTTTTTAGTGATACCGTCTTTCTTGATCATGTAGAGAGTCCTATGTTTCTTCCAAAGAATTTTATTCGTTGACGATTAGTGGCTAGTTTTTGCTTGAATTAATTTCTTTATGTTCAGTCTCATGTAAGGTGAGTCCTTATAGAAATTGAAACATTTGATCAACCATTTGTGTTGTCTTTCTTAGCTATGGAATTTGTTTTCTTTTCTCTGCAACTAGCAAGATTCGGTTTTTCTGATTTTGTTATATTTTGGAGAGAACCAGAGAGTTGTGTATGTGTGCGAGAAGCTGAGGATAAGAACTACTATCTTTTTTTTCATTCAACTTTTTTATATTTGTATGAATAATAACCCACGAAAGTTAGGTTACCGTATGACACAAGAAACAAGAAAGCTACGTATATTTCAAGAAGAAACCAAAGACATCACTCTTTTAATACTCTGATGACGAGGACGATGGCCAGAGCCGTTACTCATCGCAGAAGAACCATCAATGGCTAAACCTTTCCCGCTGAAACACAAATACCTATTTACAAAGGATCTCTGTTTTCTCATCGACGAAGGTGTTGTTCTTCTCTCTAATTCGCAAGAAATCGTTTGAAACGGCGACGAACAAGCCGACGACGGAGCTCGAGAGTAATCGGAAACCATCGGAGGAGAAAACACAAATCTCGGAGATTCTTGAACCACTACACCTTTCATCAACCCTTCGGTGAATCTCAGTCTCACTGATAAACTCGGAAGATCGCCACTCTCTGTTCTCATCGGAAACGCTTTTTTCGGCGATTTTGACCGCGAATACATTTCTCTGAGAGGAACACGACGATTGTTGTAATTATCACCGGACAATCGGCGAATTTCCTCTGACTCTTCTCGTTTTGCCCATCGTAAAAGAAGCTTGAGACGCGCACCTGTACCGCGTTTGCGTTTGGAATGAGTCGAGATTTCGCTTAAACATTCACTGATTCCGTCGAGACTCTCTCTATCTGGACTTAATTCAGCGTTTGCGGTATGATTCGTTTTCGCGGCAGTGAATAGGAAAATCTCTGAATCAGATATCTCAAACGAAGTTCCCGGGCTACCGCAGAATCCATACCGCTCTTCTCTCAACAGAGAAACGTTTTCACCGTGATTGGATATCCCACCAACGGATTTAAGCCGTTTAATCAATAATTCAGAAACCGGCGTTTTCGGCGTTTGACGTTCAAGCAAATCAACGACAGTCATTCCATCTGAATCAACGATATTCACATCAACGCCACGGATTCTCAACAGAATCTCAACGACGTCAGATCTAACGGTGTTAAGAGTATCCATCACGGCTAAATGAACCACTGTTCTTCCGTTACTGTTTCTAACGTTGACAATATCTGAAAAGTCAACGATGCAACTTAACTTCTTCAGAAGCTCCATTTGCCGATCTAACCGCTTAAACCCCGACGCAGCAAAACCAGACACGACCGTGTGAAGAAACGTGTCGCCGTTATTGTTAACGACGGAGATCAACGGTGGAGATTCGTTTATAAGAGCCTCCGCTACAGGTAAATGACCTTTATAAGCAGCGATATGTAAAGCTGTGTTTCCATGGCTGTCTTTGACCTCCATGATTGAATCATACTTCGACAAAAGATACTTCACCACCTATTTTATATCAGAAATCAAAATGTATTTTAAAATATTTTCAATCATATTAATTTTCACATTGTCTACATTTTTTTTGTCAAAAATTTTCACATCAGCTTATTTTATGAATAAGCGAATTGTTAAGATTAATACATATGTAAATGTGAATAATTTGTTTGGTTTGTGTTCTTACTTCGATTTGACCTCTGCTAGAAGCAGAGTGTAAGAGCGTGGAACCATAAGCATCTCTAAGTCTTGAAACGGCGTCATATTTCCCTTGGAGTAAAATTTCCTCCAGTATTGCCACGTGTCCTCCTCGAGCCGCACTGTGGACCCCTCTTTTAACCATTTCCTCTTTTACTAATAACTGTTTCTCCGTTAGTTTCTCGCCGTCGATTTCTTCAACGCCGGCGATATCAGCCGGCAACAAAGCGAAATCCAGAAGAAGACGGAAAACGTCGTGGTTTCTCCCTCTCGCCGCCGCGTAGAGAATATCCGTAACACCGTATTCTCCTTCTCCGAAGACGAGAAGCGGATCTCTCTCTAGAAGCTTCTTCACGAATTCCAAATCTCCGGCGGAAGCAGCGGTGTAGAGCAGCCAACCACCATAACCAGCTCTGACTAAGGAATTATCTCCGTTTCCGATTTCGCACTCTTCCAATAGCCTCCTCGCGACGCGGGAACGATTAAGTGCCACGTTGCAGCCGTTATCTCCGTCCCCGTCGTCCCAGACGGTTTCGAGGCGGCGGATACGACGGAGAGAAGTGAGTTTGACTAGGAGGTTTGCGTCTTGGTGAATCAGCTCGATTACGACGTCGTATAGTCCGTTCGCAGCGGCGCAATCGATTGGTGAAGCGTACCACCATTGGTCTCCTGTGCTTTCCCACCGGAGAGGAAATATCGGCGGTGGCATTTTCCTTTTTTCCCCCGGTTTAAATACCGGTTTTCATAAACCGGAAATTGATGAATCTCGATGGAAAGAGAGGAAATTAGATACAATCATACAATTATAAAGATGGATTGTGAATGGTTTTAAATTAATGGAGCGACGAACACAAAGTGATGAAGCAGAAGACAACAAAAAGAAGAAGATTGTGTTTGCAAACTTATGCGTGTTTACACCAGAAAAAAAAAACGATTAAAAAAGTATTTTTTGGCGCATCGAAAATATATAGATTCCATAATTCCATTTCCCGTGAGTGGACCATATCGGATTGGATTTATCTTTTTCTTTTTTCGAATATATATATAATAATTACGTAATGTGAAAAGATTTTATATATTTCTGAATCTTCTGAAAAGGCTGTTAATTTTCCAGGAATGTGAAAGAATTTTAACCTGCTTTCTTGTTTCTTTTTTTGAGAGAATGCAAGGTAGTCACATTTTCAGTAAAAATGAAAATAATTCTCTTTTCTTTCAGCAAAATAAAATCTGAATTTAGAATTTGGATAAGAAATAATTGAATGATGTTTCATCCAATTAGAACGCGTTGCTGGTTTGGTTGAGACTTGAGACCAGACGTTGAGATATTAATATCACACACACACACAAAATAAACATGTAAATGGTTCTACATAATTAGAATTTTGATCCCAAAAAAAATCATAGACCAAGGAAAAAAATGCCCACTCATGGCGGCTTAATACTTAAGGGCCCTAGTTAGTGACATAGTGATAATATCTAATCAATAATTCATTAATGTGCGTAATGATTTGTAGTTAAAGCTTAACCATCATCATGATGAGATCGAAGAAGACTACTCAGTTTTATTTCTTACAAGTAAGAAAAAATTAAAAAGAAAATAACTTTTTTGTTTTATTTTGGGTATGATGGATCTACCTTTCTGTCGGTGTTGAGTGTGGATGCATCCCAATGCACATGTTTTTGTCTCTAACCTCAATGCTTATTAATTTTCTTTTCTTGGATCTAACTTATGTAAACTCCATAAATTATACAGATGTGAATAATCTGATAGAATTCTTAAAAAAGATTTTGTCAAAAGCAGACAACGCAACAAACACAACTTGCCTAACCTCTTAACTTCAAGATTGTGTCAGAATCAATCAAACTCCATAGTTATGAATCTAAACAACTCTTCTTGAATTTGAATCTAAACTACTTTATTGGCTCCAACATCACAAATTCTTGTACACAAGAGATATATCTTTGTCTGAAACAGAGTTACATAGAAGATGAAGAAATCCAAAAAGAGAAAATAACAACACAAACAAGTTGAAATCATCTTTATGCATAGATCTGGTCTTGTCTTTCTTTCTTAACAGGTGCAGTAAGTTTCACAGTCTTGATAACATGTTCAAGTCTCTCAACAGCTTCATTCATATTCTTCTTCTTCTTAACCTCTTCCAACAACAACAAACAAGTCCGATGCCTCGGAGTAATATCTTGACTCATCATCTCTTCGAAAAGACAATACGCCCATTCACACATATCCGCTCTACAAAACCTCTGTATCAGAAACGTATAAGTCGATTCATCAAGACTTAACTGATGTTTAGTCACCATTTCTTTCAATAACTTCCCAACTTCAACAACATCTCCTCTCTTAAAACAAGATCTCAACAACGGATGATACGTATGAATATCCGGTTTACAATTCGAACCCTCCATTTCTTTCAGAAGCTCAAATGCTTTTTCTTCTTCGTCGTGATGACAATACATAGCAATCATTGAGTTATACGTAGACGTGTTAACCGCAACACCGAGCTCGCGCATTTCGACTCGAAAAACTCGCTCAGCTTCTTCTAACCGACCAACTCGAGCTAACGTATGAATCAAACAGTTGTAGTAAAGAGTATCCGGTTTACATTCACCAGATCTTTTCATCCTTGTAGCTACACGTAATGCTTCCTCGTATTCTTTCTGCGCATTAAGCGAAGACATGATCGTCGTGTAAGTAATCGAATTCGGAGGAGATCCATTCGCTTCCATTTCACTTAACATCTCATAAACCTTAATGAAATTAGACTGTTGACAATAACATCTTATAATCGTCGTGTAACTAATAACACAAGGACGAAAACCATGACCTTTCATCTCTTGAATCGTCCAAAGAGCTTCTTCGACTCTATTCGCTTTACACCAACCATGGATGAAGATGTTAAACGTATACACATCTGGTGTAATGTGTGATTTCAGCTCTAACAAAATCGCTCGAGCTTGTTCGACTCTCTTCTCTTTACAAAGCGTATCGAGAAGTAAATTCATAGATTCCGTGTTCTTCTCTAATCCAAATTCACGTAATCTATCGAATATCTTAACAGCTTCTTCCCATTCTCCACCTCCAGCGAATCTCCTCATGATCTTAGCAATCGTTTTTAGAGTAACGATCTTATCATCTCTCATTTTCTCTACAAATTCCTTCATTCGATCCCATTTCTTTGCTTTCCCGAGAATATCCACTGCTGTATCGTAACAATCGCTTGAATTTCTATGACCTTTACGAGATTCAGCCCATTTCAGAACACCAAGAGCAGATTTCCAATCATCTCTAAACCTATGAAGCAGCTTATGAACTAAACCATCAGATATATTTACTCTGTTACAGATTTCATCGTTTGATAAACGATCGAATACCTCTTCTTCACTGACTCTATCACCGGCTTTGCCTACGATAACATTCCAGATTTCCTCTGATTGTGAAGATGATTCTTCAGGTAATTGTGGTGAGGAGGTAGAGAGTTTCTTAATGAAGGAAGAGGAAAGAGAGATAGAATACGAAGGTTTGAGGTGTAACAAGCTGTTTCTAAGACGATTTTGAACGAGCTGAGACATCGTCAAAAAATCAGAAATCGAAAACCCAGAGTAATTCTCTAATTCGTTTACTCGTCTGTGAAATTAATTCTCCAAGATCTAGTTGGTGTATAGTGCGAGAGAAAGTGGAAACCAAAGCTCGTTACCTGAGAGATGAGCAAAGGGAAATGGTGAAAACGGCGGCGGCGGTGGTTCTAGCCGGAAAGATTTGAACCAGGAGCAATAAAGAAGAAGGGTTATTGTGTGTGCCCAATGACAATGGCCCATTTAAAGCCCAAAATTTAATTACTTAATTATAGATGGAATGCGCACGAGTCGCGCGTGAATTCCACCGCTCATGATTTATGGCTGCTTTCCTATGCATGGCATCTTTTCGAAAACCACATAAATTTGTGACGTTTAGTGGAAGCCGGTACGAAGAGAACCAGCAAATAACCGGATGTTTATAGCAGTCACTAGCGGAAATACCTAGTTTAGAACAACAATCCACGTTTAAATTAAGCGTCATTTATTCCGAGAGGTTAAACAGTTAGCAAAACCAGTTAGAACAATCGTATTACTTAAGCGGTACAACATCAGCCAAGGCAGGGTTTTTTTATTCCAAGAGGCTTACGGTTAACAAAACCGGTTAGGATCTGATTCGGAGGAGTCTTAGACCGTTCCGTTTGTATATCCCGTTAGACTGTTTTTGAAAGAATGAAACCAAAATCTTGATAAGAAAACATCAGTGAAGATCCATCTTGACAACGCAAATAGTTCTATACTTTGATCAAAGCCAAAACTTATTGCATTAGCATAATCCAAAAGGCCATACATAGATAAGAAAGACGACACAAATGGGTGATCAAATGTTTCAATACCACAATAAAAACTCTTAGAGGTCTCACATGAAGAGATTAATTCAGGCAAACTCGTACGAGCCACTAATCATTAACGATAAACTACCTTGGAAGAAACATAGGACTCTCTACAAGATCCAGAATGAAAGTATTACTAAGAACAGACTTATCTCTAGTTTTTTAAAACTCAACTCTTCTGGCTTTGTCTTCCTTGGGATCGTAACAGATAACAAAAGGCTCGGTAGTGGAAGAGCGATGTATAAATACAAGCTCACCAGTACTAATACTACCTAAGCAACGGTATAGTTCATTCCTAGCTAAATCCTTCCAAGAATGAACCAAGACAGAAAATTTCGACCATTCTTGTTTGCTAACATCTTCCAAAACCCAACACTCGAATTTACCAGTAAACGGCCGCGGATGATCCACTAAGGCTATCTTTCCGCTGAAGCTCACCAAACGAGTGTCATAACTGTATTTGATATCACTATCCTCAGGTAATATACGAACAAAAATCCAACAATTCGTGTGAAATATAGCTGAAAGTGATACTTTATTGACTGAATTATACTGGCTATATAGCCTTACAACCTCAAACAGAAACAAACGAAAACAGCTAAAAACAAGGAAACAACTAAGACTAGCTCAACTCCATGAAATCCTAAGGAACCGGACAACTAACCATAACAACTAGGACACTTATTCAAACGACTACAAAGAGTCAAAGACCAATTGAAATCACATAGACCGCCAACAATTCGTTCTATACGAAGACGTAGAAGTCAAAGCTCATTACTTGAAAGCTAAGCAAAAGGAAAATAATGAAAACGACGACGGCCGTTCTCTAGTAGGGGAGATCTGAACGAGGATTTTTTTAGTGGGCCCAAAGAACATTTTTTGGCCCATTTCAAGCCCATGAGTTAATTGGCGAGCATTCTTTGTAGAAACGTCAAGGCAATCAAAATATCAGTGAAGATCACTCGAGGTCTCTATTACAAATTAGAAATGGAATCCCTTTTTCTCGTTGATTTCATATTTTCATAGCATTTCTGAATACATATCATTCAAGATCCACATTGATCATAGTCATATGCTGAGTATTACACTCAAAAAATGGACCATACACGTATATAATATGCAATTAAACTACAAACGCGTCTTTGTTCCAGCTAAGCACATAAGATGAGTTGCTCTCGAGCTTCATACGGAGGCGGCAATACATTGCACGCATTAGCAAACACATCTTCTTGTCCACTCCCTAGACTCGTCTCAGAAATCGTGGAATCCAACACAGAGTCCGGAATCGCCTTCAAGCTTTCTTCAAGCAACGATCCAACTGTCTGTAAAATAGAACTCAACACTCAAATACACACACAAAATACTACGAAATAAATATATATAAAAGATTCACCTTGCACTCCTTGAAAGCAGAATCTGCATTGCGTTTCCACAAGCTATTTCCATTCTCTGAGTGGAAAAGGTTTAGCAAAGGCTGCAATGAGTTCAATTTGCAATATTTGTCAGTTCACACACACATACACACCAACCGTTTCCTTGTTTATATCATAAACCTTACCTTCACTAAATCCCTAACATTAGGCCTTCCGTTTCCATGTGTTCCTAAAACAGAGTCCGCGTATACCTGATATTGCTCAAGAACCTGTCGACGTGTAAGACCACTGCTTGGAACACCGTAAACTGCAGTGTCAACATGTCCTAGGATCTGCCATGGGCTGTCAAGAACAGACAGAGAATCATGTCAAGAAAGAAGAGGCATTTGATTCAGAGATCAGACCATTACTTTTCACATACTTGTTGTACGCAGCACGGCCTACCATGACTCCATGAGCTCCTTTCTTCAGTGCAGCGTTTACCTAAATAACCACAAACATTTTTTATCAGTCAGTCAGTCAGTCATAACCCGGCTAGAACAGAAAGCTATAGTATACCATATCTAAGATGGTCACCTCAGATATAGACGTAATGCCTCCATTAATTGTGAATGTCAACTCTGGGAAGTCACGCACGAGGGCATAGAAGTACTCATACCTGAACTAAGTTCAAAAACAAGGTGACTCAAAGAAACAATATAATGATGGTCGCCAAAGAGGGAAGTTATGGTAAACATACTTAAGAGGAGGGATTCTACGGTTATCAGCAGGGCTTATTCCACCAAGCAGTGCCTTCCGTGAGTGAATAATGAAATGTTTTGTTGGTGATAGTGTAGAAACCTTGTAAACAAAGTCACCTAAGAGTAAAGGAAATAGAAGTATATAAGCACGTAACAACAGCATATCCAGATCCAGTCGATACAAAGGCTTAATAGCAGAAAAACTCACAGAGCTCATCATATGAATCATGATCGTCTACACCAATTCGACATTTAACAGTGACAGGGACTTTGGTATTGGCAGCTATAGCAGACATTGCCTCTCCAACAAGCTTACACAATCAAAATTACAAAAGAAAGTCACACCATTGAGAAAGAGCATATATTTCCTGAAATCATAAGAGTAGTAACGGACCTTAGGGTTCAACATGAGGCTGACACCAAAGCATCCATGGCCAGCAACCTTAGGACTGGGGCATCCACAGCTATCTCGACAAAAGGGAAAGAAACAGAACTCTTGCTAAGTTTCTCAAACTCAAAGCTCAGTACAGATGGTGTATTCGTGAAAAGAAAATGTACAAACTTGAGATTAATTTCGTCGTAGCCGTAAGCATCAGAAAGCTTAGCAGCCTTAGCGAGGCTTTCCACATCACTCCCACCAATTTGAAGAACAATGGGATGTTGTTGAGGAGAAAATGCTAAGAACCTGTCCTGAGGCAAACGGCAAAAGAGAAGGACATGTTCAGTGAGATTCGAATAGAGATGTCGATAGTCATTGAATCGAAAATAAATAAGGAATTAAAAAAAAGTCACCAAATTGGTTTGCTGGTGAACAAGAGTTTGAGCGGCAATCATTTCTGTGTAAAGCCAAGCGTGCTTTGATATAATGCGAGCAAGCGTCCGGTAATGATTATCGGTCCATTCCATCATCGGAGCAACGCTGAAGAAAAACTCAGGTGAGCACCGGAATCAAGAGATAGGGAGAAAGCTGAGTACCGAAGTAGCGCAAACCTGAAGAGAGGAGGAAGATGGGGAGAGTGAGTGGTTGGGCTTGTGGCGAATCTAGCAGTGGGTCTGAGTATAGGCGAATGAAGATGGAACCTAAACATCTCTGAGACATTTGGTCGAACAGATGGTAGGCACCACATTTGAGATTGCCGTGAGAAGCCGTAGAAGATAATGAATGTTAGAACAACAATAAGAGTAGTCAAATAACCGGATGTACAAACCAGCGGAAATTACCGAATTAGAAAAATCCACGTTTTAACTAACCGTAAGCAGCCAAAATCAGAGTAAATTTTTCCAAGAGCTTACGGTTAGCAAAACCGGTTAGGCATTGGTCTTGCTTCTATTTACATTGCTTCTTTAATTTATAACAAAACATTCAAAGACGCTGTATCAGTTTTTTTTTCACCATCAAGCCCTTGATTAAGC
This sequence comes from Euclidium syriacum, assembly GCA_900116095.1. NCBI lineage: Eukaryota > Viridiplantae > Streptophyta > Magnoliopsida > Brassicales > Brassicaceae > Euclidium > Euclidium syriacum. The sequence goes on from FPAK01000003.1 coordinate 18,541,570, forward strand.
ATTAAATAAGAAAACTGAAGCTTGTTTGTTGCAGACATAACTAGAACTTTACTTTAATCAAAAGCCATAACCATTAAATTTGCATAATCCACAAAAAACACCATTGAAAGAAGACGACACAAATGGGTGACTAAATGTTCTAATTCCAATAAGGAATTATATTAAATGAAAACAGAATGATATTAATTTAAGCAAACACCAGCCACTACTCATCAAAGATGAACTTTCCTTGGAAGAAACATAGGACTCTCTATATGATCCAGAAAGACTGTATTACCAGCAAAGACATTTTTTCTTATTTGAAACTCAACTTAACGTGGTGAAAATACGAGCTCTCCAGTACTAACAGTACCCGAGCATCGGTATAAGTCATCATTCTTAGCTAAACTAATCCAAGAAGGAACCGAGAGATAAAATTTCGACCATTCTTGATTAGTGAAATCTTCCAAAACCCAAAACTCGAACCTACCGATAGTTGATTGATCCACTAAGGCTATCTTTCCATTGTAGTTCACCAACCCTGATAGATACTCGCGTTTGATTTGAACATCCTCAGGCAATGCAATAACACTAAACTCTTCAGAACTTAAATGAAAGCTCACTAATAAAGATCCCTCACCTCTACTGTTAGTCCAAGCTCCATAGTATAAAATACCGTTCTTGCATAGCCCTTGAGTTGCTGCACGATGTGCATGCTTACATTCGATCATTCTCCATGTTTCCTGAGCTCCTAATGTGAAAACATGAGCTTCACATTCACATACAACTCGTGATATAAGCCTGGAATAAACATCTCGCACTGTCATGCACAATACTTTGTAAAGATCATTGACCGGATCGTATCCAAAAAACATAGGTTTGGATATTGATTTTACATTAGTAGTGACCAGTTTTGGTAAAGTGAAGCATTGACTTGTACTAGGATTGCAAATCCCCACATTAATATTGTTTCGCCAGCAGATTAACCCACGAATGGGTGGTAGAAGTTCAATCATTCGATCCATAAGCGGAATAGTATTTGCTCTGTGATCAGAAGACGGATTTTCCTGAGAAGCGAAGTGAAAGAACCGCTTGTAGCCGTCACCGTAGAATTTGAAAAGAAGACGCGGCCGAGTCGAAGATCGAGCCAAGTACAACTCGGTGTAATTTTTGCTTTGGATTATAGAAGACCAGAGTTTTGAAACGCATATGAGTCTTGACGCCGATTTCGGAGGCAATCTTGTGAGGATCTCGATTATGAGATCTAGAGGAAGAGATGGTGAGTCTTTATGATCTCGTTTCTTAGACATCGGAAGATACTCTGCCTTGTCGTCTCCTTCCTTCTGAGTTCTGACCCTTTTCATGGTTTCCCTTCTTCTTTTCCTCGTAACCCTAATTTATATATGTAAATCGAAAATCACGGTTTGTTTCGGTTCAGTTTTTGGGCCTAGTTGGTTAGTTCGCTTTGGTTTTGGAAGAATAAACTAAACAAAGCTTCTTGAATAAACAATTGACTGTTTGAGAGCTGAAACAGATAGCATCTGTTTCTTTCATTACACGAAACAATTGAGAAAACTCCTATACAGATCACTCCTTAAGCAAACCATCAAAAAGGATATTCCAAGCTACTTCATAATCACTATAACCACACCGAAGCAGCTTCTCAAAAACCATATTCTGCAATGCTAATCCGTTTAGAAGAGGCAGAAATTTCTAAAACCAAATCAGAAAACTGAATCTTGCTAGTTGCAGAAAGATTACCATTACATAGATATGAAAGACCACACAAATGGGTGATCAAATGTTCCAATTTAATAAGGACGCATCTTACATGAGACTGAACAACAAGAGATAAATTCTGCCAAACACTTGCCATTAATTAATCATCAACGATAATGTTTCTTGGAAGAAACATAGAACTCTCTACATGATCTAAAAAGACTAGCATACTAACAAAGCCATTTTTTCTTAATTGAAACTCAACTCTTCTAGCCTTTTCTTCCATGGGATCATAAAATATAACAATAAACTCGGCATTGAGAAGGCGCGGTGAAAATACCAGCTCCCCAGTGCTAATTGTACCCGAGCAACGGTAATATTCCGAGGATACATCGTTCAAAGAAGGAACCGAGACAGAAAATTTCAACCATTCTTGATTGCTAACATCTTCCAAAACCCAAAACTCGAATTTACCGGTACGCGACATATCCACTAAGGCTATCTTTCCATTGTAGTTCACCAAACCAGACAGCTGATAGCGTTTGATTCGCACATTCACAGGTAATGCAATAAGAGTTATAAACTCCAATCTAAAATCAAAGTTCACTAACAATCCTGATTCTTTATCATTCTTGTTATTCCAGGCTCCATAGTACACAACATCGTTTTTGCATACACAACACCATTTTTGCATAGTCATTTGAGAGTGAACTCTCATCATAAAAAATTTTATTTATTATTTTATATATTTTATAATTAATTATTAATTACTTATTTAAAATTTTTCACCAATGCGTAACTAAATCGTATTTGTTTTATCATTTACAATCAAATAAATATTCAATCAAATGAATATTCATTTGGAATTTTCAATTATCATATCCTTTAATAATTATTAATTAGTTACCTATATAATAAAAACCAAAAAGCTTGTTTTGTTAATATTTACATTGCTTCCTAACTTACAGCAAACGCTACATCAGTTTTTCCCCATTATCAATCCCCTGAACTATCATTGAATGTGTTTGAGAACTGAAATTACATCCATTTTCTTCCATTACACGAAACAATTGAGACAACTCCTCCACAAATCCTTCCTTAAGCAAACCATCAATAAGAATCATCCAAGCTATCTCATCATGATTATAACCACACCGAATCAACTTCTCAAAAACAGAGTTTCCTCTCGGTTTTTCACCTTCTTCAAACAACCCACAAATCAACGTTTTACAATCCCCTAACATCGGCGAATGACCACTACAAATCATATCTTCCACAACACTCGCACCTTCCTCATACATTCTCAGCTTACAACAACAACTAATCACCGCGTTAAAAACAACCTCGCTTCGAAACATTCCTTCTTTCTCCATCTGATCCAACAACTTCCTCGCTATTCCTATATTCTCAACTCTACAAATCCCAACTATAACCTTCTCGTAACATCTCGCGTTAACTATACAACCATGTTCCAACATTTTCTCAAAAAGTTCAACAACAATGTCAAACTCAATCATCTTCCACATATCAAACACTAGCGATTCTAAACCTGTTTCACCGCTTTTCTTCTCGAAGAGATGTTTAATCAAAGACAAAAACGTATGGTGAGAAGGTTCAATACCAGCATCAAACATACGCTTCAAAACATCAAAAGCTGAATAAGTCAATCCTAAATTCCCATAAGCTTTGACCAATGTAGTATAAGTAAACTCGACCGGGGCAACACCTTCTTCTTTCATCTTCACAATCATAGATTCCGCTTCTTTTACTCTCCCTGCATTACAATACGCTTCCACAAACAAATTATAAGTACGAGCATCAGGCTTCTCTCTAGATGACGACGACAACAACAACATCTCGTTAAGACATTCACACGCTTCATCAAAATCCCCATCTTTTAACATTCTTCGAATCAAGATATTATAAGTATAGACAGTTGGCTTTAAACCCATCTTCAACATCTGATCCAATAGTAACAACGCTTCTTTCAAACTCCCAAGAGAGCAAAGCCCGTGCATCAACGCGTTGAAAGTATAAGTATTCGGCGAATGATTCTCACTCAACATTTTCTCAAACAAACAACCAGCATCTTCCAATTTCCCAGCTTTGCAGTATCCATCAATCAAACAAGTGTAAATTACCTCATTAGCCCTAACTCCTTCCTTCTTAAGAGAATCAAACAAGACACGAGCTTCTTCTACTCGCTTGTTTTTACACAGAGAATCTATGAAACACCCATAAGTACGCTGATCCGGAACCAATCTTCTTTCTTTCATCAAACTAACAACTCTATAAGCACTATCTAAATGACCAGCTCTACACAATCCAGCTATTAACGAATTGTAAGTAATCAAATCCGGATTCAAATTGTTCTCCACCATTTCATCAAGAAGCTTCATTGCTTTATGCACATTCTTCCTACAAAGCCCTTTGATCAACGAATTATACGTAATTTTAGTCGGATAACAAGAATCATCATCCTTCATTGCCATAAACAAGCTCAAAGCTTCGTCGCTTTTCCCAGATTCACAAAGATAATGTATAAGTTGATTATAAGCAACCACATGTCTACAAGGCATCTCTTTAAAAACTCGAAAAGCACAATCGAAATCTCTGTTTTTACAATAACCCAGAATCAAAGATGTAGATGTGTAATAATCAGGACTCAATCCAGCTTGAATCAGCTTACACATAAACTGCTTCGCCTCTTTCACGTTTCCCATCTTACAATACACATTGATCATCAAATTAAATGTGTAAATGTCCATAGAAACCGAATTTTCCAACAACATCTCAGTATAAATTCTCTTCATTTCATCGACTAAACCAAATCTAGCCAATGAAGTCAACAATTCGTTATAGCAATTGAGAGTAAGCTTAAAGTTATCGACCTTACTCATACTCCGACAGATGTCGACGACGAACAAAGCATCTTCCGGTGAAGAGCAACATTTGATCATTGCTAATCTGATTCTAGGTACGTCGCATACAATCCGATTGCGGTCGATGAGATTAAGCAGAGATGCGTACGAATCTACGTTGTGTTTGAAATTCCGTGTCTGTGAGATCCAATACGAGAACTGAAGAGCTGTGTGAGGATCGAGATTGAGAGAGAAGAGTGTGGAGACATGGAAAGGGGTTATAGAGGGAAGTAAGGATTTGAGGGAGGGATTGATTTGCCAATTGGGTTCGGAGAGAATTGAGAGTAAGCAGTGTGGAAGATTGGATGGGTCGGAGACAGGTTCAAGGGGAGTTTGTGAAAGCGTAGATGCAGAGGAGAAGGGAATACGGCGGAGGAGATAACCGGCGCATTTGGAGGTCGCGGAGGAGAGCGCTCTGGCCGCCGGGAATTTCATCGTTAGGGTTTAATGTGTGTTTTTATTTTTTGGTCTGTGTTTTTTCATCTCCTTACTTTACCAATACGACGCCGTATATACCTCAATGTGTTTTTCGTTTTTGTCATTCATTGGTCTCACGGAAAAAATAAAAAAATAAAAAAATAAAAAAGATTTAATGCGGTGAGCGTGGATCGAACACGCGACCTTCAGATCTTCAGTCTGACGCTCTCCCAACTGAGCTATCCCCGCTTGTTGACATTTGTAAGTTTAATGTCTAAATATAGCATCAAGCAACTTTGTATGCAGAGTAACAGATCTTCTAATTTTATTGTTGCAAAATACACTTGACATATCATATAGTACGTTGCAACCAAAAAACACACAAGAGAATGTGGACGTAATATCTGCAAATTTGCATAATAAGTGTGGATGAGTTGTTTCGTCATTGACTGAATAATGAAATGCAAGCAATGTCAAAGACAAATTACAAGGTTACGTTATAGAGTTTATTGGGGCATCAAAGGTTGGCAAAAACGAGTTTTTGGGGTCAGGAATAGGATTTTGCAATTACTCTTCTTGATTTTTCTTTTTGATCGTTTAATATCCGAATGATATATCTCCATCCTCTAATATTTTAGAGCTTATATGGACCTCGCTTGGAAAATTCAAGGTTTGTGGCTTAAATGGTCACGTGTGCGGCATTTTTATTTTGAGCTTGATTGATATGGCAGTTGAATAACTGAATCATCAAACAGTGAAAGCTTATTGAATAATCTGCTTCAACCACTGCAAACTCTTGATTGTTTGATCATGAAATTCTAAGTCTAATAAACATATGTTTCGTCCAAATTGCTCAAATGCTCTTTTTGGTTAGAATGCATTCTGAAATGGTTAGTTCAACCATTATATAAAAAGAAATATTCCGATAAACTGGTCAATCGTTTAGTTAATCAATAGTCTCGAAACTGTCGGATCAACACAATCATTCTCGTCTCGAGATATATGGAGTTTGGCTAGATTATAACTTAGGGTTTCAACTTTTTCACTACTCTATAGACCAAAAAAATATATGCTAATTAAAGCATAATCATCAAAAAACATTGGTTTAAATATTTAAACTAACGAGTGAAAAGCAACCATGAAACAAAACCAAAAAAAAAAAAAAAAATTAAAGAAAGTCATCAAAGATCTAGAACACTAAAAAGCAGCAAAAAGAGTTAGTTAAATATTTTTTAGAATCATTCAAAAACCCATGCGTTCTCTTTGCGAAGAGCTGCTTCTTCCTCGGGTGTGTAGTCGTTCTTGATATTGAAAATCTCACGAACTTTCTCTACCTTTTCGTCTTTGATGAGATCCGCAATCCTCTGACAAGTGAAGTCGAGAAGGCTTTTGATGTTGAGATAGTTAGCAGCGAGAACGAGCTGGAAAAGCGTATCTAGATCTTTATCTTTCTTGAACTCAGCGTCTAAAGAAGCGAGCTTCTTCTTCTTCTCCTCCTCGTCTTTTTCTTTCGAATTAATTTCGACATGCATCTTGCAATACTCGATAACCATGGCCAGGATCTTTCCGGTAACGTTTTGAAGCGGGATTGCTTTATCTGCGCAGTCGTCCTCGATCATGTTCGCTACGATCACAAATTCACGCGCTACCGCTTCATCGACCTCAAAACACTCGTCATCGAGGCTCTTCAACATAATCTTGTTCGAGGAAGACATCGTTTTGTGTGTGGCTTTCTTTTTAGGTTAAACGAAGGAGGAGATTTATCGAGAGTAATATTGATGAATTAGGGTTTGTTGAATAGGAGCGTCTCTATTTATAAGCTTGAGCGGTAAGTTATTTACTTTTCCTCCCAAAACCAAACTCTAATTGAATTAGGATTTAATCTTCTACATCAACCTGAAGATTCTAGTCCATCTGTGATTCGCTCGGCTTTATCTGAATCGGTAATTTTCCAATTTGTATCCGTATGTTTCGTAAAGTTTTCAAAATAGTTACAATATCATATATTAGCTAATCAACGGTTTGAGATGGTTTATTTAAATTTTTTTTATATAGGTTGCTTTATTTGTTTTTAAATTGATCTAACGGCTGAGATGGTTAATTTAATATTCAGCCATCCATAAAAAAGATTTAAATAATATAATTTGTATAGAACTTCTAAAAATTTGCATAGAAGTTTATCAAAATTTTAACATGTAGATTGATAAGCTTTTTTTTGGGTTTAATCCTATGAATCTTATGCCTATACCACACCGTTAGATCAATTCAGTCTCTACTAGGACTAGGCATATCTCCCGAACCCGAAAACCGAATCCGGTCTCAATCCGAACAAACCGGTTCGGTACGAGTATGAGTTATGGTAAAATAACCGAATGGTACTTATGTTGAGGATCCAATGGGTTCTGGATTAATCCGAATCGAAGCGAAACCTAAATGGGTTAACGGAACTCAATAGGAAGGTACGATACTTATTTAGTTTGTCTCTAAGGAAAAAATTTCCTAAGAAAGAGATGTTCATGTTTTGTAATCAATAAAGAGAAAGATAAAGAGAAAGATGATCCAAGTTTTCATTTTTGCTTTTGAATGAATTTACTTCTTTTTTTATTTTTTAAAAAACTTTTATTTTGGTATTTTGAATAAAATTCATCTCTTTATAATTATTTTTATCTTTATTTTCTAAATTTGTTGTTAGTAGGTTATAAATTATTATTTTTCTATGTCAATTTGAATTTGCATTATACTATTGTGAATTGATATATATTTGTAATTGTATTAATTTGATTAGAACATAAATGAGTTATGATAAAAACTAAAGCATTTAATTTTTTAGTTAGGATGGAAACTAAAGATTAATCTTTTAGTTGTTAATTTGTATTTGTCGTAATTAAAGAGTTGAATGTGTTATAAAAGTATAAATTTCTTGTAAAATAACCGAACTCGGACCAAATCCGCATGGACTATGGGTTTTTAGTTTACACCCGAACCGACCCGAACCCGGCATAACCCGAACCAAATCCGATCCGAAGTTTTGTAATAACCGAATGGGACCTATAAGTCTAAACCCGAAAACCCAAAAACCCGAATTACCCGAACCGAACCCGATCCGAAGTTTTGTAATAACCGAATGAGACCTATAAATCTAAACCCGAAAACCCAAAAACCCGAATTACCCGAACCGAACCCGATTGGATACCCCGAATGCCCACCCCTAGTCTCTACCGTCTATTTTGAAGATGAACATTGAACATGTACATGGACTGGTGGAACCTTTCATTTGAAAGTATCCAAGCATTTTATGGCAACTACAAAGAGTAGAAAGATGCTGACGCGCATTGATTCAAGAGGAATTAGTATGTGACAAGTGGTATCAGATTTGACTGAGCGTTTCGAAAGGAGTTTGTGAAGTTAGAGAATGTTTAAGGGAAACAAGTAGATCAATAAGCACACTAGCACTGTCGATGATCACATAAGAAATAACTTGTCAATTCTAGAGAGAAGCCAACAATATATGAGACGTTTTTCCAACAATGAATGATCCCGCGACTTAGTAAAAGTGACGTACATCGATGCGAAAAGATCAAAAGTTTGCAATCAATTCATCACTTAACTATTAATGACCAGACTGTTGTGTGATAGAAGCGAATAAAACATATGTTTGTGATCCTTTTTATCTTAAAGTAAATTTTTGGCCCTATTTTTCCTAAGAATTTTTATAGGTCAGTTGGTAATATAACTTACATCCTTTTAAAGAGGTATATCCTATTATTAATGACCTTATAAATTGATTTCTATGTTTTATTAATCTTTTTTTTCTTATTTTGTAATTTCTAATATCTCTAATAAAATATACATACTTTTTACTTTTTTGAATAATCTCATTTGTAGAAATTCTTTATCTGAAGAAATCATACTTATTAAGTGAAATTATTTTGTATGCTTAAAAAAGTAACAATTCAAAGACTTGCCAAGTTTGAAAAGAGGAGAACTTAAACCAGGTGGACCAAACCATCAGGAGAAGCTGGGACACCAAAGATGCTAAAATTAAGGATGAACATACATAGATAAAGTTTTTGTGATCTAAGAGAGCTGACCACAATTGGTTATAACCACCGGCTTTGACATAAATCCAGAATACGATCCAACTTTCTCGATATCTTTCAAAACATCCAAACCTTCAATAACCTGACCCAACACCGCATACTTACCATCAAGCCAATCCATTCTCCTAGTACAAATGAAAAACCCGTGCGCGTCACCAGCAGAAATATTCTTCGTCAAAATTCCAGGACGGGTGAAATTCCTTTCGAGATTCTCGTGCTCTAATTTCCCACCATAGATCGATTCACCTCCTAGACAAATGACATTTGGGACCACACGGGCCAACGAAGATCCCTTGAAGTGAAGTGGTTTGCCGCTACATCCAAATCCTTTCTCTCCAGTGCAAAGAGCTCTGAAATTCTCGGCCGCCTTCGGTGTCTTATCTGTGTACAAGACCATCACAATCCTACCCACCGGCTGGCCACCAATTGTCACGTCCAAGAAAACCTTAGGAAACTCCACTGCAAGATCTATAGAGAAATTGAAATCAAAGAATAAGTGATAGAGAAATAGTACTTGTTATCTTATCTAAGTGACTTAAAATCTAAGTGTACTAGTAATGGGAGGTCTTACTCTTTATTATCTCTAACGTGAGATTTGGATGATTGACAATGAAAGCTTTGAGCTCAACAGAATGAGAAATCAATGTTGAATAAGTTTTGATAGTAGTCAACGCAGCATCATTGAGAGATTTGTCAAAAGGGATTTGGGCAAGCTCAAGAATGCTAAGAGCATTCGAGGAGTCAAGAGATGCTAGAAGCTCGGTTCTGCATAAGTCACGTAAATGAGGAATCTCATATTTTTCAGCTGCTTTATAGAGTGATCCAGCGTGTTGCTTCGCCTTTGTCGAAAGCGAAACCATATATCCGTCGCTGTAGATGAACTCAACTAAAGCCTCTAACTCTGTGTGTTTCATTTCCGAGAAAGTGATTGTCTCTAACTTATTTGAAGTTTTGCACACGTCGTCGTCTGATACCAACATCTTCTTAAATACCTCAGATCTTGCTGACTATAAACATTCCACATTAAAAATAAGAATTAATTTTCATGTCAAAAACACTTTTTTATATAAAAAGGAAAAGAAGAATTAGATACCAGAACAACTTTATGAGCAGAAATAGATGCACCCGTATGACCACTGTCCCCTGCTTTTAAGCATACATCGACTTGTAATTGTTCTTTCAAGAGCTTTGCAAATCCACCAACGAAAAGCTCTTTGTTGCTTTGTGTTGCCATCTCTTTAGGCCTTTAGCACGTATAACTTGTATTTGATTTGGAAAAGATTGTTGGTTTTATATATATAGACGATCAAACCAACTTTTTTCTTTTCTTCACTATCGTTTCCTATTTTGATTGTAATTTACTTTTAAAGTCGCACATAAATTCATATTTCCTTATTGATTGTGTCTAACCAAGTTTTTTAAAAGCCTTTTTTCCTTTTCTTCACTATCGTTTCCTATTTTGATTGTAATTTACTTTTGAAGTCGCACACATAAATTCATATTTCTTTATTGATTGTAGGCCTGTTCATTTGTATGTTGTCGACATTTGCAGCAGGTTGTTGTTCGTTTATCTGCCGCAGCCGCGTCTAATCGCTGTTTCCTGTGTCTGACGCCGTTTTTAGTAGCGATCATAAATTCAAGTCGCGACTGAACGCAGGAGATTCCGACAGGTAAACGAACAACAACTTGTCACAGCCAGCAGACAGGAGACAAACAAACAGGCCTTATGTCTTAATTGAATGCCATTATGGGACTCATATCGAGTTGGCATTAGTGGGTCTTAACAGTCAACAATGGGAAAACTGTCACATATTCAATGAGTTTAGCTCATTGTTTTGTCCTTCTCATCCACAACACTATCATGTAATTAACCCAATATCATTTTCAAAAAAAAATATACTTTGAATGTTTTATTATAATTCTTAGAATTAACTTTTCATTTACATATAACCCATTTATTGCTCCGTACTCGCCCGACTAAACTAACTACGGAGGTAAGTATGTGAGCATGTTCTTGCCAGAAACCGCCGTCGATAATGTTCGAATGCTTCACCACAACTTCTTCTCCTCCTCCTCCTGAAACTTCACCATTCTCCTCCGTAACACCACTTTCCTTTAAGCGGAAAACCGAAGAACCCATACGGAAAATTACAGGTAATGAATTGTACTCAACTCCAAATTGCTTGCTAAGTAGCTCGTTTTTCTCTAGCGTTTGTGTACCCTTTGAAAACAAAAACAAAAAAAACCAAAATGTAAAAAAAACAATTTTTCAGTCAATGAACAAAAGGTTTTACAAACCTTTAAGTATTCTTGTGCTTGAGTTTTGCTTTTTCCAGATTTCACAAGCATCCAGAAACATGTATTATACTGATTATTGATATGACCTGCAAAAAAAAAAAAACAGAGCATAAGCGATTATTTTGATGTTCTCAAGGTTTGATATTACTGAAAGGAAAATACTCACAGTCGACTTGTCTCCAAGCTAGATAATCAAGGAGAATCTCTGTTGTTGGATAACATACAGCTCGTCCATCAAACGATGGAGGATACTTCAATTTTTTTTTAGGAAAAAAATCTCTCCATTTTATCACGTACGTTGACGTGAAGAACGATACGATTGTAGATATTATCTTACTGGACTGTCTTTTGTAAAGCTCAGATTCATTCTTCAGAACAAAACTGCAAATAAACCAAAAAGATATATCAACTCGATTAATAATATATATAAAACATAACGGGGTTTGAGAGAAATTTGACAGACCTGTACTCATCACTAACACCGTAGGCAAAGACAATATCTTGAAATTCTTCAAGAACAGCCATTGCACATGAATTCATAAGTTTCAGTGCTTGTTCATCATTTGGCTTCTCAAATTCATGAACTTCCGAAAATCTATCAAATATCCAAAGCAAGAACTATGAATTTCACTTATAATAGAAAAAAGACTAAAGAAAAAGCATTATTACCTGTGAAAATGGCAGCCATCAATTCTAAGCACAACCCAAGTAAGAGGTAATAGTCTGTTCTCAAACTGAAACGACTTGATATAATCTGGTTCGATTTTTCCAATGTCTTTTGAGAATTGTCCAAGATCTTTATGAAGGGAAGAGTGTTCATTCCAGAAGCTTCTTCCAGAAATATTCTCTGAATGCAATAAAATTGCCTTTCTTCTCATTCGTTTCACAGGATTCCCATTCTCATCATGCTTTACAGTTTCTTCCACCTTCATTAAAACTAACACACATCAGAATTCTACTTTATAATTTTAAAAATACATATGTAACAGATTTCAAAGATCACCTTTGTCTTAAAAAGGCAAGTTCCTTGACGAAACATTTCAGGAAGCGTTTTATAATTAATACCAAATTGCTGAAAAAGAAGCTCATTTCTCTGTTGTTTCAGTGTATTCTTAAGAAGCTCCTGTGTTTCAGTTACAGTCTTTCCACTTTTTACTAACATCCAGAAACAAGTGTCATATTGATTTCTCATGTGGCCTGCAACGAAAACATAGATGATTATGAATTTATTTAGTAAAATTTTATAGAACACAGATGTTAAAAAGGTTCTTACAGTCATTTTGTCTCCAGGCAAGGTAAGCTTGAAGAACATCTACTGAAGCACAAGTTACAACTTTCGAAGCAAAGGAAGGAGCATATTCTAATTTTCTATGAGGAAAAAACTCTTCCCATTTCGTTACATACACCGCAGCAATATATGAAGCTACCAAAGACAAAATCTTACTGCATATTAAAGAAAATTAAAGTATTGAGTCAAATCAGACAGAAGAAATCAAATTTGATTCAAAAAAATCAATACCTGGCTCGTCTCTGGTAGAATCTTGATGTGTTCTTGAATACAAAGCTACAGAATATATACAAATGACAATTAAAATCTTGTGTAAAGGTATGAGTATTAGTGAATATGATGGTACCTGTACTCGTCACTGTATCCATAAGCAAAGACTATATCAGGATACTCTTCCATTACTGCAGATGCACATGAATTCATCAAATTAAGTGCTGTTTCATCGTTAGGCTTTTCAAACTTGTGAACTTCGGAAAATCTACAGTTAAAAGAAACGGAGAACAAATTTAGATCTCGTTTCAAATTCTACCACCAATTTAACGGAATGAGTGATTAGAAATTTTACCTGGAAAAATCACGGCCATTGATACGGACAACAATCAGATTGGGAAACATAACTTCGTCTTCAACTTCGAATGATTTCACGTACTCGTACTTACTATTCGCCATCTTCTCTAAGTTTAATTCGACTGTGACCTGAATACTTGGTTAGGCGATGCGGACTCTTCTGTGCGTCTTACGGACCTGCGTTCACCTTTTCGATCCAGGCGTTATTTCTGAGATTAGTCCGCCGGTTAGGTAGTTAGGGTTCAGAGTATGTAAGTCGGCGGCGGGGCACCCGGAGGTCCGGTTTCAAAACCTTGGATTGTCAATACGATCGAGGAAGACGAAGAGAGTTTTTGGGCCTACTGGGTCTCTTGGGCCAACTTTATTGGTCTATTAGCGTAACTCCGACGTGGCAATATCTGGAAGATTGTATTAAGGGAAGAGGAGACTTTGAGAATGGTCATGCGGAATGTCGATGTAAATGTCGATGTAGACTTGTCTGGGTTCATCCGCTACCATCCGCAAACGCAGTTTTTGTGGGAGTTAGCGGTTGGTAGCGTTTGCAAACAATCACCGAAACCGCTACATACCGCGAAAATCAAAAGTTGGTTTCCGCAAGCGTTTGCGGGCGGTTGCGGTTTTTTTCAAAAAATTAAAGATATTATCATAAAATTTAAAAAAAATTTAAAAAATTAAATTTATTTGTATTTTCTTCTATCAAATATTTTCATATTAAACTCTTATTCTTGATATATTAATATATTATATTAATTGAAATGAAAATTTAACTATATATATTATATAAAAAAATGTTTCAAACCTCTTAAAAATTTATATTTCATTTTTATTTTGATGTGTATAACATACATGTATGAATTAATTAAAAATATACTTATACTAAATTATAAAATTTGTTTCACAACTCATAAAAATATATTTAGTTATTTATTTTATGATTTAGTTTGATCTTTAATATTAATTATATATATAAATTATATAATGTATCCAACCGCTATCACACCCGCTATCAACCAGTCAAAAATTTCCCGCAAACGCAACAGTTTTCAACCGCTATACCAGTCATAAAAACCGCTCAATAACGCTTGAAACCGCAACCGCCCGCTTCTGCAAAATCTCGCAGACGCAACCGCACCCGCTGCGTTTAAACCAGTCGAGCCCTTGTCCCATTAGAATGAGAGAGACAGAAGAACAAGTCTCGTGAGGGAGACCAACGAGAGCCATAGTTTCCATGGCGATTTAGTGATTCGTATTTTTTCATTGTTTTGATACTTCTTTGTACTCTGTTATTGAAAATCGAATAAAGATCTCTCATTTCTATTCCTACAGGAGAGAGTTTTCAGACAAGAAATTGATATATATCGATCTAAGTTCTTATCACAAATATTACGAATTTTGCATTATATCCTGAAAATTGATAGTTCTCTTATCTGATCATTCAAGTCCTGATGTCCACGATCTTGCAATATATATCATACGATCAAGCCCAAGTAAGTATAACGTATAAATATCTAATAATCAAACTCAATTATCTTACGACTATATTATTCTAAAATGATTATAGAACCAAAATTATTTAAATTCTAAAATGATTTACTCTAAAGAATGATCATAACGGAGAAAGTGAATCAAAATCTAAAAAACCACCATGGGTAAAACTCAAATATATCAAAAGCCAAACACGAAAGGGCTTCTTCAGTAAAAAAAACAAACCGGTCTACAAATTCCCATCACCTCACGGGATTCAAGTTCAAAGAAAACTTATTCAGAAAGCAAAAAACGACAATATCAGAAACATAAAAGGGACGTAAAAAAGATTCAACTTTCAACTCCCAATCTGCTTCTCTTAGCTCTCTTAAGCCTTTGACATGTGGATGATCAAGTCAACCACACGGGTACTGTAACCCCATTCGTTGTCATACCACGACACAAGCTTCACGAAGTTCTCGCTCAATGCAATTCCGGCCTTTGCGTCAAAAATGCTTGACCTACACAAACACAAAACAACATTGTTAACCAACCCATAAACTAGCAAATTAGATATTGTTTTGTTTAGTTTAATTACCTGCTGTCACCAACGAAGTCAGTTGAGACGACATCGTCTTCGGTGTAACCAAGGATTCCCTTAAGCTTGCCTTCAGATTCCTCCCTGTGAATATATTTTGGTAACAATGTTTAGTTACATTACAACCAAAGCAAAAACTAAAACACTGGAACTTTGAACCGAAGGCTTACTTGATGGCTGCTTTGATTTGCTCGTAGGTGGCAGCTTTCTCGAGTCTAACAGTGAGGTCAACGACTGAGACGTCAACGGTTGGGACACGGAAGGACATACCGGTCAACTTTCCGTTGAGCTGAGGAAGCACCTTTCCGACAGCCTTAGCAGCACCAGTGCTTGAAGGAATGATGTTGAATGAAGCAGCTCTTCCACCTCTCCAGTCCTTCATGGATGGACCATCAACAGTCTTTTGTGTAGCTGAAAATCATCAGAGCACCAAACCAGTTAGATCAGAGTAACAAATTCGGTAATAAATCAATTGAAGATTTGAGGAATCTACCAGTGATGGAGTGGACGGTGGTCATGAGACCCTCAACGATTCCGAATCTGTCGTTGATGACCTTGGCGAGAGGAGCAAGGCAGTTAGTGGTGCAACTAGCGTTGGAGACAATGTCAATGTCAGACTTGTACTCGTGCTCGTTCACACCAACAACGAACATAGGTGCATCTTTGCTCGGGGCAGAGATGACAACCTTCTTGGCTCCACCCTATACAAATAACACGTAATTCAATTAGTTGAATAATAGCAAAAACAGTAGAACAATATAAGGAACAAAGACCAATATGCTTAATATATAATATCGAAGGCAAATGAAAAATACCTTCAAGTGAGCAGCAGCTTTGTCCTTGTCGGTGAAGACACCGGTAGACTCAACAACGTAGTCAGCACCAGCCTCACCCCATGGGATATCCTCAGGGTTCCTGATTCCGAAGACGGTGACTGCTTTCTCACCGAAGAGAAGGGTCTTCTCATCCTTAACCTTGAGTTCATTGTGTTTCCACTGACCGTGAACACTGTCGTACTTGAACATGTAGGTCTGCAGCAATCAAACACAGAGCATAATCAATTACTGTTATTCAAACTTCCAGTGACATTACAGAGACACCAAAACAATCATCAGCTCCATAAATCGATCTGATTAGCTTAAACAATATCGAAAGAACACATAACCAGTTTCACTGAGTCCCAAATTGACAAATCATCTACAGACATGAATAGATCAAAATAACATTCCAGAAACTATAACGAACACTAAAACAGTTTCTGAAACTGAGTACTAAATAAACAAAAACATCAACAAACTGAAAACACACATGCATAATACGATCCATATTCCAAATCCGAAAAAAATCATAAGAGATCAGAGTGATTAAGTGAGTCCCGTAAACAACAGATCGGAAGGATATTAACCGATACAAGAACAAATCACCATCGAAGTGGAGAAATACAGAAGGGAAGAACACAAACCATGTACTCAGTGGTGATGAACGGATCGTTGACAGCGACCAGCTCAATATTTTCGTTCTGAAGAGCTACCCTAGCGACCAAACGACCGATTCTTCCGAATCCTAGAGATTACAGAAACCAAAAGTCAGATTCTAGATCTAGATTTACGATAATCAACAAAGGTAATACAAAAAATCATTCCGGTTACTCACCGTTAATTCCGATCTTGATCTTAGCTGCAAAAACAAAACAAAGGAGAAATCAGAAAACGATCAGAACGGAAAACAGATCGGAAGGAGTAGTGTTTCGACGTAATAAGAGATGGGAGAAATGAAATCAGCAAAAGCGAGAGAGACTCACCCATAGTTTCAAAGACGCGAGAGAGAGAGATTAGAGATTAGATTTCAGAGAGAAGGACTTTACAGTGAAATAATGAGTGAGAAAAGCGGTGGGTGAAAGGGCTATATAACAGAGAGAAGAACTTGGAGAAGGGGTCGGAAAGATCTAATGGCTGAGCGTTTTTCTTGCTAAGAAAGGTCAGATCTGATTCAATATTAAGTGAAATGACAGGATTACCCTAAAGCTCTTCACGGTATTTACCATTTTTTGCCACAGAACGCTATATTGGAAACAATGTCGTCATTTCTGATCCGTGATTAGGAAATAATGGAGACGACTAGTTTCTACATCTCACGTGATGATTTCTAGAATATTCCTCAAATATTTTGTTCTAGACCGTCCTCTTTATGTCCGCCACGAGTTCACAAGAGGCCCATTTTATTATGACGGTTCCAATTTCCAAAAGGTAACGCTTATTGGATGATTGGATCTCAAAGAATTGAAATGAATTCAAAAGCTAATGATTTAGAAATATTAGAAAGTATTTTTTGGTTAAAAACTTCAAAATTTATCTTCCACATATTTGCATTGAAAATCTTGTAAATTTCATGAAAATTATTTTCACATATTTCCTTTTGTCGTTTTGAACACATGATCGACAAATAAATCACAAAACATTAGAAATCATGTGTTTTATATTGTTTGTCATATGATGATGCATTGCAGTTGACGTGGATTTAAGTTTGTGTTTCTTGTTATCGAGACGCACGTATCACTCAATGAATGTTTAATTTTTTCAATTCTACTTTTTTTATTATCTGTGTTGGTCACGCTCATAATTTGATTTGATGATCGTTGGATATAGAAAATTTTTCTTGCCATCAAAAGGGAAAATATTAGAAGATAATTTACTAAAAAAATGGAAATAGTGGAAAGGTTTGGCTTATATATATTCTAAAACCTTTTTAAGATCTGGACTTATTTTACCTTCTTGAGATTGCACATTGAATTAGGTAGGTCCTTATTCTCCCCAGTCCCAAAGTACCTTATTGGGGGTTGTTTTGTTGAATTTTTAGCTGACTAGTGGTGGTTCCATTAACGGATTTTGGGTTTTTTTCTGCCCCATTTCAATTTTGAATTCTTAAATAGGGTTCAAATATTTATGTTTCGAGTTCTTGGAGATAGGGGTTTAACCATGACATTTTTCTCCTCCACGGTGTGAGTTAGAACTCTCAACTCTATAAAACTACTTTGTCCTTTTTTTCTTGAGTATTTTGGCACGTCGTTGTAAATATGTACAAAAAATAACTGTATTTTTAAAATACTTTGTATCATTTGGATGTATTCTATCTATCTATTCTATTCTATTTAACATTTTATAAAAGAATTCTATTTATTTTTAAACTATGGTATTCCAAAGACTCTTATTCGTAAGCTTGTTTAAACCTCTATGAACCTAAGCTTAGCACATCAAGCTCAAAATGCATCTTGTTGACAAAATTAAAACATAGTTTAAAAAAGGCAAAACTGAAGTAAATGCTTTTTATGTTTCTTGAGACTTTTGTTGCGTGGATCTGACTATATATATAAAAAATAGATGTGATATCATATGCGGAAAAGCTATATGAATGTTGGATATGTTTATCTACAAAATTTTACAAGGCTTTGCAGTGTCGCGAGTGGTCGAGATTCCCACAAAACACGCAATATTTCTCGACGCTTGTGAACAAGATGCATGAATAGTACAAGAGCATGTGCAGCTCCCGCAATGATGAATAAACCACCCAGCTCATGGAAAGTGAAGCGATTAGATGCTTCATCATTACTAGTAACTAAACGTTCATTCAATGAATCCAATTTCTTGAACCATTTTTTCTCCATGTCTTTCAAAATTCCCGATGACCTTAGTTTCGCTATTTCTTGTGACACTTTAGGAGCCAAATCCGCGCCTTTCTGGAACATCTGAAATATAAACATAAATAAGTAAAGAGAAAACCACTAAAGAAAAAAAGGAGAATACTGAGAGAGCATGAGAAGAGGATGAGAAGAGGCACATACAAACCCAAAGCCACTAGTAATAGCCTCTCTATCTGTCATTGCAAAAACATCTGGGTATTGCCCTAGAAGGATATTGAGATACGGTATTTCATCGACAACATAACTGAGAGTTCCATCTCGCAAAAGTTGAGCATAGGCCTCAACCGCAGTCATGGATTTGGGAATCATATTATGTATCATCGAAGGACCAAAAACCATCTGATGATCTAATTGTATGCGAGAAATGGTCTTGGTTGATGTCAAATTTGCGCTGTAACTTGAAGTCAATATTAACACGACAAAAATCCAAACTATGACTAAAAATTTTGATGATATTTTTTGCAGCTTCTCTCCTGCCAAGAATATACACGGTAACATATTAAAATATACAAAAAGAGATCATTATATGGGATTAGTCAGAGTCTGAATGACACTTACTATGAGCAAACACAATGGTGGAGAATCCGAACCAGAGAATTATACTAAGTTGTTGTCCCCAAGAGCCTTGGAATTCCGGGTTACTAGGTCGTTCAACCAACCAAACCACAATTCCAGTCAAGATGAAGAAAGCTCCACTTGCTAGCCACAAGGATTTCTCAAAAGGGTCAAAGAAATTCCACATGCTTTGACTTTTCTTCTTTAGTGTTAGGGCTCCGATACCAATGTCTGTGAAAGGCAAAGTAAAATCAACATACGAAGATCTGTTGGAAGTGATGGTTAGATCACCAACAGCTGCATCGTATTTGTCTCTCTGTAAAAATAAAAAGTAGCAGAACAAATATAAACACATAGTTAGAACACATATACCATTTTGACAACAAATCTTGTTGACTCCATTTGCATACCTGGGTAGAGAGTAGATAAGCAAGATTTTCATAGCTTCCATTATAAGGTATGAATTCCAGCTCGTAGTTAAAAGGAGCAATGCAAGCCTTGAAAACCTCTGCGCATAATCCAGTAGCTATATTAACACCTGTTTCAGGATCATGACGCACCGACACTAGATTTAGGACTCTGTTTTGTGCGGTAACTAAGACCCTAAGCAACTTCTTTTCACCGTTCTCCGCCAGAAGACGGTGTCTTGGTGGGATTTTACCAGACTCGCCAGGCCACACGATGCGTCTTCTTTTCCTGAAACTACCATAACCCCATAATCCTACCCTTTTCTCTTTTATTCCTACAATATTCATGATTTCAAATGTCTCTGAGAGAAATTTGTTTTCATTGATTTGGATGTCACCACTCAAACCCTTGAAAAATCTACTCTGTGTAATTGTATTTAAAAGATCTGATACATTCGAAGAGGCTTCATCATAAGCAGAATCGTCATATTTTGTCAAGTTAAATCCACCATTATGGGTTACTCCACCGCTTAGACTTATCTTCTCAACTGTAGTTGCTAGAATGCAAGCGATATCGTGTGCCCGTGCACTGGCGACCACACTGTCGAATCGCTTTGTTTTCGTATCTTCACCCATCTGTTTTCTCGTTCTTGAAGTGAAATTCTCAATTTCTTTTGATACTGGTATATATGATCTAAAACCAACGACCCCTTGCATCGATCTTATTGCAAAACTATTAGAGTAACGAAAATGATTCATGGTTCTCGTAGAGAGGATCCAACCATACCCTTCTTCCATCATTCCTAAATTTTCTACACAATGGAAGAGACGAGACACGAGAACCTCAGACATATGCACCATAAAGGCTGCTTCTCCTGAGACCTTAAGCTTCCTTAGATGATCTACCATATCTTTTTCTTCCGATGAGAATGCAAAAGAAGCAAAGTGAGCAATATGAATTCCTCGTTCTTGAAACTTCTCCACCAATATTTGCATGCTCTCTCTCCAGTCATCAACATCCTCGTATATAACCACAATTGATTTCCAATTGAAATCACATATGAGACTCGCAATTCCCTTCGCCTCGGATGTCGTATCATGAGTGAACTGAATAAAATGATTGTATTTGTTTAAAGAGAATAAGTTTGGCATGAGTGCAGATATCACTAGAACTTTAGATTTCTCGCTAATCGCCGCCAAAAGCTTTGCTTCCTTTAATGATTGTACACCAACAATGACTTCCACTTTCTTCTTGTTGAGAAGATTTGTAGCTGTTTCATACAATAATCACCAAGAAAAATTGTAAATTTTTTAGACTCAACGATATGCAAAATGTTTAATAGGTGACGCAAGTAGGACCTAAACCACATTAACTAGTGGGCAAGCTTCAACGACTAAATGGTGAGAGCTTCTGTTGTTGTTGGATCCAATAGAAGAGTCACCCTAGGCTTTGTTTTTTTTGTAGACTATCATTATTTGTAGTATTTGATTTTTACAAAAGCTGACGTTAGTCAAAAATGTGTCAAAATGTTAAAGATAAATGTGTCAAAACCTAATAGTATTTCTTTAGGTATTCTAAACATATAACACTAATGATGCTCTTAGGACTGTCCTGTTTGGGACAGAAATTACGTCGTACCCGTCCCAAATTTTCCATCCCATTCTCTTTCAAACAATTTGACCACTTATTTATTCACACGGGTGAGAGAAAAGAATTCTCGAAATACCCGTTTGAATCCCAAGATTTTTTCCCAAATTTTCCTAAATTTCTCCGAAGTTTCCCATTTTTTGCTATTTCCTGTCCCGTTTCGTTATCAAGAATACTTCGGAATTTTTTTTAATAGCTTAGTTAACCCATCCCTGTCATTTTCCGAAATGAGCAGGTCTACCCAAAGTACATATTTGGTTCCATGTACAAAGATATATTCTACCTATTGTTTTCCTAATTCTTTTCAAACTTATGTCGTATCCCCAACTGAGGTGCTAAAAAATATGTGCTGGTCAAAGCGTATCATTTCATATTTTATATTTTGATGCAGCTAATTATTTCACAAACATTTTTTTTTGTTTGTTATGTTACAAATAGTTGACCGCTTTTATGGTAAAAGGAGAGAACTATCTAAAGAACAAAATCTCTTTCATACATGCTAAATGAACAAGTTCAGTTTTCAATTGTTAGTTAGCCAATCTTGGGATATTGCGTTAAGTTATAACATCTAATGTAACTCAATTTGATTACTATATATATGTGACGAATCGGAGCCTCAAAGAAAAACGTAATGAAGAAAATAAAACTTACCCGCAGCAAGAGCAAGGAGATGATCTCCTTTGGAGTCTCTGGCTAAAACGGAGACCCTCGTTCGATACCCATTGTTTTTCGCATAGAAATCTGAGAGCGCTATAGTAAAAGAAGCATGGAGAATTTTGCCTTCTAAAGAACCCAAGTCCACCACCAATCCAACCTTAACTTCTCTGAAAACGCCATTGTTTGGATCTGCTTCTTCAGATTTAGTCGTGGAAAAGAGGAGTATAAGAAAGGCGAGAGAAACTAAGATCTCCATAACGTTTTGAATTCTGCAGTTTTGTTTAAGAGTGTGTTTCTATATCTACCTGTGCCATGGGTCCATGGACTAGTACATATATAACGTATTGGAATTTACCCAGTGTGGTCTCAATCGTTTCACATCAATTGAACACGGTATCACATAGTCATTGGATTTAAAATTTAAAATCTATGTAGACCAAGTCTTAAGGAAATAGAATTTCTAGAACATAATTAGTTAAATATTTTTGGTGTTTTGAATTAAGATTTGTGAAACATAAAATCTGCAGAATTGTTGTTGACTTTGACTTGAATTAAATACTCATCTTCTTAAGATCAATAAAGTCGATAATTTTTATGAGGAGCAAATTCTTCACTACGAAACGCGACTTCAAAGCTACATTTAGGTAAATTTCCTTTTGTCTCGTATTGAGAGTCTCCCAGGTTGCAGATAGAGCTAACTCAAAAGAAATAAATATTTTGTCTGTTTTTGTTTGTTGAGTTGTGAATATATTCAAAAAAAAAATATTCTCCATTCTCTACCAAAAAGCTATATGAAAAATGAATTTTGTTTATCTATACACGTTTGGAAAGCTTTGCAATTTAGTTAGAAGTCCAGATCCCCACAAAATACGCAATATCTCACGACGCATATCAACTAGATGCAAGGCTAGTACAATAGCATGAGCAACTCCTGCAATGATGAACAAACCACGCAACTCGCGGAAGGTGAAGCGCCTAGATGCTTCGTCATCATCGTCGCTAGGAAATGCAACATCGCGAGTGTTTGAATTTACATTCGGTGAATCCAGTTTCCTAAACCATTTTTTCTCCATGTCTTTCAAAGTTCCCAATGACCTTAGCTTCGCGATTTCTTGTGACACTTTAGGAGCCAAACCCGAACCTTTTTGAAACATCTGAAATATAAAACATATATTAGTAAAAAAAAAAAATATTAAGCATGACATGTAACTAGTAGATTTTTTAAGGAGGATGAGAAATTTGGAGGAGAGGCACATACAAAGCCAAAGCCATTGGTATTAGTCTCTCTATCCGTCATTACGAAAGCATCAGGATAGTTTCCAATAAGGATATCAAGATATGGTATTTCATTGATAACATGACTGAGAGTTCCATCTCGCAAAACTTGAGCATACGCTTCAACAGCAGTAATGGAACCGAGTCTCACATTCTCCAACATCGAAGAGGTGAAAACCTCACGATGATTTAACTGAAAGCGAGAAATCGTCTGGATTGATGTTAAATTTGCGCTGTAACTTGTAGTCAATATCAACACCACAAAAATCCAAACTATGACTAAAAACTTTGATGACATTTTTTGTAGCTTCTCTCCTACCAAAAAGAGAGCATTATATGAGATTTAATTAGAGTTTAAGTGGTTAACTGTTATTAATTCATATCAAATGTTAGGAGGGATATATACTTACTATGTGCAAACACAATGGTTGAGAATCCAAACCAGAGCATTATACTAAGTTGTTGTCCCCAAGAGCCTTGAAATTCTGGATTAACGGGTCGTTCAACTAACCAAACAACAACTCCAGTCAAGATGAAGAAAGCTCCACTTGCAAGCCACAAGGATTTTTCAAAAGGATCAAAGAAACTCCACATGCCTTCACTTTTCTTCTTTACCGTCAAGATTCCAATACCAATATCAGTGTAAGTCAAAGTAAAATCAACAATTGAAGATCTATTGGCAGTTATGGTGATGTCACCAACAGCTGCATCGTATTTGTCTCTCTGTAAAATAGAAAATGGCAAACACAAACACAAAACTCATTATTATTATAAACATACAATACCATTTTTACTAGAATTTGCTAAATTCATTGATTTTAAGTCAACTAAAACACATACCTGAGTAGAGAGTAGATAAGCAAGATTGTCATTGTTTCCACGATAAGGTATAAATTCCAACTCGTAGTTAAAAGGAGCAATACAAGTCTTGAAAACCTCGACGCAAAATCCAGTGACATTATTAACACCGGTTTCAGGATCAGGACGAAATGACACTAGATTCGGAACCTTGTTTCCCGCGGTAACTAAGACCCTAAGCAACTTCTTGTCACCGTTCTCCGCCAAAAAACGTTTTCTTCGTGGGCTTTTACCAGACTCTCCAGGCCAGACGATGCGTGTTCTTTTGCTGAACCTACCATTACTCCATAATCCTACTCTTCTCTCTTTTTCCTCCACAATATTCACGATTTCAAATGTATCTAAAAGAAACTCGTTGTCACTGATTTTGATGTCACCACTCAAACCCTTGAATCTACTCTCTAGAAGGTCTGATACATCCGCCAAGATTAATCCATTACCATGTGTTTCTCTTCCTCTTGCACTCATCTTCTCTACCGCAATAGCTAGAATACAAGCAATATCGTGTGCCCATACACTAATGTGCTTTGTTTTCATCCATGCATTTTCATCATCCTCATTATCAACTATTAGTTTTCTCAATCTTGAAGTAAAATTCGTAAGTTCTTTCGATTCTTGAATGAACGTTTTCAAACCAATTACCCCTTGCATTGACTTGATTGCAAAATGATCCAAGTAACGAAATTGATTCATGGCTCTTGCAGTGAGGATCCATGCATACCCTTCTTCCATTAATCCTAACTTCTCCACATATCGGAAAAGACGAGAAAACTGAATCTCAGACATGTGCACCACAAAAACCGTTGATCTTGAAACCTCAAGCTTCCTTAGACGATTCATCATATGATTTTCTTCTGACGTTGAAACTCCAAAAGAAAAAAAATGTGCGATACTGATTCCTTCATCTCTAAAACTCTCCACCAATATTTGTAAACTCTCTCTCCAATCATCATCATCTTCGTATATAACCACGACTGATGACTCCCAATTAAAATCATGTATGAGACTTGTAATACCCTTAGCTTCTGATTTTGTATCGTACGTCGATTGAATAAAGTGATCGTATTTGTTCAAAGACATTGAGTTTGGCGTGAAAGTAGATATTACCGGGACTTTAGCTTTCTCGCTAATCACTGCCAATAATTTTGCTTCTTGTAAAGATTGTGCACCAACAATGGCTTCCACTTTTGTCTTTTTGAGAAGATCAATAGCTGTTTCATACAATGAATAACGGATAAAGTTTTAAAATTTCTGAAAGACTCATACGATATGCAAATCGGTTTGACAGGTGAAACAAAACGTGGACCGCATTAACTAGTGGGTACGTAAGTTCCAAATACTACAGCAACATGATGGTGAACGATTGACTTTAATGTTTTGTCTTTTTTCTTTTTTTTGGTAATCATTTTGTTGTTTTAAATTTTAATGAAAACTTTTAGTTATAATTATAGATTGTTATCGCTTCAATTGCACAAAGCACGGTTTCAACTAGGTTTATTCAGTACAAATTTCTAAAACAAATTACCATTCAATAACAGTTTCAATATTTTTTATTTGATTCGGTGTGGATTGATTTATATGTCCAAAGTATAACACAATCCCATCTCTAAGTTACTAGTTGTGGATTCCAAATATAAAATTTAAGATCCAATTATTGTATCACAAAGGGTTAAGAATTTTTTCAACGATAAACTATGTCAAAATAGTTTTTAAAAAAATGATAGACAAGATTTAAGATAAAAAATGATCATATACCACTTTTGATACCCTAGTTCTTCTAGCTTTCGTTAATGATAACAATTATAGCGGAAATTCTTTAACCGCGTCTTTTACCGGTTACCAAAGCAATTAAATTTAGAACATGAAACTCACCGGCGGCAACGGCAAGGAGAGGATCTCCTTCAGAGTCTCTTGACAAAAGAGTGATTCTGGTTCGATATCCATTGTTAATGCCATAGAAATCTGAAAGCGCTAAGGAAAAAGAAGTTTTCAGAATCTTTCCTTCTATAGACCCCAATTCCGCCACCAAACCAACTCTAACTTCTTCGAAAACGCTGTCGTTTTTATCAGCTAGTACTTCGGATTTGATCGTCGAAAAGAGAAGAAGAAGAATAAGAATGATGAGCGAAACCTGAATCTTCATCAAAATGGTGTTTCTTTTTTTTTGGTCGACTTAAAAATGGTAGTATTGGACTTTTTTTTAATATAGGTGTGGCTTGTGGGGTTGTAAACATTTAAAATCAAGACTATGATTTTACATAATCAAAGTCAATGCGTACTGTTCATTGTCACATACTTCCAAAGTTTTATAAGGTGCAAATTCATGGAGACAAATTCAAAGACGTTAACCCTACATTTTTCTATAATATAGCGGACACCAAATGGATTCAGCCTGATTCAGATCCAAAGATATTTTATTTATATTTACCAAGGTTCTCAATACAGATTAAAATTCATTTGGTTGTTAATTAGCGTACAGAACTAATTTAATATGGATTTATTATTATACTATAGGAAATTAAATAGAGTACTATATCAAGTTAGGATCTAAAACACTGCAAGTAGGAGTAAAACTAGTGTCCCATATCCAAATTTTAAAATCCATTTTGAAAATTCAGATATCCAGATAGGCTGGATAATGACATGGATAGTCAAATTTAGAATTTGTCCAAATTAGAACTAAATATCTTAATTTTGTCCGAACATCTAGATTTGGATCTGGGTCTCGATTTTGACAATTAAATTTATTTAAACTATTTTTAAGATATATATTTTTACATATTATTAGGGTAATCTCGCTTTCATAGTCTTTATGAATTATGTAACAATGAGTTAAATAAGATTTTGGTGAATCTCTTAATGTCACGTGTAATATAGTTTAAGCGAATCTCTTAACGCCACATGTAATTAGTTTGAGAGAATCTCTTAACACCATGCTCTATTATTCATGAGTCTTCCGAGCTCTTGTACCCCAAAATCCAACGGTGTAATTGTTTGGACTAGGAACATTGGAAATAAATGTATTGACTGATTTATAAATTTTGACTAAACATTTTGATAACTACTTTAATTTTTTCAAATCATTTATCATGATAACTCAAGCGGTATAATAGTTGGTAGTCAAAAAGCGAAACTACCACGGTTAGTCAACTTGCATAACAATTGGTCATCAGAAAACCAAAATTACCATAGTAGTTTAATTGGTGTAATAGATGGTCGTGAGAAAAGTGAAATAACCATTTAGTAGAGAATTTTCTATATAAGAGCATGTGCATTAGAGAATCCTTTTTGAAAGTTTTTAACTAATTTTTTAATGTATTTTTTTTTATCGTTGGTAAAAAAAGTAAAAAAATAAATCAACCAAATCGCACTATGCGCTATAGTGTAGATATAGTCTCTTAAATAAAAGTTATACATATGGTTCTTAATTTTAAGATAAGGTCCATTATTATTTTTTAATTTTTTTTAAGAGAGTATACCAAAATCCTCTAATGGGAATGTTTTAAGAGTTTGAATAAAAGTTACATGAGATCAACTAGTTAACATATGGTATAATAGCTCGTCGTCGAAAAAGTGAAATAATCATTAAAAGGAGGAGAGTTTTCTATATTAAGAGTTTGAATAACCCTTACACAAAAACAACTAGCTAACGTGTTCTAATCCCTGGCCCATAAAATTTATAGGCTTATAATCCAAAACATTTTTATTACCTTCAAAAAATTAGTAATTTATTCTTCGACTATAGTGAACACTTGGCGGAAAACTGAAAACATAGTATATAGGAATAAAATTCACCAAATAAGCTTAGTATCCATTTTCCCTAATAATTTGGTTATGTTCTACATATTTCACCATTTTGGATTCGTTTACATGAAATAGAGTTGTTAACATACCCTGAATTTGATAAATGAAACGAGATTTGCTATATTTACCTCAATTATTACAGTTATGCCATAAAGTTGCAAATTGTTGACACTTTAGAGAAAGAAAAATGAGTGGAATCGTTGATTTCTCTGGATTCCTCCAAAATGCTACCATTTAATTAGAGTTTTAGTGGAACTAAAAAAATCAATGGAATAAAACACATTCCTCTTGAAATTTTTACGCTATAAAAAAGGGAGAAGAATATTTATTTTACTTAATCAATTCATTCATCTCAATCTCAATATTCCACTCATTTTTATTCCATTCTTTTATTATTCCTCTTACTCTTTTTATTTACCACCATTTGCAATCTAAGTGTTAACTAATTCAGCCTTGAATTAAGACCATAACTACCAAAGAGGTTCATGGGACTCTTAAGTGATGTATAGTCATTTTTGAAACGCAAGAAAACTTAAATCACTGAAGAGACCCAAAAGTTTCATATTGCAAAATTTTAAACCAATTAATGGTGATCAGTGGTTGAAAGATTCGTTCAAAAGCTTTGACATTGTGATCTCAATGTGATTCGAGCTTTTTCACACTCTAGAACTTCATGATTCCAAAAGCACTAAAAAAAACTAAAACAATATTGGTTTTAAAAGAAATGATTCTTTTTTTTTTCCGAGTCTTTTGTTGTAGGTTAGGAATCCTCAGCAAAAAGCTATAGATGCAGCTTATGAATGATGGATCCTTTTACTTATAGAATCGTGAGAAGCTTTGTAGTTTGGTGAATAGTCGAGAATCCGACAAAGAACGCAATATCTCTCGACGGGTCTGAAAGAGATGCACGGCTAGTACAAGAGCATGAGCTACTCCCGCAATGATGAACAAACCGCCCAACTCTCGGATGGTAAGACGCTTAGATGCATCATCGTTTTCAGTTGAGTCAGAGTTTGGATTTAGAGGAAAGGAATCCAGCTTTTGAAACCATTTTTTCTCCATGTCTTTCAACATTCCCGATGACCTTAGCTTTGCGATTTCCCGTGACACATTATGAGCCAAACCCGAACCTCGCTGGAACATCTAAACTTTTTGAAACAAGCATTCAGAGATAATGGTAGTTAGTAAAGAGAAAACAAATGACAAATGGAGAAATGTCGACAAGAGGCACGTACAAACCCAAAGCCAGTGGTAATAGTCTCCCTATTTGTTATTGCAAAGACATCTGGATACTGTCCTATAAGGACATTGAGATACGGTATTTCATCGACAACATAACTGAGAGTTCCATCTCGCAAAAGTTGAGCATAGGCCTCAACCGAATTCGTGGATTTTGGATTCATACTCTTTATAATAAAAGGGCCAAAAACCATCTGCTGATTTAATTGTATGCGAGAAATCGTCTTGGTTGATGTCAAATTTGCACTGTAACTTGAAGTCAATATCAACACCACAAAAACCCAAACTATGACTAGGAATCTTGATGACATTTTCCGCAGCTTCTCCCCTGTCAAAAAATACCTCATATTTCTTACAACAAAGTATTAAGAAAAATGAAATAAGGCATTATAAATATGGGATAAAACCAAAGGATAATAGTAATACACTTACTATGAGCAAACACAATGGTGGAGAATCCGAACCAGAGAATTATACTAAGTTGTTGTCCCCAAGAGCCTTGGAATTCCGGGTTACTAGGTCGTTCAACCAACCAAACCACAATTCCAGTCAAGATGAAAAAAGCTCCACTTGCTAGCCACAATGATTTATCTAGAGGCTCAAAGAAACTCCACATGCTTTCTCTCTTTTTCTTTAGTTCCAGGACTCCGATACCCATGTCAGTGTAAGGCAAGGTAAAATCAACGTACGACGATCTGTTGGAAGTGATGGTGATGTCACCAACAGCTGCATCATATTTTTGTCTCTGTGATACAAACAAAAACAAACCTTTTATTAGAAACACCATTTGAGTGGAAATGCCATTAAGACCACACTCCCAAGGATAATGCATATGCACCTGGGTAAACAACTCGTAAGAAAGATTGTTATAGTCATAACCATCATAAGATATGAATTCCAGGCTGTAGTTCAAAGGAGCAATGGAAGTCTTGAAAACCTCTATGCAGAATCCAGTGACAGTATCAAGACCCGTTTTAGGATCAGGAAGCACCGCCACCAGTTGTGGGAACGTGTTATTTGAAGTAACCAAGACCCTGAGCAACTTCCTTTCACCGTTATCTAGCAGAGAACGGTGTCTTGGGATTCTACCAGACCCACCAGGCCAAATAATGGTCTCAAGCTCATTAGCAGAAGAAACCATGATGTGTCTTCTTCCCCGAAAATGATCATAACTCCATAATCCTATTCTTCTCTCCCCCGTCCCTACCATATTCACAATCTCAAATCTTCCTAAGAGAAATTTGTTGCCCACCATTTGGATGTCACCATGACTCAAACCCTTAAATCTACTCTGCTTAATTATCTCAAGAAGATCTGATGCTACACCAGAGGGTCTTAGCCTCAAATTCTCTATTGCAGTTGCTATAATAAAAGCGATATCGTGTGCCCATACACCGGTGACACTAGAAAGCTTTGTTTCATCATCAACCATTAACTTTCTCAATCTTGAAGTAAAGCTCTCAAGTTCTTTTGATACTGGAATGTAGGATCTGAAACCAATTACCCCCTGCATCGACCTAATTGCAAAATGATCTCCGTAATGAAAATGATTCATGGTTCTCGCGGTGAGGATCCAAACATACCCTTCTTCCATCATCCCTAACTTCTCCGCACATCGAAAGAGACGAGAAACAAGAATCTCAGACATATGTACCACGAAAACAGTTGTTCCTGAGGACTTGAGCTTTCGTAGCTGATTCACCATATACTCTTCTTCTCCTCGTGATGATGAATCCGGGAAAGAAGCAATACGATCGATGTTGATTCCGTCATCTTGGAATTTCTCCACCAAAATTTGAAAACCCTCTCTCCAATCATCAGCATCCTCGTATACAACCGCAACAGATTTCCAATTGAAATCATGTATGAGTTTCGTAATCCCCTTAGCCTCTGATGCAGTATCATGCGTCAGTTGGATAAAGTGATCGTATTTGTTCAAAGACACCGAACTTGGTACGAGAGGAGATATCACCGGAACTTTAGCTTTCTCACTAATCGCCGCCAAAAGCTTTGCTTCCTGTAGTGATTGTACACCAACGATGGCTTCCACTTGTGTCGTTTTGAGAAGATCTGTAGCTGTTTCATTCAAGAAATTAAGAATGAGACTGTAAGCAAACCACATTAGCTACTGGCTGAACTCCAAAGATTACATATGAGTTTGCTTCTCTTTCCATAAACACATAATAAAGAAAATGAAAGTAGAACTTACCTGCAGCGAGAGCAAGTAGAGGGTCTCCTTGCGAGTCTCTGGTTAAAACAGAGACTCTGGTTCTATAGCCATTGTTGATGCCATAGAAATCTGAAAGCGCTAAGGAAAAAGAAGTTTCCAGAATTTTGCCTTCTACAGAACCAAAATCCACCACCAATCCAACCTTAACTTCTTCGAAAACGCCATCATTTAGATCAGCTAGTACTTCGGATTTGATCGTCGGAAAAAGAAGAATTAAAATGACAAGAGAAACCAGAGTCTCCATTAACGTCTTGTTCCCAACTCATTGTGACTTGTATAAAAATGGTGTTTCCTCTATAAAGAAATTTGTATTTAAAAGTCATCATATATATCATTTTCATCTCAATTTTGACAGGTTATTTTGTTATGATAGTTTCAAAGTCAAAATCGTGTTTGTTCTTCGAACTTAACCTTAAACTAAAAATCTCATAAAAGAAGAACTTTCATCATGAATCAAAAAGAATTTTGAATTGTTTATTTCTTCCAAATATCATTAGGGCCATTTTTCTAGCATGTGCAAATGGAGTAGTCGAATTGGAATCGAAGAACTTATCTTTTTTCTTCGAATTCCAATTCGACTACTCCATTTACACATTGTCTCTAAGAGTTACTGCAACCAGATGGATTCGCATTATACCTGGAACTAATGGACATGTTGATTTGCGTGAACCATGGACAAAATTCCGAAGCCTCATCTCTCCTTCATTGGTTCAAGAGCTACAGGAATCCCAATTGATACTTTCGTTCGCTCTCTTTGGAGAAACGATGCTTGGTTGTTACCACCTGCAAAATCAGATCGAGCTACACTGCTTTACTTGGCGAATATGAATCTAATTCCAGGAGCTGATAAGGTTACATGAGTAATGGAAAATAAAAATTACAGTAAATTTCCTTCAAATGTTACATACCATAGTCTGAGGAAGAGCAGAGTCGGTGGACTGGTGCTCCTTAGTCTGGATCAAAAGAGGAATACATGGAGTAGTCGAATTATAATTCCCACTCGCTATCTCCCAGAATCAGAGGATTGACTACCTAATTGCGTTTCAGAGACCAAAACCCACTCGCGATCTCTTGGCAATCGAAGCTGTATGAAATTTGGGATGAGAGAAACGCGAGGATTTATCGCAACACTCATCGTTCACCGGATTCGATCTTCTTAAGGCTTAAACTGACGGTAAGGTACCGTATCTCGGCCTGGCGTCATCAAAACCCTTTAGCAGCATCGGGAACAATGGAGATTTGGTTGGCTCGGTGACAGTTCTTTCTCTTCTTCGACTCTCCGGAGACTTCATCACTCGTTTTGTCTCAAACGTATCGTT
Source organism: Euclidium syriacum (assembly GCA_900116095.1). Lineage (NCBI taxonomy): Eukaryota > Viridiplantae > Streptophyta > Magnoliopsida > Brassicales > Brassicaceae > Euclidium > Euclidium syriacum. The sequence continues at coordinate 18,574,610 of FPAK01000003.1, forward strand.
TCATCAACCTCAACAATACTGTGGGTACCAAAACCCACACTTAGATTTTTAGGTGATGTAAATAAGGGAAAGACTACAAGAATATTGATGAATAAGGATTGATGAAGTAAGATTATAAGAATACAATGAATTCTCGAGATGAGAATGATATTACAAAGGAAAATATTCAGGTTTCGGTTTTAGTTTCTTTATATGTGTGTCCTTTTGTTTAGGTCTCTCCTTCTTTTTATAAGATTTCTACTTTATGCTCTTGACGTCGCCTCCACCTCCCCCAATCCCTAGATTTACTTCTTGATTTCAGGTAGCGGGATTAAGGTAGTGAGATTCAGGTAGCGGGATTTTCGCTCTTCCTCCTTCTCAGCAATCGCTTTGATCAGTTCTCATTTTTGGGTTTCGAATGCTTCACTTTGGGCCTGCTCCTATCATAGTGGATTCGAATTGGAGGTTGAAAACCTGGTATCAACAGTATCGACCTTGTTCAGGTTCAGATACCGGCCTAGTTCAGGTATCAGTTTTGTTCAGGTATCGATCTTGTTCAGGTCCAGGTACCGACCTTGTTCATGTTCAAATATTGGCCTGGTTCAGGTATCGACATTGTTCAGGTCCAGGTATCGGCCTGGTTCAGGTCCAGGTACCGACCTTGTTCAGGTTCAGGTATCGGCCTGGTTCAGGTATCGACCTTGTTCAGGTCCATGTACCGATCTTGTTCAAGTTCAGGTATCGGCCTTGTTCAGGTCCATGTACCGATCTTGTTCAAGTTCAGGTATCGGTCTTGTTCAGGTCCAGGTACCGACCTTGTTCAGGTTCAGGTATCGGCCTTGTTCAGGTCCAGGTATCGACCTGGGTCACGAGAACAATTTCTTAGGATATTCATATTCTATTATGTGATTAATAAATGAGATGAAACCCAACATCAACAATTACTCATCATATTTGGATTTTAATAAATTGGGCTTAATTGGTATTGGGGTTTAATCACTAGATTCGTTTTTTCTCTTTTATTAGATTTGGCTGTATTTAGCTTGTGTTTGCTGCCTTCTCGAAAAACGTTATTATAATGTTAAAATGTCTCCCAATTTTATTATAATTCCAATAACGAAATTTATTAAGACAAACATCAACAACAACAAAACAGAAAATTCAACAACTCAAATACGGAAAAATCAAAAAATCAAATTTGTTCACGCTTCATCACCACCACCAAGATTTCCATTCCCCGCGGCACCAGAAGATGAACCAACATCTTTTTTTCCCATCCGCGAAACAACCATATCACATAACTTATCATGCAACTCCACAAATGCTCCGTGCCTTTTCTCCAAATCAACTTCGCTCAATCCTCCCAAAGGAGTATTCCACCAGAAATTTTCCAAATCCTTTTCATTTCTCGATTCTTTCAACATTTTAGCCTTGTCTTCCTCCGTCTCAAGTTGATCGAGTAGCTCCTCGTGTTTCTTCATCAGCTCCTCAATCTTTTTCTTCTTATAAGCTTCAACCAACACGTCAGTATTGATATTAACATCAGTTTGGGGGACACTTTCATATCTCATATTAGGATTCTTTAACCTTTCTGCTATTTTTTCAATGGAGGGATGTGCGAATGTGTAAGGCTTTCCTGATTGAGAGAAAACCAAGAAAGCCGCTTCCACATCGCACATTGTTATGAGCTCACTCATCTTCTTGTGGATTCCGGATTTACGTTTTGAAAACGTAATCATTCTGTCTCCATAGGCTTCGACCTTCTTCATCTCGATCTTTTGCTTTCCCTTTGTTTGTTTTCCCCTTGGTTGCATCGTCGACTTGTTTGAAAGAGACCGAAAAAGTGTTTGATTTCTAGTTGTTTGGTGTTTTAGTTTTTGTGCTTGTAATAAAACTATGTACATGCAATATTTATTTATAGGTAAAGAATGAGATAGAGATATCTTGGTAGACATTTATTGTGAATCTTTATGAAGATATGTATTGACTAATTTACCAATTCAAAAAAATTGACTAAATATTTTGACAAATACTTTAATTTCGTCAAAAATCCTATAAATCTTTACGATATCAAGCAGTCAATAAATTAGTATAGTATCTCAACTGGTGTAATAGCTGGTCATTGGAAAAGCAAAATTACCATGATAACTCAACTGGTATAATAGATGGTCGTCGAAAAAGCGGAAATAACATTTAAAGGAGGAGAGATTTCTATATTATGAGTTTGAATAATTTTTTTAAAAAAAAAACTAGTTAACATGTTCTAATATCCGACCTAAAATACATATAGGTCTAAAATCCAAAACATTTTTGTCATCTAGAAAGCGAAATTATTTATTCTTCAGTTGTAGTTTGTAGAAAAACTCGAAAAATATGAATGAACTTAAATCCAAACTAATGTACTTGATGAAAAATCAAAATAACCATTTAAAGAAAGAGATGTTTTTAGAGGTTGAACTTTTCCAAAACATTTATGTTACCCCCAAAATAATATGTATATTTTTCTACGATGTAGCATAAATTTGTCGGAAAATTTGAAGCATATAAGTTAAGAATATAAATCCATAGAACGAAAAAAACTTATACATACATTTATTTTTCCAAAATATTGGTGATCTCTTCAATATATTTCACAATTTTAAGTTGAAAAGAACAATCTCACTTAATTTATTATGTCTATGATAAAATTGAATTTTGCAAATGAAACAATATTTATCATATTTACCTCGATTATACAATTATACCATTGTTAAGGGTTAACTAATTTGCTCCAAACAATGATGTTGCTGTAAGACCATAAAGGAAAATCATTGAAGAGGTTCGTGAGACATTTAAGTTATGAGTATAGTTGTTTTTATATGCAAGAAGACTTAAATCACTAAAGACCACAAGCGAAAGTTCTACAATTCAAAATTTCAAACTAATTCATGGTGATTAGTGGTTGAAAGGTTCGTCCTAAAGTTTTTCAATGTTATTCGACCTTTTTTAACACCCTAAAACTTCATGACACCAAATTCGAAATCAATGCATGGTGTTTTCACTTAGTTGTTGAAAGGTTCGTTCTAATGTTATTTCACAATTGTGATTTCAATATGATATGAGATTTTCATTGTGATTTCAATCACTATGGTGTTTTAAATAGCAAGAAATTTAGTTTTCTTTTTTTTCACAAAACTTTGAAATTAATTTAGATTTCAACGTGAAACTTCTAAATTTTGAAATACCAAATTTTAGGCTAGTAAAAACTAAAGCCTTATTATGATCTCTGTTGAACCAAGGAAGTTCAGTGCAAATCGAGATAAGGAAGTAGATCGGGAATCGGGGTCGGAGTTCGAACGATGAGATAAACCTTTGGGACGAAGCGTTTTCTGAATAGTACGTTTGGATTGATATTGTTTCGAAGAGCAGAGTTCGGATTACAAGATTGAATATCGACTAAGATCGGGACCTAACACTTAACGACTAGGATTGGGAGAAATACGATCTAAGAAATATCACTTCTCCTAGCTTCGAGGCTTGTGGGTAGATTTCGGTGTGTCGTGCTCATTGATTATCCCTTCCTATTTATAGGGGCGGATGCACGAGTGATGAGGCTCGTAGTAGGTGAGCGCTCGCTTCAAGACCATCATTTCTTCATCTGCTTACCGACCCTCGTAGGTCAATTAGTTGTTGGATAGACCATCATGGCGTCTGCGGTCGAACTGTTCATGGCAGAAGAGTTGATATTGTTGACGTGGTCACCTGCTTCCTAACGTGTCAAGCATCGAGCCTTTTCGAACACTTCAAGACCGCTGGACTATTCCGTAGGATTGCGTGTCACGATCTGTTCCTCGCATATAGGTCTTAGATATAGAGTTTCTCGGGAGTTGAGTCTAAATTGGCCCGATGGTTCTCTTTGGTCACGGATCCATGCCGTTGGGTCCTATGAAAAAGATTTGGATCTGGTCCATTGAAGGAGATGCAGATCGACCTCTAACAATCTCCAATACAAAACTAAAAATAATTAGTTGAAATAATATTAAATTAAAAATATATAATCGTACTTTATATTTTTCTCAATTATCTTTTCTTTTTTCAGCAATTTTTTTGTTTTGTAATATCTGTAAGACTATCAGAGTATCAGTTAGGTACATCATTCAAAGATATCTTCGAGTAAATAAACAAAACAAAAAATATCTATTTGAGGAAAAAATTAGCTGTAAGCCTGTAACAAACAATCTTTTGAAAGCCAATCCAAACAGGTGAACTACCACCAGATCCCCAAAACTGAGAGAATTATCGATACTCACGCCAAAAGAGAAAGAAGAAGACGAAGACGAAGAAATGGGTGCGGTAAAGTCAGCGATTGGGGATATGGTGATAACCTTCGCTTGGGTTGTCCTTTCCGCGACGTTCGGAATACAGACGGCGGAGATTATCTCCTACGCCGGTATTCAAGGAATCACTTGGGCACCTTTAGCGATCACTACGTTTCTGATTTTCTTCTTCGTCTCGATCTTCACCGTAATTGGAAATCTACTCGGTGGTGCTAGCTTCAATCCTACCGGAAACGCTGCTTTCTATGCCGCTGGTATCCCCGGAGATACTCTTTTCTCCTTGGCCCTCAGATTACCTGCTCAGGTATTTATTAATCTTAAGATCCAAACATTTCGGAGATTTTGTGATTTGAATCTGAATTTTGAATTTACACTCACTGTCTCGCTTCGGATTTACTTCGTCTCTGCGAATTTGAATCTATATGTGCATGAATCATTGAATCTCAGTTCTGTATAGTATATGCTGGAATTTGATCTACAATCTTAGATCCAAACATTTCGAAGGCTGAATTTCGAATTTACACTTACTGTTTTACTTGTTTTGAGTTCTACTTCGTTTGAATTTCTGATGATTCTTTAGTATAGGTATAGAATTGTGTTTTGTTCTCTGAGAATTTGAATCTAATTGTGTATGAATCATTGAATCTCAAATCTAGATAGTATATGCTTTGGTCCCATTTAGATTGGCTGAAAGTAGTAGAATTCTACTTTTTTTCCAGCTCAATTTTTCAACAATACATCATTTTGGTAACAATGAGAGTATGAGACTGATCAATCTGTTGTTATTAGATTCTCACTTCGATCTGGTTTGATTTTTTTTGTAAAGAAACACAGAGAATCAGATTCTTTGATTCAACTTTTAACGTTTTTCTTTTTGCTGATCTATGTTTTTCCCACTTAAGTAAATTAACAAAACAAAACAGTATCTTTTTCATTGACATTTCTTTATTCATTCTTTAGCTTTTTCTGAAGTTTCTTTCGTGTCCATGTGTTTCCGTATTATAATATAAAGAGATTGAAAAGACTCTTAATTAAAACTTTTGTGAAGCTAATTCAAGAAAGAATAATTTATTCTCTTAGTAGGATCAAAGATTCATGATTTTTTTCTCAATTTTCATGAAAATGTGAAACTTTTGGTGATTTTTCAGGCAGCTGGTGCTGCAGGTGGTGCAATCGCCATCATGGAGTATATTCCGGCGAAGTACAAGCATATGATTGGAGGTCCTTCGCTTCAAGTCGATGTACACACCGGAGCTATAGCAGAAGCTATCTTAAGTTTCGGTATTACCTTTGCGGTTTTACTAATCATCCTCAGAGGTCCACGGCAATTACTCGCTAAGACCTTCATGCTCTCTGTTTCAACCATCTCATTGCTTATTGCTGGTTCTAAATACACCGGTCCAGCCATGAATCCCGCCATTGTAAGTATACCGAAAAATTATGATTGTATACCGTTCAAAGATTGATAACCGGTTTGTATTTGCTATGTAGGCGTTTGGTTGGGCGTATATGTACGACTCACACAACACATGGGACCATTTTTATGTTTACTGGATTAGTTCTTTCGTCGGAGCTTTATCTGCTGCTTTGGTTTTCCGTTCTTTCTTCCCGCCACCACGACCTCAGAAGAAGAAACAGAAGAAAGTTGACGGGAAAAAAAACAATTGAAAGAACAAGACCGGTCAGGTTCTTAACCGGTTTGGGATTGTAGAAAGTGATTCAGAAGGTTTAATTTCCATTTCTAAAATAAGGAGGAAAAAGAAAATGAAAATCTCCTTGTGATTGTTTAGATTCACGCTTCTTTTTATGGATTTGTGCATAGATCAATCAATCAGCTCAAACTCTATTCCGGTTTAGGAACATTGAATTCGATTATATCAATTCCTGGTTTAGTTTAGTTCTGTTGCATAATTCATCCATGCCAAAATACCTTATCATATATATTCCTGTTGACTTCCACTTAATACAAAAGAGCATAAGAGCCTTCTAATTAATTTACATCATTTAAGCTCCTAAATTCTTAGTTATTTAATAAAACAAAAAGCTTAACCATTTCTTCTTCCTCCTCCTTCCTACAACCAAAGTAGAAGACCAATTGATTCTTTCAGTTGAAATCAAAATTACATATACAAAATTCAATAAGGAGATAAAAAGCATATACCTTTCAGGATCTTTTACGTTTCAAACTTTTGATATCGTTTGAAATGAAACTAATCACTTCCTTTAACGTAGCTTTTCTTCCTTCTTTGAAATTCCACAGTTCTGGAGTTATGTAACGACCACTCGCATTATACTCATTCAACTCCTCGAGTGCTGTTTTAACTGAATTACATACTTCGTCTCCCCATTCTCCTCTAAGCTTCTTCAGCTGCTCATCCTCTTCATCTACCACTTCCTGCGTAACCACAAACCTGTTATAAACAAAGCAAAGGCTCGTAAAATACGATAGAGGAAGTGGTAAAGAACATACCTTTGCTTTGTCCCCTGTTCCTTCACGTCTAAAAGGAAGCCATGTTGAATCATTGACTCTCTGCTGCCATGTAGAGCAAAGAGTGACAGCTTCAACCGGAGCTTCATCTGCGGAATATCTCTGCATGCAGATATTCAAGAATGGTTTCTCGTCAAGTTCACCCATTCTCTTTATTCCGATATCAGTTTTGGAACCCAACAATCCTGTCAAACCCTAAAGAAAGAAAAAAGCTTTCCTTCAAACCGCAAGCAACAAAACAATTATATCACTAACGCACTTACCGCAATTAGTTTCTTCCTCGCTGCTTGGATTTCATCATTGCCTTGTCTTTCTTTCATCATCAAGTCTGAGTTCAATCGATCTAACGCTTCTAAGTCAGATTTCTTATCTTCAAGCTCCTCATTAATCTCTTTCATTCTCTGCTTAACCGCTTCATCATCACCATCTTCTAAATGCTTCATCACTTGCAATTTACTTTTTCCCAATTGAATCTCCATTTCCAGTGTATGTTTCGTGTTTAGCTGTGTCTCTAGCTGAATAATCTTGTTCGAATCCTCCTCTGTTTGCCTCTAAAGTTAAAAAAGGAGAGACACAAATGAAATATACACTCCATTTAGGGATTAATACTGTAAAATGAAATAATACCTTGTGCTCTTCTATAAGTCTCAAGACATTTTCGTTTGCTTTTTTCTGCTCACAGGAAGCTAACTGTAGAGAAATACTCATAGCCTCACTCTGCCAAAAACATAAAATGATTATCTCTACATCAGAGAACATAAATATAGACAAAGTTCTTATGGAGATTACCTTTTTCTTGTCTTCATCAAGCTTTTGTCTCTCAAGTTCAGTTATTGCTTCCCTTTTCATCAAATCTTTAGACCAAGACTCTAGTTTCCGCATCTTTTCCAACACTTCATCGTTAAGTTTCTCTTTATCATCTAGAATCTTCTGGATATTTCCAAGCGACATCTCCTGCATCCTCTTTGATTCTGATGAGATAAAAATCAGAAACAACAATAGTTAACAAATGCTACATTGATAATAAAAAAAACTATCAGTGTTTCAAGTAAGAAAACCTTCTGCAAAAGCTTTGTCCAAGTATTCTTTCTCTTCTAAGATCCTTCCCAGTGACATTTCTGTCATGTTGTAACTGCACCGAGCCATGTTCAGATCTTCATTTATCGTATCGATTCGATTCGCAAGTTCATCGAGACCATTGTTTCTTTCTTCATCATATTCTTTAGAAACATCTGAAACCGTTCTTAGTCTTCCTTCCTTGGATAAGTACTCACCTATTGGTCCTTGAGAGTTATAATCTTCTTCACGCGCACACCAACCATAAGCCTTATGCTCTCTCTTCTCCAACCACTCCTTTTTACTACAACCTTCATCCTCAAACTCCTGCTCAAGATCTATCACATTCCTAAACCCACTCCAATCATTCTTAAACTTAGCAACAACTCCAACAACCGAATCTTCTTCAACCCAAAACACATTCACTTCAACAGGCTTAAAACTAGAAAGCCTCTTAAACCAATACTCTCTATCAACCAAAACCTCTTTATCATCAGTTTCTTTCAAAGGGTTCATCACAACTCCCATCCATGGAACAACGTAAATACCACCCGGTTTCGCTTCTAACGGAACTTGAGGACGAGGAAGAAGAGTTTCTGCTTCACTAGCGAGATCATTCTCTAAATACTTAGCTAAAGCGAGATGATTAGCTTTTTGTAAAGCACTTCTGTTTGAAGATCCTTTGGAAACACCAGAAGCATGTGAGATTAACTCTTTGTATTTGTAATCTTGCTTTTTCTTGCCTGAACAAAACGGACATCTTAATATCCCGTTCACTTTAACCTTGTATTTCCCGTTCTGTAATTGCAAGTAAGGTGTTTCGGAGTAGTCGTCGATCTCTGATTCGCTGATCTCAGCTACTTCTTCGTCAGATGGATTACCCATTTTTACCTGCGATTGAGACAAGTGGAATGAGAAACCAAGAAATCTATAAGAAATCGAAATACTTTGTTCTAATTTCCCAAAATAAACACAATTTGTAGCGAAATTTCCAAGAACGAGAGAAACCCTAGGCAGGTAGTGAATAAAAGAAAAAACCAAAAAAACTGTTAACATCGGATAGAGCAAATCTGTTACTGGATCATGCATGCAATGAGGGGAACGAAAAGAGAAAAAAAATGAAAGGGAAGAAATTCAAAATTTTGTACAGATTAGGTGACTAAAGCGTTAAAGCAAGAGATGAACAGAGGAAATGAAAACAGAGAGTAGAAGAAACCTGGAGAGCTAACGTGAGACGTTTGGAGAAATGAAATCACGGCGATGAAGTGAAGATTTGGTGGAGAGAAGAGAAGTGAGGACTGAGGACTGAGGAATTCGGAACGATTTTTTCTAAGCAAATGCGCAAAAAGGAAAAGTTGGGGAAGCTAAAAAGGCGATTTTATTTTTACGGAAAATAAAAGACAAAAGGCCAAGAATAAAATCTATGCTAGAAAAAAATCAAAAAACTCTTCTAGAGTGTACTTGTTTGGGTTTGGGCCCTCTCTCAGAGGTTCACGTCATCTTTAAAATATGCCACGTGGCATAAACCAAAACCATTTCTTTAAATATTGCGATTCATCTAATGGACGATCGATAAACATAGTCGCAAAAAAACAGAGTCACAATCATAGAAAAACAGAGTAACAATCATCTATTGGACGATAGAATCTGTAATAATATTAGGAAGGTTTTTACCTCCTATTGGACAATGAATTGTAAGACCACGCAGAACGGCAGTTTTTTTAAGAAATGTTCTAAAAAAATAATATTTTATTTATAGGATTCACTGATTTTTTAAAAACCTACCTCTAAAATCCCTTAGTTAAGAGACGTAGTTTACGGAATTTGTTCAGTGTTCGCCAACCCCACTGACACGTTGTGGCTTATAATTGGTTTTTCTTATTTTTTTATTTTTTTATTTTTTTAAATCTTTAGAAAAAATAAAATAAAATAATCTAAAATTTTGTTTTTGAAAGTCGTGTACACGATTTCACCATTATATATGCTCTAAATTTCCAACTAAGTCTGTGTGGGCTTTTATCTTCTATTATTGGACAATAAATTATAAGAGCATGTTTATTGGTGAATTTTGCACAAATTCTAAGAAACAAAATTAATTAAATATTAAACGGGATCCACGTAACAGTTAAGATCCAGATCTTAAAATCTTTGTTTTAGAATCGAGTTTGTCACTATTCATCACATGGCGCAATTATATTGATTTTTTTTTTTTTTAGTGAAATTCACGAGTCCCACATAAAAAATTATTAAAAATTATTAAATTTTTTTACCTCAAATCCACCGATAAACATGCTATAAGAACTAAAACAATACTCTGAGATGGAGCTTGCTTTTTTTTAATTTCTCATGCAATTTAATAAAAAAGTTAGTGTGTAAATTATATAAATATGCGAAACCATAGACTAATCATATATGTCTCTTTTTGTTGATTTTGCCTTAACCTGATCATCATTGGTCATTACCTTCATCACATTTCGTTTATTCAACAATCAATTTAGTGTTTTTAAAATAAATGAGACTATTTTCTCCTGCTATAAACCACATTACCCTTGCCACGTTATAATTAAACCAGTTAACTAGAATAACATGAATTCTCCATTTGCCGACTGATGTATTTTAAGTGCTTACACTCCCAAATGTGTTGTAAGACTACAATTACAGAAATCGACAGCTACTGCCTAAATAATTTTATACGCAAAAAGAAAAAGAAGACAATATATAGAGGAATAATTATCTATCTTTCTCTTAAATAAATATCAATGATTCAATGACTATGTCTGAAAACTCTGTAAGAATCGGCAGAAATCAACCAAGATCAATTACGTTCCCAGCACAAAATCATTTATATAAAAACAATTATATCTCTATGTGTTTGTAATTTTTTTCTCTGAATGAAATATGTGTAATTGGTTTTTATTTTTATAGCTTTAAAAACGCAGTTAACACGTATTATGTGAAGAAAAAGAACATTAACTATCAGAAGACATATAACAAGCGTGTTATTGCAATTTGTGTTGACAAAGTGTCCTTGAGGATCTACGTGACAACAAATAGCAGCTCCACTCGGTTGTTGTTAGATCTTTATGTGATAAGCACAATTGTACTTGGTATGGAAAACTACCAATGCAAGATTATATGACCAGTACATTAAAGAATTCAAGGAGAATCAGCAACTCAACTCCAAAAATATTGCTAAGGAAAAATATCAATGTGCATTCGAAAATTTGCGAGAGGACAAGACTCGTGAGATGCTTTAAGAAATTTGATAGAGAGCAAGTAGTAGAGAAATTTGCAAGGCTGCATAATTTTATGAGTTGAAGAGATCAAATCATGGATCAACTGTAGAATGTGAGGTGAGAAAATAGGTTCTATAGATTTCACGATTGCGTTGTTAGTTTTAAAGACGGCTGGAAGACTTCTAACATAAGAATTATCCATCTTTGATGATATCTTCCTCAAATGGAGAATGAAATGTATGTTTTTAAATGCAAGTGGTAGAGATCCAAATGATCAAATGTTTCTAATTTGATGAGCCATTGTTGATTTTGAGAGTAAGTTCAACTAATTATGATTTTTTGAACATCTAGAGTTGGAAACAAGAAATTGGTTGACCTTAGCTAGTGATAAGTAAAAGGGTTTGATTTGAGCAGTCCAAGATGTCTTAACATATGTTTTTTACTAATAAATTTTCTTTTCTTATACGCAAAGTGGATAAGATTGGAAAAATGCATATCAAATCAAAATGGAACAGAGCTTTCTAAGGATTCCACATTGGAAGCGTAATGATTATTCCTATACTAATATATAAGGGATACTACATATTTATTTACCGCCAATTGATTTTGAATAAAACGTCCATGAAACTTAACATGGTATCAAAGCTTAATTTATTATCTAAATAAGATGGTTCAAATATGATTTTATTGCCCATTTCAAAGTAGGATTATGTTTAAGATGGACTAATTAAGCTCATCATCTTATGAAGTGTTGTGAATTCCGAATAAAACTCCAAGAAATAAAACGTTTAATGTGAAGAACAAAGAGAAAACATATAGAGACAATTTCTTCTAATGATTCTTTTCATTAATGTGTGAATAATATATTACAAATCCGTAGACCCTTAATATATAAACCCTAAAATACGATACAAAAAAGAATAGACCTATATCATTCACCAGTTCACTTGAGAAAGGTAAGTCACATACGATAGCAAGAAGCGTGTTAATTTAATTTTAAAATGTACAAGAATGAGTCAATCAATTTAGTATGAATTGATTTTGCGCTGGAATGTCACTCCAAAAATAAGGTTCTATACGTAATCAAGTGATTGTTGTTTTAATGTTTCAGTATACTCAAAAATATAATATCAAAGATAATCAAATCTTTTAGGCTCATTTTATAGAATATCCGTGTATTATATAAGTAATGCATATCATTTTGATAGAGACAAATCAATCCAAACATCATTCCTCTTTTCAAATCGAATTCGTTTTGGAGCAAAATGACGATGGAGTCACCAACAACAACCTCATACTCGGTCGTATCGGAGTTTGAAGGGACGCTGCTGAAGAACCCGGATTCATTCTCTTACTTCATGCTCGTAGCTTACGAGGTATCCGGTCTCATCCGTTTCACCATCATGTTGTTTCTCTATCCCGTTATCGCACTTCTTGACGGTTTTGGCTACAAAAACGCGGCCCTCAAGCTCATGATTTTCGTAGCGACGGCTGGTGTCCGCGAATCAGAGATCGAGCTTGTGGCTAGAGCCGTCCTACCAAAGTTCTACATGGATGACGTAAGCATGGACACGTGGAAGGTTCTCAGCTCGTGTAATAAAAAGAAGGTCATGGTGGTAACGACTAGGATGCCTCGAGTTATGGTGGAGATGTTCGCTAAGGAACATCTTGGAGCCGATGAGGTCATTGGTACGGAGCTGATCGTGAACCGGTTCGGTTATGTCACCGGTTTGTTACGTGAAGCCGATATTGATCAGTGTGTTATGAACGGTGTCGCTAACATGTTTGTTGGTCAAAAGCCTCCTCATCTAGGTATTGGACGACCGGCCAAGAAAATTTCTACAACTTTCTTATCGTTATGCGAGGTATACTATTTTTTTAATATCAAATTTTAATTAATATATATTAAATATTAATATTCTGATAAATAATTTCCTGATCGAAAATTTGACTCCACATATTGAAATCCCTTATATATTAATTGAGAAGACACTACGCCTCGTGTCTTACTGAGAATAATTTAAGGAAAATTAACCAATAAAATCATTCTATTCAGTCATGTCATTAAAAACTATTAAACTCATTAAAAGTTAATAGCCCATTAATAGATAAAATATTTAATACTGTAGTTCATTCAGAATTGATGGTCCATCTTCTCTCATCTTCTTTTGCATACTAAAAATGATTTCCGCTATCACTCAAATATCTTCACCAAACGGGATATACTTTTACAACAAGTTTCGAAATTTCGTATTCATGATTTCCTTCTTAAAATTTATAAAATATATTATGTCACATAGTTATTAAGTTTATTTTGACATAATAAGACTCTAATTGAAACATATCTATATTTATATTGTATATGTTTTTTTTGTTAATTTTCAAAGAAAGAAAAAATTACAACTATGCAATAACATGTGTTAATAAATCATATAAATATTTTTTAAATGTTATATCATAAATTAACTATTAATTTTATACAAAATAATTTAATTTAAATATATTATAAAATGATTTTATGAATACATAATACCCGAACCGGGCTCGGGTTATAATCTAGTATTTTATTAAAATAGATTGCTAATCATGAACTGTGTATACAAAATGTAGGAACAAATTCATGCACCGGTTAACTGGAACCACCGTGACCAACAACTTGAGGTGCAGCTTCCGAAGCCAGTGGTCTTCTATGATGGACGCTTCGGGAAACGACCAACACCAGCCACGGCTCTGTTTATCCTTTTCTGGTTCCCATTCGGAATTAGCCTCGCCGTCATCCGAATCATTTTTATCTTAGTCCTCCCGTTTTGGGCATTGCCTTACGTTTTGGTAATGTTAGGCATCCGAATCACCGTCAAAGGAAAACCTCCTCAAGGACGGGTGGCTGGAAACTCGAGCAAACTCTTTGTCGGTAATCATAGAACCATGATCGACAGTGTCATGATATCATGTGCTCTCGGACATAGCATCCAAACCATTACATTCACCGCTTCGGGTTTACCCAAGATCTTCTCTCCAATACCGATGGTGCGGATTTCTAGAATCCGAGATGTCGACGCCAAGAAGATGAAACAAGCTCTGTCTAAAGGAGATGTACTCATTTTTCCGGAAGCAATACCTGTTAGATCACAGTTCTTGGTAAGATTCAGCGCGCTTTTCGCTGAATTAACCGATGAAATCGTACCCGTTGCGATGAATAACGTTGCTGGATTTTTCCATAACACAGTTAGAAACTTGGGCCCTCGGAATTTTATTTTCTTGTTTATGAACCCGACTCTCGTTTATGAGGTTACGTTCATGGACCAGCTTCCGGCTGAGGCCACGTGTGCATCCGGGAAAGAGCTGTATGATGTTGCGAACCATGTTCAGAGAATCTTGGCGGATACGTTAGGGTTCGAGTGCACTAATTTCACGAAGAAAGAAATGTTGAAGCTACTCACATGAAACAAAATTTTTTCGCTTCTATTAAGAAACAAGAACAGAACTATGATTCAACTAGATATTTTTTTTCATGAATACATGTAAGCCACCAAGAAATGGAATATTTTGGTTTGTATTAGTGATTTTATTGTGTCATTAGGCTGACTCAAACATAATATAATTTACTGTATGTTATTGACGCTATATATGTTCAGGGCCGTCCCAAACTGTTTCTGTAGCCTAAAACAAAAATAAAAGTTGATGCTCATTCACATACATAATTATACAATAAAATCATAAAAATAATTGAACTTTGCGTCATGTTGAACAAATAGTTATAAACAAAATGACATTGTTTTGATATTTTTTCTAATATTTATCTTCGAGATCCCGGTTTAAAAACGAGAGAGTAAATGATGATTTACCCCGTTAATACATTCCGTTAGTTGGTTTAACCACGGATCAAAATGGCATTACCAATGCAAAATTACGATTAAATTCAAAAATTAACAAATAAATCATGTTTTTTTGGTGTGTCATTAATTTCATGAACTTTATGGATTTTATATAGTTGGTGAATATTACGACTATTTTCTTGAATATTGATTGAGTTTTACTAAATTCATTCAAAAAAGAATATATACCATAAATTAAATTCTACAATAATAAAGGTCCACAATTAGGCCTAATTTCAATCAAATAGTTAAGCATGTTTAAGGCCCATTGAATGTATGTTTAATACCTAAACAGACTACTAACATAACAATTACAAGGCATAGTGGAATACACGACCAAGATGGGTAAATGCGCAACGTACGTAGTAGACCCCATGACATAAGGATGAAGATATTTTATATTTTACATTCAGTATTTTTTATATCCTCAAACAAACATAAAATCACTTAACGCCAGGGTCATTAAACGTGTACATACTACATTATTTTATGACAAATAAAAAACAATTGTATTTGTTATGAATTAGTCATGTTTATTGTTATACAATTTTTTTTTTTTTTTTGTTAAAATTTGTTGTTATACAAAATTACAAAAAAAAGAAGAAAGAAAAAACAATAAAACATACCAACTTTCGCGTTTTATGTTTGTATTAACAGAAGACTATAAAAAAAAACTCTCTAAATGTTTTATGATCTGTTTATCTTTCATATGTTTTTATGATCTTTCAAAGGCTTTTCATTGTTGAGACTTTTTGGTCATTGCAAGATCAATATGGTTACTAAATCTAGTTTTAAGACAAGTCATGTTCATTCAAAGAGTCTTACACACAAGGGGACGATGAAGAAGAAAGAGAAGAAGAGAACCGAAGAGAAGACAAAGACCGTACCGTTCTACAAACTGTTTACCTTCTCTGATTCTACCGATGTGTTGTTGATGATTGTTGGTTCGATCGGAGCTATTGGAAACGGTTTTGGTTATCCGTTAATGACATTGTTTTTTGGTGAGCTTATTGATTCGATTGGTCAAAACCAGACCAACAAAGACATTGTTGAGATAGTCTCCAAGGTTAAAAGATTATACATTGAAACCCTAAAGAAACAGTCTTTTATGTTGTTTTCTGATGTTTTCACTTTATTTTTTTGTTTCTTGTTTAGGTTTGCTTGAAGTTTGTCTACCTTGGACTTGGGACACTAGTAGCAGCCTTTCTTCGTAAGTGTTATACCATCTCTTTGGCACTGTTTTCCGGTTTCAAAATGAAATGTTGTTTTAGATTCTCAATGTAAATTTTGTCTTAAAACACGTAACTTAACGTCAAGTAAAAACTATAATCTCCATTCATTTTTATAAGATGTAGTTTTTTTAAGTATTAATATTGAATCTTTTTAGCTACATATCAAATGACATTTTTGTATAGAAAAAGAATTATACATTCTTTATGTAACTTTCTAGAGAAATATCTTAAAATAACACATTTTTATAAGTACCATCACTAGTTTTTTCCGATTATATCACAAATTATTCCGTAAAAATATTTATTTACCCTAAATAAATTAAAAATCAAATTAAAAACTTATGTTTGGTCAATATTTTCAATTTATGGTTTAGATTTCCTTTATTAAAAAGAGGTTTCAAATCATTTTAATATTGTATTTGTGGTATTATTGAAAAAAAAAATGAGTGATAATAATTTTGAATCACAAACTTAAAAATATGATATTTTAGAGAATTTCTCAACTTTTTACCATTTACGCTTTTAACTAAGATATCTTATAAAATACATCTAAGAAGTATAAAATAGAATATCAAAAGTTATAATGAAGTTTTTAACATCTTTCTAATTTATGTGAAAAATGTCACAACGACAAATTATCTTAAAATAGAACAAGTATGTAAGCAATTTCGATTTTTTTTTTTCTTCTTGGTTTTAGAGGTTGCTTGTTGGATGATTACGGGGGAAAGACAAGCTGCAAGGATAAGGAGTTTATATTTGAAAACGATTCTAAGACAAGACATTGAATTCTTTGATATGGAAACAAACACTGGAGAGGTTATTGGTCGAATGTCTGGTGATACTGTTCTTATATTAGATGCTATGGGTGAGAAGGTAAACAAACAAACAACTACAAAAAGAAAAGACTTCCTTTTATAATAGACTAAAATTTCTAAATGTTGTGAAATTGCAAGTAAAGAATAGATGAACTTGCTAAAGTGAAATAATTAGAGAAATAAGAATTCTTATAAATAAATATATATAGATGTACCCTTTCCTCGGCACTCCTTAGATTTCACTAACAAAATTCATAACACTAAAATTTGTTAATTCCGCAGGTTGGAAAGTTTATACAGTTGATTGCAATGTTCTTGGCTGGATATGCTTTAGCGTTTGTGAAAGGATGGCTACTTACACTTGTTATGTTAACCTCAATTCCACCTCTAGCTGTAGCTTGTGCAGCTATGTCGATTATTGTTACTAGAGCTTCTTCTCAAGAACAAGCTGCTTATGCGAAAGCATCAACTGTTGTTGAGCAAACTTTCGGGTCTATTCGAACGGTGAAAAATGCTTCACTATGCACTTAAATTTTCTTTCTTGATTTTCAATAAAAAAAAGTTTGAAACTTTAACCAAGTTCTTTGTGTGATTTCTTCAGGTTGCTTCTTTCACGGGAGAGAAGCAAGCGATGAGTAGCTACAAAAAATTGATAAATTCGGCCTATAAATCGAGTGTTAAGCAAGGGTTCTCTACTGGTTTAGGTTTTGGAGTAATGTTCTTGGTGTTATTTTGCAGCTATGCCTTGGCTGTATGGTTTGGTGGAGAGATGATACTAAGGAAAGGGTATACAGGTGGTGCAGTGGTCAATGTAATGATTATTGTGGTCGCGAGTTCGATGTGAGTAAAATTAAACATTTTCTTTTGAGTCTCAAGACATTTAAAATGGTTAAAATTATGATCTTTATTTTTTCATCTTTGTAAAGGGCTTTAGGGCAAGCAACAACGTGTCTAACCGCATTTGCGGCTGGTCAAGCTGCAGCTTATAAGATGTTTGAAGCGATCGAAAGAAAGTCACTGATTGATGTATTTAACCTAAATGGGAAGGTTTTAGAAGATATACGAGGTGAAATCGAGCTGAAAGATGTGTGTTTTAGTTACCCAGCAAGACCTAAAGAAGAGATTTTTGGTGGATTCTCTCTCTTGATCCCAAGTGGTGCAGTTGCTGCTTTAGTAGGAGAAAGCGGAAGCGGGAAATCTACTGTTATTAGTTTGATTGAAAGGTTTTACGATCCAAATTCCGGCCAAGTGCTTATTGATGGTGTTGACTTAAAGGAGTTTCAACTGAAATGGATTAGAGGGAAGATCGGATTGGTTAGTCAAGAACCAGTTCTGTTTTCTTCGAGTATACTGGAGAATATAGCGTATGGGAAAGAGAACGCAAGTTTGGAAGAGATTGAAAGAGCGGTTAAATTAGCAAATGCAGCTAAATTCATCGATAAGTTGCCTCGAGGTTTAGAGACAATGGTAGGAGAACATGGAACTCAGCTCTCAGGAGGACAGAAACAGAGGATTGCAATCGCAAGGGCGATACTTAAAGATCCTCGGATTTTGCTCTTAGATGAAGCAACTAGCGCTCTTGATGCGGAATCCGAAAGGGTGGTTCAAGAGGCATTAGATAGGGTAATGCTGAATCGGACTACTGTGATTGTCGCGCATCGGTTAAGCACCGTGAAAAATGCTGATATGATTGTTGTGATTCACCGAGGAAAGATAGTGGAAGAAGGTAACTTGATATACACCCTGATAATTCTGATACTTATTTTGCTTGTGACGAATGATATATCAAGTTTTCATTTAAATTGTAGATCTTAATTTATATACATATTAATTCGATTGCTCCACTCGCACATATTAAAAAATTGTCCTGATTTTTATTAATTTCGTGTTTGACCTAGTTGCGAAATTTTCCCTCCTTATTTTTTGTTACTGTCGAGTAGGTTCACATTCGGAGTTACTTCGGGATCATGAAGGACCTTATTCACAACTTATAAGGTTACAAGATATAAAAAAAGATTCGAATCAAATGGAGATTTCGAATGAATTGAAAGACAGATCAATTAGCAATGGATCACCAAGAGGAAACAGTAATAGTAAGATGCATGATGATGAGGTTTCTGTTCTTGGTTTACTTGCAGGCCAAGAAAACACTAAAATTCCTCAAGAACAATCCCAAAATGTGTCGATTACTCGAATCGCTACTCTAAACAAACCGGAGACACCAATTATTGTACTTGGAATCTTAGTGGGTGCAATGAACGGTACTATATTCCCAGTTTTCGGATTCCTCTTTGCTAAAGTAATCGTAGCTTTCTTCAAACCGCCTCATCAGCTAAAGAATGATTCAAGATTTTGGGCGATCATATTCGTGTTTCTTGGTATAGCTTCTTTGGTAGTGATTTTAATGCATACTTACTTGTTTGCTCTAGCTGGAGGGAAACTGATTCAAAGGATAAGATCAATGTGTTTTGACAAGATTGTTCACATGGAGGTTGGGTGGTTCGATGAGCCTGAGAACTCGAGTGGTGCTATAGGAGCGAGGTTATCTGTTGATGCAGCCTTGATAAAGACTATTGTTGGCGACTCATTGTCTCTATCGGTTAAGAATACTGCCTCTGTTGTGTCGGGATTAATCATAGCTTTTTTGGCGAGCTGGGAATTAGCGGCAATCATCTTAGTAATGATTCCTTTTATTGGACTCAATGGTTATGTTCAAATTATGTCCATGAAAGGCTTCAGTGCAGACACAAAGGTTGGTTCTTTTCTTAGTTAATTTTGTTCATTTTAGATAAGGGTAGTTAGGGGGCATTAGATAATTTCATAAACAAACAAATATATGCCTATTTTTTATTCGAGGGTTTAGGGTTTGTTACTTGTGCGAGAAGAAACTTAACAAAACTGTTTGCAGACGAAGTACGAGGATGCGAGTCAGGTGGCGAATGATGCGATTGGGGGTATAAGAACAGTTGCGTCTTTCTGTGCAGAGGAGAAAGTGATGGAGACGTATAAGAAAAGATGCGAAGATCCGATTAAATCTGGGATTAAGCAAGGGTTAATCACGGGAATTGGGTATGGTATCTCCTTTCTCGCTCTTTACTGCGTATATGCTACTTGTTTCTACGCGGGTGCTAGGTTGGTTAAAGACGGAAAGACAACTTTTAATGATGTTTTTCAGGTTAGAAATCTATGTAGTATTCATTTGTAATGAATCTTATTATGAAAAAGAGAAACTAATTATGGACTGGGTTGGATTGGGTTTTTCTTGCAGGTTTTCTTAGCGTTAACATTGACAGCAACTGGGGTTTCTCAGGCGAGCTCTTTTGCTCCCGATGCCAGTAAAGCTAAGAGTGCTGCTACTTCGGTTTTCGAAATTATTGATAGGAAATCGAAGATAGACTCGAGAGATGATTCGGGAATGGTATTGGAGAACGTAAAGGGAGATATTGAGCTTTGTCACATAAGCTTCACTTACCAAACTAGGCCTGACATTCACATATTTCGGGACCTTTGTTTGACCATTCATGCTGGAAAGGTAACTTTTGTTACCAATCATTCATTTTTTTTCGGTTTGGTTTGGTTATATACCAGGTATCGAAAATTGAGATGAGACCTAAATAGTATATAATAGATATCGTTAATCCATTCATTTTTAATTGGTTTGAACTGGAAGTCCATAAATCTTAATATGGTACTAGAGTCAAAACTCATGCTTTCCTAACCCGAAATTGAATAATTAATATGGCCCAAAAATTCTGATTGATCTTATTTGAAATTTTTCAAACCCAAAATTAGTTCGATTTAACTCGAAATTAACCATGATAGAATATTGACGAGAGATGACTAAAAGCCTTACAATCTTATGAAGGCATGTGAAAAAAATATCTTATATTGAAAGTTAAGAGGGGAATAAAATAATATGTAAACGACATATATATTAATCTATTTATTATCAATTGGTTTTGAGTTGGAAACCATAAAACATAACAGATTACTTCGTTTTGATTTGAATTTTATTTGCTAACAAATCATGTCAATTCATTAATTGTCTACTTTGTGTTGGAAGCCTATGATCCCTGAAACTTATCTTTTGTGACCTTTGTTTCACTGTTGGCACCAATCATTTGGTTCAGTTTTGTTCTTTCTTTTTTCTTTGGTTTTGTACTGAATTAAAATTGATTTTCTTTTCTTATTTCGGTTTTTAAGTTTTGTATTTTTTTTGGTTAATTCTTGGTTTTGTGTAGTTAATTCTGGTTTTGCTATATAACTTTCAAATAAATTTTGGTGCTTATTTCTTGTGTTCAGACTGTGGCTTTGGTCGGAGAAAGTGGATCGGGTAAATCTACAGTGATTTCGATGTTACAAAGATTTTATGATCCAGATTCGGGTCATATAACTCTAGACGGAATTGACCTCAAGAAGCTACAACTGAAATGGCTGAGACAACAAATGGGGCTTGTAGGGCAAGAGCCTGTACTGTTCAACGACACGATACGAGCCAACATTGCTTACGGAAAAGGCGGCGAAGGAGCAACAGAAGCTGAGATCGTAGCTGCCTCCGAGCTTGCTAATGCTCACAAGTTCATATCTAGCATACAACAGGTAATGAAAAAGAAAATTACTCTAATAAAGTAAGTATAAAAAGATTTTAATTCTTAGAATATCACTATTTTGTAATTTTTTTTTTAAATACCACAAATTTCAAGATTTTGATTATTAATTTGAAACCAACATGCTACTTTTGAGGATTGCTCCTATAACTTTTTTTAGAGTAAATACGGATATTACTTATTACACAAGTTATCTTAAACTCATATTTATTTTTAGGGCTATGATACGGTGGTGGGGGAGAGAGGGATACAACTTTCAGGAGGACAGAAACAGCGTGTGGCGATTGCACGTGCCATCGTGAAAGAACCAAAGATTTTGTTACTCGACGAAGCCACGAGCGCGTTGGATGCAGAATCCGAACGGGTCGTCCAGAATGCGCTTGACCGAGTGATGGTGAACCGGACCACCATTGTCGTGGCTCATAGGCTTTCTACCATCAAGAACGCTGATGTCATCGCCGTTGTGAAGAACGGTGTGATCATGGAGAAAGGGACGCACGAGACGTTGATCAATATCAAAAGTGGTGTTTATGCTTCTCTCGTTCAACTTCACATGAGTGCTTCTAAATTCTAACTGATACAAATTGTCTATATAGACATTTTTGATGAAATAACACTTGTGAGACACACATTTTCAGTTTTGCCATTTTCTTTCTATTATTCCTTTCACGAATGGTGTCAAAACCAATAAAAGAAAGATTTGCAATATTTTTTGAGCTCAAAGCCAAAGAGTATTGAACAACAAACAAAACATTTGGTAACAAACAAGACTCAAAGATGTCAGATATCTTTCTTAGATATAACCAAAGTTCTCAGTTAGTTTTAGTCTTCTTCTCTGCAAACAGTAAATTCCATGAGAATGCATTACCTTTCTTTTCAAAAGCCTCCACACGGTTCCCTCCAACCTACAAGCCATTCAATTCAATTACATTGCTTTTTCTAAAAGTAAAATAAAAAGACATTTGACATAAAAAGATAATACAAAAGTAACCTTGTCCATGATCCAGAAGCCAAGTGAAGGTATATATTGCATTAGATACATCACAAGCAGTATTGGCTGATATGAGATCCAAGCCTCTTTCAAGTTATGAGATGCAGCGATTATGGTCAGTTCTGCACATCGTTCAGATGACACAAGCTTCTTGTTGTCTTTCGAAGTTGATGGTACTGTACCATTCAAGGTTTCTATTGGACCAGGACAAACAACCGTAACCTTGATTCCTTTCTGACTCAACTGAAACCATAGTGAACTAACTTGTGAGAGACTTTTATACTTTTCATTTTGCTTCTTAACTTTTTTTTTAACATTACCTCAGAACGCAAGCTGTTGAAGTAGCCGTTTAAAGCATGTTTTGAAGCAGAGTATATAGCTTGTCCTGGTGCTGGTACTTTTCCTGCAGCACTACTCATCTGATGCAAAACAATCCAATATGCGAATTATTAATCAACACATGACCAAGATTTAGCTAATCATAGCCTCAAGAATCAAGATTCATTATCTTAAAAACGCACTAAACATCGATGTAACAACAACTATGCTCATTGGCCATTAGTCTCAAAACGTACCACAACAAAGTGACCACCTCCTTGTTTTACCATATGAGAAGCCACCAACTTTGTAAGAGATATTGTCCCAAATACATTAACCTCGAATGTAGTCTGCATACAAACTCATTGATCAACCATTATGTCAATGAACAAACATAAAAACCATACAAAAAGTTTATTACCTTAAGAGTTTCCTCACTGGCATCCAATGACTTGGATTTCTACAAGGAAAAAAAGAATAGAGTTAAGATAATAGCTTTGAACTAGAGACTCTATTGAAATTACTTACAGGACGCTCATAAGCAGCGTTGTGAACCAAATAATCAACACCAGCACCAGGGAAAAGTGTCACTGCTTGTTCTACAACATGTTTAAGCGACTCTTCGCCGGTAGCTAAATCTAAAGGCAAAATCTTGACATCTTCTGGTGCATATTTACCTAGAAGAATGCTGAATTGATTACAGAAAAGCTTGCAATTCAAAACTGGAGAGACCTTTCCTTGATTCATTGTGTTAAGGAAGTTACCTTTAAGCTCACTTTTAACACGATGAAGTTCAGCTTCATTCCTTGAAGAGATAATTAGCTTAGCACCTAAACTTGCAAATTGTTTAGCAAGAACTTCCCCTAAAACCCAAAAGCATTCACAAATCTTGAGAAATTCAGAAATTTTCTTCACATTCTAAAAACCTTCTTTACCAATTCCACGGCTAGCCCCTGTGATCCATACGACCTGAGCACAAACCAAACCAAACCAAATCAAACCAACCAGAAATTTGATTAATTTTCTCCTGAAATGCTCAGAAATAGAAAATCCAGTCGCATTTATCAATCCCAGTACCTTGCCTTCTATGGCTTCGTGATTCACATGCTTCTTCGAACTAAGGGTAAAATCAGCTACAGAGAGCAAAATAACAATCAATTTATCACGACCAGGAATTGAAAAGGGATGATCAACATTGCATTGAGAACTTTGCGGAATACCATCGGCTAGTGCAAATTTGATTAGCAGACCAAGAGGAAGGAGAAGTCCGAGAGAGAAGAAGAGTAGAGTCATCATTCTTTTCTCGTTTGACTTTTAAGAACAGAACAGAAGAGGACAAATCTTAAAACCCAGCATAATAGGGGAAAATATGTTAATAAAGTAAATCTAGGGGCCGATTTTAAATTATTTGATATTTAGGGACCTATATGCAATGAAACCCTCCTCTAATCTCAAAACGTAAACAAAATTAAGCATTTATGTTTACGTTTACCTCTTTTAGTCGTTTAAGTAACTTAAACATCGATTTACACTCCCAAAATGTGCTGTAAGATTCTGAAAACATATGATTACATGTTTACACTTAGAGAAATCGACAGCTATTGGCTAAATTATTTTATAGATGACTAATTCTCTCTTATATATCTTTCTTCTTAAATAAATATCAATGGACTATAACTTGAAAAATCAATCCAAACCTCATTCATTTGGAGTAACATTGCGATGGAGTCACCGACAACGAGCTCGTACTCGGTCGTGTCGGAGTTTGAAGGGACGCTACTGAAGAACTCGGATTCATTCTCTTACTTCATGCTCGTAGCCTACGAGGTCTCTGGTCTCATCAGTTTCACCATCATGTTGTTTTTCTACCCCATGGTCGCACTCCTTGACGTTTTCAGCTACAAAAACGTGGCTCTCAAACTGATGATCTTTCTAGCGACGGCTGGTGTCCGCGAATCAGAGATCGAGCTAGTGGCTAGAGCCGTCCTGCCAAAGTTCTACATGGATGACGTAAGCATGGACACGTGGAATGTTCTCAGCTCGTGTAATAATAGTAAGAAGAAGGCTGTGGTCGTGGTGACGAGGATGCCTCGAGTTATGGTGGAGATGTTCGCTAAGGAGCATCTTGGAGCCGATGAGGTACGGAGCTGATAGTGAACCGGTTCGGTTTTGTCACCGGTTTGATACGTGAAACCGATATTGATCAATCTGTTTTGAACCGTGTTGCTAACATGTTTGTTGATCGGAAGCCCCTAATCTAGGTCTTGGACGACCGGTCAAGACGATTTCTACAACTTTCTTATCGTTATGCCAGGTAATTAAAGTTATATAGAGAAAGAAATATATAACTTCGTCTTATAAATAACCACATTATTAAATATAAAGAAAATTTAACTCCACATGCATATAAATAACCACATAACTAAAAACTTATTATAATAAAATGCTAATGCGTTAATTGTTAAAATATGTATATGAAATGTACGTAGGAGCAAATTCATGCACCACTAAATTGGAACCACCGTGACCAACAACAACTTGAGGTGCATCCTCCGAAACCAGTGATCTTCTATGATGGACGCTTCGAGAATCGACCAACACCAGCCATGGCTCTCCTCATCCTCTTCTGGTTCCCATTCGGAATCATCCTCGCTGCAATCCGAATGTTTCTTATCTTTGTCCTCCCGTTTTGGGCCATACCTTTCGTCATCACAATACTAGGCATCCAAATCACCGTCAAAGGAAACCCTCCTCAGCCACGGGTGGCTAGAAACTCCAGCCTACTCTTTGTCGGTAACCATAGAACCACAATCGACGGGGTCGTGATATCTTGTGCTCTCAGACGCAGCACCCCGACCATTACATTCTCCAATTCGGTGGTACCGAATTTCTTATCTCCAATACCCCTTGTGTGGATTTCTAGAATCCGAGATATGGATGCGAAGACGATTAAACAAGCTATGTCTAAAGGAGATTTACTCATTTTTCCGGGAGGAGCACTTATTCGGTCACCGTTCTTGGTAAGATTTAGCGCGCTTTTCGCCGAGTTAACCGATGGAATAGTGCCCGTTGCTATGAATCATTATGCTGGATTTTTTCATACCACGGTTAGAGGCTGGGGTCGTCTGAATTTGATATTCTTATTTATGAACCCGACACTCGTTTACGAGGTTACGTTCTTGGACCAGCTTTCGATTGAGGCCACGTGTGCGTCCGGGAAAAGGCCGTGTGAAGTTGCAAACCATGTTCAGAGTCTCGTGGCCGAAACGCTAGGGTTCGAGTGCACTAACTTCACAAGGAAGGATATGTTCAATCTTCTCACATGAAAAAAAAGTTGTCGCTTCATGTATACATTTGGCCAATAATCTAGTAGTTTGTGTTGCTATTGTTTTGTTCACCATAAAATTTGACATAATTTAGGTTATGATGTTGAAAATATAAAATTAAGTTAATTCACTGAAAGTAATATTCAACAAGATGATGATGGAATGAAAAAATAATTAGTATTATTAAATCGATGAAGAAACGTTTCAAAATTTGAAGAAACTAACAAAAACGAAATGATATAAGCAAACTTCAGTTGTGTGTGAGTCTAACCATTGAGGACAATTCTCATGCATACTTAAGTTGTGTGTGAGTCTAACCACTGAGGACAATTCTCATGCATTACTAGAAATAAATGGCATGACAATACTTTTAAATGTTTTCCAAAATTTTTTGATGCTCAAATGAGTAAAAACATACCACATAACTTTAGTCGAAAACTATGATGAATAAGGAAAAAAGTAGAAAAGTCGTTGAGACTGTATAAGGAAATCTTGTCTATAAACCACCGAAATCACACAGCTGTCGAATTTCTAGATTCTAGGACTAGATCGACCTGATCCTTACATACTCAATCCGGTTTCTAAACTCATGATAGGTAAAACTTCTGTAAATATTCTTCTCACCAAAATTCTAAAAAGGGGTAGACGATTTTGGAGAACAGGATAGAAACAGACTAATACTAATTTCGATCTAAGTCAATTTTTTTTTATCTAAAATCTACTATATGCACACACAGAACCGTAGCATGATGGAAACAAAGAAAACTGAGGTTGCGGCCCTCTAAATCCTAGGGACAGCTCTATGCACACGCCAATTTTTTTTTTTCCTTGGAACACATCACCCCTAGAGAGCTCCAAACCAGCTCTAAGATCCATTCCCACTAAAACATCATATTGAGCTTTGGATTACTTTGATCATATACCAGGAGCCAACCACCACTCTTCCTTCTGTAATTTTTTCTTTTCATCTAGTTATGTGAAGACTTAAATGTCAGAGAGCTTTCGAGAGGAAATTCTTTTTTCTTTTTTTTCTAGCATGACGACATTATCTCGAGCAGCCGAAGGGACAAACCGATCACCAAATATCTACAGAAATCGGACATAGGTTCATGCTCTAATAGAATAAGCACTTACTCTACGTTTGTCTGTGGTTTCGACATAATCGACATTCCCCGAGAAACAAATTCAACCGAACGAATCCATCCCAAACAAATAGATATTAATAGACTTTTATATAACAAAGTATTTTTATTTTCACTGAATAAATCATGTTTTGGAAAACTTTTGTTTCAATTTTTTCTTCCATTAGATATATACAATTAGATATATAGATTTATCACTTGATTATATAATTTTATTAAAAAGTTTCGTCTAAACTTTACACTAATGTCAGCTTTTCGTGGATATTACCCCAATTCTCTTCCGCAATCTTTAAATCATAACGTAACGTCTTTGTTTGGTTTTATCGCTCACGCAAAATTCCCGATTCAGATCTGTAGCAGAATTTGAAATCAAATCGGAACCTGGGATCAATTCGTTAGCAATCGCACTTGCAAATCGATCGTCGATCTGGATCCGTCAAAGGATCCGCCGCAGTCCTTAAAGACGTCGGCGTCCTCCGCCACTGGAAATAAGATCCGTTACCGTTCGCCTTCCGCCTCCGAGCTACTTGAATCAGGATTAGCCACCGGATTATCCGGTAACCCTACCTCCGACGAAGAGAAGATGACAGCGAAGCGAGGGATCGGACGGCACGAATCTCTTGCTGACAAGATCCATAGACATCGTGGTCTTCTACTCGTGATCTCGATTCCCATTCTGTTGATCGCTCTCGTGCTTCTGTTAATGCCGGGGACGTCGACCTCCGTCTCCGTCATTGAGTATACCTTGAAAAACAACGAGGGAAGCTCGAGGGGTCCGAAGAATTACGCTGTGATTTTTGATGCGGGAAGTTCTGGTAGCCGCGTGCATGTTTATTGTTTCGATCAGAATTTAGATCTCGTTCCTTTGGATAATGAGCTCGAGCTCTTCTTACAGGTAATGCATTTGCCCTGCTCTTCTTTCGTTTGATAGTTTGGCATATCAGAATTTACTCTTAATCCCAAATTTAATTTTCCATGATTGTACATTGCCTCAAACGTTAGAACTATCTCTCGCTGGCAATGCTAGATCGATCTTACAGTATTCACGATATTTGATTCGTGTTCTAGTTTGTATTCAATGATACAATTGTCTTAGTTAAGTTTGGATTTGTTAGTTTTGGAAATCGCATGGGCACTGTTTTCATTCTTTGTTCAAATTCAAAAGGCATTAGAAGAGATGTGTTATATACGGCTGTTTGAAAAGAGAAGAAGAAGCTGCCTTTTTGCTAGCTCTTATGTTTTGATCCTGCTCTTAAGTTAATATTTGTAATATCTCCGCTTGAGAGATTGTTTTTAATACCACTTAGCCTAAGCTCAAGAAAATTAATGAGAAACTTATTACTTGGTTCTTCAAGCTCCATAATTTGCTTAAAACTCTTCACTTCTGTAATTCCAACAAGAAGCTTGAACGAAAGAAATTTAGATTCCCTTTGCTCATTGTTTTATTGTACTGCAATGCTTATTATTGATTTCGTTGGCATATTAGCTCACTGGAACTTTTATTCTGATAATTTTTTCAGCTAAAACCGGGGTTGAGTGCTTATCCTACTGATCCTCGGCAATCAGCAAACTCTTTGGTATCTCTTCTTGACAAAGCAGAGGCTTCTGTTCCCCGTGAGTTGCGTCCGAAGACTCCTGTTAGAGTCGGGGTATGGAAACAAGTTCCTTTCACATAAGGACTAGTGGAGCTTTTTGTGTTATAATCATTTAAACTGTTTTGCATTGTATTCTGTGCAGGCAACTGCAGGTTTGAGGGCTTTGGGTCACAAAGCTTCTGAAAACATTTTGCAAGCGGTAATTTTTCTGCATATGATTTCTGTAAACATTCACCTGCTTGTCTAGATTTTATACTCAAAATAGAATAATTTTGTTTTTAAGGTTAGAGAGCTCCTGAAAGATAGAAGCAGGCTGAAGACTGATGCCAATGCAGTTACTGTTCTAGATGGTACTCAGGAAGGCTCTTATCAATGGGTATGTCGTTGTTTTCCATCTATTATTGTCGCATTCATATTATATCTAGTTCATATTTTCATCAAGTAACATGTTTCCACTTTTTTCTCCAAATTTTCCGTTCTTAAGGTGACAATCAACTACTTGCTAAGGACTTTGGGAAAACCGTACTCGGATACAGTTGGAGTGGTTGATCTTGGAGGTGGCTCTGTTCAAATGGCATATGCTATATCAGAGGAAGATGCTGCAACTGCACCAAAACCATTAGAAGGAGAGGATTCTTATGTCAAAGAAATGTATCTAAAGGGACGGAAATATTTCCTCTATGTTCACAGGTTGGTCTTTTAAACATTTTTTTTTGTACCCAATTAGATAATTTTGTTCACCTTTAACGCAATATCTTATCCGCTTATTGGTTTCAGCTACCTACATTACGGTTTACTGGCTGCACGTGCAGAGATTTTGAAAGTTTCTGAGGGTACTAATAACCCCTGCGTCGTGACAGGCTATGATGGTAACTAAAACTCTCTGAATCTTATACTCGTCAAATTAAACATTATTTCTATTTCCGTGTTAGACTCAGCGATTCATGTCAGGTACTTACAAATATGGAGGAAAAGCGTTTAAAGCCACAGCTTCTCCATCCGGTGCAAGTGTAGATGAATGTCGACGAGTAGCTCTGAACGCACTCAAAGTCAATGATTCAGTTTGTACACACATGAAATGCACATTCGGTGGAGTATGGAATGGTGGAGGCGGTGGTGGCCAAAAGAATATGTTTGTTGCATCATTTTTCTTTGATCGTGCCGCAGAGGTAAATATTTATCTCCTTAGATTTGTTAAACCACTAGATTTTTTGAGCCATTGTATATTGACAATGATGATGACAGGCTGGTTTTGTTGACGCGAAACAACCTGTGGCTACGGTTAGACCACTTGACTTTGAGAAAGCAGCTAATAAAGCTTGTAACATGAAAATGGAAGAAGGGAAATCTAAGTTCCCGCTTGTGGAAGAAGATAATCTTCCTTACTTGTGCATGGATCTTGTTTACCAATATTCTCTTCTCGTCGATGGATTCGGTAAGTTTCACTCTTTTCTGTCCTTTTTCGAACTCACAAGCCAAATTTACATTAGGCTGATAATTTAGGATGATGCATGATAATGGTTAGTATATATGATGAGCATGACACATAGGAATTGAATGTGATAGATTTCTGATAGTGATGATAATTGGAAGCCATGCATATGCAGAAAAATACCAAATTAATCCTAATCCGGTTCATGGCTCCATTCCGGTCTAGTTTTTTGGTCTTAGATAAAAAACCAAATTTGATTCTCCAAGTTCGGTTAGGTTACGTTAGGTTCGGTTCTTTAAATTTTGCTTGTTTCCAAATTGAGCACTGCTCAAAATGTTTTTGACTTTCCACAAATTTCATCTGTTCTGTTCAGTTCAGTTCAGTTGGTGTCTGGATATCGTTTTGGATTATACGATTTTCGGATTTTTGGTTTATGAATGATATGGATGGTTTGTTATGGTTATACTTTCGGTTAGGATTTGGGTTTTAAACAAAGATATCTTTGGTTTTAAATTAGCTTTTTTTTTTTTTTTTTTTTTTTTTGACAAACTTGGTTTTAAATTAGCTAGTTCGTTTTTCGGATATAAAAAATGAATCTATTGCACAACCATATGAAGAAATAGTTCGGTTTTGAGATGGGTTGTTTTGGTTCGGTTCATGTAAGATCGGTTTGTATAAATTGGACGTGTTTAATATTTATTTAATTATTTTTATTTAAAAATAGGATTGAAGCCATCACAGACAATAACGTTAGTGAAGAAAGTGAAATACGGAGAACACGCCGTGGAAGCTGCGTGGCCACTTGGAAGCGCCATAGAAGCCGTATCCTCACCATGAGTGGTGGTACAATTTTGGGAATTTGCACAAAAACCCATATTCTTTGATTTCTCCCAAAATCACCCCCATACTTTTGATTTTCTACCGCAAAATTTTTGTTATCATTATAATCCTTAGTTTCCTAACTATCGATTTTTGTTACAATAATCATCTAGAGAAAAAAGAAAAAGAAAGAGTTTATTCTTATATCCTTAATCCTTATCTAATTTGTCCCTTTGTCTTTTGTGTTGTAAACTAAACTGCACACGTGTCCTTAGTTTCTTATAAATATTTTCCTCATTTTTTTTTTTTGTTAAAAGGTTTTGCAATATTTTCCTCATTGAAATGAACGTTTTTGTTATTGTCAAACTGAAAAAGTAGACGATTGAGAATTTGAGATTGTACTCTGATGTAGAAGAATCTTATCTCCATTTCTTTTTCTTGAAAACTACAATTATTGGGACTGATTGATTTTTAGTTTTTTTTTTCTCCTCCCGGTTAATTTGATATATTTCAATATTTATAATTCAGCTACATAATTTTTCCCTTGAAGTATTTTATTAAAATTATTAAATATAACAAAATAACAAACTTAATTCAAAGATAATTGTATTTAACTATTTATGCTTGGAGATGAGCGTTGACGGGTCAAAGGTAGAAAGGAATTATAAGTTTAGAAGTTATACGTAAGATGAGTCATGAGTGGTCCTGAGTCTCCTGACATATAAACTGAACTACTTTGTGATTTATGACCATTTACACGCCCACCTCCCACACCAACTTGACTCGAAGTCAAAAGTTATATACATTACTAATTTATCTACTTTGAGTAAACAATTGTAATTTCCATGAGAAGTTAAAATCGGATAAAATCCTAAATATATAGACCGGTAAGTTGATCGTGGAAAATAAACTAATTTAAATATTATGATCTCTAATCTAAAACCACTCTAGATCGAAGATAAATACCTAGATATTCTTCAGTTACGAAAAAATAAATATTTTATGAATAGTGGTTTTTTCAAATTTAGTCCTTTTGTTAATGACTAAGAGATTCTGGATTATATTTAATATTTTTTTTAGGTTCAGGATCAAAGCATTTTATATGACTTCGTCCCAAAATGTTATTCGATCCTATAAATTTAATCTTTTATATTAATTTAAAATTTATATTTATAAGTTTCTTTAGAGATTATAATATATATATATATATATATATTGAGTACCTTTGCATGCTTAAATATTGAAGGTAAGGTTTTCTAACATTATTTATAAATTGTAATATGTTGAAATTTGTTTCATATATGTGACCGATAAAACTCATGGTAAAAAAAGAAAAACAGAAACCATATTTTTCTTGGAGAAATACAAAAGACATCATCATTTAGAATATACTAAAATGCTTTTTTTGTATATATAATGTGATGATATAGAACATAGGTAAAGAAAACAAAAACAATTTTATAGTCTTCCAAAGATACAAAAGTTACAAGTTAAAAGTATAAGATGTTGATTGGTGAGTAGTTACAAACTTGACAAGTTAGTGTTCAAATTTGAGTAGAACAAGTAAGCTTTCATTATATCTAACCACACTAAAGACCACACTTATTGAGATAAACAAAAATCTAATCTTGTTAGATATTTTCTTAATAGAAGGATCCATAACCTTTATTTTATGTTTGCAATATATTAAATATATATATATAAAGTGGGAAAAATATAAAGAAAAAAGGAGAAAATAAGTGTTGAAAGTATAAAATACCATTCCTAAATTACGTAAAGAGACCACTATTCAACGAAGTTAGTACCCATCATTCCAAAAACGAAAAAGCAATCCCAAAATTATTTAAAGAAATTTAAATAAAGAAAAAGAAGAAAAGGATGTTCATAAAGATGAGCCTTGATATTTTTCTCCGTCGGTAAGATTACTTCTTAAAGATTTTTGCATGTTAAACAAGTTACGTATCGAAAATATATATATATTGAATAGTAAATATATGTTCTATTTTGCATAGAATTTACAAGATAACAGTACGTGTAAAATTAAAATATATAAAAACATTAAACGAAGACACAGTAATATTTTTTTCAACAACATGTATTATATAGATTTGAATATGAATGGTAACAAAAAACTAAACTATGTGTTATAGTAGTAAATACCTTATAGCAAACGTATTATACATACCTAGTTAAGAAATACATTTGATGAAATAACTTATTAAAGATTAATATATGTTTTAGTTGACGTAAAATCAATAAATATTGTTAAAAGATCTTACTCGAGTGAGCACATATGAATAATGTGAAATATTTATAATCTTTTTGTATGTATGAGATTTTGAGACTATAAAATAACTTTATGAGAATTGTATTTAGTTATTTATAATAAGAACGGTTTGCTCCAATTCGTTTTACTTTTACGTTTTGTGATTTTATAAATTCACCAAAAACACAACAATATCTTACTTTGAAAGAATTGATCCATTTACGTACGTATCATTCTGTCATGATTTTTTTCAAGTTCTTCTTATTTTTTATAAACAGTTGAATTCAAGTGGATAATATCAAACTTTTTATGAGGAGTGTGGACTTACTTCATTCTTTTGGCATATGCTATCTTTTACGGTTTGTCTTATTATAAATTTATAATAATACTTCTATTTCGTTTTTTTCTTAAAGCAAGTTTCTTCATATTTTTGGCATTTTTCAATCTTCTATAACCGTCTACTTATCCTCATTATTTTCCAACAAATTAGGCTTTATAAAAACTAACTTATACACGGACGCTGATATATATACATGTAAATTCAAAAAAATTATGAGAAAGAATACAGCTAAGTCGTACATATTGAATTGGGGATTTTTTTTTTTTTTCTTTGTTCTAAATCAAGCTATAATAAGCACGACAAAGATATTCAATATTTATACTATATATTGTACATATTGTCAATTTTGTTTTATTAGCTTATTCAACTTCTTACCAGACAATCAGACATGTATGAGATAAGAAAATAGAATACATGTCAATATATGTCATTGAAATAGTAGAGAACCATTAATTTTTTTAAAAAAAAAACATTAAAGAACTATTATTCACTACTCGATATTCAAATAAATCGTCTGGTAGTTTTTTTTTCAAACCAAAACTATTCGTCATTGTAGCTGTAACATTTATTATAGTTTATAAGAAATAATTCAATCTATCCAAGAAACAGTTATTTCTTCTACTTGAGCATATTAAAATGAACATGTTCACCTACAATTCTAGCTAGGTGCAAAATTGTTGACGAATCGAAAGTCACACGTGTGGTTACCGGCACACGTTGACTATTTATATTTTCCATGTCTCTTAATTCATTACGACGTTTTTATTGGTTGATTATATATTATTATAAGATTTTAAGGGAGACTTTTTGTGTTTTATTAATTTTGAAATTCTATTTTAGTTACCTTATTGGTGTATGAGAAACTACATTTTCTACAACCCAATCAAAAAAGTCACATGTAATTTATTTTATATAAGTTTCAAAAAGACTTTCTCGTAACTTGTATTCTTTATACATTTATTTTTTTTAGTTGTTGGTTTCTTTTCAATTGCTTGCTTACCTTTGTTATGCGTACGTGCATGTATAATATATATTTTAACGTTAATGTCACATATTTTGACTAGTAAAATGAAACTATGCATTACAAAAACAAGAAAAATGATTTAGTGTTGATGTAAGGTAACTAAAGAATTTAACGAAAAAAACAATGAGATTTAAAGAGGAAAGGACGAGTTAAAGCTAATTAATGGCATAATTAAGGGGTTCGGAGGAGTATAAAAGGCGTAGGATGGGACATAAAATTTTGATCTATATTAGAGCAAAGTTATGTAATCCATCATTAAACTATATTATATATTCTTAAACTATTTTCGAATTATCCCGTTATTATTTTTGTGAATAATATTTTTTTTTCCATTCATCTGTGAAATATAATTAACACTCATATAATTTTTTTCTGGAAGTAAAAGCTTATTTCATAAAGCTTTTAACAAAAAAAAAAGGAAAAGCTTATTTCATAAAGTATCCTTTTATACGGTGAAATAAGGTTCGATTATTGGTTTATTTGATTGCAACATTATACCATAAAAAAACAAATTTCTTTCTTTTTGTCGTATACCATGGTATTTCTAAATATAAATAGGTGGGAAGAAAATAACTGAAGCGTATTTAAAAGTTAGAAAAATCAAGGGTATCTTGGAAAAAATAAGGTTAGCGTGTGCTTTGCGTGTGTGTGTGAATGCCGTCGTGGCATTTCATTATCACTTACGAAAAAAGAAGTTTATCTAAATTTTAATACTAACATTAATCTAATACTATAATTAGCATAATAAATTACATTTTTAAAGAAAATGTTAAATAGATCATGTGGGTGCTTATGATTCCACGTTTGCTCTTTTGAGAAGAAACAAAATGTTTAAAATTTCGTTTGCATCCCACCAAGAAACATATCAAACCAAGATTAGTTTAATACTTGCTTCATTAGACAAAACACGTTAGTTAAGTATAATTTTAAACATTACATCAAAATTATTGGTCTTTTTCTTTTCTTTTCTTTTTTCAATAAAAAATAATGGTCTTGCAGGTGGAGTGGCACTGGTCAAACATTACTTATCTGTATGAGTTTGGTTCAAAGTTTTTATGTTAGTTCTTAATTATCTCATTTAGTCCAATCAAAATTTTGGTTTATTGAATTCATTATTTAAAAGCTATATATTTTTTTTAACAGTTTTTCATGAGTTTAAGTTTCATAAATATGTGAATTTATGTGGTTTTTATCGCACTTTATTTTGATCCATAAATTTTATTAAGATAATTTAACACGGAAATACAAACATGCCACTAAAAATATGTTTACCTATCAAGTCGACTTCTATGTTTCTGGTATGTAGTATAACTGAGATCGAAATGCTCAAAAAAGAGATACATAGATCTTAAATATATGTAACTACATACCACATAAATCTCCGTGAAGGGTTCTGCATTGATCACTCGAATCAGAGACTGCGAATCAAAGAACACATAAAATTCTCTAAAACCTTTATGAATCGCTTCTAACAGTGTAATATAGACCGTTTTAACTTATGCGACTAGCCAATTAGAGCCGGAATTGTCCATCTCTCTGATGCAGCACTATGGATGTTTTCATTATGGTTAGACACGTGGAATATCCATCCCATTCCATCACTCTTTACCTCTTCAATCTAAGAAGCATCAATGTATCACGTTGGAATACGCAGGTCAGGCGCTTTTCTTTGGTGGTGCAGTTTGGTGGACACGATTTAGAGTCCGTTGTGCCACCTCCTAGGCTTTAGTATCCGTAAAGACCTTGGCTATCATTTCTTATGAAATGAATAATATAGCGTTGAATATCAAATTATTATGTATCGTCCAAATGTTCTAAAAGATTCATGCAAATGGATTAATAGCCCCTTATGTGGATGAGGGCCATGTATTCCGTTTCCTTTATAGATGAAGTCCTTCAATGACCGAAGGCTTGTCAACATGGGAATGGCGAGCATGTCATCTTTCTATACATCCACAGCATAATGGACACTTGAAGAATATGTGGGCTGGAGTTTATATGCCCTGGCATCTCTTACATGCAGTATCTAACTGAACACCTAGTGATTATAGCCTCGATCTCACTGGTTGAGTACATGTCTCCACCTTCCAGAAAAGAATTTTTATCTTGGGCGTTGTTTAAATCCTCCAAATACTTAATGTCCAGTTAAAGTTTTCAAATTCAACATCACATTGGTTGCAGTGAGGAGGCCATATCCTTATCTGGATGAGTAGATTCCATTCTTTACTATAAGTCATATTAGGAAATCCTTTCTTTTCATCGATCCTAGATGGAACAATATGATGTTATCTTCATATTGTGGTATAATTCTTCGGATCATGCCGTCCGAGACATTCAATTGAGAAAAATTTGGAGTAGTGGTGGTCTAATAGGGCTCTGAGAAGATACCATGCAAACCATGGATCAATCTCAAACTTGAATATGCTTGACTTAAACTTTGTTTGAGCACTAGACATCTACTAAAGATATTTCTCTAACCGTGTGATGGATTTGAAGTCATAATAGGCTCCATGAAGGAACAATGATAAATATACTTGGCTAGCATAACTCGTTGGCTAGCATAACTCGAGCAAAGAGTAAGTCTAAATAATTTAGTAATTGTCATCCTAGTTTTGTTAAGATAGTATTATTGAACACAAAGACATCATGAAATCCTAATCATCTCATACTTATTGGGTTTGTCATTTTATTCTTATTAGGTTATCAATTTATTCCGCACAATCCAACTAATCTTTTGTGTTTATGGTTTGATCGTACTTTTATTTATTTGTATATAGATAGAAAAAATTTCATGTTTAATAAAAAATAAAGTATTTGATTTATAATTAAGTATAGGTTGAAATTATTATATACACAAATATAAAACATATCAAAGATACAATTGATATGCAAATTATTATTATTTTTTAAATAAATTAATATTTCAAGTACATGTCGAAAATGGGCGTTCGAATTTATTGAAATATGTGAAATACAATTTTTATAATATTTCAACTTTTTGACCACTTACGTTATTTTTTTGTTATTTGTTGATGTTCAACATTACAACAAAAGAAAAAAAAATACAAAGTATTATTAAACACGACTCGGATAACAACTTGTATATGCAAATATTCATTTAGTCATTTTTAGTGTACAATTGTGCAAGCCCATAAAGATAAAGAGTATGCAAAATTAAATCGTATAAAGCTTTTTCATATTAAAGTTGTTCTTATCTCTTTTATATTTGAAGTAAGAAGAAAATCTCTTTCAAAATTTTAATTTCTATTTTTGTACACACAACCTACTTTCATCATTTAGGAGTGATAATTGTTATCTATATATGGACTATAGGGAGAATTCAATTAATCTTACAAAACTGGAAAAATTCATGAATCAGATAGAGCAACGAACATCGCATTTAAAACAATACAATAGTGTATTAAGATTTCAAGTTTTATATCCTATTTCTAAAAGAAAATACTGTATACTCCAATTAACGAAAATGAACTAACATTATCATGATCATATCCTATTTTATTGTTCAAGTTTTATAGTGTCTTTTGATGACTAAAGTCTTAAACATGAGTAGAGAGAGATAATTAAGCATACGTACACTTATAGTAGAAAGTTAGTGAATATTAAGAAAAGATAGGAGAAGCGAGTGAAGAAGTTGCCCCTGACCAGTCTAGCCAAGATTTCTACGTTCTCCGCCAACATGAGAAGATAATAACATTTTTTTAGTCTTTTTCGTAATGTAACAAGACAATCATATAAACTTTTCTAGGCAAAAACAGTCACTTCATGACGAGTTTTCTCATTTAAACCTTTCCGAGACTCTATCTCATATGAGAATTCGAGAATTATAACGAGTTGTTACTTTAAACATCTCCAAACACTTTCTCATTTACCAGAATGGATATTGTCACCAGTGACTTGACTCATTTTGAAGGACTGAATGAGTTTTCAGGATCAACAAAAGAGACAATATTCGTTTCATATTCATTTGTCTAACAATAGTATTCAACGATATATTTCAGCGACTAACGATTATAGTGTATGCAGACAAAAAAAATGTTATTGCCATATAGAATAATTTTTCTTGCAAAAAAAAAAAAATTCACTCTGAAAAAAAAGGATACAAATAAAATAATTAGCGAGTATGATGATGCTAAACGCGAAAAAAGGACAGTATGATGCTTGCGTCAGCAGCCGCATCTGGGCTTACGTGGATATGGTTAGGACAAAAGTAAAACTAACCAATCAGATGTAATCTCAGAGGACACAGCTGTCTCGTTTGGGGCCCACTTTTCTAACAAAAACTTCTTCAATTATTCACACTAAATACATTGACCACAAACAAAATAATCATTTTATTAAAAATACATTAAAACAATTTGTGTTCATACTTAGGTCCTTACTATTATAATTTTATTGTTTTTGGAAAAAGATTGACGACTATTTCTCATAATTATTTTTAAATATAATTCAAAATCTCAGATCCAAATCTCTAAAACACAAATCCAATTACTATGCTGGATCTTAGATTCTTATGAAAACACAACTACGAAATTTCGATCTTATAAAATTATAAACTAATTAAGTCTTTACATATCTTTATCCATAAAAAAAAAGACTTTCATAAAAATCTAGTTTTTTGTTTAATGCAAAATTTATAGATCTGAATAATATATGTACAAGAGTTTTCAAAAAGCCAGAGACAAATCTGGTTGCAAAACATAGCAAGAGAAATAAAAGAACTAATTCATTAGTCCAATTAAAATAGTCCAATTTATAAAAGTCTAGTTTTTAACAAATGAAAAATAAAGTCTAATTATAGACAAAAAACATACATTTAATATTGCGAAGAAGATTATATAGACTACGTGCACAAAACGACCAAAATTTTGAATAAAATATTAAAATTTGAATAAGATATATTTTCAGTTTCTGTTCAAAAAACATGCTTGCGTTTGTTGACGATAATTGTTAGTTTCTCGCCATAAAGTTCTAATAATTTTCTTAAAAAAACTTGTTTTACACTTTTACTTGGTTGAAGAAATTAAAAGTAATCCTAACTGAATTTATTTCTTTTTATCTACTTTAACATTTCTTTTTTATTTTTTTACTCGTGGTCTACTTTAGATAAAATAATATTCGGTATCTTTTCCATTGTCCTAAATTCTAATCTTATTCTTATTTTTAATTTAAAAAATTCAATGCATACACTACTAAACGACAAAAATCTCCACACCATAAATTGCCATCGAAACCTGCTCAACGGAAAATTTCAATCTTTGGCTCACTTCTTTTATCTCACCAAAAACTTCTTGTTTGTTCTTCTTTCTTTTTCAATCAAATAAACTCCTCTATATTTATATAAGATTCTAATCAATCATTCAAAAAGAAAACAATGATTTGCAAAGATCCAAGATCAAGTTTACCACCTGGTTTTAGATTTCATCCAACAGATGAAGAACTCATTCTC
This sequence comes from Euclidium syriacum, assembly GCA_900116095.1. Classification (NCBI taxonomy): domain Eukaryota; kingdom Viridiplantae; phylum Streptophyta; class Magnoliopsida; order Brassicales; family Brassicaceae; genus Euclidium; species Euclidium syriacum. The sequence goes on from FPAK01000003.1 coordinate 18,614,934, forward strand.
CATTACCTAAGAAAGAAAGTTTCCTCTTCATCGGTCCCGAGATCGATCATAGCCGATGTCGATATCTACAAATTCGATCCTTGGGATTTAACAGGTAATTTTAATTCTCCTATGTAAATTTTATTTTCTTGAATCTTGATGATTAGTATTACAACACCATGTTTTGATTTGTCATCAGCTAAGGCTCCGTTTGGAGAGAAAGAATGGTATTTTTTCAGTCCACGGGATAGGAAATATCCAAATGGAGCAAGACCGAATAGAGCGGCTGCGTCTGGATACTGGAAAGCAACTGGAACCGATAAATTAATTGCGGTGGCGAATGGTGAAGGGTTTCATGAAAATATTGGTATTAAAAAAGCTCTTGTGTTTTATAGAGGAAAGCCACCAAAAGGTGTTAAAACCAACTGGATCATGCATGAATATCGACTTTCCGAATCTTTATCCCACAAAAGAGTCAAGAATTCGGAATATAAGGACTTGAAATCTAAAGAATACTCAATGAGGGTGAGTTTTTGTAAATACTTAAAATATAATTTATTATGGTGGATTTGGATTATTTCAAAGTTTGGTAGTTCTTTTGGTACTATTTCTAATGATTTATCTTCAGTTCGCTTTAAATAAGTAAAAAACGGATATATCAATAACGAAACAATTATTGCTTATTCTTCACTTTTATTAGTATTTTGCCCCAATACTTATGATTTTTACATTCTTTATCCTCTTGTAGCTTGATGATTGGGTTCTTTGCCGGATTTACAAGAAATCACACGCTTCATTGTCATCACCTGACGTTGTTGCATCGGCCACAAGTGATCAAGAACACGAGGAAAATGATATTGGACCATTCATAGTTCGTGAAACCCTTTCGCCAATTTTGGAAAACAATCACACCCTTAAGCGCCAAAAGTCTTCATTCTCAAACTTATTAGAAGCCACGGATTTTGCATTCCACACAAATTTTCTAAACGAAACACCGGAAAATCGTAGTGAATCGGAGTTTTCTCTAATGGTTGGCAATTTCTCTAATCCTGACATCTACGGGAACCGTTACTTGAATCAAAATTTAACACAAATGAGCTCTCCTAGTTCAGAGATGACAAACAGCATAGGAAACAAAAGAGAGAGGTTGGATTTTGCGGAAGAAACGATGAACAACAATTCGAAGAAGATGATGAACAGTTTTAGTTACAATACTAGTATAGATCAATTGGATCATAGTATGATTCAAAAATCTAGTTTTCTGAATCAAGAATTCTTGATGAGTCCTCCTCACCTTCAGTATCTAGGATAAGTGAGGATATTATTAATTTCAAAACCCTAATTACGAATCAGGGACCATTTGGTATATCATTGAAAGGTAGGAGTGGGTATTAGAAAATTACTAAGCTGTTGTTGGGGGGGATGGGGAAGGGAAAATGTTATATATAAAATGCTTATTTTAAAAATTGTGTTCTTATAGGAGTTTGGTTATGAATCGAAAATTCTGATTCTCTTTAAAATATTACCTTATGATATATATATAAATTTTTTATCAAATATATATATATATATATATATATCATTAGTATAAAGAAATTACGTAACATCGAAATCTTATCGAACTAGTCTTAGTTAATTGCTTTTTCAGAATATTCCAAGATTATTGATTCGAACTTGTATGCATACATATATGGACACGCATGTTGAGTATGAATATAGCTAAAATATTTTAGACATTTTTTATGTAAATGTTTTGAGAAATATTGAACTAAAGAATCTGAAAAATTGTTTTCACATGTCCTTTTACAAAACTCGTGTCCGTTCATTGTTGATTAATAGTAATATTATAAATATTATTAAATATAATTTAACATTAGAATTAAAAAAAATTATAACTATTATAGAAATTTGTTATATATTGAAAAACAATTATCTAAATTTTATATATTAAATATTAGTATAATTACTAGGACGGTTTATGATTGTGATCTCGTAGAAATTAAATCCCAATTATTATATTTTGTAGTTCTCGGAAGTTTATCTTCATAATTACTTGCATACAACTAATTTGGTGAGTCATCGTTTATATTCCGCTATGTACTAATAATACTGTAATTATAAGAAGAAATTATCCAAATTAAATGCCTCGTAATTATTTTCAAATAATTTTTTTTTAATATATGGTTTGTTGTTTATCAATTTTAGATTAACATGGAAATTACACAACCATAAACTAATGCAAATAAACGGCCCATTAAGACCCAAAGGCCCAAAGAAAAATATAATATTTTTGGTGTCTATGGACTATCGATGTTTCAACAACATTATGTAAATCATTATTTGTAGTTTATTTTCTATATGAAATATTAAATTCACAAAAAAACGTTTAACAACTTATAACAAAAAAAATTTAGACGTTTAAACAAAACACTTTATTGGATGAGACCGATCAAACCAAGTTCTCAAAACATCTTCAAGTTCGATTTCGGAGAAGCAAGAGTTGAAAATCTATTCTGCACTAACTGATAATGTTAGGAATAAGTAAATGTCTTAGAATCGGTACTTCTCCATGTCTATTTACTTTTATCCATATAAAATAAATAGTGCATTGAAATCATTATTTTGTAAAGAATAAAAGGTTAATTATATTGGTTTTAAATCAAATATACAATTTTGTAAAATTATGATTTGTGTTGAATCAATTATAATGATTGATGCTTAAGATTTTGGGAAAGATTGCATTTCATTTCGACAATCTTTTCAAGAAACTTCTTAATAGATGTCGGAAGCTTCTTAACTTTTTTTCTGAATTATTGGGGGATCATTTAAATTCGACACGTATAATATTGATTAATGTAATATCTCCATCATAATAACGACAGCTAAGCACATTCAATTTTCAAAGAGAATCTTACCGAATTACTTTCACAATTTTTCATTTATCCTAATTGAGTATATATTACTCCCCTGTTTCTAATTATTAAATGTTTTAGAATTTAGTTTTATTTTAAAATATAAAATGTTCTCATTTTTCAATGTAAGTTTTAAATATATTTGATATTTTATAATTATTTATATTATGCAATATTTTTTGTGATTGGTTGAATTTATTATAAAATAACTATTAAATACTTTTTTAAAAAAAACCAATACATTTCTTAATCTTTGTGTTTTTCCTAAAACATCTTACAATTAAAAACAGAGGGAGTAGTAAATATACTCCCTTTATTTTACAAAATTTTTTTTGCACAGTATAATATCAGCCTATTTTTATTATGATAAAATTTACACTAATAAAAAGTTAGTTTGAATAGACCAAAAAAAATATATATTTTAAAAAGTCCTAAAGTGATTTTTCTTGTGAAATTGTCTCAGAAAAAAAGTCATATCTAATTATAATCCATAGTGCTTTTAAATTGAGTGAATTTTTAATTTTGCTTAAAACTAATTATAATCCATAGTGCTTTTAAATTGAGTGAACTTTTAGTTTTGCTAAAAACTATTAGAACAACTTACTATTACACCATTGTATCTTTCCATATTTAAGTTCATTGATTATGAGAACTGAAGATTTAACTTTTTTGAAGAGCGAAAAACAATTAATATCTCTAGAGATAATTGGAAGAGGAAGTTGTGGAGAAGTTCACAAAACGAAATCGGAATCCCCGAAAACCTAGTAATAAATCAATATGGTGAAAAACAATGTTCCAACAACTTAAGAACTCCACCAAATTTACAAACAGATTCCAAGTTTTTTACAAGAAAATGAGATATTTATGATGAAATTTATACTATTAAAAATTATGTTACAATTTGAAATGAAAAAGAAAAAGAAAAATCATGAAGTTATATTTTCTTGTGAAATAGAGAGTATATTAATTTTCATCACCAGATCATGTCTAATGATAATCCATAATGCTTCTAATTTGATTAAAATTTATTCATCGTTTCTTTGCTTTTACTTCTTTGTCTTGTCTCCTAATTAATTTGATAGGGTGCGAGTGTGTGACTGGTGTATAATTAAAGGATAAAAAACAGTGAAGAAAATTGAGAGGAAAAGAGCGGAAATATTCAAGCAGAGGAAACGTTGTTCTACTTGTCTTATACAAAGAACAAAATTACATTACTTTTTCATATTTTTTCTAATTTCCTCTAAATTGCTATAGATTTTTTCCACACTGGTAAGTTTTTAGAGGAATTTTTTTCTTAATTCTTTTCCTTTCCTCTATTTATGTCCTCGAGTCACACCCTAAATAAAACTACTACATCAAAAAGCTAAAGGTGAAGAAGCCCACCTCCTATGCAAATTTTAAGTAATCAATATCAATAGGCTGTCACGATCCATAAATATTGGAATTATTGTAAATATGGTTATTACATTAGACTATTTAACTATGTGCAATAAGACTTATTAATAAATCTCAAGACTGAATGCAAATTGATAGTTCTTATGTTTATAATTTATATTGATTATAGATGTTTTGTAAAGAAGGAGCAATTTCACAGAAAATTTTAAAAAGTCGTTTCTTTTATAAGCTTAACCTAGAAGTTGTTTTAAGTCTTCTCGAGGACTTGAACCAATTAAATAAAAACGAAATATATCGAATCAATTTTAAATATCATAAGTACTGAAAAAATCATAAAAGGGGACAGAAATCACATGAACACTAGTTCCATTGCTGCCATTATTACAACTAATTATTTGTTTTGTTTTTCTTTTTCAACTTCATTTTCATATGTTTATCAATTAGCGCAATTCTGTAAGAAAATAATAATACATATACATAAATGACTAAACAAACGAAACTTTCAAGCTTACGATAGCATATCTTAGTTGGGAAAATAGCATAGTTAAGTTCACACTGATTAATTGACAAAGAACACACTGATTAACAAGTTCATACAATATAATTAATAACACATACATTTTAGCTATATATTTAATAAATATATATAACTAGTACTGTTTATTTATATGTCAATTGAGCTCAATAACTTAAATCAGTACTACTGTAGAAGAAGTAAGAGATTGACTAGTTTTAACATGGTAGATACCAAAATTTGTGGAAGATTGTAATTTTAAGTATTATTGATATAGAAATAACAATTGCATACGTAGAAGTCTCACCGATAAACTCACACACATATATAAATCGTCAATCGGATTTTTTTTAAAATAAGATAGTATATACAACAGTATAAATGATATACCATATATTTAAATCATATCAAAATTTTAATTTATTGTTGTATTAGTAACTTAAAGAAATTCTTTTGAAAGTTTATTCGTGATATTTTTCTTCACTTTTGAGTTATATATCTATATATATATATATCTATATATATATATATTATAAAAGTTTAAACCTAAATGGTGTGGAAGTTTTTTGTCCAATGATCAAAAATTTAAATGTTTCTTCACTAGATATGAATTCAATTAGATAATGCAATTTAGTCAAATGGATGTAAAATTTGTCGGAAGTCTAGAGCGTTATCGATATAAGTGTCAATATTACCCTAACCATTAGATTACATGGTTTTTTCAATCAATTCGACTCGTTTATATAAAATATATTATTGGAGAGAATAGAGAAGGAAATGATTAGTCTCGAGAGGCTGTCCCATCTTTTGCGGCATATACTGGATAGACAAATTAATACACTCCATGTTAAGCAATTTCGCTGTTTAATTTTCAAATAACGAATCAAGACAAATTACGAAAATCAAATAAGTTATGTTTATAGGCTGATTAAAATATATTATCTTGAATAATCAAGGTGACGCGAGCCGGCCATACCTTCTTTATTGTTCTTCTAACTTCTAGTTCTAATGATATATGTGAATGTGAATGTGATTGGTGATATATATTTTACTAGTGGGTGTACAAGTGTCCAAAATATGAGATTTGATCTATTTATTTATTAATTTTATGAAGAAGTCCATCTGATTAAACTATATGACCCTTAAAGCCAGAAAAAGGATAAAAATTATATGACCCCTTATTGCATGATATTTACTTTAGTCAATATTTATTCGTGGACCTAACAATAAATTTTCCTCTAATTTTTTAAATATATATTTTCCAGCTACTTAATATTTTCACCCCTTATTGCTATTTCATTAATTTCGTGATAACGAAATAATTTTAAGAGTGGAAGAGAGAATGATGCGATCATGTGCAGTACTAACAAATAGTGTTAAGAGAGACACTAGCTAGTGCGATATGACTGAAGAATAATTTTCATTTTTTTACAAATTATTAAAGCAAAAATGTAAAGTTTTCTTATAATGGAAAATCATAAAGTTAGAAAAATAGAAAAGACATATAATCTTCCAGAGATTATTCTGTCTCCATTTTGTAACACCTTGCCTCTGCCGTTTTTTTGGGATATATTTGTTTAGTGTTAATAACCTTGATAAGTATTTACAAGTTTACAACCAGTGAAAAAATTGAGTGATAATAAAAAAATAGCAATGAGGACAAGTAATTTGTTGGTAATTTTTGGATTAGTTTGAACGATTTAAGCTTCAGATAGTAATTACAGAACAAGTGATTTTTAACGTACCATTTTATGCTTTATAGGTATAAATCTAGTTTATTAAATGAAAGCTAAAGTTTATGATTTTTTGTGTTAAGGTTTTAGTTTTGTAGGGTGCTATTTGATAATTAGACATCTACATAGAAAAAATCATGTGTTAAAAACTTGTCTCGTAAATTTAAAATGAAGAGTAAAAAAAGTTTTGAAAATACTTATTTTACCTTAGCGCCATCTATTTAATTTTATTTCCCTTGTTGCTATTTAAATTTTTCTTTTATTTTTTTGTTATTGACCAAATTAATTTAAAACTATACTGGAAAGGCATACAATTACCAAAAAAACCCTACTTAAATTTAAATCCATATAGCATGTTCTCAAAATTTCAAGTTATTAGCAATTTTTTAAAATAAAATACCATAATTATGTCATATATATAAATTGGAGTCTTAATGTTTAGGCTAGGCAATAATTTAGATTCTTACAAATAATAATATCAAAATCCTGAATTGTTGGTGCTGCAACTGAAATAATCTGTCTTAGAACCAAGAAACAAATAATTGAAGTCTATATTTTATTTTATTTTGCTAATGAAGTCTATATTTTATTAAGTTACATTGTACTATATAGTTATAATAAGTCGACCCACTTGATTCCAAAGGCTACATCACTATTTAAATTAGTATTAGTGGGATTTAACTTACAAGATTTCCAATACACACAGAAATATTTAAAATTTAAATCCATACATTTTGTGTATGTAACTGTGCACATATAGACGCATCACTGAGGACTAGTGGTGGTAGCCATGACTTTGAGCAAGGTTGAATGACATCATCATCACCAAAGCATCATGCTACATATGTTGCATCTTCATATATTAATATATGTACACATATATATTATATATAAGAATTAGTTATATGAGCATATATATATATATGAACATATATGTAGGTTTGAATGTAGGTTTCACAAGACCAACAACAAAAAGAAAAAAAAAGCATGTAGGTTTAAAAAAGAATGTAGGTTTCAAAAAAAAAGAATGGTGTGTGGCAAGCTAATTTCGAGGGATTAATTACTTATAACTTGATTTTATATTAAATTCGGATTTTCAACAAAATATTGTGGATTTTGTTTTGCTATATGATTTTTTGATATAACTAACCGTAGAAATCAATAGAAAACCAAATACTGACACCACGAATACATATGACAATGTTCTATCCACACGAATATACTACTCAATAACATAATTATGGTTTATTTCACTGGGTTTTAATAGTTTTTATATAAAATATTGTGTCTTCGTTTTATGTGAAAGAAAATAAATAAATAATAACACTTCGTTTAAATAATCATTACTTTGTACCCTCAAGTTTTACTATAAGTTTTTGGAGGCTTTAGAGACAAATGTCCATTTTCTCAATAAACGAAGACACAATATTTTTTTTTCTCTTTCAAATGAGCGATATTTTAATCATATAAATTTCTTTTATATGATTAAGTATTCTAGAAAGAAAAAAAAAATAGTTGGCAAGAAAATGCAACTAAATACCAATAATCTACCAATAATAAAATCTCGAGAATTATATTGTTTTCAATCAATATCAAGTCGTCAAAATTTTCAATCAAATTATTAGAGACCATCACATTATTTCGCAAGAAAATTATAAGATAAATAACTAATTAATCTCCTAGTCAAAAGAAATTTTATGATTTTTTAATTAAAGTATCATAATCTATTTAGCTAATAGACGACACATAATTAGATAGTTTTTACTTTGTCATGTTTTCAATATTTTGTTTTATTGTTACTATGCAGATAAGATATATAAGCGAGTCTGTTTGAAAAAATTAGAAAGGCCAGGACTGGGTCCACATGACCAATAAGGGAGGTGATGATGTCATAATTGACGTTATACTCCGTCATCCAATGAAATGTCTCCTTAGCTTATAAGTCTTTTGCCGTTGGAAGCTAAAGTCAACCTTCTTAAGCTACGCCCGCATACATATTATAATAATCTCCCTATTCTATTATGGGGTCCACGCGCTAAAACATAAAATACTACTAAAGTATTTTTATTATATAAAAAGGAGAAAATGTGACTTATAAAATAAAATGTTTAAGAACAGTAATTCTAATTCATCCCCAATCTCATTACCCAACTTGCGGTCCACTTAATATTATTGTAATCTGATAACTTATTCTTATCCAGTTTCCATCATGGCATCATCTAAACTCTAAAGTATTAGTATTAAGTTATTCGGATATATATATAATAGTCACTAGATTGGTAGATTTCAAAAATCATATTTTTCAATGTTTCATCAAAGAAAAAGTTACTGCTTTCTCACCAGTTAACAGTATAATTATATATAGAAATATATGTGTTTATTGATATATACTTCCTCTGTTTTCTAAAGAAGGATTTTCTAGATTTATTTTTTGTTTAAAAAAGATAAATATTTTAGATTTCTATGTATTTTTTACTAATTAATGATGATCAAAAATTAATAATTAGATTTATTAGATTTCTATTGATTTAGAGTTATGGGAAAATGTTAAATAACAAAATGTAATATATTTATAGTTAAAAATTAATTTTTTTCTTAATATGTGTAAAAATTCAAAAATATTTAACAATTAGATACAGAGAGAGTAGTAATTAAGTAACAATCATTTAAACTCATTTTATTAATTTTCAGATAAATGGATAAATTCGGAACTTTGAAAACAAAAATCCTTAAACTTTTAGAATGATATTTTTTTTTTTTTTTGTCAACCTAGAAATCTAGAATGATACTTACAACATAATTTAACTTCAATTTAACTGTAAAACAGACTTAAAACAAATATTTAATTTAAAATAACTGTAAAATCTACAAAATAATATTCTTTTAGTAAAAAAAAACTTATCATTAAGCTTGTATAATCAGTCTCTGTTACACATGGTGAGGTTTGTACGAGTAGATCCGACCCTAGATAGAAGCATGAGAAATACATGCTTCCAGCCCCTAAAACAATAAGTAAATTTGTGGCCGTAAATTTGTTGTAATTCGTAAATGGCGTAGTGATAGCTAACCCTGCACACTTGTTTGGATCACGAGTTCGAAACTTCCTTCCCCTTTTTTACATTAAATATTTTTTTCTTAATTTTTTTTTTTTAACTCGTCAGCCCTTTTTTTTTTTTTTCTTCCAGCCTTAGATTTCTCAAAACCGGTCCTGTGTACGAGTACATTTCTTCATTTACCAAACAATCTGTTTTTTTGGTTTGTTGTTATGAGAAAGTGTTTAATGTAAGAAAATGGTGCGTATATAATTAAATTAATAATTTTTTAATTTATATGAAAATTTTAAAAAATCAATCTTTTACAAACGAAGAGAGTATGCACTAGAATGACAGCGACCAAATCTCATTAATTTATATTAGTGTGGTTACTAGATTATAATCCAGATTTCAATTGGAAATGTGAATGTGTGAGTTATATAGTAAACAATAAAAGTAACAAAGATTAAAATTAATTATCAAAAAAAAAAAAAAAAAAAAAAAAAAAAGATTAAAACAAAGAGTAAGTATATACGGGAACTCAACCAGTATATGCGAATGTATTAAGAATATCGGAACTTGTTTTATAAGCCGGTGAATAAAATGTGTAGCCAAAAGAAATAATACGACATTGCATTAACTAGTTATAAACCAGGAATTAAATGTTTTTGAAATGATGAATTAAGTCGGTGATTTGTGTGAATATAATTGACTAACGACTTTTTGTAATGTACTATCGGAAACACAACTAGAAATTTAATTATTAAAATATATTTATGTTAACCTTGTTGAAGAAGGCTGGAAAATGAGAGGAAAAATCTTCTCGCAGAAGATGACGAGTTCGAAACATCTGTCAACTTTTAAAAATGATAGTTAAATAATTTATAATCCGATAGTGATAATTTGCATTCAATTCAAATCTAGTTCGGTTTAATATGGTTTATGCCAATGTTGGACTTTTCTTCTTAAGAAAGGTGTTTCCAACCAAATTATTTTTTTGATTATCAAAATTTTAATTGCTTTTTTTTTCAAATTTGTTCCATCAAAATAAACAGTTGTAATATCTGGTGGCAAAGACAGCTCGAGGCAAAGGCTTAAACTCGTTGGTTCTAAGTTCGATACATTCGGAAATTAAATTGTTGTTGTTTAACTAGACACATATGTGACCATGCTTTAGATTATATTAGAAAACTCGGATCCAAATTAGTTGTCGATATTGTGTCCCTGGAGAATTAATCGGACCTACGTCCGGGATACCCCTGGTTAACAAAACAAAAAAATAGTTCCATTAATGCTTTTGAAATTAATTAGAATAATTTGATTTGGTTCGGTTTAACCGAAATTAACATATAGAGAGAAGAGAGACAATTAGACAGTTAAGTTAGTTGGTGATTGGGTTGTCATATCTTGAAGCTTTTCATTGAAAGCACCCAAATAAAAATAAAAAAAAACACTTTTTTTATTTAAACTTAGTTTTTTTTGTTGATGACCTAAGAGAAATGCTTTTTTTTTGTTAACAAAAAAGACTTATATTTGGTATTTCCGCTCTTCATACCACATTTCTTTATTCGTCAATGGATTTATTCAATTTTTTTCTTTTTCGTACTGATTTATTTAGTTGCATATATATACCATATAGGTAAGGAATAGTTCTTCTCATGCTAGAAAAAGTCAGAGAACATATTAAATACTCTTATATATTTGATGAATTTATAATAGAGAGCCGAATTTTAAATCAACAGGCGCAGCAGTTTAATATTGACAATCACCACTTGATTTTTTTGTTCAGTCAATAATATTGACAGTCACCAATGTGATTATGTGAAGATATTATTAGCAAATGTTAAAAGGTTTTTAAATATAACTGTTCCCTCTGTTTTATAGATGATTTGGTCAAAAGCTCGAAAATTAACAAATTTACATAATCTTTTTTGTTCTTAATTTTTTAAAAATTTACAAAAATTATTCAACCAACACTACAGAATAAAAATAATAAAAAAGATGTGTAATAACTAAAAATATTAAATAAAAGGAACATAAAAAAAATTCACACATTTTTTTTACTCCTCCTGTTTTTTTTTTTGACAAAGTGTCATTCTACAAGTTTGCAAATATATTAAAAAATTATTAAAAATTCTATTTATCTTTTATTAATACACTAAATAATTTTCTCTTTCCAAGTAATACATTAAAGCAACAAAATTAAAATTGGATATTTATTCAAAATTTTGTATTAAAATTCTAAAATGACACTCCTTTTGTCATAAGAAAATTAGATTTTTTTTTTTTTTTCTTTTTTTGAACAGCAAGAAAGAAAATTAGATTAAAATGACACTTTTTCATAGAGAGAGTATAAAATAAAACAAAAAAAGTATTGATTCTATCAGAGTCTGTAAGTAAAAATATATCCAGCTCAATTGGTTAAAAGACACTCCTACTAATTTCAAAACTCATAATTATATAGATAAAAAGTAAGCCGACATAAAAATATAATAAAAATAATTTTTTTTGAAACATTTAATTTATTAGAACTCTTGGACTTGGTCTTTTTTTTTCCTAATCAATCTTTGCTGACCGACCATTAATTAAAAAGGTATATGCCGTTATTACGAATTTACGATTAATCACTCATTTGTACTTAGACTAATAACCAAAATATGTACAAATTACATCAGTGGAGAATTTAATTTATAGCCTAAAGTCAAAATCATATGCATACATAAGAACCAATTATTTTACGCGTTTGTTCCATAAATATGAGACAGCTGTGTATTCAAAAAGCCAAAATATAGATTTTGAATAAACCAAGCCATAAATTATTTTATACATTATTTTCCTAACCAACAAATTTAAACTAAATCCAAATCAAATTCGAACAGAATCACTCTTGTCTGTTAATATTTTTTTTTTTCTTACATAAAATTGAAGTTTATTTTAATAATAACTAAAAGATTTTAGGGATTCGTTTCAATAGGAAAATAGTAGTAATAAATTATTACTAATAATTAAATTAAAAAGGTGCAATTTCAATAATATTGGGTCCACATATCACACGAAGAGGAGCCAAAAACCTTTACACTTGAGTGGTATATTATTTTCCTTCAAACGTTTTTTTTCCCCACGACTCTTGTTTTTGGTCATTCGACTGTTTTTTTATATTTTCTTTCAAAAAGGGTATTTTTTCAAAAGGTAGATGCAATGTAGGTCATGTGGCTTTCGAAGCCATTTTTTTGGGTGGATTCTTTAGGAAGTCCTAAGATGACTATAATGACATATTGACATAGTAGTCCTATGAAACGTCGAAAAAATATGGAAAAGAAAAATAAAAAGATCCTAGAATTGTGTCACCATATGAATTATGAAATCAATCCAACTTTTATTTTAGGTAGTGTTAATGGTACGATCTAAAATTCAAAATATGGAATTTAGTGGAAAATTCCTAAAGCGTATCCCAATAAATTAAACTAAGCGATAGTCTGGTGATAAGAGTGGTCTGAGACTAAGACATAATTTTGTTAATGTTGAGTTCGGTTCCGTTGGAAACTAAGTTGCTACTATTTATCCACACGATGATAATACCTGATTAGAAAACCCTGATTCGAGATTAGTTGAGTTTCAAACCGAATATCTCCATTTAACAAAAAAAAAAAAAAAAAATTTTCTATATTTATATTTATATGTTTTACCTAAAAATACTATACATTTATCTCACGTTGAAAAACGAAAGGAAATGTAAAATCACATTTATATATGTTGTCGACAAATAAAAATATAAATTCTTTTGCATATTAAGTGATGTATTAACCTTTTTTTCATTTTATGCTATGGTTTATATTTATGATGAAAAAGATATTTTTTTCCCTCAATTAACCTTGTGAGTAGCTTTTAATATTATTTTTGATAATCAATATTAAGTAAAGATATACTAGATATTCTACAAAAGGTAATCAATATATATATAGAAAACGCTAATCGATCTATTTTCAAACAAATGTGATTTAAGATATTTTCAAGTGTTTTCAAATGTGGGGCTTTTTCAACAATCCAGGAAGTTACTTAGAGCTTACGTGTCTTTGCTACATCACCAAAAAAAGAAGAACAAAAAAAAAAATGTGGAAAAGGAAAAGAAAACGAAGCAATGGCTTATTTTTAAATTTTATTATTTTTTTCATAGCTCTTATCTTTCCTATATATATAATCTTTTCATACTTTTATTTTCATTTCCTTTAACTGCTCAAAAAATTCTCCAACCTTTGCTTCTATTTCTTTCTTTCATCAAAAACCTCTTTGTTTTCTTCTTCACCGCCGACGTGTGTCTCCAAATAAACACATATCCATCGATCGATCTTTTAAAAAAAATACCGTATTTCTTGTTTTCTTGAAATCCTTTCTTCAGCTTTTCTTGTGTTCTTGATTATTAAACATGGTTGAAGAAGGTGTAGTTTTGAATCAAGGAGGAGATCAAGAAGTGATTGATTTGCCTCCGGGTTTCCGGTTTCATCCAACCGATGAAGAGATCATAACTCACTACCTTAAAGAGAAAGTCTTCAATATCCGATTCACCGCCGCAGCAATTGGTCAAGCCGATCTTAACAAGAACGAGCCTTGGGATCTACCAAGTAAGTCGTCGTCAAGATCCTTATCTTTCTTGTTTTCTTTTCTTGACCGTTTCAAGAATCAAGATTCTAATTCTTTTTTTCGGGTGCATATGTACACAGAGATTGCAAAGATGGGAGAGAAGGAGTTTTACTTCTTCTGTCAAAGAGATCGGAAGTACCCGACCGGTATGAGGACAAACCGTGCGACCGTGTCCGGTTACTGGAAAGCGACCGGGAAAGATAAAGAGATCTTTAGAGGTAAAGGTTGTCTTGTTGGGATGAAGAAAACACTCGTATTCTATAGAGGAAGAGCTCCTAAAGGTGAAAAGACCAATTGGGTTATGCATGAGTATCGCCTTGATGGCAAATATTCTTATCATAATCTTCCTAAATCCGCAAGGGTATGTCAAAATTTTCCAACCTTTTCTATTTTGGCAAATGATTTTTAATGTGTGTCTTTTGAATAAGATCTAAATTTATTAGGTGTTTTCGAAGATTACGAGATGACTTAAACGTATCTTCTTATTGTTATTAGGAAAGTTTGATATATATAAAGAATCTATTCCGTTAAAATGTTTTATAACTTCTTATTGTTATTAGGAAAGTTTGATATATATAAAGAATCTATTCCGTTAAAATGTTTTATAACTTATAGCTTTTCTACTATGTATGTGTAGTTTTCAAGATTAATCTAAATCATAAAAGCTAAATTTAATTTATCACCAATATTTGACTAGTTACTCTCTTTTTTTTTTTCTTTTTTTTTTTTTTGAAATATGCAAAATATATTCGGTGGAAATGTTTTATCACTTAATACTTGTTCTACTATGTATGTGTTTTTTAGATTAATCCAAAGCATATAGAATCTAATTAAGAACTTAATTAATTAATTATCTATCCATTTTTTTGACTAATTACTACTCTTTTTTGTTTTTGTTGTGATGATTATAGGATGAATGGGTGGTGTGTAGGGTTTTTCACAAGAATGCACCTACTACTACAACCACTACAAACCAAATTTCAAGGATTGATTCTCTTGACAACATTGATCATCTCTTAGATTTCTCATCTCTCCCTCCTCTTATAGATCCGGGTGTCTTGGGTCAACCTGGCCCAAGTTACTCTGGTGCTAGCCAACCCGACCTCAAACCCTTCCTCCTCCACTCTACAACTGATAACAGTTACCTCTCAACCCAAACCCTCAATTTCCCTTATCACCCGGTTCCTAATTCTGGTTACGGGATGGGTTCAAGAAATAATAATAATAATAATAAGGGTATCATCAAGATGGAACATTCTCTTGTGAGTGTGTCTCAAGATACAGGTTTAAGTTCTGATATGAATACAACCGCGACGCCGGAGATATCATCGTATAATCCGATGATGATGAATTCGACAACCAATGCGGCGATGATGGACAGTAACAAGTCGTCTTATGAAGATCTTGATGACTTGGGGATCTTTTGGGATGACTACTAACTAAAGATATGGATGAAGGCGATTTGTTAATTGTGATTGAAGAGTGGCATTGATTTTATTTGTTCAGTGATTAATTCGTATATATGTATACACTATAAGTTTATTAGGTTTTCTTAGGCATTGGAACTTTATTTAGATGATTGTTTACTTAGTTTTTAGTTTGGGGGGGGGGGGGGGAGCAAGCTTTGTCAATTGGGTTATTTTATTTGTAATTAACTTGTACATATATATATATATATATATGCATTTATTTTTTCGTATGGTTCTATTCAATAGCTCACAAATATACTTCTCATGATGCTTCAATAGTTACATAATTAGAAGACATGAACAAATATGTAAACTTAATGGTGATCGATTGATCTTGGTCAAAATTAACAAGACAAGATGTGATTTTGTTGTCATTTATATATCAAAATCTTCTTACTAATCCCACAAGAGCTTGTAACAAGACAAAATTTCATCAATCAAACCAACACCTCTTAGTTTTTAAATTCATATATTCCGATTATACAAAGAAAGTCATTTTATAACTAGTTTTGTGTTTAAAAGATAATATCGTTTTACATTTATAATCTGAAATTTTAACTAAATTCCTACTTTATTACTAAGGCTCAAACTTAATAATTTTTTAATTTAACTTATTATCATTTAATTAATGTTTTATTAAATAGTGATATACAGTACTTGTATGTATTAAAACAATGGTTTTTTATAAAATGAAGTATTGATTCTCGAACAATTAAAATAATACTTTCTTTGTTTTTATTTAATAAGATGTTTTAGAGATTTAATTTGGGTTTCACTTTATTTGATTTTTGTTTTTCAAAATCTCTATGCACAAAACTGATTTGATTTGATTTTTATGACCAATTGTATTTTGTAGCGTTTTAATTATACATTGAATTATTTTAAATTACTGATTTTATGTAAAAAGAAAAAAAAAATATTCTTTTTAATTCAGACCATAATTGAAAAATATTTATAACATATATATATATATATATATATTATGTTGTTATTTGGGTGAAGGAGAATTGTGAGAATATAATTTTCTTTTCTTTTTATTCAGAACATAAAATGGAAAACTATGGACCTATAGAATCTTAATAAACTGAAAGGACGAACACAGCTCATTAAGCATGTGAATTGTTCCCTGAATCTGGGCATCAAATAAGCCTTTTCATATGGCACAATTTAATAGTATAAATTAAACAAATTAGATGCTAAGTAAGGACAGTAATTAATGATGGGGTTTCTTGTAAAAACAAACTCCAGATCCCTAAGTCTTCTGTCTTAAGGAACTTAGTTAATACACTCGATAACTTTACGTTTTCTTACTTAATTTTGTATTAAAAAATATTATAAGCTTAAATTTTAAAAATGTACACAAATTGTTGAATGTGGGTGTTGTGCTGTTTTCGTTTATAGGATTTTTTATAGCGACCATTTAAAAGAAAAATATTTACGAACATTTATGATAAACGATTAGAAGTAATACTCTCTCTGTTTTTCAATAAATATTATTCTAGTCTAATTTTTTTTATTTTTGAAAGAGTGTTATTCTAGGATTTCAATACAAAATTTTGAATAAAAATCCAATTTTAACCTTGATTTTTTAATGTATTAATTGAAAAGAGAAAATCATTTAGTGTATTAATAAGGGACAACATAGATTTTTAAATATTTTTTTTAATTTATGTGAAGTTTTATAGAATGACACTTATTCAAAAATAGAAAGAATATCTACCAATTTTTCTTAAATAAAAAATATTAATTTGAGTGTGAAATTGTTTTTCAACTGATGATTTAATGGCGAATTTCAGTAATCAGTATTTTTAGACTGTCTACATATTTATAAACATCTGTAAACATCTTAAATAATCATTAAAAAAATTCCAAAGGGAAAAAAATGATTGAATCTGTTTATGAATATAAAAATGGGAATTATAGCAAACTTTCCATTTAAAGCAAAGCTTTAAGATGAATACTTGCAGCAAAGCTAACCGCTTCTTTCCCTTTTCGGTTTCTAGATGATTGCTATAAATAATAAAACTCTTTTTGTATATAGAAACATTAGTCCATACCCAAAAAAATAAAAAAAAATCTTAAATTATGTGCGAAATTACGTCCACCAAACAAAACTTACCTCGACCAAAAATTTTCAGCAACGTTTTTTTTTTTTCACGATTTTTAACAATGGTTAAATGATATATTAACTGGGTTCAACAACTTCGTAACTGGTGAGGAAAATAATTTTGTGCTAGGAACTAAAAATTTATATGAATAATATTTTTTAAATAATAGAAATATTTTATTACCATTTTAATAATTTGATAAATTAAAGAGGCTTAGTCAAATATATAGATTGATTTGTTATTTTCAAAATAAAAAATCAAACAGAAGAAAACAATTTTTTAGTGTGTCAAGGAGTGTGTGTCAAGGTTCAGCTAAGCTTTTGATTAGGGCTGGGATTTCGGTCCTTCGGTTCGGTTTCGGTTCGGTTTTTCTGTTTTTTGGTTTTCTCAAATTTTGCAGAAAATAACCGAAATTAATTTCGGTTTGGTCCGGTTCGGATTCCGGTTAGTTCGGTTATATCAATTTAAACCGAAAATTTCAGATTTTTAGCAAAATTTCATATCTGTAATTCGTTTTTGAAGAGGAAGAAACAAAAGGTCCTAAGAAGAAGACTTGAATCGGATAGAGAGAGGAGAGAGAGAGATGAAGATTCAAGTTAGATCGACAAAGAGGAAGAAGAGACAAAGAATCTGATCAACAAAGAGTAGAAGTTCGAGTAGATCGAGAGAGTAAGAAGAGAAGAAGATTCGAGCCAGATCTAGAAGAAGATTCAGATCGAGAAAGGAGAAGTTGAAGCAGATCGAGAGATGAAGAAGAGAAGCAGATTCGAAGCAGTTGTAGAGAAAAGAAGAGAAGCAGATTCGAACCAGTTCTAAAGAGAGGAAGAAGAAACGTCGAGCCTGAACAAAATCTCAATTTTCCTTTTTCTTTTTAGCTTTATTTTTTTTTTTAAAACAAAATCTCGTTTTACCGCAGCCCACACACATTTTTCCTTAATAACAACAGTTGGGCCAAGCCCAAATTAATGATGAAATGCAACATTCCAGTTTCATTTTCTTCAACCTTTATAACCGATCAAAACCCTAAAAACAGAAGCCAAGTCGCCATGGCCAAAATCTGAAGATCGAAGAATAAGAAGAAGAAAGCTAAATCAAAGGCTAAAGAAGAAGAAGGCTATATCGAAATAATAGACGGTTGATTTGAAGATGATTAGAAGAAGAATCTAAGCATATAATTTTTCTCGGTTAATCGTTAGGTTCGGTCAAATCGAACCGAACCGAGCTGATAACCGAACATAGATTTCAAAATAGCCGAAATAACCGAAGCTGTAACCGAATGTGAACCGAAAACCGAAAATTTCGGTTCGGTTTTTAATCCCAGCTCTACTTTTGATCATCCATGAAAAAGTTGATTTTAGTTTTCTCTTATGTGTTTTGTAATTTGCTTGAGAAGCATCAACCGCTAAATCTTTTTGTTCTTGAAATTTTTTCATGTGCTTTCTTGAATCTGATAATTGTTGTTAAAAAAAAAAAAAAAAAAATTGTTGTTAAGATCTTTGAGATGAAAGATTTTATGGCTATATGTATTTTTCTTTTGTGAGGTCTTACAACAAACTTTAAATCAGACCTATATGTATTCTCTAACAATACTTTTATAATGGAAACATTCAAAATTTCTCTAAACTTAGTTCTAAGATACGGATGAATGTCCACACGAATAATAATCCATCATAGAAAAACACGGCAACCCTCTACTATTTTTGAAATATATATATATATATATATTTATATATATATATATTGTATGAGAGTTTATTTTTTAGTAAGAAATTTATTAAAGTAAAGGGTCGAAAATGGTAAATCAAAAATATAACTTTTTATTGACCGGCAATAACAATCAAATACAAAAAAATCAGAATGTCAATCTCCGTTCTAAGAGATAAGAGGTGGGAAGCCTAATCTCGAAGGCTTTGTCTTAGTAATATCTCTCGAGTTTTAGGTGGTCTTCAAGGAAGAGAGAGTCCTCCTTAATATAGAGATAGAGGAGTTGGTCCTCTTAATCTCACTGTTTTTTCTCGAATATAGAGAAGGTTATTCTATGAGATTTAAGGAATCTCGTAGAGATTTATTCTTATCTTCCTCAAGTTTCCTTTTGATAAATATATGTTACATCAAATAAAAATTAACTTGAATGTGGACATTTGATCAACAAAATATGGTGTAAAGAGATTAAGAAAGTAAGTGTTTATCTCAAAGTATATTAATAACAAAGTGTTTGAGTGTCTAAATCGATAAAAAAGATTTTTGGAAAACCTGGCAATACATCATCTTTATACATACCTCCAATATGACATGTGCATCCTTTATCCCAAACTCTCATTGACCCTATCCTTTGTTTCAGAGATTTTTTGGTTTCCAATAGCAACATCTACCATGAAAAGCAGTCAATAGGAAAATGTTACTACCATTATTATGCACAAGCATGCATTTTATATATGTATATATGTGTGTGATTGGCCATATAAATATAAATTATATGTGATTGGACCCATTTATAGATATCCAATCATTTTTATAATACCTATAATTCTCTTTTCTAAAATATGAATTAGATGTCTATTTATGAAACATGGATTTCCAATGTAAGGGTATGTTCTTCTACCCGTAGACCTTGATCATTCTTTTCTCTCTTTGTATAGATCATAATAAATGTTATGATAAACCAATCAATTTTTTAGGTTAAGATCAATTTTATTATTTTAGATAAATAATAAGTTGCAATTATAAATATATGGATTAAAGTTTGTATTGTTTTAATCCACAAATGATTAATTAAATGTATGTATATGAATATTAATCAAATTTAATAAATTGAATCATAAATTTTTTATATTAATGGACCTAATGAATCTTAAGCAATTAGATGAAAATGTGTTTGATGAATGTCACAATTTTAGATAGTGAATTGATGATGTGGCATTCTAAAAGTAGAGCATTAATAAATAAATAAATATATATATATATATACTAAAAACAAAAGAAAACTTTAATTATTATTATATATATCAGATCTCATATAGATATATAAATCACAATGAAAACTTTATCTCAATATTTAGATTCATTAGGAAAACTTTATGTCAATATTTAGATTCATTAGGAGACATTCCTAATGTCGTGACTCTATCATATTGACCGCCAATAGAAACAACATGAGGACATGTACATTTCCCGTTCTTACATATTGCATGTGTGCCTATTCTGCATAGACGTAATTTTGGAGTACAATCCGAATCGTTCATACATCCTTCACTCATAACCAGACCTGTATATAATTTTGTAAAGAAGTACAATATTTAAGTCAAACCAAACCGAAAATTATATAATTGTTTCTAAGCCTGACCATTTTTTTTATTTATTTATTCGATTTGAGTTTTTCAATGTTTCATTTTTTTTTATATACTAGGTCTTTTTAAACAAGGTATACAC
This sequence comes from Euclidium syriacum, assembly GCA_900116095.1. Classification (NCBI taxonomy): domain Eukaryota; kingdom Viridiplantae; phylum Streptophyta; class Magnoliopsida; order Brassicales; family Brassicaceae; genus Euclidium; species Euclidium syriacum. The sequence continues at coordinate 18,636,143 of FPAK01000003.1, forward strand.
TAAAACCATATTTTATTTTAATTTTGTTTAAAAAAGCATTATATTGGTTTGACTGAATTTGGGTTTGGATTTCGCTAAAAATATAATACAGATACATAAAATAGTTAGCTAGTAATACATATTTTTTTGTATATTCAATTGTATCTTTATATATTTACTTAAAATTGTTATCTATAACGAATTTTGGTAATTCGATTGAGACGTGAGGTAATATACTCAATTTAGACTATTCTAGTTAAAAGTTTATATAGATTCGAACTCAAATAGATAGATTATTAATATAGATTCTAATTCGAATAGATGGATTTTGATTTAGTTCGGTTCAATTCTGGTCTTTCTGTGCCCACCTATCCTCTCATCTAGTTTGGTAGGAGAGTATCACAATACTGAATAGCCAAAATGTGTATATCCTTTCGACTAATTAAGGACAAACGAAATGAAATTTTTTAGAAAATTTATCTAAAAATATAAGGAGAACGACGAAAATAGTTGTTACTTTCTCCATTTTATTCTTTTTTCTATGTTCTTCAAAAACAATTTCCTTGTTTTCGTGATTGTAGATTTATTTATTTATATTAATTTTGTTGGATCTCCTTTGCATGCATCTAACAAATATAACATTAATGGTTTCTATATTTTTTAATTAATTATATCTTTAAATATTGGCCAGATCAAAACTTTGCTTTTTGAAAACAGAGTAATTTAATTATTAAAATATTGATCAAATCAAAACTTTTTTCCCATATTTAATATTATTAAATGTTATCCCTTAAAAGACTATTGGTTTAAAACACTATAGATTTCACTACTAAAAATAAGATTTGTTGTATTATTTATTTTATATATTTGAATTATTTATAGAGTTTAAATGATATAGTAGAATGTTGGTAGAATCTGGTTGAATTATTATTTTTCTGGTTGAATCTAACATAATCAATAAAGTTAAATAGTAACAGTTAAATCTAGCTGAATTATTATTTTTCTATTTGAATCTGGCAGAGTAAATAAAAGATAAAGTTAACGGTTCTGTCTGAATTTTAAAAACTAATTATAATTATTAAAATTAATTGATAAATAATTGATTATAACTTTTTTTATCAATATAATGATTAAATAAAATACATTTATCAAACATAATTATCATATAAATCATAAACAATCAAAATTAACTATTATTTTTTTATGAAAATTAAATTATATTTTTAAAAATTAAATGCTAAGAGAGGAATCTAAGGGAATCTGATGGACTATCAAATAAATAAGAAACTATCAAAATTAATTATTTTGAGATAAATATGAAAAATTTATCTATTAGATAAATTTGGTGGAACCATTCTAGAGACAAAATAATAACATTCAGGTTCGAATCGGGTCTATACTGTTTTGGATCTTGGATCGGATCCGGATACCCGAAATATTGGAAAAAATGAAAAAACGTTGGTTGATTTTGAATAAATTTTAATTAAATTTTGGCAATCATAACTAAAAAATTTCCAAAATTTTGATTATTTTGAGTATTTATATCCAAAAATAATTGAGATCTTTGGTCTATAATTGTAATTTTGGGTAATTTAGTTATCCTAAATACAAATACAATAAATATATTTGCGTACATAATTTTATTTCTGGTATCCATTCGGATTTGGTTCGGTTCCGTTTGGGTTTCGGTTATTCGGATGTATGAGATTAAAACCCATTCGGGTATTTTGTCGTTTCATGTTTGAATTCGGTTCTCTATTTTCCTGGCGGGTTTGGTTCGAGTGTTCGGATCCGGATATTTTGTCCAGTCCTACTGGTAGAATGATTATTTTTCTAACAAAGTTGATAGAATAAATGAAAATCAAATGGTGTTAATATAATGTTTATATTAATCGTGGAACTATTATACTACAACATTTAGGGCCATTGATGATGCAAACTAGAAATGACTCTGAAGTGGTAATGCCCGTTAACATCAGTTTAAACAACTGATGCAATTACTTGGGTCGTTTAATGTAATTGATGGGACAATTGTAAAATGTGATGTAAGAATTTACATCAATTAAAATAATTAAAGTTAGTATTTGCAAGGGTATAATAAAATAAATAGTTTGACGTTAAATGTTTATATCACTTATAAATAATTGATTCTAATTTTGTATCAGTTTTCATAAGTAATGTAAACAAATATGTCATTTAAAATAAATGATGTAAAATATTTGTATCAATTGTAAATAATATGAGTATCCGGTACAACTTCCACTGATTTCTTTTTGTATATATCTATAAACCTTGGCCTGCATGTGTATTTTATATAATAAGTCACGTGCTCTTGATTAATTAAACCAGAATCTGTGAAACAATGATCTTAGAACTAAAGTGGGCTATTAACTCAGATTAATGTTACTGCAAAATAGACAAAGAAAATATAACTCGAAGTTTTAAACGTAGACAATGTAATATAGAGACAAAAAGAAAGAACATTACTTTGATGACATACAAAGCAAAAAGGTAGTAACATTACCTGCATCAAAGATTCAAAGACAGTAAAATTGTAAGACAGATGTATATTATATAGTATATATTGAAAAGTACTTGTGCTAGTTATATTATAAAGGATCGAGAAAAGGGCATACGAACTAAAATTAAATATCCTCGAATGTCAAAATCTTTAAAATAAATCGAAAAAATTAAATCCTCAAGACTTAAATTTTAGCCCCACCAAAGTTAAAAATTTCAAAATTGACCCCATAACAAAATCTCCGGTCTTAATTCTACTCGACACTCAAAATCTTCACAACAGAGGAACCATCAATCTTGTGCAACACCACAACTGAATCTCCAACTCTGCAAATTCCTTTCTCCTTCGCAAACTCAATCGCGAATCTGATCGTCTCCTTCGTCGAATCCTTATTCGAAGACCTAGCAGAAGCTCCCGTCGCCATCACCGGGACAATCCCACGGTAAATCAAACCACGTCTCGCCACATGAGCCGACGATTCGTTAACCGACCACTCGAAATCATCCGTACGAGTAATCTCCGGCACAACCACCGACAGAATCGGAATGCTAGGCCTATGTTTCGCCACAAGCTCCACCGTGTAGCCACCTTTAGTCAAAACCACAATCGCCGCCGCACAAAGACTCCTCGCCGTCGAAACCGCGGAAGCAGCCAAACTCTCAATCGGAGAAAACGGCAACGAAGCGATTCCAAGTGTTTTCTTGTGAACCGAATTATAATCGATGAAATTCTCAGCTTCTTTGCAGATTCTCGACATGGTTAACACGGCGGTCTCTGGATGAGCTCCGGCGGCGGTCTCTGGATGAGCTCCGGCGGCGGTTTCTCCGCTGAGCATAACGCAATCTGTGCCATCGAGAACCGCGTTTGCCACGTCTGTTGCTTCGGCTCTAGTCGGGCGAGGAGATTTTGTCATCGACTCAAGCATCTGTGTAGCGGTAACCACCGGTTTACCTAAAGCGTTAGCTTTCTGAATCATCATCTTCTGAGCAAGAAACATCTTCTCAATCGGAATCTCCATTCCTAGATCTCCTCTAGCCACTATGAACGCATCGGAATTCTCAAGAATCTTGTCGAAATTCATAACTCCTTGATTCTCCACCTGTTAAAACCATTCATCATTACTATTTACGTATAACTGAAATCAAATTTGGAAAACGTTTGTGTAATTAAGTAAATTACCTTTGACATAAGCATGATGCTCTTCGCGTGCTCTTCAAGTAACTTCCTAACTTCAACTAGGTCAGATCCTTTACGAACAAAGGAAAGAGCGATGATATCGATTTTGTTTGGAATTCCCCATTGAAGAATATCTTCTTGATCTTTCTCCGTGAGCGTTGGGAGATCAACGACGATTCCAGGGAGATTAACGTTTTTCTTTTCTCCGAGAACAGCAGAGTTATCGCAACGGCAACGAACAAGACCGAGGTTCTTGTCACAAGACAAGACGGTCAATGAGATTGTTCTGTCGGAACAGAGAATCACGGCGCCGGGTTGGAGATCTTCAGCGAGTTTCTTGGAACTCATTGAGATCATGTCTGAATCTCCCTGAATGGTGTAATCGATTGAGATTGTAATCTCTTGACCTTGAATTAGGTTAACCGGTTTGCCTTCTTTGAGAAATCCGGTTCGAATCTCAGGACCCTGTAATAAACCAAACAGAGTTAAAATTAATATCCTAATTCGAATTAGAATTTTAAAAAGACGATTTTCTAAAACTAGGGTTTGGTTTTTCTTACCTTTGTATCGAGCATGACGGCACAGAGAATATCGGTGTTTTCCATGGCGGTTCTGAGATTATCGAGAGTTTCTTGATGGTAAGAGTGAGAACCATGTGAGAAATTGAACCGGGCAACGTTCATACCGGCTTTGAGAAGCTTTTCGATCATCTTTCGATCATCTCAACAGATCGAGAAGCTGGTCCGAGAGTACAGACGATCTTCGTCTTTGACTTGAGGGAACCATTGTTTGATTGTCCAGCAAGTAAGTTCTCCATTGTGAAAAACCCTAAGAAAGTAGAAGAAAGGTTTGAGATTTTTTTTGAGAAGAAGATTTGAGAGCTCGTGAAAGTTTGAGATTTATGAATAGAAGTCGAGGATTCTTGTATATATAAGCAATTCGATTAGAACTTGGAGAGAAATAATTTCCTTTTTTTTTCACATTATATAAAAAAAAAAAGACAAAATAAACAGTTCCTTTTTTATGGATGGTTTTAATGAGGTAATAATGTTTAGTAATGAATTAAATATCAAAACTGAAAAGGAAATTCAATTTAATGATGATTGGTCTTGCTTCTCAAGTAATTGCGAAAGGAATTTCTTGGTTTATGGAAAAAGTAATTTTGCATTTATTTTCATACCGAAAATGAAAAAAAAAGGAAAGTTGTTCTTATTGACATTTATTGATGTTCGTGTACCTCAAGAATGTTAAAAACCAAAAAAAAAGTGAAAAAGTTATTTTGAAACAAAAACGCTTCGGACAAATAAATGGTTTTATTGAAAACTTAACAATATTAGCATCTCGTTTTAAAATTAAAAAGTTGTTGAGTTAACCATTATACCAAACCTTCATTTTGATGGCTCGGTTGATAACGGAAAGAGTTTCAATGATTTTGTGAAGAAAGTATTGGATTTGCCAGTCAGTTCTCGTGTAAATAGCTTCTCATTGAAATGGGGTTCTAAAGAATGGGGTTATGATGAATGGAGTTCTGAGGATATTGACTCTGCTCAATATGAACAGGTCAACCGTTGTCTATGTCATGTGTTGAAGCGTGGTGTCTTGGTTCTTAAACTGCGAATCAGGGCCGGTCCTAAAAGATTTGATGCCTAAAACGATGAACGAAAATAATGCCCCCTTATATAAGTAAAAATTTTATTTTTAACAAAAATATCAAAATCATGTCAAATACTGTTAAAACATAAAATGTTTGAAAACATAGTACAAAACATACATAAATCATTCATGAAAGATAACTTTCATCGCTTTCTTTGCTGCAAAATCATTCAACAACTTTGGATAATCAAGTTCCTCAACCATTGCTTGTTCTATCGATATCATAGACAATCCATTCAATCGATCTTGAGACATAGTCGAACGTAGATATTTCTTTATGAGTTTCAACTTTGAAAATGTTCTTTCCGCTGAAGCAACTGAAACCGGAACTGTTAGTAATATACGATAAGCGATCCATGTGTTCGGATAACAACGTTCCATCTTTTTAAAACTTTGACCGCCTTTGTAATTTTTTCCGGCAACACTCCTCTTAGAAGCTTAAGTTCCATAAACAAATCTTTTCCATCTATATCGGAATGCTCACCATGCGTTAGAGCAGCTTCAAGCTTGATACAAGAAGCCATCAACTCACCATCTTTTGCTGATCTTAATTTCTTTATGCCAAACAAAAATCCAAAGATTTCTTCGTAAGTCTGAAATTGCTCGAATCGTACCTCAATGGACATTATAGCTTGATCTATTATGTTGAGGAAGTAATCAATCCTAAAACTCTCTTCTTCAGCCATCTGATTTTCATCAACTCTCTCAGCTTCTTCACCATCTTGCCTTTTTATTTTTATCAAACGCTTCGGCTTTGTAGGAAATATTGGTTTAATTCCCATTTCAATGGCAATTTGTGTAGCTTCAGCATTTGCTTTTTCAAAACCTGTTTCTCTGTAGTTTTTCAAATAATCAACAAACCCTCCTAATTGAGAAATAGCCACCTCAAGATCCATATCTTGTGACTGCAATGTTTTGCTAACTATATTGACAGCATAAAGCAAATCATACCAAATTACCATTCCCAACAAGAAGTCAAACCCTCTAATCCCGTGGGTATCACCTGCAAGAGACCCAGCTTCACTACGATGTCATGGATTATCACTAAATTCTGCCATTTATCCAAAGCTTCTTGTATCTTTGAAACTTGAAACTTTATTGGCTTAACGCTATCAATGCGACTTTCCCAGCGAGTTTGTGATAATGGTTTTAGTGTAATGCCATTTACCTTCTCTCTGTACACTTCCCAATTGTTGCTTGAAGATGCAAATAGACAATATAGCCGCTGAATAATGCCAAAAAATGAAAGAGCTTTCTTGGAAGAAGAAGCCATATCGGAAAGCGCAAGATTGAGACTATGACATTCACATGGAGTGTAAAATGCCCTTGGGTTTACATCAAGCAATCTTTTATGAACTCCTTTGTGTCTTCCTTTCATGTTTTGCCCATTGTCATAGCCTTGTCCTCTTACATCGTTAATGTCTAACTTAAGCTCAGCCAATGCATCTTGAAGAGTTCCAAAAATTCCTTCTCCTCTTTTGTCTTTGATTTCCAAAAAATTCAAAAAGAACTCCTCAATCTTAGGTTTAGTCATTGAAACATCCACACACCGAATCAGAAAAGTCATCTGCTCCTTATGACTAACATCAGGAGTAGAATCTAAAATCACTGCAAAATACTTTGCATCTTGAATCTTCTTTAAGATCAGCTGCTTGATCTCATTACCAAGCAATTCTATCAACTCGTTATGAATCTGGTGACTGAGATAATGATACTTAGTTTCACCTTTTCGAATCCTCCGAATGTGTTCTTTTATTACTGGATCAAAGCCTCCAATCATCCTTACAAGTGCCAGAAAATTCCCACTATTCGGATCATCCATCTTCTCATTCGTGCCACGAAATGCTAAATTTCTTTCAGCTAAAGTCTTTACCACTGCAATTATTCTCACCATCACATCTCTCCAATGCCTTTTCTCCTTGTTAATTTCCTTCTGCAAGTGCTTATCAATAGTAACATTCTTTTGTAGTCTCACTTCTAGCTCCGTCCAACGAGTCATGCAAACAATGTGTTGATGAGTAGTTTCATGTTTTTTCAATCTAAATGAAGCATTTCTCCAGTAATTATACCCGGTACTTGCCAACAGAGTAGGATTTCCTTCTTGACATAACAATTTACAACAAAAACAAAAGACCTTATCTTTAGCCTTTGAGTAAACTAACCACTTTCTGACTTAACTCTCTCCATTGCTCATTCTTCTTACATAAGATGAGTAAGTGAAACATCTATCAGTACCATCTCTTGGAAAACGAAAATCAGGTGGTGGCCTTGCTGGTGGACCTTTTTCAACCAAAAAATCTCTCATTTTCTGTTCAATTTTCCCCCAATTTCCTGGATCATTCATATCCCCATTCTCATGATCTTTACCGTCAAAATCTTTCTCAACTTCTTCCATGTTTTCATCATCAGAATGTTCTCCTTTTTCATTCACACAATCTGCATAACCTGCAACAAGTTCTTCTACACTCATCACTTTTGATTCTTCTCCAATATGAAGCCCTTCATCTTCCTTGTTCATCTCAGTTCTGACAGGTTCAAAAGTTTCTGAAGGTTTTGTTCTCACCAAATACTTAAGCATATCACTACTTTGAGATTTCAACAATTCATCTTATCTTTTTTTTCTCTTCCTATTTTGACATCCACTTGCCTGACTCCTAATTCTATTTCCAGGCAACATTCTAAAGATCCAAAGAGACAAAACAAGACAAACGATCAATTCAAAATCAAGTATAGCTTAAAAAATTCATTGAATGCTATGAGAGAAAGAGGAGAAAAAAGAGAAGGAGAAGAAACTTACATGAACAAAAACAAAAAACAATAGAGATCTAAAATTAAGGCTTGTGATGGAAGTTGCTCAGAAATTTGGTGAATACGAATGGAAGATGATACGTCTTTTTTTTTTTGTTCGTCGTTCTTCGACAAAGAAAAAGAAAGGAAATTAAGTTTGTTTTTTAATTGATACTTATCTTCTATAACTGATATTATTATATATAATATACACAATAAATCTAAGGAAATCGAAATTTTCAAAAAAGGAAATAAAAATCAACCAAATTTGTTAAAGGGGAAAAAAAAATTCTCGTTGCTGGAGGTGGGGTTCGATCCGCGGCCTCGTTAAGCTATGGTCAGGATCTCTAACCACTACACCAAAGAAACAGAACTATCAGTGATGCCCCTAAAATATATATATTTTTTGGCGCCTAAAGCAAGGGTTTTATGGATTTTAACCCAGAGCCGGCCCTGCTGCTGCGAATAAATGGTAAAGAAGGATATTCGCTTCCCTTTGAAGTATTTACTTGCAAGACAGTTGTTAAACTGAAACTCGGGTCTGGTTTCGCTATTAATATTCTCCCAAAAGATGCTTTTCTACCATCTCTCAAGATTCTCTTTCTTGATTCTGTTCGGTTCTTTTATGATTATGGTCGTTGTGCGTTTCAAACGTTTCTTTCTGCGTCTCCTGTACTTGAGGAGCTAGTCATAGATGGTTTCGAATGGGAACGTTGGAAATGGTCTCGTACTTTGTCCAGTTCAACTCTTCAGAGAGTTACTATTCGACGTAAAGAGTGGTATCTTTACGAAGATGACTCTGATTATGAGAGCATGGATCATCGAGGTCTTCCTTACAATAATGAGATGATGTTAGTATATATAAATACCAAAGCATCTGGTAGACTCTGAAAGAAAGCATAGGTTTCCATAAACATTATCTAGCTTTGATTAAAAAAAATACTCTGCTCTTAATTGTCTCTGCACTATCATCTCCATTTATTTCTTCTTCAGTTTCAGAGTTTCCAGCTGTTCCCGACCTTTGAAGTTCTTTTTCGTGTCCTCTTCGTTGTCTCTCCACTGTCATCTTTATTTACTTCTTCTCCAGCTTCACACTCTCCATTGGGCTTGGAACAACTAACTTCAGAGTTACTCTATACAAAGAAATATTATAAGAGGAATGAGAAATATATGTCTAACCAAAAAAAAACAGATCCAAAACTGAAAACGACATAACACAAAAGTAAGATCAAAATATTTAGAAACTCAACTGTGTACTTGGAGATGGTATCAATAATTATCACCGAAGTATCTGCCTCCATTTGGTCCTGCAAAAATTATTGAATGACATTTAATTGATAAACATATAGTGCAAATAGCTAGGAATACAATTCAAGAGGGAAAATGCCTTACCATTTTCTTCTTCTTCTTCGTCTAAATTGTTACCTTCATATTCTTCTTCTTCTTCGTCTGAACTGGCAGCTTCAATAACCACAATGCCACATTCTTTTACCATATAATCGGGAGGGTCGACCGTAAATTCAAAGAGAAGCTCGTCTGAAGTCACATCTGCATAAAATGTATAAATGTACAGTTGCCCCGTTAAAGGGCCAGCTATCCTGCTGGCATGAAGACCTCCATTAACCAAAATGCTACCGTGCTTGTCCGTGATCTTACACAATACGTGATGAATAAATATCAAAGGAAATTCAAGGCTACGCTCTTCCTCATAATTATCTTCAGTTTCATTGTTATTAACGAGCAAAAAGCAAGCCTTAAATTTCAGATACGAAGGGAAAGGCCTCTCGTTGTACTTCACTGTTAGGGAACCTCCGTTAGCTCTATAAGTGAAATAGGTGGGGATTTCTTTACAGGGTAGAACCGTAAGTTCACGACCCAATGTGTGGATGATGAAATCCCTCGCCTCTTCATTTAGTTTGAAGCAGTTAGAGAAGTTGAAACCAATACGTGGACTGCGAACGGGGCAAACTTGAGACTCACAATTATCTAGGTCTAGCTCCTGTAAGGAATCCGGAAGCTGTGAGAGTGACAAGAGATCTTTGCGTATAGGTCGACGAAGACCATGTGCGAATTTCTTGAGGTTGTTGCAGCCTGACATATCTAACTTGTCAAGACGAGACCAGGACCAGATAGATGAAGGCACTTCTTCTATTGCAGTTCCAATGAGGATGAGTTCGCTGATGTTTTTGGAGATCTCAGGAAAAGTTTTTAACGACGAGCAGCCACGAAGATCAACTTTACTGAGAGATTTCAAGTTGACGTTCTCTAGCTTGGAACACCCTTTCATTATCAAATCTCTAGCATGTGCGAATTCCTTGAGGTTTTTGCAACTGTACATAAGTAACTCCGTAAGACGAGACCATGACCTGATAGATGGAGGCACTTCTTCTATTGCAGTTCCACGGAGATCCAACTCTCTGATGTTTGTGGAGATCTCAGGAAAACTTTTTAAAGACGAGCAATCACTAAGATCAAGTTTATCAAGAGATTTCAAGTTGACGTTTATCGGAAGAACCTCCAGCTTGGAACATCCATTCATTCTCAAGCAATACAATTGATGAAGGTTTCCAATAGAGGAGGGGAGCTCCACCAGACTTGAGCATCCATTGAGATTTAATACTTGGAGATTCGTAGCAGCTGAGAGATTGGGAAGCTCCACCAGACTTGAACATCCTGCGAGATTTAATTCTTCAAGATTAGTAGCAGCTGAGAGATTGGGAAGTTCCACCAGACTTGAACATCCACAGAGATGTAATTCTTGGAGTTTAGTGGCAGTTGAGAGATCGGGAATCTCCTTCAAGTTTGCAGAATCTCTCAAATCCATCCACTTGAGATTCGGTAGGTGCTGTACAAATAACAAGAGCAAATTTTATACATTTAACACTAAGATCCCATTTTCATGTTATTAGCATTTAATCAAATAAATAAAACGGTGTCTAATTTTCTTTCAAGTTAAATAACTACACAAATCTGACCTAATAATAACTCAAAAAGATATTAAATATATATTACTTTTTTTTTATCACCATTAGTTATATATTACTTACTTTAATTCCTTCCCACAGCTTCTCATGCTTGCACCGCATTAACTTTAATTCAACGAGAAACTTCATGTTAACATTGGAAGGCAAACATGTAGCTGCAAAATCATCCCAATGTAGTAATCGGAGTTTTGGAGAGAGATAGCTTAGACCATGTGGTAGATGCAAGTTATTGTATACCTCTGTTATCTTTAAGAATTGGAGGTTAGACATTCCTTCAAAGGCTCTCTCACTTATATTTAATTCACATGTAAAAGCATGGAACTTTATGCCAATTATATTTTCACTACCCTGAAAGAAGGACCAAAGAAAAATAACTAAAGATGGTTAATTAAACAAATAAACTCAATTTGTAATGGGAGCAATGCAATGAAACTCCAATGAGAAAACTTACTGCTGCATCATCCTCCAGTATTTCATAGACCTCTTTATCGCCGACCAAAAACTGTCGCTTTCCAGGGTTCTCAGACTCCTTACGAACAATTTCCCTACCGAATTTTACTAGCAGGCCATGCATCCGTACCCGTCCTCCTTCCATGGATACGAGAGATTTCAAAGCTAAGGCATCAATCATGTGGCTCACATACGGAAACCTCTTCGCAAGATACTCTTTCACACGCACTGTTTCTTCATCAACGAAAAAGCAGGCTATATGAAGAAATAGATATTTCTCATCATAGTCTAAGGCATCATAACTGAATTTTAAAATGCTCTCGATGTCTCCGTCAAGGCTACTCCATACTTTTGGTAGTGTCTTTTTCCACTCCTGCTTGGACATCTTCCGAAAGTAGGAACCCATAACCTCTAGCCCTAGAGGAAGATTACCGGCATGGCATACAATTTGCCAAGCAAGCTCCCTGAAACCATCTTCAGGGTAATGCTGACCAAAAGCAGTCATGCAGAATATTTGCAAAGCCTCATTATCTGATGGAAGATCCACTGTGTAAATATCGTTGATCCCATGTTTCCTTAAAACTGTTCGATCTTGTGTTGTGATGATAATCCGACTTCCAGGACCAAACCACTGAGTTTCATTTGCCAGTGCTTCTAGTTGTGCCACCTGATCCACGTCATCAATAACAAGAAGCACTTTCTTGTCATTCAACCTTTCTTGGGCCACTCCTAAATGAGGAATCACGAGATCTTGTTGGTTGAGCAACTGACACAACATTTGGTTCTGTAGTTGCAGTTGTGCATCGAGACAAGGTTTTGGATAGCTTACTTTGATTTTCACCATGTTTGCCTTCAATTGGAAACTGTTGGAGAGTTTCTGAAATAGAAATCTGGCGATGGTGGTCTTACCAATGCCAGGTGGACCCCAAATCCCAATCATCCTCACTTCATTCGAATCCATGCGTAACAATGGTTTCATCTTTTCTATATGAGCTCCCATCCCAATATAACGCTCGAAATCACATGATGGTGTCAAATGATTCAGAATTTTCGAAATATGAGTGGAGATTTCTTCGATCATGGCCGCTTCATTATCCCTGAAAATGGAGAGAGAGAGAGAGAGATCTAGTTATAAATCATGTTAATAAATAACCACTAAGAACTCGTATACACATACAAAAGTGATAACATTCTCTTAATTGGCTGCATATAGTTCAAGTGCTACAAATATATGTAATAGTTTGATGTGTTTGAAACTCGAAAAGCAAGTGGAAATCAAGAGGACGAACCAGTTTCTTGAATGGTAACCTGCGATTGTAGCCACACCCTCCAAAGCTTTCCTCCATGTCTCACTCTTCTCCTTGGTTTTACCTTCGCAAGTTTCTTGGAAAACCTTTCCAAAATATCCGGTCTGCTTCTTTATATCAGTTGGGTCTACTTCATAGAAAATGGTCATCACCTTTTAACCCGATCTTTCTTTACACGTCATAATCTCCACCAACTCGTCAAGACACCACGACGAAGAAGCATAGTTTTTCGAGAGCAAGACAATCGCAATCTTAGATCCTTGGATGGCTGTTTTGAGCTCATGGCCGATAAATTCTCCTCTCTCGATATTGTTATCCACGAATGGGCTGATTCCATTCCTTCTAAACTCTTTCATAATGTGACTGAGAAAGAATTTTCGGACATCTGGTCCATGGAAGGTCGGGAAGACATCGTATATCCGATTACGAGGCAAAGACGATTGGGGAGATGAAGAAGATGGAGGTGATGATAAATTCTTTTGAGCTTCAGTAGTCAGGATCTGATCTTTTCGCCCTGTGTTTCTCCGTTTCGGCGGATTCTGAACAATACACGCATTCCGCTTTCTTGAACTTGCTGCTATTAAGTTCCTCTCTTCACCTTGTGAAACTCTCCTCGCACGTGCCGCACTCTCTACCGTCGCTACACGCAGATCTATCTTTGACGGTCCCTGTGTCGTTCCTTTCTTATCAGGGCAGTTCTTGTCTTCATGAGTCAATCTGTTGCAGAAATTGCAGAATTTTTCAAGCCTCTCATACTCCAATCTGACCATTACTTCATCTCCAGTAGGAAACTCAACAACAGTTTCTCTTAGAATTGGTTGTAGCCCATCGACCGTTACTCTGGCTCTTGCATACGTTGTTGTTATCTCCACTCTATCGAGTCTCCCAGCTTCCTCTCCGATCTGCTTCACCATCTCATCTTGCCAGTAGTGTAACGGCAGACCCTTTAGACGAATCCAGAACGGAATCTTAGATGGGAACGTGGAAGAGATAACAGGTTCCCACTTCTCTAATATCACCATCCATCGGGCAAAGCTATAAGGTCTGTTTACAAGAACTTGTTGGAGATCGTCTTCTCTTTCGAATCGAAACTGGAAACAACCTTCTCCAATCTCAGATCCTTCAGATCTGCCTTTCAAGTTCCAGCTCTGGGTTAGAAATGGTATCATCGTCGAGATTTCTTGCTCCTGAGGATTTGTGAGTCTGCCGATAAGAGTCAGCTCATTTTCCTTTATCTTCCTAGATGTGTCTAGCTCAGGAGCCTTGATTCGGACTCTGCGTTTGGTGTCATTAGAGTTGTGAGCCTTTCCTTTTCTTTTTTCAGCGTACGAGAGTCTCTTTTCCATCTTCTCAAAGTTTCTTGCAGTGTGGTGGTGATTTCAGCTTCTTCTTCTTACAGATGTTAAGTCTTGTTCCTTTGGTGTTGAGGAGGATCAAGATCAGAGAGTTTATTTTTTCTTTTTTTTAGAGAGCTATGTTGAGGAGAAGGAAGAGACTGAAGAAGTGGCTTTTTGTTTGTGTATAGACCGAAAAAGAAAACTTGACTCCACTATCTGATATTAGCAAGAAAGAGAGCTTCGTGGAAATAATTCTGCAAAATCATTGGCCCTACCAATTTTCTTGAAAGGTCTCAGACATGATAATTACATCCGCAATCCATGCTGCAACGAGACTACTTTTTGGTTTTCACTATTTGATCAGCAAATTTTTCCACACGTTTTCTTTTCAAATAAATTACTCTATTCTTTTTCCTTTCCCCAAAAAATTAAGAATATAATTAGACTAAAAAGGTATAAACATTTTCAGTTAATCTGTTACCTGGACAAATTATAATATATTTTTTACCCCGTGTTTCATCTATGTACATGATCATTCTACATATACATTTGACTTCCAATGTTAGATTAAAGTCATGACGTGGTGCCTCTTGTGGGGTTCTTGGCAAAAATAATGTTAGATTACTCTGGTTGGAAGATGCATTCTGTATAAGATTTAAAGAGGAAAGAAAGAAATTTTTGTCTTCTTAGTCTCACATATAACATAACATAAAACTTGGAGGCACATTGATTATATCTGCAGGCCATAAGCCAAACTCGAACATTATTTTGCTCTTTCTTCATCCCCAACTTAACATGTTCCTCGGTATGTGAAAGTAAATATTTTCCTCGTGATTAATGGAGAATGTATAGTTGGTTTGGTTTAGTTAATGTATAGTTTGGTTATTTCTAGTTTTACATTCTAGCTTCTATGTAAAACATATTTCTTGTATATTAATTGAGGAGACATAGATAGAAAATTAGGTTGATTTGTCATAATAAAAAGAGGAGACTAAAACCAATTAAAGCATTCTACTTTATTTATTTTTTAATTGTCTATATAAAATAAAAAAAATATTATAAATATTATAATTTAAAAAAATAAATTATTTTAAATATCGAACTATAACATATTCAAATTCATAGGATTTTATAATACCAACATTTGGTGCGGGATATAATCTAGTTTTATAGTTAACAAAGAATAAACGTTTAATTCCAAATCTCTTCTCTCTCAAGCTTGATAATCATCTTCATATTCCTTGAGTGAGATCGATTCTCTCTGTTCAATATTTCTTGTTTACTAAATTTTCGTTCACTAGTTAAGTTGATGTAGATCAATTGAAAATTCTATATGTTTTTGGCATAGAAGTTTGATTCCTTTAGTGTCTTTCAACTGGAATTTTGTGTTTCATTTATTTGATCACTCTCCATGAATCCTAATAAATTCTGCTTCAAATTTGTATCTCATTTCAAATTAAATGAAATATGTTCCAATGTTCTTGAGATCTGTATATCGGATTTCCAGTTAAAACTCCTAAGGTTTCTTGTTTCATCCACTTCAATGTTCTTGAGAGGTATAATTTCAAATCCAATTCAGCTAAAGTTCTTTGTTTCGCTCAGTTCCATGTTCTTGAGAGGTACCTGTCTAATTGTGAATCCAGTTCAGTTAAAGTTTCTTGTGTTCGTCTATTGGTACATGTGCACTCCTAATCTCCTATCTCCACTAATCCTCTGTTTGTTTGCTTCTTATGGATTGTAGTGTGAATACAAAAGGAGCGTTTCTATGCAGCAAGGACACATCAAATAGAGTAAAACAAGGAGGTGGTGGTCGGATAATACTCCTCACATCTTCCATGACCCGAGGTTTAAAGCCAGGATATTCGGTGTCTATGCAGCATCGATAGCAGCTGTGGAAACTATGGTCAAGATTCTTGCTAAAGAGCTCAAAGGAACAAGAATCAACGCAAACTGCGTTGCTCCAATACCTATCGCCACTGAGATGTTCTTTGAAGGAAAGAGCTCTGAGTTGGTGGAGAAGATAGCCACGGAGTCTCCCTTTGGGAGGATCGGTGAAGCCAAAGACGTGGTGCCATTTGTTGGATTATTGGCAACTGATGGTGGTAAATGGATCAATGGTCAAGTCATTCCTGTTAATGGTGGATATGTGTAAAAAGGTCTGGTCTTCTAGGGGTCTGTCATAGGGTAGAATAGAAACATTGAGACTCGATTAAGAATAGTAACCATGTTTTGTGGAGTTCCTGACATGTAGATTTTTTTCCTTAAATGTTTTTTGGTGAATTCATTGACGTTTTGAAAGGTTTAATTCAAGTTATCATATTAGCGATGGACTAGCAACTAGCCTACAATATTGTCTAACGTTTATCATACAATCCCTCTGTTTGGAAATAAGTGATGATATTTTAGGCCAAGAATTTTGTTTCATTTTAAATGATAGTTTACACATTTTCAATGTAACATTTTTTTTTTTTTTAAATAGTATTCTTCCGTCTTTTTTTATCATTGGTTGAATTAGACAATAAATGACATTTTAATATAGAAAAACTTTTTAACAAAAAAAAATTTATAGAAAAACTCAAAAAGAAAGAAATCAACTTGTGTGAAAAACTTTAAACATCAATTATTTTAAACCATATATAGAGTGTATTTTCGTCGTAACGACTCTTCCTCATGAAATGTTGAGAGAAAGACATTTGTTTTTTTCTTGATTTAAAGATAACCAATGTGATAAAAACAGGGGGTTTCTCAATAAAAAGTCTTTCATTCAATAAATTTTTGAGAAAAATAAATTTTGGAGTGTGTTTTTCAACTTTTTGAGAGAGGTTCTTTCAATAAAGTATTTATTAATGTTGAAATATTGGAACGTCGCTTCAAAAGACTGACAGAGCTATGGTCGGCCACGTAGTTAGAGGCAAAGAGAAGTCACGGACTAGGACTGTGAAGGAGTATGTATGGGCTTTTCTTATCTCAGCCTAGCTAACTTCCAAAAGAATAAGAGGTGTAATGAATGAAACCACATTCTAAAAAAGAAAGCAATTTTATGACTTGTGAGGCTCATGTTTTCGGAGACGGAAGAGAATATTCTTTTTAACGTTTACAAACCAAAAAATCCACTTGTCCAAAATAGAGAGAAAGAAGCTGTGATGAAGACGAACGCCACGTCGTTGACTTAATTGTTGTTTTACTTCAAAAGTATTAAAGCAAAGTTCGCTGTATATATGCGTGGAGTAACTTGGTTATTTGTATATCACAGCCTACGTGTTTCCTTTTGTACGTCCAAAAATATTGGAACTGAGAGGATACAAATAAAACTCGTCCTATCGTTTCTGATCAACCCATCCTATAAATACGTATAAAATTGATCTTAGTTTACTCACATCAAGCATCTACAAAAGATCCAACTTAAAGTATAATAACCTAACTACTGAAACTCATTTGAGCCACTACAAGTTTCTACACACAAGTTTTAAGGTTTAGAAATGGCAGCGGCCTCGTTTAACATGCAGTCGGTCTTAGCCGGTGGATTGACCGCTCACAAGATCAACACCAACAAACTTTTCTTCGCCGCAAACTTCCCCAACCTCAAGAGAAGTTATCCAGTAGTAGTGAGGTCAATGGCCGAGCCCACGAAGGATGAGTCGACACCTTCGCCTCCTCCTCCATCTAAACCTAAGGTATCAATTTACGTAAAAAAAAAAAAAAAAGTCTCTTCTTTATTCTTATTTCGGTAACATAAAATTATAGATATAATGAACACGAATTATTCGAGTGACTTTTCATAATCTTGGCTTGGTGAATATATAGGTGAGCATGAAGTTTCGCAACTTGCTAGCCTTTAGCGGTCCAGCACCAGAAAGGATAAATGGGCGTTTAGCGATGGTGGGATTCGTGGCGGCTTTGGCGGTGGAGCTTTCCAAAGGAGAAAACGTTTTTGCTCAGATCTCCGACGGTGGCGTCTCGTGGTTCCTCGCTACGACAGCGATCTTGACACTTGCATCACTTGTGCCGCTTTTCAAGGGCATAAGTGCCGAGTCCAAGTCCAAAGGTTTCATGACATCGAACGCTGAGCTTTGGAACGGGCGTTTCGCGATGCTCGGTTTGGTCGCCTTGGCGTTCACCGAGTTCGTTAAGGGTGGAACCCTCGTCTGAGGAAAAAAAGAAAAACTTTTTATAGGAAGGATTTTATATTATAATTTTTTTCCCTTTCATTCTGTCAACTAATCTTACTTGATATCTGTTTATGTGAAACAATAGTAAATGACACTTAAAGAACTTTGGGTTAAACACTTTAAAATCAATTAACTGTCTTTTTGTGTGTATCTCACTCGTCTTCACTCATTTTTTTTCTGAATACAAGGCCAACAAACAATATTAATAGCATCTTGTCTTAATTGCAAACCAATTAAAATGTTAGTAAATGATTAAAATCGTAAAAAAAGTTTGGCGAAATACTCTTTCTATTATTGGATGCTCAAGATATAGTATAAGTCATCGAACATGAAGACATTTGGAGAAATCTAGAAATTGTAGAACCATAGGAATGTGAAGAATTTTAAATTAATTAGCTAAAAAAACAACATTTTGCTGGAAAAATAAATGTTGATCTAGACCCGTTTCGTGTTCAACCCCAGTAAATATTAGCGCATCTTTCTTTTAAAGCTTAAAGCTAGTCAATAATAATTGTTTATTATTGGCATATATTAAACTTAAATTTTGAAGATATTCATGTAAATTTCAAAATTCACCATATGCCTTGCCATAATATAATAAAGCTTGTTTTTCACTAGGAAATGAATTCTTATACTTATTAAAGATACCTTCAAACGTAAATTAATCCCCCATTTCTATGTTAACAAAAATTTGTATTTATATTAAAGAAAAAGCTTTATATACAAAAGGAAAAAGACGAGAGAAAATAGAAAAGTGTTTAATTTAATAAGGAGAGATAGTAGAAGATGAATGAACAGCCGCATGATACGAAGACGATGTTGAAAACTAAACTTGATTTTGGGTTAAGCAAAATCATGGGTCAATTACCAAATAATCATTTGGGTCAAGTCTAAAAGAACTTAATCCAATTTCTAGAAGTTCTTTAGAAAATATCTAATCACTCCACCTCCTTAAAATGTTCTAGATTAGTTTAGAGAATAAATATCTATGTATTTTGTAATATAAAACTCTAGATATTATGATAGAATAATCTAGATTTAGGATTAGAATAATAAAGATATTTTGTACTTTGGAGGCTATAAATACCTCCATTCCCTCTCATTTGTAACCAAGTTGAAATCAAAAAATAAAAAGTATTCTACTAAGTCTTTCTCTTCTCTAAAAGTCCACCTTTCCACTTCCTAAAACATTCTCTTCTCTCCCAAGTTTTTCTAAACACTTTCTCCATCACTTTTAAAACAAGCTTCCTTCCAACAAAGTGGTATCAGAGCTAGTAAATCTCTTGAAGATGGCGAGTAGTGGTATTCCCTTCCAAGTCCCGATGCTCACAAAGAGCAACTATGACAATTGGAGTCTAAGAATGAAGGCTATCCTAGGAGCACATGATGTGTGGGAGATAGTCAAGAAGGGCTTTGCTGAACCGGAGAATGAAGGTAGTCTCTCTCAAACACAAAAGGATAGTTTGAGAGATTCAAGAAAGAGAGACAAGAAGGCTCTCTGCCTTATCCATCAAGGATTAGATGAAGACACGTTCGAGAAGGTTGTTGAAGCAAAGTCGGCTAAAGAAGCATGGGAGAAGCTTCAAACATCTTACAAAGGGGCTGATCAAGTCAAGAAGGTACGTCTTCAAACTCTAAGAGGAGAATTTGAAGCCTTACAAATGAAGGAAGGTGAACTCGTCTCGGATTACTTCTCAAGAGTATTGACGGTTACTAATAACCTAAAAAGAAATGGTGAGAAGTTAAATGATGTGAGAATCATGGAGAAGGTTCTTCGATCGTTGGATCCAAAGTTTGAGCACATTGTCACTGTCATTGAAGAGACAAAGGATTTGGAGACTATGACAATAGAACAACTTCTTGGGTCGTTACAAGCTTATGAAGAAAAGAAGAAAAAGAAGGAAGATATTGTCGAACAAGTACTTAAGATGCGGATTGAGCAAAAGAAAGAAGAAAGCGGACAAAGTCATCAAAGACGAGGTGGCAGTCAAGTTCGAGGAAGAGGTCGTGGATATGGAAATGGACGAGGTTGGAGGCCCAATGAAGACAACACTAACCAAAGAGGAGGAAATTCATCAAGAGGTCGTGGGAGAGGAAATCAAAAACCAAGGTATGATAAGTCAAATATTAAATGCTACAATTGCGAAAAGTTTGGGCATTATGCTTCCGAATGTAGAGCTCCTAAAAACGATAAAGTTGAAGAGAAGTCCAACTACGTTGAAGAAATAAGCCAAGAAGATGATATGCTATTAATGGCATACAAGAAGGATGAACAAGATGATGTCCATAAATGGTACCTCGACAGCGGTGCAAGCAACCACATGTGCGGGAAAAGAAGCATGTTTGTGAAGCTTGACGAATCAAAAGGAGGAAACGTGGCTTTAGGAGATGAATCGAAGATGGAGGTGAAAGGTAAAGGAAATATTCTCATCCGATTAAAGAATGGAGATCATCAATTTATTTCCAACGTCTACTATATTCCTACCATGAAGACCAACATCTTGAGTCTAGGACAACTCTTAGAGAAAGGTTATGATATCCGATTAAAAGATAATTACCTTTCTATAAGAGACCGTGCCGGAAATCTCGTTACCAAGGTCCCGAAGACAAGAAACAGAATGTTTGTCCTTAACATTCAAAATGACATGGCACGATGTCTAAAGATGTGCTACAAGGACGAGTGTTGGCTTTGGCATCTTCGGTTCGGACATCTCAACTTTGGAGGACTAGAGCTACTTTCAAAGAAGGAAATGGTGAGAGGTTTGCCTTGCATTAATCATCTAAATCAAGTGTGTGAAGGGTGTCTACTTGGAAAGCAATTCAAGGCGAGCTTTCCAAAGGAGTCAAGCGCACGAGCTCATAAGCCGTTGGAACTCATCCACACTGATGTGTGTGGTCCAATCAAACCAAGTTCACTCGGTAAAAGCAACTACTTCCTTCTCTTTATTGATGATTTTTCAAGAAAAACATGGGTGTATTTTTTGAAGGAAAAATCAGAGGTTTTCGAAAACTTCAAAAAGTTCAAAGCCCTTATTGAGAAGGAAAGTGGCCTTGTTATCAAATCTATGAGATCCGATCGTGGAGGAGAGTTCACATCCAAAGAATTTCAGAAGTATTGTGAAGATAATGGAATTCGAAGACAATTAACGGTGCCAAGATCCCCTCAACAAAATGGAGTGGCGGAAAGGAAGAATAGGACAATCCTCGAGATGGTGAGAAGCATGCTCAAAAGCAAAAGACTACCAAAGGAGTTATGGGCAGAAGCGGTTGCATGTGCGGTTTATCTATCTAACCGGTCCCCAACAAGGAGTGTTTCGGGGAAAACTCCACAAGAAGCATGGAGCGGGAGGAAGCCCGGTGTTTCCCATCTAAGAGTCTTTGGAAGTCTTGCTCATGCTCATGTACCGGACGAGAAGCGGAGCAAACTAGATGAAAAAAGTGAGAAATACATCTTCATTGGGTATGATTCCAACTCCAAAGGCTACAAGCTCTACAATCCTAATAAAAGGAAGACGATCACAAGTCGAAATGTTATCTTTGATGAAGAAGGAGAATGAGATTGGAGATCAAATGAAGAAGACTACAACTACTTTCCAGTTTTTGAAGAAGATATCTTGGAGCAACCAAGAGAGGAGCAAGTTACACCACCAAATTCGCCAACCACAAGTACTCAAGGAGAAGAAAGTTCTAGTGAAAGGACTCCACACTTTAGAAGCCTACAAGACCTTTACGAGGTAACTGAAAATCAAGACAATCTTACCTTGTTTTGTCTATTTGCGGATTGCGAGCCCATGAGCTTTCAAGAAGCTGTGGAGAAGAAGACATGGAGAAATGCAATGGATGAAGAAATCAAGGCGATACAAAAGAACGATACATGGGAGTTAGCTACACTTCCAAAAGGGCACAAAGCGATTGGTGTAAAGTGGGTATACAAAGCAAAGAAGAACTCTAAGGGAGAAGTTGAAAGACACAAGGCAAGATTGGTGGCAAAAGGCTATAGTCAAAGAGCGGGAATCGACTATGATGAGGTATTTGCTCCCGTTGCCCGTCTAGAAACTGTTAGACTAATCATTTCATTGGCGGCTCAAAACTGTTGGAAGATACATCAAATGGATGTCAAATCAGCCTTCTTGAATGGGGAACTTGACGAGGAAGTTTACATTGAGCAACCACAAGGCTACATAGTCAAGGGAGAAGAAGACAAAGTCTTGAGGTTGAGGAAGGCACTTTATGGGTTAAAGCAAGCCCCAAGAGCATGGAATACTCGAATTGATAAGTACTTCAAGGAGAAAAACTTCGTCAAGTGTCCATATGAGCATGCACTCTATATCAAAACCCAAAACAATGATATATTAATTGCATGCTTGTATGTGGATGACTTGATATTCACGGGTAATAATCCAAATATGTTCAAGAAGTTCAAGCACGAGATGACGAAGGAGTTCGAGATGACGGACATTGGACTCATGTCCTACTATCTCGGAATTGAAGTAAAGCAAGAAGAAATGGAATTTTCATTACTCAAGAAGGCTATGCTAAAGACGTACTAAAGAAGTTCAAGATGGATGACTCTAATCCAGTGAGCACCCCAATGGAATGTGGAGCCAAGCTATCAAAGCACGAGGAAGGAGAGAGTGTAGATCCAACACTCTTTAAGAGTTTAGTTGGAAGTCTTCGTTACTTAACATGCACAAGGCCTGATATCCTATATGCGGTTGGAGTTGTGAGTCGATACATGGAGCTTCCAACGACAACTCATTTGAAGGCAGCAAAGAGGATTCTTCGCTACATCAAAGGTACTATTAACTTCGGTTTGTATTACTCTACCTCTGACGATTACAAGCTTTTTGGATATAGCGATAGCGATTGGGGTGGAGACGTAGATGACCGAAAAAGCACAAGTGGCTTCGTATTCTTCATCGGAAATACCGCTTTCACATGGATGTCGAAGAAGCAACCGATTGTCACTCTTTCCACTTGTGAAGCGGAGTATGTAGCGGCTACATCATGTGTTTGTCATGCTATTTGGCTAAGGAACTTACTAAAGGAGTTGAGTTTTCCACAAGAGGAGCCAACTAAGATCTTCGTGGATAACAAGTCAGCAATAGCTTTGGCAAAGAATCCAGTTTTCCATGATCGAAGTAAGCACATCGACACTCGTTTTCATTACATCAGAGAATGTGTTGCAAAGAAGGATGTGCAATTGGAGTATGTGAAGACAAATGATCAAGTAGCCGATATCTTCACCAAACCTCTTAAGCGCGAAGACTTTATCAAGATGAGGAGTTTGCTTGGAGTGGCAAAATCAAGTTTAAGAGGGGGTGTTGAAAACTAAACTTGATTTTGGGTTAAGCAAAATCATGGGTCAATTACCAAATAATCATTTGGGTCAAGCCCAAAAGAACTTAATCCAATTTCTAGAAGTTCTCTAGAAAATATCTAATCACTCCACCTCCTTAAAATGTTCTAGATTAGTTTAGAGAATAAATATCTATGTATTTTGTAATATAAAACTCTAGATATTATGATAGAATAATCTAGATTTAGGATTAGAATAATAAAGATATTTTGTACTTTGGAGGCTATAAATACCTCCATTCCCTCTCATTTGTAACCAAGTTGAAATCAAGAAATAAAAAGTATTCTACTAAGTCTTTCTCTTCTCTAAAAGTCCACATTTCCACTTCCTAAAACATTCTCTTCTCTCCCAAGTTTTTCTAAACACTTTCTCCATCACTTTTAAAACAAGCTTCCTTCCAACAGACGATGCAATCATGCAAGCTGTGCTAAAGCCGGTACAGCTCCACCTGCAACCCAAAATTTCACATAACCAAAGACAAAACTTTAAGCTTAAAGACAGAAGATGAACTCTTAACCAAAAACATACTTTAAGCTTATAAAAAAAGACCAGTAACGAGAAAGAGGATGAAGATGAAATCTGAATCTGCAAGTCCAGCACAAGCTGATGAAACTACTATTACAGGTGGAGCCTGCAGAAAGCAAACCTAAGATTAACACGAAGAGAGATATAAAACAAACATGTGAAATAAAAAGGAAAGTGCATCTTTGTTTTGATGAACTTAGACCAATGAGAAAATGCAACCACATGGGTCCTTTTATACATTTGCGTACAATCGGCATTACTATGGACTATTGAAACATGTTACATATTCTTAACTTTGAATCGAATTTCACCTTAAGTTTCTTGTTTCATCTATATTTATCAGTTTTCCATCTCCAATAATCCTCTGTTTGTTTGCTTCTTATGGATTTATAGCATCAACACAAAAGGAGCGTTTCTGTGCAGCAAGGAAGCAGCAATAGGCTAAAACAATGAGGCAGTGGTCGGATCATACTGTTGGATTATTGGCAAGTGATGGTAGTGAATGGATCAATGGTCAAATCATTCCTGTTAATGGTGATATGTTTAAGAAAGGTTTGGTCTTCTAGGGGTCTGTCGTAGGTTAGAATAGAAACACTGAGGTTCGATTAAGAATAATAACCATGTTTTGTGGAGTCTTCATTAGTAGATTTTTTTCTTAAATGTTTTTTGGTGAATTCATTGACGCTTTGAAAGGTTTAATTTTTTTTTCTATCAAAATTTGCATCACAAATCTGTTTACTCTATAATTTACTTCAAGTCATCATATTAGCGATGGGCAGTGGACTAGCAAGTAGCAACTAGCCTACAACATTGTCTGACGTTTATCATTTAATCCCTCAGATTCGAAGTGAGTGATATTTTAGGCCAAGATTTTTGTTTTATTTTAAAGGGAAAATTTGAAAAAATACACCAATTTTTTTATGAAATTTGAAATCTGTATCAATATTTTTATAAATTTGAAAAAATACACTATATTTTTAGAAATTTGAAAAATACTTTATTTAGTTTCACTAAAACTAAAACAATTCAGAAAAAGAAATTTTTTTTTTGTTTTACATGCTCTTAATTTACAAATAAAAGTTTTATTATTAATTTATAGGATAATAATTAAAACAATTACATAATCTCTATTTTTCAAACTCTTTTCTCTTTCGAAACGAAAAGAAAAATAAATACGTCAACTATTGTAATAAGTCGACTTTGTAAAAAATCAATCAATCACAATAAAACTCGATTATTCAAAAATAAGTCAACATATATTACATGTAAGTCAACTAGTTGGGAATATAAGTGGATGATTTAAATAAGTAAACCTTGTTAATAAATTAATATAGAAAAATATAAGTCTATCTAACGTAGTAAGTCAACGAAAATAAAAAAATAAGTCGATGAACTTATAAACATACGTTACAATAAGTTGACATAATAAAAAATCAATCAATTACAATATAAGTCGATTGTTGAAAAGTAAATCAATCTAAATTAAAATTATGTTAACTGACAGAAAATATAAGTCGATGGTTCAAACAAGTCAACTTTGTGAAAAATCAACTAAACAAAACAACACATAAATCAACTATTTAAAATATGTTGACCAAAATTAAATTATAAGTCGACTAGTATAAAAATACAAGTCGATAGTTCAAACAAGTCGAATATATTAATAAGTCAATAAATAATAAGTCTACAGGTGTAATTAATTTTAAAAATAAGTTAAGAATTTAGAAAAATCTACACACAGTTATAAAACCTCAACCCTGAAAATAAATTATGCTTAAATTTTATAGAAATCCTAAAATTTCTTTGAATGCTTTAAATATTTATTTTTGTATATAATTAATTTAACAATAATTAATTACGATTTTAATATATTAAAAGCTTATATTTTTTTATATCCCACGTTATTGATAGTTCAAATCAGAATTGTTTTAAATTTAACTTATTTATTTAACAATGAAGGGTAGTTTAGTACTTTAATATTTAAAAATGTATTTTACAAATAAATAAAGTGTATTTTTCAAATTTTAAAAAGTTAAGTGTATTTTTCAAAATTTTCAAAAATAAAATGTATTTTTCAAATTTCATATAAAATTTAAGGTAGTTTAAATGATGTTTTACATTCTCAATGTAACATTGATTTTTTCTTTGTTATTGTCTTTTACAATTAGTATTCTTCCATCTGTTTTATCATTGATTAAATTAGACAATACATGACATTTGAATATAGAAAAATTCAGAATTTTGTTTTATTTTAAATGATGTTTTACATTCTCAATATAACATTGACTTTTTTCTTTCTTATTGTCTTTTAAAATTAGTATTCTTCCATCTGTTTTATCATTGATTAAACTAGACAATACATGACATTTGAATATAGAAAAATTCAAAACAAGTTATGAATTTGTGTGAAAATCTTTGAACATCAATTTTTTAAAAACAGAGGGTGTATTTTTGTCGTAATGACTCTTTAAAATTAAATGTTGAGAGAAAGGCATTTGTTTTTTCTTAAGTTAAGTTTAATCAATATGATAACCAACTTTTCTCAAAAAAAGTCTCTCATTTATTTAAAATTGTGTAAATATTTGAGACAAAATAAATTTTGGAGTGTGTTTTTCAACTTTTTGGGAGGCTTTTTTTTTTATCAGTATTTGTTGAAATATTGGAAACGACGGTTCAAAAGACTGACGGAGCTATGATCGACCACGTAGTTAGAGGCAAAGAGAGAAGTCACGGACTAGGACTGGTAAGGAGTACGTATGGGGCTTTTCTGGATCTCAGCTTAGCTAACATCCAAAAGAACCCACTTGTCCAAAAAGAAAAAAAGAGAAAGAAGCTGTGACGTAGACGAACGCCACGTCGTTGCCTTAATTGTTGTTTTACTTCATAAGTATTAAAGCAAATTTCTCTGTATATATGCGTGGAGTGGAGTAACTTGGTTATTTGAATATCACAGCCTACGTGTTTCGTTTTGGAGCGGCCAAATACTGTTAAGTTTTGTTTCATGTAAATAAACAAATGATTTGTACGTACGTCCAAAAATATTGGAATTGAGAGGATCCGAATAAAACTCGTCCTATCGTTTTTGATCAACCCATCCTATAAATACGTATAAAATTTATCCTTAGTTAATCACATCAAGCATCTACAAAAGATCCAACTTAAAGTATAATAACCTAATTAGTGAAACTCATTTGAGCCACTACAACTTTCTACACACAAGTGCTAAACGTTTAGAAATGGCAACGGCGTCGTTTAACATGCAGTCTGTCTTCGCCGGTGGATTGACCGCTCACAAGATCAACACCAACAAGCTTTTCTTCGCAGCAAACTTCGCAAACCTCAAGAGAAATTATTCGATGGTAGTGAGGTCAATGGCCGAGCCCACAAAGGATGAGTCTGCACCTTCACCTCCTCCTCCATCTAAACCTAAGGTATCAATTTATGTAAAAAAAATCTCTTCTTTATTCTTACTTTTGTAACATAACATTATAGATATAATGAACAAGAATTAGTCGAGTGAATTTTCATAATCTTGGCTTGGTGAATATATAGGTGAGCACGAAGTTTAACGACTTGCTAGCTTTTAGCGGTCCAGCACCAGAAAGGATAAATGGGCGTTTAGCTATGGTGGGATTCGTTGCGGCTTTGGCGGTGGAGCTTTCCAAAGGAGAAAACGTTTTTGCTCAGATCTCTGACGGTGGTGTCTCGTGGTTCCTCGCTACGACGGCGATCTTGACACTTGCATCATTTGTGCCGCTTTTCAAGGGCATAACTGCCGAATCCAAGTCCGATGGTTTCATGACATCAAACGCTGAGCTCTGGAACGGACGTTTCGCCATGCTCGGGTTGGTCGCGTTGGCGTTCACCGAGTTTGTTAAGGGTGGGACCCTCGTCTGAGGAAAAAAATAAAAACTTTCTAGGAAAGATGTTATATTATAATTTTTGCCCTTTCAGTCTGTACACTAATCTTACTTGATGTCTTTATGTGAAATAATAGTAAATGGCATTTAAAGAACTTTGGGTTAACTTTAAAATCGATTACCCAGTTTGCGAACACTCTACCGTTGAGTTAGCAACCCCCTAAAAAAAAAGTACTGCAAATATGTAGATACAACCAGAATAAAGAAAAAAAAAATCCAGTCATGTGTGCGTCCGGGATAAATAGATCTATTTCTCTATGAGAGAATTATATTTGGTCGATACACTGTTGTTAATATGATTGTGAATTTTTAATATAGCGAAAAGAAAAAAAATAACAAAGCTTAACCCCTTGATTTGTTAGTTCATGAAGGAAAACTAAGCCTATAGCCTAGACAACAAAACAAAAATAATGAAATGTGTTACTATGCAATAACGCCGAAGAAATTAATTTTCGTTTTTTGTATGGAAACCGGTCCAAGCAAATCAAAGTTTGGTCGCTATAATTGGACTATGGTATGGCGTTTGAAAACCGGCTCTTCCGAGGCCTTGTGGTCGGGTGGTAAGGAGACGAGACTGAATGTTTATGTCCTCTTAAGTTTGATCCACATGTTGCGTGAAATAAAGTCATATTGCTTTGGACATCAGTTGGGTTTGGGTTTTGGTGTGGGTATTTAACTGATGGATTAGTTTGCTAACAGACTACCCATCCCATGATTAGTCGGATCTCATGACCCGTTGACCCGAAAAATCAGTTAGGGAGTAAAATTTTCCGCGATCTGGTTCGAAGTTCATGGTGTTCGTTGAATCGGATCATCTAGTTATAAAAAAAAATACGACAATAATTTTAATCTATATAATACGACGTGATGTTAATAAATTTCAGATTTTGTTATGTTTGGTTGGGTTACATAACCAATTTTGGTCCGATTTCGATTTCAGTTTTTAAGATTTTAAGAATAATAAAATCAAAACATATAGTCTAACTCCATTGCAGTTTAACTATTTCGCAACCCCTGCTAAATTTTACCACATCTTTCTTTTAAAGCTTTAAGCATGTCAATAATAATTGTTTACTATATATTGGTATATATTAAACTTCAATTTTGTAGATATGCATGTATATTTGAAAATTCCAAGATATGCCTTGCCATAATATAACCTTAAAACTTGTTTTTCACTAGGAATATACTTGAGAGATACCTTCAAACATAATTTAATCTCCCATTTTTATGCTAACAAAACTTTGTATCTATATTAAAGAAAAAGCTTTATATACAACAAAAGGAAAAAAAAGAAGAGAAAATATAGAAAAGTGTTTACAAAGGAGAAATAGTAGAAGACTTGTGCATTTTCTTCTCTTGTCCTTGTGGTGGTGGCTGAGAAGATGAATCAACAGCCGCATGATACGACGACGATGCAAGTTGTGCTAAAGCCGGTACAGCTCCACCTGCAACCCAAAATTTCACATAACCAAAGACATAACTTTAAGCTTAAAGTCAGAGGATGAAGATTGAAAGATGATGAACTCTAAACCAAAAACATAACTTAAAGCTTATCAACAAAAAATGACCAGAAACAAGAAAGAGGATGAAGATAAAATCTAAACCTGCAAGTCCAGCACAAGCTGATGAAACTACTATTACAGGTGGAGCCTGCAAAAAGCAAACTTAAGATTTAACAAGAAGAAAGATACAAAACAAACATGTGAAAAAGAAAAAAGGAATCTGCATCTTTGTTTTGATGAACTTACACCAATGAGAAAATGTAACCACATGGGTCCTTTTATACATTTGCGTACAATCGGCATTACTGCATCAAAAAAAAAAAATCACAATAAGCGAAAGTAAGGTTCTGAATCTTTTTTTCAAGCAAGTTCCAAACTTTAAACTGTTATTCATCTATTTAGACATAGAAAACATAATTACTCAACAAAAAGAATCTTGTTTGATCAAATTTCATCCCTAATCTTTTCTTTAAACTGATTGCATAAAAGAAACAAATTTTCAAGAACTTAAAACATACTCTTACACAAATATTCACAAGAGGATATAACAACTCAAAAACAAAAACAGAGATCTAAAGAATTAAAAGAACATACCATGGTTAAATCCAATGAAAGCACTTGCAGTTCCACCAACTGCTGATCCAATCTATATAACAAATAACAACAAATCAGCCTTAAGCTTAAATTGACCAATTTTCCATTTGATCCAAACAAAAAAATAAGCATTAAAGAGAAATGGGAAGTTCTAAAAGAGTCGAATTTAGCATCAAAATACAAAAGTTTTCTAATTTACCATAGAAAAGCTATCCCTGATGAACGGAGCCACAGTCCATTCGTTGGTTTCCTGAAAATCAATACTTCACTAAAATCTCAATCCGAAAACGGGAAAAGTTAAAAGAGGAGAAATCAATTCAACATCATGAATTTTTGTGATAATTTAGCGTGATAAATTACCAGATTTTTCGTAAGAGGGCCTGCGCAATGGTGACATCTAATTCCGGACTCTCTCCCTGAATCCGTCATTGTTTCCGATAACGAGATTACTAATTTGGGCGTTTCGTCTTCTTCTATTTTGTGTTCTTAGGGTTTCGATTTTGTTACTGTGTTGTCTGTCTTCTCCTTTGTTCGGCGAACACACAACACAGACCCTCACGAATCGTCTGCGGCTGAATCTATTTTTTGTTTTCTAGTCAACCAATTAATTGCTGCCACGTGTTCAATCTCGATTCTTACATAGACCGGGCTGGTCCAGTCGTTATTGGGCGTAATAATCATGTTTCGTTTTAAATTTATAAGCTTTTTTTTCTAACTTCTTTATTATTATTCAAATTAAATTTTACGTTCAGGTGGGAAATTCTACGATATTAAACGAGCAAAAGAATTATGTATTAGTTCGATTCAATTTGAAGGATTTTTATATGAATTAATTCAATTATTAAACCTTGTGTAGTCTTCAATTCATAATTTATCGAACCGAAGTACCTTATTTTGATACCTACTACCAAGATCTATGAAAAATGAAGACTGTCAATAGAGCTTCTATGCAATGATTTAAGAGATTCATACAAAGTCACGATGAACAACAAAGAAGAAAAACTCAATAAATTTAATGGCAATTTGAAAGCACATTATGATTTTTTTAAATAATTTTCAATTTTTTTTTTCTTATCAAAAGAAATTTGAAAATTATTTTAAAAAATCATAATATGCTTTCAAATTTATTACCAACTTACATATTTCACAAAAGTATTATTGAAGTGGCACTTTTTCACTGATTACAAATGATAATTTTTGTTGAAGAAAAATACTTATTTTCGAGATCTTCTGTTTTTTCTATTCCTCTATACGATTTAGGGTTTATTGGTTTCAAAAACTGAGGTCGAGATTGATTTTCTCTTATGTAGATAACAACGATAAAAGAAAAACTTTTAAAAAAACAAAAACAATTGTTTTATATAATTTTTTTTCTCTTTGATGGATTTACTTTATATAAATATCCGAAATAGCTGACAAAAAATATTATGTTTATCTTTTTAAATGAAACTTTTATATTTTTGTTTTATAATTAAATTTTAGATGGTAAAATATGAACTCTAATCCAACATTTTTCATAGTAACTATCATTTTAATTCTCATCGAAACTTTTAAATATCTTAATAAATAAAAAATGAAGATTAGTTTCTAGATTCTAAACCCTAATCGTCGATACTATCACATTCGTCATTTCTTTCTCAATCCGCTGTTAAACCCAAACCGTTAATCCTCTTTTTCTTTCACTCTACACCTTTTTTCTCATTCACGTCCCTCCATGGCCTCAAAGGCATTTTGGTTTTAGATAATACAAAAGGATTAGTTTTTAAATAACAAATGTTAAAGTCCTATATGAATATATTATGCTTTTGGGGATTAGTCCTTACAATAAACCCAAAATCGAAGGCTAATCTTCTTCTAGACAGTGATGTTAACAAATAATGAAACAAGACTAGCTATAAGTAGAAAGAAAACGAACCTTGAATAGTTTTTTCTTTCCCGTTTTCTATTTTTTATTAGTTTCTTGGGGTTAAGATGAATAATAAAGATTCTTGACTTCAGATTGCGACTCACCTTTTTTCTTTTTTGAGTTTTTGATTCTCATATTCTCATTCTATAGAATCTCTCACTAAGGAACCCACTTTCTATTTTCCTTATTTTTTCATTAGATAATTTTTTTTAAAAGAATACAATTCCGTGGGCATTTTTCCCGCGAATGTAAGCCCACGTGTTGAAGTATGCTCCCTACGCGAGAGAGCTTCAAAAGCATCAAAGAAGATTAAAGTTAGTCGTGAAACAAGAACCAGAATCTGTTAAATGAACGTACAATGAAGAACATTTAGTCTCTATCACTCTTTATTTTTTCACTTCAACAATGACTTTTTGAAATGTATTAAAGGAACAAAAAAAAGAGTCTAAATTGATGGATGAAACTTAAACAAATGACAATTATATGACATATAAAAGATCCAATTTGATATTTTTTATCGTGCTATTTTGTTGAATCTTTTTTAAAATATATATTTCCATTTATTATCTATGCATATATCAATATGTGAGGTTCCAAAAGACCATTTGTTTTTCTCTTGTGCTTACACAAAACAAATTTGGGTACAATTGGTAGAATGGCTTCTCGCATACCGATTTGTGTATGAATGGCAGGCGGTGATTGATCTTTTTGGAGATGCATGTAACTTTTATACTACGATATACATGTTCAAATGTGGTTAATCTGATATGGAGGGAGTGGAAAAATAGGAGACATGGGGTACTGAATCAACAGGTGATTCAAATTGTCAAGTTTATCAACCAAAATATCAGAAATCAACTCCTCTTGATCATAAGACAAGGAGATTTGAAGTATGAGAATGGTTTATGGATATGATTCGCAACTCACTAGAGAAATTTAAGGTAGGGAAGTTTTCTTGTTAAACCTTTCAAAAAAGTTGTAAAAACGTTTTATTTTTATTTTGAATATAATTTAAGATTAGCATCTAAAAATGTTATTGTTGTTACTCATTGCTATTATTTTTTTGAGCTTTTCTTTCCACAAAGTAACTATCACCCAAACATTCCGAATCTTGATTGGATTATATATGAACACTAGCTAATTCTTTCAATAACTATAGAAAAACATTGTAATTAAAGAAAGAATCTTAATGAGAAGAGTGAGTTTGATATAGATTCATACAAGACTTGCAACACACAACATGAAAGCATATTCTCACCCACATGGATATGAACTATTTTGGTAATATGCTCTCAAATACTTTTTTTAACTCAATGTTATGATAGATTCTTTCTTTCTTGCCCCCAAAACCGAATAAAGTGTATTGAGTAATCACAACCATGAGATATCACCTATAAAAAAAAGTTTGGTTGGGTATATATTAAAATGCCAAGATATCATTCAAGGAACATAATATTTGTTTCTTTTGACCTTTTTCTATTAGTCTAATTAATGAATAATTAGACCATATCTTAGGCACTCATTAAGCTAATGTGGGACTCAAAACTGGATATATTCTCAGTTACACATAGAGGAGTAGTACCCTACACAACTCCAAACATTTGGAAATTACAATCAGATACATATATTTTCTAGGACCTTATTCTATCAAAGATGGGATGTCCTAGTTAATATATGTTAAGATCTTACATCTGAAATGTAAAGAGATCGAATATGTGAAGAGATCGAATATGTGAAGTTATATGTTAATATATGTTAAGATCTTATATCGGAAATATAAAGAGACCAAAGATGTGATGTCTTTATAAAGAAGCCAACACTAATATATAAAAAAATGAGTTATTATCAATTGAATTTGAGTTAGAATTTTGTGATCTAATACGTAAATGGCATTTATTATATCTAGTGTTATCACTAATTTCAAAAATCATAAAAGCTTAAAATCTTGAGAAATGTTTTGAATGGTAAAAAACAGCAT
This sequence comes from Euclidium syriacum, assembly GCA_900116095.1. Classification (NCBI taxonomy): domain Eukaryota; kingdom Viridiplantae; phylum Streptophyta; class Magnoliopsida; order Brassicales; family Brassicaceae; genus Euclidium; species Euclidium syriacum. Next base: position 18,670,293 of record FPAK01000003.1, read on the forward strand.
GCGAAACAACAATATACCATCATCATTTATATATGTGTTGCTCATCCGACAAAAAAGAGATATATTTTGCTAATATGCACTCAAGAACCGACATCAACGAAATAGTTGTAGGGAAGAACTATAGTAAGAAAGTAGCCAAACAATCAATATAGAGATAATTAAATTCTAAAGATTCATGAACAATGAACACATAGATAAAAACACACACACACAGATGGACATGAGAGATAATTGTTATTAGATTAGACAAGAAAGGATACATAATGGGACCAAATGTTTTTGAGCTAACCAAAGAATGTAAAGAAATGGGCCCCTCCAGTAATTTATATACTGTGTCAAGAGAATATGTACTAAACTTGTTGAGGGAGACCGAAAAAACTATATATTCTTTATCATCTTCTTAAAGCAAAACAATGTTTCCAACAAAAAATATTCATTTGTTTTTGCTATCTCAAACTAAAGGCTTCTTTGGTCGACTAAGTCAAAAAGTATTTATCATCAAATTAAATTCTTGAAACATAGCCAGATAATTCACTTTTTATTGGTAATCTTCAACCACCAAATTACCAATAAAAAGATATGTGGATAGGTTACCTTCATTACACAGGACGGTTGGAAGGGAACATACAATCTAAACATAGCGGTTTAGATTTTTTAATTAAATAACATTGATTTATATTACTCTCTAAAGAATTCTTAAAAATACATTTTTTCTAAATGTTTTTTTAATATTTTACTATTCAAAAGCTTGTTATCAATCATAACCATTATTCAATCGCTCGTCATAACTTAATCGTTTCTCTCTTCCACCGTTTATAGCTATTTTCTTTATAACCGCTGAAAAAAACTCTTAATCGTCTTGTTTAAAGAATGCAACTTATCCAACTTAGCTAAAATCATCAATAACAACTGACTAAAAGTCTTGATACAACCATTAGAACTCATGATGTACCTAGAGACCGAAAATGACTTTATGAAGAACGAACGAACAAACACACAATCCAAACAAATGAAAAGCAATGAGAATATTCCAAGAGAGTTAGACCTGTGACTATGAAAATATCAAGGAATAAATAAGAAACGAGTGGATTCTCCAACCCAAGTTATAAAATAAAAGTTAGGAAAAAATCGGGGAATACGATACTTTTCTCTGCCAGAATGGCGAAAGAATGCGCATAAGATGCATTAATTGTGGATCAATTCTGGTATCTAATTGGAGTTGAAAAGTTGTAGTCCATAGGAATCAATCAATACATGAATTTATTTAAAAGAAAACAATTATCTACATAAATAAAAACATCAACAGTTCAAACGATAAAGACACACACAACTAAACAAAAGCATCGATTGGACCCATTATACATATTCCATACCTTAATTTATCATTCTCTAATTTGCCCCATCCAACTTCCTATATAAATCAAAGTTGCACCAAACCAACCTGAAAGAAAAACAAAGAACAAGTAAAGAGAAAACATCTTCCTTAGTTCGTGGAGTTTTTACACTATTATTTCGATTTAAAGAACTAAAGATCACGTCAGGTAAAAAAGAAAACATCGATAATCGTGCCAATCATAAACTTACTTACATTTTACCTTTTTGTGAAACAGACTTTTCTAATGTATTACCAACACCATCACCAAGGCAAAAACATACTTTCTTCTTCAAGAATGCATATACAATCCGAAAGACATCATCCGTTTATGCGAGGAGGTAATAGTCATGGAGATTCTGGACTTATACTTTCAACCGATGCAAAGCCACGATTAAAATGGACTCCTGATCTTCACGAGAGATTCATCGAAGCGGTTAATAAGCTCGGTGGAGCAGATAGTGAGTGTTTTATATCATTAGCTTAAGAGAATTTTGATATCATTTTTAATTCAATAGCAGGCTTTTAAAGATATATAATAATATTGTTATATTTTTCTTTTTAATGTTCTGTTTGTAGAAGCTACTCCAAAGACAATCATGAAAGTTATGGGTATTCCAGGTCTTACCTTATACCATCTGAAAAGTCATCTTCAGGTAATAACACATCATACACAGATATGCATTTCTTGGTACTTGATCTGCAAATATCTACACGTGACTCGTTCATGGTCCAAAGTTTTCGTATGTCTTACATAAAATCATAAAAAATAATTTAGAAAAATCATATCAAAAATTTCATTAAACATTTTCCATAAATTTTATTGCTGTTTAAGGTTTTACGGTTTCTTCTTTTTGTTATTCAGAATTCCGTTATTGAAAGTCATAATTCGTTTTAACAAACAAACTTAACTAATGTCAAAAAAGACTCACAAATAATGTTAGAAGGACAAAAAAAATATTGTCATTATATTAGAAAGAAAATGGCTCATAAATACTTTTAACCAAAATTTGGTTATATGGAGTTAAAATTCTAATCAATTGCTTCAATTGCTTGTGCTACCAGAAATACAGGCTCAGCAAGAATCTCATTGGACAAGCTAACAGTGGATTAAACAAAATAGGTAAACCAAATTCACATATTCAAACTTTAATACTCTTACAAAAGATCTAAAAATCTTAATATATATAGGTATGATGACTATGATGGAAGAAAAGACAAATAATGCAGAAGAAATTCAAAGCGAGAGTTTAAGCATTGGACCACAACCAAACAAGTAATTAAAGAATATGAACTATTTTGTTTATATGCTCCAACTTAATTAGCTTGTCACAAGAAAATGAACTAATCTTATTTGCAACTCAGGAACGCGCCGATAAGTGAAGCACTAGAAATGCAAATAGAAGTCCAAAGAAGACTTCATGAACAACTTGAGGTATATATCCAATATTCATACAACACTAATCTTTACTCCATTTTGAAAACATTTAAAGATTCTTGTAATTCATGAAAAAGAAAACTTAGAACCAAGTGAATATTTATAACTGATCCAGGTACAGCGACATTTGCAGCTCAGGATAGAGGCACAAGGGAAGTATCTACAATCGGTTTTGGAGAAAGCTCAAGAGACTCTCGGAAGACAGAATAACCTCGGCGCAGCGGGAATCGAAGCTGCGAAAGTTCAACTCTCAGAGTTAGTATCGAAAGTATCCGCGGATTATCCAAACTCTAGTTTCTTAGAACCAAAAGAACTTCAAAACCTTTGCTCTCAACATATTCAAACTTATAATCCATCTGATTGCTCACTAGAGAGTTGCTTAACCACAACAAGCGAAGGAAAAAACCCGAACAACAACTTAGGAGGACTAAGAACGTATCTTGGCGATTCAAGATCCGAGCAGAAAGAGATTATGGAACTCGCGTGGAATCCGTATCTTTCGACAGTGGTTAGTGACACCGTGGAACAAAGAATCTCAAATTCTTTAAGTCCGGGTAGATTGTCAATGGGAGTAGGAATGGTACAAGGACATAAAGGTCATTATCACCAAGATCAAGACAAGAATGAGTATAATACAGAGGAAAGATTCAAAGAGGAAAGTCATGAGGTTCATCATAAGCTTGAAACAGAGCTAAATCTTAACTCCAAAGTTGAAAATTATCGTACAACGCTTCCTAAACAGTTTGATTTGAATGGTGTTAGTTGGAATTGAAAAAAGGATACAACCTTGAATCAAGATTCTTGAGGATAATGTAGTGTACTGCTCATTGTTATTAACTTCATATATACAAAGAATTCGATAAGTTCATAGATGATACGCTGTAAATTTTGTAAACCTTTACTGTCAAATTGCGTTTGGACCGCATCAAACGCATTTTGATTGACTAACCAATCAAGACTCGGGTATGAATGGTGGTACAAATCAAGACTCAGAAACTTCGACATTGAAAACAAACCGTATCAAACCCAAGAACTAATAATAAAAAACCGGTTTGGCTCGTGGTTTAATTCAAACCGGTATGGTCAGTGAACTTGTTGACAACCTCTTGTTCCATTTCCATAAGTTGATGACAGAAAGCTACAACATCTTTCACTTCTTCATCAAACTCAAACCTAAACTCTCTCCATTGATACTTATCTCCACCTTCTTCTTCTTCTCCACTCAGTACTTTCCCCAACAACTCGAAACCTTTCTTATCTATCGATACCATTTGCGCATCCTAAATCACCAACAAACCAAAAAACCAAATCAACATAGAGAATCAAAGATCCAAGAAAGTAAAAGCAAAAAAATGTCTTACTCTTGCGTTTATATCGAGATAGTATAAACAGAAAAGAACCAAAGCTCGTCTTCTCGATTCATCCTTATTGATTCCATCCACAAGTTTCATAGACCAAACTCCTATGAATTAAAAGATGAAAGCAAATGACAAAAGTTTGAAAATCAAATTGAATTCTTTTAAGTTTTTCATTTACCTAATGGATCTGCTTTTGAGAGTTCCAAAACCTTCAAGTCTATTTCTTTCGTAGCACCATTCGGTTCAATAAACATACATGAGCTAAGAAGAAATAAAAAAACCAAATCAATCACAACCATCATCTTTCCAAATCATAAAGCAATCTTAGTAATCATTTTACCTTGGAACGAACTTATAAAGAACGTATTTTTCTTTCGCATCATCATCAACCAAAGCTTTAAGACTCTCACACCGAGAAGCATACATCTGGTTTGAAGAATTCAAGATACTACGAACAGAGTTCGGAGACTCGCTAATAGCATTCATCTCTAATTGTATAGCTTCCTCAACATATTTATTAACCGACTCAACCTTAAAGACGAAAGCATAATGAAAGATTAAGGAAAGATCATGACTTTTTTATTCGAAAATTCGAAGTTTTCTTACTCTTTTCTCTTTAACAGGAAGAATCTCTCCAGTAAAAGCAACTCGATTTGGAAGCTGTGAAGAACAGAGAGCGAAACAAGATTCAAGAAGCTGTAATGGATTCAAATATAGAGAAGAAAATAGATTTCACAAACCTTTCCTATTGACTTGAACAAACCAGCAAGAGGACCAGGATATGGATGTGCAATCGAAAACGATCCACGTTCATCAAACATTATGTTCTTCCACAAAAAAAAATTAGAAAAATTCAGAAAATCATTTCAAAACTTTAAGTATAAACATTAAGAGAAGAAGTTTGAGAAGCTTACGACATTGTGTGGTTCACTTTCTGGTACCCAAAGATATGGCTTTCCTCGTCTCATCACATACTTAATTTTCGAAGTATGTATTATACTTGAGCACAAACAAACGAAAAAAATACTCAAAATTCAGAAATCGAATCGAAAATTGAATTCGAATGAAATTACTTTGCTTTATCTTCGGGTTTGATTGTGTTTAAGTATCCTTGCCAGTTCGAAACGATTATAGTCTGTGTGACACAGAGAAGAGATCAAAGGGAAAATTTTCAGATCGATATGAAGAAAGAGATTCGATTTGAGAAAATTAGATAAGAGATACGAGGAAGTACTTTGCATTTTTGTGCTAGTATTGAGAGATTCGACTTGCTTCCTTTCATTACGCCTCTGTGCTCACCAAGTGTTCGAGGAAATGTGTCTGTGAATCGCTTGTAAAAATCACAATGTTAGGAGGACGAAGGAAGGTAAACGGTGTGTTTAGAAGTAAATAAACCCAGTTATGAAGCCCATGATAGTTTTGTTGTTCAGTTTTCAATTCGGAAACTCTTATTGGGCTCTTGGGCTTTAAAGGTTTAATGTAAAGCCCATCATCTACTTCTTCTCCAGTAAAACCCTAATAACATTGTCGTCTGGAAAATTCTTACAACCAGAAAAACATCTTTGAGGTACGGTTTCTTGTGTTTGCGAATCTTAGTCGGTTTTGTTACTCTGTTTATTTTCTATTCTTCAGCTCGATTTGAATTTTTTATTGTTCTACACAGGGTTTAATAAGAAACGACGATGTATCTTCAGTGCTATATCAACGAAAAGGGTGAGAAGGTTTACACCACCAAGGTACCTTGAATCTGCTCATCTCTTCTTTTGTATTTTCGTATGAATCATCTCTTCTTCTTTCTAGATTCTCAAATCAAAATCTCTGTTTTTTTTGTTGTTGTTATGTTTAGGCTTTATCTTTGACCCACGTATATATAACTTGTTCGATTTTTGTTGTTTAGTATTAACATTTTTGCATTTTTTTAAGTTATTTCATACAAATTGAGCTTGGTTTTGATTGCTTAATCTTGTTCAAACTGTGTCAATGAAACTGAATTGTGCAGAAGGAATCACCACTCGGTAAAGCTACTGAATCTGCCCATCCGGCTCGATTCTCACCTGATGATAAATATTCAAAGCAGAGAGTTTTGTTGAAGAAGAGATTCGGTCTCTTACCTACCCAGAACGCACCGGTCAAGTACTGAAATGCTTATACACGAACCAGACCGGCTGGTTTTTAGTGTTCTTGTATTGCTTATGTTGTCTTTTAATGAAATGTTGACTTGAACCGACTTTGTATGTCTTCGAATATTGAAACCTTGAAGGAATTAATTCTTAGAGTGGTTTATATTTAATAATGTCCGGTTTTCATCAAACCGATTCAAGTTAGAACCTAAACCGGATTGTTAAAACGTACCCGGCGAGACGTAGGCGGAGGAGTTAGTGGATTCCGGGAAAGATCACTCTCTTCTCTAACAAAACTCTGTTTCTACTAAAGTTTTAAAACGTTTTGATACAAACCAAATTCGGTTCTAATCTACAAATCACAAACCTTAATTGTTGCGTGTATAGACTCAAAAAAATGTCGTGTCTTTCAGTTACAATACCTTCATAGTTCATGTATTACGTGGTTATCAATATTAAAATAGCATTTTTTTTTTTCTACTTAATAAAAAAATCACAGCTCATCAATGTGATTGTTGACCGAAAATAGATAATCAACAAGATGATCATAATGTGTCCACTGAATGTCATCTCTACGTGAGTACGTGTTTCCGTGTGGATAGATATTTATTTTTCATGTCGACTGCTTAGTGCTTCCTAAGATTTTAATTATAATGATTAGAAGTTTTCACATTTTCGGTCTTCCATAATTTCTAGGCTAAAAATAAAAAAGTAGACTTAGTATCCCTTGTATAAAAATATAGGCGAAACAAATCTCGCTTACAATATGATTTATTTATGAAAAGATGCTTCTATGGACCAACCGGAACTAATTAATTCTATGCTTTTTACAGATGTTTTTCTTCATGATTTTTATAAAGTGCTACCAAATCAAGAATCTCTATCGTCATGTTTTGTATTTGGATGTTTCTGCTATTTAATTGGAATTTAATTTACATACATCATCGAGTTTTCTTCTCATAAGTACTTTTGTACGTATACTCGATCGTGACAAATATAATCAACTTTTTTTTCTATTGGAAAATGAACAAATTGAGTCTAAATACTACCTACTATACTTCAACAAGAGTATTAAAGAATACTTAAGCTAAAATAATCATATGATTAAACCACAATTATTAAACGTTTGTTTATTTGAATACGAGTACGTACATGATACCGGATATAACCTATAAATCTTATTTTCAGCTACGGTGATATTTTAACCCAAAAAGAACTAATTTGACATCATTTTCATATTTTGGATTTATGTCGACGCAGATAAACCAAATTTGAAACTGATTTTTTTTTCTGTCGTAATTATATCTCCCAAAAAATTGTTGGCGAATATTTCACGAAACAAATATACAACATTGAAACCTCTTCAACGCATAGACTTGGAAATATTTAACGCAAATTGACGATTTACTGGAATATTAATGAGTTTATTTGTATTTTAAATAGTTGTCCACTTGTTTAATTTGAAACAGAGCAATATGGAACGATTTAAAACTAGAAATTCCTGTTTGGGTAAATGTGAATTTGTGATGCTCACGACATTTTGATAGAAATTGTCACTCTCAACGCTAACTATTATATTTCATATGAGTTTTCTATTTGCCATTGGGTATATCAACATCCATTAAACAAATAGCAGTATTTTTTTCTAAATATACTTTTAGATCGATTTAATGGCCTAACTAATACGTTCAAATTAGTAAGAACAAGAAATCACGATAGCGAGTTTAACCTGCAATTTTATTGTTTCTCTAATCGTCCGTGTGAACCTCCAAAACTTAACATATTGTGCCTAACTTGAAAATTAAATTTCATATTTAAATCCTAAAAAATTTAAATCTCTAAGCCAAACTCGAGCTAATATCTGGCCAAAAAACACACATGTTAGTTAGGTCTTAATTATCATTCGTGGTTCCAAGTCTCAATAATACATTTCACTCATTTTCTAAAAACCGACGACTTAACCAATTAATTTCGTAACATAACCGTATTGATTTATCATGACCGTGGTTCAAATTAGTTGCCGATTTTTACCCAAAGAAGCCAATTAATCTCCGTCTAGTTCGACTATTTATCTTAAAATTTTAATGAATGAAGCCTAAATTTTACAATTTCAAATTAATTTCATAATTTCACAATATATATTGGCCATACAATTCGTTTAAATATATTTTATTTAATAGTTTTTCTGTTTCATAAAGAGTATAAATCCACCACGAATGCTTGACTTTGCAAAATTTTAAAGAGAGCATTTCACCATAATACGTTTATTTTCAGATAAATTTTTGTCTCCTAATGACTTATTTCTTATAAATATTATTTTAATATATTTAATTGTTATATTATATAATAATGGTCGGTTTCTATTTCAAAGGCGGTTTTGACTCTGTTTCCTTCTTTTTTGTTTAAGACTCTGTTTCCTTCTTCTTCCTTCTTATAGTCTCTCTTACCTATTTTGATTTCTCCTTCCTTTCGCTCATTTAGATTTTTGTCAGCTTAAACAAAATCATTTTCATTCTTTTATTTAAATCAAACAAAGCCACAACCACATACCATTACTAAATTCTCTTTCTTCTTCCAGTTCTTCTATACTCAAAATGAATCATCGACGGAAACAGAGTCAAATAACTTACTCCGCCGTGATCTTCATCGGAATCTTCATCATCACCATCTCCGGCGTATCTGGTTTGGGAGTAAACTGGGGAACAATGGCGACTCATCAGTTACCACCTAAAACAGTAGTACAGATGCTTAGAGACAATAACATAAAGAAAGTGAAACTGTTCGATGCAGATACGAACACGATGGGAGCTCTCGCCGGATCCGGCGTGGAAGTGATGGTGGCGATTCCTAATGATTTGCTTAAAGCTATGGGAGATTATCAAAGAGCTAAAGATTGGGTTCAAAGAAACGTCTCTAGATTTAATTTCAATAATGGTGTTAAGATCAAGTAAGTTTTTATAATTCCTTCTTTTTTTTCCCATGTTTGATTGGTTTCCGTTTTTTTTATTTTACGGAATTAAATTTTAAATAGATGATGATCACTACCAAAATATCATCATTTGTAAGTTTTAGATTTTAACAATTTTAAAATTTTATTTTTCTTTTCAAATTGGATCCTAATATACGATGCTTATAACCATCATTAACATACATACTATGCTTCGATTGAATCCTTACCCCTCTCATTTACAGCTAATTCATATCGCTTTGTTCACTAATGCGACTAAGATCAAAGATTTTTATAAAGTTTGGATTTGATGTGTAGAATGTTTATTTAAAAAACGTAATATATTTTTTTAAAAATCAATAGTGTAATATCAAATAAAATAGCGTATCATCATAAGGTTTTTTGTTTAAAACATACGAGACTCATGAAATTTGTATTATATTTCAATATTTTATAAATAAATTTTAGTTTGGGATTATTTAGTGAATATACTTTCTTATTTTTTTTGGATATTGGATGTTTTGAAAATCAGTTATTAGACCTTTTTGGAGGATATTTGTTTCTTTTAATATTTTTAGATAGTTTTCTTTTATATAACAAAGAAAATAAAAAGATGACGTGAATAAAAGTTGACAGAAATGAAAAACCTGGATTATGTGGTCCATAATAGTCCTGAGCCCACCATATTAGAGAGATTGAGATGAGCTCCAATACTTTCCACGTTGGTTTTGAGTTTTGACTAGTTGGACAACTAAATTTTAAATTCTTTTTATCTGTAAAATGATATTATTGGTCGACTTATATGTGAATTATTTGAATTTTTCTTTTAATAATATGAGTTGTTAACTTGTTATAGTTGGTTGGACACCATGTCATTCATTTAATTCTAAAAAGTTTTGTCAAAGAATATCCTATATATAAATTATAATGCATGCTTCTACAAGTGAATTATTTGAAGTTGTTTTTTGTATTATGTGTATATCCAAATATTTATTCAAAACATGGACCGTCATGTGTGTAACTTTAAAGAATTTATTGCACATGAACTGAGTTTGTTCGGGAAAACAAAAAATTTAAGTTTTTTCCTTTTCAATTTCTCTTTATTGCAAAAGCTGCAAACTTTGCAAATACTGGATACCATGTGAAATTTCACATATACATTTTTATTTTCTTATCGCACCAGCGTTAAAAATACATTTATCATAACAATTAATATTTTTTCCAACAAAAAGAAATGAAATCATGTAATTACAGAAATCAAACTAGAAGAAAAAAAAACAATATAACTATGTGCCTTACATATATAGTTTTTCTTTTAACATTTAAATCAAGAATTATTATTCAATTAGTAATTTCCACGTTCTTCAAAGTACATATATATTTTTAATTGTGTATATTCAATCATATAGATACATTTCAAGATTATGTGTCTGTATTATGCGGATTTAAATCTGTTCTTGATCGGAAATTCATAAGTTACGTAGACATTTAAATTGTAATTTTCTGATATATTTGCAGATACGTTGCCGTAGGGAACGAGCCGTTCTTAACAGCGTACAACGGATCATTCATAAACCTAACGTATCCAGCACTCTTCAACATCCAAACAGCTTTAAACGAAGCCGGAGTCGGAGATTTCATCAAAGCAACCGTTCCATTAAACGCCGACGTTTACAACTCTCCACCGGACAACCCAGTCCCATCCGCCGGAAGATTCCGTTCCGACATTATCCAAGAAATGACACAAATCGTAAACTTCCTCGCACAGAACAAAGCTCCTTTCACCGTTAACATTTACCCTTTCCTCAGTCTCTACTTAAGCAGCGACTTCCCTTTCGATTACGCCTTCTTCGACGGCCAAAACACCGTTAACGATAACGGCGTTATCTACACAAACGTTTTCGACGCTAATTTCGACACGCTTTTAGCTTCTTTAAACGCTTTGAATCATGGAAACATGGAAGTGATCGTTGGTGAAGTTGGTTGGCCTACGGATGGAGATAAAAACGCAAACGTTCCAAACGCCGAACGGTTTTATTCCGGTTTGCTTCCGCGGCTAGCTAACAACGTTGGAACTCCTACGCGTAAAGGTTACATTGAGGTTTATCTTTTTGGATTTATCGATGAAGATGCGAAAAGCGTTGCGCCTGGAAACTTCGAACGTCATTGGGGGATATTTAAATTTGACGGCCAACCGAAATTCCCGGTTGATTTACCCGGACAAGGTCAGAAAAGGTTCTTAACCGGAGCTCAAAACGTTCAGTATTTGCTTAACCAATGGTGTATGTTTAATCCAAACGGTCGTGGTAATATGAGTAAGCTTGGAGATAACATAAACTACGCTTGTTCGCATTCGGATTGTACCGCTTTGGGTTATGGATCGTCTTGTAACAATCTTGATGCGAATGGGAATGCGTCTTATGCGTTTAATATGTATTTTCAAGTGCAGAATCAGGCAGCTGAAGCGTGCGATTTTGAAGGACTTGCGACGATTACTACACAGAATATTTCTCAAGGACAATGTAATTTTCCGCTTCAGATTGGAGAGCCATCGTCTGGTCATTATGATTATAGTTATGGTTTGATGGTTAGGTTGAGTTTGGTGATGAGTGGCTTTGTGTTTCTTCTCATGACACAATGAGATTAATGTTACGTTTGTATATGAATGTATTCTTGGTTCAATCAATCACTGATATTTTCTCCTTTGGGTCAAATTCAAGGTTTCAAATTTTATTCATAAAACTACTTTAACTTCTCTTTTTAAAAATTTTGTTTGCCTCATTTAACTGAAGTAGAAGTGATCCGATTATAGCTTCTTCTGTTGTGTTTTAACATAAAATACTTTATATACGTAGAATGTGTAATTTTATACATTTTCTGGTTTGGTTTACTTTATTTTTGATCATTTTACTTTGAGAAATTTTTTATCAAACTTATTGGGAGGAAAATAATTACAGAAAGATTATATCCTTTCACTAAGCTATATGTTCCAAATACCTTTTTGTTTTGATTTCCGACTAACACACACGTTCTCCTCCATTATGTTTTTTCTGTTCCAATGAGATATAAAGGAATAATTAAAGAGATGACCCTTATAAGGTTATCAGCACATCTTAACATTCTTTAGGCTAATTACCAATTTTAGTCCCATTTTAACACCCAAGTTGGATACTCGCATTGGAATCTCTCTAATACGGATGCTTTAAAGTCTGAGTGTTTTTGGTTTTAGATTTAAAAATCAAAATTTGATCAGAAACCAAATATAAAACCCAAAATACCAAACCGATTACTATTAGATTCGGTTTTGATTATTGATTTGACAAAAACTTAAAAACGAGAACCAAAACTCATATATGAACACTCCTTAAAGAATTGGATAACAGAAAGAACGTTATAAAAATGGGAGGGAATAATTCGGAATATAAAAAGAAATAGCTATAGCATAATCATCACATCTTACATTTTATAATTAGTTATTTACGTTCAATACGCCAATCCTAATCTGGTAGAAGAATAAGTCGTCTCCTCATAAGGGTCTCTCTGTCCCAACAGTTGACTAACATAAGTCTTTTCCATTTCTTGCTGCACATTGCATTTAGAATACCTTTGTGAGTTTTCCTCCTCTTCCCCATTTCACTCTAATGGTTTCTCATTATGTAAGAATCATTCTAGAATTAACCTTCTTGATGCTTTTGAATGTAATGCTTTTCGTGGGTTATACTCATTTCATATTCCGTCAAAATTACCAACCAATTGACCATCATTCCACATTTCTGTTACCGCATCTCAACTGCAAATATGATGTCTTTCCGAACTTCCACGGTGCAGATGTCCGAAGAGGCTTTCTCAGTCATCTTCTCAAGGAGCTCAAAGGAAAAGAAATTGACACTTTTATTGACAATAACATCGAGAGAGGCAAGTCGATTGGTCCTAGGTTCATACATTCTATCAGAGGATCTAGGATCTCGATTGTCGTACTCTCGAGAAACTATGCTTCCTCGACATGGTGTCTAGGCGAATTGGCGTTGATAATGCATTTTAGGGAAGAGTTGGGTCTAATAGTGATGGTTGTTTTCTATGAAGTGGATCCAACTGACATCAGAAAACAGATCGGAGAATTTGGGAGGATCTTTCGAAGAACTTGTGTAGGACACAGAAAGAAAGATATTGAGAGATGGAGACAAGCTTTGGCTGAAGTGGCCACAATCGCTGGTTACCATTCAAGAAACTGGTTAGTTCTTTTTAATACCATTTCTTCTTAATTCGTTAGGTTATATATTTTTAGCTTTTATACAATATCTGGCCAACAACCATTGAACGAACCCTACCGAATTTGAATATGGATAATGATACTTCATTAGTACTTAACTACTAATACAAATCACTAGGCTACAAATCTTGATTATATTCTTTTACTTGTCTCGGTATGTCTTTACAATGAGCTTTTTGCATGAATATTTAACTTGTTTTAATATGTTTCTCCGGTTTAGGGATAATGACGCAGCAATGATCGAACAAATCGTCGTTGATGTTTCAATCAATTTGTATCACTCCCCTCCGTCAATTGAATCAAGAATAGATGAGAGATCATATGAACATTGATGAGATAAGGACTCAGGTGAAATAATAGTTGGATTAGGAGGTCCATAAGAGTCCTGTCTCCATCACATTAGACAGGCTGTGAGAAACTCCAATCCTTTACACGTTGGTTTTAAGTTTTTGACTTGTAGTTGGACAACTAAAATTGTACTCTCTTTTTGTTTATCTGTTATTGCTATTATTGGTCGACATAAAAGTAAACCATTAGAATTGTTTTCATATATGGATATAGTTCAAAAAGTGAGCAACAATTACAAAACAAATAAATATACCTCAAGGACATTAGTTATGATTATAATTATCAAATTCTGTTTTGATGGTTGGCTTTCATGATAGGTGGCTTCTTGTTTCTTCTCATAACACGATGAGAATAATATTGTTGTGAATGGCAATATTATATTGGGTCCACCAATCATTTCATGTTATATTATACAAAAACACGAACCATTTTTTTACAAAAGAGAGCCACCATTAACAGTGATGACTTGACCATTAATCCATTCACCACCATCACTAGCTAAGAAACAACAACAGATGCGATGTCTTTGGTCTCACCGAGCCTACCAAAAGCGTTTTGCATCTTTACTTTCTCAATCATCTCATTGCTCATTCCTGCGAAAAACATCTCTGTGGCTGTGGGTCCCGGAGAAACACAGTTCACTGTGATTTCTGTGCCTTTGAGCTCTTTTGCGAGAATCTTGGCCATTGTTTCTATAGCTGCCTTTGAAGCTGTGTATGAGCCAAATGATGGTTTTAAAGATTGAACAAGAGATGATGAGAGAAGGATGATCCGACCACCGCCTCCACGTTTTAGCCTATTCGCTGCTTCTCTAGCGCAAAGAAATGCACCTCTTGTGTTGACCCTGTTTTCATAAACAAAACAAAAAAGGTATATAACAATACGAAATGGCAAAATCGCAGAATTTGTTAAAGGAAAAGAGATTGATCTATAAAAAATGTGGATAACTAAAAAGACAAAATTTAAGTAAATATCATGTAAAATGACGGTTTTTCTTCTATTTATTGATTTAGCGTAAAAGAAAGTTTCCTAATCATTCGGCCATTACATCAGGTTACGATATAGAATTAACAGAAACAAATTTGTCATTAAACTTGTTGAATGGTTAACAAAAAAAATTGTGTAACGAAATTCAACTCTCTTTTTTTGTCATTATATTTGTTTGATTAATACAAATTTACGGAAACGTTCCATATTTTCATCATAATGTGGTTGTATTAACTAGAACTCAGCCTAAATGCTGCATCATTTCTTACTAATACTAATGTCTCAATTTCACAATACAAACAAGAACAACAAAAAGAAAAAACAGATACACGAAATGAATAAGTGGACAAGATTTGCAAAATTTAGTTAACCTGAAAATGCGATCAAAGAGTTCTTCGTTCGTGTCTGAGATTGTCGAATGGTTAGGATCAGCAATAGCGGCTGAGTTAACCAGGATATGAACCGGTGATTCAAAGACTCGTTCCGCTTCATCGAAAAGCGACTTCACCTGGTTAGGCTCCGATATATCGGCTTTAACCACAATGACACGTGGACCTTCGTTATTTGCACGGTTGCTACTGGTGGTAATCTCCGTCTCAACATTTTCGGCTTCGACGGAGTTAGTGGAGTAATTAATGACGGTTCTAGCCCCACGCTCCACGAGGTGGATGGCTATAGCACGGCCTATTCCTCTAGATGAACCGGTAACTATAGCGACTCGACCGGTGAGGCAAAGCGCCGGCGGAGAAACTGACGACTCTGCAGCCATACGAATAAGATTTCACTTCTCAAAAAATTTGGATATTTTTGTTTATATTTTTAAAAATAATAATAATTGGAATTGAAAATTTTAATCAGTTTAACTTTATCTTGTACTATCTTGGAGTGTAGGTCCTACAAGGCCTGAAAATGTGTGTACCGAATTGTCGAGATTGTGAAAGGGAGAGTTACCAACCAATCAAGGCAAAGAAAAATACTGTTAATTTTTTACATTACTCATATATTTTCTCAATAAATTAACCCATAATATCGTTCGTAAGTTTCGTTAAGGAGATGAATATATATATATTTTTTTAAAATGTTAAATTATATCAATAAAAAAATCATTTTTACATCAAAAATATGAACAAATTTTCAAGAAAAAGAAAACCATATACAAGCATAAAGTCCCTAAATCCTTGAGCGAGAGGCAAGCCAAAGTTGAAGACCATCTTTATAGCGAGCATTTCGAATAATTCTAAACGAACTAAATCTGTTTTTGACAACTTTATCCATTAGTTTGATCATCTTCTGTGGAAAACCACGATATCTTTCATTCAGTTCTCTCCATAGAAAATAGATTATAACTTAAAATAAATATCTGAAGATGTAAAGTTCCAAACGAGACTTATGCGAATACGTTAGAGTTGATACTATTTTATTCCAATCTGTTGAAAAATCATTGCAAAGTAAGCTTTTAGCTAAGTTCGTCCAGACTTGTTTAGAATATGGGTATTCAAAGTATAAATGGTCTCGTGTCTCCATTGGATGGCAACAAAGAACATACTCAGTAGAGTATGTGGCAGATCAATGTTGCATTCTATCTTCTATTGGTAATCGATTGATGAATATTATGAAGAAAATACTAAAATAATATTTTAATGATAAAAATTCAAGTTATTTAAGAAAAAAACAAAAAGAAATTTCTTGGATAGCATATTATTTCACAGACTTATTTATGCAGTCAGATAATATGGATTTATGGTAGTTATGGCTATTGGGGTAAACTCATGGATTCCTAAGTACAAAACTTGATAGTGAAGCAAGACATCTCCTACGGTCCATCAGAAGAAACCGGTAGACATTGGAGCTGCACAAGAATTCGATGTCGAAGCATATTTGTATTAGGTTGGGTTGTCCAAATTGTCCACCATAATCTAAATCATCGATCATCTTATACTTTTTTTTATCAACATTTCACTCATACTTTTGAAAAAAAAAAATGAATTCGAGTTATAATGAATTGATTACTTTTATTTTTAATAGTTTACAATTCACATACTGCACTGCACTAATAAAACTATCAACCTTCATTTATGCCTAATGATTATGTTTGGTTGTTGAAACACTTCGGATGTGATTGAAATTTTCGAGTACTGAATGTTTTTATCTTTTTGTCTCCATCATTTAATTAGAGAAATTACGAACAAAATTCCACAATCTGTGATGGTGTGTGTTGGACATCAAATCAATAAAGGAGAAAATACAAGAGCCAGACCTTACAACCAACAATATGTTCAGGAGAACAAAGTAAGATAAGATAAGATAAGATTTTTACATTAAACTTTGAAAGAAAATTGTTATTCTCCAACACCAAAATCCACCTTTCATAATTTAAAAACTTCTGCTGCACTAATCAATAGGAAAAATTGGGAAAATTACAAAAAATCAAACATCAATATTTAGAATTTTATCTTCAACTTACAAAAAAATGTAAAATTACCTTTCCGTCTTATAAAAACCCACAAATATAACTCTCTATACAGTCTACATAATCCTGTACACTTTTTAAGATATCATTAAATTACATTATTATAGAAGATTCGAATTCTTGGCAACTACATTCAAATCCACAAACACAAACTAGCATTTTAAAAACTAAAACTTTAAATAAAAATATTTATATAGGTACAATTAGTGATTAAAAGTGATACAAATTTTATACCAATAAGTGAATGATAAAAAACAGAGAATATCGATTTTAAAATTGGTTATTATTAAAATAGTACTATTACATTAATAAGTCTACTAGATCACCTTCACGGCGGCCGTCGCATTTTGCTCTTATTTTTTGCAGTCTACAAAGACAAGATAAGATTCTTAAATCACTTTGAAAAGAAAAAATGTTATTATTCTCCAATCCCAAAACCCAAACCAAAATTCCACTACCAATTATTATTATTATTAAAAATTTCTGATTAACTAATCAGTAACAAGGAAAGTGATGTAAACACCAAAATGCGTTTGTCACGTGTCATGTGAACAATCTTATCTCTTAGATTTGACAATGCCAAACTGTCCTCCACAATTACAAGCCCTTCCTTTTTCCCCCCTAATGGACCCCACAAATACCATATTCTTTTTCTCCCATTTTTTTTTTATTTTCAAACAAAAAAAATCATCGAGGAAGTGCTCGCCGGAGAAACTGAGCAAGTTGTGCCGGAGCACTAAGATGCGGCAAATGTCCTTCAGTTTTCAACGTCTCGACCTTCGTATCACCACCGAGATGTTCCCGGAGATACTCCGCAACAGAAGCCGGAACCGAAACATCTTTCGCCGTTTGAATCACACAACAAGGAACTCTCACTAATCCAAGCACACCTCTCAGATCGCTGTTGAAAACCGTTCGAGATACAAACAGAGAAATATCCGGACGCATATTGAACAAAGTCCGGCTAAATTCTCTAACCGCCGCCGGAACATCAGCTCCGACAGCTAACGGAGCGAATCCTTGGACCCAAGCTTCGTAATTCGCCTCCATAGCTGAGAAAACTTTCTCGATCTCACCTTCTTCGAATCCTCCGTGGTAATCCTCGTCGTTGAGAAACCTAGGCGAAGCTCCGATTAGAATCAGTTTCGAGAAAAGCTCCGGTCGGCGAATCGAAGCGATGATTCCGATCATGGCGGAAACAGAGTGACCGACGTAAGCGCAATTCTGGATTCCGAGTGAATCGATGATGTTGAGAAGATCATCGACGTAGGGATCGAGAGTTGTGTATCGATTGAAATCGAAGTAATCGGGATTTACACTTCCGGCGCAGACGAGATCGTAGAGGACGACTCTGTAATTCTGTGTGAAGTATGGAAGGATTAGATGCCAAGCGGATTGATCCGTACCGAATCCATGGGCTAAAACCAGGATCCGATCACCCGTACCCACGACCCGAACGTTAAGAGCTTCGAGAATGTTGTGTTGACTCATTTGTTTGTTTTTGAAGAGGAAAGAAGAGAAGAAGCTACTGTTTATATAAATTCAATTGGGTTGGTGTAATGCATTTATTATCTAATATCATTTTTTATTATTATTCGAAGCTTTTTAAAAATATAAAAAAATTGTGGATGTAAGCATGCGTTGATTATTCGTCGTACATTGATATATTTATATATTTTTAATAAAGATGCTGTGATGGGTATTGTTTTTACTTTTTAGACTTTTAAGTGTGGTTGCACTTGAAATAATATTCTCCAACCATGTTTTGATTCTGAAGTTGTATTTCATTGAGTGATGTCTATCCATTTGATATTCAAATGGTGATCATTACAAATAAATGGTTTTCACTCTCCAGTGTTTTGATTCCAGATTTCGAATTCGGATTGATCTGGATTGTTCGGACTAGTAAATTCACAATTTAAATATTAGTTTAGTTCGATTATCTTATTATAAATTATTAAGATCTTTTTGTATTCAATTACCAATGACCATGTAAAAAATTACGTCTTATATAAGTTTGCGGATCAAATTACATTTTTATTTTTGGGTTAGAATTAGGAGTATAGACAAAAAAAATATAAAAAACCGAACTAAATCTAGCCAAAATTAGAGGTTGCAGTTTGGTTCTGGTTGAACCAGAAAACTCGGTTGGTTTTGAATCGGATAATATGAATTATGAAACATGTGGAAAAAAAAGGACACGAGTAGATAAATGAGTCAGATATATTAAGGTTTTTTTTTTCTTTCTAAAAATTGGATGTCGACGAAAACTAACATTATTGGATATATTTTGAAAAATAAAAATTGGATGTCGACGAAAAAACAATATAACGGCTGAGTATTAAGATGAATAAAACATTGATTTAAAACTGGATTGGACAGCAGTCCCACCATAGCTTATATAAGAAATTATGGCTATTATTCTAATTGGGCCTTAATGTTTCAAGTCTTAACAATTTAACCCCCTACACTTGTGAAGAATCATAATTAACCATTTACACGTATCCCCTAATGATTTGACCATTGATCAACTCACCACCATCACTAGCTAAAACCCCGACAAGAGGCGCAACGTCTTTGGTTTCACAAAAAGGTTATGGCGCTTAATACTCGGAGCATACAAATTATGAATGTTCAACTTGACCATAAAAGCTTCAAATCGAATGTAACTGATGCGGCGAAATCTATGATTTGAGAGTCCTTCTCTCGGGCTTTAACAAAAACTCTTAGGGTTTATAAATCTTCTTCACAAGATTTAACAAAGTTCTTTAAAAATCTATTTATTAATCAAATTATCAACTAAATACAATGGAAGACTAAATGCCTTATTTTTAAGAAAGGCTAAAAACTATAGAAAATTCTAAAAGATAATTATTAAAATAAAATAGAAATAATATATATTTATCCTAATATAAATAAAATAAAGATAATTCATAATTATCCTAATTATGAGCTGCATCAGTAACTCAATGGCTTAGTGAGAAAGTTAGCGGATAGTTTCGGTGTATAAATGTGATGGATTAATAAGGCTTTCATGAACTATGTCACGAATAAAATCGAAGTCAAAGGCTTTGGTGCATTGATGAAGAACATGATTAGCAGCAAGATGAGTGGAGGTCTAAATATTGAAATCATATGAATGAAGGTAGTTTGTGCCGCGCCAAGAACATAATATAACTTAGGAAGCACTTGAATTCACTTGTAGCATAAACCATGGAGCGGAATTCAATTTTTTTCTTTCAAAAACGTGGTAACAATTGTCTATCTTATGTTTTCTAAGAAATTGAAGAATCACGAAGAAGTAAAGTGTAACCTGATCGTCGCGTGGTAAGAAAAGCATCTAAGTTCAAGTCTCAGAAACCAATGAAGTTTAAATCAATATAAGAACGAAGAAAAATACATTGAACAAAAATCCCTTTAGATATTGGATCACATGTATAGCTGCTATATCATCTCAGTCCCATTTTGATGATGTCACATGTATTTTACCGCCACATGCAACTTATCTAAAAAGACATTATATGATATATATATATATATATATATATATAAAACATTGTGTATCTTTCACTACACGTGTCTGAATTTTCTTACAAATGCTAGACTAGCCTTTCCAGTAAAAGACGATAATATAATTAAAATGACACCATGGCTGTCCACTTAACCAATTAATTCAGCTCGGATTAGGCTTAATATCGTCAGAGGTGAGGCTTTTGGTACAAAATACCTTTCATTATTGATTCATAATTTAACTGCAGATTTAATTTTTCTTGCTAACTTTAGTTTCATTAATTAGTCTACATGGTAGGGTCCACGGTATTGTGGTTCACATATATTTTCCATAAAAAATATAAGGTACATTTCCACGAAGCTTTCGTTCTTGTTATTTCAGTCAATGGAGTCAACGTTCTGTGTCGGTATATTCACAAAATAGCCTCTTCTTTAATTTCTTCCCCCACAAAGCTCTCTGTGATCTTGTTCCTCTCTCAATATTACTAATGGATTTGTCTTTTTTCCTCATCATTGCTGCTCTTGCAATAGGCTTCTTTACGCTTTTGAGAAAACTCAGATTCAATCCAGAGAGCAAAGAAAATAATTCTTCATCACCTCCGACGTCTTTATCTCTTTCATGTGCTACATCTCCTTCAGCATCTTCATCTTCTTTATCTCTTTCATCTCCACCATCTCCTCCATCTTCCCAATCTTCTTTGACTCGAAACTGGGATCACAATGTCTTTCCGAGCTTCCACGGGCCAGATGTACGCGAAAAATTTCTCAGTCACATGTTGAAGGAATTCAGAAAAAACGGAATCGAACCGTTCATTGACAACGATATCGAGAGGAGTAAGTCAATCGGTTCTGAACTCAAACGGGCAATTAGAGGATCTAAGATTGCGATCGTCTTGCTATCCAAGAACTATGCTTCTTCGTCGTGGTGTCTTGACGAATTGGTGGAGATCATGAAATGTAGAGAAGACTTGGGTCAAACTGTAATGACAATTTTCTATGAGGTAGATCCAACTGATGTAAAGAAGCAGACCGAAGATTTTGGGAAGACTTTTAAAAAAACATGTCAAGGTAAATCCAGTGAGAAGATTGACACATGGAGGAAAGCTTTGGAGGATGTGGCCACGATCGCCGGTTACCATTCAAAAAACTGGTTCGTCCTCTTGATCTCCACTTCCATTTTAGTATTTCTAATACATTAAACTATATTTATATATCATTGTCGCACCTTGAACTATATCCAGCCAAGAGAAAAATCATCAGTTTTGAATGTGTAGACGAATTCTTAGTGGTTATTTATATAAGTAAATCTCCCCTTTTTTTTCAGTGATAATGAAGCGGCCATGATCGAAGAAATCTCTGCTAATGTTTCGAAAATGCTGAATCAATTGATACCATCATGTGATTTCGAGCGTTATATTGGGATGGGAGCTCATATAGAAAAGATGAAACCTTTGTTACGCATGGATTCAGATGAAGTGGGGATTATTGGGATTTGGGGTCCTCCTGGGATTGGTAAGACCACCATGGCCAGATTTCTTTTTAACAAACTGTCCAACAGTTTCCAATTGAGTGTCTTTATGGAGAATATCAAAGTAAACTATCCACGACCTTGTCTCGATGAGTACAGTGCAAAATTGCAACTACAGAACCAAATGTTGTGTCAGGTGCTCAATAAAAAAGATATGGTGATCACTCATTTAAGAACCGCACCAGAAAGGTTGAAAGAAAAAAAAGTGCTTCTTGTTCTTGATGATGTGGATCAGGTAGCACAACTAGAAGCATTGGCGGAAGATATTCAGTGGTTTGGTCGTGGAAGTCGGATTATCATCATAACAGAGGATATAAGAGTTTTAAGGGCACATAGGGTCAACGATATTTACACGGTCGATCTTCCGTCAGATGATGAGGCTTTGGAAATCTTCTGCTTTTATGCTTTTGGTCAGAAGTACCCTAAAGATGGTTTTAGGAAGCTTGCTTGGGAAATTGTATGCCACGTTGGTAAACTTCCACTAGGGCTAAAGGTTATGGGCTCCTACTTTCGGAATATGTCCAAGCAGGAGTGGAAAAAGGCACTACCAAAATTATGGAGTAGCCTTGACGGAAAAATTGAGAGCATTTTAAAATTCAGTTATGATACCTTAGACTATGATGATAAATACCTATTTCTTCATATAGCCTGCTTTTTCGTTGGTGAAGAAACTGAACTTGTGAAAGAGTTTCTTGAAAAGAAGTTTCTATATGTGAGCCACGGGCTTGATGTCTTAGTTGAGAAATCTCTCATATATGCTGAGAAATCTCGCAAAAATAGGGATGGAAAACAGGTAAAGATGCATGATCTGCTAGTAAAACTCGGTAGAGAAATTGTTCGTAAGCAGTCTAAGGACCCTGGAAAGCGCCAGTTTTTGGTCGACGATGAAGAGATTTCTGAAATACTAGAGGATGATGGAGCTGTAAGTTTTACTATTAGTGTTTCATTGCATTGCTCATTACAAATTGAGTTTGTTTGTTTAATTTAACCATCTTTAGTTTTTTTTTTTTGGTCCTTTTCTCAGGGTAGTGAAAATGTAATTGGCATAAAGTTCCATGCTCTTAGCAGCCAATTAAATATAAGTGAGAGAGCTTTTGAAGGAATGTCTAACCTCCAATTCTTAAAGATAGAAAGAGGAGATTCATTGCAGCTACCACATGGTCTAAGCTATCTCTCTTCAAAACTTCGATTACTACATTGGGACTCTTCTCCAATGACATGTTTTCCTTCCAATGTCAACATGAAGTTCCTCGTGGACTTAAACATGAGGTGGAGCAAGCTTGAGAAATTGTGGGAAGGAATTAAAGTAAGTAATATTTTATTTTATATCGTTTCTCAACTTTTTTTTGAATTTAGAATATAATGGCATAAAGAAATTGTGTGATTGTGTTGATATGAGATTACAGGTTTTATGTAGAGAAATAATTACAAATATATGGGGAAGTAAATACAGAGATGAGATGTGGTGACTTAATTAATTGTGTAAAGTTATCATTATTATTATTTGGTCAGATTTGTATAGTTATTTAACTTAAAGAAAACTAGACTGATACTGTCACACCCATGGGTTATAGTGCTAAATGTATAAAGGTGTTCTTGTTATTTCTCTGTACAGCGCCTACCAAGTCTCAAGTGGATGGATTTGAGTTATTCGGAAAACTTGAAGGAGATTCCCGATCTCTCAACTGCCACTAATCTCCAAGAGTTAATTCTCAGTGGATGTTCAAGTCTTGTTGAGCTCCCTTCATCTATTGGCAATGCAACTAATCTCCAAAAATTAGATCTCAGCGAATGTTCAAGTTTGGTGGAGCTTCCTACCTCTATTGGAAACCTTCATAAACTTAGGAACTTGAAAATGAAAGGATGTTCTAAGCTAGAGATTCTTCCGGTAAACGTCAACTTAAATTCTCTTGATGTACTTGATCTTAGTGACTGCTTGTCGTTAAAAAGTTTTCCTGAGATCTCCACAAACATATGGCTTCTCATTCTCAGTAGAACTGCAATAGAAATGCCTTCATCCATCAGGTCATGGTCTTGTCTTGAGTCATTAGATATGTCAGGCTGCAAAAACCTCAAGAAATTCGCACATGGTCTTGACAGCATCACCGAGCGTGATACAAAAATACAAGACGTTTCTCCATTGGTCCAGGAATTTCCTCGTCTACGTCGACTTACACTCAAAGGATGCAAAGAGCTCTTGTCACTCCCACAGCTTCCAGATTCCTTAGAACTGGTGGACGCAGAAAATTGTGAGTCACTAAAGAGACTAGAATATTCCTCCTTGCGCTGTACATATATAAATCTCAACTTCCGTAACTGCTTCAAACTGAATCAAGCAGCGAGAGACCTCATCATCCAGACATCAACTTGTAAGGTTACGGTCTTACCCGGTGAAGAAATCCCAACCTACTTCTCTCATAGAGCTGACGGACGTTTTATAACACTGAAGTTGAACGAGAGATCTTTCCCTTCGTCCTTGATGTTTAAGGTTTGCGTTTTGCTGGTTCGTAAGAATGACCTTGAAGATAGTAGCCTCAAAGTACATTGCAGTGATATTGAAGATAGTGATGAGGAACGGAGTATCCGCAATGCTTCTTGCGGTGATGATGAAAGTATTGAAAGTGGTAATAGTGATGGGGACCGCATAAAGTATGTACAGTGTGGGATTACGGACAAACAGAGTAACACCAATGTTCAGTGCTACGGAAGAAAACGCAGGATATATAGCCCTTTAACGGATCATCATCTGTACATTTTTCAATTTGATGCAGATGTGACTTCGAAAGAGCTTTTATTTAAATTTATACTCTGCGATTTGAGTACTATTATTAGGGACGGATGGGTGATAAAAGAATGTGGGGTGCATTATGAAAACTGTGAAGCTGGAGAAGAAGTAAATGAAGGTGGCAGTTTAGACGAAGAAGGAGATATTGAAGGTTACAACAGTTTAGACGAGGATGAAGAAAATGAAGGTGACAGTGCAGAGACGACGAAAATGAAAATGGTGAGGCAAGAGTTTCCTCTTGATTCCTATTTGCAGGACCAAATGGAGACTATTGATACCATCTCCAAATACACAGTTGAGTTTCTAATTATTTTGATCTTACTTTTATCTTATGTCGTTTTCAGTTTTGGATCTTATTTTTTTTGGTTAGACATATATTTCTCATTCCTCTTATAATATTTCTTTGTATATATATAGAGTGATTCTGAAGCTGGTTGTTCCATGTCCAAGGTTATTGATCATTTCACTGAGATGGGATTCGATGAGGAAAAGGTTATCAAAGCCATACATGAACATGGTAAATTACAGATCTCTCACCTTTTCAGTATATGAAGTAACACTTTATCTAACTTTTTGACAATTTTTTTTGCTTTATATCTCCTAGGAGAAGAAAATATGGAACATATTGCAAATGTACTCCTCTCGTCAGAAGTTGGGATCAATGGAGAACAGTGAAGCTGAAGAAGAAATAAATGGAGATGATAGTGCATAGACAAAGAAGAGCAGAGTATTTTTTTAATCCTAGACATTGTTTTTGGAAACGACAATTGATTTTCGAACTCATTGAAAAAAAAAACTACATATTCAGGAACATCCACAAAATATGGGTTATTAATCTTGATCTAGCCTCATTGTTTCTATTCTAACGATTTAACCTCTACACGAGACTCCTAAAAAACCATACCTTTTTAAACATATCGTGGAGCAACGCAGTTTGCAGTGACTCCTGTTTCTTTGAGCTCTTTGTCAAGAATCTTGACCATAGTTTCCACTGCTGCGAAGATACCAAGTCCATTAAGAAACAAACAGAGCATTATTGGAGATTGGAGAGTGATTAGTACAGATGTAAAAGTGAATGAAACAAAACTTGAGTTGAAATTCAATTCGAAATTAGACATACAGTGATAAAGATCTGAGGAAAGAAGGAACAAAGTTTCTTTTGATACGAAACTAGACATACAAATCTCAAGAACATAAAGCTGAAATAGAAATTTCAAATAAAAGACACAAAAGGAATCAGGTTTCTAACTCAAAAACATAGAACATGTCTCATTTGATTCGAATTTAGACATAATAATCTCTAAACAAGTTTGAAATTGGCCTACATCAACCTAACTCATGAACAACAATTTGATTACTTCTCCAGTATTAAGCGGGAAGACAAGAATCCAATCAATGAACAATCTCAAGTACCTGAAAATGCTATCGAAATCTTCAATTGAACGTGTCTCATTTGATTCGAATTTAGATATGATAATCTCACGGTATTAAATGTAAATATTGAAATCATAGGAATAAATGTGGTTTGTGCCGTGCCACGAAAAGAAAATAACGTAGGAAGCCACTTGAAATGTGGTTTATCACATTGTGTATCTTTCACTACACGTGTCTGAAATTTCTTACAAATGCTAGACTAGCCTTTCCAGTAAAAGACGATAATAATTAAAATGACGCCATGGCTGTCCACTTAACCAGTTAATTTAGCTCGGATTAGGCTTAATATCGTTAGAGGTGAGGCTTTTGGAACAAAATACCTTTCATTATTGATTTATAATTTAACTACAGATTTAATTCTCATTGCTTGGAAAAAAACTTTAGTTTTCTTTAATTAGTCTACATGGTAGGGTCAATGGTATTGTGGCCCACATATGAAAAGATAAGGTACATTTCCACGAAGCTTTCGTTCTTGTTATTTCCGTCAATGGAGTCAACGTTCTGTGTCGGTATATTCACAAAATAGCCTCTTCTTTAATTTCTTCCTCCACAAAAAACTCTCTAAGAAGTTCTCTGCGATCTTGAACTTCTCTCAATGTTACTAATGGATTTGTATTTTTTCCTTAGCATTGTTATTCTTGCAATAGGCTTTACGCTTTTGAGAAAACTTAGATTCCATCAAGACAGGAAAGAAAATAATTCTTCATCACCTCCATCTTCTTCATCTCTTTCATCTTCTTTATCTCTATCATCTCCTTCATTTCTTCCATCTCCCCAATCTTGTTCGTCTCAAAACTGGGATCATAATATCTTTCCGAGCTTCCACGGACCAGATGTACGCAAAGCCTTTCTCAGTCACCTTCTAGAAAAATTCAAAAACAAAGGAATCGAACTATTCATTGATAACGAGATCAAGAGAGGAAAATCCATCGGTCCTGAACTCAAATGGGCAATCAGAGGATCTAAAATTGCGATCGTTTTGCTCTCCAAGAACTATGCTTCTTCGTCGTGGTGTCTTGACGAACTGGTGGAAATCATGACGTGTAGAGACTTGGGTCAAACTGTAATGACCATTTTCTATAAAGTAGATCCAACTGATGTAAAGAAGCAGACCGGTGATTTTGGGAAGGCCTTTAGAAACACATGTCAAGGTAAAAGCAAGGAGAAGATTCAGACATGGAGGAAAGCTTTGGAGGATGTGGCTACGATCGCCGGTTACGATTCAAAAAACTGGTTCGTCCTCTTAATCTCCACTTCCTTTTAGTATTTCTAACACATTAAACTATAATTATATCTTCGTAGCACTTTGAACTATATCAAGCCAAGAGAAAATTATCAGTTTTGAATGTGTAAACGAATGCTTAGTGGTTAGTTATCAACATGATGTATAACTAGAGATCTCCTTCTTTTTCAGTGATAATGAAGTGGCTATGATCGAAGAAATCTGCGCTAATGTTTCGAAAATGCTGAATAACTTGGTACCATCATGTGATTTTGAGCGTTATATTGGGATGGGAGCTCATATAGCAAAGATGAAGCCATTGTTACGCATGGATTCAGATGAAGTGAGGATGATTGGGATTTGGGGTCCTCCTGGGATTGGTAAGACCACCATTGCCAGATTTCTTTTTAACAAACTCTCCAACAGTTTCCAAGTGAAGGCAAACATGGTGAAAATCAAAGAATGCTATGCACGAGCTTGTCTCGATGAGTACAATGCACAACTGCAACTACAGAACCATATGTTGTCTCAAGTGCTCAATCAAAAAGATATGGTGATCTCTCATTTAGGAGTGGCACAAGAACGGTTGAAAGAAAAGAAAGTGCTTCTTGTTCTCGATGATGTAGATCGGGTAGCACAACTAGATGCATTGGCGGAAGATATTTGTTGGTTTGGCCCTGGAAGTCGGATTATCATCGTAACAGAAGATGCAAGAGTTTTAAGGGCACATGGGATCAAAGATATATACACAGTGGATTTTCCGTAAGATGATGAGGCTTTGAAAAAGTTCTGCATGTATGCTTTTGGTCAGAAATACCCTAAAGATGGTTTCAGGGAGCTTGCTTGGGAAATTGTAAGCCATGCCGGTAAACTTCCACTAGGGCTAAAGGTTATGGGCTCCTACTTTCGGAAAATGTCCAAGCAGAATTGGAAAAAGGCACTACCAAAGTTATGGAGTAGCCTTGACGGAGAAATCGAGAGCATTTTAAGATTCAGTTATGATGCCTTAGACTATGATGATAAATTTCTATTTCTTCATATAGCCTGCTTTTTCGTTAATGAAAAAACTGAGCGTGTGATAGAGTATCTTGCGAAGAGCTTTCCGTATTTGAGCCAAGGGCTTGATGTCTTAGCTGAGAAATCTCTCATATTTACCCAAGATGGATGGGTATGGATGCATGATCTGCTAGTAAAACTCGGTAGAGAAATTGTTCGTAAGCAGTCTATTGTGGATCCTGGACAGCGCCAATTTTTGGTTGATAATAGAGAAATTTCTGAAATACTGGATGATGATGGATCAGTAAGTTTTACCATTGGTGGTTCATTGCATGCTCATTACAAATTGAGTTTATTTATTTTTTAATTAACCAGCTTTAGTTATTTTTCTTTGGTCCTTGTTTTTCAGGGTAGTGGAGAAGTTATTAGTATAATGTATAATTCTAGTGGAAGCGAATTAACTATAAATGAGAGAGCTTTTGAAGGAATGTCTAACCTCCTATTCTTAAAGATAAAAGGAGAAGCATTGCATTTACCACATGGTCTAAGCTATCTCTCTCCAAGACTTCGATTACTAGATTGGGATCATTTTCCAGCGACATGTTTGCCTTCCAATGTCAACCTGAAGTTTCTCGTGGAACTAAACATGAGACAAAGCAAGCTTGAGAAGTTGTGGGAAGGAAGTCAAGTAAGTAATATTTACCGAATATCGTTTTTTTTCTTTCTCAATCTTATTTTGAAATCTATAATATGTTTTTTTAACTTGAAAGAAAATTAGACTGATATTGCCACACCTTCTTTGCATGTGTTAAGTGTATAAATGTGTTCTTGTTATTTGTCTGTACAGCCGCTTCAAAATCTCAAGTGGATGGATTTGAGTGATTCTATATACTTGAAGGAGCTTCCTGATCTCTCAACTGCCACTAATCTGCAAAAATTAGATTTGAGAGGATGTTCCAGTCTAGGGAAGCTTTCATCTATTAGGAATGCAACTAGTCTCATAGAACTGAAACTCAATAGATGTTCAAGTCTGATTGAGCTCCATTCATCTATTGGGAGTGCAATTAATCTCCAAAAATTAGATCTCTCTATGTGCACTAGTTTGGTGGAGCTCCCTTCCTCTATTGGAAACCTTCATCAACTCAAGGACTTGATAATGGAAGGATGCACCAAGCTAGAGGTTCTTCCGGTAAACGTCAACTTGAAATCGCTCGATGAACTTGATCTTAGTGACTGCTCGTTGTTGAAAAGGTTTCCTGAGATCTCCACAAACATCAGGTATCTTTATCTCAATAGAACTGCAATAGAAAAAGTGTCTTCATCTATTAAGTCATGGCCTTTTCTTGATGAATTGCATCTGTCACACTGCAAAAACCTCAAGGAGTTCGCGCATGATCTTGACGGCATCACTGAGCGTGATACAAATATACAAGAATTTTCTCCATTGGTTCATGGATTTCCTCGTCTACGTCGACTTATACGCAAGGGATGCAAAGACCTCAAGAATTTTGCACATGGTCTTGACAACATCACCGAGCGTGATACAAAAATACAAGAAGTTTCTCCATTGGTCCAGGGATTTCCTTGTCTACGTCGACTTATCCTCAATGGATGCAAAGAGCTCTTGTCGCTCACACAGGTTCCAGATTCCTTAGAACTGCTAGATGCAGATAACTGTGAGTCACTAGAATATTGCTCCTTTCGAAATCCAGAATTTCATCTCAATTTCCGTAACTGCTTCAAACTAAACCAAGAAGCAAGAGATCTCATCATCCAGACACCGCGGCCGAATCGTATATCTACGGTCTTACCCGGTAAAGAAATCCCAACCTACTTCTCTTATCGAGCTAACGGAGATTCCTTAATAGTGAAGTTGAACGAGAGGCCTTTCCCTTCGTCCTTGAAATTTAAGGCTTGCATTTTGCTGGTTAGTAAGAATGAAATTGAAGATAATGATCTCACGTACGTCGATTGTGAGATCATGGACAAACAGAGTAGCCTCGATGTTCAGTGCAGCGGACATTATCAGAGGATAGAAGGTCTTTTAACGGAGCATCTGTACATTTATAAATTTAAAGCAGATGTGACTTCAGACGAGCTTCTCTTTAGATTTACACTCGACACTCACTTGTGGATGATAAAAGAATGTGGCATTGTGGAGGAAAATGATGTGAAAGTCCAGACGAAGAGGAAAAAATATGAGGAAGAAGAATAAAATGATGGTGACAATGTAGACGAAAAAGAAAAAAATGGTGAGGCATATCTCTCTCGAATTGTATTCCTCTTTGCACTATATGTTTATTAATTGAATGTGATTCAATAATTTTGCGGATACATCTGTAATTATTTGACCATTGATTCATTCGCCACCATCACTAGCCAAGAACCCTACAAACGGCACCACGTCTTTGGCTTCACGTCCGAAGAACATCTCAGTGGCGATAGGTCCTGGAGCAACGCAGTTTGCGGTGATTCCTGTTCCTTTGAGCTCTTTCGCAAGAATCTTGTCCATAGTTTCCACAGCTACTTTTGAGCCTCGGTCATGGAAGATGTGACGAGTATGATCCGATCACTGCCTCCTTGTTTTAGCCTATTGGTAGCTTCCTTGCTGCATAGGAATGCTCCTTTTGTATTGAAACTAACAATCCAGATGAAACAAACCAATAAACAGAGGATTATTGGAAATTAAAGACTGATTAAGTATGAGATGTAACAATTATCCAAACAAGAAAAATAAGTTGAAATTCGATTCGTAATTAGACATACAGATCTCAAGAAAATGGAAAACATGTTTCAGATTCTTGTGGATGTTATAAAACAAGAAACTGAAGTTGAATTTTGATCAATCAAACATGAAAACATAAACAAGGAAGTATGTTTCATTTGACACAAAATTAGACAAACAAATCTCAAGAACACACAATTTCAGGCTGAAACAAAGAAATTTCAAATGTAAGACACTAAAGAAAATAGGTTTCTGACTCAAAAAAACATAGAACATGTCTCATTCAATTTCAGTATTAAGCGAGATGACAAGAATCGCATCACTGAACAAACAATCTCGAGTACCTGAAAACGCGATCGAAATCTTCGACCAAATCGCGACTCAGCCGGCGAGAGGAAGCTGCGGTTGCGAAACTGACGACGGAAAAGCCATAGCTAGTGGCGATTGTATGGCTCCCCGTCGGTAAATTTATTCGATCTGGTTTGGAAAATTTAATAATTGGTTTATTCGATTATAGGAAAAAATAGGTTCAAAATAGAACCAAAATTTATTTTGTTTCGGTTAAATATGGTTCAGTTTGATTCTGGATTTGGTTTGGGTTCGATTTTGGTTCTGGAAAAGTTACTGCAACAACCTTCAATAGAACTTCTCATCCATTGGTTCTCTCTTTCACAGGTAAATATTAAATTATGAGAAGCTAATTAAGAAGCACAAAGACATAACATATCATAATTGGTCACTCTAAAAAGCAAGAATATAAGTTCTTGACAAACATTTTAGTTGATGACCTTTATAAAATGACACAGTAAAAATTGATTGAATTGATTTTTTTCTTAAAAGACATTTTATTTTTCAAAGAGACAGGAAATATCTACGAACGTGAGTTTAGACAACTTACAAGAATGGTGGAACCTACGTGATAAGATAGCTAGAAGGCTGTGGTTCATATATTTTCCATGAAAAGATGATTTTAATTTCCATGAAGCATTAACTTCTCTCTTTCTCAGTCAATGAAGACGTCAACGTTTTCAGTCATTAGATAAACAAAGCCTCTTTGTAAAATCCTTTACTCTATCTCTCTCAAAAGTTCTTGTGATCTTTAAATTTTCTCTCTATATGATCGTAGCAATGGAATTTTACGTTTTCTTTGTCACTGTTGCTGCTACAATCTTCACGCTTTTGAGTACTAAAATATTTTATATGGTTTATGAAAAGTTCAAAGTCCAAGAAAAAAAAGAAATTGCTTCATCACCTCCAACTTCTTCATCTCTTTCATGTCCTCCATCTTCTTCATCTCCTCGATCGTCCTTGCCTCATATTTCGATACACGATGTCTTTCCGAGCTTCCATGGAGCAGATGTCCGTAGATCCTTTCTCAGTCACATCATAAAAGAGTTCAGAAGCAAAGGAATCAATCCATTCATTGACAACGAGATCGAGAGAGGAGAATTTATCGGCCCTGAGCTCAAAACAGCCATCCAAGGATCTAAGATCGCGATTGTCTTGCTCTCGAAAAACTACGCTTCTTCGTCGTGGTGTCTTGACGAATTGGTGGAGATTATGAAGTGCAAGAAAGATTTGGGTCAAACAATAATAGCTATCTTCTATGCAGTGGATCCAAGTGACATCAAGAAGCAGGCCGGAGAATTTGGGAAAGTATTCAGAAAAACTTGTAAAGGTAAAACAGGTGAAGTTAATGGGAAATGGAGACAAGCTTTGGCGCAAGTGGCAACAGTCGCCGGTTACCATTCAACCAACTGGTTCGTCCTCTTGCTCTTAATCTTTCTGGCTCTTATACAAATTTGTAGCTTAAACCATCTGCAGTCTAAGAAAATTGATTATATTTGTATATGTGATTTTTGGGTGACTAATTACCCAATTATTATTCATCTCCCGCTTTTTTAGGGACAATGAAGCGAAAATGATCGAAGATATTGCCACTGAAATTTCGAACAAGTTGTTTAATTCCACTCCATCTCGTGATTTTGATGGACTTATTGGGATGGAGGTTCATATGGAAAGGATGGATTTGTTGCTACGTCCAGATTTGGGGGAAGTGAGGATGATTGGGATATGGGGTCCTCCTGGGATTGGTAAGACCACCATCGCCAGAGTTATATTTAACCAGCATTCTCACAATTTCCAAATGAGTGTTTTTGTGGAGAATATCAAAGCAATGTCTTCAACTGCAATTTGTTCAAGCAACTACAGTCTCAAGTTGGATTTGCAACAAAAGTTCATTTCTCAAATACTCAACCAGAAAGATGTTAAGATTACTCATCTAGGAGTTGCACAAGAAAGGCTAAGCGACAAGAAAGCACTTGTCGTCCTTGATGACGTTGTTCATGCAGTACAACTAGAAGCCATGGCGAAAGAAACTGGGTGGTTTGGTCATGGAAGTCGGATTATCATCACAACACAAGATCGAAAACTTTTAAGGGCGCATAGGATTAACCATATTTATGAAGTGCCTTTTCCATCAAATGATGAGGCTTTACAAATCTTTTGTACGTATGCTTTTGGTCAAAAGTACCCTAAAGATGGTTTTAAGGAGCTTGCGCAGGAAGTAGCTACTCTTGTCGGTGAACTTCCTCTAGGACTAGAGGTTATGGGCTCCTTCTTAAGGGGAATGCCAAAAGAGGAATGGTCAATGGAACTACCGAGGTTAAGGACTAGCCTTAATAGAGATATTGAGAACGTTTTGAAGTACAGCTATGATGCCTTACATAAAGAAGATCAATTTTTATTTCCTCATATAGCCTGCCTTTTCAATTATGAAGATATTGAGAAAGTGGTCGAGTATCTTGCGAATAGTTTTCATTATGATGTGAGGCAAGGGCTTAACATCTTAGCTGAGAGATCTCTCATACATATGAGAAATTCTTTTATAGTAATGCATAGCTTGCTAGTAAAACTGGGTGAAAAAATTGTTCGTGAACAGTCTCTTCCTGAGCCTGGACAGCGCCAATTTTTGGTCAATAGTAGAGAGATTTCTGAAGGACTAAATGATGATGTAGCAGTAAGTTTTTCCATTAGTGTTTCATTGCATTGCTCATTACAGACTGGTTTATTTGTTTAATTTAATCATAACTAGTTATTTTTCTTTGGTCATTCGTTTTTCAGGGAAGTGGGAAAGTTATTGGCATAAATTTGGGTTTTAATGGAAACGGATTATATATTAGTGGGAAATCTATTGAAGGAATGTCTAACCTCCAATTCTTAAAGATAAAAGCAAATGCATTGGATCTACCATATGCTCTATCACATGATCTACCATATGGTCTAAGCTATCTCCCTCCAAAACTTCGATTACTACATTGGGATCATTTTCCAATGACATGTTTACCTTCCAATGTCAACATGAAGTTCCTTGTGGAGTTAAACATGAGGAAGAGCACTCTTGAGAAGCTGTGGGAAGGAATTAAAGTAAGTCATATTTATTTAATATCTTTTTCAATTTTATTTTGAATCTATAATATGTTTTTCTTTTGTAGAGTTATTATTATTTGGTTGGAATTGATAGTTATTTCGGTGATGAGTTAATTTAGCATTAATAAATAAAACAATTATTAGAGTAGCACTCGAGGGAATTAGAAGCTGAAAAAAATAGGTCTAACATACTCTAACTTGGCTTTTTTAGGAAAAAATATATTATATAAATGTCACTATTATTTTTTTCCATATCAGCAAATTTTTCACTTATTTACGGAAAAACCCAAAATAAATCTGCAAATATTTCAAATAAATATGGATTTCTTTGTTGGAGATTTATTTTTCTTGATTTATTTTCATGTGATGTAGATTTATTTCCTATGTTGCAGATTTTTTTTAAATCTGCAACAAATGAAATTGTATTTTCGAGCTTTCTAAAATAGCATTATAGTGTTATAGATTTATTTCTTTGCTGCAGATTTTTCCTCTAATATTTAAGATTTAATTATTTTTTGATAACATGGCTTGCGGAGTTGCAGATTTTTTATTTTTTGCAAATTTTTTTACAACTTTTTGAGTAAAATTTGCAGATTTTGTTTGTCAAGTGTTTTAGATTTATTTTACATGTTGCTTTTTTAAAAAAAATCTGCAACACATCAAAATAATTTTTCGATCTTATTAGAATAGCACTATAGTGTTACAGATTTTTTTATTAGTGTCGCGGATATTTTTCCTAATGTTGTAGATTTAAATCAAATTTTGTCTTTGTCCAAAATTTTTTTACTGATTTATTTATAGTTTTCACTAATTATGAAAAGACCCCACAAAATTTACAAATTTGCAACAAATAGAAAAAAAATAAACTTTCGATCACAATTGATTCAAATCCATAATTTAAGTAACAGTTTTAAGAAAAATAATTATTTTTATATTAATTTAAAATTTTAAAACGAAAATAATAACAAAATAAAAAAATAGATCCACATTAATTAATAATTTTGAAAACGAAATTATTAAGAAAAAAGTTAAATTATTTGGAATAAGATTAAAAAAAAAACATGATTATAAAAAATTGAAATATGTGTCCCCCAAATAATAATCTCAATTTTTAAAAAGTATCTAAGATTTTTTTATAATTACTTCAAATTATTAAAAAAATTCAAAACAAATTTTAAAGTATGTTAAAAAATTATCCTTGATTTTGTTTTATTTTTATTTTTGAAACTTTTCAAAAAATTTAAAAATTAAAAAATTAATCTCATTTTTTTTAGAATTTTTCAAAAATTTCAAGATTTTTTTTATTTTAAAGTATTTTCAAAAATAAATTTACTTTTAAAAAAAAATATTATCCAAATTTTCCATTTTTCGAATTAATTTTGAAATCTTTTTATATTAAATTTTTTTTATTTGAATTAAATTAAGTTATGACGTTTTTTGCTTAATTTTAAATATTTAATATATAATTTAATGTAATTAGTTATAAGAGCTAATATGTTTTTTTAATAAAATTTAGTACTATTCTAATAAGTGTAAAGAGAAAATGCTAATGTAGTTATTTTCATGCAGATTAATGCTATTTGATGTTAATTTCACAAGTTAAACTAATATTGCAACACAATTTTTTTTATTTTTTATTTGATTAAATACTAATCGCATGGAAATGAGATCTTGCTACTCCCTTCTTTCCATTTGTTATAGTGCTATGTGTATAAATATGTTATTGCTATTTGTCTTATTTGTTTGTACAGCACCTTCCAAATCTCAAGTGGATGGATTTGAGTGGTTCGAAAAACTTGAAGGAACTTCCTGATATCTCAACGGCCACTAAACTCGAAAAATTAAATCTCAAGCAATGTTCAAGTCTAGTAGAGCTCCCTTCTTTTATTGGGAATGCAACTAATCTCAAACATTTGAATCTCAGTCATTGGTCAAGTCTCGTTGAGCTCCCTTCTTGTATTGGGAATGCAACTAATCTCGAAAATTTGAATCTCAGTCATTGGTCAAGTCTGGTGGAGCTCCCTTCTTTTATTGGGAATGCAACTAATCTCAAACATTTGGGTCTCAGTCATTGTTCAAGTCTGGTGGAGCTCCCTTCTTATATTGGGAATGCAACTAATCTCCAAATATTGGATCTCAATCATTGTTGAAGTCTGGTGGAGCTCCCTTCTTCTATTGGGAATACAACTAATCTCCAAAAATTAGATCTCAGTTATTGTTCAAGTCTGGTGGAGCTCCCTTCTTCTATTGGGAATGCAACTAATCTCCAAAAATTAAATCTCAGTTATTGTTCAAGTCTGGTAGAGCTCCCTTCTTCTATTATGAATGCAATTAATCTCAAATATTTGAATCTCAATCATTGCTCAAGTCTGGTGGAGCTCCCTTCTTGTATTGGGAATGCAACTAATCTCGAAGATTTGAATCTTAGTCATTGGTCAAGTCTGGTGGAGCTCCCTTCTTATATTGGGAATGCAACTAATCTCAAATATTTGTATCTCAAGAAATGTTCAAGTCTGGTGGAGCTCTCTTCTTCTAGTGGGAATGTAACTAATCTCCAAATATTGGATCTCAGTCATTGTTCAAGTCTGGTGGAGCTCCCTTCTTCTATTAGGAATGCAACTAATCTCCAAAATTTGTATTTGAAAGGATGCTCCAAGTTGGAGGTTCTTCCCGTCAACGTCAACTTGAAATCACTTGAGTTCCTTAATCTTAGTGATTGTTCATCGTTAAATAAATTTCCTGAGATCTCAACAAACATCAGAGACCTCGATCTCAGTGGAACTGCAATAAAAGAAGTGCCTCCGTCAATTAAGACATGGCCTCATCTTGATAAACTGTGTATGTCATATAGTGAAAACCTCGAAGAATTCCCTGATGCTCTTGACACCATCACGGAGTTGTACTTAACAGATACAGAAATAGAAGAGTTGAGTCCATGGGTCAAGGGAATCTCTCGTCTACGTCGACTTAGACTCAATGGATGCAAAAAGCTGAAATCACTCCCACAACTTTCAGATTCCCTAAAGTTCCTAGATGCAGAAAGTTGTGAGTCTCTCGAAAGATTAGATTGCTCATTTCAAAATCCAGGTATTTGTCTCAGCTTCGTGAACTGCTTCAAACTAAATCAAGAAGCAAGAGATCTCATCATCCAGACATCGCCTCGTTTGGTGACGGTCTTACCCGGTAAAGAAATCCCAAGCTACTTCACTTATCGAGCTAGAGGAGGTTCCATAAAAGTGAAGTTGCACGAGAGGCCTCTCCCTTCGTCCTTGAAATTTAAGGCTTGCATCCTGCTCATTAAGAAGAATGACGTTGAAGCTCGTGATGCAGAAACGGGATTCTTCGATTATTGGATCACGGTCGAACAGAATAGCAATACGTGCAATCAAAATTTCCACTGTCTACCTCGTCCATTAACGGATCATCATCTGTACATTTTTGAATATGAAGCAGATGTGACTTCGAACGAGCTTTCCTTTGAATTTTCGTTCGGCAAATTGAAAATCAACAGTGAAGAGTGGGTGATAACAGAATGTGGGTGTATACCAGAAAAAGAATTGAAAAAGGAAGAATGAAGAAGGTAACAATGTAGAGAAAGAAGAAGAAAATGAAGTTGCGAGTGTAGACGAAAAAGTGGAAAATGGTGAGGCAATTCCCTCTTGAACTGTATTCATATATATCTGTTTATCAATTAAATGCGATTCAATAATTTTTGCTATACCAAATGCAGATACGTCAGGTGATTATTGATACCATCTCCAAGTAAAGGAGTTCCCTTCGACATGTGACCTTAAAAGTTCTCTTCTTCTACAATCTAAAGAGGGTTCCTTTCTATTATTCCTTGTCCTTTTTGTTTAGCTTTTTCTTACAATACTTTTCTGTAACCATTTTAAGCTAATTTAGATTGATTTTTAGCTTCTGCTTTTACCATCTCTCTTCTGAGGTTGTTTATATCTGTTGTGAAGATGCTGAATAATCTTATACTCATAAGACTGTGTATATCCTCATAGTATATTTTAGTTATAACCACTTTCGGAGTTAAACCAAAGAGAAATTTAGGCTACGATCTTATCTTATTGACTTCATTGTGGCTTTGCTTCTAACGAAATGGTTAATAAAGTTTGTCAATGTTTAGCTGTTGCTCTTGAAGCTACTTCAAGTGAAGCTAACTCTCATATAGTCAGATTAATTGTTAACCATTAATCTAATTATATTAATGGAGAGTGATCATGTGCATAGTTGTACAGATTAATTGAATATTATAAAAATGTTTATACCTTTTTTAATCTAATTATATTCTTAATTTAGTTGATAAGAAGACGCGTGGAAAATTTGCTAATCAAATAATGAAGACCAAAAAGTAGGTTGCAGCGTTGATTGCGGATCTAATTTTCATGTTTTGGTAGAAAACAAAATCGTCTAAGATCTTCCAAGAATCTCACTTAATTTTTTTATTGCATAATTATCCATGAAGCTTTCTTTCTTGCTAATTTCAGTCAACGTTCTGTGTGGATGTGTACACAAAAAGCCCCTTTAATTTCTTTTATTAGCAAATCTCTCTTGAATATTATAAAATGTTTATACCTTTTTGGTCTAGTTAATTATATTCTTAATTTATTTGCTACTCCAATAATGAAGACCAAAAAGTAGGTTGCAGAGATTTAATTTTCATCTCTTGGAAGAAAACAATAGCTTCCTTCATCAGTCTATTCCTCCTCAACATAGCTCTCTCAAGAAAGTTCTCGGAGTTCTTTGATCATCTCTCTCAATCTTACTAAAATGGTTTCTTTTTTTTACCTTACCTATGTTGCTACTGCAATAGGCTTATTTTTCCTTACCGTTGTTGCTGCTGCAATAGGCTTATTCACGCTTCAGAGGAAACTCAGGTTCCATCAAGATAGCAACGAAAATAATTCTTCATCTCCTCCAATTCCCCAATCGCCTTTGTCTCGAAACTGGGATCACAATGTCTTTCCGAGCTTCCACGGGCCAGATGTACGTAATACCTTTCTCAGTCACATGTTGAAGGAGTTCAGAAGCAAAGGAATTGAACCGTTCATTGACAATAATATTGAGAGGAGCAAGTCAATCGGTCATGAACTCGAGCGAGCAATCAGAGGATCTAAGATTGCGATCGTATTGCTCTCCAATAACTATGCTTCTTCGTCGTGGTGTCTTGACGAATTGGTGGAGATCATGAAGTGTAAAAACAGGGGTCAAACTGTAATGACCATTTTCTATGAAGTAGATCCAACTGATGTAAAGAAGCAGACCGGAGATTTTGGGAAGGCCTTTAAAAAAACTTGTCAAGGTAAAAGCAATAAGAAGGGAGAGACATGGAAGAAAGCTTTGGAGGATGTGGCCACGATTGCCGGTTACCATTCAAAAAACTTGTTCGTCCTCTTGATCTTCACTTCCTTTTAGTAGTTCTAACACATTAAATTATTTTTGTATATCTTTGTAGCACCTTGAACAATTATATCCAGCCAAGAGAAAGTCATCAGCTTTGAATGTGTAGATGAGTTCTTAGTGGTTAATTTATTAACAAGGTGTATAACTAGATCTCCCTCATTTTTTCAGTGACAATGAAGCGGCCATGATAGAAGAAATCTCCGCTAATGTTTCCAAATTGCTGAATCATTTTACACCATCATGTGATTTCGAGCGTTACATTGGGATGGGAGCTCATATAGAAAAAACGAAATCTTTGTTACGCATGGATTCAGATGAAGTGAGGATGATTGGGATTTGGGGTCCTCCTGGGATTGGTAAGACCACCATCGCTAGATATATTTTTAACCAACTCTCCAACAGTTTCCAATTGAATGCAAACATGGTGAAAATCAAAGAATGTTATGCACGACCTTGTCTTGATGAGTACGATGCACAACTGCAACTACAGAACCATATGTTGTCCCAGGTGCTCAATCAAAAAGATATGGTGATCTCTCATTTAGGAGTGGCACAAGAACGATTGAAAGAAAAGAAAGTGCTTCTTGTTCTTGATGATGTAGATCGGGTAGCACAACTAGATGCATTGGCGGAAGATATTCGTTGGTTTGGCCCTGGAAGTCGGATTATCATCGTAACAGAAGATGTAAGAGTTTTAAGGGCACATGGGATCAACCATATTTACACAGTGGATCTTCCATCAGATGATGAGGCTTTGCAAATGTTCTGCATGTATGCTTTTGGTCAGAAATACCCTAAAGATGGTTTCAGGGAGCTTGCTTGGGAAATTGTATGTCATGCCGGTAAACTTCCACTAGGGCTAAAGGTTATGGGCTCCTACTTTCGGAGAATGTCCAAGCAGGATTGGAAAAAGGCACTACCAAAGTTATGGAGTAACCTTGACGGAGAAATTGAGAGCATTTTGAAATTCAGTTATGATGCCTTAGACTATGTTCAAAAAAATCTATTTCTTCATATAGCATGTTTTTTCGTTAATGAAAGAACTGAGCGTGTGAAAGAGTATCTTGTGAAGACGTTTCCGAATGTGAGCCACGAGCTTGATGTCTTAGCTGATAAATCTCTCATATATAATGATCGGTTAAGTATGCATGATCTGCTTATAAAATTCGGCAGACAAATTGTTCGTGAGCAGTCTATGGATCCTAGACAACGCGAGTTTTTGATCGATAATGAAGAGATTTCTGAAATATTGGAGGATGATGGAGCAGTAAGTTTTACCATTAGTGTTCATTGAATTGCTCTTTACAAATTGAGCTTATTCATTTATTTAACCATATTTAGTTATTTTTCTTTGGTCCTTTGTTTTTCAGGGTAGTGAAAAAGTTATTGGTATAAAGTTCGATTCTAATAGAAACGAATTAAATATTAGTGAGAGAGCTTTTGAAGGAATGTCTAACCTCCAATTTTTAAAGATAGAAGGAGGAGATTCATTGCATCTACCACATGGTCTAAGCTATCTCTCTTCAAAACTTCGATTACTACATTGGAATCATTTTCCAGCGACATGTTTGCCTTCCAATGTCAACATGAAGTTCCTCGTGGAATTAAACATGATGTGGAGCAAGTTTGAAAAGTTGTGGGAAGGAGTTAAAGTAAGTAATATTTATTCAATATCTTTTTAAAATTTTTTATTTTCTATGCAATAATATGTTTTCTTTTGTAATATTATCATTATTATTATTTGGTGAAATTTGTATAGTTATTTAACTTGAAAGAAAATTAGACTGGTATTGTCACACTGTTTTTTATTTTATTTGATTAAATACAAATAGCATGGAAATTGGAGCTAAGTGTATAAATGCGTTCTTGTTATCTTTACAGCGCCTTCCAAATCTCAAGTGGATGTATTTGAATGAATCTGAAAACTTGAAGGAGCTTCCTGATCTCTCAACTGCCACTAATCTCCAAGAATTAGATCTCAGAGGATGTTCAAGTCTTGTGAAGCTTTCGTGTATTGGGAATGCAACTAATCTCCAAATATTGAAACTCGAAGAATGTTCAAGTCTGGTGGAGCTCCATTCATCTATTGGGAATGCAATTAATCTCAAAGAATTAGATTTTCAAAGATGCTCAAGTCTTGTGGAACTTCCAGACTCTATTGGAAACCTTCATCAACTGAAGCGATTGATCATGAAAGGATGTTCCAAGCTGGAGGTTCTTCCGGTAAACGTCAACTTGAAATCGCTCGAGTTCTTTGATCTTTGCGGCTGCTCATCGTTAAAAAGATTTCCTGAGATCTCCACAAAAATCAGTTATCTGAATCTCAGTGGAACTGCAATAGAAGAAGTGCCTTCGTCTATCAGGTCATGGTCTCTTCTTCAATGTTTAATTATGTACGACTGCAAAAACCTCAAGGAATTACCACATGCTCTTGACAGCATCACCGAGAGTGATACAAAAATACAAGAAGTCCAGGGATGCAAAGAGCTCTTTTCGCTTCCACATCTTCCAGAATCCTTACATGAGCTAGATTGCTCCAAGTTGGAGGTTCTTCCTGTCAACCTCAACTTGAAATCTTTCGATTGGTTTGATCTTAGTAACTGCTCTTCGTTAAAAAGATTTCCTGAGATCTCCACAAACATCAGGAGTCTCATTCTCAGTGGAACTGCAATAGAAGAAGTGCCTTCATCTATCAGGTCATGGTCTCGTCTTAATCAATTGTATATGTCAGGCTGCAAAAAACTCAAGAAATTCGCACCTGCTCTTGACAGCATCACCGAGTGTGATACGAAAATACAAGAAGTTTCTCCATTGGTCCAGGGATTTCCTCGTCTAAGTCGACTTGTACTCAAGGGATGCAAAGAGCTCTTGTCACTCTCACAGCTTCCGGATTCCTTAGAGCTGCTAGACGCAGGAAATTGTGAGTCTCTTGAGAGACTAGAATATTGCTCCTTCCGCAATCCAAATATTCGTCTCAACTTCGCTAATTGCTTCAAACTGAATAAAGAAGCGAGAGATCTCATCATCCAGACATCGTCTTGTCATGTTTCAGTCTTACCCGGTGAAGAAATCCCAACCTACTTCACTTATCGAGCTAACGGAAGTTCCCTAATGGTGAAGTTGCACGAGAGGCCTCTCCCTTGCGTCCTGCTCATTAAGAAGAATGGCAATGGCATTGACGCTAGTGCTGCAGAAATGGAAAAGGTCGAATATTGGATCAAGGTCAAACAGGATAGCGTTCTGTGTCTGTGCAAAGGTGACAGCTCTCTTCCTCTTCCATTAACGACGGACCATCTGTACATTTTTGAATATGAAGCAGATGTGACTTCGAACGAGCTTTCCTTTGAATTTTCGGTCATCTATTCCATCGGCAGCAGTAAGGAACGCAACGAAAGTGTCGAATGGGCGATAAAAGAATGTGGGTGTAGACCAGAAAAAGAATTCAAAGAAGAATGAAGAATGAAAGTGACAGTGTAGAAAAAGAAGAAGAAAATAAAGTTGAGATGTGTAGACGAAGAAGAGGAAAAAGTGATGAGGTAATTCCTCTTGAATTGTATTCATATTTGCACTATATGTATGTTTATCAATTAAATGCGATTCAATAATTTTTGCTATACCAAATGCAGATACGTCAGGTGATTATTGATACCATCTCCAAGTAAAGGAGTTCCCTTCGACATGTGACCTTAAAAGTTCTCTTCTTCTACAATCTAAAGAGGTTTCCTTTCTATTATTCCTTGTCCTTATATTTAGTTTAAAAAGTTTACAATACTTTTATTTAGCTACTGTAGGCTAATC
Organism: Euclidium syriacum; assembly: GCA_900116095.1. Lineage (NCBI taxonomy): Eukaryota > Viridiplantae > Streptophyta > Magnoliopsida > Brassicales > Brassicaceae > Euclidium > Euclidium syriacum. The sequence continues at coordinate 18,714,442 of FPAK01000003.1, forward strand.
TGAGTTGATTTTTTGCTTGTGTTTGCTTCTGCTTTTACCAACTCTCTTCTGAGGTTGTTTATATCTGTTGTGATGATGCTGAATAAATGATTTGATTGATGTTACAACTTATAATGTTGCATCTTAGAGATCATATCACTACTCTGGGTCAATGGTGAAAATTTTCATATATTTATTTTTTTCAGAAACTCGAATCTATTTGCCTGTTGCCTTTTTTCGTTGAAGATTACTTCGTTTTACCTTTCTAAGCCTGTCTGCTTTTCGTATAATATGTCTGTTTTCTTAAAAGTGATTTAAAAATTTTGTTGACCCCTTCCAGATATCTGAGGATCAGAAAGTTTATATTGATTATTTCATTGAGATGCGATTCGATGAGGAAAAGTTATCAAAGCAATACTCATACATGGTTATTACTAAATCTCTCTTTTCTTTTTAAGTATGAAGTTAAAACTTATATCAACTTCCATTAAAACTCGCAGGAGAAGAAAATATGGAACAAATAGCAAATCCAGAGACATTTTCTCTTTTAACAAATAGCAAAGACAAAAGAACTTCAGAGGTTGGGATCATAAACGGAGACTGTGAAACCAAAGGAAGTAAATGGAGTTGATAGAGCAAAGACAAAAGAAGAGCAGAGTATCTTTTAAAATATTGTTGCTTTGTAAATTAGTTTGACGAAATCGAACTATATCAAACTCATTGAAAGAAAATCTACATGTTAAGGAAAATCCACAAAACATGGTTACCTTTTTACACATATCCACCATTCACAGGGATGATTTGACCATTGATCCATTCACCACCATCACTTGCCAAGAACCCTACAAGTGGCACTACGTCTTTGGCTTCTCCGATCCTCCCAAATGGAGACTCCGCGGCTATCTTCTCTACCAACTCCGAGCTCTTTCCTTCAAAGAACATCTCAGTGGCGATAGGTCCTGGAGCAACGCAGTTTGCAGTGATTCTTGTTCCTTTTAGCTCTTTAGCAAGAATCTTGACCATAGTTTCCACAGCTGCTTTCGATGCTGCATAGATACCAAATCCAGGCTTTAAGGCACGGGTTATGGAAGAGGTCAAGAGTATGATCCGACCACCACCTCCTTGTTTTAGCCTATTCGCAGCTTCCTTGCTACATAGAAACGCTCCTTTTGTATTCACACTACAAATCCAGCAAACAAGTAAACAGAGGATTACAGGAAACTGACGAGTGCATAATTAAGTGCAGATGAAAATTGTGAATTTGATTTGAAACTAGACCAGATCCATCTCAAGAACATGGAACATCTTGCAGAGGTAACAGTGAATGAAACAAGAAATTGTAGCTGAAATTTAATTGTAAATTAGACTCTCAAGAACATGGGACATGTTTCATTTGATTCGAGAATTATAAACACAATTCTTGGAGTGTATTAGGATTCGTGGAGAGTGATCAAGTACAGAGATGAAACAATGACTGAAGCACAAATTTCCAGTTGAAAGACACTAAAGGAATCAAGTTTCTGACTCAGGAACATAGAACATGTCTTATTCTGTTCTTTGTTCTATCTATAAACATTATAATAATTGAACAACAATTTGCACAATAATCGAATCAACAATCTCAAGTGTACCTGAAAGTGCGATCGAAATCTTCAACTGATGTGTCTGCGATAGATGGGTATTTAGGGTCGAGGATTCCAGCCGAGTTCACCAGGATGTGAACCGGTGACTCAAACGCCTTCTCCGCCGCGTCGAACAGCGAATTCACCTGGCTTGGCTCTGAAACATTAGCCTGTACCACAATAGCTCTTGGTCCCTTTCCGGTGATTTCTTCCCTGGCCGGAAAATCGTTGATCTCCCCAGCGACACGCTCGGCGTCGGAAGATTTAGTGGTATAATTGACAACAATCCTCGCACCGAGTTCAGCGAGATGGATCGCTATCGCTCGCCCAATACCACGGGAGGAACCGGTGACTATGGCGACTCGGCCGGCGAGAGGAAGCGGCGGTTGCGAAATGGACGACGCTGCAGCCATAGTAATTGGCGATTGTCCGGCTAATTTTGTTCGATTTGGGTCTGGGACTAAATTTGGTTGATTTGTTTTGGGTCGGTTTAGTTTGACAAAGTTCGGTTTGGTTCGGTTTAATATATGATCGAACTTGGATCACAATTACTCAACTAAGGAGGCACCAACGCACACATTAAAAATATGTATAGCTTCTATGGTCAAATGTTGGATTTCAACAACCACTTTCTGAGTTATTTACTTCCTCTATGAAGTAAACAGATCTCTGTAAGAAAGTTTGAAAAGAAAAAATCAAACCGTTCAAAGCGTCAATGTTATCACCAATGAGAATTTAAGAAGGTGATTCAGAGATTTCTTGGGATGCAAGCATGTGGTCTATATTCTCTTTTCTACGAAACATATAATACGTCACTCTAAAAATCAAGTGTATATAAGTTCTTTCACAAACTTTCTAGCTGATGACCTTTGGAACTAAAAGGGAATAGTCAAAATTGAACTAATCACATTGATATTGTTTTTCTCAAAGATACAAGAAATATCTAGGAACGTGGGTTTAGAGAACTGCCAAGAATGGTGGAACCCACATGATATGATAGCTAGAAGGTTATGGATCATATATATTTTCCATGAAATGATAACTTTATTTTCATCAATGGGGTCAACGAAGAGAAAAGAAGATGGTCACATTGGTTACATTAAGGACCATGTTTCATTTTATTCAGATTAAAGAGATACAAATCCCAAGAACATAAGTTCATGGTTGTACGTACATGTAACAATGACTAAAACAATCAATTAATTTCAGTTGAAAGATAAATGTTTATACATTTTTTACTCTAATCATATTCTTAAACTTTTGGGGGAGAAAAAGAGACCAAATTATTTGGTAAACGTATGGAAAATTCTAATCCTAGAGTGAAGACAAGGGAAACACAAGTTGCAGCATTAACTGCGGATTTTAATTTTCATGTACTGGAAGAAAGCAAAAGGTTCAGAGATTTTCCAAGAATGGTGGAGCCTACATGGTAGGGTTTATGATTTTGTATACACAAGTTTCCATGGAAAGATAAGGTAAATTTCCACGAAGCTTTCTTTCTTGCTTATTCCAGTCAATGGTGTGTGTCCTTTGTATACACAAAGAAAAATCTCTTCCTCCACATAGCAAAAAGTTTTGAAGAAAACTCCACCAAACTCGACAAGCAACGCAGCGGAGCTCTTTGAAGGAAATTACTCAACTTTGAGAAGATGGAAAGGAGACTCTCGTACGCTGAAAAAGGAAAAGGAAAGGCTCTCAACTCTGATGACAACAAACGCAGAGTCCGAATCAAAGCTCCTGAGCTAGACACATCTAGTAAGATAAAGGAAAATGAGCTGACTCTTATCGGCAGACTCACAAATCCTCAGGAGCAAGAAATCTCGACGATGATACCATTCCTAACCCAGAGCTGGAACTTGAAAGGCAGATCTGAAGGATCTGAGATTGGAGAAGGCTGTTTCCAGTTTCGATTCGTAAGAGAAGACGATCTCCAACAAGTTCTTGAAAATAGACCTTATACCTTTGCTCGATGGATGGTGATATTAGAGAAGTGGGAACCTGTCATCTCTCCCACGTTCCCATCTAAGATTCCGTTCTGGATTCGTCTAAAGGGTCTGCCGTTACACTACTGGCAAGATGAGATGGTGAAGAAGATTGGAGAGGAAGCTGGGAGACTCGATGGAGTTGAGATAACAACAACGTATGCAAGAGCCAGAGTAACGGTCGATGGGCTACAACCTATTCTAAGAGAAACTGTTGTTGAGTTTCCTAACGGAGATGAAGTAACGGTCGGATTGGAGTATGAGAGGCTTGAAAAATTCTGCAATTTCTGCGACAGGTTGACTCATCAAGACAAGGACTGCCCTGATAAAATAGGACCGACACAGGGACAGTCAAAGATAGATCTGCGTGGAATGACGGTAGAGAGTGCGGCACGTGCGATGAGAGTTTCACAAGGTGAAGAGAGGAACTTAATAACAGCAAGTTCGAGAAAGCAGGATGCGTGTATTTTCCAGAATCCGCCGAAACGTGGAAACGCACCGCGGAAAGGTCAGACCCTGGCGATTGAAGCTCAAAAGAATTCTTCATCACCTCCATCTTCTTCATCACTTTCATCTCCCCAATCTTCTTTGTCTCGAAACTGGGAACACAATATCTTTCCGAGCTTCCACGGGCCAGATGTACGCAAAGGCCTTCTCAGTCACCTTCTAGGAAAGTTCACAATCAAAGGAATCCAATCGTTCATTGATAATGAGATCAAGCGAGGAGAACCCATCGGTCCTGAACTCGAGCGAGCAATCAGAGGATCTAAGATTGCGATCGTCTTGCTCTCCAAGAAATATGCTTCTTCGTCGTGGTGTCTTGACGAATTGGTTGAGATCATGAAATGTAGAGAAGACTTGGGTCAAACTGTAATGACCATTTTCTATGAGGTAGATCCAACTGATGTAAAGAAGCAGACCGAAGATTTTGGGAACGCCTTTAGAAAAACCTGTCAAGGTAAATCCAAGGAGAAGATTGAGACATGGAGGAAAGCTTTGGAGGATGTGGCCACGATCGCCGGTTACCATTCTAAAAACTGGTTGGTCCTCTTGATCTCCAATCCCTTTGAGTATTTCTAACACATTAAACTATATTTATATATCTTTATCGCACCTTGAACTATATGCAGCCAAGAGAATATCATCACTTTTGTATGTGTATACGAGTTCTTAGTGGTTGTTTATGAGAACATGGTGTATAATAAGATCTCCCTCTTTTTTTTCAGGGATGATGAAGCGGCCATGATCGGAAAAATAGCAACTGATATTTCAAACATGTTGAATATTTCTACACTATCATGTGGTTTCAACCATTATATTGGGATGGGAGCTCATATAGAAAAGATGAAACCGTTGTTACGCATGGATTCGGATGAAGTGAGGATGATTGGGATTTGGGGACCTCCTGGGATTGGTAAAAGCACAATCGCCAGATTCCTATTTCACAAGCTCTCCAACAGTTTCCAATCCAGGGCTAACATGAATATCAAAGAAATCTATTCAAAACTTTCTCGCGATGAGTACAATGCACAACTACAACTACAGAACCAAATGTTGTCTCAGATGCTTAACCAAAAAGATCTCGTGATTCCTCATTTAGGAGTCTCAAAAGAAAGGTTGAAATACAAGAAAGTGCTTCTCGTTCTTGATGATGTCGATCAGTTAGCTCAACTGGATGCCTTGGCCGAAAATACTCAGTGGTTTGGTCGTGGAAGTCGGATTATCATCGTAACAGAAGATGTGCGAGTTTTAAGGGCACATGGGATCAACGATATTTACACAGTGGATCTTCCGTCCGGTGATGAGGCTTTGCAAATCTTCTGCATGTATGCGTTTGGTCATAAACACCCTAAAGATGGTTTCAGGGATCTGGCTAGGCAAATTGTATGCCATGTCGGTAAACTTCCACTAGGGCTAAAGGTTATGGGCTCCTACTTTCGAAATATGTCCAAGCAGGACTGGAAAAAGGCATTACCAAAGTTATGGAGGGCAATTGACGGAAAAATTGAGAGCATTTTAAAGTTCAGTTATGATGCCTTATATGATGAAGACAAAGCTTTATTTCTTCATATAGCCTGCCTTTTCCTTGGTAACGATAATGGAATTGAGAGAGTAGAAGAGTATCTTGTGAAGAGGTTTCCGTGTGTGAGCCAAGGGCTTGAAATCTTAGCTGAGAAATCTCTTATATCTATTGGATATGGAGAAATATGGATGCATGATCTGCTAGTCCAGCTGGGTATAGAAATTGTCCGTAAGCAGTCTCCTGATGACCCTGGAAAGCGCCAGTTTTTGGTCGATAGTGGAGAGATTTCTGAAATATTGGCTAATAATGCAGTAGTAAGTTCTACCATTAGTGTTTCATTGCATTGCTCATTACAAATTGAGTTGTTTTTTTTTTAATTAACCATATTTAGTTTTTTTTTTTGGTCCTTTATTTTTCAGGGTTGTGAAAAAGTTATTGGCATTAATTCACCCGGATTTAATCTAGACAAATTAAATATAAGCAAGAGAGCTTTTAAAGGAATGATTAACCTCCAATACTTGATTACGTATGGAGAATTACATCTAACGCATCGTCTAAACTATCTCCCTCCAAAACTTCGATTACTACATTGGCACCATTGTTCAGCGACATGTTTTCCGTTCAATGTCAACCTGGAGTTCCTCGTGGAATTAAACTTGAGGTCGAGCAAGCTTAAAAAGTTGTGGAAAGGAATTATAGTAAGTAATGTTTAATTACTATCTTCTTCTTTTTCTCAATTTTAATTGGAATCTATATGTTTTCTTTCATAGAGTTATCATTTTATTTAGTCAGATTTGTGTAGCTTTTTAACTTGAAAGAAAATTAGACTGATATTGCCACATCGATTTTTTTTATTTGATTAAATACTAATAAGTAATGCATGGAAAGTAAGTGTATAAATGTGTTCTTGTTATTTTTCTTTACAGCCCCTTCCAAATCTCAAGAGGATGTATTTGGGTGAGTCGAAAAAACTGAAGAAGCTTCCTAATCTCTCAACTGCTATTGAACTCCAAGAATTAGGTCTCAAAGGATGTTCAAGTTTGTTGAAGCTTTCATCTATTGGGAATGCAACTAATCTCCAAGAATTGAAACTCGAAGAATGTTCAAGTCTAGTGGAGCTTCATTCATCAATTGGGAATGCAATTAATCTCACAGAATTAAATCTCAGTGGATGCTCAAGTCTGGTGGAACTCCCTTCCTCTATTGGGAATGCAATTAATCTCACAAAATTAAATTTCAATGGATGCTCAAGTCTGGTGGAGCTCCCTTCCTCTATTGGAAACCTTCATCAACTGAAGGACCTGAAAATGAAAAAATGCTCCAAGCTGAAGATTCTTCCGATAAACATCAACTTGAAATCTCTCGATGAAGTTGATCTTAGTGACTGCTCGTCGCTTAAAAGGTTTCCAGAGATCTCCACAAACATCTTAGATCTGAATCTCAGTAGAACTACAATAGAAAAAGTGCCTCCATCTATTGGAAACCTTCATAAAATGAAGTGGTTGAAAATGAAAGGATGCTCCAAGTTGAAGGTTCTTCCGATAAACATCAACTTGAAATCTCTCGATGAACTTGATCTTAGTGACTGCTTGTCGTTAAAGAGTTTTCCTGAGATCTCCACAAACATCAAGTATCTTTCTCTCGATAGAACTGCAATAGAAGAAGTGCCTTCATCTATCAGGTCATGGTCTCGTCTTGAGAAATTAGATATGTACTACTGCAAAAACCTCAAGAAATTCCAACATTGTCTTGACAGCATCAGCGAGCGTGATAATAAAACACAAGAAGTTTCTCCATTGGTTCAGAGACTTCCTCGTCTTGGTCGACTTATACTTGATGGATGCAAAAAGATGATATCACTCCCAAAAATACAAGAAGTCCATGGATTCTCTAGTCGACCCGTGGGATGTAAAGAGCTGAACGTCAACTTGAAATCTCTCGATGAACTTAATCTTACTGGCTGCTTATCGTTAAAAAGATTTCCTGAGATCTCCACAAACATCAGAATTCTAGATCTCAGTGGAACTGCAATAGAAGAAGTTCCTTCAACTGTCAGGTCATGGTATCATCTTTATGAATTGCGTATGTCACACTGCAGAAACCTGAAGGAATTTTCACCTGCTCTTGACAACATCATTGAACGTGATACAAAAACACAAGAAGTTTCTCCATTGGTCCAGGGGTTTCCTTGTCTACGTCAACTTATACTCAATGAATGCAGAGAGCTCTTGTCACTCCCACAACTTCCGGATTCCTTACAGCAGCTAGACGTAGATAATTGTGAGTCTCTTGAGAGACTAGATTGCTCATTTCAAAATCCAGATATTAATCTCAACTTCAGTAACTGCTTCAAACTAAATAAAGAAGCGAGAGATCTCATCATCCAGACATCGACTTGGTACGTTACGATGTTACCCGCTGAAGAAATCCCTACCTACTTCACTTATCGAGCTACCGGAGATTCCTTAAAAGTGAAGTTGAAGGAAAGGACATTCTCTTCGTCCTTGAAATTTAAGGCTTGCATCCTGCTCAATGGCTTTGAAGCTCGTGATGCAGAAATGGGAAAATTCAATTATTGGATCAAGGTCAAACAGAATAACGTTCAATGCAGTTCAGGTTTCCGCATTCTACCTCGTATTTTAACGGAGCATGTGTACATTTTTGAATTTGAAGCAGATGTGACTTCGAACGAGCTTTCCTTTGAATTTGAGATCTACATTTACAATTTTAACATACGTCAACTGGAAAGTGGCAAAGGGATGATAAAAGAATGTGGGTGTATACCAGAAAAAGAATTTAAAGAAGACGAAGAATGAAGGTGAAAGTGTAGAAAAAGAAGAAGAAAATAAAGGTGCGAGAGTAGACAAAATCAAAACAAAATCTGGTGAGATGGTTGATACTCAAGAGGAAATTAAGAAGGAAGCAGAGACCCACTTCCATGATTTTCTAGCTTTCAAGCCGGTTTCCTACCAAGGTATATCGATGGAAGATTTGCGATTATTATTGGATTTTAGTTGTGATGTTGAAGATCAAGCGAGTCTGGTGAAAGAGATTATAGAGAAAGAGACTAAAGAGGTACTCTTTGCAATGCCGAGTGACAAAGCACGTGGTCCAGATGGTTATACGGTGGAGTTTTTTTAGGATTCTTGGCAAGTTGTTGGTAAGGATCTTGTGGTGACTGTACAATCCTTTTTCTCAAGAGTTTCATCCCTAAGGGAGTCAATGCTACCATTTTGGATTTGATTCCTAAGATGACCCAAGCTATAGAAATGAAAGACTGTAGACCCATCTCTTGTTGTCATGTGGTCTACAAGATTATTTCAAAGCTGTTAGAAAACAGGTTAAAGCGAGTCCTACCTAAGTTTGTCTCTCCTAACTAATCTGCTTTTGTTAAGGACAAGTTGCTTTTGGAGAATGTACTCTTGGCGAGTGAGTTAGTGAAGAATTATCACAAAGAGACAGTTTCCCCTCGAAGTGCATTGAAAATTGATATATCAAAAGCCTTTGACTCCATCCAGTGGCCTTTCCTCCTATCTACTCTCTCGACTTTGAACTTACCACCAGATTTTATCAAAAGAATCGAGCTTTGTGTCAGAACAGCCTCGTTTTCTGTCCAGGTAAATGGGGAACTATTTGGTCTTTTTAAGAGCGATAGAGGACTACGTCAAGGTTGTTCTTTATCTACATACCTCTTTGTGATCTATATGCATGTTTTATCAAAAATGTTGGATAAAGGAGCTGTTGATCGACACTTTGGTTTTCTTCCGTATTGTCAAAATGCCAAGCTCACTCATTTGTGTTTTGCAGATGATTTGATGGTTTTAACTGATGGGAGAAAAGATCTATTGAAGGGATTTTTCTGCAATTTCGGGTTTAAACATCAGTTTAGAAAAGTCCACACTCTTCATGGCTAGGGTAATAGAGCGAGACAAAGAAGAGATTCTACACCATTTTCCTTTTGCAATGGGTGCACTACCGGTCCGGTACCTCGGTCTCCCACTGCTAACTAAGAAGATGATGGTTCATGACTACACTCCTCTTATTGAGAAGGTTCGTTCCCGCATCAGTACATGGACTGTGAGGTATCTCTCCTTTACAGGTCGGTTGCAACTTATAAACTCTATTATCCATAGTCTCACCAACTTTTGGATGGCCGCTTTTCGACTTCCGAGTGATTGTTTGAAGGAAATAGATCAAATATGCGCAGCTTTTCTTTGGTCGGGACCGGTTTTGAATTCCAACAATTCCAAGGTAGCCTGGACAGAAGTATGTAAGCCTAGAGAAGAGGGAGGGCTAGGGGTACGGTCTTTGAAAGAAGCAAACAAGGTGGCTTCCCTCAAACTGATATGGAGAATTTTGTCGAATAAATCTTTATGGGTTCGATGGATTAGGTTGTATCTAATTCACAAAGATTCGTTTTGGTCGATAAAAGATTCGACTTCCCTAGGCTCTTGGATGTGGAAAAAGTAGCTAAAACTCAGAGATGTTGCTGACACATTTGTGCGAGTAGAGATACAAAGCAGTAAGGAAACTCTGTTTTGGTATGACCTATGGTCTCCTTTGGGTCGTCTGTTGGATATTACAGGGGTGAGGGGTTGTATCGATTTGGGAATTCGTTTAAATGCCACTGTTGCGGATGTGGTTAACACCATCGCATGAGGAGACACCAATATGATGCTCTCAATAAGGTAGAGGAACAGATTGATGCTCTACGAGGGAAAGGTTTGCTTGAGGGGGAAGAACATTTCTTTGGCGGGGTTTGAGTGGTACTTTTAGGCCATGATTTAGCTCCAGGGAGACGTGTAAATCCATTCGAATCACGCAGCCACTCCGGGGCTGGTACAAGGGTGTTTGGTTTTCCAAAGCCACGCCCAAATACTCTATTTTAGCGTGTCTTGCTATTCTTAACCGATTGTCGACAAGTGAGCATATGTTGAGTTGGAATTTGGGCATCAACCCGGCTTGTGTTCTGTGAAAATTTCAGATCGAGAGCTGATCCCATCTCTTCTTTGATTGTCCTTACACAGGTGAAATTTGGAGTTTCCTACTTCTCAAATTGCTATGAAGTCAATATACGGGGTCTTGGAATGGATTTTTGGCGCTTCTTACTGATGACTCGCTGGATACAGCCACGAAATACTTAGGGTGATACGCTTTCCAGATTGCTATCCACTCAATATGGAGAGAGAGAGGAATGGGAGAAGGCATGAGACGATTTCTCCAGCACACCAACTTGCAAGAACGATTGAAAAGGGTATCTGCAACCGAATTTCGAAAATCCGGGAAGAAGACAATGGTAGATATGCTTCTTTCATGGATGACTTAGTTCCATATAAAGCTCTAATGTGTTTTATTGGTTTTTTCTCTGCTTCAAAGGGTTAAACAAAAATGATGCACACTCTATGTAAAAAGTTGTTTTTTTGTTCTAATTTTAAATAAATTTACAAAAAAAAAAAAAAAAAAAGAGTGTAGACGACGAAGAGGAAAAAAATGATAAAGTAATTCCCTCTTGAATTGCATTCATATTTGCACTATATAGTACAGGATTTCCCTTCGACAGGTTTTTCAAAGCAATACATCAAACTTTACTTTCGCAGAAATTTTGATTAGGGTTTTACTGGTTTTATTCTTCAATTGATCTATACTTGCTTTAGGATCCGAAATCAAAAAACTAATTTATTGATCAATGTTTTTTGTGTTCATAATTGGAAGAATATTAAATCTTTTTGGAATTTAACTAATCGTTTAGTCATTTATAGGCCGAAATTTTCAAAATTCATCCGGAGAATAATTGTTATACAAGGGGGAAATCCATCCTATGTCAATATTGGACCGAACAAACCATTTTGTGACTGAGCCGCAACCTAACCACACAGTCATGGCGATTGTGTGTGGTGACTGTGTAGCCACTCGACGCTTCTAGATGGTGTATTGACTGTTTGAGGCTTCAGGAGTTGCTTGGGTCGATGCTTCAGTAGAATTGGTACTCTTCAATTGTGTTCGATGATCGAGTGTGAAGGTCGTTATATTATGTCAGATTCACACGGTCACTGTAGGCTTGGTGTCTAAGCCAAGTATCCTTCGTCAAATACTCATTATGGACCAACTTCTCATTGCATGCAGCTCAGATAATCTTCACAAAAAATACCATATCTTGAATGAGGATTTAACAAAGGATACTTGGCTTGGATCAAAGGTCGACGAGACTTTCAGTCTTCGCTAAGCGAATCTGAATGTTCAAGAACATAGCTAAGATCAAAGGTCAACGAGACATTCAGCTAACTTAGACAAATCCTCATTATGTATAAGGCAACTGATTGAATGTCTCGTTGATCATCGGTTGACTAAGATTCTGGCTCTGAATAAATCTAATCGCATAGATGGATGAAGTTGTTTGTTTCTCGATTTTAATCTTTAGAGTATCTATAGTGGGAGTCTCTCACTGAGTCTATCACCAATAAAATATAAAAAAAATAATAAAAAGTGAAGAGAGAATTAGATGAATTTTTCGTTTGAGAACCTTTTAAGAGATTCATGAAACTTTCTCTAACCATGTATTTTTATATTATTGATTCAATATTTTTTTATTGGATTTAAATTTAATTAAATAAATAAATTTTCTTAAAATATTGTTATTTTTAAGTTGAGAGACTTATTTTAGAGATTCACCACTGAGATACTCTTAGAAATGGCGAGGAAATTGCCCTTAGGGTTTCTAATAAATCAATAAGAGTAAGAACAATGTTTAAGAAGAATTACTATCGACTCTTATAAGAATAAAGTTAAACAATACATTGGTTTATTAAAAACAATACACCTAAACTTTCTAAATTAATATGTAAATAATTTATTAGAGATAAATATAAATAATATCTTTCATATCCTTCTTGGTTCTTCTAATCTTGTGTTCATCTCAACCATTCAATCTTCATCTTTTATTCGATTAGGTCAATCTCATATCATCGATTTCCCAATAGTTTCTCAACCTTTTATGTGTTTGTCCTTGTTTCTCTCCATACTTATAGGGGGTTGAAAATTAAAATCATTTGATAGTAAGTGTGAATTTAGAAAATAATATTTTCCTAAAATATTAATTTTTTTCAATTGCCTAGAAATCATAAATCGTTATTATTGTTGTAACCGCGCTTCGATATTTCAGTTCTAACATTTTGACCCCCCTACTTTCATTATTAAACCCTGAAAGAACAGCAAGAGGCTCCTGAAAGACCAAATCTTTTAAACATATCCACCATTCACAGGGATGATTTGACCATTGATCCATTCACCACCATCACTTGCCAAGAACCCTACAAGTGGCACTACGTCTTTGGCTTCTCCGATCCTCCCAAAGGGAGACTCTGCGGCTATCTTCTCTACCAACTCCGAGCTCTTTCCTTCAAAGAACATCTCAGTGGCGATAGGTCCTGGAGCAACGCAGTTTGCGGTGATTCCTGTTCCTTTGAGCTCTTTAGCAAGAATCTTGACCATAGTTTCCACAGCTGCTTTTGATGCTGCATAGACACCGAATCCAGGCTTTAAGCCTCGGGTCATGGAAGATGTGAGGAGTATGATCCGACCACCACCTCCTTGTTTTAGCCTATTCGCAGCTTCCTTGCTGCATAGAAACGCTCCTTTTGTATTCACACTAAAAAGCAAACAAATAAACAAAGGATTATTAGAGATTGGAGACTGATAAATATAGATGAAACAAGAAACTTAAGGTGAAATTCGATCCGAAATTAGACATACAGATCTCAATAATATGGAAATGTTTAAAGTGTTTGTGGATGTAACAGTGGATGAAACAAGAAACCTTAGTTGAAATTTGATAGGAGATTAGATCTACAGATCTCAAGAATATGGAATAAGTTTCATTTGATTCGATGTTAGAGATTTAAATCTCATGAACATGAAACATAGAATGTATTAGGATTCATGGAGAGTGATCAAGTACAATTCCAGTTAAAATACAACATTTCTCATCTGATTCGAATTTAGAATTTGGAATTGACCTTACATCAACCTAACTAATGAACGACAATTTGAAACCAATCAACGAACAATCTCAAGTACCTGAAAGTCCGATCGAAATCTTCAACTGATGTGTCTGCTATCGAAGGGTATTTAGGATCGAGGACTCCAGCCGAGTTAACCAGAATATGAACCGGCGACTCAAAGGCACTCTCCGCCGCGTCGAACAGCGATTTCACCTGGCCTGGCTCGGAAACGTTGGCCTGAACCACAATCGCTCTTGGTCCTTTTCCGGTGATTTCTTCCCTGGCCGGAAAATCGTTGATCTCTGATGCGACACGCTCGGCGTCAGTGGATTTAGTGGAGTAATTGACGACAATCCTCGCACCGAGTTCTGCGAGGTGGATTGCTATCGCTCGCCCAATACCACGAGACGAGCCGGTGACTATGGCGACTCGGCCGGCGAGAGGAAGCGGCGGTTGCGAAATGGACGAAGTTGCAGCCATAGCAATTCGCGATTATTTTGTGATTTGGGCTTGGGACTAAATTTGGTTTATTCGGTTACAAGAAAAATATATTTGAAATAGAACCAAATTCTGTTTTGGTTCGGTTTAGTTTGGTGGCTAATTTTGGTTTGGTTCGATTTATAACAACAATCTACAAATATCTTAACAATGTGTATAGAAATTTTGGAGAAATTTTTGTCAGAGTTTAGCTGTTGCTCTTGAAGCTACTTCAAGTGAAGCTAACTCTCATATTCAATTGGTTTACTTCTTTAAAGTGGATGATCCGACCATTTGAAATCGAAACTAGACAAACAAATTCCAAACAACATTGGAAATCAAATGTATACGGAGAGTGATCATGTACATAGATGTAACATATTAATTGAATATTATAAAAATGTTTATACCTTTTTAGTCTATTTATATTCTTAGTTTATCTTATAAGAAAGCGTGTGTAAAATTTGATGATGCCATAATGAAGACCAAAAGACAAGTTGGAGAATTAATTACAGATTTATAATTGTCATCTCTTGGAATTATGGTACGGTTACGGTCAATGATATTGTCACTCACATATTCTTTGTATTTTCCACGAAGCTTTCTTATTTAAAACAATAAATTTTCAAGTTGAAAGGTAATATGTCCAGGTAACATATCAATTGAATATTATAAAAATGTTTATACCTACTTAGTCCCTAATCATATTCTTAATTGTTGGGGGAAAAAAACCAAATTATTTGATAAAAAAAATGTATGGAATATGATAATCCAATAATGAAGACCAAAAAGTAGGGACCTTTTTGCAGAATTTCCTCGAAGCTTTTCTTTCGTGCTAATTTCAGTCAATGGAGTCATCTTTCTTTGTAAGTATACAAAAAACAAAGCCTCTTATTCAATTTCTCTACTCCACATATCTCTCTAAAAAAGCTCTGAGATCTTGATCCTCTCTCGAACTTACTAGTTCAGAAAACCAAGAAATTGATTCGTCTTCTTTGTCTCCTTCGTCATAGTAATGGATCTTTACTTTTCCCTTGTGACTGTTGCTGCTACAATCTTCATGCTTTTTTTGGGTACAATATTTTATATGTTTTACGAAAAGTTCAGAGTCCAAGAAAACCAAATAACCGAATTGTCTTTGCCTCATAATTGGATACACGATGTCTTTCCAAGCTTCCACGGAGCAGATGTCCGTAGATCCTTTCTCAGTCACATCATAAAAGAGTTCAGAAGCAAAGGAATCAACCCATTCATTGATAACGAGATCAATAGAGGAGAATTTATCGGTCCTGCGCTCAAAAAGGCAATTCAAGAATCCAGGATCGCGATTGTCTTGCTCTCGAAAAACTACGCTTCTTCGTCTTGGTGTCTTGACGAGTTGGTCGAGATTATGAAGTGCAAGAAAGATTTGGGTCAAACAGTAATAGCCATCTTCTATGAAGTGGATCCAAGTGACATCAAGAAGCAGGCCGGAGATTTTGGGAAAGTTTTCAAAAAAACTTGTAAAGGTAAAAAAAATGAGGTTATTAGGAAATGGAGACAAGCTCTGGTTCAAGTGGCAACTATCGCAGGTTACCATTCAAGAAACTGGTTCGTCCACTTTCCTTTTAATCTTTATTACTCATCAAATTATACACACGTGTAGCTTTTAAACGATCCGCATCCAAGAAAATTGATAGATTTTGAATAAGTGATTCTCGGGCGATTATTTACGGACTTTTTATTCATCTCCCACTTTTTTAGGGATAATGAAGCAGCTATGATCGAAGATATTGCCACTGATGTTTCGAACAAGTTGTTTAATTCCACGTCATCACGTGATTTCGATGGATTTATTGGGATGGGAGCTCATATGGAAAGGATGGATTTGTTGCTATGTCAAGATTTGGATGAAGTGAGGATGATTGGGATTTGGGGTCCTCCTGGAATTGGTAAGAGTACCATTGCCAGATTTTTATTTAACCAGCATTCTCACAAATTCCAATTAAGTGTCTTTATGGAAGATATCAAAGCAATGTCTTCAAGAGCAATTTGTTCAAATAACTACAGTAAGAAGTTGGATTTGCAGCAAAAGTTCATTTCTCAAATAATCAACCAGAAAGATGTCAAGATTACTCATCTAGGAGTTGCAAAAGAAAGGCTAGGCGACAAGAAAGTACTTGCGGTCCTTGATGACGTTGATCGCTTGGTACAACTAGAAGCCATGGCGAAAGAAACTTGTTGGTTTGGTCGTGGAAGTCGGGTTATTATTATAACGCAAGATCGAAAACTTTTAAGGGCACATAGGGTTAACCATATTTACAAGGTGGATTTTCCTTCAACTGATGAGGCTTTGAAAATCTTTTGTACGTATGCATTTGGTCAAAAATACCCTCAAGATGGTTTCGAGGAGCTTGCGCGGAAAATAGCTTCTCTTGCTGGTGAACTTCCTCTAGGACTAGAGGTTTTAGGTTCCTACTTACGGGGAATGTCAAAGGATGAATGGTTAATGGAACTACCAAGGCTAAGGACAAGCCTTAATAGAGAAATTGAGAACGTTTTGAAGTACAGTTATGACGCCTTATATGATGAGGACAAAGATTTATTTCTATATATAGCCAACTTTTTTCATTACGGAGAAATTGAGAAAGTGGTAGAGCATCTTTCAAATAAATTTTCGAATGTGAGACGAGGCCTTGATGTCTTAATTGATAAATCTCTCATATATATGGAAAAAGGACTGATAAGGATGCATGACCTGCTGCTCCAGCTGGGTAGAGATATTGCTCGTAAACAATATGTTCTTGAGCCTAGACAACGCCAGTTTTTGGTCGATAATCAAGAAATTTGTGAAGTACTAATTGGTGATACAACGGTAAGCTTTATCATTTGTGTTTCATTGCATATTGCTCATTACAAATTGTGTATATTTATTAACTAATCAGTTCTACATATTTTTTCTTGAGTCTTTTTTTTAGGGAAGTAGAAATGTTATAGGCATAAATTTGGAGTTCGAATTCGGGACCGAATTATATATAAGTGGAAGAGCCTTTGAAGGAATGGCTAATCTCCAATTCTTAAGATTAAAAGATGGATTGGGATTGGACTACACATGCCATCTATCACATGGATTAAGCTATCTCTCTCCAAAACTTCGATTACTACATTGGGATTATTTTCCATTGACATGTTTGCCTTCCAATATAAACCTGGAGTTCCTCGTGGAATTAAACATGTGTGAGAGCAGCAAGCTTGAGAAGTTGTGGGAAGGAATTAAAGTAAGTAATATTAATTTATATCATTTTTCGATTTTATTTCCAAAGCCATAGTATGTTTTTTCTTAGAGTTATCATTATTGTTATTTGGTTAGATTTGTACAGTTCTTGAACTTGAAAGAAAAATATACTGACCTTGAACCTATAGCATGGAAATTTGTTTTTTTCTGTTTTTTTAAGCATGTTTGTTTTATTTCTTATAGTGCTAAGTGTATAGATGTGTTTTTGTTAATTGTCTACACAGCATCTTCCAAATCTCAAGTGGATGAATTTGAGTAGTTCGAAAAACTTGAAGGAGCTTCCTAATCTTTCAACTGCCAGAAAACTCCGAGAATTGAAACTCGCATCTTGTTCAAGTCTAGTAAGGGTCCCATTCTCTATTGGGAATGCAACTAATCTCGAAAAATTAGATCTCAAATATTGTTCAAGTTTGGTGGAATTGCCTTCCTCTATTGAGAATGCAACTAATCTGAAGAAGTTGGATCTTAGTTTCTGCAAAAGTTTGGTGGAGATTCCTTCCTCCATTGGGAATGCCACTAGTCTCCAGGAATTACTTCTCAACAGATGTTCCAGTCTGGTAGAGCTCCCTTCATCTATTGGGAATGCTACTAATCTCAAGAAGTTGGATCTTAGTTTCTGCGAAAGTTTGGTGGAGATTCCTTCCTCCATTGGGAATGCCACTAGTCTCCAGGAATTACTTCTCAACAGATGTTCCAGTCTGGTAGAGCTCCCT
The DNA here is from genome assembly GCA_900116095.1 of Euclidium syriacum. NCBI lineage: Eukaryota > Viridiplantae > Streptophyta > Magnoliopsida > Brassicales > Brassicaceae > Euclidium > Euclidium syriacum. The sequence continues at coordinate 18,732,509 of FPAK01000003.1, forward strand.
TCATCTATTGGGAATGCTACTAATCTCAAGAAGTTGGATCTCAATAATTGCAGATGTCTGGTGGAGATCCCTTACTCTATTGGGAATGCAACTAAACTCCAAACATTAAATCTCGGAGGATGTTCAAGTTTGAAGGAGATTCCTTCCTCTATTGGGAATGCAACTAAACTCCAAACATTAAATCTCATAGGATGTTCAAGTTTGAAAGAGATTCCTTCCTCTATTGGGAATGCAACTAATCTCCTAGAATTGGATCTAAGGTTTTGCTCAAGTCTAGTGGAGCTCCCTTCCTCTATTGAGAATGCAAGTAATCTCCAAAATTTGAATCTCCGTTTTTGTTCTAGTCTGGTGGAGCTCCCCTCTTCTATTGGGAATGCAACTAATCTCCAAATTTTGAATCTCAGTTGTTGCTCAAGTCTGGTGGAGCTCCCTTCTTCTATTGGGAATGCAACTAATCTCCAAAGAATAGATCTCAGTTATTGCTCAAGTCTGGTGGAGCTCCCTTCTTCTATTTGGAATGCAACTAGTCTCGAAAGATTAGATCTCAGTTATTGCACAAGTATGGTCGAGCTCCCTTCCTCTATTGGGAATGCAACTAGTCTCCAAGAATTAGATCTTAAAGGATGTTCAAGTCTTATGGAGCTACCTTCCTCTATTTTCAATGCAACTAGTCTCAAAAGATTAGATATCAGTTATTGCACAAGTCTGGATGAGCTCCCTTCCTATATTTGCAATGCAACTAGTCTCGAAAGATTAGATATCAGTTATTCCACAAGTCTGGTCAAGCTCCCTTCCTTTATTGGGAATGCAACTAATCTCCAAGAATTAGATCTTAAAGGATGTTCAAGTCTCATGAAGCTACCTTCCTCTATTTTCAATGCAACTAGTCTCGAAAGATTAGATATCAGTTATTGCACAAGTCTGGTCAAGCTCCCTTCCTCTATTGGGAATACAACTAATCTCCAAGAAATAGATCTTAAAGGATGTTCAAGTCTCATGGAGCTCCCTTCCTCTATTGGGAATGCAACTAATCTCGAAAGATTAGATCTCAGTTATTGCACAAGTCTGGTCGAGCTCCCTTCCTCTATTGGGAATACAACTAATCTCCAAGAAATAAATCTTAAAGGATGTTTAAGTCTCATGGAGATCCCTTCCTCTATTGGGAATGCAACTAATCTCGAAAGATTAGATCTCAGTTATTGCTCAAGACTAATGGAGCTCCCATCCTCTATTGGGAATGCAACTAATCTCCATAAATTAGATCTTAAAGGATGTTCAAGTTTGGTAAAGCTTCCTTTCTCTACAAGGAATATCAAAACTTATTTAGATTTAGAAGGATGCTCAAGTTTGTTGGAAATTCCTTCCTTTCTTGCGAATGCCATTAATCTCAAGGGTTTGAACTTAAGTGGATGCTCAAGTCTTGTGGAAGTCCCGACCTTTATTGGAAACCTTCACAAACTAAGGTCCTTGAGTTTGAGAGGATGTTCCAAATTGGAGGTTCTTCCGGTCAACGTCAACTTAAAATCACTTGAAAAACTTGATCTTAGTGGTTGTTCGTCATTAAAAAGTTTTCCTGAGATCTCCACAAACATCACTGATCTCGATCTCAGTGGAACTGCAATAGAAGAAGTGCCTGCATCTATCTGGTCATGGTCTTATCTTGATACATTAGATATGTCATACTGCAAAAACCTCAAGGAATTCTCACGTGTTCTCGACAACATCACATATAGTGATACAAAAATACAAGAATTTTCTCCACTAGTCCAGGAATTTTCTTTTCTATGTCGCCTTATACTCAAGGGATGCAAAGAGCTCTTGTCACTCCCACAGCTTCCATATTCTTTATCAGAGTTAGACGCGGAAAATTGTCAGTCTTTGGAGAGACTGGATTGCTCCTTTCAAAAATCAGATATTCGTCTTAACTTCGTTAACTGCTTCAAACTAAATCAAGAAGCAAGAGATCTCATCATCCAAACATCAACTTGTGAAGTTACGGTCTTACCCGGTAAAGAAATCCCTACCTACTTCACTCATCGAGCTAACAGAGGTTCCCTAATAGTAAAGTTGAACGAGAATCCATTTCTTTCGCATTTGAAATTTAAGGCTTGCATCTTGCTGGTTGAGAATGACATTGAAGATGGTTATGAGGAGAATGAGGTTGAAGATAGTGATGTGGAGAATGACATTGAAGATGGTTTTGAGGAGAATGATGTTGAAGATAGTGATGAGGAGAACGAGGTTGAAGATAGTAATGAGGAGAATGACATTGAAGATAGTGAGGTTGAAGATGGTCTTGAAGAGAATGATGTTGAAGATAGTGATGAGGAGAATAAAACTGAAGATAGTGATGAGGATAGTGAGGTTGAAGATAGTGATGAAGAGAATGACAATGAAGATGCGGATGGGATATATGTACGTTATGGGATCATAGACAAAGAGAATAGCCTCGATGTTCAGTGCAGTTCTTATTCCCAGTATCTATCTATCCCTTTTACAGAGCATCTGTACGTTTTTGAATTTGAAGCAGATGTGATTTCGAACGAGCTTTTCTTTGAATTTACACTCACCAGCAAAAACAATGGATCGATCGACAGTCGCGATTGGGTGATAAAAGAATGTGGGGTGCAAACGTCAATACAGAAAAAAGAAAGCTTATTTATGTTGACTTTGAAGCGATAGATGTGAATGAAGGTGACAGTGTAGACGAAGAAAAAGAAAATTAAGATTACAATCAAGCTGAAGAAAAAAGAAGAAGAAATAAATGGAGATTACAGTGCAAAGACAAAGAAGAGGTTGGGAACAGTGGGGACCCCTAAAGCTGATGACAGTGCAGAGATATTGTTTATGGAAACGACAGTGCTTCGTTATTGATTTTCAAACTTATTGTTTATTATTCTTAATCGAGCCTCATTGTTTCTATTCTAACAATTTAACCCCTACGAGACACTCATAAAAAAAACAAACCTTTTACACATATCCACCATTGACAGGAATGATTTGACCATTGATCCATTCACCACCATCACTAGCCAAGAACCCTACAAGTGGCACTACGTCTTTGACTTCTCCGATCCTCCCAAATGGAGACTCCGCGGCTATCTTCTCCACCAACTCCGAGCTCTTTCCTTCGAAGAACATCTCAGTGGCGATAGGTCCTGGAGTAACGCAGTTAGCAGTGATTCCAGTTCCTTTGAGCGGATCGAGTCAATGAAGATGTCAATAGTATGATCCAACCACCGCCTCCTTGTTTTAGCCTATTCGCAGCTTACTTACTGCATAGGAATGCTCCTTTTGTGTTTACACTACAAATCCATTAAGATACAAACAAGTAAACAGAGGATTATTGGAAACTGACGAGTGCATAATTAAGTGGTTGAAACAGAAAAACTTTAGTTGAATTTGATTTGAATCTCACTCTGAAATTGACCTAACTCATGAACAACAATTCGCACAATAATCGAATCGAATTAATGAACAATCTTGAATACCTGAAAGTGCGATCAAAATCTTCAATTGATGTGTCTGCGATAGAGGGGGTATTAGAGGGGGTATTTAGGGTCGAGGATTCCAGCCGAGTTCACCAGAATGTGAACCGGTGACTACTCGAAGGCCTTCTCCGCCGCGTCAAACAGAGATTTCACCTGGCCTGGATCGGAAACATTAGCCTTTACCACAATCGCTCTTGGTCCCTTTCCGGTGATTTCTTCCCTGGCTGGAAAATCGTTGATCTCCGCCGCGACTTGCTCGGCGTCGGAGGATTTAGTGGAGTAATTGACGACAATACCACGGGAGGAACCGGTGACTATGGCGACTCGGCCGGCGTCGGAGGATTTATACCTTTCTAGTCTAAAATTATATTCTTATTTTATTTGCTTATCCAATAATGAAGACCAAAAAGTAGGTCTGCAGCGATAATTGCGGACGAAAACAGAAGGTTCTGTGTCGATGTATACACAAAAAGCACCTTTCTTTAATTTCTTCCTTCACACAGATCTCTTAAAAAAAGCTCTCTGATCTTTACTACTAAAATGGAATCATCTTTTTTGCTTACCACTGTTGCTGCTGCAATTGGCTTATTCATGCTTCTGAAAAAGCTCAGGTTCCATGAAAACAACAAAGAAAATAGTTCTTCATCTTCTTTATCTCTTTCATCTCCTCCATCTTCTTCATCTCCCGGATCTTCTTTGTCTCGAAACTGGGATCACAATGTCTTTTCGAGCTTCCACGGGGCAGATGTACGAAAAGCCTTTCTCAGTCACATGTTGAAGGAGTTCAGAAACAAAGGAATCGAACCGTTCATTGATAATGAAATCAAGAGAGGAGAATCCATTGGTCATGTACTCGAACAGGCAATCAGAGGATCTAAGATAGCGATCGTCTTGCTCTCCAAGAACTACGCTTCTTCGTCGTGGTGTCTTGACGAATTGGTGGAAATCATCAAGTGTAGAGAAAAGTTGGGTCAAACTGTAATGACCATTTTCTATGAAGTAGATCCAACTGATGTAAAGAAGCAGACCCGGTATTTTGGGAAGGTCTTTGAAGAAACTTGTCAAGGTAAAACCAAGGAGAAGATTGACAAATGGAGAAAAGCTTTGGAGGATGTGGCAACGATTGCCGGTTACCATTCTAAAAACTGGTTAGTGCCTCTTCCTTTAGTATTTCTAACACATTAAACTGAATGCATCCAAGAGAAAGTCACCACCAGTTCTTAATTAGTGGTTATATATTAACAAGTTGTATAACTAGATCTCCCTCATTTTTTTCAGGGATAATGAAGCGGCTATGATTGAAGATATCACCATTGATATTTCGAAAATGCTGAATCATTTGACACCATCATGTGATTTCGAGCGTTACATTGGGATGGGAACTCATATAGAAAAAACGAAATCTTTGTTACGCATGGATTCAGATGAAGTGAGGATGATTGGGATTTGGGGTCCTCCTGGGATTGGTAAGACCACCATCGCTAGATATATTTTTAACCAACTCTCCAACAGTTTCCAATTGAATGCAAACATGGTGAAAATCAAAGAATGTTATGCACGACCTTGTCTTGATGAGTACGATGCACAACTGCAACTACAGAACCATATGTTGTCTCAGGTGCTCAATCAAAAAGATATGGTGATCTCTCATTTAGGAGTGGCACAAGAACGATTGAAAGAAAAGAAAGTGCTTCTTGTTCTTGATGATGTAGATCGGGTAGCACAACTAGATGCATTGGCGGAAGATATTCGTTGGTTTGGCCCTGGAAGTCGGATTATCATCGTAACAGAAGATGTAAGAGTTTTAAGGGCACATGGGATCAACCATATTTACACAGTGGATCTTCCATCAGATGATGAGGCTTTGCAAATGTTCTGCATGTATGCTTTTGGTCAGAAATACCCTAAAGATGGTTTCAGGGAGCTTGCTTGGGAAATTGTATGCCATGCCGGTAAACTTCCACTAGGGCTAAAGGTTATGGGCTCCTACTTTCGAGGAATGTCCAAGAAAGAGTGGAAAAAGGCACTACCAAAGTTATGGAGAAGCCTTGATGGAGAAATAGAAAGCACTTTAAAATTCAGTTATGATGCCTTATATGATGAAGAAAAAGCTTTATTTCTTCATATAGCCCTCTTTTTCCTCTATGAAGAAACTGAGCGATTGAAAGAGTATCTTGCGAAGAGGTTTCCGTGTGTGAGCCAAGGGCTTGATATCTTAGCTGAGAAATCTCTCATATATGTGGAGTTTGGAACAGTAAATATGCATGATCTCCTAGTACAACTTGGTAGAGAAATTGTTCGTAAGCAGTCTAGTGAGGACCCTGGACAGCGCCAGTTTTTGGTCGATAATGGAGAGATTTCTGAATTATTGACTGACAATGCAGCAGTAAGTTTTTCCCATTAGAGTTTCATTGCATTGCTTATTACAAATTGAGTTTATTTGTTTAACTAATCATCTTTCGTTATTTTTCTTTGGTCTTTTGTTTCCAGGGTAGTGAAAAAGTTATTGGCATAAATTTCGATTCTAATGGAAGCGACTTAATTATAAGTGAGAGAGCTTTTGAAGGAATGTCTAACCTCCAATTCTTAAGAGTATATAGAAATACTACATTGTATCCACCACATCCACATGGTCTAAGCTATCTCTCTCCAAAACTTCGATTACTACATTGGGATAATTTTCCAATGACATGTTTGCCTTCCACTGTCAACCTGAAGTTCCTGGTGACGTTAAACATGAGGTACAGCAAGCTTGAGAGGTTGTGGGAAGGGATTAAAGTAAGTATTTCGTTCTGTCTTTTTGTATTGTTTTTCAATTTTATTTTGAATCTAGAATATGTTTTCTTTGTAGAGTTATCATTCTTATTTGGTCAAATTTGTATAGTTATTTAATATTTCCAAACCGTTTTTTTATTTGACTAAATTCTAATAGGCAATAGCATAGAAATGGGATCTTGCACACACTCCCTTCTTTTCATGTGTTACAGTTCCAAATGTATAAATATGTTCTTGTTATTTGTTCGTACAGCGCCTTCCAAATCTGAAGTGGGTGTATTTGGGATTGTCGAAAAACTTGAAGGAGCTTCCCGATCTCTCAACTGCCACTAATCTCGAAATATTGGATCTCAATGGTTGCTCAAGTTTGGTGGAGCTTCCTCATGCTATTGGGAATGCAACTAACCTCCAAGAGTTGAATCTTTGTAATTGCATAAATCTAGTGGAGCTCCCTTCTTCTATTGGGAATGCAACTAATCTCCAAAAACTAGATCTCCGTAGTTGTTCAAATCTGGTGGAGCTCCCTTCCTCTATTGGAAATGCAACTAATCTCCAAGTATTAGATCTCAGTTCTTGCTCAAGTCTGGTGGAGCTCCCTTTATCTATTGGGAATGCAACTAATCTTTGGAGATTAAGTCTCAATCAATGTGAAAGTCTGGTGGAGCTCCCTTCCACGATTGGAAACCTTCATAAACTGAAATACTTGAAAATGAGAGAATGCTTCAAGCTTGAGGTTCTTCCGGTAAAGGCCAACTTGAAATCTCTCATTGAACTTGATCTTAGTTACTGCTCCTCGTTAACAAGTTTTCCTGAGATGTCCACAAACATCAGATATTTGCATCTCAGTGCAACTGCAATAGAAGAAGTGCCTTCATCTATTAGTTCATGGTCTCGTCTTGAGAAGTTAGATATGTCAGACTGCAAAAACCTCAAGGAATTCCCACATGCTCTTAACAGCATCACAGAACGTGATACAAAGATACAAGAAGTCTTGGGATTTTCTAGTCGACTCGTTGGATGCAAAGAGCTCCTGTCGCTTCCACAGCTTCCAGAATCCTTATCCGAGCTAGATTTCTCCAAGTTGGAGGTTCTTCCGGTAAACATCAACTTGAAATCTCTCGATATACTTCATCTTCGTTACTGCTCGTCGTTGAAAAAGTTTCCTGAAATCTCCACGAACATCAGATCTTTGGATCTCAGGGGAACTGCAATAGAAGAAGTGCCTTCATCTATCAGGTCATGGTCTCGTCTTGATATATTGTGTATGTCACACTGCAAAAGCCTCAAAAAAATCACACCTGCTATTGACAGCAACACCGAGCATGCTACAAAAATACTTGAAGTTTCTCCACTGGTCCAGGGATGCAAAGAGCTCTTTTCGCTTCCACAGCTTCCGGATTCCTTATCAGAGCTAGATGCAGGAAATTGTGAGTCTCTAGAGAGACTAGATTGCTCCTTTCAAAATCCAGATATTCATCTCAACTTCCCTAACTGCTTCAAATTGAATAAAGCAGCAAGAGATCTCATCATCCAGACATCGACTCGTGAACTTACGGTCTTACCCGGTGAAGAAATCCCAACCTACTTCACTTATCGAGCGAACGGAGGTTCCCTAATAGTGAAGTTGAACGAGAGGCCTTTCCCTTCGTCTTTGAAGTTTAAGGCTTGCATTTTGCTGGTTAGTAAGAAAGAAAATGAAGATAATGATGAGGAAGAGATTAGCCTTGAAGTTCCTTGCAGTGATATTGAAGATAGTGATGAGGAAGAGAGTGGCCACGAAGTTCCTTGCAGTGATATTGAAGATAGTGATGAGGAAGAGAGTGACCACGAAGTTCCTTGCAGTGATATTGAAGATAGTGATATTGATGTAGGCGTGCCCATGTATGTAGGTAGTGTTATCATGGACAAACAGAATAGGCTCAATGTTCGGTGCACTGGAGGTAAACGCAAGATATATAGCCCTTTAACAGAGCATCTGTACATTTATAAACTTGAAGCAGATGTGACTTCGAACGACCTCGTCTTTGAATTTACACTCACCACATTCAAAACTCGCGATTGGATGATAAAAGAATGTGGCGTGGTGGAGGAATAAATGAAGGTGACAAATGCAGAGACAAAGAAAAATGGTGAGGCAGAGTTTCCTCTTGAATTGTAATCCTTTTTGCATTATCGATTAAATGTGAATCAATAGTTTTTACAGGACCCAATGGAGGCAGATACATCGGAGATTATTGATACTAATAACTCCAAGTACACAGTTGAGTATCCAATATTTTGATCTTATTGTTATGCCCTTAGCAGTTTTCATGAGCCTCTGTCATCGTAGTTTTGGATCTTTTCTTCTAGAGATATATTTCTCATTCCTCTTATAATATTTCATTGTAAAGAGTAAATCCGAAGCTAGTTCTTCCAAGCCCAATGGAGACTGTGAAGCTGGAGAAGAAGTAAATAAAGATGACAGTGCAGAGACAAAGAAGAGCAGAGTATCTTTTTAATCATTGCTAGATATTGTTTATGGAAACGACATTATTGCTTTGTAATTGATCTTTTCAAACTCACTGAATAAAATCTACTACATGTTTAGAAACTCCACAAGTTTATTATTCTTAATCGAGCCTCGTTGTTTCTATTCTAGCAATTTAACCCCCTACAACAGACCCATAAAGACCAAATCTTTTTTAAAACATATCCACCATTGACAGGAATGATTTGACCATTGACCCATTCACCACCATCACTAGCCAAGAACCCTACAAGTGGCACCACGTCTTTGGCTACTCCGATCCTCCCGAAAGGAGAATCTTCGGCCATCTTCTCCACCAACTCCAAGCTCTTTCCTTCAAAGAACATCTCAGTGGCGATAGGTCCTGGAGCAACGCAGTTTGCGGTGATTCCTGTTCCTTTGAGCTCTTTGGCAAGAATCTTGACCATAGTTTCCACAGCTGCTTTTGATGCTGCATAAGAAGCCCTTCCTGGCTTTAAGGATCGAGTCAACGAAGATGTCAATAGTATGATCCTACCACCACCTCCTTGCTTTAGCCTATTGGCTGCTTCCTTGCTGCACAGAAACGCTCCCTTTGTGTTCACACTACAAATCCATAAGAAACAAAAATTGGAGAATGATTAAGCACGTACGTTGAAACTTAAGGATCTCAACAACATGACGTCACATTTTACTCGAATCTACACATAACAAGCGAGAAGACAAATCAATGAACAATCTCTCGAGTATACAACAAAAACACATTACCTGAAAATACAATCGTAATCTTCGACTGATGTTCCTGCAACCGTTGGGTATTTAGGATCGAGAATTCCAGCGGAGTTGACAAGAATGTGAACCGGCGACTCAAAGGCACTCTCTGCCGCATCAAACATCGATTTCACCTGGCTTGGCTCGGAGACGTTGGCTTGAACCACAATCGCTCTTGGTCCCTTACCGGTGATTTTTTCCGTGACCGGAAAATCGTTGATCACCGCCGCGACACTCTCGGCGTCAGCGGATTTGAAGTGTAGTTAACGACAATTCTCGCACCGAGTTCAGCGAGATGGATTGCTATCGCACGACCAATGCCACGTGAAGATCCGGTGACAATGGCGACTCGGCCGGCGAGTGGAAACGACGGTGTGGCCATAACGACGATTCGATTTGAGTTATGTATGGGGGGCTGAAGAAAGACAAATAGTGAGTTGTCTCTTTTTATAGAGTTTGACATGCAGCCTTGAACTTTATGTTTAACAGATTGACCCCTACCGTTACTTTACAATTGCCCCCTTTATATTTTGATATCTTAAGAGATTATGCCCCGTGATTTTTTTATTCAACGATATTAACCGTAATTGGACATTGAATTGGCGATGAGAAGATATTTGAATATATTTTCTACCAAGTTTGAATTAATGTGATTTTGACTGGAGAGTTAATTTGGTCAATGAGTAAAATATATTAAAAGAACAATAAAGATATGTAGACATAAACAAATTGTCAGTGATCATTAATTGATCGAAGAAAATTAGTTTAAAAAATGTTAATAGTAATGCAGAGAAAATCGTGTAAATTGATGATAAATTAGTGGTTCAAAAAAACTGATTTTTAAATTATGGTTTAGATTTTTTTGTCTCAAAGGTTAAATAGTAATTTTTTTTGGTGATATTTTGAAAATAAAAATAATCTATATTTTAAAAGAAAGGTATATAACTCTTTTTTTTTTTTGTCAAACATTATGACAATATTTTTACTGAATGTTTCTGCCAACAAATTTTACTATTTTACCAAATCATCGTATTTGGAATGATTTATTTTAGTCAAACAATTACTTCCTTAATTTAAACCAAGACATTGGATTTGGACGAAAAACAAAAGAAAATAAGGGTAACAAAATCATTTGATAGTAAGCCTTTCCAAATTTAGCGCAAATTGAATAATAATTTCCATTAAAATGGTAAAATATCTTGACTTCCCCCTAAAAAGGATTTTAGTGAAATATTAGAAAATAATAATTTCCTAAATGATAATAAAGACAATAAAACAATCTTTTTTTTTAATTAACTCGTCTATTCAAAATCATCGAAAAAACCTTCTATTATGAATTTATTCTGAATAAACCCCTAGCTTTATTAGTTCCCATTACCTTCTTTTCCTAATTATAGAAAAGACATACCCCAACTTTACGTATCAATCTAAATGAACATAATTCAGAAATCTCCAAATTAATATATTCTAATTAGTTTCAAACAGTTAATTAACATCATTCTATCAACCTTACTAATAACTACTTCCAAGTAAATAATTTCAATTTCCCTAACCATTTGCACTAACTGATTTTAACATAACGAATTTACACCAATTACGGGTTCTTACTTGGAAGTTTTGAAAATAGTGGACCTATATCACAAAAACATAAAAAAGAAAGGGGTCGATTTGCTTAAGACCCAAAAATTACGGAGGGTTACCTTAAACCCGCCCATCTCACCAACACTCTCAACGTTCAAAAAAAAAGTTGAAAATCCCTTTTCTGGTTTTCTTCATCGCGTCGTATCGTGCACGAAGAGAAGAAGACGACGAAGAAGAAGATAAGAGCCAATTCTCTTGGAATATTCTGGGGAACCTCTGATTTCTTGGGTTTTCAAGTTTAATTTTTCTGCGAAAGGCAAAGATTATAAAAAAAATTATCGTTGGCAGGAGCACTGGTACGTATCAGTTCTTCGTTGTTCATCAAACTTTACTTTCGCAGAAAATCCGATTAGGGTTTACTTGTTTCTTCTTCGATCGATCTACACTTGTTTGGAATTCGAACTCGAAAGACCCTTTTTCGTGTAGATTCATCACTACAGAAATAGATCAAAACTCCTTTTTTATCGTTCGATGATTTTTATGTTCAAAATTGGAAAATACTTTGTCTCTTTAGGGATTTCAAGTAATCGATTTAGTCAATTTTTCGGCGGAAATTTCAAAATTCACCCGGTGAATTGATTTTTAGATTTTTGGGGATTTGAGAATTCGTTTCGATATAATAATCCTCATATGAAATTGGGTTACACAAGATTGATTTCTCTTTCCTTATTAAGATATGGATTCGAATCACTGATTATGATTGATTTGGCAAAGTTTAATTTATCTTATACTCATAAGATTGTGTATATCTCCATAGTATATTGAGTTATAACCACTTTCGGAGTTAAACCTAAGAGAAATTTAGGCTACAATCTTATCTTATTGACTTCATTGTGGCTTTGTGTTTTCAGTGGATTCAGGAGGAAGCAAAATGGGGAGAAATATTGGTTCGGCGTTTAGATCAGAGTTGGCTAATCTTGACAAAGATCCAGATAGTTTCAAGATTGCAATGGATAATTTGAGAGGTATTGTGAAAGAATTAGATGCAAAGGTGATTCATGTGTTTATTGCTCAACTCTCTGAAGTCAAAGAGATTGGTTCAGAGTCTGGTGGTGGCTACACTGTTTCTCTCATTGAAGATCTTGCTCGTGCTCAAGGAGTCAAAATAGCTCCACACGTGGAAATGATCATGCCTGTGATCATAAGGACATTGAGCTCTAGTGAAGGTTCGTTAAGTATTCAACAGGCTTGCTCAAAGGCTGTAGCTGCAATGGCTAGATACGGAATCGATCCTGCAACACCAAAAGATAAGAACAGGAATGTGATTCACTCTCTTTGTAAGCCGCTCTCTGATTCTCTTATAGATTCACAGCATCAACAGCATCTTGCTTTGGGATCTGCGCTTTGTTTGAAGTCGCTTGTGGATAATGATAACTGGCGATTTGCTTCTAATGAAATGGTTAATAAAGTTTGTCAGAGTTTAGCTGTTGCTCTTGAAGCTACTTCAAGTGAAGCTAACTCTCATATGGCACTTGTTATGGCTCTTGCTAAGCGTAATCCTTTTATCGTCGAGGCTTACGCGAGGCTTTTGGTGAAATCGGGTCTGAGGATATTGGAACTAGGTGTTGTCGAAGGAGATTCGCAGAAACGGGGTTTAGCTATACAGATGCTTAACTTTCTGATGAAGAATTTGGATCCTAAGAGCATTTGTTCTGAGGTGGAGCTTATATTACAAGAGATGGAGAAACACCAAAGAGATGAGACGTATTTTGTCAAAACTGCAGCTTATGAAACCATGAGAACAGCTGAGAGATTGTTAATGGGAGAAGCAGATTCAGTATTCGATAATAGTCGACTCTCGCTTAGCAGAACAGTCAAGTCTACTACTCCAAGTCTGAGATTACATGATCAAGAGGATGAGGAAGATGAAGAAGAAGACGATGTTTTGTTTTCGGGTGTAGCAAGTGGAAGAACTATTGTCTCAGGCTCTCCTCTGGTGACTTACGAGGACTATCACCCTGAAACCGATTTTGTTCACTTGAGCCCAAGAAATGGGAATCAGGTAAAACATATCTCATTGCTTCTGTTTTGTTTCTTTGGAGAAGTCTCATTGCTTCTGTTTTGTTTTTCAGATTCCATTTACTGGTGTTGAAGAGGATTGGTTCCATCAGAGGAACAGAAGCTCTGACTTCAACGAATCTGTGTGCTCTAAGACCAATAATCACTCAAGAAGTTCAAGACGAAGCAATGCGAAGAAGAGACAATCACGAGAACACCATAGGCATGGTTTCGCACAAGATCCATTCATTGGGTTACTAGAGAACAGAGAACAACAACAATACAGTGAAAGCTCATCATCATCATCATCAATACATGATACTTCAGGTACTACTACTCCATTAACCAACACAACAGAAGAGAAACCAAAGTCGGAGTTAGATTCTGAAGCTAAACTCAATACAGAAGAGACTGAAACAGCGTCGAGACAAGAAAGAAGCAAAAGCAAGTCTGTGTTGAGATTCGGATTAAGGTTTTTCTCTGTTGGAGTTGTTGCAGGGCTTTGTTCTATCATGTGGAAGCTTCTGCAGGAAGATATGTTGCCTCCTCATCTTGTTCCTACTTGAAACCTAAGGAATGAACATAAAAAGCTTAGACCTTTAGGTTCAGACTCTAGCTTAGTTTCTCATGTTCTTTTGTTAATGTGTGGATCTTTGTTCAAATACTAGTTTGTTGTTTCTTTCTTTTTATTTGGTACTTTTGATCAAAAATAGATCCAATATCGTAGAATGTTTTAATATGATTTGTAACCATTAACTGATTGCAATTCAAGATAGGAGTTTTAAAAGACAAAATTCGAACACCAACTAAACAACTGTCAAGATTCACATGGTGTAATATAATCTGAAACAAACATAAGAAAGAAACAAATATCTTGAAGATGAACGACACTAGAGTATGAAATGAAGACTTCAGACACGTGGTGCAGCTCCAGCTCCAGCAGGACGTGGAGCTTGTCCTGGTTGTCCAGGCTTGGGAGCATCCTCCTGATAACCATAAATTACAAAACCCATTCAGCAAAATCTTTTAACAGAATAGTCTCATTCAAGTCTACTTCTTGAAGCCATAATGACTATCAAGAAACAACTATTAAAGCTTCAAAGGTAAATAACAGGAATCTTAACATCATCCATCTCCCATAATTTGGTTCTTGCAAGAATCAACTATACTTTATTAAAGAAAGAAGTGAATGGGAGATTTACCTTGCGTCTGGCGAAACGCGGAGGAGGAGTACGAACTCTGCGGTTGGTGCGGGATCGGACTCTTACAACGTGAGAGTGGATAGCACATGAGACACAGTATTGCATCTTTGCATACAGCTTCGGTAGTGTGTAACCTAAGAAGAAAAATTGCATATTCTAGTGAATTTCTATAAACAATTTTCGAAATGCACCAATCTGCTAAAATCCAGAGAAGCAAAAAAAGAGAGTAAAGATTACCATCGTAGACGCTAGCTTCCTGAACGTCTCTAATGGCAGCTTGCTCCACAATGTTCCTCACGATAAATCTCTTTATCGCCTTGTCCTAATTCAACATTTCAAACAAAATCAAATCAAAATCTCACAGATGTTGAAATTACTTGACAAAAGAAACGATTGAGAAGCGAAGTACCTTGGGGCAGCACTTGCCACAGTTGGAGCATCGGATTGGGTTGACATGGCCTCTGTTGTGCTTGTTCCTCCCACCGTTCCTACGCTTGAAAGTCTGCAACACGATGAAAAACGATGATAAGCGAATCACTAGTATCTTCTGATTCTTTTGTAAATTGTAAGCAAAGTGATGAGCAATAGAAGATATTGAATACCATTTTGATTTCTTTTCTCCTGAAACGAAGAGGCACAAACAATGGAGCTCGGCTGTGTCTGCTAGGGTTTACTCTCTTCGTGTCGATTTCGTCGAGTCAATACAAGTGAAGATGATTTATCTCTTTACTAGGGCTTCCAAGTATAATGGGCTTGGGCCTTATTTATAGATTACTGATTTTGGATTCTGAAGCTTAAAATCAAAAACAAAAGAGACTGAAACAGAGTGGACACGAAAAAGAAAAGGAGCAAAAGCAAGTCTGAGTAAAACTTAAACCTTTAGGTTCAGATTCTTGCTTATTTTCTCATGTCCTTATTTTCATGTGTGGATCTTGGTTCACATATCAGTTTGTTGTTTCTTATTCTTTTCCTGATAGAATTTGTTACGTTTATCCAAAAATTGATCCAATTCTAATCCAAATTCGTACTAAAACAATCTAGATTCGATCTCCGATATATGTCTTTGAACATTAACCGAGACATAAAAGCAAAAACGAAAACCAAAACATGACAAACCAAAAGACAAAACCTTAAGTTGGTGTATACAAAGATCACAAATCTTAAACTGAGACATACCAAAATTTTCTCAGAACTGGAAAAAAAAAAGGTTACACAAGAAAAAAGAAAGTTTTTTCACTAAGAGGTATTTTGCTATAGAGAGCTTAGTCTTCCTCTCCCCCAGCTCCTGCGGCTTGGGCCAAGTCTCTCCTTGGTCCACCTGCTTGTTTCGCCATTATAATCTGCACATTTTTACAAACACCAGCGTATAAATATATGAATACTGAATCCAAGAGTTTGCAATTTGAAACTAGGGACTTAAATGAGGCTAAGTTTATATATTTAGGAAACAATTTCTTTGGTTTGTGTTTGTGCATACCTGGTCTACGCGAAGCACAGTGCATGCAGCATCAGAAGCATACTTGATAGCAAATAACCTGCACAGAGATTTTAGCATCTTAGTTATAAAGAAAATGAATAGTCTTCTTCCTTATACAGAACAGAATTTTTTTACTCCGGTTTTTAGATGAGCTTAGCAATTGTAGATTTGATGGCTGAAAGAGGGAGTGAAAACTTACTTGGTGGAAAACAGATCCCATACTTTAGTCTCTGAGACATCTTTACAAGCACCTTCCTCTAAGTCAATGCCTAGTTTTGTGTTTCCAGATCCGTGTCCAGTGTAAAGAGAGGCTATGATCTCCATTGCATTGAGACCAGCGTTATCAGCAAGGGTTTTGGGTACAAACTCAAAGCTCTCTGCGTATTTGGAGATGGCGTATTTGTCCAACCTGAACAAAATCAAAGCAAAACCCAAATTACTTACATGTATAATGAATACTTAAGCTCAAATCAGAAGATTTGAGTAATAAGAAAGTACCCAGTTTCAGCGTTAGAAAATTCCTTCAATCTTTGAGCCAACTCGATTTCAGTAGCTGCAGCACCGGGAACAATACGGCTGTCTCTGCACATGGCCTGAGAAGAAGAGTATAAGTGTTAGCAACATCTATAAGAAGACAGGGAAAAACAATTATAATTTCAGCAGATAGTACCTTGTATGTGTTAACTCCATCGTCAACAGCTCTTTCAAGGTCGTCCAAAATGCTATCAGTGCTTCCACGCAAAACCACTGTAGAGATGGAGTTACCACCTTCCTCGTTTCTTGCAATGGTAACCTAAAGACATCACAAGAATGACCGAGAATTGCATAAGATCAACCAAAGACGAAAAAAGTTCAACCAAGAAGATAGAAATAGACTTTGAAAGGAGTACTTACTGTCACGCCACCGATTTCCTCAACTGATATAGAATCAACATATCCCAAATCATCAGGGCTTGGCCGGCTAAGCTTTAACTGTTTGATAATTATAAAGTATTAAAATCTAGAATAAAATCATCCTTTTATATTCTTATAGATTGAAAATGATAAAACACTTACATGGGCCACAGCACCAGCTGTACGGCAGAAACGCCTCAGTTCAAACTTTGAGCTGATTTTGATGACCATTAGCCTGCCAAGACAAACTGGTTAGTATCGAAAGCGCCAGTCAAGGACATGTATATATCATAAGCAGATACAAGGACTATGAAATATTGAGATCGACACGTACTTGTAGCGTTCACAGAAATGCAATGCCATTTCTCCAATAGATCCCCCACTAACAACGACTTTGGCTCCTGATTCAGCTACAGCTTTAATCAGTTCCTCAACTTTAGCTTCCTCTGTTTTAGCATAGTTCTCTAGCTGCAAAAGCCAAAAAGAAAGAAAAATTTGTCATAATGGTGACTGAAAACACATAGCCATCCTTAAGGAAGCATTACGGAATACCAGAAGCCTTTGTAATCTTAACATTTTAAAAAAGTGGAAAACAAAGTTCAGTACATAAAAGGTCGGAGACTCAAATGCATTGTTCACAAAAATTCTCAGACCTCATTACAATGACATCGCAAGAAAAATAGAGACTACACACTGTAAGAAAGAGAAAACAAACCTGCTCAGCACTATGAATCAGGACAGTTCCTTTTGTCTCTGTTGCAGTAGTATCAACACCACCAGCAAACACAGCAACCTGAAGAAAGTATAATAAATGGTTTCAGGTCATTCAGATATTCAGAACAAAAAATACATGCACACAAAGCCATATTTCTCAGCGAAAATCTTTAATCAAATCAGACCAAAAGGTTGGCCACATGCATTAAAAAAAGGAAAATGTTCTAACCTTTGCCTTCTCCATTCGCTTTATGCTCCCAGCAGCATCACTTTTCAAGACCATACCACGGACAATGCAAGAATTGTGCAAACCTCCTCCCAATAGCTTGGAAACACGGACATTGTCCACATTGAAGTTTACTGGATTCTTGGGGCAAACTTGAATGCATGCCTGAAAAATAAGTGAACCCATCAACTATCAAATAAACCTGCAATAACCTTGAAGAAATAACAATCTGGACAATGAAACGAAAACGAAAACACAAAGGATAGCAAGGAATAGTTACATCAGCGACTAAAGAGCATATTATTTCCTCTTGCCCAAACTGTTTGCTTGCAACAGCTGCTCTCATCCTAGATACAACTTCATCCTTGCTACGCACATCCATGGTCTCAGAACCACTCTCAACCAGCTGTTCCAAAATTTCAACAGTCTGCACAAATAACCAACACCAATTCATCAAATACTCAGACAAACAAGAGAAACAAATCGAAAAGTACCAACAGTAATTCCATTAAGTCACCAACCTTATCGGTAGCTTTATTGTATCCACTGATGATCTCACTAGGATGCAGCCCCATCCTGATAAGCTCTTCAGCGTTTTGAAGAAGCTCTCCAGCAAAAGAAATTGTCATATTAGCTCCATCTCCGATTTCTTCTTGCTGAGCCTTTGCAGCTAGAACCAGGATTTTCGCAGCTGGGTGCTGAATCTCAAGTTCGTTCACAATAGTAGCAGCGTCATTTGTGACAAACAGTTTGTCCAAATGATTAATAACCATTTTATTCATCCCTACAATAACAGAAAACAAAGAGGTCTCAGATTCAAAGGTATTATACAATACTTCCTACGAATAGAGTCAGTTCCAAATACGAATCTAACTCTCTTTACAGTAACAGATCAGGAGATCTTACATGGAACAATCAAAATACTCAACAAAATCGAAACGAAACAGAGAAAATGAGATTCGTCATTTCAATAGAGAGTAATAGATCCGAGAAAGAAGAAAACCCCAAATCATCAAAACATTTTACGAACCATTAGGGCCGAGAGACGTGCGAGTAATGGTCGAGAGCTCCTTGCAAGCCTCGATGTTCTTGATGACTGCTTCGTCTAGACCCGAGAGATGTCTGTAACCTTCTTTAAGCATCGATTGCATTCCATATGGCTGCATCGAGAAACCCATTCGCTTTCACGGACCACGATCTACGCCTTGTACTTGCGTCAATGAAACAGAAGAAACAAAAACCCTAAAAAGTAGAAGCGATGAAGCTCTGGTATTTGTTTTAGGGATAAAATCTCTTCTGTGAGTGGAAAAGTGGCCGGAGTGCCCTAGAAACCTTTCGAGGTTTTAAAATACTTCATTTCCACCGCATTGGATTTCTGTAAACGGTGTCGTTTAATCCAAGGGCTAAACTGAAAATCTTTAGTCTCTAGGAATGAAACGAGTATCATACTAAAGTTTAGGGACGAGAAAATAAAATTTGTAACCACATTCTTGTGAATAATCTATCTTTTTTTTTTTATGAAGAAGCTCTTTCATACTGTAAAATATACAGTATTAATAAATGAAAATTCATTCGTTGATCATAGAATTATTAGTTTCAGTAGTTCAAAGACACAAAATCAAGAATCTTAATGCCCTGATATTCAACTTTTACAGGCAAAAAAAGAACACAAGCATGAGTTTTTTTGTTTTATCATCAGATGTGCGTCTAAAAGACCAGAGAAACACACAGATTAAAGATGTGTAATAGGTTTTTTTCCAGAAAATCCCAAAAACAAAACATAATCCAAACTAAAAAGTTCTTTAAATTAAAGTCATATCTTCTTTACTCAGATTCCACACCCTTCAACACAAGTGAATCGTTTCTCCAGAAGCTCCATCAAACACCTAAACACACAAAAATCAAAATCAAACTCAAGAACTGAAGAAATCCTTTTCACTAAAAACATGTATTGTTATTATTACCTGTTTCTTTTGCTTGATCTTCTTATCTCTGATAATCTTTTGCCTAGTCTCATAAAACTTGAAATCATCAAGTATACAAGTCTTACTCATATACTCTTTAAAGATCTTCACAATCTTCATTCCAAGTTCAAGATTCACCTATACAAACCAAAAACCATTGATTAGAATTCAAAAATCGAAATTTATCTCAAGAACAGTTTCATTCACCTCTTGAGTGTCTCTGCTATTAGTAACAGGCTTGTTCTCGTTATTCGCAAGCATAATGTGTCTCAAGAGACTGTTTGGTATATCTTTAATGATATGCCACTTCACAGGAAAACAACCAATCCATTTATCTTGTTGCCAATATTCCATCGTCTTGTTGAAATCAACCGGTCCTATCATCTCCGCTAAACCAACAAATTGTCCACTCGCATTCACCTGCAAAAAGAATTCAAATTTTCGTAACCAAAAACACTTAAAATCTCAACAACAAGCTTGAAAGTTTGTAATCATACTTACCGAGAACAAAAGAAACACAGGACACTTCTCAGTATTCTCTTTAGCTTCGTAAAACGCAGCGTTCAACTTCTTGTTACCAGTTGGTGTGCTAGACCAAACACCATACTTTATACTGTTGTGAACATCGTCTTCACTGTATGACTTAATCACGAAGAATTTCGCATTCGCGAATGTTTCAGGGAACTGATGATTCTCAACCGTTGCGATCTCTTGTTGTTGCTTCATAATTGTCTCGTTGAGATTCTTGAAATCGCTACTTCTTGGTCCACGACACAGTTCGTTAAGCCTATCGGTTTTCTCTTCGTTGTAACCACCACCACGGTTGTAATTGAAGCTTCTTGTCTTTCTATAACCATCAACAGGATACCATCCTCTTCCGAGTTTCCATGAATCATAACCAAAAGTTCCGTAAGCATGACCTGAATCGATTACATTCCCATAAAGTCCATACAATCCCTGGTTGGAATACATATGATCGTTATATCCGAATTGATCGAACATCGCTGCTTCTTGTGAACTGTGTGGGTTCTGCAAATCAAACCACCAATTAGACAGACAACAAAACATATACACACAATCATAGCCAGTGAAGAGAATCAAACATTACCATGAGATGTGAGAAGGAATTGTGATTGGTGTTATGGTCATAACCGAATCTTGGATCCTGATAGCTACCAGAAGGATTATAGTAACCCCATGGGTAATCTCCACCACCGTGAAGGAGACTGTTAGCATTCAGATTAGACCTTCCTCCTTCGTTTCGATGAGAAAATGCACCATAAGGTACATTATGACCACCATACTGATGCTGAAATGAACCCTTCTCACAAAACAACAGTCAAATTAACAAAACAAAGCTCAAACGATATATCAGATCTTTACATTAACTAAGCAACAAGACCTTCATAGAACAATTTACGGTTTAACATCCTTCGCAACAAGAGAATCACACATTAACTACGCAAAGAGACCTCCAAAGAACGATTTTATTGATTAAGATCCTAAGCCACAACACAATTTTAAGTTCCAAGAGTTGTAATTTCAGGAAAGTAAGCAAGCAAATACAGTTAACTAAGCAACGAGACATACGAAGAAAGATTAAAGGTTTAAGATTCTTCACCACAACGCAATTTTAAGTTCCAAGACTCATAATTTCAGAGAAGTAGCAAGAAGACATAGGCAGAACGATTTAAGGTGTAAGATTCTTCACCACAACACAATTTTAAGTTCCACGACTCATAATTTCAAAGCAGTAGCAAGGAAAGTACCTTGTTACGGTTCCTAGGGACTTCATTTGCATCAGACCCTAAAGACAACTCTTGAAACAAATCAGCTGTTTCTGCACAAGAGTATACACAAGAACAAAGTTAGCATTTCTGATGGCTAAACCTCAAAATCCGAACAAGGCATAGTGAAATTCGACACATAATCCAAACAATAACACATAATTTCTTCATCATCTATCATCCACATAGATTTGCACACCAATCAGTACAGAATAGACAACCTTGCGATTTCATTAACAAAGAGTGGTTCTACGATGAGCAAAAAATGTAACTTTTTCCGATATACCCATAAAAAAAGGTTTAATCTTTTGAGTGAAAACGAACCCAGAAGAGGGAAGCTAGTGGCGAGACGATCAGAAGAAGCGGCTCCAGCCATGTCTGAGAAAAGGTGAAAGCTTTTTCGAAAACCCTAGAAATCGTCTGTGAGCTTTTTCGGAAAATGAAGGCAAAAAAACGCAAACCTCGAAAACCCCAGAGAGATAGGCTATCGGGGTTTAAAGAAAGTTCCGTTCTTTTTTTTTGTTGGGTTGTTTCTTCGTCTTCCTCTTTAACGTAAGGCGGTGTGATCTTTAAGAAGAAATGCTCCCAAATGGGTAAAAAATAACGAGGGATTCTAAGCGACAAAAACTAAAATCAAGATCAATTTTTTTTTTTTTTTGCCTTTCCTAGAAATTAAAAAGATAAGGTTCTTGTATCTTAATGACAATTTTTGGTCACACGAGAAGATTCTGAAAATTGACCTTGGTTGTATTTTCACTTATTTCTACAATAACTAGAAATTGGCTAAGAGTATTACATAGATTACACATGAATAGAAATAAAAGAAATCTTTGAGCTAACGCGAGTAACTCGAAGCCATGTACAATTGAAGGTGACATTTTCTTGTCACACTTAGAGCAATATAAAAAACTTTCTTATTTGTGTTTCTACCTTCAAAGACACACTCACAATACAAAAATTGGTCTAACAATCCCAAAAAAAAAAATTTAGTCTAAAATCAATAGAAAGGCCACGCAGGTTGTCTTATCACAGCTCATACCAACTCATTATCTTCTGCCCAAAAACCATTGTTAGTTACTCTTAAATTATGCATACTCTCCATGCTCAAACTCTAGTTATTCATACTAACATCCTCTATATCAACTAACTACATCAAATATAGAATTCTCCCCACTTCATCTCTTAAAATTCAAGCCGCACCACTTAGTCTTTTCTTTTTGTCTCAACCAGTTACAATATTATATTTCATAGTCTAAACATAAGGTGGAGACCATCTAAATTTTTTATCTTTTTGTTCATGATTTTTCATAACATCTACAAGATCAATTGAAATGCTCTTCTAGATTGTGGTGGCACCACCGTATCTTCCAATGTTAAACATAAAGCTCACGTTTTGAACGATAAATTTGTCTAGCTACCGTGCAAGACCATAAAATATAATTCGATGATTCTCCCATTAATCCACAAATTTGACGCTTATCATTTATATGCATCGATTTTTTTAGGATCTTGTCAGCCACAAAAATCGCCTCACTGGTAACTTTCGAATGAAATTTTTTTATCTTATTATTAATCTTCAGATCAAAACTTGGTCCTTCAACTATGTAAGTGAGGGCCTCGTCATTTTATTCACTCACCTCTCACTATGTAAGTGAGAGTTTCGTCATTTTATTTACTCACCTCTCACTCTATATTCATTCAACAGCTAGATAGTACTCAGTTTTCGCTAAATATTTCAGAATTTTAGTGTGTTATCAGGCTACAAAACCTTTTAATGATAGCACTGGTTTATCTTCACAATGAACTCCACATCTCTCTCAAAGAATTTTACTTGTAGTTTTTCTTTATTACAAATATGAGTGCTCTAGTTTATTTTACTTGGGCCAACGGTAACACATAATGCAATCTCATTTATGTTAATTCGAACTGCCATAAAGATACCTATGTTGTTGTTGTCTATGTCTACCATAAATGTCTACTTTTGCCTCATAACCAATGTTGACCTTGACGAAATATGGGCCAAAAGCATATATATATATATATATATATATATATATATATATTGGGCCTACTAATGTTAGTAAATAAGAATCAAAAGTTAGCAAACTCATATTCGAACCATTCACCTCATTTTAAGCAAAACTTATCGTAAAACCATATGAACTAACAAAATATTTTAGAAGAACACAGCCGAAAAATACTTATTATATTGGAGGCCGAAAGTATATGCGTCCCAAGCTTCCCCATGACCAACCCAGCTAATAACCAACATTCACTCTTTCCACTAATAAGTCACATAAGTCACATTATCATCTGAAACAAGATATTTTGACTTAAATTTAGAGATCATTAATGGAAACCCTTATCGTTCGCCGATCATGACCCCAAAACTAAAACCATCATGTGGTTTTTTAAAATCTCACGACTAATCAAGCTTCACACTGGATTATCACAAACGAATCGCACAAGGCTCCCCATAAAATTTAACCTAAAAGTGGTATTTATACGTTTCTCACTCGATTACATTTAATGTCAAATGACAAAATTAAGTTAAACTAAAAGTTAAAATCTTACCAACATTCAACATGCATAATATAGTGATAAAAATAGTTGGAAACTCAATAAATAACTAGGGTTAATAACTAACAACCCTACTTGTTATACATTTTCGAGTTTAATGAATAATATTTGTGGTAACTTAGTGAAAACTAGGAGAAGAATGCTATACAAAATATATAGATTGTAAATAGATAAACATCCCATTTTAAAATATGCATACAAATTCGCAATATTATAAATATATTCACCAAATTTTCATAATAATTTTTCATTAAATACGGTGGATACAATTTTTTTTTTTGTTGACTAATACCAACTTGAGTAGCCACATAAACATGCTTAGCTACAAACAATAAATCTGGTTTGAAATTCAACAATTAAGATATATAGTGTGTTTTTTAGATATCGTTATACTAAAAATTTAGAAACAACTCATCACGTTATTTTTTTCTAGTCATTAGAGTAGAAAATATAAATATAACGACAAAAAGGTGAAAAATATCAGTGTTTAGTGGTTATTTTTTTAGGTATCGCAAATTAGAAATTGAAAATAGAAATGCAACAATAGATTGGAAAAAATAAAATCAATTTCATGTTCACTCAATTTTGAAAGTATTGGAACACACGTATTTGGAATTATTTTGAATCGCGAAGATTTTAAATGGATTTTGTCAAATACCATCAATTGAAATGGTATTTGAAATTTCTGATTTTTAATTATCAATTTTCTTTTAAATAATCTCAAATCCTTTTTGATATAATTAATTAATGAAATTTCAGTTTTCCAATAATCTAGGGGATTTGTATAAATCATCATTACAATAACCTTAGATTTGGAATAAGTTTTACAAATGTTAAAATCTAATAAGCAGAGATTTGGAAAAAACTTTAAATCTCTCTCAAATAATATCAAATCTTTTTTTGATATAATTAATTAATGAAATCTGGATTTTTTTAATAAGGATGAATTTGAAGGAATTTATAGAAATTTTTACTCCAATAACTTTAAATTTGAAATAACTGTTATAGATGTTAAAATAAGCTAAAATTTGGAAAATCCTTCCAAATCCATGTTCCATAAATGAACAAGCGAAAGAGCTATTTACAAGTTATAACAACTAATGTTACAAAACATGCTTACACGTGCTTTTCTCGTGTCTACAAATTATACTCCTAACAATGATGCATTTACGTCCGAATTTTATTACATTTTTCTTAAGATTTTTTGACTAAACTCTAATTTTATAATCTTTAAGAATATTTTAATGTCATATAAATAAATATCAACCACAAAAGAATGCACGCGAGGAACCCAAAGCGGTACAGCGACAGCCAATAAGGAAGTGACGAACCTAAAATAAATGTTAACGTTGCAAAAATATTTTCAAAAAGAAAACAAAATAGGTAATTTCACAAAAAAATATATTAGTATTTACACTCTTACCATAGAAAAAAGTGAATCAATCCATCCCCCAAGAAATAAAAATAAGACTCAAAAATCTCTTTCCCAAATTTGCACCTCTTCTTCATCGTCATCTTCATCTTCTTCATTTTAACCCTAAATCCAGCCGCAACTATCTCTCTCTCTAGGCTTCTCTCTATCTGTATCTTTATCGTCGCCTCTACTTCACAGCTCAGAAGTTTTTTTGTTGCTCACATTTATACCGTTACAGCAGGAAAGAGAAGGAGACAAATCGGTTTCTTAGTTTTGGAGCTTGAGGTGAGATCTGAAAGCTTTTTGTTCTAGATCGATCCTTTTGCACTCTCTTCATCATCCGATCATCGTTATTTAGAATCGATCTTCGGCTAAAACAGCCTTTGACATCTCGATTCGATTCCGGTGGTTGTTGTTGTGCTGGGAATTTCTTAGTACATTTTTTTTTATTTGTGAATATGTGAAAGATCGTGATTTTGGAAGATGATCGAGCATATTATATGATGCTGACGAACGGTTACAGTTAAAAGTTTTGTGAATCTATGTTTACTTTTTGCTTTCGATTTGTATGTGTTTGTGAAAAAAATTAATATCAATAGGAGTTTTTGTTGATCGATCTATGATAGATTTTCCATCATCGGCTATTTGAAATGGCGTTAACATTAGGAAGTTTCCATTATTGATGAATCTGATACTATGAAGCTAAATATCATCGATAAAATCTAATTTTAGGTTTGTTTTGGTGACTTTTAGGTTTGATTGAAAAATACAAACGATATAAAGCGTGTTTTTGATGAAAACGGAATGCTCGTAATGAGCCATGGTTTCTTCTATTGTATTACATTTGCCTTTACTTGCTATCACTGTTGAATCTTTTTAAGCACTTTCCTGAAATAGAGTTTGTTTTATCCTGATGATTGTTATCTTATCAGTTGTAGAAAGCAAAATCTTTTTTCCTTCACCTTTTTGTTTGTGGATTACAGCTTTGAATAAACTGTTATACTTACGTTGTGCTACCGTTTTTTTTTGCCTCAGGTAATGTAAAGAGCTGACTAAAAGCATAAGACTTATACATTTTGTATGGAGTAAGAATGCCAGAGTTAAGAAGTGGAGCAAGGAGATCGAGACGCCTTGACGATCAGCCTAACCCAATTGAACAAGCAGAAGTAGTTCCTCCTCAGCCAGCAACAAGGAGAAGAGGTGGTGGTAGAGGAAGGGGTAATGCTGCTGTAGCTAAAGGGGCGGTACCTCCAAGACCAACTGCTGCTGGAAGGGGAAGGGGCATCAGGTTGACAGACTTAGAGCCAGAGCCTTGTGATCGTCCAGCTGTAGGTGCTTTAGGGGCCGCTGAACCTCCTTTAAATCGAGTTGAAGGTGTGGCTGATAAGGATATCGCTGCGGAAGGTGCTAGCGCAGATAAATTAGTAGGCATGGATGAAGATTCTAGCATGGCTCCAGTCCCTGAAAGGGTAATTTCTGTCAACCTTATGACATCAATCTTCGGAGTCCTGCAAGGATACATCTATGTGTAGGGTTATTATTTTTTCAACATCATTCATCATCTTGGAACTCTTATATCTTTTGTTGATATGTGGTTTGTGAGCCATGCTAATGGGTTTAAGTATTGAATCAGCTTTGTTTCATTTTCATTTGAGAGTTATATTCACTATGATTTCATTTTTGGTATAGGTACAAGTTGGAAATTCTCCAGTTTATAAGACGGAGAGGAAACTCGGTAAGGGTGGTTTTGGTCAAGTTTATGTTGGCAGAAGAGTGAGTGGTGGCAGTGATAGGATTGGACCAGATGCAATCGAGGTATGTTAGGAAAAAGCTTGGTGAAAATCATGGTAATTAGACCTAAAAAGTGAATTTTATTGAAAAGTTTATTCTTTTCCTTTTCAGGTAGCTCTGAAACTCGAACATCGAAATAGTAAAGGCTGTAATTTTGGCCCACCTTACGAGTGGCAAGTGTACAGGTAAGACTTCCTTGTTTCCTTTCTAAATTTCCTGCCAAGTTTCTCGATCACCTTATTCGTCACTAATACTTATCTGTTCCTTTTCCTTTTTCTGCTGTATAGTTCGCTCAATAGCTGTTATGGAATTCCTGCTGTACATCATAAGGGTCGTCAAGGAGATTTTTACATTCTGGTAAGCTTTTAGTATGAGCCTGGTTACACGTCGAGATTAATCAAGTATCCTTTATTAAGAAACATTTGTTACTATTTCAGGTCATGGACATGCTTGGCCCTAGCCTGTGGGATGTTTGGAATTCTTTGGCTCAATCGTAAGCACTTTCGTCATGCTTTATTATCATACCATCCATGCTCATGCAAAAATATGCTAAGTCTGTTATCATATGGTAGGATGTCTCCAAACATGGTAGCGTGCATTGCTGTGGAGGCGATATCTATTCTTGAGAAACTTCATTTGAAGGGGTTAGTGCGAATATCTCTTGTTGCAAATAATTCCATTTATTTCAAACAGAAAAATTTACATTTACAGCCAAAAATTTGCTATCGTTGAGCTGACTTTCATGCCACGTTTTTTTTCTACGTCAAACCAGGTTCGTGCATGGAGATGTGAAACCAGAAAACTTTTTACTTGGTCAGCCTGGAACAGCAGACGAGAAGAAACTATACCTTATTGATCTTGGTTTAGGTGAGTTTCTCTAATACGCTTACAAAGCAACCTGACACAATGTGTTCTTCAGCTGTCTTTTATCTCTCTTGAAAGTTTTGTGAAATATTTGTCATCGTTTTAATTTTCTTAATGTTAACATATATAACCTTTAACATTTCAGCATCAAGATGGAAAGATACCCACTCTGGCCAGCATGTTGAATACGATCAAAGACCAGATGTATTCAGGTATTTTGATTGGTGGATGTTATCTTTCTTACTTTTTCTTTGTATATGTATACATTGCTTACATCTTAAGTATGCTTCGTATGCACAGGGGAACAATACGGTATGCAAGTTGTCATGCACATCTTGGTCGTACTGGAAGTCGGAGAGATGATCTAGAATCATTAGCTTATACACTAATATTTCTGATGCGGGGAAGGTTACCATGGCAAGGGTATCAGGTAAGCTTTTTCTGCTGTCTCTCTATTCCTAACCTAAAACCTTGTAAGTTTCAGTCATAGTCAATGATATATGCTTTTTTTTGTACGCAGGGTGACAACAAAAGCTTTCTTGTTTGCAAGAAAAAGATGTCAACCTCTCCTGAATTGATGTGCTGTTTTTGTCCTCCCCCGTTTAAGCTGTTCCTCGAAGCAGTTACTAATATGAAGTTTGACGAGGAACCCAACTATGCCAAGCTTATTTCGATTTTTGATTCTCTGATAGAGCCATGTGCTATATCTAGACCAATTAGAATTGATGGAGCTCTTAAGGTGGTTTGTTTGTCTCTCTATAGTTATTTTTCCTCTATTTATAAATATTTTAACAAGTACTGATAGATATTTTGATTTTTCATGAAATAGGTTGGCCAAAAACGAGGAAGGTTGCTTATCAATTTGGAAGAGGATGAACAACCGAGAAAGAAAATCAGAATCGGCAGTCCTGCTACTCAGTGGATTTCAGTCTATAATGCACGCCGTCCTATGAAACAAAGGTAACTCCTTTGAACTCATTTCTGGAGTTTCAAATTTCGAAAACCTTCGTTTATCAAATTCCTCACTATATAGCAAAACATACTCTTTGAGGCTTTGCATTTGTTGTAACTTTAGTTATTTACCTAATTGGGAAAGATAAATAAGGCACGACGTGGAATAATCATGACTTAAAAGAATTGTTAAGTAATATGGAAAGTTGAGCTAAGATTTACCTTTTGAGAGGGTAAAAAAGTAACCCTCTCGTTTGAGAGTTATTGAGTTTGGTTACCAAGCTGCCAACTTTAAATCCTAAAAGTAGAATATTTTTGTTTTTCTTGGTATTGCATTTTCTTAACCCGTGAATCTTTGTTACTCTTTCTGTAGATATCATTACAACGTTGCAGACTTAAGGCTGCACCAGCATGTAGAGAAAGGCAACGAAGATGGACTTTTCATAAGCTGTGTAGCATCAGCAGCTAATCTCTGGGCTCTCATCATGGATGCTGGGACTGGTTTCAGCTCTCAAGTTTATGAATTGTCCACAGTCTTCCTTCATAAGGTTAAAAATCAGCCTAAAGCATTAGGGATCCCATCTACTTGTCATAGCTATGCTCGATTACAACATCTCACCTTTTTGTTTCTTGATTCTATTCAGGACTGGATTATGGAGCAATGGGAAAAGAACTACTATATTAGTTCCATAGCTGGTGCTAATAACGGGAGCTCATTGGTCGTTATGTCAAAAGGTTTGTATTCATGTTATCTTACTGTTAATTCATTTGGGGCTTGAAGCCGGTTTTTGACTTGTATTCTACTTCATGTAATGCGATAGGAACTCCTTATACACAACAATCTTACAAAGTAAGCGACTCATTCCCATTCAAATGGATAAACAAAAAATGGAAAGAAGGTTTTCATGTAACCTCCATGACCACTGCTGGGAGTCGTTGGGGTGTTGTAATGTCTAGAAACTCAGGCTATTCTGAACAGGTTCCAATCTCTTTACCCGAGTCTCATTTCATCGTTTCTTTTCTGTGAACTATAATGTCTTAATGAATGTTTCTATGGTGTGTATTAGGTAGTGGAGCTTGACTTTTTGTATCCAAGTGAAGGAATACATAGAAGATGGGAGAGTGGTTACAGGATAACATCAGTAGCTGCAACTGCTGATCAAGCAGCTCTTATTTTGAGTATACCTAAACGTAAAATAACCGATGAAACCCAAGAAACTCTTCGTACTTCTGCTTTCCCTAGTACCCATGTCAAGGTCAGGAAACAAAATACACGTAGAAAAAAGACTTAACTTTAGGATTCTTCTTCATTGGTTCTATTTACTGACTTTAAGGATCTGCATTTTTGGTTTTCCAGGAAAAATGGGCGAAAAATCTGTACATTGCATCAATATGCTATGGTCGGACAGTTTGCTGAGTAGAATCCAAAAGGTAAACCTTTAACCAGAGGAGCCAAAACCTATGTGATGACTGTGTAATGTGTCTCTCGTATGTATGTAGTAAGAGTACAAGATAAAAATGAAAAAAAAACATGAAAAAAAAAAAAGATTAGAGAAGAAGTATTATTAAATAGAATTTGATGAAGAGCTGGAAAAAAGATTATGATGCAGTTTTCTGGCTTCTTAATTGCTTTTTGTTACCTGATTTGATGAGTACAGAATCAGGTAAGAAGCTATGTGTTTGTTATAATGAAAACATATAAAATCTCTCTGATTAAAGGGTTTTTGATCCTTTTTGGTCTCTCAAGCTTCTGCTTCCTAAGTTTATATTTATTATCGCTTCAATTATTTTTTTCTTCATTTGAGAGGTGTTTATTGGCTAGTTTATGCTAATTGTTTTGAAAAATGTATGTTTTTTTTTTCTCTGTTAGGAATGATTGATTTTAAAATTGCGAATTTTTGGTAGTTTTCTAATTTGTTGAAATAATTTTTTTTTTTGGTCACGAATAAAATCTAATTTATTAATTTAGGTCGGGACATATAGTAAATAAGAATTATTGAGCAAAGTGTAAAACTGGATTTACAAATTAATTAAAACCCATTAAACCAAAATATTGGAGTCGTTTTTTGGTCTGGACAAATGTGAAGTCAACTATTAAGTCAACATGATGAAATTTTTCCAACTCTTTTGTGCGTTCGAACATACTCCACACTCACATTTAATGAACATAAACATTGTACGATTTTATTCGTTTGTCAAATATATTCTTGGAACTTTTATAAAGCAACACATAAAGAAGAGATTTCACATTCACAATCTCTCCTGTTTCCTCCTCTTCGCCTTCTTTATTCCACAACAATCTTTTTCTTGCCCACAGATCAAATACAATCCCCTCGAACTCAAGAACCATGCAAATTGTGGAATGCAAGGAGACATCGAGCTTTACAAGAGAGGTTATACGACAGAACCGGTCTCAAAACGCTTGTCGTCTCTGGCTCAGTTAGTTCAAGCAGACTAGTTCTGCCTATTTATAACCTCTTATCAGCTTGATGTCTCCTATAAATTCAAACAATGACAGATTCCTCCATAGATAGGTAATTTACAAAGTTTAAATTTCTTTTTCATAAAGAGCTTGTGGAAAAATGTTACTAACTTTATATATAGTTGTTGAGTGTATTTTACTTAACCGAAACATCAGTCATGTTATTGTTGCTGTCTGAAAACAACTTCTCTGGTTAATCAATACCTAAATTTGTTTTTGGCATTACATTTAATTTTTCTTCTTATTTTACACGACACAATTGTATGGTATTGACCAATATTCTGTTTTTTTCCTCTCCCTATTGGTCGTCTCTCTCCACGGCTTCCTTATCTTCTCCTCATAAAAAAAAAAACATTTTGTCATATTCTTTTACAGAAAAACAGGAAAAATACTAATAATAATTACACAAATAAAGACAAAAACTCCCCCAACTTACTGAAAATCTCGAGACTGAAACTAATAATAATACTATCATTGTTGTACCATTATATCCTTTGATCAACCAAAAAAAAAAAAAATCAATTTTCTCTCTATTATTATTATTACTTTTTCTTTATTTTCTCTAGCTCAGTCATCAATGGAATCTCATCTGCAACAGGTGAAGAACAGTGAGCCCCAAACTTTTTCTGAAAAGCAAAAAGAAGCTTTACAATCATCACCTTCACCTTCTTCTTCTCCTTCTCATGACTTCTCATTCACAATCTCTCTCCAGCCTCCTTCCTCCTCCTCGAACTCAAAACTCATCAGCACAACCAAAACGACATCGTCTTATCAACCAACCGTCGACTTATCTCCCGCCGATGATATCTTCTTCCACGGCCATCTTCTTCCTCTCCACCTCCTCTCTCACCTTCCCGTCTCTCCCCGAACTTCCACCGCCTCCAATATTAACGACGGATCTTCTTCCACCGTCCCGGTCACCACTACGGAGGAGGCCAAGAACGACACCGACGATAAATCCGACGGTGAGATCAATAAGGTAAAAACGAAACCGGTTAAGTCATTTTCTCTCTTTAGTTTACCGAAATGGAGAAAAGGACTTGAAGGTAACGACCGAGAATCAGAGCAGCAGCAACAACAACAGAAGAAGAAAGTGATGAGCTTAGACCTAAGTCACGCAGTCAAGAAATACATAAGGATGCTGTTTCAGAGGAGAGGAAACGGCACGCAGTTCATGAACAGAAGACAGACTAATTCTTCTTATTCTTTCTCATCCTCTGTAATCGGTTCTTCGAAAGGAAACAGCAAAACAATGATTAATAATGGTTCATCATCGTACAAAGATCTGATTATGAGAGGGAGGAGGCCGCCGGGAGAGTTATTCTCAGCTCCGGCGTCGATGAGAACCTCGCCGACGAATAGTGGTCATCTCCGAGTATCAACGGCGGGACTCATCACATCAAGCTCATCATCATCGTCCAGTGATAGCACTATGGAAGAATTACAAGCTGCGATTCAAGCTGCTATTGCTCATTGCAAGAATTCTAGCGCCGTTGATCGTTGATGATGATAAGGTTAAGGATTCTTGATTTGGTTTTTCTTTTTTGTCTTTTAGTTTCTTGTTCTTGTCCCAAGAAAGATTAAAAGAAATTGTTTAGGCGTGTGAACGTGGAATTTGAAATTACAATAGAGGTCATTGTTTATTTTATTTCAGGAGTTACTGTATCTATACCATGATTCATTTATAATGAAAAAATAATAAATAAAGAGATTTTCCTTTTGGAAAAAAAACTGTGACAATTTGGATTTCGGATGGTTTTCGATGGAATATTTCCACAAGATTTTCGATCTGCTCGTTCTCAATTGAACCAAACCTAATCAAACAAAATTTATCAGTTCAAATTGGTATCGAATTTTATCATAGTCCGAAATCTCGTGCAACCATAACAAAAGTAATTAATCGTATTATATATCCGATATGCATTATCTTTGATGACCTTGTCCATGCGCACATAATTTGATAACCATTTGTGCTTTCACACGTGCTATCTCTCCATGATACCTGACCATAAATGCTGAGAATGACCATAGACTATTAGATCTATTTATTAGTCCCGTAGCTAGTAATCCATAAATCTGACTTTCGAAGTCCTTTTGTTCCCTTTTTTTTTTAATGATTAGAAGGTTCTAGAACGAGACTCATACATGCCTAAGTCCGGAACCAATATATTTTCTCGTCCTAAGCGTCACTATCCTTTTGGTCTTTTGGGTTGATTTAGTAGGCTTTTCCTTATTGGAATTTGAGTTCCTTCAAGTTTTTGAGGAGGTTTGAGTTGTATTTGTTCCAAAGCTAACATGTTCTCATGGAAGCATCAAGATAAACTCTATATCAACTTCTCTAGCATTCCTAAATTATTCTTAAACGATAACATCGTCTCTTTGTACTTCATGGAGATATGGATCATAGGAAGATAATGCATCCTCCTGTATTACCATATCTCATTCCTCTTTTGTTTCTTATATCTATACCTCCTCAAAGGGTCTATCGAGTCACAACGTTCTCTCTTCTCCCCTTCCTCCTCTCCGGCGACCACCTCCTCCGCCATTTTTCCTCCACTCCGTTCCATCTTTTCTCTCCTCTTCCGAAACGTCACGTGTCTCCCCGAATTATGATCACCAATTCGATTGCAATTTTCTGTTTCAAAATTATTATTTGTTTGTATTGAATGAACATTCGTTTGTGTTGTTTAAAAGATTAAGATTATAACCTTTCCTAATTAAATTCTCTAAAGGCACCGTGACTGTATGCATAATGAAATTTTTTTTTAAGGGTTTTAATATTTATATAGTATATATTGTAAATCCTAAGATATTTTTTTCCGAAATCTTTTATGCTCTGAAATCCTGAAGACGGTGGCTAGGGTCTAGTCTCCGGTGGTTTGCTCATAAATGTCGTTGATGGAAACTGCTTTGAATAAGGCTATTCTCTCGTTGTCGCTTGAAGATAAAGATGAAGATGCTCCTCTCTTGGTTCTGCCAAACGAACCAAAGAATTGTGAGAAGCGTGCCCTAAGTATCTCAAATCCAGACTCTCAAAAACGAGAAAGATTACTTATCAATTTCGAAGATGATGATGATGAACAGCCGCAGAAGAAGAAAAACATCAAAATCGACAATCATGTTACTAATCAGTGGATTTCAGTTTATACTTCACGTCCTCCTATGAAACAAAGGTAATATGTCTCTTTAATTATAATCATTTCTTTTTGGTCAATCTTATTTTTTTGCTCTAATGTTGTAGATATCATTACAACGTTATAGACTCGAGGCTGCACCAACATATAGAGAAAGCTAATAAAGATGGACTTTTCATAAGCTGTGTTGCATCACAAGCTAATCTCTGGGCTTTCATCGTTGATTCTGGAACTGGATTCACCTCTCAAGTTTATGAATTGTCTTCAGCTTTCATGCATAAGGTAAAGGAATTAAAAGAATATTTATGTTACTATTCTAATCTCACTATTTTTTTATGGAATCCTTTTTTGTTGCAGGAATGGATTATAGAACAATGGAGAAACGATTACTACGTTAGTTCCATAGCTGGTGCTAATAACGGAAGCTCAGTGATCGTAATGTCGAGAGGTTAGTAACTTAGTATTGATCATGGTAACTTAAAAGAGAATATCATTCGTTTAGGGTTTCTTTTATTAATCTCTTTGTATGAATAATACAAGCCGTGGAGGACCTGTAGCTTTCCTAAACTCACTCTTGTAGCCACGAAGACTGTTTAGTTCACTAGATCAAACACTAACCGTAACTTTGTAAATGTGATAGGTACTCCTTATACTCAACAATCTTATAAAGTCAGTGACTCATTCCCATTCAAATGGATAACAAAAAGTGGAAACAAGGTTTTCATGTAACCTCCATGGCTACTGCTAGAGATAGTCGTTGGTGCATTGTAATGTCGAAGAATGCAGGGTATTCTCAACAGGTTTTTCCAATCACATTAACATTTATTTGTTTCTATTTTTGGGCACTATAACTATAAGTTTTATATATTAATGATGTTTCTTTGGTGTTGATATATAATAAGGTGGTGGAGTTTGATTCTTTTTACCCAAGTGAAAGAATACATCAAAGATGGAAGAGTGGTTACAGGATAACATCAATGTCTGCAACACCAAATCAGGTAGCTTTCATAATGAGTATACCTAAACAAAAAATAACTGATGAAGAAGTTACTCAAGAGACTCTTCGCACTTCTGCTTTCCCTAGCAAACATCTCAAGGTGTGTTCTTTAGATTCTTTTGGATTGGTTTCTATTTAATAACTTGAATCAATATGCTATAACTTCTTGATTTCAGGAAAAATGGAGTAAAAACATTTTTGTTTCATTAATATGCTATGGCCGGACGAAGAATGATTATTCAAATCTTGGTGGAGGGAAAACATTTGGTCTTTCTCTACATTCTGATGATCATCAATGCGATGATGATGTTCATAATGCTCTAGCTGCATTACACATCTCGGACGAAAATCATCAACAGTCAGGTAATGAATGGTATCCTGATACAAATGCATCTTATCATGTCACTTATTCCTCTCGCGCTTTCATTATATATATGATAGGGACAAATAAATCTAAACTTGGAGATGGAGTTTTTCTGCCTGTAACTCATATTGGCTCCGTGGCTTTACCATCTACGACATCAGGTACATTACCATTAGGCGACGTTCTTGTTTGTACTGCCATCACTATATCCTTGCTATTTGTGTTTCTGATTATGCATGTTCTTTTGAATTTGATTGTGAAGGACAAGCAGAGAAATCAACATCTAAAATAGAGAAGTTGACGTGAGAGGATCTATTTGTTGGAGAATCCTTAGTTCTTAACCTTCTATTCAGCACGGCAACAGTTATAGTAATTGAAGTATGGCAATGAAGATTGGGACTTTTTAGAAAGCTTTAACTATAAATTAGGTCTTCGAAGATGTGTAAATCTTGGGAAGGATTTCCAAACTTTTCTCAGCTCTTATTTTGTTTTAAATTAGTGCCGCCGGTTGGTGACGCTTTCATTACTCAGTTGTTTTCATTGAGAATTACTTAAACATTGCTTGCTGGTTTTTTATTTAATGTTGTAACCTTGAGTAATTGTAATGTAAAACTAGTTAAGGTGAGCAAAATGAAACCATGACTTGCGTTCTCCTCAAGTAACTGTTGTTTCAATGAGACAAATATAATACCATTGCTTCTAAAGTACCGCAAACCAAAACAAATCTTTTTGGTTGATGATCCACTCGGCGGAAAATAGTTTACAAAAGAAACACCAAGAATCTAAAACGAGCTGAATAGACTAAACAATTCGTCTTATAATCTAGAAAACAGGGAATCAAAGAAAGATAAAAGCTATCAAATCTATCACGTAAAAGGCTAAAACTTGTATTCAAACATCTTGTCGCTGAATTGAAGAAACCATGACCAAACTGGGATTATAAGTACAGTGCAAAGGCTAAGGATCAACCACAGAATCCATTTGAATCTTGCTAAACAACTTATTTTCCCACACAACATAGATCCAAGCCTGACCAGTTTTGTCGCAAGAACACACAATGAGCCTATTATCATTGTCGATGAAGTAAATTGGCCGTGATATTTTCTGAGCCAAATCCAGAAAGTTAGGAATTTCCTGAACCAAATCCGGAAAGTTAGGAATCGACACTTTCATGAAGCTCATCCATACCACATCATCACAATTACTAGTAGTAATATTGTCCTTGGTCACAAAAATCTCAATCTCCTTTGTTGCATAGCATTGCTTTAAAAGCGAAAACCGATCTCCCTTGAAGACCCCGAGGACAAGCGCATCACAAGGATGATTCTTCCCACATGGTAGATAACAAAAGTCAAAGAATTTATCTTTCAAAAAATCGAAGCCTGTGATGAACAAACGATCCTTATTATCGTCAGAATATGTAACCCAATACAAAGTTCCATTCAAGGAAACTCTAGTATCCATGAGTATATCATGTTTTTGTTCTTTTTGTTCCCCATCTGTATTACCACCACTACCTGCTTGGTTGTCTTTCCATGTACTCGACCACGGGTTCCAAACCGCGAATCCTTGATTAATATGACATAGCAAGAACTCATTGCAATCTATCAAATTTTTAGGTATCTGATGAGGATGAGATTCATCTAAACCGAGAATATCTAGCGACTGTCTTATTTGGATTAACGACGTTTACCGAATAAATCTTGGATTTAGTTGTTAAGACGAAGTGAAACGTCATCTTGTGGTTTTTGATGAACCTCTTTTCGTTGAAGAGATTGCTCCATGGTTTTGAAACGGCTCTGAAGCGGACAAGAGACTTTGGTGGAACTCGTGAGAGTATCTCTTCCATCAAGTCCCCATGGAAGCTTCTCTTCCTCATGCGCCCTTAGGGTTTTTTGTCCTTTCATTTTTTGTTATTCCTTTGGTTTTAAGTCACTAGTACTTTAAAGTTTAACAATCAGGGTTTCAACCGATTTGTTCATTATATATATATTTCCAAATATCTGGATTTCACAAAACCGTAATTTGTTAGATATTCACTTGAGATCCATATCATCTCCTTAAAAAAACAAATTAAAAATGCGGAACCACGGCGAGAGAAGAGGGTTGGTTTTTTCAATAATATACCTCAATTATTAACTCGAGATATCTTGCACACTGATTAAGACTTATCCTAAGATTTCTCAAAATCGTTATGCGCTGAAAACTGTGGCTAGGTCTAGTTTCGCGTGGTTTGCTAATAAACGTTTTTGATGGAAACTACTTTGAATAAGGCTATTCTCTCGTTGTCGCTCAATGATAAAGATGAAAATGGTCCTTTGGTTCTACCAAACGAACCGAAAAACTCTTCGAGTGAGAAGAAGTGTTCCCTAAGGATCTTAAATCCGAAGTGTTAAAAACGAGAAAGATTGCTTGACGAAGATGATGAAAACCCAAGAAGAGCATCAGAATCGACACTCCTTCTACTACTCAATGGATTTTAGTTTATAATTCACGTCCTTTTATAAAACAGAGGTAAAACTCTTATAAACTAGAAATATTTTTTTTAGTATATGTCTACATGACATGGTTAGCTCACAAAATCTTTGTTGCTCTTTATTTGTAGATATCATTGCAACGTTACAAAGTTAAGGCTGCACCACCATGTAGAGAAAAGTAACAAGGATGGGCTCCCTTAGAGAGAGAAATTTCTCTCTAGCTCCTCCTTCCTTCTTCTCACATCTTGATCTTTCAGAGGGAGAGTTAGCTGAAGAGATTGATTTGTTCGGCCGGATCTGAATTGAGGAAAACACTCGGAGTTACCTCGGCTCAGGTTTCATCTCTGGTCCAGACTATTTCGGTTTCGATTTGTTTCATTCCGGCGAAGTTCCTGGGAGAGGTGGCTGCGGCATGCCGTCTTGGGGTCAGTCTCCGCTGCTTCCGTTTTGCCATCACGGGTGTTGTGGTGAATTCCTATCAGGTTTGGATTCGTGTGATCCTAGGGTGAGATTTCTAGATCTGTTCTAGATCTCTCTGTTTGGAGTTGGTGCTCTATTCTCGGTAGAGAGGACGGTTCTCTTCTATTTCGGGATTTCGTCTGCATGCATGATCCCTAGCACTCGCTGTGAGTTTTCTCCGGTGAGTTTCTTTGGGTGTTGTTATCGGTGGTTTCGACTACCTCTTAGTCTCGGCTCCGACCGGGTTTGGCTGCGGCTATGCTGCCTCTTCTTTGCCGTCACGATTTCCGGATGTCGGTGGTGCACACATCGGAGGTTTTCGGAACCTGGAATATTGAATGGGTTTGGGTCAGTATGGGTCCATATCTTTTGTTTAATTGTGGCCCATAATAGTCTAATAATAGAATTGTGCAGCAGTGTTAAGGTGAGCTAGGCTTGGGTATTTTCTGAATCTCATGGCCGTTGATCCGAGAATCCAGATAGGGTTGAAACTCATGGTTCCGTTGAACCGGATTACCTAGCTGCGCCTTGTCTTACACCTAGCATCTGGGACATGATTAGTGGCTTAAGGATAGGAAAATATATTGTGATATGCTTTTCCTTGATCTGTTGCTTTAATAGCTTTTGGTTTTGTTTAAGCTTTCTCCTCTTTGTTCTTTTTTAATTTTTTTTTGGGATCAAAGTTGAGTTCTAAATGGATTGTTTGTACAGATTTCCCTTATGGGCAATTAATTTAACTTATATAAAAAAAAACAAGGATGGGCTTTTCGTAAGCTGTGTAGCATCACAAGCTAATCTCTAGGCTTTCATCATAAATGGTGGGACTGGATTCACCTCTCAAGTTTATAAGTTGTCTCCAGTCTTCATGCATAAGGTATAATCAGACTCTTAAGCATTTATAAGAGCCATCTAGGTTCAACTATATAGCATCTCTAACTATTTGTTGTTTATATATGGATTCTTTCTGTAGGAATGGATTATGGAACAATGGGAAAAGAACTACCTTATCAGTTCCGTAGCTGGTGCTAATAATGGTAGTACATTGGTCGTAATGTCCAAAGGTTGGTATTCATGATAACCTGATAAATATATATATATATATATATATATATATATATATATATATGAATCCGCGATGAACTTTAGGGAATGAAAACCAAAAGAGAATATTTAATTTCTCTAGATGTATATACTGGGATCCACAGCTTTCTTATACACACTCTTCTTGTACTGAAACCATCTAAAGTAACCGTAACTATTCTCATGTAATGTGATAGGTACTCCTTATACACTACAATCTTACAAAGTCAGTGACTCATTCCCATTGGAATGGATAAATAAAAAGCGAAAAGAAGGATTTCATGTATCCTCCATGGCAACTGTTAGGAGTTGTCTTTGGTGTGTTGTAATGTCCATGAACTCAGGCTATTCTGAACAGGTTTCCAATCTTTTAAACCCAAACACAATTTCAACATTTCAATTTTTTGGGCACTATAATTGTATTAATGATGTTTTCTACATATGTGGTTATATGATTAGGTGGTGGAGCTTAGTTCTTTTTACCCAAGAGAAGCAATTCATCGAAGATGGAAAAGTGGATACAGGGTAACTTCAATGGCTGAAACAAAAAGTCATGGAGCTTTCATACTGAGTATACCTAAACAAAATATAACTAATGAAGAGACTCAAGACACTCTTTGCACTTCTGCTTTCCCTATCACCCATGTCAAGGTGTGTTCTTGTTATAAAAACCATTTAGAGAAACAAATACAACATAAGAAACTATACACTAAGTTTTAATTTCAGGAACAATGGAAGAAAAATCGGTTCGTTTCATTAATATGCTATGGCATGACAAAGATTGGTTATTCAAATGGTGGTCCACAACAAAAGTATGGTCGTTATTGACATTCTGATGATCAAGATGATGATGTTCATAGTGCTCTAGCTGCTTTGCACATCTCAGATGAAATTCATAGACAAACAGGTAATGAATGGTATCCTGACGCTGGTGATGATGATGTTCATAATGCTCTAGCGGCTTTGCACATCTCAGACGAAAATCTTCCACAGTCAGGTAAATGAATGGTATCCGAGTCTCTTTTCATATCACCAACTGTCCTCGTAACGATCATTCTAATTTTTCCTTATGAAGGGACAAGTAAAGTTCTGGTTGCTGATGGAAGTTGTCAGCTATAACTCATATCGACTCGGTGGCCGCCTCGCTATCTACTCCAGGTATATTACCATTAGAAGATGTTCTTGTTTGCCCTGCCATCAATAAATCCTTGTTACTTGTGTCTGATTTATACATGTTCTTTTAAATTTGATTGGTGATGGAGGTACGAGTGAAGAACAAACAGATAAAACAATTTCTAACGTAGAGAAATCGGCTCTATTTGTTTGAAGAATCTTCAGTTCTTAACCTTCTTTTCAATGCGACAACAATCCACTAGTGATGAAGTGTAACATAGAAGATTGGGACATCCTCATCATCAATTTTTTCAACAATTACTCAAAGGAAAGAGTGACATTCCATTTTCTCGTTTTCTTTATTTAAGACCCTTTTGAAAGTATATATACGTTATGATATTTGCGGATCTTCTTCTCTTATTTCTGTCCAATGTTTTTATTATTTCGTTGTTTTCATTGAAAATTACTTTAAAATATTGTTGGTTTTATTTAATGTTGTAACCTAAAAAAATTATATAATAGAAACGGTTCATGTGAGCAAATGAATCCTTGGCTTACGTTCTCGTCAAGTAACTGATATATGAAACAAGTTTAACTATCGTCGCTTCTATTACCACAAAACAAAACAAAAAAAATTGTCAACCACATAATTTTGGTTAATGATCCAATCGTAGGATAAGAGTTGACAAAAGAAAGCTTAAGAATCTTCATCTCAATGCTTTAAATTGCTTGCTTAGTTTTCCCTACTCTCCAATGATAAACTTATGAAGAAAATGAAAGAGTATATAATGAAGCAATTCTGGTTCTCACATATATGATCTGGTTTTGTATATATACAAACAAAGGTGAGCTATCTCTTTTTAAAAATATGGGTTTTGGTTTGTGTCCTGTAATCATACACGTTCGTGAAGAGAATCAATGCAAAAGTTTTCAGAATGAAACAAAACGAGATGATGCAAAGTAGTATTGTAAAATGGAACTAATAGTTAATAATCTCGGCCTTTCCTTTTGCGCGGTTGGTTTGTTTGAAGTTGCACTAAGCTTGGAACATAAGAAGAGCACACTAGTGGGACACAATATATGTATCCATTATATGACTTTTCATATAACCCGAGATCTGGAGCTTCGCCGATATTCACAGATTTGAAGTAGCCATCTTGTCCGATGATGTGAGCTGTTTGGTAACGGCATGAATTAATCGGCCATTTGTCTCCATCTAAATTGAAAACCACAGCGACTTTCTCCTTCTGAAAAAGCTCTCAGCGAGATAGCTAAAAGAAAATCCAGTTAATGGTCCCATATTGATTTTCAAAAACATGCTCCACGACACCGCAATGGGTTCGATCTTTGTTGTAACCCAAATCTCCAATTCATGAGATGTATGCCAACATTGACGTAACACCGAGAGCTTCTCTTCTCTAACACAAGATATAGTCACAGTCTCTCTAAAAACTAAGTTAAATGGCAGAGGAAGACGCGGTCCAAAGCTCTCAGTTGTGAAATCAAAACATACTAAAAATATATGTTCGCGTTCCATCATATCTATTATTTCTTCCTCTCCTCCCACTTTATCTTCAGCTAAAAAGTAAGTATTTCTACTGTTCAGAGACACGCCACGTTGATAATACGGTATCTCCCAGTCGGGAGTGATATCAAGAACTTTCCATGAATCAGAGCTACAATTATAGATTTCGTACCCAAAGACGTGCTTTCTAGTTTCGTACTCATCGAAAATCCTCAAGATTTTGTGGTTGTGGTTGTTGATGTCGTATCCGAGAGCATATCTATCAAATCTGTGGAAATTGTTTCTAGGTTGAATCGTCTTGGTTTGCCCTAAATAAGGATTCCATATCAAGAGACTCGACTTGTCTTGGATGACGCATAACAATAAGCCATCACAGTGAAACACTTGAGATATTTCGAATTGTTTAAGTTTTCTTATTTGCTTTATAGATGGATCAACAAAGTTTCCGTCGTTTCGGAGTCCATGGAGATTGAATCTCAAAGAGCAAACCCTATAATCCATCATCATAAACCCTAGAAACTGTTTCCTTGATACTTCTTTATCAAAATAATCTCGGTTTTGGATAATGCGTTCCATCTTTTGCAAGTAGATCGCACCACGCTCAGAGAGGTAATCGGAAGTTTAGAGAGTATTATCGCAACCAAATCCTTAGGAAGATCCGAGATCGTCGTCATCGGCTGCTAGAGAAATTAGGTTTAAAGATAACTTTGTCACGTTTAATACACTAAAATAAAATCTAACTGGTTATATAATTTGAGTTTCTTGGGCTCATCTTAATTAAATTTTTTTAAAAAAATTAAAAGAAATATAAACCTAGTGGTCAACCGGTCAATGACGTGAGGTCATCAAGGTACAAGCGAAACAGAGATATCTATGGGTTTTTAACCTTAATCACAGTTTTTTTTATAAAAAGAACCACAGTAAAAAGTCTATTAAATGCACAAACCTATCTTCCTCTTTCTCTTTTCCGTTTTAGGAAAAAAAGACAAAAAGAAACTTATCATGGCTTCGTTTTAAGAAAATATCATTTATATTTCTTTGGTTAGTAGTACACGCCTTTACCATTCATACACATGCACTAAAGGATCGTAACGTCCTTGTGGTTTTTTTACACAATCGTGTTGATATTATAATAGACGAATGAGAATCTTAAAGTTTGAAGTACTCTAATTTGCCAAAAACATAAACACAAAATGTCGTATCTTGACATTTAGAAGTTGTCACTACAGAAACAAGTAAGTAGGGGCAAAGTGAGGTTAAAGACTTCCTTAGTTTACATTAATTCTTCCATTTTCAATTTCGTCTAAAGAGAAAAACATAAAGCTTTTTATATTATTCATTAATTTCAATACAGAAAAAGAAATGGCCAAAACACTCGCATTGCTGTTGCTCCTCGTGTTCTTTGCTCTGTTTCTTGAAACCTTTTAAACCTTACAAGACTCAAAACGCTGCGTCTTGAGAACAATAGTTTCTCAGGCTCAATCCCTTCTGAGTTAGGGAGTCTCAGTGAGCTCACGGAGTTATCACTTGGTCGAAACAAGCTAACAGGTGAGATCCCTGTTAAGCTCTTTGAGTTAGAGGATCTAAGAGATCTTGATCTCTGTGAGAACAACGTTTTCTTGAGAGACGACGCACATTTAACTTCCAAAAGAAGAAGCTTCTCGCGTTTGTGATTAAGGTCCTGCAACATCTCTGGGAAATTCCCCATCTTGCTCTCCAAGTTGACGACTCTTAACGATCTCGATTTAAGCGGAAACAATATCAATGGAAGTT
The DNA here is from genome assembly GCA_900116095.1 of Euclidium syriacum. Classification (NCBI taxonomy): domain Eukaryota; kingdom Viridiplantae; phylum Streptophyta; class Magnoliopsida; order Brassicales; family Brassicaceae; genus Euclidium; species Euclidium syriacum. Next base: position 18,776,938 of record FPAK01000003.1, read on the forward strand.
TCCCTGAGTGGCTCGCTAGATTAGACCTTCAGAGTCTAAACCTCTCAAGTAACAAGATCACTGGCTCTTTGCCTCACCGTTTGTTTCAATCTCAGAAGTTACAGAATATTTACTTACATGGTAATGAAATCTCTGGAGAGATACCTATCAGCATCGGTGAAGCTACCAGTCTAGAGAATCTTGACCTCTCTCAAAACCGTCTTACCGGGTCTGTACCGGAATCCATAACAAAACTTCGTCAACTTCAGACGCTTGATCTTTGGAACAACACACTCTTTGGCTCACTTCCAGTCTTCGATTCAAATCTGTCTCATCTTGATCTTTCCTGCAATAGATTCACAGGAGAGATCCCGGGAACACTGCTTGAAACTGTGTTAACACTCAATCTAGGCGAAAACAACTTAAGCGGACATCTTCCTCGAACGTGAGTGGCTCAAGACCGTGGAGGATCTCTCACCTAAATCTTCAGGACAACCACATTACTGGTGAAATCCCGATGGCGATTTCTCAGTGGTCTCAGCTTACGTTCTTGAACCTAAGAGGCAACTCCTTGACCGGGAAAATCCCAAGCCATCTATCGAATCTGACTCGACTTGAGGTTCTTGATCTTTCTTTCAATGAACTCACCGGTGAGGTTCCATTGACAATGCTCAAAAACATCCAAATCATCAATCTTGGCCACAATACTTTACAAGGGAAACTTCCAAGAACGATAAGCAACACAAGCATGTGGCAGATCATTCTTCTTGATCTTCAAGACAATAACATAACCGGCGAAATCCCGACCTTTCTTTCAGTACTGTTCCAACTCCGTTTTCTAAACCTCAGGAACAATTCATTGACAGGGCCAATCCCATGCAACATATCAAACCAAATACAGATTCTTGTTCTCTCTCACAACTATCTCACAGGAGAAATCCCTTCGTGTCTTGGGAGCTTAAATGGGATGATCAAAAAGCCACGAGGTACTCAGCTGCAAGATCCCAGGTATTCAAAATTCCTTTTGCAGCCAGAAATGGAAGTCGTTTGGAAAGAGACAAAACAAAATCTCTCAGCTCAGCAAGTTGGTACGTACACTTTGTTAGACTTGTCGAGTAATCAGTTAACTGGAGAAGTTCCAGAATCACTGGGCTATCTCACGAGTCTCAAGACGCTAAACTTATCAAACAACAGGCTTTCGGGTCACATACCAGACTCTCTAGGTAACCTCAAGGAGATTGAGAGTCTTGATCTCTCCAACAACGGCTTCAAAGGGAGAATACCAAAGAGCTTTGCAGCGTTAATGTCTCTCACTGTCTTGGTCTTGAGCAACAACCAACTTTCGGGTCTGATCCCAACCGGTCCACAGATGGAGAGAATGAATGATCCTTCCAATTTTGCAAACAACGGTGGACTTTGTGGAGAACAAATACAGACACCATGTGAGGAAGAAACAAATCCAAAAGACTTGAATCAAAGCGCAGAGACAGAAGAAATGACAATCTCATGGTTCTCTTTGCCAATGGTAGGATCTGGTTACCTTGTTGGATTCATCTTCTCAACAGCTTTGGCTCTTCAATTCGTAGACCTTGAAAGAATCCAGCAGTTCTTTAACTGTTGGAGATGAATCTGTTTGCCTAGTTCCTGCATTGGCCTCTGCTGCGCACGACTGATGTGTTTTCCCTGTGTTCATATGGTGTCTTGAGGAAGGACCAGTTTTCCCCAGGAAGGGCCTCGAGATGGTGAAAGAAACAATCACTTGCTCACTTACGTCACTCCTTGAAGGGTCTTGGAGCTGAGCTTACTCTCATCAAAATCCCTTAATATCGTGATTTTGGATTGTATCTACAGAAGTTTTATTATTATCTCTGTATCTAAAGACAATTCTTTAAGTTAGTGTACGAGATAGTAGAAACTATAAATTGGCTTACTTGGTTATTTTATCGAACATTTGGGGTGCCTGAGGTAGATGCAGTCACAATGAATGTGGTTGGCTATTTCATCGATTCTCCCAAGAACAGAGGATTAAAGAAATAGAATCTTTGTTACCTTATAACCAAAATGTGAGATTATTCTGATGCTGTAACCTGGAAAAAATAAAGAAAACAGTTCATGTGAGCAATGAAACCTTGACTTTTCTAATAGTATATTATAAACATATTGCGTTTATGAGATTTGATGGGAATCTTATGTTTTTGGAACGCTAATTGGGAAAAGACAAAGGGAACATGTTGGATTTTGACATTTAAAAAGTTGTCCCTACTAGATTAGCATGTAAAGTTAAGATTTCCTTTCTCTTATTTCAGTGTCTTCATTGACTGTAAACAGATCATTTTTCATTTGAGTCGTCTAACAGAGACAAGTTGTACTTTAGAAAATTCTTCACAAAACCAATGGTTTTAGTTTTCTTTTGTTATCACTCTCCATTCAGAAAAACCAAAGTAGATGAGATAAGGAAAGAGAGAATGGTTAAACTCACTTTGTTTTTCTTCCTGTTCTTTGCTCTGTTTCTTGAGTTTTGCAAGTGTAATTATTGTTCAAAAGATCACAGAGGCGCGCTTCTTGAGTTCAGAAAGTCTCTGGAACCATACCGCGAGCAATCAGTCTTCAAAAATCATGAGCTTTCTTCGTGGGAACGCGGCAGCTTCGATTGCTGCAAGTGGCAGGGTGTGAAATGTTCTCAAAATTCTCATGAAGTCATTAGTCTTGTTTTGGAGGCGAAATCGTTGAGATCAAGCTTCAGTTCTCATGTTCTGTATCCATTGTTCAGAATCAAGACACTCACGAGTTTTGCCATGTGGAATTATCCATTCAATGGTGAGATCCCGGGACAAGGCATTCTAAACCTTACAAGACTCGAGATGCTGCACCTTGAGAATAATAGTTTCTCAGGCTCAATACCATTGGAGTTAGGGAGTCTCACTGAGCTCACGGAGCTTTCACTTAAACGAAACAAGCTAACAGGTGCGATCCCTCTTGAGCTCTTCGAGTTAGAGAATCTTAGAGATCTTGATCTCAGCGAGAACAACATTTTCTTGGGAGACGATGCAGAGTTAACTTCCGAAAGAAGAAGCTTGTCACGCTTGTCGTTAAGATCCTGCAACATCTCAGGCAAATTCCCCATCTTGATCTCAAAGCTGACGACTCTGAACGAGCTCGATTTAAGCAGAAACTATCTCAACGGAAGCCTCCCTGACTGGCTTGCTCGATTGGATCTTCAGAGTCTAAACCTCTCAAGCAACAAGATCACCGGTTCTTTGCCTAACCGTTTGTTTCAATCTCAGAAGTTACAAAATCTCTACTTACATAGGAATGGAATATCTGGAGAGTTACCCATTAGCATCGGTGAAGCTACCAGCTTAGAGATTCTTGATCTCTCTCGAAACCATCTTAACGGGTCTATACCAGAATCCATTACAAGACTTAGTCAGCTGCAGACGCTTGATCTCTCAAACAACACGTTCACAGGCAATGTCTCAGGAACGCTACTCGAAACTGTGTCAATACTCAATTTAGGCCAAAACAAGTTAAGCGGCAATCTTCCCTGGAATGTAAGTGGCGCAAGAACGTGGAGGATCTCTCAGCTAAATCTTCAGGAAAATGGTCTTACTGGTGAAATTCCTACAGCAATTTCTCAGTGGTCTCAGCTTAAGTTCTTGAACCTACGAGGCAACTACCTGACTGGGAAAATCCCAGGACAGCTATCGAATATGACTCAACTTCAGGTTCTTGATCTGTCCTACAATGGACTCACTGGTGAGGTTCCACTGACAATGCTCCAAAACATCCGAATCATCAATCTAGGCCACAACGTCTTATCAGGCAATCTCCCAAGCAAGCTAAGCAACTCCAGCATGTGGCAGATCATTCATCTTGATCTTCAAGACAATCACATAACCGGTGAAATCCCTACCATTCTCTCAGTACTGCTCCAACTCCGTTTCCTAAATCTTAGGAACAACTCGTTGACAGGGCCAATCCCATGCAACATGTCAAAGCAAACACAGATTCTTGTTCTCTCTCACAACTATCTCACCGGTCAAATCCCTTCATGTCTTGGGAGCATAAATGGGATGGTCAAGAAGCCTGAGACACTCGGTCGCACAATCCCAGGTTCAAATTACCTTATGGAGCCAGAAATGAAAGTCATTTGGAAAGAGACAGTACAAAACCTCTCAGCTAACCAAGTCGGGATGTACATTTTGTTAGACTTGTCGAGTAATCAGTTAACTGGAAAACTTCCAGATTCACTTGGCTATCTCACGGGTCTCAAAATGCTAAACTTATCGAACAACCAGCTTTCAGGTGACATACCATACTCTCTAGGTAACCTCAAGGAGCTTGAGAGTCTTGATCTCTCCAGCAATGGCTTGAAAGGGAAAATACCACAGAGTTTTGCAGCATTACGGTCGCTTAACGTATTGGTCGTAAGCAACAACCAACTTTCGGGTCTGATCCCAAGCGGTCCACAGATGGAGAGGATGAATACTCCTGCCAATTTTGCAAACAACAGTGGACTTTGTGGACCACAAATCCAGGTACCATGCAAGGCAGAAACAAACCCAAACGACTTGAATCACAACGAAGAGACAGAGGAACAGGAAATCTCATGGTTTTCTTTACCAAATGTAGGATCTGGTTACCTTGTTGGGTTCTTCTTCACAACAGCTTTGGCTCTACACTTTCAAGACCTTGGAAAAGTTGAACAGCTTTTTAAAAGCAGAGATGATTCGATTACGATAACTGTTTGACTAGCTCCTGCATTGGTCTCTGCTGCGCACGAGTGATATGTCTTCCCCGTGTTTATATGGTGTATTTTCCCAGGAAAGGCCTTGAGATGGTGGGGGAATCAGTCACTTGCTCACTTCTTGAAGGCTCTTGGAGCTGAGCTCACACTCATCAAAACCCTTTATACACTATCCGTGTTGTATCAATAAAAATCTTTGTTCAACCACCTCTATGTTAATATATATCTTCCATGGAAAGACTTTTTTTTTTTAATAAAAGAAGCATTATATAGGTCGACGTGATAAGACCCACGGGAAAATTCGTGTAGAAACGATAAACTGGCTCACTTGGTCATTTTATCGAACACTTGGTGTGCTTGAGGTTGAAGCAGTCACATTCAGTTTCTTGTGGCGAATCTTCGATCTTTGGTTGTTAGTTAGGGACCATACCATAAAGGAGAAACTGATCGAAACTTGGGATCTCGATCTCTCTGCAAAACGCTACAACGGAGATTTATGATCCCTTGTAGATTATATAGTAATAAAGGAATCAAAGTTTGAAACTCAAGCTCTCAGGTAGTTATTCTGGAATAGAGGTACGGAAGAAAAATGATGCAGAAAGGTAAAATCTGGAAAATCTAGAATGCATATCATAGAGGTACGAATCGAGCTCCTTCACAATCTAATAAGCTCAAGCTCAAACAGCTTTCGCTCTTACAAGAATCCAACAGTTCTTTTACCGAATTGAGATAAACCGGTTTGGTACAATTTTAAGCTAATTTCTGGTTTACCTGAACCAACCTAGTTAACCGGTTATAGAAAAACCCTAAATACCCATCTTCTTCACTCATTTAGCGTCGTCTCTCAATTAAACCCTAAAACCCTCAAGTGAAAGAGGCAGATACAGAACAAAAACGCAGTCTTTGCGAAAAATCGAGGAAAGCAGAATAAAATGGTGAGACCACCGATGACCAGCGGATTCAGAGGTAGAGGAGGAAGAGACGGCGGCGGTCGATTTGGTGGAGGAGGAGGACGATTTGGTGGCGGTGGACGTACCGGCGGTCGATTTGGTGGAGGAGGCGGTCGCTTTGGTGGATTTAGAGACGAAGGTCCTCCTAGCGAAGTCGTGGGTTCGTTTATCTATCCTTTATATAGTTTTTGACTTCTGTTTTAGTTTCCGAAACTATGAAACAAAGCTTGATTTCTAGACAGAGTTTTAACATGACTTAGCTGATTCTTATCCTGCTACTTTGGTTTCTGAATTAAGAAGAGACGATGAAAGAAATTTTTTTTAGAGGAGCTTAATAGTTTAAGCTTTGAGTTTGGGATTATTGACAAAGACTTTATTCTTATGATGTTTAGTTCTTTGATTGGTTACAGAAGTTGCAACTTTCGTCCATGCTTGTGAGGGAGATGCTGTGACTAAGCTCTCACAAGAGAAGATTCCATACTTCAATGCTCCGATCTATCTGCAGAACAAGACTCAGATTGGTAAAGTAGATGAAATCTTTGGCGCCATTAACGAATCCGTAAGTTTTGTATCTCTATCTTGTCTTCTACAATACCAAACTAGAGCTTTCAAAGATTAAACTCTGTTTTTGTTTCAGTTGTTTTCTATCAAAATGATGGAAGGTATTGTAGCTACCTCGTATGCTCCAGGAGACAAGTTCTTCATCGATCCAGCTAAGCTTTTGCCTCTCGCCAGATTCCTTCCTCAGCCAAAGTAAGTCAACATTGGCTCTTTTTGGAATCTTGAAATAACATTAGTGACAGTTGATTTCAGCAATCACTTAGTTTCCTGTGGAAGTTGGAGTGTTTTGTTAACGGCAATGTTTTGTTTCTTGCAGAGGTGCATCAAGAGGTAGAGGTGCACCAAGAGGTAGAGGCGCACCAAGAGGTCGTGGAGGTTTTGGTGCACCAAGAGGTCGTGGAAGCTTTGGTGCACCAAGAGGTCGTGGAGGCTTTGGTGCACCAAGAGGTCGTGGAAGCTTCAGAGGCCGAGGAAGAGGATAGATTAGATTATTCTTCTCCTTATCTGCTAGTTTCGTTTCAACTTGTACTCTTTAATTTGACAATGCCTATCGTTTTCCCTGTTTTTGGTACTTTGGTTTTTAATCAATGGAGTAGAAAAAAATTGCATTAATTAGAAATTACACTGCAAAAACATTATTTAGGGTTCTTGTTCTTGAAGAGCTTTTAATGTGGGGGGGGATTTTCTTTCAAGATCCCCATCCTCTGATAACGGTAGCTTGAGCGACACGGTTAACACCGAGTGTGAAAGCTCCCATACGGAGATCACATGAGTGAGTTTTACACATCTCTTTCAAGTCTTTGAATCCGCGAGTCATGTAAGTTTTTAGCTCCTTGTTCACCTTTTCTTCATCCCACATGAATCCTTGTATGTTCTGAACACAATTACACGAATCAGTGTTTTGAATCGATTAGGTTTAGATTCGGTTAGGTTTAGAGTACATACCTGAACCCACTCGAAGTAACTTACTGTGACTCCTCCTGAGTTTGCGTATATATCTGGGAGAATCACAACACCTTTCTTCCTCAAGATCTTCGAAGAAAGGATAATACTGTTACACTGTGTTTGAGAAGAAAGAGTGAAAAGTAAGAGTTCGGATTATTGAACCTCATCAGCTTCAGGATCAGTTGGATGATTAGCACCTTCGATGATAAATTTGGCTTTAATCTCATTCGCATTTTCTCTACACAAAAATAACCAAAATTTTCAGAGGAAAATCTAGGTTATAACTTATCTGACAAGAAAGAAACTAAGTAAGACCTGTTGATGACACCGCCTAATGCTGCAGGAACAAGAATATCACAATCTTCGACAAGAATTGAATCAGGATCGATTGAATCAGCAGCATCAAACCCTTTGATTCCTCTGTTTTCTTCGGTATGTTCGAGTAAACTCAAAATATCGATTCCGTTCTTGTTCCTGATTGCTCCAGTGACATCGCTCACCGCCACAATCTTCCCACCTTTTTCACTTATCAACTTTGCTGCCCAAGAACCTACATTTCCAAAACCCTAAAAAGATAGAGACAAGTGTGAGTTTCTTCACGCACAAGTAATCTATCTGAGTTAACTTTTATTAACCTGGATGACGAATCTTTGTCCAGAGATGCTCTTTCCATGTTCATTGAGTAAAGCTTCGGTTGCAAATAACACTCCTCTTCCCGTAGCAGCATCTCTCCCAAGAGATCCACCAAGATCCTGCTCAAACACATCATATCCAATTCGGTTTTAGATTGGTTAGGCATATAAACCGAACCGACCTAAATCTTGATTAGAACAGTCACTTACAATGGGTTTTCCGGTCACAACCGCAGGCGAATGTCCGTGAAATTTCGAGTATTCATCAAGAATCCAAGCCATTGTCTGAAAAAAAAGTCCATATTGTCAATTACACTACTCTAATGGGAAAGAACAAGAAGAAGAAATTCAAGTTCATGTGTTTCAAAAACCTGAGAACCGGTTCCCATATCAGGAGCTGGAACATCGGTATGAATCCCGATTAAATCATGAATCTTCTGAGTGAAAACTCGAGTCAAACGTTCAAGCTCCGAGATACTTAGCTGGCTTGGATCACAACCAATCCCTCCTTTAGCTCCACCGTAAGGTAGTTTAGCCACTGCTGTTTTCCAAGTCATGAGTTGAGCCAAAGCGTTTACTTCATCCGGTTCAACCTAAACAAAAACCGGTTTATGCACAGCAAAATAGAATTAACTGCTTTAACTAAATAAAACAAAATTAGAAGCAAACCTCTGGATGAAATCTGATTCCACCTTTCATGGGACCTCTTGCATTGTCATGTTGAACTCTGAATCCAACAAATGATGCAAGAGTTCCATCGTCTTTCGGTATGGTACATTCCACCTACAAATAATTGGTTATTTCCGGTTTAGTGATCGGTTCCGCAGATCTGGGAAGGAAAAAAACATACCTTGATCTCTCTGAAGGGAATGAGAAGACTTTGTTCCAGCTTTGAGTCTAAACCAAGAAGCCTTGAAGCTAGCTTGAAGTTTCTGTTAGTTGCTGCTAAAGCATTCATGGCTTCTTGATTTTCGAGCTTCAGAGATTTTGATCAGAAAAGAACTAGAAAATGTGATTCTTGCTTATGTTATTGCTTTTGTATTTATATAGAGAGATACGTACACATTTGGTGTTTCTGTGTGTGTGTATGAGAAAAAAATTAGAAAAAAAAATAAAATAAATGAGAATTATTTTCCGGTCAATAAATGAGGATTTACATAAGGAAAATGAATAACTTAAATAATATGATACTCATAATTGATCCTGATTATGAGTTGTCAGAGTAGCATGTTTCTGTTTAGCAAGTTTTTTTAACATTAAGACACAATAATTTTTATAGTTTTTGAGAAAATTAACATGTTTTTCATGTGTTTAAAGGAATATTCGTTTTATCAAAACCAAATCCGGTGACTAATTAAATTTAAACCTATATTATTTTCACTCCACATGTATAACGATCATAACAAAAATAAGGAAAATCAAGATTTATACACAGGACAGAATCATAAAACATTGCATAGATGAAAGAGATATATGGCTCGTGAAAATTGTCTGATTGTTTCACACTATGCCATTCACATCGTTTCTAGAAAAAGTTGACTTGAATAAAAATATTAATCCACAGTAAAAATAATGACTATTTCAATAATACTTACTGTATAAATACCAATAAAGTCTTTCTACATCATTTCATATAAATAATAATAGTTTTAAACTCATCTTAAAATTTTGTGTTACTTAGCATCTAGTAAAATTATATGTTGTGTTCTTTCAAAGAATTTTTTTAAAAAATTATCAAATAGTTTCTCATTTTTTTGTTTAAAAAAATTTCTAAGAAAATATATATGAACATAACAATAACATGACCAGATGAATTATATTTCCTGCATAAAATCTATTGTCATCATATATTCATATTGTAAGATACTAAATATGGCACGATATAATAGGTTAACTCTTTACTATTATATTATTATTATTTCAATCATTTACATATTTGTGATATACTATCCGAAATGAATCTTGCATGTCATGAGATCTTTACGTCTTACTAACTTATTCTATTCTATTTGCCCTACAAAAATATATATAGCGTCTACACTTTTGCGAGTTGTGTAAAAAAAACGTATACACTTATTACACATACAATATTCAGTTTTAATTGTAAATATTCTTCGAATATATATTTTTTTTATATACTAAAATCAGAATCTTTTAGAGAACTAGAGGAGGACACGAGAGGATGCAACAAATCAAGAAACATAAAACAATTAAAAGATTCCACCATCGAAGAATCTTTTGGAAAAGAGATTCCCCATGATTTATGCTTCCACTAGTTAATTGATTTTTTTGTGGATTTCCACCAAGATTTCTTTTGCTTTCGATTTCCAAAAGAAGATATCAATTTCGTAAGAGCCATTGACCGTAACCTAGTGTTTCTAAATTTGATCTAAGCTCTTTGGTCGAACCAATTATTTAAAAAAAAAAAAGCCCACTAGAAAATCCGGGTTGGAGTAGATGTGTCACGGATTTAATAAAAAAAATTTCCAAAACTTTATGCATTAGCTCTATAGAATTTTTGTTTTCTTTTTGGAAATGATAAAAGTTGGGACTCTCTCCTAAAATGGTTATTACGTAATAGATTATGGTAATGGTCATTACATAATAGTTTATGGCGATGGCACTGATCTGTAGCTATAAACTTGGTGTTTGGAGATGAACATGCGAATTTGTTACCAATCGGCATAACGTTTTAAACGAGTGGTTGATAAAGATTCACTTTTGGTGGTATATATGAATCCAAAATTCCAACCGAAAAAAGAAAGAGTTTTGAGATGCCCAATTTGGGTCTTCAATGGGCCTTTTCCCAAACTCTGATAAAACTTCTTATTACTAACAATAAAAATATTTAGGGACTGAGTCGCATCATTACAATCTCTCCCCATTGTTTTCTCAAATTGTCTGCCACTCCATTAATGTCGGTTCTCACTTTCCCAATCACAGTGACCACAAAAAATATCAAGGAGAAGGAACAAAGCAAAAGGTAAAAAAAAAAAAACAAAGGAATAAGTTCAAGAATTATAAAAACTATCCCTTCCTTGGAGACTCCGAGCACATTTGATTCCAAGGTATAGAATTTCTCTGTTCTGTCCCTCTTCCCTGTGATCTATTGTTCTTAATATGTGATTCTCTTGCCGAACTACCCTATATTTCAGAGTGATTATTTTCTTAAATCATGGGTTCTCAAACAGGATCTCACTTTTTTATGTTTGTTGTGTTAAATTCTGGATTTATTTTGGTTATGATTATTTTCTTATATCATAGCTAGAATTTTTTCAAGAAGAGTGATCATGTTTATGTTTTGTGAACTTGTCTTCGCATATTAAATACAATTTCTGGTGATAGAGAATGTCGACAGTGGGAAATTCAACAAACATATTTTGGCAAGAATCGCCGATTGGGAAAACCGAAAGACAAAAGTTGTTAAACCAGAAGGGTTGTGTGGTCTGGATCACAGGCTTAAGTGGCTCAGGTCAAATCTTCTAAACAATCTTTTACAAATTACGATGATTAGCTAAGATTCCTTGTTTAATGTCTAAAAAGTTCTTATGTGTTACATAAGTCTTATCTATGTGTGTAGGGAAAAGCACGTTGGCTTGTTCGCTTAGTAGAGAACTTTATACGCGGGGAAAGCTATCGTATATTCTTGACGGTGATAATCTTCGTCATGGTTTGAACAACGATCTTGGTTTCAAAGCTGAAGACAGAGTGGAAAATATACGAAGAGTCGGTAAGTATTAGTTGCTTATAATATTTCGAAATAAGTTTGATATGAAAATCTAAACTCTAAGAAAGTCTTTAAGACAAATGCAAATAGTTTTAAAAGAGTGTCATCGTGAGTATTAGTAACTAGGGCTTACATATTACTAAAACCGCATCAATATTTACGTTTTGGTATGTTAAAGAAAACCAAATATTTTGCTTTAAACGCATGCAGGAGAAGTGGCTAAGCTCTTTGCGGATGCTGGTTTGATTTGTATTGCTAGTCTCATATCACCGTACAGAAAAGACCGTGATGCTTGCAGAGAAATGATGCAAGATTCATCTTTTATCGAGGCAAGCTATATAAAAAAAACGGATCGTTTTCAGTTTCTTTAACTCTCTCATTCGGTTTTCAAGCGTAAAAACATTCTTATTTGATTGATGTTGTGGCATATAAACTTTTTTTAGGTTTACATGAACATGTCTCTACAATTGTGTGAAGCAAGAGATCCTAAAGGCTTATACAAGCTTGCACGTGCGGGAAAGATCAAAGGTGAGATAACATAAAGCTTTTAAAAAGGTTTCCGTGTAAACAGAAGTCAGCAAGTAACTTCTATATCCTTTTGCGTAGGTTTCACAGGAATAGATGATCCATATGAATCTCCATTGAATTGTGAGGTATGATCCATCCATGTGATGTGAATGTATGATTCTTACATAGCCAACTAAACACGATTGTGTTAATATGATTCTTTGATTTTTGGTTTTTGTTTTGAAATGTGAAAGATTGAGCTGAAAGAGAAAGAAGGAGAGTGTCCTTCCCCTGTAGCTATGGCTGAAGAAGTTATCTCTTATTTAGAAGACAAAGGCTTTCTTCAAAATTAGTAGATCTACACCATCAAAATCCAACGGCTGAGATTTGTTTTCCCTTTTCTTAGCTTTCTCTGTTTTCCTTATGTTCTTCGCTTTCTTGAAACATTGCCAAATCTTTAGAAGTTTGAACTATGAAAACATATAGTTTGTTATCCTTTGCAAGTTTCTTTTCTTTATAAAAACTTCCAAAATGTTACCTATTTCTTTACAATCCACAATATTCATGGGTAATTCTCTAAAATAACACATTTTCAGGTTTTTATTCCAAATTTATCGTCACTAAAGTTTTCAATAATATCATAAAATAAATATCAAAAAGACTTGAAACTCTTTTTAATGGAAAAAATCTAAACCAAAATAGAAAAAGAGAGCTCAAACATAATATATTTTGTTATTGTTGTAATTTATTGAAGGTAAAAATATTTTCACTCAAACATTTTTGAAATTTTAAACTTGTGTGCTTTGATTGTAAACAAATCTGTATTTATATCATTTAAAGATAGTTCTCTTAATTATTTGTAGAAAACCAATTTCGCATAAGTTAACTAAAATGAAACTTCATTCATTTTTTTAAGAAAGATTTTTTGTAGTTCAAAGTTTTGTTGATTCATTTTTCGTTGTTAAGAAGAAGAAAAAATCTAGGTTAGATTTCAAATTCCCTTTACCTTAAATCTTGATTCAACTGTTCTGATTATGTACAAATATCTATAAATTTAAAAAAATCGTAGATGATATTGACGATTCTATTGGAATTAATATAATTGTGGATCTCTCATTCTTCTTAGTTCCATATTAAAAAACAAATAAGAAGAATTTAAGATAATTCATGTATATCTTTAGAAATGGATGCATCTATTATTAAATATTTTAGCAAATTTCAATAACAGATGCACCCCTATTAGAAGTGAGTAGTTTAGGAAGTTTTAGAGTTAAACTTTATAATACTTGCATGTAATGAGAAAATGTAATGAAAAAGATGATATTGTCGATTCTATTGGAATTAATATAATTGTGGATCTCTCATTCCTCTTAATTCTGTATTGAAAAACAAATAAAAAGAATTTAAGATAGTTCATGTACATATTTAGAAAGGGGTGTATCTGTTATTAAATATTTTAGCAAATTTCAATAACAGATGCACCCCTATTAGAAGTGAGTAGTTTAGCAAATTTTAGAGTTAAACTTCATAATACTTACATGTAATGAGAAAGGCAATCTATTCATATGATATGGGAACGATGTCATATATAGCATCGGAAATTAGTTGAGGATGAAGATTGACAGTGTAGCGATGATCTTGTATATGTGGATGGTATTGATCGTCTATGTGAGGATGGTGAAAATGTTTTATGAGAGGAGGATCATTGAACAACTGAAAAGGATCGACGGGTGGATTAGCCATGGCTCTGTTTTTGTAGAAACTTCTTCACTATATAGAAACAAGAACAAATGTGTATTCAGAGAAAAGATACGAACACGGCGAAGACTGAGGAGGGCTTATCTTAGGGTTTTTTTTGAGAAAACTGGAAGAACAATGAAGATAAACAAGAAGAGTAGTAAATGTGAATTTGAGAAACAAATACGAAGAAGACTTGAGGGATCTGAGTTTTTAGGTTTCGATTGAGGAAACCACGGAAAAACAACCTTAAGCCTAAAGAAACAAGAAAAGGCGAAGAAGACTCGTTGTCCGCGATCGAGCTCATGTCTGCGATGATCTTCAAGTAATCATCCATGTTTACATCAATGCTCTTAGTCTCATTCATCTTAAATGAATACAACTTTACTGGTAAGTGTATGCAATTACAGAGAGATTCATATGTGTATTCTTATTCATCTTAAATGAATAAAACTTTAACGATAAGTGTATGTAATTACAGAGAGATTTCTATGTGTATAACAGATTTAATTATGTCCACATGTTTACCCAATTACCCCTGCCTCCCAGTTCTTTATCTTCCTAATCACATTGTTGCTAATATTCAGATTTGGCTATTTTTGCAGGATCATTTATCTTAGCATTAGCCTCTAACTCAACTTTCTTGACTGAATATTCTTCTGCGGTCTTTGACACATTTCATGCGGTCAGTAAATGATCTTGGAGAATCTCATTTAGATCATGAAGACCAAAGAACGCCATTATCCTCGTCAAGAAGCCACACAAAAGAACTTGCGAACAGAAAATGTGATAACATATTTTACCATGTTAATTTTAACAATCTTATCATATTAAAAATAGTATATTAAAAAGAAAAAAACGTGCCATTGAAAATAAAACATGAGATGCTTTATAAAAAAAAAACAAAAAAAAACATGAGATAGGAAAAAAATGATATGGATTTTTACAATAAAACTTTTATAAATTAATAATGTTTGGATTACATTATTTTAAAAATATTTTATTGATTTATTGATATATTAATTAATTAAAAAACTAATTAAAAATATAAGAAATTTATAAAAGTATTAATCAATCGGATATTAGTTTATAGAGATTTTACTACTATTTCAAAAATAATCACAGTCATTTTAATTTTTTTTGTTATACTACCTTTTTAACATCGTGTACTGAAATAAATATATTTGAAACATGAGGTATTATTTGGATAGTTCATAAAAATAAAGGGCTTTTCTGTTATTTTCTCAAAAACTATTAGATCGTGATGTTCATCAATCACAAAAGGAAACATAAAACTCGATTCAAAGAAATTTTTTGAGAGATATAGAGAAAAACATGGTGTTGAACAGTCGATTGGTGGAAACAACAGTGAATCTATCGACTGATCTATGGCAATACATAGCTTGTAACCCGGAGAGACTCCCACGCGCCACCGTGCTCAATTTCATCTTCTGCATCCCTCTCCTCCAGCTTCGCCGCCTTGCTTTCTCTCTCGGATCATACCTTTGCTTCAATTCCGGCGCCGGAGTCAATCGCCGTACTCATCCCGATTAACTTCCCGGCGAAATTTCCACGGATCGTTCAAATTTGCTCCTTTTAATTTATGTTAATTTCGACTTTGATTTTGTATTTTGTTTTGTTTCTTAATTGTTTTATTTGTAAAGTGTAAACCGAAAAGTGACATTAATAAAATTGAATACCAGATTAAACCAGAAATTTTCAAAAGGACTGAAAAACAAAACCGGATTGTGAGGAATTGTTGTCGTCACGGCAGAGAAAGCAGAGAGAGAAAGGAGAGAGACGTGTTAACCAAAAGACCCATCGAAGGTTTCGTGGGGAAGAAGATGAAGTCGATTGTAGCCCATATCTCAACGCCTTTAATCACTGCTAGATTTTTACCTACATGTCTCCTTCATCGAACATCGATCTCCGCCGTTAATTTCTCCACCGTCCGTCGCCGAAATCCCTCTCTCACCATGGCTTCAGCAGCTCAGTCTTCTTCTCAGGTAGGTTTCGATGTTCTATTGATGAATCTGTGTTTCTAATTTTGGATTGTACTGTGTGCGCCGATGCTATGTAGATGGAAAGGGGAAAGTAATTTTGGTTAATGATTCTTTGTAATTTCTAATTTCCTGTACTCATTCTGATTTTAGATTTCATTTTGACTGTGTGATTTCATCTATTTGGAAGTTAGATCATTGAAGACTAGTCTAATTTGTATCATACTCTTTTATGAATCAGGCTGTATCATCTGGGAGTGTCAACAATGAAACAGATATTTTCAAATTGATTCAAGCTCACGAGGTACACACATTTTGTAACAAAGCTCTTATGAAAATATCTATCTATATGATTCAATAAACATATTGTTCATCTAATTTCCCAGGATAAAGCACCTCGTCTTTCTCCAGTTGAAGAAATCCGAACTGTGCTTAACGGTAGTGTTTGTGGTATGCTTTCTACTTTTTCTCAGGTGAGCAAATTAAGTTTTCTTCTTCCATGAGCTTTGTTCATCAGAGAACTAATACTGGATCTGTGGTTATATCTCATTTATTGTAATTTGGAACCGGTGCAGAAATATGAAGGTTATCCTTCAGGATCAATGGTTGATTTCGCTTGTGATGCTGATGGTTCTCCGATTCTAGCAGTTAGTAGCTTAGCAGTTCATACAAAGGTTCGTTGCTTATGCAAAGCATATCAGAGAATTCATCTCTCT